>CM076579.1:163926835-165177204 GCA_034641835.2 Pinus albicaulis | reverse complement strand
GCCCTTTTGGTCACCTCGGGTATTTCTCCAGCCAGCTTCACTACCTGTTAGGGGTTCACGGCCTGCATGTGTCATTCTTTTATGTGCACGTAACTCTTCATTTGTGGCAAAATAAAATAATCTGTTACTTCCGTTTCAATTTCAGAAGGTAGGTGTTGTCGTTTTCACCGCATTTGTCAGACGGCTCCTTTCTCGCACGTTTTCAGTAGCACTTCACGTGGTATTGAAGACTCATGGTATTGAAGATATAAAACATTGAGAAATATTGATGTTGGTTTGACTCGTGGTATTGAAGGCTCATGGTATTGGTTTGGCTCGTGGTATTGAAGGCTCATGGTATTGTTTTGGCCCATGGTATTGAAAAAGATAAACCTATATAAGGAGAAGAAATTCATTGTGCAAATCACAAGTGTGGGTGCAAGATGTCGGAGCTTGAATGAATACTTCTCTTTGAAGTAGATCTGAATGGAAAGGGTTACACTTGAAGATAAATCTGAATGTATGATGCACCAATGATGAAGAAGGGGATCTAGATCTGAAATGCATTTGTATTTGCTAGATCTGATTATGGAAGGCTTAGATCTGTGATGAGGCGAACATCTAGGAGAACATCTGTCTGAAGTGAAAGGGTATGAAATATCTGATCTGTTCTGCTGTGTTTCTGAAATCTGATCTGTGTTGATAAGTATCTGTTGGTGATGTATGTTTGTGCTAAAAAGTATGGAAAGGGTCCAGTGTGAAAATTGATGAAACGTGGTCCAAGGTGGTGCTGAGGGTTGTAGCCTTCAGTCAGGGGGTCGTAGCTCCCTTCCAGGAGAGGCTGGTAAACGAGATCGGGGGGTCGTAGCTCACTTCCAGGAGAGACTGGTAAACGAGTTAGGGGGTTGGAGCTCCCTTCCAGGAGAGGCTGGTAAACGAGCGCAGGTGGGTGCCTGCGTGCTGGTCAAGTCTGCGCCAGCACATTTGTTGTAAGATGTTTTCTCTATAATAAAATATTGAAGGCTGAGCAACTGCAGCAGTGGTTTTCTCCCGAATTGGGTTTCCACCTAAAAATCCTGGTGTTCATGTGTGATGCTTGGTGTGATGGTTTATTCTTTTCTTACTGCACATGTTTACTATTTATGGAACATCTGATGAATGAATAATGGAATGATATAAGCAAAGAACTAATGACATAATTAGGTCTCTATGTATACGCAAGTTTTATGAAGGATATCCACGTGTATATGCTAGTTGGCTTCAGAAAAGTAGCATATGGGTTTTAGAGCATGAAAAAGTAAAAAGTTTTGAGTATACGATAAAATATCTTTGGTTACCCCCCCCTCTGGGGTGTTTCCCAACACTTAGCAGCATAATGACCAACTCTTCCACAATTAAAACATTTGAAAGGAAGCTTACCTCTAAACCGTCCTGTACCAAGTTGAAGTTTCTTTACAAAATTTGCCTCATCTTGTTCCGAAATATATCCTGATCCTTCTGGTTTTTGCACTTCTTTCCCTTTTGTAGAAGCTCTAAAAACAACTTCTTTGACTTCAGACGGTCCTCCTCTTCTCATTTCATATGCAGTCAGTATGCCATGAAGTTGCACCACGGAAAGATTTTGAATATCCTGTTTTTCTTCAAGGGCAGAAACTTTTGATTCAAATTTTTCCGTTAGCGATCGTAAATTTTTCTCAACCAAAGTAGTGTCGGATATTGTTTCACCCAGATTTCTCATACGATTTACAAAATCATCAATACGTAAAAAGAAACTGGCAATACTCTCATCACTATGCATATTTAAATTTTCATATTCAATTCTGAGAGTTTGGAGTTTTGCACTTTTTACCTTTGCATCGCCTTCATAACTTAGAATGATTTTGTCCCATATCTCCTTTGCTGTATTCAGCTGCATGACTTTGACAAATTCTGATTTAGTTAGACTTCCTGTTATAGCATTGACCACTTTTGCATTTGATTCATAATTCTTCCTTTCAGTTGGATCTGTTGGTGTAGCAGCTGGATATTGATATCCTTGTTCAACAATGGCCCATACATCAACTCCCATAGACTGAAAATAGGATCTCATCCTCATTTTCCAGAAGATTAAATTGCTTCCGTTGAAGAGCGGGGGCTTGATAGATGCTGTTCCATCATGATTGCTCATCTTGCTTGATCTTCCTTCTAGCGGCTAAGCTTTTTCAGAAGAACCTGCTCCGATACCAATTGTTGGAAAAATACTGAGAGGGGGGGGGGGTGAATCAGTATTCAATGCAGACAATAAAACTTTTTACTTTTCCTTTCTAAAAACCCATACGCGACTTTTCAGAAGCCAACTAGCGTATATACGCGGATATCCTTTACATAACTCGCGTATGCACAGAGATCTAATTATTCATTCAATTCTTAACTTAGATAATTGCATTATTCATTTATCAGATATTTCAGGAAACAGTAAACAGGTGCAGAAAGAACAGAATAATCATCACACATAGGAAACACACATGAACACCAGGATTTTTAGGTGGAAACCCAATTCGGGAGAAAACCACCGCTGCCGTCGTTTCAGTCTTCAATATTTATTATAAAAAAAACTTCTTACAATCATGTACTGGTGCAGACTTATACCAGCACGCAGGCACCCACCTGCAGAAGGCTACAACCTTCTCTCGTTTACCAGCCTCACCTGGAAAGGAGCTACAACCCCCTGCTCTCGTTTACCAGCCTCACCTGGAAGGGAGCTACTACCCCCTGATATTAGCACCAGCCTCTGCTGACAGAAAGCTTCTACTATCAGACTGAAGGCTTCAACCCTCAGATCCACTGCAGACCACGTTTCATTAATTTTCACACTGGATCAAACAGCTTCAACACAATTCTTCACTTATCAACAAACATCCCTTTTCATTTCATCAGTCAAAACAGTGAAACCACTGTAACCAGAATATCAGAAATAGCCCAGACTTCAGAACATATATGCAGAACCTCAATTATCTTTTGAGCAACCATCAACTCAAATACCATACACGCTTTTCCTTAAACAGACCCGCGTATACACGCGCTTTTACTGAAGAGAACCCGCGTATACATTTGTGCAACTTATTAGAAAAACCCTAACAGCCCATACGCGCTTTTGTCTGAATAGAGCCGTGTATACACGCGCTTTTCACGAAACGAACCTGCGTATAGATGTATAAAAGATAAATTTTGCAGATCAGACCAGATCTATGAACTTACCAGATTCCTTCAACTTCTTCAACAGATTTGCGTCAGGTCTTCATCACTTCTTTTCATATCATCCACGAGATTCACCATTTCAAGATCTAGAGATCTTGAACCTTCATTATGTTCATAGATGCATCATAGAATTAGATCTATCAATTAAAGAGCAGAGTTCAACCATGCAGATATACTTCAGAGTGAAGTATTCATTAAAGCCTAGACACCTGCTCACTCTTTGCACAATGAAATTCTTCTCCTTATATAGATTTAGCCTTTTTCAATACCATGAGTCAAAACCACATTACTTCCGATGGTTTTCCTGGACGAGATCAAATAGACAATCCAGCGCTCAATACAATGGGTCAATACCATGGTAATGCCCCTTGGTATTCTAATTTTGGAGCGCAAAATACCATACGCAACTTGGCACGTATTTTTCCACGTGCATACGCGCTTTCTCCTTGACAAATCCGCGTATGCCTTGTAACACACATTTTTCATCATTGCTTTGGCCCTCACTGATATTTCCTTCTCTGGTACTTCTGAGCTACTTGTAGAACATCAGATTTACATCATTAATAAACTCATCAAGCATCAAGAACATATTTAATAAGAGGTTGCCATCATCTTCATCAAGTGGGTTGCCATCAAGGACAACATTTAGCACATATTGCCAACAGTCTAATTAAGGGAATGTATTTACACAAACATATTTATGAGAAGGAAATGTCTGAAATACTACATGCACTAAAGCAATGGCGACCTTACCTAATGGGAAGACACTTCAAGGTAAAAACGGAACACGATAGTCTTAAATACTTTCTATAATAGATTTTATATTTAGAAGAGCAACAAAAATGGGTCACAAAGGTGTTGGGTTATGACTTTGAAATCATCTACAAAAAAGGGAAGAAAAATGTTGTTGCAGTTTCACTCTCAAGAAAGGATGAGGATGTGGAATTATTTCTATATGCCATTTCTATTATCCAACTTGATTGGATAACTAAAGCAAGGGATGAATGGAAGACTAACGAAGAGGTGTGGACACTCATTCAAAAGTTGAAGCAAGATCCGAGTACATATGATACATTCATTTGGAAAAATGATTCATTATGGTAAAAATATCATTTATATCTCTGTAATAATTCCCAACTCAAAAAAAAATATTATTTTGGAATTTCACACCTCCCCCTTAGGAGGGCACACAATATTTTTAAAAACTTAACACATGGTCAAGGATAATTTTTTTTGGGATGGCCTTAAATGTGTTATTCAGAAGTTTGTGGCAGAATGTTTGGTTTGCCAACAAAATAAAGTTGAGACAATTAAGACCCTGAGTCTATTACAACCTTTATCCATTCCAAGTCAGCATAGGGAGGAGGTGTCAATGGATTTTTTCATAGGTTTACCCAAATGTGAAGGAAAGAGTTTCATCATGGTGGTATTTGATAGACTTACCAAGTATGTACAATTTTTTGCATTATATCACTCTTTTAAAGCCAGTACAATTGTTACTGTATTTATGGAAAAAATTCGAAAGCTACATGGAAACCCAAAGATTATTGTAAGTGACAAAGATCCCATTTTCATTGGAAATTTTTGGATGGAATTATTTAATTGTCTTGGTACTCAATTATCTCATATCTCATCTTATCATCCTTAATCTGACAGACAAACTAAGATAGTGAACACATGTTTGGGAGAGTATCTTGGTTTCTATGTATCTGATAAACAAACACAACGGGTAAAGTGGTTACCTTTGGCTAAATGGTGGTATAACACTTCCTTCCATACTGTAGCCAAAATGACCCCATTTATGGAACTTTATGGATATCATCCACCATCCATCAGATCATATTTAAGAGAAAATTCCAAGGTTAAAGCAATGGAACATCACATTGAGCATCAACAAGAAGTTCTCCAACTCTTAAAGGATAACCTCACTCTGGCGCAAAATTGAATGAAGCAACAGGAAAATCAACATCAAAGTGAAAGAAGTTTTGATGTAGGTGTAGGTTTTAAGAGTTCGTTTGCTTATAATTTTTTTACAAGGTTAAAACCTACATTTGGTATCAGAGTTGTTTAATATTCAAAGGGGACGCCTTTGCTACTCAGGGGTTTTTTGTTCGATTTTGTGGTAAAATCTGTTCAGTGGGAGATCTGCCGGATTGATTCTTGCAGTGAAAGAACATGGCAAGTAATGGAAAGATAGAGATCGAGAAATTTAGTGGTGAGAGTTTTGAGTTGTGGAAGCTCAATATGGAGGATCTACTGGTGGATAAATATCAATGGATAGTGGTATATCCAGGTACTAAACCAATGATAATTTCAGATGAAGACTGGGCAACGTTGGATCAAAAAGAAAAGAGCACAATATGGTTGTGTATCTAAGATTTGGTATTGTTGAATGTATCTGGGGAAGCTAAGATGAAGGCTTTGCTTTATGGGACTAGTTAGGGACTTTGTATCAATATAAGTCTCTGGTGAACAAATTGTTCCTATGAAAAAAGATGTATAACCCGAGGAAGAAGGATGGAGACTCGGTGACAGAGTATCTGAACTCCTTCAATACTATGGTAAGTCATTTGTTATATGTTGATATTAAAATCTTAGATGAAGATAAGTGCATCAATTTTCTTTGTTCTCTACCAGATTCGTGGGATAATATGGTTGTTGCAATAGGTAGTAATAAAACTACCTTGAAGTTTGATGAAATTGCCTCAAACTTGTTGTCGGAGGAAATGAGACTAAAAAATATGGAGGGCTAGAAGTATATTCCTTGTCTATACAAGGATGGTCCCATAACAGAAAAAAAATGTTCTCGAGTGGGAGATCTAAATCTACAGGGAGATATAAATCTCCAGGAAATCCTGTAAAGGTGTGCTGGAAATGCAGAAAGGAAGGGCACTTCAAAAAGGAATGTAGATCTAAAGCTCTTGAGAAAGGAAAGGGATCTGATGATGCTCCTTTTGAAGAGGTGAAAACCACCTCAGATGAAGGTGGTGATGTGTATTTGGATTCTTCTTCAAATGCACATGTAGATCATGAGGCATGGTTGATTGAATCGGGTGCATCCTTTCACTTCACTCCCCATAGGGAGTGGTTCTGCGAGTATGAGAAGTATGATGGTGGTGATGTATTCTTAGGGGATGATGGGAAGTCCAGAATCATCAGGCGTGGAAAATTCAAGTTGAAGTTGCAAGGTGGAAGGATTAGAACACTTTCTGGTGTTCTGCATATTCTTGAATTGGCCAGAAATTTGATTTCTGTAAGCAAGATGGATGATGCAGGTGTAAAACAATGTTCGAGAAAGATACCTGCAAGATGGTTCAGGGAGAACTGGTATTGATGTGGGGAGCTCTGATTGGAACTCTGTACAAGCTTCTGGGTAGCACTGTTATTTATGGGTGCAATAGTTCCGTGGTTCGTGAAAGTGGAGCAGAAAGCCTAGTGGTATCTAAAGAAAAGACCATGCTATGGAATCAAAGGATTTGATATATTGGAGAGAAGGGCCTTCAAATACTGCATGGTAATGGTATGGTAGAAGGTATGTCTAATTTCTCTCCAGATTTTTATTTTTTTGAACATTGTGTATATGGGAAGAAAAATCAGGTGAGTTTCCCTTCTAGTGCTAAGAGGGCGAACAAGATATTAGAGCTTGTGACAATGATGTGTTTGGACCTGTGTCGGTTCCATCACTGGTAAGTTTGTGTACCGTGTGTCATTTATAGATGACTTCTCAAGGAATACATGGATATATTTCCCAAGGAATAAATCTGAAGACTTTCATAGATTTAAAGAATTTAAGGCTCTAGTAGAAAACTAGATAGAGAAGAAGATAAAGGTGTTGAGGATAGATAATGGTGGAGAGTTATGCATGAAGGACTTTGAAGAGTTCTGTAATAATTTTGGTATAGCACAAAAAAAGACTACTCCATACACACCTAAGAAAAAGGGAGAGGCAGAAAGAATGAACAGGACGTTGATGGAAAAGGCAAGAAGCATGCTCAATGGTGTTGGTTTAGGACAAGAATTATGGGCAAAGGCAGTGGAGACTGCATGTTACCTGGTTAATAGATCACCTTCATCAGCAGTGGACGATAAGACTCCAAATGAGGTATGGATTGGTAATAAACCCTCTCTTTCACATCTGAGGGTATTTGGATGTGATGCATATGTACATATTCCAAAGGAGAAAAGAACCAACTTGGATTGTAAATTTGAAAGGTGCATCTTTTTGGGTATAAGGATGGTTTAAAAGGTTATAAGCTTTGGAACCCAGAAACAAGGAAGGTTGTGTAAAACTGAGATGTGGTGTTTAGAGAGGTGAAAGATGTTGTTAAACATGAAGTCCTACCAAAGGAACCTGAGAAGATAGAGTTTAATCTAAAGGAGGAAGAATCAAACTCTACATCAGAACAAGATTTATAAGAGGAAGAGCCACAAAGTTCGGATGTGAGAAGACCAGTTCAAGAAAGAAGGCAGGAAAAAAGGTATATTCCATATGCTTTCTATTCAAATTTTTCTTTATCTATCACTGATGATGATCCCAGAACTTTCAAGGAGGCAGTGGTCTGGAAGGAGGCCATGGTTGATGAAATGGCATCCTTGCACAAAAATGAGGCATGGTATCTGGTGGAGTTGTCTGTTGGAAGGAAACCCATTGGAAGAAAATGGGTGTTTAAGAATAAGATGAATGCAAAAGGAAAGGTGGATAAATACAAAGCTCATTTGGTAGAAAAATGTTATTCCCAGGTGTAAGGAATTGATTTTGGTGATATTTTTTCTCCTGTTTCCAAGGTAACTTCTATTATATTACTTTTCTCCATTGTTGCTACATTTGATTTTGAGGTAGAACATATGGGTGTGAAGACAAAATTTCTTCACGGGGATTTGGAAGAGGATATCTACATGAAGCAACTTGAAGGCTTGGCAGTGAAGGGTAAGAAAGAATTGGTATGCAAGTTAAAAAATTCTTTTCATGGGTTAAAACAATCACCAAGGATGTGATATCAGAAATTTGATACATATATATGGGGACTTGGCTTCACTAGAAGAAAAGAAGATCATTCTCTGTATTTTAAATTAATTGGTGACTGTGTTATTTATTTGGTCTTATATGTGGATGATATGTTGTTGGTTGGAAATGATAAAGAAATTATCCAGGATTTGAAGATCCAATTGTTCTCCAAATTCGACATGAAGGATATTGGTGCTACAAACTATATTTTTGGCATGGAAATTAAACGAGATAGGGAAAAGAGGAAGCTCTATTTAAACTAGAGGAAGTATGTCAAGACAATATTGTAGAGATTCAATATGCAGGATAGTAAACCAGTGAAGGTTCCTATTCTTGTAGGTGTAAAGTTATCTATTGAAAAATGTCCCAAGACACAAGAAGAAGAAGAGGACATGTTCCATGCTCCATATGCGAGTGCAATGGGTAGCCTGATGTATGCAATGGTCTGTGATAGACCAGACATTGCACATGAAATGGGAGTATTGAGTAGGTTTATGTCAAAACCATGGAAGGAGTATTGGACAATAATGAAGTGGGTTTTCATATATAGGCGTGGCACTAGTGATTATGGTCTGTGCTACCAAGTAAGACCAAGTTTGGAGAGAGTTTTGGAAATCCGTGGCTTTGTTGATGCAGATTGGGTTGGAGATCTAGATCAAAGAAGATCTACAAGTGGGTATGTGTTTAGCATATTTGAAGGTGCAGTCAGTTGGATGAGAAAAAGACAATATTTAGTGGCTCTTTCAACTATAGAGGCAAAATACATGGCAACAACTCATGCAAGCAAGGAAGCAGTTTGGTTGCAGAGATTGTGTTCAAGTATGGGGTTGGTGCAACGAGGTATAAGGATAGACTGTGATAGCCAAAGTGAAATTTTCTTGGCTAAGAACGTTGCTTATCATTCAAAGAAAAAACACATTTATTTTTAGTATCACTTTGTGAGAGATATGGTTGAGGAGAAAAAGGTGTTGCTGGTAAAGGTGGACACTTTGAATAATGTTGCAGATGCATTGATGAAGTCTTTGAGCACTAAGAAGTTATCTTGGTGTAGAGAAACAATGGGCGTTGCAGGGTTGGACTGATGACTAAGCTCTCTTGTGGCCCCTTGTGGAAAAAAAACAACAAGTGGGAGAATGTTGGGTGTGTGTTATATTCTTTCCACGATTAGCTTCACGTGCAAAGCACGAGGAAAGAAGGGGGGTGGGGTGCCCCCCCTTCGCTTGCGTCGGGCACAACAGGGGGGTCACAAGGGGGGCGATAGCCCCCCTACACGGGGTCCAAGGCAATGCCCCGTGAATTTTTGTTTGGCCCTATATTGGGTGGGTAGACCTACCTATGGTTTTGTGCATCAGTTAATGGTTTTGGGCACGATGGTTTTCTGTCCATGGTATTTTGTAGATTCGGTCAAGGGAACTATGGTTATGTTCTAATCCAAGGTTAATGGATTAGGGTTTATGAATGCTTCAAGACATATATATATGTATTGTAACATTGAAATGAACATAATAAAATATCAATTTAGTAGTCCCAGTTTTGGGATCCAGGGGAAAATCGCTATATATATTTGTGTTATGTTTTATGCTTTCGCTATTGTTTATTTTTTGTTTTAAGATTTTATTTGCTGATAATTTATGTACAGGGTTAAAACCTGCAATAGATGACTGGGTATTTTGAAGGCTGCAACCATACAAATAAATGTCTCTCAAGAAATCTAAGAAGGATAATAAATTATCATCAAAGCATTATGGTCCTTACAAAGTGTTGCAAAAGATTGGTACTATGGCATACAATTTGGAGCTACACGCATCTTCCCGAGTACACCCAGTTTTTCATGTTTCATGCTTAAATATGGTTATCGGTGACAAGCTCCCAGTTCAAACAATATTTCCAGAACTTGACAAAGAAGGAAAAATCATAATAGAGCTTGAAGCCGTCACGGAAACAAGAATCCAACAACTACGAAATCGATCAATTTCAGAGTATCTCATTAAGTGGAAGAACTTACCCACTGAAGATTAGACATGGGGGGATGATAATTTTATACATAAGCATACAAAACTACTCAAGCATTGAGGACAACACTTTTTTTGAAGGAGGGGCACATGTTAAGTCCCTATATTACTAGTGTAGACCCATTATTGTTATTATTAGTGTAACCCCCTATTGTTATTGTTGTGCCCATTTAGACCCCATATTTTTATTTTTGTGCCCCACAGAAGGAAACTATTGTTATTATTGTGCCCTTACATTATTATTTTTATGTAGGCTCTGACTATATTGTGACCCCTTAGACTCTTATATATACCAAGCAAGTTTTGTAATTTATATCATCCAATAATTGTTCATTTATGTGACGTAAAGGAGGTTTCCCCCTCGAAGAAACTAATTTTCAAGTCGTTGATCTATCTTTTCTTCTGTTTTGTGATCTGGTTGCATAACAGATGATGCCCATTAATTTTTTTTCCAAACTTGATGTGAATCTTAAGGAGCATAGGAAGTATTTCCACTTTCAACTTCCTCTTCATTAAAAATGGAGTAAACTCCAAGATAATGTTCTACATAATTGAGGGTTGAGGGAGATTTTCAATATAGGTAACTATTGTTCCCTCTCTGTAGACTATAATATTTTTAGGTCGGTTGGGTATAATTATATACTTGCCATCCATTGAGTAATATCCCTCAGTTAGAGATTGCTGATCTCTTCCTAGGATAATAGAATAGATACTAACAACCATGTCTCTTGCTTGTAAGTTACAAGTGGTACATATTTTGAGATGAGAACACATAACCAATGTAACATATTTAACTTCTCCAATGGTTGGTTGCTTTTGTTTATTGAAGGCAAACATGTTCATGGGAAATTCATTAGTGAAATATATCCCTAATTCTTCTATTATAGTATTGGAAGTAACATTGGGGCTTGGTCCCCCATTGATAAGACAACAATGAGAAATTTTATTGAACATTATCACGGAAACATAAATCGGTGGATTTTTGGGTAGTTTATAATTAGTTACATTTCCAACCACTTCATTCACAAAGGTTTTCGATTCATCTTCCATTTAAGTAATAGTTACAAAGGAAGTTTGAGTTTTGGCTTGTTTTTCAAGATTTTTTTTAGAAGATTTTTAGTCTGCTAAGAAGTTTTAGCTAAGTCTATTAATGTAGCATTAGATTTAATTTTAGCTAATTCTTCAATTATATTATATTTTTCAGTAACATTAGAAGGAGTTGGAATTGAATTTGGATTAGGGTTAATTCCATCCTTACTATGGTTTTGAGGGGCAGATTGCATAGGGGAAAAATTAGCATTATTGAGATTATAAGATTCGTTTTGATTTTTTTTATTAATTAATTTATTGTTATTATATTTTTAAAATTTTTTCCACGGGTATTTAAAATGTGTACATCCTCTTCTAACTAATTTAAATTATTTACAGAGGAATTATTTACAGGAGGTACCAATTTCTTTCCAAAAATCCTCCCTTTACTTGCTTTTTTTACTTCACATGTTTTCTCATCGTGATAATTCTCACAGAAATTACACCAGGGGCGGTTTATAAGAAAACCACAAGGTAATGATGTCATAGTGGTAATTTGACATGACAAAGGAATAATGGAATTAATTGGTAATGGAGAGACTTTCCTCTCAAAAGATATCATCTTGATATTCATGTCTTGTATTAGTTGCACAAAAATAGACATTTCCATGCTTTTATTTGATTCATTCAAGGGAAGCTTGGTTCTTAAGTTTTGGTCTTCAAATTCCAAACAAGTTTGCAAGGCTGATGCAAGGTTATTGACAAATTTTTTTTCAATCCTATTTTTATATGTACGAGGTACAATGTGGTAATAATGAATTAAGGTAGCGTGACTGTGAGGTCTAATAGCATTAATAATTCAATTATATAATTTATTGAACCTTAAATTAAAAGCCCTGATTGATTCACTTGTTTGAAACACCATATTATTATATTCCTTCAACTAATCGGTAGGGTTATGTTGCTTCCCATATGTATATTTAAACCAATAACATAGTTCAACCAGAGTGGAAAAATATTTGGGAGGGAGGTAAAATAAATCAAATGCAACTTTCCCTTCCAATGTATTTACAAACAACCTTATGAAATTATTATTGGTATTTGCTGCTATGTTATTACAGGCATTGGAGAAGGCATTTAAATGTTCTTCAATAGTACAAGTGCCATTACCAGAAAACTTAGGTAAGTAACCATACACTTTGGTAAAGGAGAAGTGGCTGGAGGTAAATACAGAGGAGAAGGTACATGCCACAGGGTTTCATTCAAATCATCTTCAAATTAAAATAAAAAATACTTTTTAATAGAATTTTTAGGGTTGATAGTTGAAGCAACATGCCTATAATTGATATAAATACTACCAAGAGGAGGTGAAACTATCTTGAATGGTGGTATGTTAAACACAGGTATCCACTGTATAACCTTGGAACTAGACTCAGAAATGGATCTTTTAAGGGTGATTTTAAGATTTTTAAGGTCTTCTTTTCAACTGTTGACTACTGATAATGAATTAAAATAAAGAGATTTCCCTATAAAACTACGTGATTGACGGTGAATAACAATTGTTTGAAGAGAAGAAGAGCTTGATTAGCGAGAAGGTGTATGCATTTACTTGACAATATTGATTTAATTAGGTTGTATCCTTGCTAATTCCTCTCTAAATTAGTCATCAACAATTTTGTATCTCTAAATAACTCAATTTATTCCCTAGTTTTAGTTGTATCTAACATGACATTGAACAAGCCTACCGAAATGATATTTTGATTATTTAAGTTTTGGAACATATTAGGTTGAAATAGGGATGGCAATATCACTTATTATAAGGATAGTGTAAACTTTAATTAACTTGTTATATTTTAGGCAATCTATCATAAAGATATCAAGCAAGTAAGATTGAAAAGGAAAAGAACCCACCTTCATTAACTTTTTTCCTTGCAGATTTTTTAAAGCGTAAATAAGTATGTAATAATATCGTCTTGCTCAATGCTTGAATGAAGTGGAGCATTTATGGTCATAACCTCCAAGAGAGTTAAAGCATGCAGAAAGGATAAAGAGAAAGAAAGCAGAAAATTGAAATTAAACAAACAAAATCCAAATAAAAATTAAATAAAAACAGAACAAAATAAAAAAGGAAAGAATATAAAAGAAAACACAATTATCACTTTACATTCCCCAATACGGTCGCCAAAGAAATATTGATGTCCAAAATAGGAATACTATTCGTCCAATTTTTTTCGAATCCTTGGTGGGCTAAACCAAGAAAGATGGGAACATAGCCCATAATTTATAGCCTTTTTTGATGTATGTTACAACTTCGAAGTAATTATCAAACCAATAGAAACCAACAACATTAAAGTGACTACTATATTTATAAGTATGCACTAACCATATATACTGTTAAAAATCTTCAAGAAAACAAAACAATATTTAATGTAATACGTGTTTTCAAATATAAAACACAAAACATAAATAGTAGGTTATCAAGGCAATCATATATGACCATATAGAATAAACCTTAATAACATTCAGCGTCAATATTTAAAATAAAAAATTATCAACAAACATATGCTATATACAGAACAAAAGATACGACAATGAGAAAAGTGAAGAAAAGAAATAATAAAAATAAGACATACGATGGTAAGATAAGAAATAGATCCTTCATTGAGTTTACTTGAAAATATTTTTCAGATATAATGAGTCAAAATTGATAGATTACAAATAATATACGACATAAATATTCTTGACAAATGACAACGTTTATAAACCGTATCAGTCAAATTCAAGTAGAACTGAACAAAAATCAGCCTTGGTCTTGTTGTAGTTGGTTCAGTGAGACCTTTTGGACATTGGTATGAATAAAACAAAAGAAGCCAACTATCAATGATGACAAATAAATAGTAGTGATAATATCATCAATGACCAAGGTGAAGCATACCTTATTCAACAAGACATACTTTCAAACCTCCTTTCATTGCTAATATTTAAAATAAGTCATGTAACAAAAGTTTCATGAGACATAGATATCTAAACCACACAACAAATTATCAAAAAAATGAAGAATTGATACCATACTCTATGGGAAGATGCCCTCTCATTATCCTTATTCATGTAGGTATTCGTAGTTAACTTCACTTAGGAAATGCAACTGTTTCATTATTTTATTTTTACTCAGGTTTATAAATAAAATTGACTCAGGAATATGTAAGAAGGAAAATAATGAAAGTGGTGGACTCTTAATAAATAGGAAATATCACATGACTCAAGAGGGAGGAGGGGACCCAATTCCATAATTATAGCATGCCATCATATATCAAAAAATATTTTGAAGAAAAGAAAGTCCAAATTATACATGATAACACCTTATGTCTTCCACATAGGCATGCATTTCATTATGCTCAATCATTGAAGATTGGATTTCATTCAAAAATTCCAATATATATGTATATATGTGTGTGTGTGTCCTTCTAAATAAGTGCATAATAAGTGTCCATAGGTACTGATCATAAAAAATAAAACCAACATTAGAAAAAACATCAAAACAACTGCCATGAAAACTTCATAAAATTCCAAAACTAAATGAAAGACTTTGTAAGTCAAAATCTAAAAGAGAAAACAACTGAGTTATGAACTATTCCAAAAAAAACTTCTCAATTGTAATCACTTGTTTCCCTGTAGATGAATCTATAGTTCTTTCAATAGGAACAATTTCCAGCTCTTTTCCTCCTTTTTTATGAGATGGAACCATGATGTTTTGACCCTGTTATAGGACAATTTTGGAATCATTCCCAATGACCTGGTTAAACTGGACATCATCCCCAGAACCAATGAAATAGGGTCTGTCATCCCCTATCATTTTAGTTGCTACATGCCCTAAGACAAAGAACAATACAAATCATCCATGACTTCCATTGCAAGGTTTCCAAGATTTGAAGTACTTGTTATATCACCTATGAGATCACCAACATAGCCTCTTAAGGGACTAACTGCTTTGCATATGTAGTTACCTCCATTCAAGGGTGCTCTGTAAAGAACTTCCCGGCATTTAAGAGTGCGTTGGTCAAATGGGAGAGAAATTCTCATTGTTCTAGAATATCCACATGGCTAGTGCCTTCTAGAAGAGTCTAAATGTGTCAAAATTCGAATCCATGTGTCCATATAACACCTCTAAGCTTGGGAACATGTATTTCCTATTATTAGAAATTCATTGATTGAGAAACTACCTTCAGCTGTTTTATAAATTGAGCACAGATCCTAGTGCTTAAGAAGGAATAAATTTGGTAAAGAAATGTTTTTGAATTCTCAATTGAGTATTTGATTTGAGTGATATGTTGCTGGAGAGATTTTCATTGTGATGAGGCTGGGATGATGGTGGAGTTGGTGACATCAAATCAATCGCTGGTTGTAACCTCCCCCTTCTATCCATTAATAAAGATTGCTGCTCATTTTCCCACATATATATATCTATATATGTTTCTATTTTTCATATTATGGATTCTTAGCTGATGTATATGTTTCATGTTTCATTGATTTAACTGATTAAGGTAAATAACCATTTGTATATTTCAATCTCTTTGTTGTTTAGTGTTCATACTTGCAGGAACTAGTCTGGCGATCAAAGTTGGATTGGAAGCTACAACAAGAGCGACAGAAGGAGAATAGGAAGCGCTTGGATCACAAGTAAGTTTCTCCATATTTTTGTGTGTCTATTTACTGTTAGAGAAAGTGTCTGCAAAGTCTTTGATTTGTTGTTCTAAATGCATAACACCACATTTAGGGAATGTTTTTTTATCAATAATTCATAATCCTGCATAAGAAATTGGTGACTCCACTGGGGAGTTTCCCTTCATCCTTGGTGTGTTTTTGCCTCTGATTATCCACCTAGTAGCATCTACTCTCAATTATTAGGCTTTTGAAACAAAGAATTGCATTAGAAGTGTGTTTAGTAGCTCGAATTTTGTTCTCTGCTGCGCCCAACACATTATTGGTCAAGACACAGTGCTTTACATAACACTGTCTCCCACTCAGGGGTGCTTTGAAACACACTGTCTCCCCTTAGAGACTGCGTTGTCCCCTAAGCCAACCAAATTCCCTTTGAATTTGTCATTTCCATCACATTCAACCTTTTGTTTGTTGTGTTTTCAATTGTCTAATACCTCATAGAGACCAATGAATTTTCCTAAATCTTCCTGATTTGAAAAGTAAGTTTGTTCAATGTCTCTTTAAGTGTTTTTCTTTATCATTGAAAAATCAAATTCAAAATATTTTTATTTCTGCATTATATCCATTTGTTTTTGTAAAGGAAATTGTCATTAAATTCTTCGTTTCCTATAGGAAAAATTGTAGTTCCATTCTTCTTTTTCCTAAAAGAGAAATTGTTGTTAAATTCATCATTTCTCAAAGAATAAAGCATTTGTTTTTTTTTGATTTGATGCATATAGTTTCCTTCTTGTATTCACTTTAAGGGGACTGAAAAAAAAAACCTGCATTTACATATAGTGGATTGTGTGTGAAGCGAACAAAGTTCCTTCTCAAGTTAAATGCTCCAAAAGACTTTGAATACAAAGATATCCATGAGGATACAACTATTATATTAGATAGTATGATGAATGAGATATGAGATTGAGATAGATGATTGAGAATTACAAATGAGGCCCACTTATATACCTATGCAGGTGCCTCTTCACGAAAGGTCATGTCTTATTAGACATGCCCTGTCAGCCTAATTACTAATTAACTAATTAATCATTATTTACAGTATTTCATTCATTACATTTCCTTCCCCTCAAAAATCTTTGTCCTCAAAGCTTGTCGATGAAAGGCCTCGATTTATTTTCCTACTACGAACATATTCTCGTCTCGGGGCAGTGATCCTTGTCGATACAAGTTGATATGGTCCTCTAAGTGACAAACAAAATTTTCGCACTGAGAATGGATCAGACGATCCTAAATCAATATTCTGTGGACTCTTGCGATGACTGGGAACTTGTGACGACTTGTTATCACCTAAGTGGATTGCACTGAGATTAGTATTCTTCGAAATATTAGACTGTTTCTCTTCTGAATACATAGCTCGGTCGAGTTGTCTGCTCCTGTGATTTGGATGTCAATAGGGAACTGTTTTGGTTTGACCTCTTTGATTTTTTCCTGGCGAGGATGTTAAGTAGATGGTTACAGAATCTTCATGTAGAATGTTCCTCACTCGTCTGGCATCTAAGTTTGTTTCTTCTGCAACTTGCTTGTCGTCTTCTTCATTTGAGACATTTACTGGATCAACGTTTGATTTTTCTTCAACTTGAACTTCTATATTTGAAGATTTCGATGCTTCATTTTCGACAAGTTGTTGCACCTTGTTTTCCAATGACTTGTCTTTCTTCAGCTTCTTAATTTGCGTTAGTAATTTATCATTATGGTCCTTGAGGTGAGCAACTTCTTCATTCTTGTTAGTTGTAATTTCATCAACTTCTCTTTGCAAATATTATATTTCTTTTTTACTTTATGGAAGAACTACTCTTGTGATATCTAATATGTCTTCCGGTGTTAGTGAAGTTGGCTTCACCGTGACAACTTGTAACGTTATGTTTTTATTTTTGTAAGAAAATGTCAAAAAATTCTTTTTCATATTAAGGATGAATGACCCTAGTGATTCCATCCAGAATGAACCCAGAACTATATCACTATTATTGGAAAATAAGGTTTTAACAATGAATTGCGAGACAAGGGAATACTCCCTAATACTTAGGTGTAAATTCTCTATGTTGTATTGTTTGTCATTTGCGTTAAATGAATTTTCTTCGGTTATATTTGGTTCAAGGATCACTAATTGGTTAGCACATTTGATACTAACATAATTATTCTTTCGAGTAAAATTGATAGATATGAGAACCTCTTTTCCCGCAAGTGACCCTTTGATTTCAATTAGCGCATTGACACACATACTATAATTTTTAGAAAATATTCCCTCTTTTAGTTCTGTTTTGGATGTCATTTTGTCAGATAACTTTGGGGCTTTTAAGGGCGACCCTTCCTAATATTTATAATAAAATATTATTATTTCCCTTTAATAAACCCTCAATCTTGATTAATCTTTCCAATATCCTTTACTATTATTCCTTCAATCTTTGGTAATGAATCCTTCACTAATATTCTCTTTTAAAAGAGGCTCAAATTATTTTATATATGTATATATTCCCCTTTTAAATAAAATCTTTAGAATATAATGATTTATCTCCTTTTCCACTTTTCCAATACTAAAACCTTTAATAACCTCTATTAGTATGAATCTTGATTGAAGGTGTACAAAAAAACACCACTTTAGCTGCGCATAAAAAACAACCCTAACAACAGAAATGACTGCTAATATCTTCGGATCTACAGTTAGATGATCAAGACAAATGCTGCAAAAATCTAGATCTATGCATTAGAAGACATTAAACAGTAGAAAAACACGATTTACTCCATAGATCCAATAGACAAGACAAGAATATATCCAATGAAATTTTATATTAAGGGCACCTGGGAGGAAAACACAAGAGGGTGTTCCCTGTTCTCCTCAATGGGATGGGTTCTTGTAAGTCCTCAACACTTCAGATTTAGAATTCCTCTCTCTTGATGGTGTAGAAAACCTGAACAAAAATGGAAAAATGTTTCTATGATAATGGATCAATAACGGACCAAGAGTTCGGTCCGAGTAGTCTTTAGGCAGCATGAGCACGTAGTGACAAATGAATGGGAAAACCCTTGTATTTATGGCAAAATATTGAGTTGGTCTAGATATTGGTGCATGATTAAAATAACATTAACCAAATCTAGATCCACCTTTTATGGAATATTTTATTATATTTGTTGGAGGGAAAAAGTATTTGACTTGGGTCAAATCCCTTTATTTGTGAATAATAAATCAATAAATGATTTATTTATCATTTTAAGGATGTGTTTGAGTAATAATAAATAAATAAATGATTTATTTATCATTTTAAGGATGCGGTTGAGTAATAATAAAATAAATAACGATTTATTTAATTATTTAAGGGAGATTTAGTCATATTTAACAAAAAATATTATTTAAATAAGGTTTAAATAATTATTCTTAGAAAATAATAAGATAAATAATGATTTATCTAATTAATTTCCTTATTTTGGGTTAAATATAACTAGGAATATTAATTAAACTGTTGTTTAATTAATTATTTCTTGAGGAAAATCAAACAAATATAGGTTTATTTAATGTTTCCTCATGGGGTTTCCTGTTTAGACCATAAACAACTTAATAAAGGTGGTTTACTAAGTTATTTTCATAGTGAAAACAATTTTACTTGGAGAAAATTGGTCTTACAAAGTGTACTTGGGTCCATCTAATAAAACTAATAGGACAAATAGCCAAAAAATGGTGTAACAGATTGCCCCCCAGCGTGCGCGTTAGGAGCTAATCGTATGACCGAAGTACATTGTAAGAACTCAATCACTAGACATCGAAGGGGAAGTCAAAGAGAGAGGATTGGAAGGTATACCAAAGTGCTGAAAGAACTAGACCCTGAGGAGGTGACTTGTAGGTGTTGTTATCACTCAGATTTTCCTTGAAGTTGTTGGAAGAGGAAAGGGGTCCGAGCTAACCACAAACCAACTTTTAGGTACAGAATCTAGCCAATCTGTACCCAAAGAGGGCTCTCTCTGTAAGATTTTTCTTTGTTTTTAAAAGATATTAGGCTAGTTATGAAAGTTCGGGGATTTTGATTTTCTTTGTTTGGGTGATGAAATTCATTAGCAGAGGGGTATGAATGAGTAGTTTTAGTCCATTGGGCTAATGGAGTCAAAGAATATGGCTTAACTGGATGTATTTTATTAACAAGGGATGGTTTCATAGGGCAAGGTAATCAAATAGGGAACAATTAAATATCTAAAAATGAATGAAATGTACTCGAAATGGGTGAAGGGCAATTAAGAATCCTCAAATATTTTCGAAAGAGGGAACCTGAATGATTATTAACAAAGAGAAATTAAGAATTCTTTATCTAATAATCAGAATGGATAAACTAGAAAACAGGAGCGATTAAGAATTCACTGTTTAAACTAGTTTAGAAGAAAACATTAAGAATAACAATGATTGAAAACAAATTGCACCTAAGCACTTTCTGAATTATTCCTTTTCGTTTATCATTCAGATATGAAACAATGATGGTATAATAAACAAGTATAAAACTCTAAAACATAAGAGATATATGACTTATTGATCCGTTGTCTGACTCAAGAATCCTGTGAAAAGTCTTTTGCATCAATTCTTTATCCAGCTAGCCATACGAAATTTATCTAACAACACTCTATTCCAAAATAATCAGTATTACAACAAAGTCTAAGAATCCACCCCCCTCAATACTCCAATTGAGGGAATATTTATACAAAAAATTATAAGAAATATCTCCTAACAAAATGAGATATAATCTAGGATGACTCATGGATATATTACAAGAAAATAGAGACAGAGGGTCTCGTAGATAAGAGAAAGGATAACCGATGTTGTGTTGTTTCCCTCTTTTGAGAATGTGCTAGAGGCAGGCCCTATGATTGGGCTTGTTGTTGTCCTCTTTAGTAATTCTGTGCTGGTTGCTCTGTTTTACTGATACTCTTTACATGTACTGATACACTTTGACTTCTGTTTGATCTTTGTTTATCCTTTTATCATGTCTTACTGTAGTAAATAATAAAAATTCATACAAGGATAATAATTACAAAAAGTCTAACATTTCTTCCCACCATTCTATTTCTGGTATTCTTTTTCTTTGAAGCTTCCTCAAAGTTTCATTAGTCTCTGTATATCTGAAGAAAGTAGGGTGAATTGGGAATACGTGTTTTACCTCATGTTCGAGATAAAACAAATTTTCCAGATTGTCATGAAGAATCTTTCCTGTAGGCAATTCTTTTGTTACTGATGAACTAGTTGATGAACTGGCCTTTGTCAGCATATTTATTCAATTTTTCAACATAGTTTTCCAGGCTCATAAGTTTATCCTCTGAAATTAAAGGACTTGGAAATCCTTTACTCTGAAAAATATTGAATCTCTTTGTAAAGGCATTGACTTCTTCCTGCATATCAGAGCATCTTATTTCTAGATTCTGCATCAAAGTTCTTTTAGTAAAAACTCTTTTAATCTCCAAAATTGTTCCTGTTCTGTCTTGGATGCCTAGTTCTTCAAGTTGATATCTATTCTTGGTATTAAAAAATTGTATAAGATCATTGGCTACTTTAGGCATGTTTCCTAATTCTTCTCTTGCCTTTAAAATTTCTTCTAGAGCCAATTTAATTAAATAATTCTTCTCATACATTATTTGGATTGATGGCCATAAATATTTTATTGACTGAATGATGTTGGTCCAAAGAATTTATTTGATTTCTCCCAAAGGTTTCTGCTCCAGTGAGATCACTAATACTCTCTGGTACCCTGTCTGTTAATCTCTCTTGTCTTTTCTGCAACACTCATTTTTGAGAGATCATATTTTTGCTCTAAGGAGATAAATTGGTCGACTTTTCAAGTAAATATCCCATGAAAAGGGGAGTCAGGGCTTGACCGGTACAGAAGCGCAGCATTGAGATTGTGGTAGGCGATTGTTGGGAATGACCACATGCATATTAGTGTTCCTAAATTGTTGTCATAAATTGTCAACCAGGGCTAGTAAACTATTGAAGTGAAATGCACTATATGTGGCTAGGTATATGCTTCCTACTTCATTGTGTTTAGTGTTTTTCTAGTGTTTTTGATTTTGTGTTTTCATGCTAAGAGGAAAATAATTAAGTGTTGGTAAAGAGAAGTTGTTGGTCACACTAAAACAGAGCAAGATTTATTCTAAACTATGTATGGCACTTAAGAACAAAAAATGAAAAACTTGACAAGAAAAATAACTCATAACATGAACTCAGGCCAATTCATTCCGATAGAAGTGTATTGGAACAACTTGAGAAAAGGATGGGTTTAATGCAATGGAGTTCTTCTAAGTAAACAACAACCTACAATATCACAGAGAAAACCTCATCCATGGTTAGAAATTTGTTGGAACACATTTGGAAAAGATTATCTGCAACATAGTAAGGAACCCTACTTTAAATTGACTTATGGCACTATAATTAATCCATTATACAACTCAAAATGTCACCATTAAGCCTCATTCAAGGGTTAGAAATATTTTGGAATAGTTTTAGAAAGAGGCAGTTTGTAAAATTATGAGAAATTGCAGAACAATGAAGACTTCAAAATGACATTACCAATTCTTGTTCCTATGATAATGATGTATTAGTAGAGATTAAGAACAAGAGTAGTTTGTAAATAATGAAGACGTTTAAGTCTAATTTAATAGAACTAGAGTACAACTAGCTAATAAAACTTGAAATTCAATGAATAGAACTGAACTAGAATGCAACCGATCAAACTTGAAATACAATGAACAAAACTGAACTAGAGTGAAATTAACCTCCGAAGTATTACAGCTGAAGTAAAATGCAACTAATCTCTGAAATACTACAGTTCTATCTCATTCAGTGTTAGTGATATTTTGGAATAATTCATAAGAATAAGACTGGCTGTAACATCCGATGTAAGTGAGCGTAAAACATAAAGTTCATAAAACTGCTTAAATTAGGAATGAAACAGAGTTACAGTTACTTATCTAAACAAGATGCACAGAGCTTCTCGGGAAGTAGGGGCCCTCTACCACCGGATTAGCATACAAATCTCCTCAAGATTGCTTCAGATCATGCAATAAAGTTGTACTTCTTTCATTAAAGGAAAAATACTCCAGAAACAGAGTATTACGGTCTTTTGAGATCTAACAACAAAACATCAATCTAGCTAACTGTCTCTCGGTTTCCCGAGTTATTCTTATAAGAGAAATACATAACTGCCCTGGAGAAGGAATAGGGACAAGTGTCTTTTCAATCAAAATCAAATTAGAACTCTTGTGGAGGCCTCGTACTTTGCTGAAGACATCTATAGAGTCCTTGTCCTGGTAGGAATCTGCTTCTTAGTTTTGGTTTCCTCCACGTGCATAACCACCTGTAGATTTTTGATCAGACTTCGTAGAGGGCAAGAAATGATGTAGGAGTGTTGTGGAATTCAACCATATGCATTTTTTCTTTAAGTGACACCTGTAACCTGTGTGAACATGAAGATAGCTGCGGAATAGGCGACTAGCTACAGAATGGCTGCATTCTGTAGCTGAGTCTAGTAAAAAATTACTACAACAACAAAACCACGAAAATATAGCAAGTCAGTCATTGTATGCATTCCTAAAGTGACTTTAATCAATCCTATTGATCTTTTGAGCCTATAATTGATAAGGGACAGAGGAAATGGAGTGAAATTTGGTGAAAGGAAAGGACATCTTTGGGGCTCAACAAGGATGGTTTGACTCGGGGACATGAATGCTCGTTGATTGGGATCATAATTGGCATGGCAGTAGTGAATTATTTCGGGAAAAATGTGGACTAAGGGTAAAATATACATCGGAAGATTGGATTCCCACAGTCCAAAAATGTCAGAACCGTTTAAGTAGCTATCTCTGCATTAGCAAAAAATTCTGAGAGGACTTTCACTGAGGACGAGGTCTTTAATCTGGAAATCCCTATCTGCTAAGGGAAGATAGTATAAATCTCTGTGAGGGGCATTCAAGGGTGCGACATTCAAAGCCATGGGAATTTCCATTTCTGGTTCTTTTGGATTCAGAAAGGAATTCGGGTTTTGGTGGGAAAAAAGGCACCGTTACAAATTTAGGAATACAATTGCAATTCTGGGAATTGAGGAATGAAATAAAGACCAACTTGTTCTCTGTTTTTGCTTTTTCCTATGGAATTAGAACAGAAACCAAGATTTGCAGAGTTCAACGGGAATTTGGGTAAATACCTATTTTCCAGGAAATAAACAACGAAGAAAACAGGTGTAGGAAACGGCGGATGGTTTCTGGATTGTTCGTCTACAAATTTCCTCAGTCAAGGTGGCGGTCGACAGTCTTCACAGTTGGTTTTGGAAATTTTTGCATGGGACACTAGTCGCTGTACAAAATAGTGAAAATGACGCGCGTTGGTGTTTTTTAATTGCAAAGTCAAAGGCTGGTAGGATTATATTTTTAAGCGGATGACGCAAGCAAGTACAGTGGTTTTGTCATAGGCATAAAGGCGGTAAGCTGTATACATCGCACCGCTTTTGGGGACAGGCGGTTTTCAGCGGAGGGCGAGAAATTCCATACAATACACGACACGTGGCGCGGCACTGTTCAGAAAACCGCTTGGCCATCGCGCGTTATTGTTCGGACGGGGAGGCACATCGATATGGTTGACAACCGTAGATCGTAGACTGGTTGATCGAATGGTCGTCGGGAAAGGGAGATGACGGAAAGATAAAGAGCGGGCCCAATATAATCAAACATAATTTAAATTATGTCGGGGGCAATTTGATTGGTGGAATAGGTTGATAATTAACCATGAGGGTTAATTAATCCCTTTTTTATACGACAGGGTGTCGAGCTTTTAATCAGTTGGAAATTCAACTAATTAATCAAAATTAATCAGATTTATATGGTTATTTTTCAACCAAAGGGGCGGGATAATAATAATTGGGAATTTTAATAACTAAAATAATACGGGAAAGGGTTGAGTCATATGGGGAATTAAATAATAAAGTTAGAAATTAATATGAAAATGAAATAAGAGCGCTAAGTACAAAAAAATTAGGTTCATGTAATTAACTTATGCTTGAATGAAAAGGGTTTTTATGGAATATTGTGAAATTTCCCTAAGTAAAATAGGATTTTACTTAAGAAAAGATTGTCTTGTGGAAGTGAATAAATGATTTATGAATGCTTTTAAGTACTTAGGCTTTTCCAATTATTGGGTCGAGGGTCTGGTCCCTCCAAAATTCAAGGAAATGCCTTGAGCTCCTCTAATTTTCAAATGCCTTAGTACTTAGGGGAAATTAGTGAAATTTTTAGGGAAAAATGAGAAAGGAAGTTAATAATTTGACTTTTCTTTGCTTGAAATTCTTCCAGTGTAGTGTCTGCCTTTGCACTTGTGATGAAAGTAAATATTTAACACATCTAGAGTCATCATCCATCACATGTAATTCTGCAACAACATCTACCTACCCTACCTACTTTACCCCACCATTTTTTCTTCTTTATTAGGGTGCACTTAGACTGGCAAACCCTTATCACATTTTTTCTTTTACATGTAGAAATCTATCTAATTCTAACCTTATTACATCCAAGGGCTCAGATTAAACTGTTGAGCTCCTTTTATTTACTCTACCTATCTACTTATCTGCCAAGATTAAACAGTTTGGTCAGATTTTATTCTCTATCTCTAAAACATAAAATTGAAAAATGAACTAGCCAAGCTTAAACTGTTTGACTATTCATCAATTGTGGCATGAAGTACAAGCTACACACAATTTGATTATTACATTAGAGCAAAAAGTAGTGGCACTTAGACTTGCACACTTTCCTTGGCCTTTCTTTTGGTGGGGTTCATTTTCTTTCACTTTTTTGGCCATTTTTATTTTTTTACCCTTTGATTTTTCTTTTAGGGTATACCCTCTTTACATTTTTTAAATTTTTTGATTTTTTTGACAATATGGAAAATCTTTGCAACAAGGAAAGGTATGAACATATTACATAGCCCATCAAGTCAATCATGATATATGACACCTATTGGTATAGGAGTCTAACACTGGCTCCACTTGGGGATGGCTTTTCCTGGTGAAAAGTCAAGAACAGCAGGTCAGTTGCCCTCAAAATGATTTCAACTGAACTATGGAATCTTTTTCTGTTTGTTGCTTTATTGTATGTATGACAATAATACTTTTGAAGCTTAGGGCCTTCTCTTCGAGCTTCAACTCCAACAAGTTACTATCCACTCAAAGATGTGACATTACAAAGGATATAATATGTACATGTTAAAATCAGGATATCCTAATAAATAGGATCAAAGTAATGTTTCAACATTCGACCATTAACTGGCCCATCTTCATTTTCTGTACCATCCAAGTTTTTTAGAAAATATGTATTGTTTCCTTGTAAAGCATGGATAATATAAGGTCCTTTCCATAGGAAATAAAACTTCCCATGTTTTCCCTTATCCTCTCTTCTAGAATCCCATCTTAAAAATTGGTTTCCAAGTTGGAAATATTTTTCCTTGGTCCTTTTATCAAATATTTTCTTTAGTTTCTTCTGCAATACTTGAAATTCTGATATACTTCCTCTCTGGTATGCTGTAAATTGATAGTCTGATTTATTCTCCTTTGAATATCATTAGGTTCAACCTAAGCTTCTTGAAGTAATTTCATTACAGGAACTCCTAAAGATGAAGGAAATACAGCCTCAATGCCATAGACTAACTCATAAGGACTAGTCCCAATAGATTTTTTGGTGGTTAATCTGTCTGCCCATAGTGCATTTGTAAGTTTCTTGTGCCAATTTTTCTTGTTTTCCTCCAATAATTTTTTAATAATATTGATGAGACTCTTGTTGGAGGACTCGGCTAGTCCATTACCTTGAGGGTAATAGGCTATGGAATGGCCTAAGGTGATATGATATTTGTTACAGAAACTTATCATCTTCTTATATTTGAAGGCAGCAACATTATCAGTTATAATTTTCTCAGGACAACCAAATCTTGATAATATATTGGTTTCTAGGAATCCTATAATCACAGTGTCATTGGCTTGTCTATAAGAAATTGCTTCTATCCATTTGGTGAAATAATCTGTAGCAGTGAGGATCCATTTATGTTGGCTAGAAGGAGGGTGGATTTCTCCAATGAAATCCAGGCCCCATTGTTGGAAAGGTTTTTCGGTGGAAATTGGTTTCAGGGGTAAAGGTAATATTTTTCTCTTGCCTTCAAAGATTTGACATTTATGGCAAGCAGTGATAAATTTCTTTACATCAGAAAACAAGGTTGGCCAATAAAATACATCCCTTAGGATCTTGTCTGCGATTGATTTCCAATAAAGGTGTCCACCACAGTCTCCTGCATGAAATTCATGGAGATCCTTGTCAGCTTCATCTTTTAACAAACAATTCAATAGAATGCCTTCATGATTTTTCCAAAAAAGAACATTATCTAAAATACAAAACTTTGAAGATGTCATCTTTAAAAACCTTTTCTTTGTTCTGGATAACCCTGGAGGAGCTTGCAGGTTTAACAATACATAAATTATATCAGCATACCAAGGTGAATCTAAGAAGGCCTGGCTGATTTGTGGAGTCGCCATCTCCTGATCGTCATCCAGTTGATTAATATCCAAGGCTTGGCAATTTGTTTCTGTCATGAGTTGAGCCAATCCCTGTCCCTTTATAAGCTTTGTAGGTTTTATTTCAATATCATACTCTAATATGGTAGCAATCCATTTACCTCTTTTGACCTCAATTCCATCTTGAGTTAAGATGTCCTTGAAAAAAACATTTGGTACATAGACTATCATATGGGAATACAATATGTAGATTCTAAAATCTTTAATGGCTTTTACAAGTGCAATAGCTTTTTTTTCCATGATGTTGTATTTTAAAGATGCATCCCTTAGTGCTTTACTAAAAAAGGCTATAGGTTTTTCACATCCTTGATCATCCTTTTGTAATAAAACAACTGCTACAGTGTGTTCTGATGCAAATGAAAATATTATGAAGTCTCTATCAAATTGTGGATTGGTAAGAAATGGTGTTCTAGTCAAAGCCATTTTAATCTCTTCAAATGCTTGTTTGGCTTCTACTGTCCATTTAATACTTGAATCCTTTCTTAACATGTTATTAAGCAATCTAATTAGTTCAACTAAACTACATATGAATCTTCTCAAAAAATTGATTTTTCCTAGGAAAGCTTGAAGTTCTTTGACATTTCTGGGATGAGGTATCTGCAGTATAGCTTCTATTCGAGAAGGATCAATTCTAATACCATTTTTAGAGATGATATGGCCCAAAAGTTTACCTTCTTCAAGACCAAATAAGGACTTTTTTGGATTCAAAGAGATACCATATTTTCTGCATTTTATGAATACTTTTCTAAGATGGTCCAAATGTTGTTGATCTGATTTAGAGAAAACAGTTAAATCATCCAAATAAATGACAAGAAAACCATGAATTTCTTGTGAAAATGCGATGTCCATTGCTCTTTGGAAGGTTGCTCCTGCATTTTTAAGTCCAAATGACGTTTTAACGTACTTGAATGTGCCCCATGGTGTTGCAAGAGCTGTTTTTTCCTGGTCATTAGGATGAACCAGAATTTGGTTGTATCCTGAGAACCCATCTAGAAGAGAAATCCTAGAAGCACCTACTACCCTTTGTAAAATGTGATCCATTTTGGGCAAAGGGTAATTATCCTTCAAAGAAACCTTATTTACATTTCTTAAATCAACACATAATCTGATCTCTCCAGTTTTCTTCCCAGTAGGGACTAAATTAGACACCAACTCTGAAAATCTAATAGGAGCAATTATCCCTGCTTCATACATTCGTTTGATTTATTTTTCAATTAAAGGTAGCAGTACAGGGTTGATTCTTCTAAGTTTCTGTTTAAATGGTTTCCGATCTTCTTTCAGAGGTATTGTATGCTGAATTATAGAGGTATCATATGATTTCAAGTCTTCATAACTCCAGGCAAAGACATCCTAGAATTCTCTTTAGATATTTCAACATATTTTAGTTTTTGATCAGGAGACAAAGATTTAGATAACTTTATCATTTTAGGATTTTCTTCAGTTCCCAAATTATATTCCTCAATATCAGCTTTCAATGGTTCCATTTTGGGTTTCTTTGGAATATCATTAGAATAGAAAAGATCTTCTAGAGGAGTTAATCCCTTAGGCAAATGATTATCTTTTAAATTAATGATCTTAGATTCTTCTTCTATAATCTCATCAACCTCCATTTGTTTGAGGTCCTGCATTTATTTTTTGGTGAACTTTGTTGGATGAAGCATTTGAATTGCACTTTCTTCTGAAATGTCTGTTTCTTGTTCATTTGTTTGATCAAATTCAATGACTGTATCTTCATCTATGTTACTGTTAGAAAATTCATTCTCTAAATTCAGGAAATTGTTAATCTTCTCATTGCTTGCAAACACTTGCCAGTTCTCAAAATTGTCTGGTATGGCTGGTTTATGTCTAAACTCAGTTGTGAACTGATGATTAGGTTCGAATGGTAATTTACAAGTGCTGGAAAACATTGCTAAGCTATGGGCATGCAAACTCTGTTTTCTTGGGATTTTCGCAAGCTGAGTTTGTAGAAAAGTATTGAGAATCTCTACAACTGTTCCTCTATATTCTCTCAGTCTGTGATCGTTTGTTAGAAAGTGTCCTTTGATCTGTTGAATGATTAAATCAGAATCCCCTATGACAGATACTCTAATTTCTCCTAATATTTTGACCAATTTAAGACCTCGCAAAAGAGCTTCATATTCTGCCATATTATTGGTGCACTTAAAATTTAATCTGTAGGCATGGCCTTCAACATGATAATTTTCAATATTATGCACCCAAACTCTAGCTCCTGCTCCTAATTTATTAACGGAACCATCAAATTCTAAATTCTAAAGAATTTCATGTTCGTAATTGGTATCGGGAGTTTCAGGAACTTTCTTAACAGTGAGATCTGGTTTCTTACTTTCTTGTTGTTTTTCTTGGGTATCTAATGTTTCATTGTCCTCAGAGATTTCCTGGATTTGAACACTATATTTTCCATTTGTAGTTTGTTTTGGTTCTGCTGTTGGAACTTCTAATTCAGTAGGAGGATCAATTTCAACATTGTAAAGAATAAATGAGTCCATATCAAAGTGTACTGAGTAGATGGGGAAATTTTCAGGTTTCTCCTGACTACTGACTACATATTTCATTAAAGTTTCTCTGTATAGTCTCTTAGGTTGACCAAACACTGAAATAGTAGCATATGACATGTCCAATTGAAGAGATCCTTGAAGTTTTGCACCCCAAGATCTAGATAATAACATACCATGTTTTGGAGGAATATCTGCTACTACTATGTCCATCAAAATTGTTTTTGCAGAGTATTGAACCAGTGAAACACATAAGTCTTTGATTAATCCTAAACATCTCACCTGAATTGAATCAAAATAAAAGAGATCTTTGTAAGGTCTGGTGATATCTAGGTTCAATTTCTCCATTACAGACTTGGGCATTAGATTGTGAGATGCTCCAGAATCAAGCATGGCATTATGTAGTATTTTATCATGTATATTTAAACTCACATAGAATCGAGGAGTTCCTCCACTTCTTGGTTTTCCATTTACTTCAGGGCCAAAGAGTAATCTGGGCTGATCATCAAAAACGTTTACTGAGTCATCACTTTCAGTGATCTTAAGTGATCTATTGATTTGGCTTCGGTAGACATCATGTTTAGTTAATTAAGACAATGGAACAACTATTTTTATTTTGCCTACTTCAGCCTCCAAATTAAAAGGTTTTTCAGTTTGATTTCTTGTATTTTGGAAAGTTGGATTCTCTTTTTCTTCTGTGTTTTCGGTATTTTTCTCCTTCTCAGGAGTGGGGTTGTGGGCTGAAGTTGTTTCCAAATCAACTTCTGGAGGTTCCTCTACATTTTCTTTAGGAGAAAGAGTATTGGAAAGTTGTCTATTATTCAGTTGAGTATCGGACACGTCTTCAATTATTGGGTTGGCAGGATTAGTATCTGATCTAGAAAGAATATGTACAGGGGTAGTATTGGTTTTACCTTTGAGGCGCTGTTTTGTATCTTTCTGTTTACTTGTTTCCGGGACATCAATTCTTCTGCTCCTAAAATTATATTGCTTGTGAACTTCGTAAATCGCTGTGTCATATCCCTCCTTGAAGTCAAATGATTGTCCTGAATGAGTTTGGAAAGGTTCAAGAATGTGAGCTTCTTGATCATCTTGGGTCAAAAAAACTTCTGGTTCATTCTTGCGTTCAGTCAAGTTATTTATTTGAGCATCTTCTATTGGTTCATCAGAAGTTGAGGCTTCAATATAATTTTCCTGGAATGGGGGTCTAATATTTTGGTCAGGACCAGTTTTTCCGGTATTTTGGTTTTGGTTCTTTCTGAAATTTGGATTTCTCTCAGTATTGCTTGGTTGACCATCCCAAGGAGATTTTTTTTCAATTGTTTCTACTCTATCTCTTAACCTTTCCATCCCTTTAATAATAGCATCCAGTTTCTTTTCAAAAGCTGAGGGTTCTTCATTTAAAGACATTCTCCTTTCAGCTCTGGCTCTAGCTCGTTTCTCTATCAGGTTGGCTTCAACAATAACAGTTATACTTTGCATATCTTCTAAAGTTTCAGGAGCTCTTTCCCTAAGTTGATACGCCATATCAGAATCAAATCCATCAAGGAATTTAATTAATACTGAATCTGGAGGAGGTCTAAGGTTTTGAGGAATATCATAGTAAACATCATTGAACTTGGTGCAGTAATCTTGCACAGTCTCTTTTGGTCCTCTCTTTAAATTTCCAAAGTATGATAAGATTTGAAGAGGATCTTTCTTCTTTTCCCATCTGTTTAAAAATGTTCTATAAAGAGCTTGTAAGTCAGTAACATTGTTTGCAGGAAGGGCTCTAAACCAGGTTCTGACTTCTCCAGTAAGACTTTCGACAAATATTCTCATTCTTACATAATCAGCATCTATTTCATAAATTTCAAAATAATTGGTCATATTTTTAGTATGCTGTTGTGCAGTGTAGGTACCAGAACCATCGAAAGGAGTGATTTTACTTTGGTAGTCTTGGGGCATAGCCCCTAGATTAGCTGGTAATACTAAAGAAGCATATCTATTTGCCATTGCAGGAGGTAGTGATGAAATAACATGTGAGGTTGGTCTGTGAGTGGTGGGTGGAGGAGTAGAAGGGGTAATTTGAGGTTGAGATGTTTGAGGAAATGTTGATGAACTTGGAGAGGCTGAAGTGATCACAGAAATATTTAATGTTCCTTCAGAGGTAAGCTCAGATTGTATGGAATTTTTCAAATGTTTATCAAGATATGAAGTAACAAATTCAAATTGTAAATATTCAATAAATACTGGGTCTGGAACCAAATTGGACAACTTAGATTCAGAAAAATTTACAAATAAAGAGGTTTCAAATTGCTCATCAAAAGGTTCGTCCTCAAGGTAAACCCACTTCACAGGACAACATATTGATCTATAGAGAGGCCGATAACTAGCAGAACTTTTTTGGCTTTCCTGTCTCCTAAGAATCCTGGAGATCAGATTCAGATTTTCAAACACAGGTGGGGGATTTGGATCAAGATTAGACCTGGTGTAATGAGTCCTTTCTGAAGCCAGGTTTCTAGATGATTCTCTTTTTTGGTTTTTTGTCTAAATCGAATGAACAATACGACTTCTACAATCTCTTTAAGAGATTTAAGATTTTGGATTTAAATTTTCTTAAAGATTTATTTGACTAGAGGAACTGATCAAATGTTTGAAACCGAATGTTCAGTTCATAAACTAGACCGGAGATAGACTGAAGCAACATTTATTTACTTAAGCAATTGCAGAGCAAAAGCAGTTCAAAGGCTACCTGGCTAACTTTAGGCTCCGTCTGTAGTTTATAAAGTAAACAATAGTAACAATAAAATTATTCAGCTCCCCAGTGGAGTTGCCACTATGTTATCACTCAGATTTTCCTTGAAGTTGTTGGAAGAGGAAAGGGGTCCGAGGTAACCACAAACCAACTTTTAGGTACATAATCTAGCCAATCTGTACCCAGAGAGGGCTATCTCTGTAAGATTTAGCTTTGTTTTTAAAAGATATTAGGCTAATTATGAAAGTTCAAGGATTTTGATTTTGTTTGTTTGGGTGATGAAATTTATTAGCAGAGGGGTATGACTGAGTAGTTTTAGTCCATTGGGCTAATGGAGTAAAAGAATATGGCTTAACTGGATGTAGTTTCTTAACAAGGGATGGTTTCACAGGGTAAGGTAATCAAATAGGGAACAATTAAAGATCTAAAATGAATGGAATGGACTCGAAATGGGTGAAGGGAAATTAAGAATCCTTCAATATTTTCGAAAGAGGGAACCTGAATGATTATTAACAAAGAGCAATTAAGAATTATTTATCAAATAATCAGAATGGAGAAACTAGAAAATAGGAGCAATTAAGGATTCACTGTTTAAACTAGTTCAAAAGAAAACATTAAGAATAACAACGATTGAAAACAGATTGCACTTAAGCACTTTCTGAATTATTCCTTCTTGTTTATCATTCATATATGAAACATAGATGGTATAATAAACAAGTATAAAACTCTAAAACATAAGAGATAGATGACTTATTGATCCGTTGTCTGACTCAAGAATCCTGTGAAAATTCTTTTGCGTCAATTCTTTATCCAGCTAGCCATACGAAATTTATCCAACAACACTTTATTCCAAAATAATTAGTAGTACAACAAAGTCTAAGAATTCACCCCTCAATACTCCAATTGAGGGAGTATTTATACAAAGAATTATAAAAAATATCCCCTAACAAAATGAGATATAATCTAGGATGACTCATGGATATATTACAAGAAAATAGAGACAGATGGTCTCGTAGATAAGAGAAAGGATAACCGATGTTGTGATGTTTCCTTCTTTTGAGAATGTGCTGGAGGCAGGCCCTATGATTGGGCTTGCTGCTGTCCTCTTTAGTAATTCTATGCTGGATGCTCTGTTTTACCAATACTCTTTACTTGTACTGATACACTTTGACTTCTGTTAGATATTTGTTTATCCTTTTATCATGTCTTACTGTAGTAAATAATCAAAATTCATGCAAAGATAGTATTTACAAAAAGTCTAACATTTCTTCCTGTTGAGTCCCAAAAGTGTTTCCCATATTCATACATATTTCCGTTATGTCATAACCATTTAGCTCTTATTTCATAAGCCATCTGACCAAAAACCCTACATCAAGTAACCATTTTCATAAATATATGGGTTAGGATCCTTGTCTTCCAAAGTTATTTATTTTATGTATTTAAAGTGAATTTATGATTAGAAACTAGAAAATTAACATAGTTTCATATATCTATATGTGTGTTGTGAGTTTTGTGACATGTGTAGGTAAAAAATGAGACTTCTAGAAGACCCTTATGTGGCACTCTAAGGCCAAATTCGAATTTGGTTGGAGAAGATCATGGGATCATGAGAACATGTGTCTTACTTCCTTGTTGTATTGAAACTCTAAGAGGATATGTGTCTCATTTCTTAGTTGTGTTGAAACTCTAGAAATACATGTGTCTTATCATTTCCTATTTTGATTGTAACTCTAGAGATGGAGGGAGAGATTCATGGACTCCCATTAATGAGATAACTCCTCATATTTTGTATAAATAGGAGAAGCTTTCTCCTATAATGGGTAATGAAGAAGTAATGAAAAATTAGGAGGAGAGAAAGGAATAGAGAGTCTTTTGTAACAAAGTTCAAGATGGAATGAGATGTAGATTTGTGAGTTTTTTAATAGAGAAATTCAGTTCTTTGATGCTGTTTTGATTACAACTTTAAGGAGCTGAAGGACTTCACCAAATTGGTAGCAGAGGGCCCCTGCTATCCAAGGAGGCTTCTACATGTTTTCTAGATAAGTAGCTTTTAATTCATGTCTTGCATTATTTGTTTAACTAAAAGATCCTCATTATCTTACAATCATTCTTTTTCTTAAAACGCTCTTCCAACATATCAATATTAGATGAAAGAGATTTGGTTGTATTATGTTGAGTTAATTAGCATTTTCTGTTTTGCAATTAGATTAAAAGATCCTCATTATCTTACAATCATTCTTTTTCTTAAAACGCTCTTCCAACATATCATTATTAGATGAAAAAAGATTTGGTTGTATTATGTTGAGTTAATTAGCATTTTCTATTTTGCAATTAGATTAAAAGATCCTCATTATCTTACAACCATTCTTTTTCTTAAAAAACTCTTCCAACATATCATTATTAGATGAAAAAAATTTGGTTGTATTATGTTGAGTTAATTAGCATTTTTAGTTGCAATTCCTTTCGTTAATTATCACATTTAGACTTACTCTAATAAACTCTTCCAAAATATCATTATGATGAATAAGACATAACTGTGGTATTGTAGGTTTTAGTTGCTTGCTTACACTAAGTGGCATAGCCATTCTTACTCTTACAAAGCTCTTCCAAAATATCATAAAAATGAGTGAGAAATAGCTGTGGTGTCTTAGATTTTAATTGTATTTCTTTCGTTAATTATCACAGTTAGACTTACTCTAATAAACTCTTCTAAAATATCATTATGATGAATAAGGCATAACTGTGGTATTATAGGTTTTAGTTGCTTGTTTACACTAAGTGGCATAGCCATTCTTACTCTTACAAAGCTCTTCCAAAATATCATAATAATGAGTAAGAAATAGCTGTGGTGTCTTAGATTTTAATTGTATTTGCTTTCAGTTTTACGTCTATGTTCAATTGTGTTGGATAGTACAACCAGGACTGTTTTACAAACTCTTCCAAAATATCATTCATCATGAACAAGATGGGCTGTAGAATTCCATAGACTAGTTGCATGTTAATTTAGTTAGAGCACTCCGGAGGTAGATTACATTTAGTTCAGCTCTGTCATTTCATTTCATTTTTAAGTTTGATAGAAGATCCTCATTGCATTAAAATAAAAACAATAAGAAAAACACATACAACGAAGTAAGGAAGATGTTACTTAAGCACATATAGTGCACCACACTTCATCAGTTTACTAGCCCTGGTTGATGATTTATGTTAGCAATTTAGGACGCTAAATTGACGACACATTTTGGCGCCGTTGCCGGGGAAGTGTAATTAGGAGACCTTATTTCTTACATCTAAAAAAAAAAAATTAATAATTCTTGAGTATGCTCTTCTCCTGCACTTTGTGTGATCTGGAGGATCAGAAAAATGATTGTTATGTAAAAAAAAATTAATAATTCTTGAGTATGCTCTCCTCCTGCATTTTGTATGATCTGGAGGATCAGAAAAAGAATTGTTATATATATAAAAAAAAAGGAGACAAAATAAATTTCATCATTTCAATTGATTCAATAATTTTTTTTTTTTTTTGCTTTCATCATTTCATTTGATTTAAAAATTAATTAAAAAAAAATGAAAAAATTCCAATACATTGTTTTGTTAAAATAAAATATATATGTGTATTTTTAAATTTCTGAAAATATAACATACATAATTTTATTAAACAAATCAATTATAAAAAAAATAAAAAAATAAAAAAATAAATTTTAGATTGTTTTGTTACTAAAATATATATGTATATTTTTAAAATTTTTGAAAAAATATATATAATTTTAATAACAAATCATTTAAAAAAAAAAAAAAATTTCAATAAATTGTTTTGTTTAGTAAAATACATATGTGTATTTTTAAAATATAACATGTGTAATTTTATTAACAAAAACAAATTAAAAAAATAAAAAATAAAAAAATTCAATTAAAAAAAAAAGAAAAAAAAAAGAAACAATTATTTTCATTATATCTGTGTTTTTGGTGAAATTATAAGCGCAGTCCTTTTCCTCAGCATATAATAGAAGGAAAAGGAGGGATCGTTGCACGACAATGGCGGAGAACAAGAGTAAATATGATCGGCAGCTAAGGATATGGGGTGAACAGGGACAAGCTGCTCTGGAGAGAGCGAGCATTTGCTTGTTGAATTGTGGCCCCACCGGCTCAGAAGCGTTGAAAAATCTCGTTTTGGGAGGCATAGGAAGTTTCACAGTTGTTGATGGCTCGAAAGTGGATGTAGTAGATTTAGGGAATAATTTTTGGTGGACACTGAAAGCATAGGTCAATCGAAGGCAAAGTGTGTATGTGCATTTCTACAAGAGCTCAATTATGCTGTTGGAGCTAAGATTGTAGAGGAATCACCTGAGGCTTTGCTTGAGACCAATCCTGCTTTCTTCTCTCAATTTTCTCTGATTATAGCCACCCAGCTTGCAGAGAATGTGGTTTTGAAGCTCGATAGAATTTGCAGACAGCAGAATGTGATACTTGTAATTGCACGCTCATATGGACTCACTGGGTTAGTCCGAATTAGTTTGAAGGAGCATGATGTGGTTGAGTCCAAGCCAGAGCACTCTTGTGAGGATCTCAAGCTTCATAAGCCATGATCAACGACGCAATCCTTCAAGCCCATGCAAGAGAATCGTGCTTCGATATTTATCTCTAAACAAAAAAATGAACTTTCAAATGTTATTTGTATAGATGCAAGCCAAAATCTGTTGGAATAAGCATGATATGGAACAATTAAACATGATATGGAACAATTGAATAGATTAATTCTCAGAAATCTCACGGAACTAACCAGAAAACGATTTTTGCCAGAGCATCTCCAGAAACGCAATTTTATTTGACACGTCAATTTGAAACGAATTTTCTGATCGATTGAGGATGAATTTAAAAAATCCACGAGATGGGTTGCTTCGCCAATAGGGTCAATTAGATAACCCAGAAATCATTTTAAGAAATTCGTGGCGGTCTGGGAGAATTTCTTGGTTCTTTGAAGCCCATTTTTCCCTGCCGCGTGAGGAAAAACGATTTTTTTTGCACAGTGGAGAGTTTGAAAACGACACTCTGCATTGATAATCCGGTTTCCTGATCTCCAGGAAGAAGAATCTAAGTTGAACACAAATTCTATTGAAGTCAATCAACAACAGACCTCCACTGAAAATTTTCCAATTGGCGCCATTTCATCTAAAGAACCCTCTTCGTTGAATATTTTTCATACCCAATCTTCAGATAGGATAATCTCAGAAGGAAGAAATCGTGGTGAGCAGGTGGTGGTTCACATTGGAGTTTGCTTGTATACAATAGGAGAATGACATTCATGTTTTTAGTTTTTTTTTTTTTTTTTTTTTAATTTTCTTATTTAATAAATTGTTTGTTTAATAAAATTATATATGTATATATATTTTTTTAAAATGTAACATATATAATATTTAAAAAAAAAAAAATTGTATTTTTCAATTTTGTTATTTAAAAAAAAAAATAAAAAAATTGCATTTCTCATTTTCAATTTTGTTATTAAAAAAAAAAAAAAATTTCTCTTTTTCAATTTTGTTTTGATTAAAAAATAAAATAAATAAAAAATAATAAATTTGAATCAATGAAATGAATAAGTTATTTGCTCACTTTTCTGAAGGTATTGATTAATTTTGGACTGATGATGAAAGATGAATGACTAACTTTTTATTCAAGATTTTTAGCTACAGAAACCGTCGACATTCTGCAGCTAAAGTCCAATTCCGCCGCTGTTCTCCAATTTCGCAGCAGAAAAAACCTCATTGTTCAAATCAGCCTAACTTTCTCATACAAAATCAGATTTTGATGATTCAAGTATCATTGGAAAGGTCTCAACAAGATCTACACAGTGATAAATCCATCATTAGAGTTTGAAATGGTAAATAATGAAATAAATTGATGAAAAGAAGCAACATTCAACTTGAGGCACTAATTCCAAAACAGGTATAAATTCTTTTGATTTTTCCTTTGAGAACTTGTTTCATTAATACAAATTCTTAGTTTTGTGTGTAAATATCATAACTAGAGAGATTGATCACCTCTCTCCTTTGATAATTTTACATTCCATTGTAGAAGAAGTATTAGTTTTTTTTTGCAGGTTCCAGGAGGAAGGACAAATGACTACAAGAGAATGGTGTCTCTCTAAGAGACCAATTTGTTTCATAAGAGGATGATCAGCAACAAGAGTAAATATGCTGATGCAAAATCAGATCCAAACACTTGAAAAACTTTCAGATACTATTGTCTCCATCACATCCATACCTCATAATAAACCATTCACCTCATTTCACTTCATATTTTCCATTTACATTTACATCCACTTTCCATTTCTTTTTGTCCATTCATAACCCACAAATAAAAGCAAGAGGCTCATTCACATGTTTATTGCCCATTTCCATTTCTACTCTCCATTGCCATCTTCCATTTTATTCTTCCATTTCTTGTCATTTTCATTCCGCAAATAAGCCCTGCTTCAATGCAAACTATTGAGTCTATAGTCCTTTGAGTCTAAGTTCTTTGTAAAACACCTTGAGGCTTGCATGCCTTAATGACAAGTTCTCATGCTGACAAACAATGGGAATACATTAATGTCTCTTGTTCGTCAGATCTTCTAGGTGACTCGACATCAGCAAAATCATTCGTACCTAGCAAGATGTGTTTGGGCATCTTGACTCTCATTGTCATCGATGGTGAGAGTTCTCGTGTTGACTAGTGGCATCCATTAATGGCCACTAAGTCAACAATTTCCTACTATGTTCGACATCAGAACATCTTTTCACATAGTAGGAATTATGCCAATGAGTTTTGAAGACATGAAGACTATTATTTTCAGCATTTTGGAGTAGATTCAACAAGTTTTAGTAGGAGCAATAAAAAGTCATCTTATCTCTTTATCCATGACTCCTCTTGTTCAGCCACTTGAAGAAGAATATGATCAGAATTTTGCAGCCACCACACATACAACTCATCCACATTTAAGGTAAGTGAAGGTATGTTGTTTTCTAATTTTTAGTCATGTAATTCATTAGAATGCTAAAATTGTAACTTTGGAAAAATTCCTCACTCCCTTTTCCACATTGTCATATCTTTAGTTGGGGGGGGAAGGGACATCATTTCATATCCATATGTCATACACTATCACACATTTTCATTTCATTTCCACCCACATATACTTCCCAACCAACTATTGTTGCAACATGATCCAAAAGATTATATGCCTTGCAAATAATCAATTCATTGATGAAGTAATTGATTCTAAATGTTTTCATGAACTTTGATGCAACAAAGAAAATAAAGCATTGTTACACAAGAACCATTGCTCAAAAAAAATAAAAAAATTGGTTGTCACACAAGAACCAACCATTAAAAAAATGTTGCAATCAAATGTATTATACTTTGCCAAAAAGAAAATATTAAGAAACAAAGTTTGGAACGAATCTATATGAGTCAAAACTCATAAAAGATCAACTCATGGACAAATGAATCATTGCAATAGTTGCATGAGGACATGCAACAACTTCAGTTGGGGGGTATGTTGAGTCTCAAAAGTGTTTTCCATATTCATACATATTTCCATTATGTCATAACCATTTAGCTCTTATTTCATAAGCCATCTGACCAAAAACCCTACATCAAGTAACCATTTTCATAAATATATGGGTTAGGATCCTTGTCTTCCAAAGTTATTTATTTTATGTCTTTAAAGTGAATTTATGATTAGAAACTAGAAAATTAACATAGTTTCATATATCTATATATGTGTTGTGAGTTTTGTGACATGTGTAGGTCAAAAAGGAGATTTCTAGAAGACCCTTATGTGGCACTCTAAGGCCAAATTCGAATTTGGTTGGAGAAGATCATGGGATCATGAGAACATGTGTCTCACTTCCTTGTTGTATTGAAACTCTAAAAGGATATGTGTCTCATTTCTTAGTTGTGTTGAAACTCTAGAAAGACATGTGTCTTATCATTTCCTATTTTGATTGTAACTCTAGAGATGGAGGGAGAGATTCATGGACTCTCATTAATGAGATAACTCCTCATATTTTGTATAAATAGGAGAAGCTTTCTCCTATCATGGGTAATAAAGAAGTAATGAAAAATTAGGAGAAGGAGAGAAATGAATAGAGAGTCTTTTGTAACAAAGTTCAAGATGGAATGGGATGTAGATTTGTGAGTTTTTCAATAGAGAAATTCAGTTCTTTGATGCTGTTTTGATTACAACTTTAAGGAGCTGAAGGACTTCACCAAATTGGTAGCAGAGGGCCCCTGCTATCCAAAGAGGCTTCTACATGTTTTCTAGATAAGTAGCTTTTAATTCATGTCTTGCATTATTTGTTTAACTAAAAGATCCTCATTATCTTACAATCATTATTTTTCTTAAAACGCTCTTCCAACATATCAATATTAGATGAAAGAGATTTGGTTGTATCATGTTGAGTTAATTAGCATTTTCTGTTTTACAATTAGATTAAAAGATCCTCATTATCTTACAATCATTCTTTTTCTTAAAACACTTTTCCAACATATCATTATTAGATGAAAAAAGATTTGGTTGTATTATGTTGAGTTAATTAGCATTTTCTATTTTGCAATTAGATTAAAAGATCCTCATCATCTTACAACCATTCTTTTTCTTAAAAAGCTCTTCCAACATATCATTATTAGATGAAAAATATTTGGTTGTATTATGTTGAGTTAATTAGCATTTTTAGTTGCAATTCCTTTCGTTAATTATCACAGTTAGACTTACTCTAATAAACTCTTCCAAAATATAATTATGATGAATAAGGCATAACTGTGGTATTGTAGGTTTTAGTTGCTTCCTTACACTAAGTGGCATAGCCATTCTTACTCTTACAAAGCTCTTCCAAAATATCATAACAATGAGTGAGAAATAGCTGTGGTGTCTTAGATTTTAATTGTATTTCTTTCGTTAATTATCACAATTAGACTTACTCTAATAAAATCTTCCAAAATATCATTATGATGAATAAGGCATAACTGTGGTATTGTAGGTTTTAGTTGCTTGTTTACACTAAGTGGCATAGCCATTCTTACTCTTACAAAGATCTTCCAAAATATCATAATAATGAGTAAGAAATAGCTATGGTGTCTTAGATTTTAATTGTATTTGCTTTCAGTTTTACGTTTATGTTCAATTGCGTTGGATAATACAGCCAGGACTGTTTTACAAACTTTTCCAAAATATCATTCATCATGAACAAGATGGGTTGTAGAATTCCATAGACTAGTTTCATGTTAATTTAGTTAGAGCACTCCGGAGGTAGATTACATTTAGTTCAACTCTGTCATTTCATTTCATTTTTAAGTTTGATAGAAGATCCTCATTGCATTAAAATAAAAACAATAAGAAAAACACATACAACGAAGTAAGGAAGAGGTCATTTAAGCACATATAGTGCACCACACTTCATCAATTTACTAGCCCTGGTTGATAATTTATGTTAGCAATTTAGGACGCTAAATTGATTACACACTTCCCACCATTGTATTTCTGGTATTCTTGTTCTTTGAAGCTTCCTCAGAGTTTCATCAGTCTCTGTATATCTGAAGAAAGTAGGCTGAATTGAGAACAAGTGTTTTACCTCATGTTCGAGATTAAACAAATTTTCTAGATTGTCATGAATAATCTTTCTTGTAGACAATGCTTTTGTCACTGATGAACTAGTTGATGAACTGGCCTGGTTGTCAGCATATTTATTCAATTTCTCAACATAGTTTTCCATGCTCATAATTTTATCTTCTGAAATTAAAGGACTTGGCAATCCTTTACTCTGCAAAATATTGAATCTCTTTGTAAAGGCATTGACTTCTTCCTGCATATCAGAGCATCTTCTTTCTAGATTCTGCATCAGAGTTATTTTAGTAAAAACTCTTTTAATCTCCAAAATTGTTCCTGTTCTGTCTTGGATGCCTAGTTCTTCAAGTTGATATCTGTTCTTGGTATTCAAAAATTGTATAAGATCATTGGCTTCTTTAGGCATGTTTCCTAATTCTTCTCTTGCTTTTAAAATTTCTTCCAAAGCCAATTTAATTAAATCATTCTGCTCATACATTATTTGGATTGATGGCCAGACATCTTTTATTGACTTAATGATGTTGGTCCAAAGAATTTCTTTGATTTCTCCCAAAGGTTTCTCCAATGTGAGATCCCTTTCTAATGCTCTCACCAAATTTTCTAATTTGTTAATCTCTCTTGTCTTTTCTGCAACACTCATTTTTGAGATATCATATTTTTGCTCTAAGGAGATAAATTGGTCGATTTTTCAAGTAAATATCCCATGAAAAGGGGAGTCAGGGCTTGACCAGGCTAAAACTGCAACATTTCATTGATAGACCGAGCAGTTATTGGGAAAATGATGGTTTGACTCGGGGACATGACTGCTCGTTGATTGGGATCATAATTGGCATGACAGTAGTGAATTATTTCGGGAAAAATGTGGACTGAGGGTAAAAGATACATCGAAAGATTGGATTCCCACAGTCCAAAAATGTCAGAACCGTTTAAGTAACTATCTCTGCATTGGCAAAAAATTCTGAGAGGAATTTCACTGAGGTCGAGGTCTTTAATCTGGAAATCCCTATCTGCTAAGGGTAGACAGTCTAAATCTCTGTGAGGGGCATTCAAGGGTGCGACATTCAAAGCCATGGGAATTTCCATTTCTGGTTCTTGTGGATTCAGAAAGGAATTCGGGTTTTGGTGGAAAAAAAGGCACCGTCACAGGTTTAGGAATACAATTGCAATTCTGGGAATTGAGGAATGAAATAAAGACCAACTTGTTCACAGTTTTTTCTTTTTCCTATGGAATTAGAACAGAAACCAAGATTTGCAGAGTTCAACGGGAATTTGGGTAAATACTTGTTTTCCAGGAAATAAACAACGATGAAAACAGGTGTAGGCAACGGCGGATGGTTTCTGGATTGTTTGTCTGCAACTTTCCTCAGTCAAGGTGGCGGTCGACAGTCTTCACAGTTGGTTTTTGAAGTTTTTTCATGGGACACTAGTCGCTGTACAAAATTGTGAAAATGACGCGTGTTGGTGTTTTTTAATTGCAAAGTCAAAGGCTGGCGGGATTACATTTTTAAGCGGATGATGCAAGAAAGTACAGTGGTTTTGTCATAGGCATAAAGGCGGTAAGCGGTATACATCGCACCGCTTTTGGGGACAGGCGGTTTTCAGCGGAGGGCGAGCGATTCCATACAATACACGACACGTGGCGCGACACTATTCAGAAAACCGCTTGGCCATCGTGCGTTATTGTTCGGACGGGGAGGCGCAGCGATATGGTTGACAACCGTAGATCGTAGACTGGTTGATCGAACGGTCGTCAGGAAAGGGAGATGATGGAAAGATAAAGAGCGGGCCCAATATAATCAAACATAATTTAAATTACGTCGGGGGCGATTTGATTGGTGGAATAGGTTGTTAATTAACCATGAGAGTTAATTAATCCCTTTTGTATACGCCAGGGTGTCGAGCTTTTAATAAATTGGCAATTCAACTAATTAATCAAAATTAATCAGATTTATATGGTTATTTTTCAACCAAAGGGGCGGGATAATAATAATTGGGAATTTTAATAATTAAAATAATACAGGAAAGGGTTGAGTCATATAGGGAATTAAATAATAAAGTTAGAAATTAATATGAAAATGAAATAAGAGCGCTAAGTATAAAAACATTAGGTTCATGTAATTAACTTATGCTTGAATGAAAAGGGTTTTTATGGAATATTGTGAAATTTCCCTAAGTAAAATAGGATTTTACTTAGGAAAAGATTGTCTTGTGGAAGTGAATGAATGATTTATGAATGCTTTTAAGTACTTAGGGTTTTAAAATTAATTGGCCGAGGGTCCGGTCCCTCCAAAAGTCAAGGAAATGCCTTGAGCCCCTCTAATTTTCAAATGCCTTAGTACTTAGGGGAAATTAGTGAAATTTTTAGGGAAAAATGAGAAAGGAAGTTAATAATTTGACTTTGCTTTGCTTGAAATTCTTCCAGTGTAGTGTCTGCCTTTGCACTTGTGATAAAAGTAAAGATTTAACACATCTAGAGTCATCATCCATCACATGTAATTCTGCAACAACATCTACCTACCCTACCTACTTTACCCCACCATTTTTTCTTCTTTGTTAGGGTGCACTTAGACTGGAAAACCCTTATCACATTTTTTCTTTTACATGTAGAAATATATCTAATTCTAACCTTATTACATCCAGGGGCTCAGATTAAACTGTTGAGCACCTTTTATTTACTCTACCTATCTACTTATCTGCCAAGATTAAACAGTTTGGTCAGATTTTATTCTCTATCTAAAACATAAAATTGAAAGATGAACTAGCCAAGCTTAAACTGTTTGACTGTTCATAAATTGTGGCATAAGATACAAGTTGCACACAATTTGTTTATTTATATAAGAGTAAAAAGTAGTGGCACTTAGACTTGCGCACTTTCTTGGCTTTTCTTTTGGTGCGGTTCATTTTCTTTCATTTTTTGGCCATTTATATTTTTTACCCTTTGATTTTTCTTTTAGGGTATACCCTCTTTACATTTTTTAAACTTTTTGATTTTTTGACAATATGGAAAATATTTGAAAAAATGAAAGCTATGAACATATTACATAGCCCATCAAGTCAATCATGATATATGACACCTATTGTTATAGGAGTCTAATAGGTGTGACAAGTCTTTTTGATAAGTGAGAACTTGCTATAGGCGGCGGGGGAGGCATACCTATGCCCGCCGAGGCAATATTACAAACAATAAGGCGTCCGGAAAACGACAAGATGACATAATGCTGGCATAAACATGAGCCATATAAATAACATGATAATGAATCCCACATACATATTGTGCCTAAGATAACAACCAGGACTTGTACAATGATATCTGAGTACATGAGATATAAATGCAACCCAGATGCCCTTGACAACAGGAAAGGGCTCTAAAAATCTAACTGATACATGCAAAAAACAAGGCGCTGCAAGCGGCTGAGGCCATCATAATCAAATGTATGGAGTTGCATCGAAGGCTGTAATGAATAGGTCATCTGAGTGTGTGGGGGGCTACCTGTAGGGCAACCCCCTCATGAGGGCTGAGACATCTCACACACACCTGGGAATCATCGATGTCGGCTGCTGCATCAATGAACCATCAAGTATACGGATCTCGATCATGCTGAAAGGAGCTGGAGCTGAGAAGCAATCAAGTCAAAGGGAAATAAGGAGTCCCTTTGCCTGATCCGAGGCACCGAACAAGAGTGGGAGATGGAACCAAGGTACATCGCCCTCTAGACCTATCTTCTGGAATGAATGAGATGATATTGACAAAAGGAGGTCCGCCATAAGTGAGGTAATAAGGGATCCTCAACTGAGGCACGAGGGAAAATAGTAGAGTGACTGACCGACTGACACCAATGATGATGATGAAATGGGGGGGACTGAGTAGCGAACGGACGACTTCCCTTGTTAGAGAATAAATGGCATGGATGACCTAACAACGACTGACACATCATCATGAGGGATAGGAGACAGTGGGACTGAAGGCCATAATGTGCGATGTTATCACACTAGTAATTTCTAAATATTGTGGGATCTTTTGGATTTTTTCAGTTTTAAGAAAACTAGGGGTAACCACAAAACTACTTTGGAGATCTAGGATCTAGCCTTCCTAAATTTCAGAGAGGGCTCTCTCTTTTAGATTTAACTTTGTTTTGAATTGGTATTTTAGGCTAGGTATGATTGGGCACTTGGTTTTTTGTTTTAAGATGTTTGGAAAGTTTGGTGGGAAATAAGATTACTTGGAGACAAATTAAAGAGGGATCTACTAGTCCATTGGGCTATGAAGTCAAGATGTAGCAAGCAAAACTGGAAGGTAAGGGAAAAAGGATGCTAATGTACTTAGGGCAAGGTAGATAACCCTCAGAGACTTGAATAGTTTGATTTGATGAGATGGCTTGCTTTCGGGATAAAGGGCAGTGAAGGATCCTTTGATCCGGAAAAAGAGGAAGGAGGCAAGGGTCAAACGGGACTAGGAGCAACTAAGAATTCCTAAGTCTGGAAATCAACAGAAAACATGGAAATGATCAAGTAGTTAAGACAGGGGGTTTTTTACACCTGAAATAATGTTCCTAATTAATCATTCTGATTTGAACACATATATGAAATTGAATGAAACTTCAAAAATAGGAAACAATGACAGTAAGAAATCATTTTACTCACTAGCTAATCGCATGATCCCTGAGTTATGAAGTCTAGTTGAAAATTGTCCAGTCTGCTGCTATGTAATCAACACAAGAGCCTCCAAAGCACCAACAAAAATATCTATAATAATCTCAACAATTTTATTCCACACTAAACACTTCATAAACTAATTTTTATACAATATGTTTATTACAAAATATCCTAGAGAAGTCTAGGAATAACTCTAGGAAAATAAAATATATTTAACACACTAAGAGGGCCAGCTGCTCAACAACTTAGCAAGCTGTCCTCTTATCTAGAAAAAATAGAACTAATTTTTATAATCAAAACTAATTGTTGCATCGCTGTTTATGCTTGCTGGCATATATGGAAGATATTTGTTTATGGATTGCTTGACTGATACTCTTTCACTTTTCAACCTTTAATGCTGTTTTCCTCTTAATACTCTCTTATGATGCTTCCTTATTACTTTCACTACTATAAGATAGAAAAATTACAATAGTAATAATTTCTAATTGATTTCTTCTTGGATACCCTTTGACTCTGCTGATCAATCTGATACACTTTCACTGCAATATTTATCTTTTAACAGCTGTAAAAGGAACTTTTCACTGTGGTAAAAACAATTAATTTTTTGTTGTTCTGCTCCAATGTTGTTATAACAAATATGTGAATTCCTGACATTGCTGATCACTTGGTATTTTTATTCTTTTCAACTTTTGGTAACTTTCATCAGCATCAGTGTATCTTGAGAAATTCGGTTTGATCATGAAAATATGCTTAATTTCATTCTGTAGGAAAAACAAGTTTTCAAAGTGCTCCAAGACAACTTTTCTAGTTGGAGAACCTAGTGGCAGGGGCTTATTAACTTGTTATTTGGCATGGGCCTTGATTTTCTTGTCATAATCCTTTTGAACCATTAGTTTTTCATTAAAGCCATGAATGTCTGGAAGGCCTGCTTCTTTCAATATTGTGTATTGTGCCAAAAACTTTGTTATTGACAACTCCATGGTCTTGCACTTTTCCTCCACATTGTTCATTATGTTCCTTTTATTTAGGACCTTTTTGATTTGCAGAATTGTTTCAGTCATGTCTTGGGTTTTCAATTCTTCAAGCTCTTCTCTATTTTTTCTATTTAAAAATGTAATAAGATTCAAAGCTTGAGATGGTTTGTTAGCCAGTTCTTCTTTCGTTTTTTGAATTTCCACCTATGCCGCCTTAAGTAGATCTCTTTGCTCATAAATGATTTGATTTGAAGGCCACTGTGTATGTATGCCTTGAATTATGTTATTTCGAAGATATTTTTTGATGTAGGGCACCTGTTCACTGAGATTGACCTGTTGCTATAAAATCTTTACCTGCTCTTGAAGTCTGTTTGCTCTTTGTTCATGTCTCTTAGAGGTAATCAATGCATTTCTATTTGATGTTTCAAGAGTTTGAATAGTATTTTTCAAATTTATTATCTCATTATTCTTGAGGGACATCTCCTCCATGGCCTTTACTATATCAACTGCTTCACCTGTTTGATGTATCTAAGTGGTGGATGATCCTGTGGCAGAAGTGTCTATAGATTGCACTGACACTGCAGTTTCCAGTGGCACTTTTGGGTCTAAATTCTCTGCCAATGTGGAAGGAACAACTGTGCCAACTATAGGAATAACAATGGGAGTAGATTGAACATCTTTTTTTATTAAGACTTCATTTTCTTTCATCAGGGTCTCTATTTGATTATCCATGTCTTTAACTTGAGCAATCATTTTTAGCACTAATTGCATCATCTCATCCTTTTCTGTTTTCTCTTGTAGGATTTCCTTTGCTTGAGGATGTTCATTTGTGGGAGTTTTAATTGCTTCCTCAAGGCAACAATATCTTCATTCTTTTGTTTTATTAATGCTTGAGCAACCTCAATGTTTGAAGGATCCACTCCAATTTTTAGCACCAGGTCTTCTAAGGATTTTATCCTTAGATCCTTCGCATGTAATGAGGCTTTATCTAACTTCATTTGATCCTGTAAGTTGAACACAATGTTTTGCAATATAGTTGCACTCACAGTTTTGTTTACCACCTTATCGTAAAGCATTTCTGATGTAATTCTATGAAACTCTATTTGATCAAGTTCATGTATGGTGTCTGCATCTACTTAAAGCTCTTTTTTCCTGTAATTTGCAATTGACTTTGGGTCTGTAACCACTGGCTGGAGAAAAGACATAATCATTTTATTTGTTGAATAGTCAAAAGCTGTCAAAAGTCTGTCTTTGTCTCCTGGTTTTTCTTTCAAAAATTGAGAATAAACTTCTCTTTTGATCTCTTCATTTCTTTCCTTAATTTGTTTGTATTTATCCTGGATATCACTATCTTTTCCCTCTACTGTTTTGGAGGAGGAGGGAACTTTTATATTTACCTATTTTTCAACCATTTCTCGGCCCCGTTCCTGTGTTAAAACCTGCTCTTTCTGAATTTATGCTAGAGTCTCATTTAAAATTATAGTGGCTTCATCATTGTCTACCTGCTGATCATCTATATCATTTATTTCAATAGTCTTTTCTTTCTTAGCAGCAGTCATTTTTTCCCTTTTGTTGTAAATAGTCTTGAATTTGTTTTCTGCAATTGTTTTTTCTAAATAGCCTTCTTCATTCCTGGTCCTTTTGTTTGAAGTTTCTACCTATTGGTTGACCAATATAGACTGTGAATTATCTGTGTTTATCATTGTTGCTGCATTAGAAGTAGGGTCAACCAATGTATTTTCCACCCACTCTATTTGATTTGCAAATTTCTCAATTTGGGGTTTAGGCTCATGGATGAAAGGAGTCAATTTACATTTAAGCCTTATACTATTCAAAATGCCTTTAGGATCATAATTCCAGTGAATTTTTTTTTGGAACTTATAGTCTGACAATTTCTTTGCTATCTCCTTTAATGCATCCCTGTTATTTACTTTAAATAGGCCAATTTGGTTCTTCAGCTTGAGTTGGGTATTTTTCTTAGAAGCCATGAAATTTACTGCATCTGCATTTAACACATGCCTTAGATATTCCAATGCAAAGATTCTGATAGTCAGAAATTTGGGCAGATTATATGGGAGCAAATTTGCTCGAAATATCCTTAATTCTGTATGTCCTTCATATAAGTACCAATCCCCTACTTGGCTTTGTTCAGACAATTGCAATATCCTTTTCATCTCATTGCTGACCCTGGGTTATTCTGTTTTATGAAGTAAATTCATGGCTGGCCTGACAAACAAATCTGTGAAATCCTTGTAATTGAATTCATTTCCATTTTTCCTGAGTAATGATGTCCAAAATATTACTGACAGAGGCTGGTCCTCTACATTCATCATTTTTAAAGCCACTGGAAACTGTTCTGCTTGGAAAAATAGAAAAAGATGGAATAGATATGATGAATATCTAAACACTCCCTCAGTAGGAAATTTGGTCAACTGATAATGTATACTGTCAGCAATGAATCTAGCAAAATCAAATACCATTGCAGGAGGTTGTCCAGGGGACAATGTAGAAAGGAATCCTAGTATAGAGACATCGGTGAACTCATCATTATAATATCCTAAGATAAAGGATAGCATTGAAATTACTTGTCTGGAAGATTCAGGAAAATCAGAGGTGGAATAGGGTGGATTTACTTTTGGGAAATCAACATGAGTAGGCATGAAGTTTTGAAGAATCATAAAACTTCTAGGTTAATCCAAATCTAGGTACAACTGAGTCAAATATTCAATGGATAGGGGCACTACTCTTATATCAAAACTCAACTGAAGCATTTCATTAATGGATTCTGCTGTGATGTGTTAGCCCCCCTACGAAATTCTTGACAAGCAAGCAGGGGGCTGGATTGTTTGGAGCCTTCAAGGAATGCATTTTCCCCTGAAAACCCGTCCTCCTTGAAGCATCTTTGTGCTGTGCCTAATTTGAGTCCCCTTTGTTGATTTCCCATCTAAAGCCTCACTGGTTATATTGTTACCCCTAAAGGACCAACATTGCCCCTCATACCCCTGCAGAACACCACATTTTCACCTCCTTTCCCCTTTGTTTTCCCAAGTTCCCCCTCCATCCCCCTATCGTTACCCTTTGGGCCTAAAAATACGTTAAAATGGCTTGAAAACCCACTTTGAACCTTATTTCAGGCCCAACCCCTTTCCCGCTTAGCCCCGCGCCTTTTTCTCCATGTGATCCCGTGCTGTAACCACCCGCTGAAGCAAAAGGCGCCTATCCACTAAATTTATCGGGCGAAATTCCATACGTCGATCTTGGTTGATCGGACGGTGAGCGTGAATCCCGACGCCCTCCGTTCCCCCCCCGGTTCATTTTCTCATCGCGCGATCGCCGTCCGTTTAAAACAATAATCCAACGGTCCAGGGTGTACCTGCTTCTGTGGACCCCGCCGCGCAATAGCGTAAAACTGCCTGGTTTATACCGCACCGCTTATGCGCAGTGGGTGGTTTTCCCCGAGCACCCAGCGATTCCACTCATCACGTGCCACCTGTCCCCTGTACGACAACAAAACCACTTTCTCCCCGCACGTTATCTCTCGGTCCAAGTCACACAACGAAATTCATGACAACCGCTGGATTTCGGGAGTTTCATCTGATGGTCATTAATCAACAAAGTTGCGTGGGTTTTAGTCCAAGGTCGCCGTACCCCCTGCTGCATCGTCAGTCGTTGAATTCCCTTTGAGATCAACGGTCCGGATTCGTTCTTCCCACCGTGGACTATCCCGTCACCCCACGTGTCACACCGTATCTCCGCCATTCCATTTGCATAAATTCATTCAAAGGTCGGGTTATTAAGGTTTCTGCGTATAATCGTTCTGCATTTTGACAACCTGTGCCATCTCATTTCTCTGCCTATACGCAGCATTTTCCGTTCCTCCTCCGCAGTTCCCCGATCGTCCATGTCATCCGCCACCCCTCCATTGTTTTCTTAACTTGTTTTCGTGTTTTGCAGGGTTATCAGTGGTTAATGGCCGCCATGGCACACAATCTCTGTCACAATGGCAGAGAAATCGAAGAAGATCATTTACAGCGGCTGAATTTATGAACAGAGACCCGGGAAGGTAAAGATAGGACTTTCATTGAAAAAGTAGGGTTTAATACTCTATGGAAAACCTTCCTATGCCATTAAAGCTCGAGCTAACCTGTCAAAAGCAACAATGGAGCGACAAAGGTTTTCAGTACAAAGCAAAGGAGATTAAGGCACGCTAATGAAGATCTTGAGCCTTAAATCAGTGGTTTAGAAGGCAAAGCATCAGATTGAAGACCCCAAGGATCAATCAAAGGATCATGAGCATAAGTAAAAGGTAACATCGGGGTCTAAAATTACGTGAGAATGTTTTTCTTTTCATCAAGTACAAGGCGTCCATCAAAGGCTCTTGTTATGCACAATGCCCACGAAGGAATTTCCACCTAACGGCAGCTAAAATCACCGAAGGATGAGTATAGCGGAGACTTATCGGTAGTTTATTTTATTTTTGTTCAAATCACCGGGTACCTGGGCGAAAACATGTCAAAATCATATCCGGAGAAGATCATTCTTTCAAAAAGGGGGTGACAGAGATTAAATACTCAGCATTCATGCAGAATGGGCCTCGACCCTTTTTCTTTCAGGTGTTTAATGTTACATTTAGTGTTCACCTACCTCCTTAGTCGATCTTCTGTTCATCCTCTGCTATAAAATGTAGAAGGAAATTATTGTAATGGTTGTTGATGAGATATCAGAGAAATGCAAGTATTTCCCTCTTGAGACAAGTTCTCTGTGTAATATTGTAAGATAGGCTGAGATTTGATGTATTCAGGCTGAATGTTCAAGCTGTGGGCAACGAATGTACCTGATTGGTGTTGTTTTTAATATGACAAGCATGTTTCTTTGGAATCATGATCTAAAGCAGCTGGTGATGTTTTCCTATCTCTATGTTTGATTTCATTTTATTCCATTTCCACTGGCTCGCATCAGAATTTTGGCATAAGATTTACCCTTGATAGGTACCTTATGTTGCTGCTCTCCCAACCCTTTATGTTTTCTACTCATATGTCTATCTGAATATTGATTTCAATTGATTTAACCAGTGTAGTGGATGTTATTGCCTGCTCTCCAATGTATGAATTAATGAAATCTATGTTTAGATGTTCTTGTTAGGATTTAGTTGGATGAGTTGAGAACACTGGGAGGTCTAGAACCCTGTCTCTGCCTCACTAGGATCTTTCCATCCCGATTAAGCCTTTCTAAGATCCCTCGTACTGCCTCTAATTTTGTCCAAGCAGGCCTAGAGTTAAATGACCTCTGGCCTGATCTATAGACAGAGTTGGTTGGTTCTCATTTATCTATTTGCAGTCCTTAATGTTCCATTCCACCAATCAGCTTGCAAGATCCAAATGCTCTAGATGACTAGCCCAACTGAAAGCTTGCACATTGAACACAAGTAAATCCTTTCTTGACTCCATTGCCCAATGGCCTTGATGTTCCCTGAGTTATCTGTCTTAGCCTAATTCCCTCTATGCTCATCCTTGTCTTATATTGGACCTTCCTTTCCTGATTCCCAACAACCAAACACAAACAATCAAACAAACAACCCTGAGCCTATAACTAGCCTAAAATCATAACTTAGAGCTTCAAAGATATACACTTTGACTCATATAGAGAGATCCCTCTCTGGACCTAGGAGGGCTAGATCCTAAGGTCTGAAAGTGGTTCTATGTTGTCTCATCTTTTGGTCTTGTAAACCTGGCCAAAACATGGGAACCCCAACATAATGGCGACTCCACTGGGGAATTTTTGAGTTTTCCTCACTTTGCTACATCGCAAACCCTCAGAAAACCTGGAATCTCTGGTTAGGTTGGTAGTTAAACACGCCCATTCACACATCAACCTCTATACCATTTTTCGTGTTCTCCCATACTCTTAGACAGAGCCTGGAAAGGGCCAGGTAGCCTCCGGATCTCATCCTCTTCTAGAGGTGACATATCTGGTAAATTCCCTCCCAGTCAATCTCTGGTCAGAGTTTGCTGTGTTTTCAAGATATCCTTCAAGAGGGATATCTCATGAGCACTGTGGTGGACAGTGTACCCCCTAGAAACATCTTTAAACTTCCACCTGGCGGCTCCATAGTTCCTAAAAGATCAAAGACTCCACTGGTGATCAGTAGGCCTGCTGGTTATCTTGGTTTCACAAAAGACTCCACTGGGAGACCTGCCTTCATAACAACACCAACCACAACAGAAGTAAAAAGTAGGGTGAAGCTGCTTGGCTAAGAAGCACCATTCTGGCTTCAAGGACCATCTATACAAGAGCTTGCCCTGACCTGAACCCACCTGAAATAGTTGATAACCCTGAAATTATCCTCAGAAAATCTCCTTCATCCAGAAGATCAACGATTTCCAGTCACATTCATAGAGCTAATTCTGCACCAGAAGACCTAGCAGCTCTATCACATTTTCCCCCTGACCTCGACCTACCTTATAGGCTACCAAGAACTAGGTCATTCAATCATCTAGACCAGCCAGACCCTGAGCTTCACAGTTCACCATCTCATAGTGGTCGATGAACTAGGGACAGAGGAACCCCTCCATCTACAGCACCTGATTTCCACTTCATTCAAAACTTGGGGCTCTCCCACCCTAGATCTACTCAGCAAACTTCTGCTGGTCCAAATATCCCTGTTATCCATATACCAGCTGCTCAAGCCAACCCTATACTTCATCAGAACATTATCATGGCAGCTTGGTATGCACCTCTGGTTTTACCTCAACCCATGCTACCCTTACCCAATGATTATCAGTCAAAAATCCCACACTTCACTACTAAAGAATCAGTCACAGTTCAGCAACATGTAGATAAGATGGAGGATTCTTTTGACTATATGGAAATTGATGATGAAACAATCAAAATGAGAATCTTTGCCCAAAGCTTAGGGGGTGATGTAAAGAAATGGTTTAAAGGCTTACCTCCTGGCAGTATCCAAGATCTCCCTGCATTATATCATACCTTCATAAACAAATGGGAAACTAGGGCAAACCCTCGCCAGCTCCTAGCAGAGTACATGAGCCTTAAAAGAAGTGTAGGAGAGAGTGTCCATGATTACACCACCAGATTCAACAGCATTTACAATGCTCTTCCTCCACACATGAAACCTCCTCAAGGTATGGCCCTAGCCAAATAGCCTGATGGATTTGATGCTGACATGGCCTATGAGCTTAGAGATAAAGAGTATAACACATTGGAGGACATGCAGAAATGAGCAGTGAACATAGAAGCAAATCTGATTGAGAAAAGAGCAAGACTGAGATTTGAAAAGAGGGTAACATATAGGGATGACACTGTGGCTTCCACTTCAGACCCACATTATGATAGATTATCCAAAAACGTGGAAAGACTACAGGAAATGATGGAAAAAATGGTTGTCTCGGTTGGCAATCAGAACAGAAATCAGAACCAAAACTTTAGAAGAAACAACAACACTCCCAACAGACAAAAAGAATCAGATCAACAAGTTATTCCCCCATTCCAAAACTTCCTGGATGAGGATGAGGGAATCATAGAGGAGTCTGAAGGGAATACAATAAACATGTTCGAAACAGAGAACGCAATCCATAACTGTGACTCAGGGGAAGACCAGCCCTCACCTTCTTATTGGGAGGAGGAGTGGTTCGAATCTGAAAATTACAGATTAGGATTTGAAAATGCCATGTTGCAGGTCAGAGATCAATATGAACTTAGGAGAAAAAATAACCAAGAAAATTCCAAAACTGAGACTCCTGAGGCTACCATCAAGAGAAGACCTGATAAAACTTCTAAAGCATCTGCCGTAAATAGCAAAACAACAGCTGAAAGTTCTGGAAAAAACAAAGAAAAAGACAACCAAAACATTGAAAAACAAAGCCAACTCGCTAGCAGTACTAGCATTGCAGTTAGTACTCCTGATGCAATTGTTCCCAACCCTGTACATAGTGAGTAATCACAAACTGATTCAGCCACTAAGGCAGTGGCTAATAAAATAAAGTCAAGCACTCCAAGGACCAAGTCCACTTTCAATTTAGAGAGTGAGATTGCAAAAATCAAAATCTCTGTACCATTATCTGAGCTGGCCACTCAGGATGTATATAAATGCCAAATTTTGAAAGCATTGAATCTGGGGGAAAACAACGACAGTGTGAATTTGAATGATGATCAACCTGCCCTCTTGTTTGGTCCAAATATTGAGGGAAAGTTTCAGGAAGGGGTAGTTCCGCCTTTCTATATCAGTCTCAACATTCATGACAAAATACTCCACAATGCCATGCATGATTTTGGAGCATCGCACAATTTAATGCCTAAGGTAGTGATGGAGAGGCTAGGCCTAGAGATAACACGACCCTACAAAGATATATATTCGTTTGATTCTAGCAGAGTAAAATGCCTAGGCCTAATCAAAGACTTATGTGTGAGCTTGACCCAGATTCCTGCCAAATGTATGGTCATGGATGTTGTGGTGGCAGATGTGCCACCCAAGTATGGCATGCTATTGTCAAGATCATGGGGAGCCAAATTGCAAGGAACAATGCAGATGGATGGCTCATATGCCACTATCCCTATATTTGGCCAACTTAGAAGACTATATAGAGAGTCATAGATGAAATTCCTAGTCAGTAGCCCCGAAAAACCTGAAAATTCACCATTATACTCTGTACACACCGACCTGGATTCTTTCATTCTTTATAACGACCCATCCTTAGGAGAGCCAGTGTCAGAAAACATAAATACAAACAACAACGCAGAGCCCATGGACTTCAGCATAATGGCTACCCTAGAAGAATACGATGAAGAAAACCATGGGCAGGGTATTGAAAATGAAACTCTGAGTGAACCAGCAACAGAAACAGAACGTAAACAGCAAGGTAGCCAACTCTCTGAACCCCATGCATGTCATGAAGAACAAAACAACCCGCAGCCTAGTACAGAATCCCCAACGCAACATAATGGCGAACCCCTGTGGGAGATGAATTTCGATGGGTCTTGTACTAGGAAAGATGCTGGGGCAGGGGTGTGGATACGTAATACAGAGAGTGACCACACTGCGAGCCATGCTGTAAATCTGCACTTCAAATACACAAATAATATTGCAGAATACAAAGCTCTTATCCTTGGCCTGAATCTGTTGAAAAAATTGGGAGCCCATAGGATAGCTGTACGAGGAGACTCAGAGTTAGTCATAAAACAAGTAAACGGTGAGTATTCGGCAAAACACCCCAGGCTCAGGGCATATAGGAATGACGCGGTGGATTTATTGAAAACCTTTGTAGAATACGATTTGGTGTTTGTGCCTAGGGGTCAAAACGCTATTGCTAATGGATTAGCTTCCCTGGCTAGTTCATATCCTAAGACTCCGGCTGACACACAGATCATTATTCAAACCAAATTCAGACCTGCAGTGCCAGACAACGAAAAATATTGGCAGGTCTTTGAAGGTGATAAATAGATTGAGGACTTCCTGACAGGCAGAAATGAGTTTGAATTTTCCAGTCCAGACTCTAAAGACGAAGACAGCTGCCTTAGTGAGGAATCCCCTGATGAAGAATCCCCACCCTGTAACATAGAAATAAACACCTTTTCTGAGGAAACTGGAAGTTCAACCATAAGATGTGGAAACGCGGAAAATGAGGAAATGGAGGTGTTGCAGGCCAAAGATAAGAACATACCCAGAGGCCTGACACCCCTAGAGGACCTTTTTGACTTTGATGACATAGCAAAAAAGCCCACTATAGAAAATGCAGACTCAGATATAGAAGAATGCAACATAGGCACTGAAGATAAGCCCAAAATGATTAAACTGGCTAAGTCTATACCTGCAAACATGAGGAAAAAATACATTGACCTATTTAAGGAATTCATTGATGTGTTTGCATGGAGCTATGAAGACTTAAAGGCCTATGACACCAACATAATACAACAAAAAATACCCTTGAAGGAAAATCAGAAGCCTTTCAGACAAAAACTCCGCAGAATCAATCCAAAACAATTGCCTGCAGTAGAGAAAGAGATTAAAAAGATGTATGATGCAGGCATCATAGTTCCGGTGAGGTTCTCTGATTGGGTATCAAACTTAGTGGCTGTGAGGAAGAAAACATGGGAGATCAGATTATTCATAGACTTCAGAAACCTCAACAGAGCCTCCCTGAAAGACAACTACCCTTTGCCTAGAATGGAACATATCCTACAGAAGGTAGTGGGCTCTAAGAGAATCTCCCTGCTTGATGGTTTTTCAGGATACAATCAAGTCCTTGTACTCCCAGAAGATCAACTCAAAACAACTTTTACCACTCCATGGGGCACCTTCATGTATGTGAAGATGCCTTTCGGATTGATGAATGCTGGGGCTACCTTCCAGAGAGCGATGGATATAGCTTTCTCAGATGAGATAGGACACTTCATAGTTATCTACTTGGATGACTTGAATGTCTTTTCTAAAACTGAAGAAGAACACCTGAAACATCTGAGGAAAGTCTTTGAAAAATGTAGAAGGTACGGTCTGTCCTTAAATCCTAAGAAAACTGTGTTTGGGCTGCAAGAAGGCAAACTTCTTGGCCACATTATATCCGAGAAAGGAATTAGGATAGATCCACAGCAAGTTGAGGGAATACTTCAAATCTCACACCCGAGAAACATCAAAGAATTGCAGTCCTTCATTGGGAAGATCAATTTCCTTAGGAGATTCATTCCCAACCTAGTTGAACACCTTAGGAAAATGACCAACATGCTGAAGAAAGGTGCCGGAATTAAGTGGACTGTTGAAGCCAAGAAATCTTTTGAGTCGGTAAAACTGGCGCTCACTCAAGCCCCTATCCTGATCAGTCCAGATTTCTCAAAAAAAATTCTAATCTTTTCATTTGCCTTCGAACACACAATAGCTGCTGTCTTACTGCAGAAAAACACAGAGGGAATGGAACAGCCAATTTCCTTCTTCAACAAAGCCTTAAGGGATGCACCCTTAAAATACAACATCATGGAAAAACAGGCCTATGCCCTGGTCAAGGCCTTAAAAGACTTTAGGGTGTACATTCTGCATTCTCACACCATAGCCTATGTTCCAAATATAGTGGTTAAAGATATCTTGTCCCAAGACCCTGATGGGAAGAGGGGCAAATGGATTGCTACTATCTTAGAATATGACCTTGACATAAAGCCCACCAAACTGATCAAAGGTCAAGGCCTGGCCCAATTAATGGCTGAATCTAATCTGCAGGCCCTTGACATTAACATGGTAAATGCCTTGGATGAGCAGGAAGGACTGCCTGACCCCACTGTTGAGGAGCAGTTTCAAAACTCTCCTTGTTACTTTGATATCCTTTATGTGCTCACCAACCTCAATGCCCCTCCAGAACTGTCCAAAACTAAGGCCAGATTCATAAAGCTAAAAGCCAGAAATTATTGCATCCTGAATGAAAACCTATATTGGAAAAATCCAAATGGCCTATTGCTGAAATGCTTGCCTGAAGCTGAAGCTGAAAGAATTAAACGAGAATTCCATGCTGGGGAGTGTGGAGGCCACCTGAGTTGGAAAGCCACTGCAAACAAAATACTCAGGGCTGGTTAATATTGGCCTACACTCTTCAACGATGTCCATAAAATGATTCTTACCTGCCACCAATGCCAGATCTTCGAAGGCAGAAGAAAGCTCCTCCCCCTCCCATTACAACCTATCACTGTAGAAGGTCCCTTCATGCAATGGGGCATATATTTCATTGGGGAAATTCACCCCTCTTCTTCTTGGCAACACAAATGGATCCTAACTGCTACAGATTACTTCAATAAATGGATAGAAGCCATACCCGCTAGGAATGCCACTGATTCTGTCATCATTAGGTTCCTAGAAGATTACATCCTTTCTCGGTTTGGCTGTCCAAGAAAAATAATCACTGAAAATGCTGCTGCTTTCGGATCCAAGAAAATGGTTGATTTCTATCACAGGTATGGAATAAAACTTGGTCATTTAACTGCCTATTACCCTCAGGGTAATGGCTAAGCTGAATCATCAAATAAAAGATTGGTTACAATCATCAAGAAGCTGCTGGAAGAGAACAAAAAGTCATGGCATAAAAATTTGGTACATGCTTTGTGGGCTGACAGGCTCACCACGAAGAAATCTATTGGCATGTCACCATTCCAGCTGGTTTATGGAACATAAGAAGTTTTTCCTACTAGCCTGGGAGTGCCAGTGATTAAGCTTGTCCAAGAGATTCAGACAGAGGAAAACAACATGGTGAGAAGAATTAATGAAACTATCCATCTGCAACAAACAAGGGAGCAGGTTTATAGCAGAGCTGTCAGAGTTCAGGAAAGCATAAAGAGAAAGTTCGACAAAAGAGCCAAAGCTTCAGATTTCAAAGTTGGGGACAAGGTTTTGAAATGGGATTCAAGGAGAGAGGACAAAGGTAAACATGGCAAGTTTGATAGTTTGTGGCAAGGTCCATATATTATCCAAGCCACGGTGGGTCCTAATGCATTTTTCCTACAAGAACTTGATGGTACAGAGCTGTTTGGGGGTCCTGTCAATGGCAGGATGCTCAAGCATTACTTCTGCTAATTTTAGTTTCTAGTTTCCATTTCATTGTACATACCATTGCAGTGTTTTCATTCTTTCAAAAAAAAAAAGAGAGAGAAAAGAGTGGCTCAAACATGATCAAAATCTGAGCCAAAGGGAGCAGAATAGCTGGTCCTAATATGCTCAAAATCTGGACCAGCAGGGAAAAGAAGAATCAGCTCTAACATGCCCAAAAACAGAGCTGTAAGGAAGAAAAGTAAGTGACTCCAATATGCTCAAAACCTGAGTCATAGAAAAAGAAGGATATTTCAAATTGCAGATTTCCAGCCTTCACAGTTTTGTCTCCAAGTTTTCAGCAATTTACTGTCCAAGATAAGAATTTTTATGCCTTGGATCCACAACGAGTCAGACAGTTTAATCCTGGCTTGGCTGTTTTGAATTTCCTGTCTTAGAATGTAGGAGAAGAAGCCTGTTGGACAGTTTAATCCCAACAGGTAGTAAATTAGGTAGAGAAACATATGTGGCCAACAGTTCAATCTAGCCTCATGGAGAAATAAGGGTAGAGATAGAATAGATTTGTTTTCTGTTTCAAAAATAAATGATGTAAAGGTCTGCTAGCTCAATTGCACCCAAAGAGAAATGTTAGGACTGTAGTTTGGGTAGGTAGATTGGTTGGTAAAAATGTTTCTGCTGAGTTGTGTATCTAACATATTGTGGTAGTTGAAGATCAAAGGTATAAAGGGATGTGCCAAGCAGCAGGCACCTGGCCTACTCCAAATATCATTTCTGGTTTCTTGCCTCCTTCAAGAAGAAGCCATCCCCATGTGGAGCCACTGTTAGCCCCCCTATAAAATTCTTGACAAGCAAGCAGGGGGCTGGATTGTTTGGAGCCTTCAAGGAATGCCTTTTCCCCTGAAAACCCATCCTCCTTGAAGCCTCTTTGTGTTGTGCCTAATTTAAGTCCCCTTTGCTGATTTCCCATCTAAAGCCTCACTGGTTATATTGCTACCCCTAAAGGACCAACATTGCCACTCATACCCCTGCAGAACACCACATTTTCACCTCCTTTCCCCTTTGTTTTCCCAAGTTCCCCCTCCATCCCCCTATCGTTACCCTTTGGGCCTCAAAATACGTTAAAATGGCTTGAAAACCCACTTTGAACCTTATTTCAGGCCCAACCCCTTTCCCGCTTAGCCCCGCGCCTTTTTCTCCATGTGATCCCGTGCTGTAACCACCCGCTGAAGCAAAAGGCGCCTATCCACTAAATTTATCGGGTGAAATTCCATCCGTCGATCTTGGTTGATCGGACGGTGAGCGTGAATCCCGATGCCCTCTGTTCCCCCCCCCCCGGTTCATTTTCTCATCGTGCGATCGCCGTCCGTTTAAAACGATAATCCAATGGTCCAGGGTGTACCTGCTTCTGTGGACCCCGCCGTGTAAAACTGCCTGGTTTATCCCACACTGCTTATGCACAGTGGGTGGTTTTCCCCGAGCACCCAGCGATTCCACTCATCACGTGCCACCTGTCCCCTGTACGACAACAAAACCGCTTTCTCCCCGCACGTTATCTCTCGATCCAAGTCACACAGCGAAATTCATGACAACCGCTAGATTTCGGGAGTTTCATCTGACGGTCATTAATCAACAAATTTGCGTGGGTTTTAGTCCAAGGTCGCTATACCCCCTGCTGCATCGTCATTCGTTGAATTCCCTTTGATATCGATGGTCCGGATTCGTTCTTCCCACCGTGGACTACCCCGTCACCCCACGTGTCACATCGTATCTCCACCATTCCATTTTCATAAATTCATTCAAAGGTCGGGTTATTAAGGTTTCTGCGTATAATCGTTATGCATTTTGACAACCCGTGGCATCTCATTTCTCTTCCTATACGCAAAATTTTCCGTTCCTCCTCCGCAGTTCCCCGATCATCCATGTCATCCGCCACCCCTCCGTTGTTTTCTTAACCTGTTTTCATGTTTTGCAGGGTTATCGGTGGTTAATGGCCGCCATGGCACACAATCTCTGTCACAATGGCAGAGAAATCGAAGAAGATCATTTACAGCGGCCGAATTTATGAACAGAGACCCGGGAAGGTAAAGGCAGGACTTTCATTGAAAAGGCAGGGTTTAATACTCTATGGAAAACCTTCCTGTGCCATTAAAGCTCGAGCTAACCAGTCAGAAGCAACAATGGAGCGACAAAGTGTTTCAGTACAAGGCAAAGGATATTAAGGCACGCTAATGAAGATCCTGAGCCTTAAATCAGTAGTTTAAGAGGCAGAGCACCAGTTTGAAGACCCCGAGGATCAATCAAAGGATCCCGAGCGCAAGTAAAAGGTAACATCAGGGTCTATTCGTCAACAGAATGTTTTTCTTCATCAAGTACAGGGCGTCCATACAACTCTTATTATGCACAATGTCCCTGAAGGAATTTCCACCCTAACAGCAGTTCAAAATCACTGGAGCATTGATATGGCAGACTTCTCAGTAGTTTATTTTATTTTTGTTCAAATCACCAGGAGTACCATAGCCGAAACATGTCAAAATCATATCTGAAGAAAATCACTCTTTCATAAAAGGGGTGACAGAGATTAAATACTCAGCATACAAGCAGAATGGGCCTCGGCACTCTTTCTTTCAGATGTTTAATACAAGATTTAGTGTTCACCTACCACCTCAGTCGATCTTCTGTTCATCCTCTGCTATAAAACACAGAAGGAAATTATTGTAAAGGTTGTTTATGAGACATTAGAGAAATGCAAGCGTTTTCATCTTGAGACAAGTTCTCTGTGTAATATTGTAAGATAGGCTGAGATTTGATGTATTCAGACTAAATGTTCAAGCTGTGGGCAACGATGTACCTGATTGGTGTTGTTTTTAATATGACAAGCACATTTCTTTGGATTCTGATCTAAAGTAGCTGGTGATGTTTTTCTATCTCTGTGTGTATTTCCATTTCATTTCATTTCATCTGGCTCGTATCAGAAGTTTGGCATAAGATTTACCCTTGATAGGTACCTTTTGTTGCTGCTCTCCCAGCCTTTTATGTTTTTTGCTATATGTGTATATGAATATTGGTTTCAATTGATTTAACCAATGTAGTGGATGTTGTTGCCTGCTCTCTGATGTATGAATTAATGAAACTTGTGTTTAGATGTTCTTGCTAGGATTTAGTTGGATGAGTTGAGAACACTGGGAGGTCTAGAACCCCGCCTCTGCCTCACTAGGATCTTTCCATCCCAATTAAGCCTTGCTAAGATCCCTTGTATTACCTCTGATTTTTGTCCAAGAAGGTCTGGAGTTAAATGACCTCTGACCTGATCTATAGACAGGATTGGACGGTTCTTCTCCTTTCATTTTCAGTCCTTAATGTCCCATTCCAAATATCATCTCTAAGATCCAAATGCTCTGGATGACTAGCCCAACTGAAAGCTTGCACATTGAACACAAGTAAATCCTTTCTTGACTCCATTGCCCAATGGCCTTGATGTTCCCTGAGTTATCACTTCTTGGCAATTCCCTCTATGGGCTTCCTTGTCTTATATTGGACCTTCCTCTCTGAGTTCCCAACAACCAAACACAAATAATCGTGGCCTTGAGCCTATATAACTGGCCTAAAATCATAACGAACGAATATACACTTTGACTCATATAGAGAGATCCCTCTCTGGACCTAGGAGGGCTAGATCCTAAGGTCTGAAAGTGGTTCTATGTTGTCTCATCTTTTGGTCTTGTCAACCTGGCCAAAACATGGGAACCCCAACATGATGGAAAACAAAATTTCTCTATCTTTTTTCACAATAGACCTCTGGTCGGGAACATAATGTAATTGACACAATCTGACGAGGTCTTGAGCTGGATGAGTAATAGGTACAACATACTTGGGAAAATTAGATTCCAAAATAGGTATATCATTTTTATTTTTATCCAGACATTTGTCATAACTCCAGTTACGAATATCAAGCAAAATAAATTCTACTGCTGCATAAGCAATCTTGTAATCCAAATTTGTTAAAGGACTGCTTTCTTCAGTAGAAACAAGTGGCTGAAGAGGTCTGACAACTTCAGTTGAATCAACTGTTAAACCAAGTAGGCTTACTAATCTTTGATGATTCTGGCTTTGGAAGCTTGGCTGAGACAAATTTTGGGGCTTTGGGACCTCCAGACTTGGGTGTAACTTGCTTCTTTGTCATTTTTTGGGGATAAATAAACAAGATTAAATTGTTTTCTTAGTTAATTTTGACACAGAGGGTATTTGAGCAGATCTGGGACAATTTTGGGAATCTGAGCAAGGGGTTTTGGAAAGAAAACATAGATTTTCTGGGTGCAGAGGACTGAACAAAAGGATTTTTGGCTTTCTGTACACTTTTTAACCCTTTTGGACTATGGAAATTGTCCTTTAGTGATCGGAATTAATTTAAAACAGAGTTTATGTAAATAACAAATTTTGAGAAAAAGTTGCAAGGGTTCGCCCTGTTTTTTCAAGGTTTGGGCATACTAAACTGGCAATTCAGGTCTCTGTAGCTTAATTGATCTGTTTTAATAGTCAACTGGTGAAATTTTCCTTTAAATTTGTTAATTTTCAGGTTGGAATACTGAAAAATACCTTTGCAGGTATTTTGGCGGTCGAGAAGAGTTTCTGGTTGTATTAGCTTCAAACTAGATGTTATGACTCAGTGGAAAGCGTCCAAAGTCCTTGAAATGCAGTCTCTGTGGTGAAATTCTGCTTCAAGGGGAGAAATTGGCTAGCAAAGGTTTAAGTTTCATTCACACAGTCGGGGGCAGGTTAATTCAGTTGGGGAGGTAAATAATACACAAAACAATGCAATATTTTGGTTAAAAACCTTTAACATCAAACACTGTTCATGTCATTAATTAGAGGTTCCTTCAATGGCAGGAGGAAGATTTGCTTTGAATGCAAAAACAACTTGGTGGTTTTCACGTTGATTTGGGACGATAAGCAGTTTTGAGCAATTGGAACGTGATCGAATAGAATTTAGACACGTAGCAGTGGGCAGTTTGGGAAAACTACTTTTATTGCATGATTTTTGATAAACTTCATCCAATTACTTTCGGAGCGCAATATGGAACGCACACCGTTAGATCTGGTCAGATGATGCGAATGGTCTAGATTAGCCTCTAAGCTACAGGCATAGGAAAAGGTGGGACACGGGATTCATTGTAAGCCGTTGATCTGATAGTTGACAATCGACGGTCATAGTTTAATGCGACGGGAAATGGTGGGGCATGAGGCCTTTTCATCGCATTGAATTAGGACCATCGGATTAGGAAGATTAAGGTGATCGGATGGTTGCGGATGAATGCGATGGCGCTGGGTTTATGTACAGGACAATAGGTTTTTATATATAAAATGAGTTTATATATAGGGTATAATGCATAGGGCAAGTTAAATGGGAACTTTAACCATGGTTTGAACTTTTATATGAAATATGGAGTTTCATATAACGGGGAAAAGGGGTAGAGTTATAATTTTAACCTTGGGTAAATCTTGTGCGGGGAAAAATGGTGAAAGTATTTACAAAGGATAAGCGAGATAATGTTTTCTCATTCCAAACATATAAAATATGCATGAAAACTGATTTTTGTATTTTATTTTATTATATAGTTTTAGATTATTTGAAGGTCTAAAACTATAGGGGGGCAGGGTATTTGTGTATTGATAGTTTTTATGTCAAAGGGATATTTTTCAGGAATTTATTTAAACTTGTGAGTAATAACTTTGACATAAAAAGCTTATAATAAGGGGCGTTTTGGGATAATTAATAGAAAGGGAGTTATATTAATAGGACTAGGACTTTTTATAAGGATTTAATAAATAAGTTAGGTGTTAATATGACTAAAGGGGAAAATGAATACTCAAAACACATAAATATAACTAAGGAAAGTGAAAATTTAAAGCAAAGCTTCATTAACATAACTTAATCATATTTGATTAGTATATAATGTCTTTTGAGGGTTTTTATGCTTCATGAGATGTAGGAAGTTAATCAAATGGGGTTTAAGCATCATTAAGTAAAAATGGGGTCTTTACTTATGAAATTGCATGGTGATGAATGTATGAGTGGTAGATGATGAAAATTTGGGATTAACATAGAAATTTAACATCTTCAACTAGCCAGTCATTGAGCCTTGGGTCCGGTCCCAACAGAAGTCAGAGAAATGCTCTGAGCCTCTTTGATTGATAGTTTAGAATGTCCAATATCTATAGGGAAAGGGAAATTAGTTATTGTCTCCTAGTGAAAGATATTTACAATGCTTTTTCCCACCTTCTTCTACCTACCCATTCTTTAATCTAACATTTTTTTCTTCCATTTATGCAGGTGCATTTAAGCTAGCAACCTTTAAAACATTTTTTCTTTTGAAAGAAATAAAACTATCTAATTCTAACTTATTTCATCCAAGGACCCAGATTAAACTTTTTGGGTTCCTTTTATTCTCTACCTAACTACTGAATTGTCAGGATTAAACTGTCTGACAATCCTTTATTCTCTATCTAAAACAAATAAATTGAAACATGATAAGTCAAGATTGAACAGTTCAACTCATCATGGATTATGGCATTTATTGACACTGCCATAATCAACTGCAAAAGTAAAAAGTAGTGGCATTTAGACTTGCACACTTTCATGTTTTATTCATCTTTTCCTTTGGGGTATCTTATTTTTTCTAAGTCCTCTGATCTTTATTTTAGGACTTTTACCCTCTTTTTGCTTTTTTATTTTTTTATTTTTACCAATATGGGAATACAACTTGCAGAAGGAAAAGTATGTACATATTTACAAGAATATCATTAGTCAATTCAAAATTATGAATCCTATATTTATAGGTCACTAACAACGGCTTCACATGGGGATGGAATTTCCTGGTGAAATGTCAAGAACTCTAAGATCAGTAGCCTTGAATTTTTAACCTTGATGATCCTGTAAATGTCTTCTGATTTATGCAACAACTCATACTTATGATATTTTACTCTTCAAACCTTAGGGCCTTCACTCCGGGCTTCAACTTTTGAAAATAAAACATCTAATCCAATCTACTCACTTGCAATGAATATTTACAATGATGTAAAAAAGGAATCAATCTAGAACTAACTGTTAGTTAACTCAGAAGAATAGTAGTGTTTAAGCATCCTACCATTCACTGGTCCATCTGGAAGACCTGTTCCATCCAGATTTCGGATAAAAAATGCATTGTTACCCCTGTACCCATAAATTTCATAAGGTCCCTTCCATAAAAAATCAAATTTGGGCCATGTTTTCCCTTTTCCTCTCTCCGGGAATCCCACTTTAACACTTTATCTCCTATGTAAAAATCATCTTCCTTCTTTTATCAAAAATATTTTTGATCTTATCATGAATTACTTGAGATTTTTCATATACTTCCTCCCTTGTTTGCTGTAAATGAATGGTTTAATTTATTCTCCGTTGAATGTCATTAATCTCAACTTGTGATTCCTGAATAATCTTCATTACTGGAACTCCCAATGATGAATGAAAAACTTCATCCATTCCATAAAATAGCTGATAAGGTGAAGTACCGATTGACTTCTTAGTGGTAAGTCTATCTACCCATAGGGCATAGAGCAGCTTTTTGTTCCAAGTCTTTTTGTTTTCTTGAAGTAATTTTTTGATGATGTTTACCAGGATTTTATTAGAGGATTCTGCTAAGCCATTACCTTGAGGGTAATAAGAAGTAGAGTGGCCTAGAGTAATGTGATACTTATGGAAAAAGGAAATTATTTTCTTGGATTTAAATGCAGTTGTATTATCAGTAATAATATTGTGTGGGCATCCAAATCTAGATAAAAGATTGTTTTCAATAAAAGAGATTATGACTGAGTCTGTGGCTTGCCTAGTAGGAATGGCTTCTATCCACTTGGTAAAATAATCTGTGGCGGTCAAAATCCATTTATGCTGTTCAGAAGATGGGGGATGAATTTCTCCAATGAAGTCTAAACCCCATTGTTGAAAAGGTATCTAAGTAGAAATATGTTTTAGGGGCAAAGGTAACAATTTCTTTCTCCCTTCAAAAATCTGACATTGGTGACAGGAGGTGACATGTTTTTTGACATCAGCAAACAATATTGGCCAGTAGAAACCATCTCTAAGAATTTTATCTACTGTGCTTTTCCAGTATAAGTGGCCTCCGCAGTCACCTGCATGAAATTCCTCCAGAATCTTGTCAGCTTCTGATTTCAGTAAACAATTAAGTAAAATCCCACTTTGTTCTTTCCAATAAAGCATTTTATCTAGAATACAATATCTCATTGCTTTGAGTTTGAAAAATCTAGTTTTAGTTCTAGTTAAACCAGGAGGAGCTTGTAAATGTGTAATTACAAAGATAATTCTGAGTACCATGGTGAGTCTAGATAGGCCTCACTGATCAATGGAGTCGCCATCTTTTCTTGGTCATCAATTTGTGCAATGAAATTTATATTTAAGGCATTACAGTTGGATTTAGCCATTAATCTGGCTAACCCTTGTCATTTTATGAGCTTAGTTGGTTTGATTTCGATATCATACTCAAGGATAGTGGAAATCCACTTTCCTCTTCTACCATTTGGTCCATCTTGTGTAAGAATATCTTTGACTACAGAATTGGGAACGTAGGCAATAATGTGGGAGTAAAGAATGTACACTCTGAAATATTTTATAGCTTTAACCAAGGCTAAAGCTTGCTTTTCCATGATATTGTATCTCAAAGGTGCATCTCCAAGTGTTTTACTGAAAAATGCTATAGGCTGTTCAAAACCTTGGTCATTTTTTTGCAAAAGGACTGCATCTATGGTATGTTCAGAGGCAAATGAAAAGATAATAAAATATTTTTTGAAGTCTGGACTAATTAAGACTGGTGTTTTGGTTAAAGCATGTTTTATAGATTCAAAAGATTTTTTTGCTTCAACTGTCCATTTTAATATCGAGTCTTTTTTCAGCATGTTATTAAGTTCTTTTATGATTTCAGCTAGATTAGAAATAAATCTTCTTAAAAACTTTATTTTACCTAAAAATGATTGTAACTCTTTGACTTTCCTAGGTGGGTGAATGTTTAGTATGGCTTCAATTCTTGCTGGATCTATCCTAATACCTTCCTTGGAAATTATGTGTCCTAATAATTTACCTTCTTCAAGTCCAAAAAGAGTTTTTTTGGGGTTTAAGGATATACCATATTTCCTACATTTAATGAATACTTGTCTCAAGTGATCCAAATTTTCATTATCAGATTTAGAAAATACAGTAATATCATCTAAGTAAATAACCAAAAATTCATGGATTTCTTTAGCAAAGGCTATATCCATAGCCCTTTGAAAGGTGGCTCCAGCATTCATTAATCCAAAAGGCATTTTCACATACATGAAAGTGCCCCAAGGAGTAGTAAAAGCTATCTTGGGTTGGTCTTCTTTCTGAACAAGTATCTGGTTATAACCTGAGAAACCATCCAATAAAGAAATTCTTGAAAATCCAACTACTCTCTGCAAGATGTGATCCATTTTTGGCAAAGGGTCATTATCTTTCAAAGACACTTTATTTAGATTTCTGAAATCTACACATAATCTTATTTCTCCAGTTTTCTTCCTAGTAGGTACTAAGTTAGAAACCCAATCAGAATATCTGATTGGTGCAATTATTTGTGCATCATACATTCGTTTGAATTCTTTCTCTATCAAAGGTAACAAGACAGGATTAATCCTTCTTACTTTTTGTCTAAAAGGCTTCTGGTTATCTTTTACAGGAATCTTATGTTGAATTATTTTTGTGTCATAAGCCTTTAAGTCTTCGTAACTCCATGCAAATACATCTTGATATTCTTTCAACAGATCAATGTATTTGACTTTTTCTTCTTGTGGTAAAGATTTAGACAATTTTATCATTTTAGGATGTAATTCTGTTCCTATATTGCACTCATCAATGTCAGATTTGACTGGTTCCACTTTAGGCTTCTTGGGCACATCATTGGAATCAAACAAGTCTTCTAAAGGAGTTAAACCTTTAGGTAAAAGATTATCTTTCAATTCTAGCATGTCTATTTCTTCTTCAATTATTTCCTCTATGTCTACTTTTTCTAAGTTATCTATATCTGATTTAGTAAATACAGTTGGATTTTTATATTTATGTACATCTATACTATTTATTTCATAGTTAAAATCATCATCTACATTACAATCTGAATCTAAATTATCATCAGTGTCTATATTACAGTTTTGGAATTCTTCCTCGTTGTTTAGAAAATTGAAAATATGTTCATCTTCAGAGAAAATATGCCAGTATTTAACATTGTCAGGAACAATGGGTCTATATTTTAATTCAACAGTATATCTATTTTTTGGTTGAAAAGGTAATTTACAAGTACTAACAAAAGTTGCTAGGCAATGTGCTTGCAAATTTTGATTTCTGGGAATAATAGCAAATTTAGACTCTAGTAAATCATCAACCAAGTTGCTGCATCTCTATATCTGGCTAATCTAGGATTATGAATAGAATATTCAACGTTTATTTGCTTAATAACTAAATCTGAATTACCCATGATTAAAATTCTTTTACCTCCTAAATTCTTGATAATTTGGAGGCCTAAGATCAATGCTTCATACTCTGCCATGTTGTTGGTGCATTTAAAGTTGAGTCTGAAGGCATGTCCTTCCGAATGACTGGTTTCCATGTTGGTGATCCATACTCCAGCTCCTGCCCCTATCTTGTTCACTGAGCCATCAAAATCTAAATGCCAAAGGGCTTCATGAAAGATATTGTCATTGTTTGGTTCAGGTTTTTTGTTAATCAATTCAGTTTGGATATCATCATTATCAGATTTGCATAAAATGAAAGAGTCAAGGTCAGTTGGAGTTGAATATATGGGATAATTTATGGACCTTTCTGCATTATTGACCATGTATTTCATTAATGTTTCTCTGTAAAGTTTCTTGGGTTGTCCAAACACTATTATGGTGGCATAACTCATGTCTAGTTGTAGAGATCCCTGCAACTTAGCTCCCCATGAGCGAGAAAGAAGCATACCATACTTTGGTGGGATATCAACTACTACAATATCCATGATCATACTTTTAACTGGGTATTGAACTAAATTGACACACAAATATTTTATCAATCCAATGCATTTAACTTTAGAGGAATCAAATGAGAACAAGTCTTTATATGGCCTAGTTATTTCTAGATTCAGAGTTTCCATAATGGCTTTTGGCATTAAGTTGTGGGAAGCTCCTGATTCTAACATTGCATTGTGTAATATCTGATCGTGAATAGTAAGACTAATGTAAAAAGGAGGGATTGCTCCATTAGCATGTGTACCATTCACATCAGGACCAAAAATCAATTCGGGCTAATCATCATTTAGATTAATCAAATCCTCACCATCATTCATGTTTAAAGTTTCATTGATTGTTGATTTGTACAAGTCATTCTTTACCAATTATGTTAAAGGAATTGGTATCTTTAACTTGGATATTTTAGCTTGAATGTTGAATGCTGGTTGAGATTTACTAATCTGCAAAAGTTCATATTTTGTAATTATTAACTAAGTGGATTTTTCTTGAGGTTCAGTAGTTTTACCTTTAGTTTGAGTTTTTCTTTTATCTTTTGTTTGAGTTTCCTGATTTCTGCTGTCTTTCATTATTTTTTCAGGAACAATTTGAGTGGTAGCAGATGCTTTGTCAGATCTGGAATTTTTAGCAGAAGATTTAGGATTTGATGATTTAGAGTTAGCTGGATTATTTTTTGGATCAGTAACTGTTGTTTTTGATGAATTAGTGGCCTTTGTAGTATTAGCCTTTTGGGCATCTTTGGAAGATTGAGCCACTTCATCAGTGATATCAACAATCTTTGGACTAGACTATTTTTTAGGACTGGGTGGGTTTGAATTTCTTTGTTTTCTCTTGGAAGAATTTGCAAAAAATTTGTTTTGGGAGCCTCTACATTCTTTTTGTTTTTATTTTGTTGAGGTGGAGAATTGTTTTTTGTAGAAGTATCATTTGTTTTCTTGCTCCTAAGGTTATAATGGCTGTGAATTTCATTGATTGCGAAGTCATAACCTTGCTTGTAGTCAAAGGATTCACCAGATTCTACTTTGAACTGTTGCAGCTCAAAGAGTTCTTGATCCTCCTGAGTGAGGAAAATTGTATTTTCTTGATCTATCCCCATCACTATGTTGATGTCTTCCTCATCCTCAACATTGTTTTGAGATCTTTTAGCATAATTCTCTTGAAAAGGGGGCCTAATGTTTTGATCTGGGGAAGATTCTTTACCTTTTCCCAGATTGTTGTTTTTTCTGTAGTTGGGATTTCTGATTTGGGGTTGGTTATCCCATTACGATTTTTTATCAATGTTGTCTAATCTCTCAACTGCTCTTTCTAAAGTTCTATTCATAAGGTCAAATTTACCATCTAAGTTTGAATTCTCTTCTTTGATCGTGACCCTCCTTTCATTTCTAAGTCTGGCTTTTTTGGCTAGGATATTGATTTCTACACCAACAACATAAAGTTGCATTTGTTCTAAGGTTTAAACATTTATTTCTCTTAATTGGTATGCCATATCTAGATCAAATCCATCAGGAAATTTAAGAAGTACTGAATAGGGGGTAGGTTTAAGATCAAAAGGGATGGCATTATAAACACTGTTATATCTGGTGTAGTAATCCTGAACATACTCATTAGGAGCTCTTTTTAAGGAATCAAAATCTGATAAAATTTGCAAAGGGTTCTTTTTATTTTCCCATTTATTTATGAAAGCTCTATGAAATGCAGCTAAATCCGCTATGCTACCAGCACCTAAATTTCTAAATCATGTTTTTACTTCTCCAGTTAAAATTTGAGTAAACAATCTCATTCAGACATCAGATTCATCTATTCATAAATTTCACAAAAAATAGTTATTCTGGTGATATGTTGTTGTGTAGTAATTTGTGAAAAATTATCAAATAATGGGATATCCTTTTGGTAATTTTGGGGCATATCATGGAGGTTTTGGGGTAAAACTAGAGGAGCATATCTCACAGCCATGATTTGAAGTTTTCTTGAACTAGGAGGTATAATGGTGACTATAGGAGCAGTGTTGGTTATGACAGCTGATGTGCTGAAAGCTAGATTTGAAGAACTTGGGAAATATGTTAATATATGTATGGAACTAGATGGAAAAAATGTAGTGCTTATAAAACTGGTGGATGCAATGGAGTGAGTAAATGATGGAAATACTATCCTAGGCTACAAAGGTAACTCAGGAATAAATTGTTCTATGGATGTACTTGCAGTGGATTAAGGGTATGATGAATATATGATCCTAGGCTACAAAGGCAACTCAAGACTAAAAGGTTCTGTGGGTGAATTGACAGTGGAGTCTAAAAATGAAGTGGAAACATACAGAGTTGAATCTGCTGCTGGAAAGATCGTTGTATGTAATTGAGAAACTGGAGGTTTAAAGTGAGATAAAAATTGAGCTAATTTGACAGCTTCATCAACATATTTAATCCGTGTAACATTAACTCTTTCTACTGGACTTTGAATTTCAGATTTGTCTGATTTTATTGATGCTGAAATAATTTTCTGTTTCTCATTCACAAAAGAAGTAAAAACAGGATCTATGATAGTTTCCTTTAAATTAGTTTCAGATTTATTTCTAAATAATGAATTTTCAAATTTGAAATTGAAATCAATATCGGTTAAGCTCACTAATTCTTTTGGTAAGGAATTAGATTTTCTTAAAGGCACTTTAGCTTCTAAATTAACAACTTGTTTTTCTTTTTATTTTTTCCAATATGTTATGGGTTATCTACTATTACAACAGGCTTAGGATCCGGGTTAGACCTGGTATAGTAGGTTTTCCTAGAAGCCAAAATGTCTATTTAGGAAATACCCACAGCCTTTTAAAGTTAATCTTAAAGTAGAAAAGGTAGATTTAAAAATATTCCTCCAAGATTAAATTTAAAACTGGAGAGTGGTTAGGTCCCCAGTGGAGTCACCAATATGTTATCACCCTAGTAATTTCTAAATATTGTGGGCTCTTTTGGATTTTTTCAGTTTTAAGAAAACTAGGGGTAACCACAAACCTACTTTGGAAATCTAGGATCTAGCCTTCCTAAATTTCAAAGAGGGCTCTCTCTTTCAGATTTAACTTTGTTTTGAATTGGTATTTTAGGCTAGGTATGATTGGGTACTTGGTTTTTTGTTTTAAGATGTTTGGAAAGTTTGGTGGGAAATAAGATTACTTGGAGACAAATTAAAGAGGGATCTACTAGTCCATTGGGCTATGGAGTCAAGATGTAGCAAGCAAAACTGGAAGGCAAGGGCAAAAGGATGCTAATGTACTCAGGGCATGGTAGATAACCTTCAGAGACTTGAATAGTTTGATTTTATGAGATGGCTTGCTTTCGGGATAAAGGGCAGTGAAGGATCCTTTGATCCGGAAAAAGAGGAAGGAGGCAGGGGTCAAACGGGACTAGGAGCAACTAAGAATTCCTAAGTTCGGAAATCAGCAAAAAACATGGAAATGATCAAGTAGTTAAGACAGGGAGTTTTTTACACTTATCGTGAAATAATATTCCTAATTAATCATTCAGATTTGAACACATATATGAAATTGAATGAAAATTCAAAAAGAGGAAACAATTACAGTAAGAAATCACTTTACTCATTAGCTTATCGCATGAATCATGAGTTATGAAGTCCAGTTGAAAATTGTCCAGTCTGATGCTATGTAATCAACACAAGAGCCTCCAAAGCACCAGAGAAGAAGGTTCATAAGGCTGATCAGAAGACATCATGAAAATCTGGTAATCAGGGGAATGATATGGAAGAGATTGAGTGGGCACCTGTCCTTTAGGTGGTTGGGTAGCCACAAATCCCTGTTGAGGGAAAGGATCAGTAAGCATAACCAACTGACTAGGTGCGGGATTGGGAGGAACGAAAGATATGGCTTGCTGTCCTCTCAATGTTTCTTGAGACTCCCATAGCTATCGAATTTGAGGCAGAAGAGGACAATCATGCGTATAATGACCATAAACACCACAACAAGAACAGGGCTTGTTCGTAAGAAGAGGCCTATCCTGCTTGGGATGAGTAGTGTTAGGAGAATTACCTTGATTAGGTCCAAGATTACTAGAGGTAACTTGATTTTGATTGCATTTCCTCTTCCTTTTTGAGGGAGGAGGATTAGTCATGCCCTGGTATGCGTACACCTGCCCGGAGGGGGTGGTGGTTGCTGTGGCGGGGGTTGAGAAGGCAAGGGAGGAGGAGGTGCTAATGCTGCAGGAGCTGGAGCACCAGGATGTGGATACGGATAATAAGGAGGTTGGGTAGCAGTGTGGCAAATAGGAGGTTGGGAAAAAGGAGGAGGCATGCCGTATCCTGGATACGTGCTACCGGGAGGGGGAAAAGTGCCGGAGGAGATAGCCCCTCCCTGAGAGAAGCCATAGCCCATGGGAGGTTGAGCATACGGATTAAAGAGAGATCCAATGATACCGTCAGTGGTGTGAGATGCCCCTGGTGTGTTGGCACCACCAATTCTGGGAAGATCAGGTAGGACGGTATAAACATAACCCGAATGAGCGTAGATCAGGTCATATTTTAACACAATTTGGAGAGCGGCTTCTTCGGTTTGAGGAAAGTGCGATGCAACGTATTTCCCGATAGGTGGCAAGAGAGTCCTAAGGAACCAGTCCATGTAGACACAGTCTTCGAAATTAGGGGCTCGACATAGGCTCCTTCTCCTCTTCCATTCCTGAACATGTTCGGATAGGCGGGTCGCAAATGATTGACGGAAAGAGGTCAAGAGCTCAGTACCAGTGTCGTAACGAAGGGGAAGCTGGAAATAAGACAAAAAATCCTGGGCCAGAGTTGCAAAGGTGGTATGAAAGGAAGGGACCTGATCAACATACCACTTAGAAGCTTCACTTGTAAGCGTTCATTGGAACAACTGAAGACGAACAAAGTCATCGGTAATGGAATTAGATGAACACTACACGTGGAAAGGTCGAATATGATTTAAAGGATCTTCTCCAGCAAGACCTTCAAACTTTGGGATGTCTGAAGGGAGCTTTGTTGGTATAACAAGCCACTTAGCGTCATGGTGTATAGGGTCGTTTATCAACTGGTTGAAGTCAGGGAGGCTGAGGCCTGCCATGAAAGGGAGCTAGGGTGCAGCCGGGGTAGTGTTCGTTACGGTCCCACTAGTGGTATTCTCGGTGGGAGGGATGGGGTTACCACCAGTATTAGGTTCTGCACCAGAGATGGTGAAGGTGACAAGGGGAGAACCGCAGGCGGAACGAGAAGGAGAACCCAAAGGAATAGAAGAGGAGTTAGAGTGCGGACTCGGCTGAGGACTAACTCGAATCCTATGCAGATGAGTAAGTCTCCCTACCGGAAACTAAGGATGAAGGCCAAGAAGTCTCCGGGATGAACGCCTTGTTGGTGCAATGGTGACGACACAAACATGGCACAAAGGAAAAAGAGATCAACAAGGGAAAGGAGGTGCAGGATCAACTGATTACAATGTCGAAACAAGGGTAGAGAGGTGTAGGATCAATTGATTTCAATGTTTTAGAGTCTTTGCTTGGCGGTGTTAACCAAGCCCTTTTTTGCTTAGGGTGTGTGTGTAAAAGTGTGTAAATTTTAATTTTTAAACCCAAACATTTGTAGAGAAAAATAAAAAGTGCTGTTGTATGGCTGTAAATAAACCTGCAAATGATAGTATATAGGCCTGCAAAACAGAAAATAAACAGCTAATAATGCAATAATCTAAACCCAAGAAGGTGGGCCTCTCAACAACTAGTCTATAGGTGAGTGAAAAAACTAATAAAAACACACTAAAGCAGCCAATAGATCTAAGGTCGGAAGGGACAGGGATCCAAAGGACAAAATCTGCTGGAAAGTGGTACAGAAACAACAATAAATAGAGGAAGAATTGCTGTAAAAAGAGGTGGCAAAACGCTATCTCTAGGAGGGAAGCGGAGTGCACCCTAAAGGAAAACCCAAACAAAGCTAGATGAGGTGATTTAGATGGATAACAAGCTGATCTGAAGTGGATCTGAAGATGAGGTATCAGATCTGAAAAAATGGTTGAAGACTCTGAAATTTTAGACAATTTGCGACAACAAACACTCTTCCAAAAAAAGTGGAGGGTACTGAAGCCCTAGGGGGGTAGGTTCCCCCTTAGTTGAGCAAAAAAGAACAAGTACAGGTCCAAAACGGGCGGAGACGGAGGTCAGACAACCCTGGACAGAGGCTCAGAAAAACCCAGAAAAAGTTCAGAAAAATCCCTGCAGAAAGCCCAGGTGCAGTTTTTGACCTGTTTTCAGCAGAGGTCACAATTTTTGGGCTGTAAAGTGTGCCCTGGAGGTCCAAGTCACAGGTTTTGGGCAGAAAAGTGCGATCTGCACTTCCGGCACTCTCGCCGGTAGGTTTCAGAAAAAATTGTCGTCTCAACTGCGGCCGATGTCTGTCACCTACGCAATGGGTCCGAAAACACGCAGAAGTTAGAATTTTTGTCGTTTTAGGGTTTTATGGGTTAAAAACAACATCAAGAATAAGTATAACAAGGGGTTGAAGAGAAATCCTAGGGTTTGAAGCAACTGGATCTGCAAGGATAAAAAAAACGATAGTGGTTGTAATGGTAAACCGGTGTAGAGTCGCCAGTTGTTAGTATGAATCTTGATTCGAGGTGTACGGAAAAATACCACTTTAGCTAAGCATAACAAACATCCCTAACAGAAAAAATGACTGCTAATCAGGGAAAATTTTAAGAACCCCTCTAAATTTATATGTATAATAAATGGGCGAATCCCCATGATACATAGGAAAAATGGAAGGTGATTTTATTAATAATATAATATGTATATATAATTTTTTGGCGAATCTCTCACGAGATTATATTATCTTGTAAAATCATGGCGAATCACCAGTACAAATGGCGAATCACTAGTACAAATTTGTGAATCGTTGTCTAGTGGAGTTCGGTGTGTTGGTTCCAATGAAGATATGGTAGTTGAACCAGGAGTTGAAGGAAGCGAACCACTGAGACCAAGCATGGCACATGGTGACTCGTGAGGGACGTAGTTCTCGTGCAGTTTGGAAAATGCGTTCTAGTTCTGCTAAGCGTATTTTTGTTGCTCATGCTACTACTAGCACTGATATTGAGGTTGGAGAGGAGTTTGAGGAAACATGGAAGGTTGAGTGCTTTTTTCTTCAAGCACTCATAAAGGAAGAAGATATATTGATTGATTGAAGAAGATAACAAGGAAAGTCAACTCAAAAAAGAAGAAATGATTGATATGGCCAAATAGGGACACACACTGAATGTGGACGCTATGGTTCAACAAGAAATTGCCACCATTCATCAGAAAGGAAAGGATCATAAGGACTCTTTAACATTGGATGGAATCAGGGGCTCAAAGAGAGCTCATGTCTCTGAGAGCTTGGATTCTGACAAAGGAGTCCCACAAGTGGGATGTGAATTGACTTTGGTTCTTGTTGAACCAAATCCCAAGGGTTGGAAAAAAGTGAAAAAAAGGAAAAAAAAATGAAAATATTAGCTCTAGTTGTCATACTTTATTTTCTTTGTTTCTTTTGATGTTATTTTCCCTGCAGTTCCTAGTCATAAAAAAAATCTTTCTTTTTCCTTGTATTCTTTTTAGCTTCAGCATGTACTTTCTGATCCTATATGCACACACATTATGTGTGTCTACAAAATATTTTTTTTATACCATTAACAAAATTTAAAGTTTTTTTTTTGAGGGAAAAAATTAAAAAAAATAAAATAAAAGAAAAAAAAGAGAGTTGAAGATGAAAAACAATTTATATTAAAATATTTTGTGTACACCCATATACATCACAATTCCAAAATATTTGTCACAATACCAACATTCTTAACTTTCTAATTTATCAAAATTATATGAATCTTAGAATGTTTTTTTACTATTTAACAAAAAAATTGAATAATTCCTTATCTTTCTTAATATCTAATGAATAAAATATAGTTCCCGTTGTAACTCCTAGAGACAGCCTAGAGTTGCCATAGACCAGTGCCTAGGACATCTTATATAGCAGAGAGACACGATTATGTAATGAGAAAAAATCTCAGCAAGACCGAGCTCTCGGACTATTTATTTTCAAGTGAGAAAATAGAATTTCAGTGGTATCCAATATTTCAGAAGCTTAAAGCTGAAGAGACAATTCTGAATAAGCAAGATGTTAAGCCCCAACATAAATGCACAAGACAATTCCAAGACCGTCTGCTGTAACAAGGGCTGGATTCTCGAATAGTTCACAGAGAAGGATGATATAAAGGTGTCTACTGAGAATGTAGAAGAAATGAGATATTAATTGCTATAAAGAGAGTATTCAGAAACATATGTTAACATGTGGTGGGCTTAAACATTAAGAATCCATACATGATAACCGCATTCGTAAATAATACTTCATAACATTCAATATAGCAGAAATGTGAATGGGGTGAGAATGGAACAACATATTACACCTGAGCCATATTTAAAGTGCCGAGAAGCTAATGAAATAAGTATCCACAAGGATAAATTCATAACAGAAAGCAGCCAACAACTCGCATTCCAGAATGTAATACCAGATATATGGATATAAGCAAAATTAATAACAACACTACAACACACCAGAGAGAATAACACACTGCGAATAATCGAAGCCAGAATCCTTATCCGAACAAAACTCCTTTTCATTGAGACCCCACAGGCTCTTTGCATTCATATTGGGACGTTCACAAAATAACCAAACAAGAAGGTCTTACACAGTTACTTCTTCTCAAAATTTTGGAACCTTTCTTTCTCCTTTGATTTACCTTATATAGGCTTCCTTCCATTTCAGCGAGAAGATATTTTGGGAAAATATCTTCTTCGCATGAGAAAATTTTTTTAGATGTCACTTTCATAACAACAAAATTTCATGATGGGGAATCAAGCCTCCCATCATGTGTAAACATGCCCTCGGCCATTTTCAAAAACAGAAATTTAAATAACTGTTCGGTGTAAAAAGTAAAATGCAAGAGTGGGGGAAAACAACCCACTCGGAACTCTAAAAGAAATAAACTAAGTAAAAGTGAAATAGGCCGTTAAGACCATATCATGAGTTGACAGAAAAATCATAGGCGAGGCTGAGTGGAAGCAGTTGCTGATTCAGGCGGAGGCATGTTAGCGGACGAACTGGTATGCTGACTCATAAACTGTGTCAGTCTCTGCTGACTCTCCACCGTTGGCTCGGGCATCGCTGAGAGTCCCTCCACCTCGATGAAGGCTTTGCCGAGAGCGTGAAAACCTGCCTCGGTAGGGAGCTGGTGCCTGATCATGTAAAGGAGATTAAACTCCTTTTGGAGGACCGTAACAATTGTGCCAGCTTTGAGTTGAGTCGCTTTTCCCATCTGGAGGTCAGTCCGATCTTTTTCCGTTTGCAAGCGTGCTGTATATTGGTCCAGTGGCAAGAGCACTGCAGGGGCGGCTGGGTCCCAGTAGGAAGGGAGTCCAGCTATGATGATTCCATTCCATACCTCGTCAAACCGTTTGACGCTGTCGACCACTTGTTGAAGGGCTCTTGAGGCTGCTACTCGGGCGTTCTCTTTATTGATGATCTTACGACATTCGATGACTTCTGTGAATCGGCTGGAGATATCGTGTTTCTCCAAGTCGTTTGACCTCAGCTCGTAAAGAAACGAAATGTATTCCCTAGCATGTTGAGCTCTGTCAGGCAGATCAACCCCTGCCTCTTGTAACCTTCTATTGAGATAGGGAATGGTAGACTTGTGCTCCCCTATCGTTGTCAAAAACTCCCATTGCTCGGTTACCGCTGTGATTATATCCGAACAGATTATGCTTCTGGCCTCGAGAAGGGTGAGGTTCCCCTTTGCTCGACTCCTCATGTCAGCAATGCTTTTCTGCTGCTCTGCTGTGACCTTCTTTTCTTGCTCAACTTCCTTCTGTAACCCCTCGACTGTTCTGGCATTTTCGGCCAGAGAGTTCTCCAATTGTGCGATCTTTTGTCTGGCCGTGGATGCTTGCTTTTCCGGTACTTCAATGTCAGCTTTGGCTGCGGACAGTTGTGCTGGCAATGAGCTGACTCCACTTGACGCTTTAGCTGGCTGGCAGCTATGTGAATCCCACCTGGCCTGTAGCTCTGTTGCTTTGTTCTGTAACTCGCTGATCTTTTCAGACATCTTTTCATTCTCTTCCCTCTCCTTGGATAACCTGGCAGACAGCTCTGCTTTCTCCTCTTCCGCCAGTACCAATTCAGCTGTTTGAACATGATGCGAGGCCGGTATACGAGCCTGTCTTTTTGTGGATGAAACTTCCTTCTGCAACTGCTTTATGAGTGCTGCCTGTGCACCTTTTCATCCATCATCTAGGTTCTGGATTTGGTCCTCGAGAACACGCACCTGGTGTGCTTTGGCACGGCCGGAAACTTGTTCAGCTACTAAGGATGCCCTTAGCTGGTCCTGTTTCTGTTCTAACTTTCTTAGTGCGAGGGTGAGCTGCATTAGTTTATCATTCATCATGTCGCAAACCGTTTGGAACAGGTCGCACATGTCATTGGCCGGTACCTTCTGCATGTCAATGGCCAATTCGAGCACTTTATAGCTGGGAACATCAGAATTAGGGTCCAGGATGGCCTCTGCCATAGACAATACCAGGCTTTCAGTGTCCGCATTGATAGAGGCAGAGAGCCTGGTATGGTATTTTTCCACATACCCCCCTAATTCAGCCTTGTACCTGTCTCAGATTGCTTTATTTGTCTGCTCCCTTTCGCTTTCCTTGGACGAAGTGTGCTCAATGATGGCTTGCATAACCTTTGTGTAATCGGAGGAAGCAGCGCTGTCTCTCAACACTGTTATCCCTGCCTTGCCTTTATCAAATTCACCAAACTTCGTGAAGGGTTCTAGTAATTTCCCTTCTCCTATGACTTCTGCTTCACTGGTGGCTGTCCTTTGCCTCTTGGGCGGTGGCGCTGCTCTGGAGGTACCCGCTTCTTCTTCACCGGCGCCCCTGTTTACTTCTTCCTCCTCCCCTGTAGCAGATGAATCTGTCTCCATCTGCGAAAACAAGGGCCAAATTTCGAGGTTAGCCCTCCATTCCATGAATGGCCTCGGCTCATGTATGTAGGGTGTAGACCTGTTCCTTTTCCTTTTGTTTGAAATGATTTCTCGCGGGTCATAAGCCCAGCTTTTCCCCAGCCTCAGGTCCATATTTTGCAGCATTTTTTCGGCGATTGGGAGGGCATGTCTTGAATTTACCACGAAGGGGCCGATCTGGATAGGAAGCTTTAGGATGTAGCCTTTCTTAGCGGGGACAAAATGGAGCTGGTCGGCTTTGAGGGCTTGCCGGATGTATTCAAGGGCGTAAACTCATCGGACGGGGAAAACTGGCAACCTGTATGGGGCGACTTCGGCTCCATAGACCCAAATTTCAGTGCAGTCTTCAGAAAAAAACCAATCTCCGGTACACTGGTATTTCCCGGCTTGCAGCCAGCGTTTCATTTCTGGGAAAACCCTAGGGGAAGGCGAGTCGTGAATGATGGTATAGGCGATGGACATGAAAGTCTTCACAAAGTTCGCATAGCCCTCTCCCTTAGGTAGTTGACGGACGGAGAAATTCCAGTCGAAGACTGGTCTGGGTTGGGAATTCTCAGAATAGACCTTGTCTAACCCCAAATGGTCGAACTTATCTACATGCTGGAACAAGAAGAGGTAAAACACCATTGAGCAGAAGCGGAACTGGCGGGCTTGTGAGAGCTCCTGGAATTGGGTTAGGATGGTCGAGGAGAGGAAACCAGGAATGTCTAAGACTACCCCATTCTGTGACATGAGCCATAAGAAGCGAACACATACCATAGAAATGTCTTCCGGGCTCCCTATCCCCAAAAGGCCAGTGATGAGAGAGAGAACAGGTCGAACCTCTTCGACGAACAAACTTAGTGAAAACGGCTCTAATGTAGGTAGGGAAGTTGCATGGTCGACGGTTATGGAAGATATAAAGGCACGACGGGCTTCCCTCGACTGTTTGTTGAACTGGGTTACCAAGGTTTCATCTTTGAAGCTGATATATGTGTCGCTGGCAGGGAAACGGAGGGCCTGTCTGATAACATCGGGAGAAAGGTAAAAGACTCTATTCCCTTGAGGGGAGATGAAAGCGCCCCGATGTACATCAAAGATATCTCTGAGCCAGGTGATGAAATCAATACAAGAATGGACCTGAGGGGTGATTTGGTGGTATAAGCCCGACACGACAACCCAGAAACGGTTTGAGTTCTTGCAATGGCGGCCAAAAAGCAAGGGTTTGATACTGCGTATGTCAAAAGGGTATTTTGGGTCGCAGATACCAGACTGCAAGTCATAGAGGGGTTCGAAACTAGGGGGGTTCCTAGACTCACGGGCCTGGGGAGTTTCTGGTTCGTTCTTCTTGGGCGTTCCCCTCCCCATGGCTGACATTTTAAGAATTCGAAAAAGAGAAAGTAAACAGAGGGAAAATAGATAATGGAATACCTGAACAGAGGGTGACATTTCTTGGGAAAGCGACGCGGGGAACCCTGACAATGATTGGGGTAGACCAGGCGCTCTTTCCTACTTGATATTTGCCGTAGATAGTAACCTGTGTCTTTTACCGGAGTGAAATACGAGAATTGTTATTTACTGAAGCAGACTGTTCGGGCTAAAAAGGCGGGTGAGTAGGATGACTGAAGGCGAGTGTCGTAAGGACACTGATAATGAGACACGTGGCGCACAGGGATTGGGGGTAGCAGGGTGTAGGTGGGCGCCTCGTGTCAGGTTTAATGCTGATACGGGTCTCAGTACCGGCTGACCTAATGGACTTTTACCTTACCTTTTAGCTGCATGCGCTGTCCAACTCCTGCAATATATGAGTTCTTGCGCCAAATAAATATATGACTTACCCACCGTAAGGGTCCACCTTTTGATCCGCCGTGTCGCCGCCACGCGGCAACCTCGTGTCGCCTCCTTCCAACGTTGAGTCTGCCATGCTACGTGTCACCCTTCCGCGGGGGTATGGCTCTCGTCCTTCCCCCGCTGCTCGACCCCCTCGGAATTTCCCCCACGTGAGTTCTCACATGGCAGCAACTTCTTCTATTTCGTCGGTCTTACGTTTAGTGCTGCGCTCCCTTTTCTTTCATATCTGTTTTTTGCTTTATGACTTTACACTCCATCCTTTACGTTATTTCCCCATTGGTTTTAATACATTTGGCTTCCATTACCTTTTCCCCCTTTTTGAGCCACTTTTGACCTATTCCTCCCTTTGATATAAAGTTTAATTCGTGGCTTTGTCGACCTTCTAATACATCTGTGATCAATGTTAAAGATTGAACAACAGTTCCAATAAATATTAACTACCATCATCAAACCATAACCATATTATAATAAAATTTCTAAAATAATAAAATTACTAAAATAGAATTATATGACAATATTAGTAAAAAGAAGTCCACAAAAACAACATAATTAATTTCAATGGATGTTTAAATAAAACAGTCATCATCATCCTAAAGTATTTAAACCATAATCCCCACATACCACCATAACATAATAGAATTTACTAAAATAAAATATTACATAAAAGATAGTCTAAGCTGTTTGTCATTATCATAACTGGTCTAACATTCTTTATAAAAGCCTAATGGTCGCATAACTGGACCCCCTTATGACAAGTTTTCTCAATTTTATAATTGTTATTTAGTGATTAAATATCATTTTGAAAGGGAAACAACCTCCCACGTATCCTTTACTAGCAAGCGAATCTTTGTTACAATGTCGTGGTCTATCGCACAATTATAAATACTATTTGTACATTCCTCCGATTAGGAAGTTTATAATTTATTTGTCAACCGCCATTTTAAACAAATTTATAATTTATTTATCAATCGTTGTCACAAACACTGAGACTATGCTCAACAGATCATCTTATTCATTCTAATTATTTTATTGGAGCAAATTCCATTCAAATCGAAATGTCAAAAACAAACAGTCAGCTATTTATAGTGGGATTTAGAGGTGGAGAACACATCTCAAGCAATTGCCTGCCAACAAAAATTCAAAAGCTTTGTTGATCTCTGAAAATGGCAACTCATGGGTAATAACTCCTCCACTCTGATCTCCTGCAACCACATGTACATATTCATAAAACAATGCAAGAGAAAACCATGATTAATTGGTCATCAAATGGAATTGAGAGTTATGTTCTAATACCTTATTCATAAACATTTCTACCAGGCATGGCAGTTTGAGTTTTAAACATTTCTTATTCATAAACATTTCTACCTTATTCGTGGAATTGTAAGTTTGAGTTTTATAATCTACACAATTCAAGTGCCCCAGAGCTTTTCAGGGCACTGAATCTATTTATACATTCAAAAACACATTTTAAACAACAAAAATTCACAATCTCCCAAACAAAAAATATCACGAATTCCAACCAAAAAGTAATAACATGAAATGGCTAATATCACAAATTCCAACCAAAAAGGTAAAATAACGTGAAATGATTAAGATACACCCCATCGAAAACATTGTTGCAAACATCCCAATTTTATCACTATTTTTTGGCCTATTTGGTGGTATCTTAATTTTGCCAATTTTTACCAATATTTTCTCAATTTTTATGTTTTTTTACCAATATTTTCTCGATTTTTATATTTTTTTTTGGTTTTCTAAAACGATTACTGATTTTATCCAAATGTTTGCAACATTGACCGAAAGCATGAGATATAGTTAAAAATTGGAGAATACCTATGCTAATTAAACTAGAGATTTGAAAAATTAAGAGGAGAAATAGAAGTCCCAAGATGAGGGAAGCCAATAGATACAATGGGACAAATAATACAACAGAATTACAAGCGACAGGAGGAACCCCAAAAGGAAATGTGCTATACAATGGATGCAGACAATGATTTGGGTCTACTCGTATTGGAAGATGAGCAAATCTTTCCAGAATGAAGAACAACATAGGTAGTTGCAATACAATTTGAAGAAAATGTCTTCTCAAAGAACTGGTTATCAAAATCAAACCACCTAAAAGCCCAAAAAGCAGACCATAGTAAAAGAAGTAGAAAATTAGCCAAGGATAAGCTGAAAGAAAGTGAGCTCCTAGCCAACTCAGGGAAGACTCAGACAGGATTTGTGGGTTATGTCACTTATAAGAAACTGAGGTAGAAATGCATCTCATAATCAAAAAACCTTTTAACTATGAGATCAAATGTCATTGTTATTGTCTTTTATAGGATTTAGGGGATCCCTTTCCACTTTCTTTGCTATCTTGACCAAATGTGCCTTGCTCTATTCGTGAAATATGGTACTCAGAGACAAATCTCAATCTTTTCTCATCCCATATTGGCTCGAGGCTCCCTATCCACTTTATTTTGCTATCCTAACCAAAGATGCCTTACTCTATTTTTGAAAGAAGCACTCAGAGACAAATCTCAATATTTGCTCATCCCATATTATTGGTCTGAGACTTTCAGGGGTATCATTTCATAGTCCCAAGTCATCCCCTCTGATCAGGTCAAAAAGTGAAAGTAAAAGGCCCAAAATACTTCAGATCATAGATTGGTTGGGCCTTGGGTATCTTCTCAACCTCCCTCCTCAATGGCCGACTGTTATGATCCATGCCTATGAAAAACTGGCACTTGATGCCACATATTATGCACCACCAAACACAAACAAACCAGTTTTTGAGACAAAATTTTGACCAAGTCTTGGAATCCAACATATTGGCCCAAGGTCGCAACCTTCATGTATACTGATATGACAAAACCTATGCATAAGTAAGATACATTGGGCCTTTGAGATGCAAACTCTACCAGAATGCTTAGGGAAATATCAAGAATCAACCACTTATTTCTTCATTGTGACATCTCTGGATGCTGCTGAGAGTCGAGACACGGTTCCAAAGATGAGAAGCATTAGGAAAATATATGAGATCTAAAGTTTCATTAGGCGCTGGCCCAAGGAGCTTTTAGACCTGAACTTATGAGCATGCCATGGGGACATAGCACTTGGTTTCATAATATGGAATACATGCAAGGGGAATAACAAAAAAATTCTACCATAGAATCGAAAGAAATATAAAGGTGACCATTGAAGTAAAACCTTGGGGAGAGCAGAGTTGCAAATCTCACCTGTGCATGGCAAAAAACTGGCAGAATGGAGCATCTTGGTTAAGGACTCAGTATATATCAGGAAGGAAAAGATAAACATGAAGGAAACATAGAATCCCCCTCCATTCCTCCTCTCTCAAATTCAACTTTGACACCATCTCCAAAGGCAATCCCAACAAACCTGGAATTGAGCCTTCACCAGGAATCATGCGGTGGAATTTGTCCATATGTACACCCATAACATTGGCATAATCACAAAAAATATGGCCGCAATTCTGACTGTCATGAAAGACATCCATACTAGAATAAATTTAGGGATCAAACATGTGACCGTAAAAGGAGTTTCTAACATAATCATCAATATGCCGCATAACTAAAATCCATGGGAGTACCTGATCCGTAAATGGCTTTTGGTTACTCCTCTTGCAAAGACAACTAGATTAAAAGACTACCTACAAGAAGTGGATTTCAATCATTATCTATGGGCTGAAAATAAGGCTGCAAATATATTGGAAAACATCAATGCAGACTCTAAATGGGGTGATAAACCCCTATCTTCCATTAGGGTGATCTAGATGCAGGAAAGGGAAAGGGAACGAGCTTCATTTCTTGATTGATGATAATAGGAAGTTTCATGTAAGCAATGGTAGTTCCATTCAGCGTAGCTTGGCTCCACCACGTGAATGCCACCTCATCATGAATGAGGTGATGACATAGAGTAGAGAAGCTTATTGATGTGGAGAGAATGACCTGATAGCAGAGAACTTGGGAAGCAAACCTCAGGCTGGGATGGCCAGAGTTGACAGTATTAACATTGCTTGAAAGGGAAAGATGAGACACTATACTGAAAATCTTTACATCCCAAGGAAATTAATTAAGCATCCTAGAACAAGAAAACCTTCTAGTAATTTTCCTTTTGTAACCCAAAATGGGAATTTATTCCCTGAAACCACTACCATGAAATCCCAAGGATCGTCCCTTGCCCACACCCCTAACATGATTTCCCAAGGATTTCCACTTGCCCACTACCATGACTTTCCGAAGGATCACCCCTTGCCCCTTTTATTATTTTCTTTTAAAGTATCTATCAATTCACCCTCCCTGGTCGCAGGCCATTAAGGAATCACCATCACATTTATCAGCAGTTCATTTATATCACGTAGGATTTCCCACTGTAGCCTCTCAGCCCTAAGCTAGAATTTTATACTGAGAATTTCTTGAAGATTGCTCATGGTCTCATTATCCATCCTGACCACATACAACACTGTTATCATGGCCTTAGGTCTCCCCTCAGTTGACAATGCACTTGCACCATCTATAGATAAAGACAGTCACAAGATTCTACACAGGTCAGGATTTGTTGGTTTTTCTCCCTCTCAGAGGTGAAGACAGGCACATTTATTTTGAATAGGTTAGTATAGCTCATGTTAATAAAGCCATTTTCCTCCAAATACTCCATATAGAAGGATTATAGTAGCTTGAGGACTAATTTTTTTTTTTTTCCATCTTCTTTGAGTTGCGGTCTTTATGAAGATATTAATTTTATGAAACTCAGTCCCTCCCCTATGATAGTCAATGTCAGAGGACTTCATTATGGTAATTTTTTATATGGCCTGTGCAGGGTGAAGAATTTATGGGACACGAGAAAAGTTAAATTGCCCAAGGGATACATGTATGGTTGTAATTGTATGGCCTACAATAATATACTGTAAATATTATTGTTTACCACAAATAATGAAAAGAAAGTCAATTTCTTATATTACAAGGGCAGTGACTGACTGAATCATTTTCAACTGGCAGATACAAGGAAATCTTTGACTATACAATACAAACTGAATATTACTCAATCAATTGCAAGATATTGAGCCAATAGACATGTTAACAAATGTCACCAGTGCAGAAGGCAATAGAAATACAAATCCACATCGACTGGACTAGTGGCTCTTTGGCATTCACAACTATTATTTCCATTTTATAAACAAGTTGCTTATGTAAGTAGACAAACTCTGTTAGTATAGAAGCTATAGCCAGGACAACATAATTTTTTTTTTTGAAAATTGATAATACAAAGGTTTATCATTGAATGAAAAGTTCATAAGCTTCATTTGGAAATTGCAAATGATATGTGATTACAGGCCCTGGGGGCCCTGCCAAGGTTTGCAAATTGATAATACAAGGATTTATTATTGAATGGCAAGGTCATAAGCTTCATTCTGAATGGAAATTGCAAATGATATGTGATTACAGGCCTTGCGAAGGTCGAACTATAGCAAGCATTTTGATCAATTACATTCTCTTTCTGCTAATAGGAATAGTTTATTTGTTTACTAAGTTTGATTTTACCATATTACAGACAAAAATACCAATTTTGGTAAAAATATCCGTGGCTATTGACATTTGGAAGTTTTAAGAAGCTGTTCGGTCATATGGAACATGTTTCATGGTGGCATCGTATCATATATCAAATTGTTTGATGATATCATTATATCATGACACATGTTTGATTTTGCCATCGGATCATGTGAATAACATTTATAATTTTAGCCAAAATTGTAGATTTGTGTCAAAAAACAGATGGGAAACTGTCAATCAACTTAGAAACAAATACAGAGTGGTCACAATTATTGACCTTCACGCTGTAGAAACATCACAGATCCAGGGTGTTATTATCACATCCACTTAATACACTATTATTTTACATAAAGCACTTGACTCCATTAGTAAATACAAGTCAAAGTGAATCCCTTTACCACTTCTCATTTAGAAATTCCTATTAGCAATGTCATTAATTGTTCATTTATCTTTGTACATTTTACAGATTTACTCAATTGAAAGATAAACCACAACGTAATGTCCCCAAGAAATTATCAGCACCTTGTTCAAACTAAATTCACACTGGTTTATTTATCACATAGAACAAAACCATTCATATGTGAATTCACATCTCAAGCAGATCAAAACACATGAATACAACAGCTTGGGTAAATTGTTTTTTTCTACTATTTAATTATAAGTTAGAAACTTGCAATATTGAAATATACTTCCTCTTAAAGTTAGAGTGGTTGAGAATCAGCCGAGCTGTGGTCTATCAGCTAGATGGAGCTGTTGAAATCCTGACAGGCATGCTTCCTCCTTGCATTTGGTTTGTGTATGTTATTGATATTGATTTGGCCTTCATGCAATTACCAATATTACAAAATTTAACATTCTTCATTCAAGTAAAGGAAGGTGAGACAAATTATTCCCAGGTCTACCATTTATCCAAAAGATGGATTCCCACTATAAAAAATTAAAACCAGCTGAAGGAAAATAATTTTGACTTTGAGCTTGCAAAGCTTAAGGCTCATGCATAAGTCCATGCTTATTTGGTACCAACATTATTGCTAGGGCTTGAAAGGTCAGCATCACATTTTTTTATCAAGATTCAACCACTTAAAACATTGCTCACAGCTGGGTTCTAGTGATCTAGGGTAATTTCCAAACATTTTATCTTACAAGTTAAGAGATACATGCAAGTTCTGAACATACCACAAAAACTGCAAGGGAATTTTCCAGTGTTTCCTCAACAATAAGATGACACGCCAAATTGGATGCTAACACTGGCTGATAAGCCATGTTTGGAAAAAATGAACAAAATTAGTTGGACTAGTGTCTCTTTGGAAGAAATGGCTATAAATGTGATTAGTAATTTTGACTAATTGATGGATATTTCAAGCACAATAGTTACAAACCAAGTAGTCTCTCTAATCGGATGGTTAGCTCTAGCAGCAATTTAAAAGGCCAATGACTAAGTAAATTATGTTATTTATAATAGGTGTGAGGTCATTAGAAAAATCAGTCAAGCATGGGTTCATGATGATAAACAAACCTTTCCTCATGCATTAGGAAATCACATTGGAAGCTGCAAGCATATTAAATTGCCAGGGGATTACTCCATATTGAGGAACGATATTAACCAATATAATCCAAGCTATCAAGATGTGCAGACAATTTAATATCAAAGCATCCATGAGTCAAACAAATATATCCAGAGGTGAGAATATTAGATGTCATCTACTACCAATATACTCTACATGTACATTATTTCTGCTACCATACACCATTATTGCTCCTGCAACTATTGCCGCCATTCACAACTACAGTTTCCACCACCACTGCTCCAAATGTCCATAGTCATTGCTCCTACACTCCTCCTACACTTCACTGCCTAAAAACATTATGCTGATTAGCCTATCTAGTTTCTATTGCTCAACTCATCAAGCTCTCTTAGTCATTAAAGTCAAAGTTACTATCTTATTGATTATTGTCATCATCACTCTCATTGGTGCCTCTAACGTCTCTATTCAAAAAAACTTAAAGTCTCTGGTCAAGTTATATCAGCTAGTATCATACATTGATCAAATGCATTTGAAGCAACCTGCCTACTATTCTCTGTTTTGCATGTGTCAATGAGAATTATACCTTAAGTGTGATGATGCCTTTTTGTTCTGAAGCTTCTTTCTATCAACAGTATTCCACAAGGTTTAGGCTTGTTGATGCCTTTTAGGATCCCTTCAGGTTTTTGGCCTTGTTCTGCAAATCACTCATTCAAGACAGTGTCAATGACTATAATATCATGCCAGCAAACTCTAGACGATCTTTGTGCTTACTGAAACTGTATGATCTTCAGAACTTACTCACCGTAGGTATACTTCAGTTAGGCCCACAGGAGGACTATCATGAAGACTTTAGGATTATTTTCATACAAAAGGTTATTGTCACAAGGGTGTTGTATCAAAAAACTGCAATGATAGTCATTTAATCATGCATTGGAAGATCAAATCTTGGATGCTCTATGCACTCTACTTGAATTACTACCATATCCTGCCCTTTTTGCTTTTAATTTCCTTTAGAATACAAGGCAGAAGCTTTCTTATTTTTCTGAGAATTGTAGTAATGAAATTGTAGATACTTTTTATCCTGCCAAAATTGACGTGAAGCCAAAATTCTCTCTCGAACACAGATAATGTGGATACTGTTAAGATTTTGAGTTCATGGTAACAGCTCACCGCAGACATATATGAAACCCTGAAAGCTGACATGGAATACTTAGAGAGAACTCTAAAAAATGTATGCTATAACCTGCAATACATCATATAAAAAATATAAAGGACAAGATCTAACCGTCAAACCCACTACTGTATTCACACCATGTCTAAAAGAAAAATATGCTAAGAGCACTACAAAAAATCACTTTATTCACAGAAGCTGCAAAACTGACCTAACTAAACTACTCCCTAGTCTTACTTTTATGACAGAAGCAGAGTGCAAAGGTTTACGATCAAAGTGGACCTAATAAAACAATTAGATGCCTAGGAGAATGCACCCTGCTTGCATGAGGAGGAATGCCTAGATTATCATTAAAGCACCCAAAGGAAAGCATGCACCACCCTTCATGGGAAAGCTGACCAAGTCTAATAATGGCCAACCTATGCACACTGCCTCCTTTAATTGTCATTCTTGACTCAGTCCCACCGGAAGAGAAAATATGCTAAAATAAGCAATCAAAGAGAAATATAACTTCTGTTCTAAAAATAAGAAGAGATATTATGGGAAAACTCCAGATCTGATGCATGCATGCTCTTCTAGTTTTCTGAAAGACAACCAATTTGCCTCTAAGAGGCTTAGTAGTGCACCCTAAATAGGCGATATATGAAACCCTGAAAGCTGACATGGAATACTTAAAAAACTCTCAAAATGTATGCTATAGCCTGCAAAACATCATATAAAAAAATATAAAGGGCAAGATCTAACTGTCAAACCCGCTACTGTCTTCATACCATGTCTGAATCAGATTAGGAGAACCAGAATCCGCAGCAGCGGGATTATTAGAAGCAGTGGTGGCAGCGGCAGTGGCCCAGGGTCTTGAAACCCATGGTCCAGGCCCCCATCCGGCAGGAGGAGGAGGAAAGTAGGATCCAGTAACCATGGGCCAAGACAAACCGGGCCAACTAGGGGCAAGAGAAGCAGCATCGGTATTCCATGTTTTGTTTGGAAAATTCCACCCATATGACCAGGCACCTCCAAAAAAATGCAGCCACAACAGCCCCATTCGCCCGATTTGGTGGTGGATCCATCTGTGCTCGAGGGGCTACTGGATTGATATGACTCAGAGTGATTTCAGAGTCTCATCAAAGATATCTAGTAGGTCATCGAGCCTTTAAAAAAAGTGGGAATGAAAGGAGACTTGATCCTTTTGTTCAAAGATGCCCATGCACATGGTGGCTCGGGACCAAAAATGGAAGTTCTGGTCCTATATAGTATCAAAGGGGTGTAATAAGGTAAATACTATTACAATTCTGGATTTCATGATAGGAGAGATAGCAGAAAATAAAAAAGAATATATGGACAACCATCTGATTTGGAGATTTAATAGGTAGATAGTCGATCTTGAGTTTCAGCAAATGAACTAAAAGACCAATTTTTTAAATGGGTTGAAGCATGTAAGGTTTTATTCCATGCTCCAAATTTTATTTATTTTTCCTTTTGAATCTTTGAAGTCATAAGAGACACTGATATGGGAAGGTTCATGGCTCTATGGTAATGATGTATTAGCAATAAAGCTGTGGTTTCATTGATTTAATCTGGAACCCATGAGCCATGCGCCATGAAACCAATAATATGGGAAGGGTCATGGTTCTATGGTATTGTTGGATTAGCAAGGCAGTGGTTTCATGGTTTAATCTAGTGGAAATGGAGTTATTTTTCAGTCCTGAGTCCTAGTTATAGTGTTGCTCCCAAATCTCCTTTTAGCTTCTAGGAGTTGCTTTGGCACTCCCACAGTATGTGACTATTGGATGGTATTTTTTAGTCCCATTGACCTAATTTGTTTGGTCATTCGTAGACATTAATAACATTATATTAGTAATTACCATACATAATGGGAAAGGAAAAGATATTGGGAACCCTGGAGTCTATTGGTAGCTTTTTCTCTGTAATATTGTTAACGTAGTGGTATGGAGCCTTTTAGTAGAAATGTTTCTACAAGTGGGTTTTATTGTTGTTAATACATCTACATATTTATCTAATTCAACTTATATGAGAGCGAAGTTGCTATAGAACACAAAATATACTTATATGAGCTCATCACAACTACCCAATGTTTCCTATATTCATTAAACAAATTGTTGCAACCTAGACTTATAAAAATATTTTCTTAATCCTTTCTAACATGGTATCACTCAACTCAATACATACCTTAAAAAATCTCTCGATTTTCACTTCACCTTTGAAATAATATGGATTTTATACAAGATGGGAATCTGCTATCAGAGATAATCAGAAAGCACAATGCTTAGATGGTCTTAACAAGAAAAAAATATCGGGTGTTTTGTAGATATTTTGAATCAATTTCATCCCACCTTGTTAGCATCAACACATAGAAGTGTTTGAAGCCAATTAATTTCTCTTGTACTAGTCGATAAGAAAATGACATCATGGATGTGAATCAAATCTTTAAGCTACATACAATCCTTCCTAATATTCGATAGTTCATCTCTTGTCACAAATTTTCCAAGCATAGGAATGGTTATAGAAACACCCTCTGCTTCATGCTGAGTAAGGTTTGAACCAAAAAAGTTTAGCAAAATACAGTCATGTGGATCTCAAAATAAGGAAAAAATAAATCAAGCCAGTAAAGGATATAGAAACTACCATACCAAGAAAAATGCGCTGCAAATTCTCTATTGCTGCATTTCCTTTTAGTTGACCTCCATTCAAACAATCATCATGAGTATATAAATGTTGGCACAGAGGATTCGACATAGCCACATGATCATGGTAAATTAACGTAATATTTCTAACACCCCAAGCCTACATATTGAAAAAAAAACACATTACCTTCAAAGACAAGTAGTGACTGTAAGAGTGCCTTCTTAGATTAACCTAACCTTCTTTACCTTCATTAAATTCATCTTTAATTATTTTAAAATGCATGCCAACTAATGATGCATCTACCATTAGGTTCTTTTGCACAATAGCTTCGTTTGTAACAATATATATTTTAGATATCTCATTTCTTCAATATCAATTTTTGATACTGGCTAGAAATGGAGTCAAGTGAGAAACGTTGAATGGTTCTTTTAAGTGAGCTAGACACCAAACTTGCTCTAGTGAATCAAAGAGAATAATCTCAACTAACTTTGTATCAAAGCTCCAATGCTTAACCGAATTCCTGTTAATCTCATTCTCTTTAAACAGTGAAGGCCACTCTCTTTATGCAAGTAACTGTGATATTTGTATATAGGGTTACCTAACCATCCTAAGAAGGGCTCCAAGATACAAATGCACAACTTATAACTAGGGCATTTGCAAATAAACAATCATTTATGATGGGACACTTTCAACATAGAAATCAAGGATAGCATGTACTATACCTAGCTCTACAATTTGTCTTGCCTGAGATTAATGCCACTCTGCCTGAATAGAGATGCCTTAAAAATTCCCTTAAATATATCAACATATGCACATGAAGGAAGAAGTGGCCTTTTGCTCAAGGATTCCTCGTCCTCATAAGAAATATCCTTTTGGGCATTTTTATATTGATAGCAGTTGGCTAAGAACATGTAAATGCAGAGATTGATCGCACTCAAAGAGGCTAGAAGCCAATGAAAGTAGTCTAAATGAGCTTTGTTCAAGTTGTTTGTGAACCAGCAACCCCCCTTACTTCTGCAACTAACCTTCTCAGTAACTGAAATAAGGAAGCTGCTAATGAAACTAGAAACTCCTACAACACTTAGATTCACAGCAATACCCAGGCTTTTCATAGTGTCTGGCATCTGATCATAAAAGTATTCTTGCATTCCTACCATTGCAAATACATTCACTATGCCAAATAGCACATATTGTGGAAGCAGCAGAAAAATGCTCAAGGGAATTGTTGCATTGGGCAAGTCTATCAGTCCATTGTCCTTTGCTACCTCGATTCTTCTAATCTCTACCAATGTGGCAACAATAATTGATATAATGGAGAAAAACATGCCAGTGCCTATCCTTTGCAGCATAGTAATCCCTCGTTAATTCCCTGTCAAGCGCCTTGCAATTGGAACAAAGATGCGGTCATAAACAGGCACCAATAGGAGAATAGATAGGCTAGAAAAACACTGTAATCTTGCAGCAGGGATCTCAAAATGTGTTCCAATATTTCTATCCATTGTGCTCCCCTGTTTTGTTGACTATTGTGCAAAGACAACCCCATACATCAAACATGCCATCCAAATTGGTAACATCCCAAGAACATCTTTCACCTCTTCAGCCTCTTGGACTGTGCATAGTCGCCAATTGAAGGTTTTTTTACACTCATTGTCCAACTCATCTTCAATTGTAGCTTTGTCAAGAAACCTAAAAAAAGAGAATGAGGATATGCATCACAAATATCTCAGTTCATCTAAAATTGAATATGCTCTTTGCTACCAAGGATATGGAAGCAAGATGCTTCATATGTATGGGTTTGTTGATAATGAAAACTCGACTGGTGCATATCTATTTACATTGTTTGGAGTTTTGAATTCAGTGTAAGAGACAATAAGTGGATGCCCGTTCCTAATCGAAGTAAAGTACATTGTAACGTCAAAGACTTCCAAGCACATTTTTTGTTTGTCACAATTATGCACAGATATTGGACTTTGAACATGGACCCATCCCTACTTGTTACAATTAGAATGCAATTACCTTGGGAAAGAATCACAAGTTGTATCCATGGAAAAATCATATCACGATGAAATTCTACTATTTTAGAGAGGTTTAATTGAGTCTAGTGAGGTATCAATACTCAAGGCTAGGACTTAAGGTAATGAAATACGTTATTCAACTAAAGCAATGGATAGGAGGAAATTCGCTTGGTGTAGGGGTAAGTTGGGTATTCAACCTTGAACAATGTATTTCCAAGTGGGAAATTGTTAGGGTATTCCCAATTGCATAACATGTCACTGGCAGATTCTATTTGTAAACAGAATGTGCAAAGAAAATTTTGGATTGCATTCTTGTATTTTAGAAGCGAAGTTGTTTCCAAATTGCATTCAGAATTTTAGAAGCAACATCATTTCTGTGTTTGCACATTCTTTATAAAAGAAGACAAATCAACAAGGTGAGCAATAATTTGTTCCTGATGAGAAAAAAAATCTTGGTTGTTGTATGTGCTTCTTTGCTATGGTTGTTATATTAATTAAATTTCATCTTTATGTTGAAGATATTTACATTGTAAATTATTTGTCCATTTGTTATAGGTTGCACTCAAAGTTTAACAATCATAACTCATAATCATCCTTTCAGCCCAAGTGAAACCTAGCAATAGTGCATGTTACTCCGGTTATGGAGACCAAAGACCCAGGTATAAAACAATAAATACTAATAGATAATGAGCATGTTAAAAAAATCGATAAATGAGAGTTATATATTGTAGTTCTTTAAATTGAACAAGCTCATGGCTATTATTGAACCATGTGATTTAACTCACCCAATCAGAACCAACTAAGATGGTGCTTTCATAACAAACCCAAATATCCATGTGAAGAGTGCCTTCTTAGATTAACCTAAACCTTCTTTACCTTCATTAAAATCATCATTAATTATTTTAAAATGCATGTCAACTAATGATGCATCTACCATTAGGTTCTTTTGCACAATAGCTTCACTTGTAACAATATATATTTTAGATATCTCATTTCTTCAATATCAATTTTTGATACGCGCTAGAAGTGGCGCCAAGTGAGAAACGTTGAATGGTTCTTTTAAGTGAGCTAGACACCAAACTTTCTCTAGTGAATCAAAGAGCATAATCTCAACTAACTTTGCATTAAAGCTCTAATGTTTAACAGAATTCCTGTTAATCTCATTCTCTTTAAATAGTAAAGGCCACTCTCTTTACGCAAGTAACTGTGATATTTGTATTTATGGTTACCTAATCATCCTAAGAAGGGCTCCAAGATACAAATGCACCACTTATAACTAAGGCATTTGCAAATAAACACTCATTTATGATGGGACACTTTCAACATAGAAATCAAGGATAGCATGTACTGTACCTAGCTCTATAATTTGTCTTGCCTGAGAGTAATGCCACTCTGCCTGAACAGAGATACCTTAAAAATTCCCTTAAATATCTCAACATATGCTCATGAAGGAAGAAGTGGCCTTCCGCTCAAGGATTCCTCGTCCTCATAAGAAATATCCTTTTGGGCATTTTTATACTAATAACAGTTGGATAAGAACATGTAAATGCAGATATTGATCGCACTCAGAGAGGCTAGAAGCCAATAAAAGTAGTCTAAATGAGCTTTTTTCAAGTTGTTTGTGAACCAACAACCACCCTTGCTTTTGCAACTAACCTTCTCAGTAACTGAAATAAGGAAGCTGCTAATGAAACTAGAAACTCCTACAACACTCAGATTCACAGCAATACCTAGGCTTTTCATAGTGTCTGGTATCTGATCATAAAAGTATTCTTGAATTCCTACCATTGCAAATACATCTGCTATGCCAAATAGCACATATTGTGGAAGCAACAGAAAAATTCTTAAGGGAATTGTTGCATTGGGCAGGTCTATTAGTCCATTGTCCTTTGCTACCTTGATTCTTCTAATCTCTATTAAAGCGGAAAAAATCATTGATATAATGGAGAAAAACATGCCAGTGCCTATCCTTTGCAGCATAGTAATCCCCTGTTCATTCCCTGTCAAGCGCCTTGTGATTGGAACAAAGATGCGGTCATAAACAGGCACCAATAGGAGAATAGATAGGCTAGTAAAACACTGTAAGCTTGCAGCAAGGATCTCAAAATGTGTTCCAATCTTTCTATCCATTGTGCTCCCCTGTTTTGTGAAAAATGTTGAAGATTGTGCAAAGACAACCCCATAAATCAAACATGCCATCCAAATTGGTAACAACCCAAGAACATCTTTCACGTCTTCAACCTCTTGGACTGTGCATAGTCACCAATTGAAGGTTGTTTTACACTCATCGTCCAACTCATCTTCAACTGTAGCTTTGTCAAGAAACCTGAAAAATGAGAATGAGGATATGCATCAAAAATATCTTAGTTCATCTAAAATTGAATATGCTCTTTGCTACCAAGGAGATGGAAGCAAGATGCTTCATATGTATGGGTTTGTTGATAATGAAAAATCGACTGGTGCATATCTATTTACATTGTTTGGAGTTGTGAATTCGGAGTAAGAGACAATAAGTGGATGTCCGTTCCTAATCGAAGTAAAGTAAATTGCAACGTCAAAGACTTCCAAGCACATTTTTTGTTTATCACAATTATGCACAGATATTGGACTTTGAACATGGACCCATCTCTACTTGTTACAATTAGAATGCAATTACCTTGGGAAAGAATCACAAGTTGTATCCATGGAAAAATTATATCACGGTAAAATTATACTATTTTAGAGAGGTTTAATTGAGTCTAGTGAGGTATCAATACTCAAGGCTAGGACTTAAGGTAATGAAATACGTTCTTCAACTAAAGCAATGGATAGGAGAAAATTTGCTTGGTGTAGGGGTAAGTTGGGTATTCAACCTTGAACAATGTATTACCAAGTGGGAAATTTTTAGGGTATTCCCAATTGCTTAACATGTCACTGGCATATTATATTTGTAAACAGAATGTGCAAAGAAAGTTTTGGATTGCATTCTTGTATTTTAGAAGCGAAGTTGTTTCCAAATTGCATTCAGAATTTTAGAAGCAACATCATTTTTGTGTTTGCACATTCTTTATAAAAGAAGACAAATCAACAAGGTGAGCAATAATTTGTTCCTGATGAGAAAAAAATCTTGGTTGTTGTATGTGCTTCTTTGCTATGGTTGTTATATTAATTAAATTTCATCTTTATGTTGAAGATATTTACATTGTAAATTATTTGTCCATTTGTTATAGGTTGCACTCAAAGTTTAACAATCATAACTCATAATCATCCTTTCAACCCAAGTGAAACCTAGCAATATTGCATGTTACTCCGGTTATGGAGACCAAAGACTCAGTTATAACACAATAAATACTAATAGATAATGAGCATGTTGACAAAATCGATAAATGAGAGTTATATATTGTAGTTCTTTAAATTGAACAAGCTCATGGATATTATTGAACCATGTGATTTAACTCACCCAATCAGAACCAACTAAGATGGTGCTTTCATAACAAACACAAATATCCATGTGAAGAGTTCCTTCTTAGATTAACCTAACCTTATTCGCCTTCATTAAAATCATCATTAATTATTTTAAAATGCATGTCAACTAATTATGCATCTACCATTAGGTTATTTTGCACAATATCTTCGCTTGTAACAATATATATTTTAGATATCTCATTTCTTCAATATCAATTTTTGATACGAGCTAGAAGTGGAGCCAAGTGAGAAACGTTGAATGGTTCTTTTAAGTGAGCTAGACACCAAACTTGCTCTAGTGAATCAAAGAGAATAATATCAACTAACTTTGTATTAAAGCTCCAATGTTTAACATAATTCCTGTTAATCTCATTCTCTTTAAATAGTGAAGGCCACTCTCTTTACGCAAGTAAATGTGATATTTGTATATAGGGTTACCTAATCATCCTAAGAAGGGCTCCAAGATACAAATGCATCACTTATAACTAATGCATTTGCAAATAAACACTCATTTATGATGGGACACTTTCAACATAGAAATCAAGGATAGCATGTACTGTACCTAGCTCTACACTTTGTCTTGCTTGAGAGTAATGCCACTCTGCCTGAACATAGAGACCTTAACAATTCCCTTAAATATCTCAACATATTCTCATGAAGGAAGAAGTGGCCTTCCGCTCAAGGATTCCTCGTCCTCATAAGAAATATCTTTTCGGGAATTTTTATACTGATAGTAGCTGGCTAAGAAAATGTAAATGTAGAGATTGATCACACTCAGAGAGGCTAGAAGCCAATAAAATTTGTCTAAATGAGATTTTTTCAAGTTTTTTGTGAACCAGCAACCCCCCTTGCTTCTGCAACTAACCTTCTCAGTAACTGAAATAAGGAAGCTGCTAATGAAACTAGAAACTCCTACAACACTCAGATTCACAACAATACCCAGGCTTTTCATAGTGTTTGGCATCTAATCATAAAAGTATTCTTGCATTCCTACCATTGCAAATACATTCGTTATGCCAAATAGCACATATTGTGGAAGCAACAGAAAAATGCTCAAGGGAATTTTTTCATTGGGTAGGTCTATCAGTCCATTGTCCTTTGCTACCTCAATTCTTCTAATCTCTATCAATGCGGAAACAATCATTGATATAATGGAGAAAAACATGCCAGTGCCTATCCTTTGCAGCATAGTAATCCCTCGTTCATTCCCTGTCAAGCGCCCTGCGATTGGAACAAAGATGCGGTCATAAACAGGCACCAATAGGAGAATATATAGGCTAGTAAAACACTGTAATCTTGCAGCATGGATCTCAAAATGTGTTCCAATATTTCTATCCATTGTGCTCCCCTGTTTTGTGAAATTTTTTGAAGATTGTGCAAAGACAACCCCATACATCAAACATGCCATCCAAAATGGTAACAACTCAAGAACATCTTTCACCTCTTCAACCTCTTGGACTGTGCATAGTCGCCAATTGAAGGTTGTTTTACACTCATCTTCAATTGTAGCTTTGTCAAGAAACTTGAAAAATGAGAATGAGGATATGCATCACAAATATCTCAGTTCATCTAAAATTGAACATAACAGAGTGCAACCCACAAGAAGCAACAAGGACAAGATTGAAATAAAATAGAAATATGACTTAAGGATAGACTATACCTTACCCGTGGTCAGGAAGTAGCTATATCCTTACCTGTGGTCAGGTAGTAGCTATATCCTATACTATATCCTTAAAACTAAATTTTCATTTCAACCTCTTCCTACAAAATATTATTTCAATTACCAAGAATTTCAATATTTTCCATGTCAAATGGAAAAACCACTGTGACTCCAACAAATTGAGTCACGACATTGGCCACTTTTAGCAATGTACGGCAAATTTTGTGGCAATTATTTCCCATGGGTTTGTACTAGTAAATGCAATATAACTAGATGTAAACTGAGCAAGACCAGAGAGGAATTACCTAAACTGATCAGTACACAATTGCTGTCTTCTTGGTCCAAAAATCGAAACTTCTTTTTCTTCAATGCGATCTACGTTCTTTTCTTCCTGATAGGTGGAAACGTTCCATTTATAAAATGTTGCAACAAAGACATGGACAATTCAAGTAAGAGGACTACCACCAGGTAGTTTATGCCAGTAAAATTTTGTCCCACACAAGAAGATAAGTAGTGCTATTTCCATAGTCACAGCAGGAATGCCAAATCCTAGGCCCCATCCTATGTCGTCCTGAATATATGTGAGTACAGCAAATCTTGTAAGAGTACCAATGCAAATACTAAAATACCACCAATTAAAGAATGAAATCTTATACTTATTCTCTTCCGGGTCATCCTCATCAAACTGATCGGCACCAAATGCTTTTAAACAGGGTTTGAAGCCTCCTTGCCCCAAAGAAACCAAATAGATTGAGATGAAGAAAATCCCAGCCTGCTTCAGACTCGTCAAAGAGGCAGACAAAGTGACCAAAATAAATCCCTATAACAATCCATCTCATGTAGTGTTTATTAGTAGGATTCCATGCACGAGATTAAAGCAGAAAAGGAACAATCATTTTCAAACCCTATTGTCCTTTTAAACATGGGTTCAATTCACCCAAATATATAGCAAAATATTCCTGTGTCCATCGAAATTTGTATGAATCCACTGGAAAACAATTATAAAGATACTAAATTATCCATTGTTTAATGCTGGAACACCAAAAAAAATATAAACCAATGGGATGTCATCAAGCCATAAAATCGTGCTCAAGCCAGTAAAATCCTGATCAACCCCAGTGGATACAAAGGGCTTCTACTTCAAGGTAGATTTTTCGAAAGTAAGGTCCTCGGTGCCTTTAATGTGCTGGTCCTGACTTAAACCAGTCCTGAAGCAATCAGGTAAGGTTCTGTGCCATCAATCTTAGGTGTAAAAATTACTGACTGTTTAACTATCCAAGATTGTCCCATTCTTGTGTGCTCTTCCCTTGCCGTATGGCATGAGTTTCAAAGGGATAAGGTTCGGTGAAATCCTCGATGGTTTTCATGTAACAGAGATTTCTCAAACTTGGCACCTAAACCCAACGAATTTCACTTGTTGCAGTCTAATTGCTTGGGGTATGCGGCCCCCAACCAGTTAAAAAATGGGGCGAATCCCTCCAACCCCTCCTTCCGACCCAGTAAATCCAGGTGAATGCCATTGAAGTCTGCTCCAAACAAAGAAAATCGGGAGCGAATTCTATTTTTTCAATTTTATCGGCATTTAATTTGGTGGGCTAATATTTAATAATTAATTATTTTTAAAATAATTATAGGGCTAACTTTATAAAACTATAGAAAATGGGTTTTATATAAAAAATTCGCCCTATCAAAATTTAAAACCCCTTAAAATTCGCCTTTGGGCTAAAATTTGCCCCTAAAATTTTCCCTGCTGCTAATATCTTCGGATCTACAGTTAGATGATCAAGAAAAATGCTGCAAAAATCTAGATCTATGCATTAGAAGACATTAAACAGTAGAAAAATAAGATTTACTCCATAGATCCAATAGACAAGACAAGAATATATTCGATGAAATTTTATATTAAGGGCACCTGGGAGGAAAACACAAGAGGGTGTTCCTTGTTCTCCTCAATGGGATGGGTTCTTGTAAGTCCTCAGCACTTCAGATTTAGAATTCCTCTCTCTTGATGGTGTAGAAAACCCAGACAAAAATGGAAGAATATGGCTATGATAATGGATCAATAGCTAGACCAAGAGTTGAGATTCAGAGTGATCTTTAGGCAACAAAAGGTGACAAATGAATGGGAAAACCCTGCTATTTATAAAAAAATATTGAGTTAGTATAGATATTGGTGCATAATTAAAATATTATTAACCAAATCAAGATCCAACTTTTATGGAATATTTTATTATATTTGTTGGAAGGAAAAGGAATTTGACTTGAGTCAAATCCCCTTATTTGTAAATAATAAATAAATAAATGATTTATTTATCATTTTAAGGATGTGATTAGGTAATAATAAATAAATAAATGATTTATTTATCATTTTAAGGATATGGTTGTGTAATAACCAAATAAATAATGATTTATTTAATTATTTAAGGGAGATTTAGTCATTTTTAACAAAGAATATTATTTAAGTAATGTTTAAATAGTTATTCTTAGAAAATAATAAGATAAATAATGATTTATCTAATTAATTTCCTTGTTTTGGGTTAAATATAACCAGGAATATTAATTAAACTGCTGTTTAACTAATTATTCTTCGAGGAAAATCAAACAAATATGGATTTATTTAATGTTTCCCTATGGGGTTTCCTGTTTAGACCATAAACAACTTAATAAAGGTGATTTACTAAGTTATTTTCATAGTGAAAGAAATTTTACTTGGAGTAAAATTGGTCTTACATGGTGTACTTGGGTCCATCTAATGATAATAGGTTAGATGACCAAAAAATGGTGTAACAACCTCTCTTTCATTTTATTTACCTTCCAGCTTTAATAATGATTCCTTAATATTTTAAGAAATCCTTAATAATATTTTTCCTTTCGTTTTTTTTTGAAAACTACTTCCTTTATGTAACCTTGAATATAGTCTTCCTTTAGTGATGAGTTCTTTGACTAAGTAAATTCTAGTTTTATTTTATTTTATTTATTTATTTTTTTAACAATTGATTTTTTTTTAACTCTTTTTGTTTTTTTTTTTGAAAAGTTACAACCCTAGTGAAATGTGGCTATTCACCTATATTCACCTATAAAATATATGTCCATGTGTATTTGACTAGGTTAATGTTCTCCACGTAAAAGTAAACTTACCATTCACACAGAGATTTTTTTTTTCCTTTTGTTCTTATTTTACCTTCCAAATACCATGGGCTTCTAAAACCACAAGCTTGTAAACCACTTAAAGAATAATCAAAATAACCTTATCTACTCTTCCTTCTTTGTTTTTCCTTTTTATTTTTAAATTGTCTTGGTATGTACGTATATGTACTACATTATATATATCTCTTTTTTTTTTTACTTATATATATATATATATATATATATATATATATATATATATATATATATATATATTTGACTATATATATATTGCTTTTGCTTCTTTTTTTTCAAAAAATTCCCTTTTTTTTTCCTTCAAATTTTTAATTTTGGCCAAAGGCCTACTGGTAAAATTTGTTCAAATTTTTAATTCTGGCCAAAGGCCTACTGGTGAAATTTCTTCAAATTTTTAATTTTGGCCAAAGGCCTATTGGTGAAAATGGAGAAAATCCAAGGCTAGTAGTGAAATGCTTCGACGACAATAATGTTGACGATTTTTATGGTCAAGGACCTAGATCGTACAACGTGGCTCTGTGCAGCGTGAGCGTTCAGAAGATCAAACTCCTCTGATACCAAATGAAGCGAACAAAGTTTTTTCTCAAGTTAAATGCTCCAAAAGACTTGGAATATAAAGATATCCATGAGGATACCAATATTATATTATATAGTATGATGAATGAGATATGAGATTGAGACAAATGATTAAGAATTACAAATGAGGCCTACTTATATACCTACATAGGTGCCTCTTCACGAAACGTCATGTTCTATCAGACATACCCTTTCAGCCTAATTACTAATTAACTAATTAATCATTATTTACACTATTTTATTCATTACAGTGTGATTTGCATAGGAACAAATTAGGAAAGCTGCATATTAGTTTGTGCTCTTTGTTGTTTGTTCTCAAAACTAAATGCTCTTTCCCTTTAGTAGCTAAGATTTTCATTGAAAAAGCTAAAATTGAAAATTTTTCTTATCATTTTAGTTTTCATTTTAGGAATTTCCATCACATCATTGTGGTGAACCTTGAAAGGAAAATTGATAAACAAGATCAACTTAAATTTACATCAATTCACCTAAAAAGCATTGGAACCATAACGATAAAATTTAGAAGGTCTAGGCTAGAGACGTGTTCTGGCGTCGCAAAACATAGCAGCTGTTGTTAATTGTCTGCTATACATTCTAAGTGTGATACCTCACTCCTCGTACGTAAGTGTATTGTAGCTCGTCCACGTACCTTTAGGTATATCGAGCAGTGTTATAGTACGAAAAGTATAAAGGGGTGCTCTCATTTTGTCGTTTCACACTAGACAGCACTAATACGAACTTAGGCCTCCAGGTACCTTCAAGTATATTTGGGAGTACAACTTTAGGTTGCTATCCATCCATAGTAAACCAAGACGACCACCTTGTAAATTGCGATACACTGAGCACAACATTTGGGGAGATTCCCTGCCCGTACTTCTTGGTTTGCCAGGAGGTATTCTACAATTCACTATTTCTTGGTAAACCTTTTGCCTAACATTACCCTTTTATTTTGTTTTTTTTTTTTTGGTCATAAAATAAATCAGTCATCATGGAAGAATAAAATCCCTTTCCCAGTCGGTCACGTAGACTTCCATTGAAACCACCTTTACCACTGGAAGTTACTCCCGACCAGAAAAGGCGACATCACTCTACCGAAACCAGTACCATCAGTACCTCTGGTGAATCATCATCTTCACATATACCAGATTCTGCATAAGCTTTTTCTACAAATCCTGGTTTGTCTACCATTATCGAGACAGAGTCCTCACAGCTACCCGTGGTCACGATTCATCCAATCAGTGAGACCATACTTCCCGAACCTGACGTTATTCAACTGGAAGTTGATCCAGATCCTGTCTCTTTTTTGCCAGAACATCTGCATCTCAAAATCGAACGACCGAAATTTGTTCCTGTATCGGTCACCCCACAATTTATTGTAGCCATTGAGTCTCCCATATCGCACAATCAACCTCTTGAAATATACTTTGGGCCTGACAGCGAAATCCTTCCACCTGGTTTAATTTAGATTGAAGAAATACCACAAGACGAAACACCTTTAACTCCAACCCATTTTGGGGATGATATTTACCTGTACGAGTCTTTTCCTCAATCACCACCCTCTGCTTTTGTTGATCCTGTGCCTATTCAAATTTCTTTCGATTCTGGTGAAGCATCATCTTAAGATATACCAGAGTTGCCACAAATGGTTTCTACAAATCCTGGTTCGTCTATTATTGTTGAGACGGAGTCCTCACAACTACCCGTGGTCACGATCCATCTAATCAGTGAGACCATACCTCCCGAACCCGATGTTGTTCAACTGGAAGTTGATCTAGATCCTGTCTCTTTTTTGCCAGAACATTCGCATCCCAAAGTCAATGACCGAAATTTGTTCTGTGGTTTCTGTCGCCCCACAATCTATTGTAGCCATTGAATCTCCCATATCGCATAGTTAACCTCCCAGCCACTTGGGCCCGACGACGAAATCCTTCCCACTCGGTTTAATTTTGATTGAAGAAATACTCACAAGACGAAACACCTTTTTTAACTCCAACCCATTTTGGGGATGATATTTTACCCCATTTAGCTCCTTTTTTCCTCAATCACCACCTCTCGCTTTTGTTGATCCTCAGGTTTATTCAAATTTCTTTTCATTCAAAAGGGTATATACATTTGGTCAAGTAACCATGCCCGAACCAACATCTTCGTTTGGACCATCTATTTCGATTACGCGCACTTCTCGCTATACTCCCCGTCGATGTTCACAACTTCACTAGAGTCATATTTACATGGTGGCCCTATGGTCCCATCAGGTTATAAATCTTTATCTGGAATTTTCTCTGGTACATCTTTAAATCCATGGAATTCACCAATGTCATCGTCTAGTATTCTAACTGGTAAACCTATAGTGAGTACTGAATGGCTTGATCCTTTATATCCATCATCAGGGAAATATCAAGCTGGTCGATTTGGGTATATTCCATCCAATACCATCTCAACTGGACTCCCTGCATTTGGAGAACAATATTTTCCATCTTATTATACTCCTCATGCTGGGGGGAAACCTATGGTCACCCACTTTGACTGTACTCCGTCGTTTTTTGGTCAATCTAATGTCGAAATGAATGTTTGTCAATGACAGCCCACTCTTCCTATCCAACCACAAACGGTTGTACACTCGTATCAACCGGTTCAAACGGTTGCACCCACATCAATTCCACTTGTTAATACATATTTACCCCTGTTACAGACTCAAACTATTGTACAATAACCATTTCAGGAAGGTCCTTCAACTCAATACCCTCAAGTATTGGGTCCTCAGACTCCAACTCCTTCGGCTTGTTTACAACAACCACCTGTATGCGGAATCATTTATTCACAAGATGGATTACCATATTATGGGATGTCGTAGCCACAACCAGGTTATACTTATCCTCAACCTAATCCAAGTTATCCTAATTTGGGTTATAACATTGGTGGGAATACCCATTGGCAGCCACAACGCAAATGCCACAACCTTCATTTCAACAAGTATCATACCCAAGTTTTGGTCAAAAACATCCTCAAGCATTTTCCTATCAAAAGAACCCGTATCTGGGTTACCAATGACGAATTCCTTATGCTGGTGCTCAAAGGCCTGTTGCCCAAGAAATTCCATCATTAGGGGAATTTTGAGGTCTAAAATGGGCCTCCTAAGGAAATACTAAAATAATAGTTAAACTAATAAAATAATATTTATGAATTTTCAATTCACTTTTTGCACCATAATCCATGTAACCATAGTTAAATTCAATTCAAAAGTTGTACCAAAATAAAATTAATAAAAAAATTGTATTGATGTGACTATAAATAAGAATGATTTTTTCAAGAAAAAGTCATTATCATTGAACAACTAATGCATTTGTCCTTTGTACTTAAATAACTTAAAATAAAATATAAATATAAATTTATAAATTTTTAATTATATTATATGTTATTAATTAAAATTTATATTATTTAAATTGTATAATAACATGTAATTAATATACTATATAAAAATAATATAATATAATATAATAAATGTATAGGGATATGCATTATTTCTTTCAAGAAATATGAAATGACAATAATATATTTTTATTCAAAAAATGTGAAATGACATTTATTATGAGTACTTTACTTTGACTTTAAAAGTACTTAGAGCACTACCATGGTTAACCATGAGTTTTTATCCACCATTGAGAATGTGACAAGTAAGTAGCTTTAACTCAAGCAATGCCACCTCAACCATTAGGGATGATGTCATCCCCTAAATTGTGATTGGTTATCATAAAGTGAATTTTTATTGTACATTTTCCTTAGGAGGCCCATTTTAGACCTCAAAATACCCTGGCTATGCTCAACCCGACCTTTATCATTAGTTTCCCTTTGTCGCAAGTTTAGAGTTACCAGATTTAAACCGACTCACTAATGGATCCAATAAATTATGCTCCTTGGTGGTCGGTGATACCCCATAAATTACCCTAAGATATTCCTAAGTTCAATGGAAACCCTGGGGAAGACCCGTCGACTCATGTTATGACTTATCATTTGTGGTGTTCATCAAGCTCCCTGAATGATGACTCCGTTTGACTACGTCTTTTCCAGTGTACGCTCACTGGTCTAGCCGCAAAATGGTAGATTAAGTTACCTAGAGCTTCTTTTGATAATTTCACTACCCTAGCTACTGTCTTTTTGACTCACTTCCATTACCCATACGATATGAAATTGGAATGGAACTCTTGACTAATTTTAAACAGACTAATGCTACTCATAGTTCTGATCATATTTATGAGTGGCGTTGTCATCGTAGAATGGTTGAGACATTTGTTCGTGATCATCTCCTTGCTACGTGGTTCATTAAGTCCCTGTTACCATATATAACCGAGGATGTGGCTAAGGGTGGTGTCGTTACTGAAGAGTAGGTTATTGCTCGTGCCCAATATTTAGACTTGATTTATAATCAGTTTGGCAGGCTCTATGAGAAAATTCCTAACGCGCTGCGATCTAATTTTATTGTTCCTCCTCCATCAAAGGACTCTCATGCCAGAGACGGTATGATTGGTACTGCAAGCACACATCATACTACTACATCTGATCCTGCGCCTTCTTCTGAAATCAATGCCATGTAATTTGACAAAGGAAAAAGTGACAAGCAAGTCAGAAGTAAGAAAAAAGGGAAATCAAAGAAAAAGCAAACTTCTAACCCGCAGGAAAGATCATCTGATCAATCTTTTGGAAATAGAAAACCTCGTTATCCATGCATAATCTGTAATGAGGAACACTTTTTTTGGGATTTTTCTCACCGGGCTGAAGTCTAAAAAATGGTTAAGACTTCACATGCGTCAACTGTGTTGACAGATCCGTTCCCGAATCCGGACACAAATTTGGTTGCTTCGGATCCAACTTCTAGTTCCCAAGTGCTTATGCTATCTGTCACAAAGCCATCGATAGATATTTTGGTGTCAACGCGTAATAAATATTACGGTAGTTAGGCCATTGATCAACCTACTACCTCAACCAAAAATGTGTCTATAGAATCGGTACCGCCACCTGCTATTCGTAAATTGACAATCAAGCCACCGAAGGGAGTCGTTCATAAATTGACATATCATACTTGAGCAAGATCTGCTCAAAATTATAATATAGTTAAATATTTGGCTCAATCCCCTTCAACTATGTCAACTCTTGAGGTATTACAAAATTGTCTCTCCCAGAAACAGGCTTTGTTGTCGGCAATTGGTGGAATTGATCTGAATGATTCTAATCTCGTAGTCTTTAATCATACAGGCTATGTGCCGCAATTACCAGTAGAATTGACATTCTCCATCTAGGTAAATTTTCTCAATCACCTTGTTCATCGTACTATTATTGATGAGGGAGAATCTACGTACATTATGTCTCTAAACTGTTGGAAGTCACTTGGATCACTGCGCTTATCTCAATCATCAACAACGTTGAACGCTTTCTATGGACGTACATATAAGCCTTGCAGTATTATCAATAACCTGCATGTAGAACTAGGGCAAAAATAGTGAATGTTGATGTTGAGGTCGTTGATGGACCCCTTGACTACAATATTCTACTTGGAAGGCCAAGGGTATATGCTATGACTGAAATTGTTTCTACATATTTTAGAATGATCGCCTTTCCACATAAAGGTGTTATCACAGTCATCAATCAACTATCCTTCTTTGCCTCAAGTTCCCAGGTAACTGGAAGTGTTCTGTTTGTTCACGCATCCCAACTCACACTTTAGAACATTGGTGTAGGACTCTTAAAGGATTCCACTCTCATGGGAATCTTTGCATTACCTCCGCCTGCGCCGTCAGTATAAATTTCAAATATAGAGACCTGATGCATGATCTCTTCCACTCCATCTGGCTTAAGGAAGAGTACGGGTGATTCTGAAGTTGTTACATTGGATGAGTTTCTGCCGCCCAGCCTTATTGAGCTGGCATAACAATCAATCTATGTGGCTTGGGTGGCGGATCCGAAATCATCGTCGCCGATTATTTGGGTTGATCGTTCCTTAGATTTTGGTACTCCATCTGATCCTTTTTCCTCAACTTTCTTGACAGATGAGAATATTTTGGAAACCATGATGTCAGAAGGAGTACCATGGGAAGATTATAATCATCGTTCCCATCTTCCTAATTATGAAGAAAATAATCTTAGTAAACTATATCACACATCGATCAAAAAATTATTTTCAAATTCTTTTCCTATTAATGCAATCGATTCTGAGCGAAATCTGTCAAATATTGAAGAAACCATTTCTATCAATATTTCGACCAAACCTGGCATTGTAGAAAACATTAATGTCGGCATCTTGTTCTCCATTAGAACTCGAAACATATCGCTCTCTATTTCGTGAACTTCGTGATGTATTTGCTTGGTCTTGCGAGGAAATGCCATGCATATATACTAGTATCATTGAACACACTATTACTATGTACCCCGATGTCAAGTCGGTATGTCAACTCCTTCGTCTTGTTCATCCAAAGGAGGTCATTGCCATTAAAGAAGAAGTTCAAAATTTTTTGCATGCTGGTTTTATTTACCCTGTTCCGCTAACTGAGTGGGTTTGCAACATCGTTCATGTTATGAAAAAACAAGGAACCATCAGAGTGTGTGTCGATTATCAGGATTTCAATATTTCTTGTCCAAAAGATAACTATCCTACACCCTTTATCGACCAGATTATTGACGAATGTGCTGGATGTGAAATATTGTCGTTCATGGATGGATTTTCCGGCTATAATCAAATCAATATCTTCCCAAAGGATCAATATAAGACAACATTCATCTGTCCTTGGGGCACATTTGATTATAGGAAACTACCGTTTGGTTTAAATAACGTCGAGGAAACTTTTTAGAGAGCAATGTATTATGATTTCAATGACATCAAGCACATTGTTCAACCCTATCTAGACGATTTACCCACACATTCACTAATTCAGATTGATCACCTGATGCATTTGAGAGCTATCTTTTTACACTGCCGACACTACAAAATACACCTCAATCCACATAAATGTGTGTTTTTTGTTGGTTCTGGTTGTTTTCTTGGATTCGTCATCTCAAAATAAGGAATTCGAATTGACCCATTGAAGGTCTGTTAGGAATTACTGCAGAAATAAAATATTTACCAAGAGAATAATACACATACAAAACCCAGCAACAAATCACATAAACATAAACACAATGTTTAACCAGGAAAACCCCAAATCTGGGGAAAAACCCATCCTAATGAAATTTCATTAACCATTGGCCAAAAAAACCTAGCCAATCTGGCCAAGTGAGCCTTCACCACTCACCTCCAGGCCTACCTTACAATGAAGTATTCCCAGCCTCTTATAGGCTCCATTACATGTAATACCATGGGTGCACAAAACCATGTGCCCCAAAACCACTACTATCTACCCTAGTCAACATTGACTCTACCCCGAGTCATGTTTACCTAACAATTCCCCCCTTAAACTTGACTTGGGGATTATTGACTAAATCCAGCCAAACCTACTAAATGAGACAACACCGCTCACTCTAGCTCTTCCCCCCTCAAATTTGTACCTAGGGTAATTGTAAAATTTACATCCCCCCTATCACCTAGGTCTAACCCAGACTTTACCAGTGATTTACCCAGAGGTACGCATGCCATACCAGGTCTTATAGCAGTATGCCCATTTACATGTAAAAAATTAACTCCATTATAATAAATTTTTTTTTGTTTCATTGTTGCTCTTTGTACATATGAAATCAATGTCCATATAAAAAGAACCCATCTACCGGATTACATGGGTCACTAGCCTCTATAACCGCCAGTGCTCTAGGAGTTCTCTTCAGATACATGGTTCATCAATTAATTAATCCATGTGCAAACATCCTCTCATCTCTGAATTTCTCGAACCAACTTCTTATCACTGCTAGTCACCAGATCTGATCTATGGCAACACCATTGTTCTTTTTATCCATTGAGAAACCCTCCATGGAATTCCCCATGGAATCAATCAATTGGATATTTCCTATTTCCTAGAAACACCATGCTCCGTATGGCCAGATCTGCAAAAGGCTGCATTGATTTCTCCATTCACAAGCCAATAAAACCCTTGGCTGCAAAAGCGTCCCTTTGAAGCCGAATATGGCTCTGATACCATTTGTTAGGAATTACTGCAGAAATAAAATATTTACCAAGAGAATAATACACATACAAAACCCAGCAACAAATCACATAAACATAAACACAATGTTTAACCAGGAAAACCCCAAATCTGGGGAAAAACCCATCCTAATGAAATTTTCATTAACCATTGGCCAAAAAACCCTGGCCAATCTGGCCAAGTGAGCCTTCACCACTCACCTCTAGGCCTACCTTACAATGAAGTATTCCTAGCCTCTTATAGGCTCCATTACATGTAATACCATGGGCCAAAACCATGGGTGCACAAAACCATGTGCCCCAAAACCACTACTATCTACCCTAGTTAACATTGACTCTACCCCGAGTCATGTTTACCTAACAAGGTCCAGGCCATTCTTGATTTTCCTGCGCCATCAAATTTATTTTAGATACAGAAACTTCAAGGAAATGTTAACTTCCTAAGGAGGTTCATACCCAACTACGCAGAAATGGCTAAAGGATTTACTCGGCTCTTAAAAATTGGGATTCCCTTCCATTGGGATGAATTTGCGCAAGATTCTTTTGATGCTATCAAGGATACTCTTGTCCGAGCATCATTAATGTATCCCCCTAATTATCAAAATGATTATTTCGTATATATCACTGTGATTGATACGACCATACTTATGGTATTGTTCCAAGTAGAAAATGGGCTAGAACATCCAATCTATTATTTGAGTCGTAACCTCAATGATACGGAAGTGAAGTATTCGTACATAGAAAATCTTGCCTTGGCAGTTGTTCAAGTTGTCCAAATATTTCGCCACTATATCCTATTCCGGAAGACCATTGTCATTTCGGATTGCAACCCCATGAATTATATCTTATGACGTCAATTGCTGGGGGGAAAATGGGAAAGTATTCAAAAGGGATTGTCATTTTGTAGGAATTTGATTTGGAATTCATCAAATTCAAGTCAAATATGTCTGTAGTTTTGGCTGAACTTCTCTGTGACCTTCCCTTTGATAGTACTGCTACTACATCGGAACCATCTATTCCTCACGAGTCTCTGTTTCTGATCAGAACATTTGATCCTTGGTATGGGGATTTTATCATTTATCTCCAGACCCTGACTTTTTAGCCTAATACCTCTCGCTTTGACCAACGATGTATTCGATAGCAAGCCAAAGATTATCGTGGTGTCGATACAATTTTAAGAAGGTGCCTCACTCATGAGGAGGCTGAAAAGTTTTAAATGATTTTCATGCCAGAGCTTGTGGTGGACACTTGTTTGGATACACTACCGTGCAGAAGATACTCCACGCTGGTTACTTTTTTCCTACCATATTTCATGACTACATCCTCGTGGTCAGAAGTTGTCATGCGTGCCAGATATTTGATCGTAAAATCCGCAAACCGCCAACGCCAATGCATATTGTTTTATTTGTGGGACCATTTTCGAAATGGGGCACTGAATTCATGACCTGTAACCCTCGTTCGTTCGGGGGGCATGGTTATATTATTGTCACAATAGACTACTTTACCAAGTGGGTCGAAGCGATGCCTACATTCAAAAACACAGGACAGACAGTTGCATTGTTTTTCTTTAATCATGTCATTACATGGCTTGGGGTCCCACAGGCTATAGTCACAGATCACGGGAAGAATTTTCACAACCACACGATGACTGAATTAACTGCCAAGTTAGGATTGTCACATGATAATTATACTCTTATTATCGACAATCAAATGGACAAGTTGAGGCTATAAAAAATATTCTTAAACGTATGCTTCAACAAATGATAGGAGTTCAAAAAATAAATTGGCATTTGATCCTATACTCGGCCTTGTGGGCGTACCGAACCTTGGTAAGAAACGCAAACGGATTTACTCCCTTTCAATTGGTGTATGGTCTGCAAGCTATATTTCCAATCCAATGTGAAATACCGTCGTTAAAAATCACAATCAAATTGTTACTTGACACCTCAGTTGAAGAAGCACATATTTTTAACCTCATCCATCTTGATGAAATGCGTCGCAAAGCCCAATTGGCCAACGAAGCCATAAGAGACGTATAAAGGCGTAATACGACAAAAATGTCCAGCCTCGCATTTTCTCAGAGGGCGACTTGGTCCTTCTTTATGATCAAGAAGCTAATGTAATAGGTACCGGGAAATTTGAGCCATTATGGCATGGCTCCTATATTTTCAAAAGAGTTCTTGCTAAGGGTGCCTACGAGTCGGTGGATTACAATGGAATTTCATTGGTGCAACCCCAAAATGGGTTGTATCTGAAACGTTACTATGCTTAATCATGAGCGTAGTAATTTTTTGTATTATATTGTATATATATATATATAGATACGCTGTTGATTTGCATTCACTATCTTAGTTTGTTTTTTAGAGTTTTCTTGACGTTAGTAATCCGCTTTACATTTCATCGTAGATGTCTGAATATTTGGAACCATTTGTTGGATATGCTAATGGTGCTAGTCGTAGTATGCAAAATCTATCCTCTGCAGCGTGGTCCATTTTCGCTCCGAACGACAAGTTAGTGAGTTTTCAAGGGATTTGTATCGGTAGATTGACAAGCAATATCGCTAAGTATAGCGCGTTGATCAAAATTCTCTCTGATTCCATTTCATTTGGTATTAACTGCATCATCATAAGGTTAGACTCACAACTTGCGGTATTACAACTTACTAGTGTTGATATTGTTAGAAATCCAACACTGCATCATTTGTTCCTAAGAGTTTGACTTTTGGAAAGACATTTTGATTTTATTCAATATCAACAAATTTCCAGAAACTTGAAAACATTGATCTATTCTTTAACTAATCATGTTATAGACAAAAATTTGCAACACATGTAAATATACATTCACATAATTGAATAGGATTGCATAATAAACATAGGAAAACACTAAAATCAAATAGATAGATAGTTATAGGCTTTTACAAAAATTTGTGCCCAAGACACATTGGTCATCTGACCTCAAAATGTATGCAACATGTCAAAAGTAAACTAGTGATGCTCATGGTAACATGCTATAGATCTAGATATCCTACACAGTAACCGCATCCAGCAGTTAGGAACACCTATAGTGTGGCATTGCAGTCGCATGGGTTACTCTTTGATTTGGAAATCCGGAATCCCGAAGGTCAATCCCTCTATGTGCTGCCGAAGCTCAGATAGAGTCTCAACCATGTCTAAATATTGAAGTAATTCTCTCCTGACAACCCTCTCCGCTGGCTCATCCGCTCCATGCTCTGGTTCCTCTACTGGTTGAACTCGACCAACATCTGTATTACATTAAAAATTTATTTTAGTCTTGGGAAAACATCAAAATACAAAAACATTGTATAAACCTTAGAAAAATAAAAAAACATGGTCAAAACTTACCTATTTCACCCCACTGAGCGCCTTCTGGTAAAGCTAAGTCTGGATCTCCTTAGAAATCAACACCTGCATATGCATACTCATCAATGGAGATAACCTGTCACTTGAACTAGACAAAGAATGCAGTTGAGAACATGATGGATGATTGGCCCACATGCCTAGCCATTAGTTCTACCCATCTCTGCATCCTTAGATCTCTAGGGTTAGACACACCTAGTGTCACATGCCTAGGCTGCATTAGTGGAATCCGTTCTAAGGCGAATGAAATGAGGATCAAACCATAACTGAAGTTCTTCTTCCTTCCTCCATTTTCCTTGCTCAGTTGTTATTTTATTTGAGAAAGTACAACTTCAGACCAGTTGAAGACTATTTTCTCCATGCACTCTAGCGCATACTACATATATGATCTATTCGCTACATGTAGTGTAATGGTGCCAGAAAGCTTTGTGATCGTGAAAAGAATGATTCTCAAAGGTAAATCACGAACTTCATAGATGTTTATTTTCCTATCCTTACTTGGCTCTGCCCCTGGATAACAATATTGCAAAACATAGTCTCTCACTGTCTCTCCTCAGAGAGCAAACCCTGAGAGGGAAATAGGAAAGCCTCTCCTTGACAAGCCCATCAGAAAATATACATCCTCCACTGTAGTAGGAGCCACTTTGTTCCTAATGTGAAATGCCTCAATAGCCGGATCCCATGCACGAACTAGGAACTCCAAGAGTTCTATTTGTTGCCTCATACCTGACAAGAAAAAGTACTTTAATAACCCACAATCTCTTAGGGATCTTACTATACCTGGATAATTTAGGGCAATCATATTTTCTTCTTCATGCTCTCTTTCTCTCCAAGGAATTGTCATTCTAGTCCGATGAATTCCTAAAACATAACCATAAGACTCATTAAACTCCTTTTCATGAAAACAATTAGGCAAATTTTGGGTACAATGAAAGATTCAAGTATGTGAATTGCGCCCAACGTAGTCTTGAACAAGACACAATGCGTTGCATATGCACCTAGGCTTCAATTTAGGTGCTCCACAATGCAATTTTCGATGCTCAAGGGCACATTTCCCTCTTTGGAAAAATAATTTACCGTAAGGGGCCCAAATCCCTAAAAATTTGCAATGAAATGAAATGAATTTTCTACTAAAAGAAAGAGAGGTTTTATGGCACCAATCTGGATCCAACGATGATGAAAATCATCCACAGAATCAATCGCAATCAACAGATGAAGTTCAGGGTCAAAAACAGGTTTAGAGCTCCAAAATGCAAATGGTAACTTTCAAATGGTAAAAATGAATAGTAAAACTCTTTTAATTAGTCATTGGATTATTTGCAAATCATATTTATTGTTGTGACTATGGTTTTATTCTATTTTTATCATGAAACAAGTATTTTTAATCCATTTGATGTTGTTTTGAAGAGGTTTTGCAACTGATAAGCATATTAGTCGTGCAGATTTATTTCAAGAATGATTTGACCACAAAGCATACTTTTATCCTTATTTTCGATCTTTATTAAAAATGAAAAAGGACTTGAATCACACTTTTATCTCTTTTCGAGCTTCAATAATATCAAAAAAGGAACCCTTGAAGTCTTCTTTTAGCTCTTTTCAGACTCCAATAATGTGAAAAGATTACCGAGCACTTGTATTTTCGAGCTCGTAAAGGTAAATGAATTGATATCTACTCAGTATAAGTTTAACCCTTTTCTGGACTGAGATAGATTATTTACGAAAAAGGAATGCCTTATTCGAACATGGCTAGGAGGTTCTCTCAGATATCATTTTACACTTTTTCAGATCTGAGCGAAAATTTACGAAAAAGTACCTATGGAGTTTTCTTTCGTCCTCTTTTTAAAACTCTCTAAATATGAAAAAGGGTCGGGCTGTCACTGTCTTTAGGCTCGTTAAAACATAAAGTAGCGACGGGCTTGTTGATCATGGAAAGAATCGAGTTTCATTCATCGCTAGACTCATTAAATTATTAAATAGCGATACATTATTCACCCGAAGGGTTGAATTATAGATCAACCATATGTTATCCTCATCAAGCTTGTTAAAAAATAAAGAGGTACTGGTCGAAAAATGACCAGGGAAAATTTGGGAAAGTGAACATAACTTTTTACGGTAGCATGTCACTCTTGAATATGACACTTCACTCCATCACTGTGACTGTTTGGGTTGGGTAATCTTCTTGACGGTTCATTCATACCTATGGTTCATCATACCTTCACTTTGGTTTTGGGTCAATGCTGACGACTCATATCAGTGTCACCGATATGTTCAAGAGAAGTCATCCAATGAATACTCATCCTTCTGCAATACTCATAAACCTTCATTCTCATGATAGTCATCCCTGAACATTGCTATATCAAGTCACATTTTGTCTCCGAAATTAGTAACTCCCATTTCGAAATAAATTTACTTCCTGTCGACGTCAAATCATCATCCAGGAAGTTCACTTAGAAACATCATCTTCTAGTACCATGAGGCTTGTTACAGCATCGACAGGATCCTCGCTTCCAGAATTTTGACCGAAAGATTTTGTTTGGTGTTCGACATAAAATCATCTATTCACGCCTTATGAAATGTACTGCAGTACCTTGAGATTCATTGACATCAATGGTGGTTCTCTCGCATTTGTTAACAACTCACATCATTGGTTAGTAATCAAACGATGTCTTACCATGTTCGAATACAAATCATATATTCGCATGGCTAGACTTGTACCCGAACGATCGATTGAACGAGATAAGAATACCCCAGATCTAGTTTCATCCATCCGGGATGCGATTTCAGGATTTTTGTACACATCATCTGTACGGTGAGCTTACATACATATCTTCATCCCAACATGGGCCTATATCTATAGGCATGTCTATATTAGGAAACATTCTAATGTGGATGACTTTCTGCACTATGTACATGTTATTAGATAATTTATGTGCTGAGCATGGGAATGCCTTCCCTCAATAATTCATGATCAAGAAGATATATCATGATGTAATGTATTGTAAGATTGATGCAGGTTGCCACTCCGATTCAGTTCCAGCCCATCACAGTGTAAAGCATCTCATTCAAAAAATATTGTTATTATTATTCTGACTTCATGCTTTAGGGGGAAATTGTTATAGGTAATTTTGGGCATCATTCCCAATGACCTAGTTAAACTGGACATCATCCCCAAAACCAATGAAATAGGGTCTATCATCTCCTATCATTTCAGTTGCTACATGCCCTAAGATAAAGAACAAGAACAAATCATCCATGACTTCCATTGCAAGGTTTCCAAGATTTGAAGTACATGTTGTATCACCTATGACCTCACCAACGTAGCCTCTCAAGGGACTAACTGCTCTGCATATGCAATTACCTCCATTCAAGGGTGCTCTGAAAAGCACTTCCTGACATTCAAGAGTGTGTTGGTCAAATGGGAGCGAAATTCTCATTGTTCCGAAATATCCACATGGCCAATGCCTTCTAGAAGAGTCCATATATGTCAAACTTTGAATCCATGTGTCCATCTAACACCTCTAATATTGGGAACATGTATTGCCTATTATTAGAAAGTAATTGATTGAGAAACTACCTTCAGCTGTTCTATAAATTGAGCACAAATCCTAGTGCTTGAGAAGGAAGTAATTTGGTAAAGAAATGTTGTTGAATTCTCAATTGAGTATTTGATTTGAGTGATATCCTGCTGGAGAGATGTTCATTGTGATGAGGCTGGGATGATGCTAGAGTTGGTGACATCAAATCAATCGCTGGTTGTAACCCCCCCCCTTCTATCCATTAATAAATATTGCTGCTCATTTTCCCACATATGTATATATATATATGTTTCTATTTTTCATATTATGGATTCTTAGCTAATGTATATGTTTCATGTTTCATTGATTTAACTGATTACGGTAAACAACCATATATATATTGCAATCTCTTTGCTGTTTAGTGTTCATACTTGCAGGAAATAGTCTGGCGATCAAAGTTGGATTGGAAGCTACACCAAGAGCAACAAAAGGAGAATAGGAAGCGCTTGGATCACAAATGAGTTTCTCCATCTTTTTGTGTGCCTATTTACTCTTAGAGAAAGTGTCTGCAAAATCTTTGATTTGTGGTTCTAAATGCATATCACCACATTTATGGAATGTGTTTTATCCGTTATTCATAATTCCACATAACAGACCCACATTTGAATATTCAGGGCCAAAAGTAAGATTTTCGTTATTAGGGTTGATAGAATTTACTAAGATTTTTGCCATTAGGGATGACAAAATTTATAGGTAGACGACCAGTATTAGCTGAATTAGGAAATTTAATAGCTAGATGAGAAACATTAATAACTTCAGTAGCGATAGGAACAATATGTTTAAGATTGGAATTAGGATTTGATTCTTCAAATGGATAGGACTGAGAATGACCAACTGAGGAATGAGAGCGTTTAGACACATGATGAGTAATGCTTGCATACTTTGTCCCCAACGTTTCTATTCTACATTAGAAGGGTCAGGAAAAGGGTTCCAACCTTCATTAAAATAATTTTCCCAGACGTTGGTGGCAAGGTTATGGACTATAATATCATAAACATTAGGATGGGGGTGCATAGGATAAGAGACACTTCTTGAAATATTGGGGGTTGACAAGTAACATTAGGGGAACCTAAAAGCAAGTGCCCAATAGTGGCCAATTATTGGAATTCCTCCAAGTATGCATTAAAATGAATAGAAAAAATGTATTTTCTTGCTTCTTCCGCTATCCCACAAACCATGAGACCTATTTCCTCTTCCTTGACCCATCCTACCTAATCGACGAGGATGGAAGCTCATATATGCAAAGTGAGCTACAAAATTAACAACAACACAACCAAAAATAAAGTTTATATATAAATAATCAATACATTTCCATTTTAATTCACTACAGTGAACTTGCATCCAAGACACAAACCAATGAGCTCTCTTGCAGAGGTAAATGAGGTGTATGGAATGGAAGGTAAGTACAATGAGAGGGGATAACGTGGAACAAAATGGGGAAAATGAGTCCTTGTAAATATATGTAAATGTGCATGTCATTTTTTTATTTCACATAGATGTCATTCTGATTTCAACTATGATTTTATTTTAATTTTTAATTTTATTTTTTTTATATCAAAGGTTCAACCACCTTTGCTTTTAGAATCTTGTGGAATATTGTAAAATCAATTTGAATTGCATGTAATTATTCAAAGGTTATCGCTGAAATAACTCAGAGCAATGGAAAATAACATGATATACAGGTTATTAGGGCTAAGGTTTTTAAAATTGGTGAAAAAATGAATTAATTGTCGGGAATAAGGATTTAAGAACAAATTGAACCATTATTTGCATGAGGGGTCTTGTATTTTCCATAAAACTGAGATTTATTTTAAAATTTTCCAGTGGAATGCTCATTTCTAGAGCTACTTCGTGAAACCCTAGGTTGAAATAGGAATTTTAATTATACAAAGCTCACCAACTAATTTCATGAGGTTTCCAACAAAATACATTGTAGACAAAATATAATTCAAGGGGGAAAATAATATTAAGATAAAGGAGAATGAGAGAATGAATAGTTCACATTGGTAGTATATATAGAGACACCGAGATATATAGTGTAATTAAAAGAAAATAGAGATCCATTAATGAGTATCTAAAACACAAGGAAAATGTTTAATTAACCATACAAATACCAACTTACTTGAATCTTTCTTTTCCCAGTTGACGCACGACCTTCAAAGATAGTCCAACAATCGTTCCATGGTTTTAACTCATAAATGTACCATTTAACTTTCAAAATGTTGGACATTTCTTTTGAATATTTCTATCCATAGGAGAGTGAATGTTTCATCTCTGTGAGAAGGATTTTTGGGTTGGTTTTGTACATTTTACCTTTATTATGGGAAACTGGAAATCCCGAGTTCAATATAGTCTCCTATATTTCCCTGAACAATCGCCAGTTATTGATACTAATTTTATGAAATAAAATAAGTTTTGGATCAAAACCTTTTAGGTCTATGTATGACCAAGCAAATATATCTCAAAATTCATATAAGAGATTTAATATTTTTCTATTTCTTCATCATAACATGTTTATGATAAGCTTAAAATTTTAGGTTCCTTTTCAATACCTATATGAACATGTATAGTTCCATAAATTGTTTTACTGAAATTTTTACTTGGGATTTTAATTTTAGTTGTATCACAGGGTGAGAAGGTATCTTCTAAACAAACTAGACCCTTGGGATATTTGTTTTTCTCTAGATTTATAATATGGAAGGACTATTGAGCTTCATTAATAAGAAAATCATGAAGAGTATCATCATCTTCAAAAAATTGCCAAGAATCTTCATTATGAGGCAAGTGAGGCCTATATAAAGATACTATGGGACAATATGGTTAATTAGAAATGTAAAACATTTTAGGTCTTGCAGCATATGTGGCTAGGCCATCTGCAATGGTGTTCATGCTTTGGTTAATATGAGTAATATTGAAACTATCAAAGTTTGCACTAATTTCCGAAGCCAGACTAGTATATCATCTCATAAGCTTATTTGAAGATGTATATACTTTTTTAATAAAATTTACAATAAACTCCATATCTCCAAATGTAGTCAAATTTTGGTAGCTAAGCTTAAGAGATCTATTCAAACCAAGTAATAGAGCTTAAAACTATGCTATATTGTTAGTGCAAGAAAAATTTAATCTGTAATAAAATGTGTGCATTTTGTTGAAGAATGTAACTATGACTAGTCTTGATAATGAACAATTTGTACTTGTAAACTTATAAATTATATTTAGCATGTTCTTCATGCTTATTTATTATTTATTTTTCAAAAGAAAATTTTATAAAGGCATGTTCTTCATGTCATTGGAAAAAGCAATATGATATTTCCTCCACAAGAAAACCAAGTCAGCCCTCCTCTTGATCAAGTCAGTTCAACCCATTATGTCGCCCATTCAACCTTATGATGGCTATATAAAGGATTTATTTTTCCTACCTCTAGGTTCACTTTGGATCTCTCTCTAAAGGAATATGTCCCTGAAATTACACAAAGTCAAAGAGGTCAAAATATGAAATATAAGAGATGTTCTTTTTTCCCTCGCTCAAGCAAGATCACGAGGACCAAGTTAAGTGTGAGTGTTGTGGCATCTACCTTAGGAAAAGGACCAAGTTTCCATGTGTAATGTAATAGAAGTACCAAAATTATATGTGGCATATCTCTTGGAGGGGTCGAGGTTTTCTATGGTTTATTTTTGTATCAAGTGGCTGAATCTCTGTGGAATAATAAGGCTGAATATTTGCACTAGAAAGATCGAAACTCATGTGGTATCCTGTGGAAGAGGGATAATTTTTTTTGGTTCACATATATGGAATAGGGTCAAAGTTCTGAGATATATCTCTTTGAAAAAGGGCTGAAATTCTGTTGGTTATCTCTATGCAAAAGAGGAAACATCTTCTATCTCTGTGATTAAAATAAGATTGAGGAGGGATGACTTGGTTTCTTGGTGAGAGGTTGAGATTTTCATCTATACTAGTGAGTTTCCTATTATATTTACTTTGACGCGTCTCTTGTTGAATTGATTCTATAAGGAAAGGATTGCTAGGTTTTCCCCCTTGTGGGTTTTCCTAGGCTAAAATGTTGTGCTCTTGTGTAACCATCTCATTACGATCCTTATGGTATTTTTGTTTTACCGTTGATATCCTCTTTGTAATTGATTTATGATGGAAAATATAACAAGAATAAGATTAAAACAATAAATATCATAAGAAGTAATTATCTATATAGAGGATGCCCTAGTTTTTTAACACATTTTGCCTAAATGATTTCACAGAATGATTCCAACACCATTTCCTTCCCGGGATGATGTCCCATTGAAATTTTGTTTCCAAAATTGATTTGAATCTTGAGGAGCATTGGAAGGATTTCCACTTTCAACTTCGTCTTCATTAAAAATGGAGTAAATTCCAAGATCATATTCTAAATACTTAACTTAGGGTTGAGAGAGATTTTCAATATAGGAAGCTATTCTTTCCTCTATGTAGAATGTGATATTTTTAGGTCCTCTCGGTATAATGATATGATTGCCATCCATTGAGTAATATACCCTAGTTAGAGATTTTATATATATTCCTAGGATAATATAATAATTACTAACAACCATATCTATCACTTGCATGTTACAAGTGGTACATATTTTGGGATGAGAACACATAACCAATGTAACATGTTTAACTTCTCCAATCGTTGGTTTATTTTGTTTAATTAAGGCCAACATGTTTATGTAAAATTAAATAGTTTAAGATAACCCTAATTCTTCCATTATAGTCTTGTACATAACATTGGGGCTTGATACCATTGATAAGAAAACAATGAACAATTTTATTGGAGATTTTCATAGAAAAATAAAAGGGTGGATTCTTGGGTTGTTTATAATTAGTTACGGTTACAACCACTTCATTCACAGATATTTCTGATTCATCTTCCATTTCAGTAATAATTATGGAGGAAGTTTAAGGTTTGTCTGGTTTTTCAAGAATTTTTTAAAGATTTGAACTTTACTTAGGAGTTCTAGATAAGTCCAGTAATGTAGAATTATATTTGATTTTATCTAAATATTTGATTATATTATATTTTTCAGTAACTTTATAAGGATTTGGAGTTGATTTTGGATCAGGGCTATTTCCATCCTTATTGAGGTTTTTAGGGGAAAATTTCCTAGTGGTAGAATTAATATTATTGCGATTATAAGAATTGTTTTGAATTTTTTATGTTATAAAATTTTCCATGAGTATTTATAATGTGAACATCCTCTTCTAACCATTCTAAATTATTTATAGAGGCATTATTTACAAGAGGTATTGATTTCTTTCCAAAAACCCTCTCTTTACTTGCTTTCATTACTTCACATGTTTTCTCGTCGTGATAATGCTCACATAAATTACACTAGGGGCAGTTTATAACAAAAGCACAAAGTGAGGATTTCATAGTGGTAGGATGAGAGGATGCAGGAAGACTTGAATTAATTGGAATTGGAGAGACTTTCCTCTCAAAATATATGATCCTGTTATTCATGTCTTGCATCAATTGCAAGACAAAAAACATTTCCATACTTTTATTCGATTCATTCAAAGGAAGCCCGGTTCTTAAGTTTTGGTATTCAAATTCTAGACAAGTTTTTAAAGTTGATGCAAGGTTATTGATAGCCTTTTCTTCAAGCCTATTTTTTTATGCAAGAGGTACAATGTTTTAATAATGAATTAAGGCACTGTGACTGTGAGGTCTAACAACATCAAGAATTCAATTATATAATTTAGTGAATATTAAATTAAAATATTTGATCAATTTACAAGGTTGAAACACCATATTATTGTATACCTTCAACCAATCACTGAGGCTTTGTTGTTGGCCATATGTAGATTTAAACCAATAACATATTCCAACCCAAGTGGAAAAATATTTAGGAGGGAGGTAAAAAAAATTATATGCAACTTTCCCTTCTGATCTATTTACAAACAACCTCATGCAAACATCATTAGTATTAGCTCCTATTTTATTACATGCATTGGGGAAGGCATTAGCTCCTAATTGCTCCTAATTTCTTTGTATATCTAGCACCATAATATCAAGTAATGATTGCAAATGGAGGTACCATAATTTGTGTAGGAGAGTACCACAATATTAAGTTAAATATGGGTGGGTATTTTTTGGTTAATCCCACGATTTCAACACAAATGGGTGGTGCTAATGTTGTATTATGGGTGTAAATATTATACTCATTGGGAAAAGTGGCCCTTAATTTTCAAGATATTTTTTCATAAATTTTTTCTTAGAAGGAAAGGAAATTGAGCTTACAAGAATCCATGGGAAACCCAGTAAAGTGATAAGCTCTAATAGCATGAAACAATTGCTAAAAAGGAACACCAAGGTGTAATTGCATAATTATGTTCACTAGATGTTCAAACATCTATATCCTTTGCTCCACCAAAAAGTTATCAACAATCTTTCTGAGGTATTTGGAGAGATGCATAAGTGTCTTCCACCTACTTGAGATAATGACCATGCTATTCATTTACAACTTGGAAGTCTATCACCTAACATTAGGACTTATAGGTATCCACATGCATATAAGAGTGATATTGTGCATATGGTTGAAGAAATGTAAGAGGTGGGAATCATTAAATCTAGTTGGAGTGATTTCTCTTCATCAATGGTGATAGTTGTAAAAAATGACGATTCATGGCATATGTTTCCAGATTACAGAAATCTCAACAAAATGATAATCAAAGCTAACTTTCCTATTCCTATCATTGATCAATTATTAGAGGAATTTGATGGATAAAATTTCTTTACTAAGTCGTATATTTTTTTCTAGATATCATCAAATCATAATGAGGCAAGAGGACATTCCCAAAACAACCTTTAGAATACATGAAAGTTAGTATGAGTTTTTGGTTATTCCATTTGGACTTACAAATGCACCTTCAACATTTCAAAGCTTGATGAATTCTATTTAAAACCCTTCCTTAAAATTTTGATGACATACTAATCTACAAGAAATCTTGGGGAGAGCATGTAAACCATGTTCACAGGGTCTTAACACTATTGGAAGAGAAACAACTATATGCAAAACCTTCCAATTGTTCCTTTGGGGTTCAATAAGTGGAATATTTGGGTCATATTGTATCACATGAGGGTGTCAAGGTGGATCCTAACAAAATAAAAGTTATGAGGGAATTTCCAATTCTAACTATCTTGAAGAAACTCAGAGGATTCTTGTGATTGACAGGATATTACCACAATTTTTTCAATAATTATCGACAAATGGAAATAGCTCTAGCAAAATTTTTGAAGAAGGAAGTATTTTCTTTGACTAAAGAAGAAAGAAAACCTTTTGGATAACTTAAAGAGGCTATGTCTAAAACTCCCATCTCAGTGACACCTGACTTCAAAAAGCCTTCATTGTGGAGTGTGATGCCCCAGGCCATGGCGTTGGTACATTTTGATGCAGAAGGAAGGCCCTTTTCCTTGGAAAGTAGCAAAATTAAAGGAAACAAATAACTTAGGTCCATCTATGAAAAATAAATGTTTGCCATACTACATGAAGTTAAGAAATGACATTCATACCTAATAAAATGACACCTCAAAGTAAAAAATATATCGTGATATTAGGAATTAATTCTTAGAGAAAATACTATCTTCAAAATATAAACAATAATGGGCCACAAAGCTATTAAGTTATAACTTTGAAATTATCTACAAAAAGGGACAAAAAAATATTGTGGCAGATGCACTCTCAAGGGAAGAGGAAGACACAATTGGTTTATTGTGTGCTATTTCCATTCCATAGTTTGAATGGATGGAAGAATCAAGAATAGAATGGGAGAAATATGAGAAGATATGCATGATCATTCAACAATTGCAAGAGGAACCCAATGAAATAAAAATTTTGATGTGAAAAAATGATTTGTTATGGTATTAAGATCCCTTATAATTATGTAAGAATTCTCAACTCAAACATAAGGTCTTTTCAAATTTACACACTTATTGTGTAGGAGGAAATTCAACGTGCTTGAAGACATACCATAGGATCAATAAATATTTTTTTGAGGGAAGTCTTAAAGAAGAAGTGAAAAATTTTGTGGTAGAATGTGTGCTTTGCCAACAAAATAAGGGAGAGACAATCAAGACCCCATGGCAGCTTCAACCATTTTCCATACCAAGCCAACTTTTGGAAGAAATTTTAATTGATTTTATTACAGGTTTACCCAAATTTGAAGGATAGTGGTATATTGAATGACAAAGTATTCCCATTTTTGCTCTCTTTATCATCCTTTTAAAGCAAGTAAGTCCAAAAGCTACATGGAATAACAAATATTATTATAAGTGACAGAGATCCAAGTTTCATTGGAAATTTTTGGATGAATTATTTTCTTGTTTGGGTGCTCTATTGGCTCATATCTCATCTTACCACCCTCAGTTTTATGGGAAAAATAAGATTGCAATTAAATTTTTAGAAGGATATCTATGTTTCTTTGTATTTGATAAATAAACTTAATAGGTTAAATGGTTTCCCTTGGCAGAATGGTTTATAACACATCCTTCCGTACCTCGTAAAAAATGTCACCATTTATGGCACTTTAGGGATATCATGGTTCATCCATCACATCACCCTTGAAAGGGATTATAAAGGCTCAAGTGGTAGAGGACCACATATGGCACCAATGAGGGGTTCTCAAACTATTAAAGGTCAACTTGGTTATGGCACAAAATAACATGAAGCACCAAGAAAATTGAGATCATAGTGAAAGGGAATTTGAAGTGGGGGATTGGGCATTTGTGAGACTACCACCATATAAACAAAATAGATGCCCTTGAAGCAACAAAGGAAGGCCAATAAATTATCATTGAAGTATTATGGCCCGGATAAGGTGTTTCAGAGGATTGTAAGACGTGTCTTACAAGTTAGAGTTACCTCCATATTCATGTGTACAACTAGTATTCCATGTTTCTTGCTTAAAGAAGATAAGCATTGACAAGATCCCAGTCCAAATTATTCTACCAAATATTATTACGAGAGCCACAATATTGGAAATAAGGGCTAAGAAATTTTGAAAATTTGAAATTATTGAGTACCACATCAAATGGATGAATCTAACAATGGAAGAAGTGACATGGGAAGATGAGTTTTTCATGTAGAAACATCCACAAATAGTGAAGTGTTGAGGACAACAGTTCTTTGAAGTGGAGGCACATGTTAAGACCAATATAAGCCCCATGATAACCCTAAAACCCCTTATTAAGCCCTTGATATTGATTGATTATATTTATATCTATTATATTGTTATGCAGGCTAGAACCTCCATTGGTAATATTTTATTATAATTGTACCCTTTGTCTTCTGCACACACACACACATACACACACTAAGGAGACCTAATCCTAGAATATTTTTTTTTGTCTTGTACATTGCATTCATTGTAAAAGGAGGTTTCCCCCTTGAAGATGACTATAATTATTAGTCTTTTATCATTCTAAGGTGCAAGGTTCTTAATAGTGATACTATCCCCACCGACATACTATCGAACATTAATCTACTTAGAAAAAATATATTATAAAAACACGACCATACAAAGTACACAATGACTTTAATTTAAAAAAGGAGTCACTTTAGTCAATAATAATTATTTATTATGTATTCACTTTATAAAAATAAGAAATAAAAAATTTGGAATCAAATAAGAAAAATAATGAGGAATTACCTGCAGAAGTTAACCGATATAATGATGAGGTCAATATCATAAGACATCGTTTTGATAACATTGAGAAAATAAAGAAAGAGTTAGGAGAAAGTGTTAGGTCCCCATATTACTAATGTTGTCCCTTATTTCTATTAGTTTAGCCCCCTTATTGTTATTGTTGTGCCCCTGTAACCCTCATATTGTTATTATTGTTCCCTTACATTATTATTGTTAGGTCAGCAAGGATTATATTGTGATCCCATGGACCCCTATATATAGAAGGAGGTTTTTTCATTTGTATCATCCAAGAATTGTTAATTTATGTAATGTATTGGAGGTTTCCCCCTCGAAGTGGCTGATTTATAAGGCGTTGATCTCTCTTCTCTTCTATTTTTGGAGCTAGTTTCATAACATTTAGTATCAGAGCTTTAGATTCTAGGGTTTCGCTACTCCAGAAAGGTCATCGTGGAATTTTCGCTGTAATGTTTTTTTAAAAAAGTTCCGAGGCTGAAATTTTTAGAGCGTGAAGCCGAAATCTTGAGAAACTTTGTGGAAAAATTTCAGATATTGGTTCACAATATTTTCGGAGATATGATCTGTGGAAGTTACGGATTTTTGCATGCTCCTGAATTTAACCTAAACAGGTCATCGTGTAATTTTCGCAATAAATTTTTTTCTACGAGGGTTTGGAAGCTGAAATTTTTACAGAGCGGAGCCGAAATCGTGAGGAACGTCATGAAAAAATTTCAGAGATTTATTCACAATATTTTCGGAGATATGATCTGTGGAAGTTAGTGTTGTTTCAGGCTTCCGAATTTCATCTCAAAGAGGTGACCCTGGGAAAGTCGTCATAAATCTCACTTTGAGCATCGAATTGGGATTCTGTAAAAAGTGGCCGCAAGGACACAGACTATAATGTCCTTTGTATCAATTTCAGAGCCGAAGGAGGAAATAGTAACACATGGAACTCCGTAAAAGTTTGCTCTACTGAACCAGTCCATAATTAGGTCATTATGGGAGATTGGGCATAACTTTGCCTTGAAGAATCAAAATTAGGTGAGACCTGTGGAAATTGAAAGAAGCTTCAGAGAGATATTATAGGGCTAAATTTAAGATATTTAAGATCTGAAATCACAGAGATAATTTAGTTTCAATATCGAGCTCCTCAAAATCAATAAAAAGGTGTGTATTTTTTTTTTCGAATTGCATAAGTCTTGTGTGAAAAATCAGTTTGAATTGATTCCAAGGGCATATTGTAGAATAGATATTAGTATTCGGTTATAAAATTCCTCCTAAAAATAATTTAACACCCATTAAGCCTTTAGAAGGCTCTACTATGACCCATGAAGATGAAGAATTGCAACATGACATATAAAAATTACAAGAGCAAGTGCACCAAATTTCTCTGTCGCAAAGAGCAACAAAAAAATGAAATGGAAGCTTTGAAGAAAGGCGTGGAAGCTAAGATGGATGGCATGGAATCTAGAATGGAAGATAAGATGGATGACATGAAATACAACATGGAAAACAAGAAGAATGATCTAAATGCACACATGGAAGGTTTGACAAAGTTGATACAAGAAATGTTTCCTAATGCCGAAAATATAGTAGAGGAAACTCATGATGAGAACAAAATAAATGTTAATCATGATTTCATAAACTCTAATGTTGGATGGAATAACCACCATATTCCAAAGATGGACATGAGGAATTTTGATGGCAAGGATCCCATAACATGGATACTACAGATGGAATAATATTTTGATCTCAATAATGTGAAAAACACACAAAAGGTACGCATTGCAACTTTCCATTTAGAAAAAAATACATTTTCATGGTATTGATGGCTTTGCTCCCCGTAAAAAAATTGTCACTTGGTTAATTTTTACGGAGGAAATGATAGCAAATTATGAGGATACAAAGAGAAAACCTTCTTTAGCCAATTTATAAATCTCAAACAAAAGGGTTCAGTGGTGGAGCACATTAAGGACTTCCAAAAATTGAATATAAGGGTAACTGATATTCCAGAGGAACACATGATTGATGTCTTCATAGGGACTTTAAAGGATAACATCCAACATGAAGTTCACGTTTGGGAACCTGATTCATTAGAGAAGGTATTCAGGTTGGAAAGAAAAATTGAATGTAAAATTATGGCGACAAGGAATCCTACCACTCACATCTATAAAGATGGAAGTATTGCTACTCCTAGACTTCCACAACCTACAAGGTTGACACCACAACAATTGGAAGAAAAAAAGCAAAAGGGATTTTCTACAGTTTTGATATCAAATACAATAAAGATCATAAGTGTGGTGAGAAGAAATTATTTTACATAGATTGTGAAGAGGAGGAAGAAAATGAACAAGAAACTTTAAAAGAAGAGGATATACACCAGGAACCAACCCTAGAAGAAGAAGAAATGAGTTCGACCATATCATGTAATGCATTGGAAGGAATACCACTCCTCAAAATATCAAGATAGAAGGACATATCAAGAAGAAAAAGGTAACAGTGTTGATTGATTCAGGTAGCACCCATAATTTTATTCATGGTAAGGTAGCCAAGGAATTGAATTTTTTCCTATACCCAGCACCAGAATGTCAAGTCATGGTTGCAAATGGAGGAACTATAAATTGCTCTAGAAAATGCCATAATATCAAGCTAACCATGGGGGAATATGTATTGAATAGTCCTATGCTTTCCATTCCTATGGGAGCTGTTGATGTTGTACTAGGAGAAAAATGGTTATAATCTTTGGGGACGCTAGCTTTTAATTTTCAAGAAATTTTCTTGAATTTTTTTTCGGAAGGAAAGGAAATCGATTACGGGGTATCACAAGGAAGTCGAGAAAGATAATAAGCTCTAATGTCATGACAAATCTTCTGAATAAAGAACAACGAGGTGTAATTTCACTATGCTCACTAGAAGTTCCAACATCAAAATCATCTATTTCTCCAGATCTCCAAAAAGTCTTGGACAATCATTCCAAGGTGTCTGATACTCCCAAAGTACTCCCACCTATTCATGATCATGATCATGCTATTCATTTTATTCCAGGATGTGTTCCTTCAAACATCAGGCCTTACAGATATCCTTATGTCCAAAAGAGTGAAATTGAACGTATGATTGCAGAAATGTTAGAAGCTAGTATAATTCAACTTACTCAAAATTCTTTCTCTGCTCCAGTAGTATTGGTGCACAAGAAGGATGGATCATGGCGCATGTGTCCGGATTATAGGGAGCTCAATAAGCTCACTATTAAAGATAAATTTCCCATTCCTGTGATTGATGAATTATTTGATGACTTACATGGTGCATATTTCATTTGCATTATTCATTGACCAACTAACCTAAAGGTTATATGCATTATTTGTATAAATATCAACCTAATGAAAACTGACACCAAGTCAATAATAAAAAAATACAAGTTAGCAAGGATATTAAGAAGCACCATATGTGGTTTTTTAGGTAGTAAATATCACACACAATTTCTAGATATAAATTATCAAAAAATTAACAAGGAATTACGAAAATATGATGGTAAGGACCATAGGGGAGCAACCATTTCAGTCAACAAAATTGAGGGTGTTTTTGAATCAAGCACCCCATTGGATGAGAGAGAAAACATAATGTCAACCTTTGACAACTTAGAATGGGAAGCTTACAGTTGGTTTCTTTGGTGGTCTATAAATGTGACGCTTGTTCCTTTCATGGAAGAGTTTTACAACTGTCTCATTAAATAGATAGCATGACGAGGTAGATGATGACATGTATAATAAATTCATATATATTAAAAAAAATGGAAGGTAAATGATTATATGCACGAATGGGAATTTTTGGTAACAAGAGAAAGTAGATTCATAGATGAACGATTGCTGAAAATGTTTATTCATGGATTGAAGGATTACATCTATAGTGAAATAAATCTATGGAACCATAAAATAGTTGAGTATGCTAGAGATGCAATGAAAGAAGTTGAACAAAAATACGAGTTTAACATGTCATCATTTATAAGTCTATAAAGATCAAACACATAATCAAATGAAATGTTAAAAAAAATACTCTACAGATAAGCCTGAGAAGTGTATACCTCGTCCAACCCCAATGGTTAGCTCAATTGGCCGAGGTCCCATTTCTAAATCACCTTGCCATTGGGAGGTCACAGGGTCAATTATCCTTGATTACCTCGAGTTTAGGATTTAATTAGTTTGGCCAACGGGATGTAATCCCTTTCGGTGGATCTTCCTGAATTTTCCTTCAAAAAGAAGAAGTATGTACCTCCTCCTTTAAGGAAAGGAGAAACACTAGGAGTCAAATTAGAAATGGGTAAGCAAATGTAGATATTGTGGAAACGTGGTTGGCAGGGAAAAAATGCAACAATTACAACCTATATACTTATGAAGTGCAGAAACAATCATACATACCTAGTAGTGATGTAGATGAAGAAATTAAGGAAGAAAACTATGTTCCAATTATATACCCTAAGGAGGCCATGCCCATGATATCCCTTGCTATAATAACACGACTAACATAACAAAAAACATCAAAACTAAGATGGCACAAAAATGTCAACATACTTATAAACATAGGGAGCACACATAATTTCATAGATATAAATGTTGTGAAAATGATAAATTTGTATATCTATCCATGGATAAAAAGTAATAGTAGCAAATGGAAAAAGCCTTAAACAGAGTTTTGACATATCACAAATTCAAGTTACATATAGAATATTATGAATTGGAATTTGGTTTCTACATAGTTCCGTTAGGAAGAGTAGACATTGCATCAAGCATTCTATGGCTACAAACATGGGGACCTATTTATCAAATCACCATAAGCAATTTATTAAATTAAAATGGAGAGGAAGAAGATATAAATTGTATGGATTCCATCACCCTTGACCCAAATTTTATCGTCACAACAAATGGAGAAACTTATTTGAAAGGGAAAACTGATTTATATTGCATCGTCCCATCAAATAGAGATACTAACATAAAAAATACTCCACTCTTAACACCCAGATATTGAAGCCTTTTTCCAACAATATGAAAGGTATTCCATGAATCACCTATGAAGCTGCCACTAGAAAGAAAGATAGAACATATAATCGAGGTTAAACTGAACTCAGCACTGATTAATATCAAACCATATCGATATCCTCACCACCATAAAATGAAGATAGGAAAACTAATTCAAGACTTATTAAAGTGTGGGGTTGTTACAAAAACTATAATTCCATATGTAGCTCCAATATTGTTGGTTTTGAAAAAAGATGGATCTTTCAGATTCTTCATAGACGATGATCAAGGTCTAAACAAAATAACTATAAAAAACAAGTTTATTATTCCATTTATAGATGAGAAGTTGAATGAACTCCATAAGACAAAATATTTATTAAAATTAGATTTGAGGTCAGGGTAATATTATATCCAAGTATGGTTAGAATATCTATGGGGCAAAAAATGCTTTCCAAACTCATGAAGGTCACTATGAATTCAAGATGATGCCTTCGAGTTAACTAATGCTCCTGCCACTTTCTAGGTAACTGTGAATGAACTATTTATACCCTTTTCAATAGTATTTTTAATGATATTCTTATTTATAGTAATACATGGAAGGAGCATCTTAAGCATTTGGAACAAGTACTTTCTCTTCTAGAAGGAAATTAGTTTTATGCAACAACATCAAAATGTACATTTGATAAAGAAGAAGTAGAATACTTTGGCCATGTCATATCCAAGGAAAAAGTCAAGGTGAATCCAAATAAAATCAAAGCAACCATGTAATAGCCAAAATAAAATAACATATCAAAACCAAGAGTATTCTTGGGATTAATAGGTTATGGAAAAATGCTTATTATTATATACACCCAATTGATAACACCAATATTAAACTTATTGTATAAAATTTTCTTCCAATGGAATAACAAGGTGAAGGAATATTTTGAGACATTGAAAAAGTCTATTTGATCCACATTAAAATCCCTTTTGTGGTATAATGTGATTCTCAAGGTTTTAGAATCAGAGCAATGTAAATGCAAAACTATCTTCTCATAGGTTTTGAGAGTCATGAGCTTAATAAAACGGAAAGATTAAAATGTACATATGATAAAGAGATGCTTGCAATTATCCATGTGTTATCCAAATGGCGACATTACCTCTCAAGGAGTAAATTCTCAATGCATAAAAATTATAACAATTTTCAATATCTATTACAACAAAATCATTGTCCACCAAACAACAAAAATGGATAGAAAAAATTTCTACCTCTGATATGGAAATGATGCACAAAAAGGGGAAGGACAATGTCATTGCTGATGTATTGTCATGAAATAATGATGATGTAACATCACATGCAACAACATTGATGATTTCGGATTGGTTAGATGAAATAAGAGTTGAATATGCCAAAGATCTCGAATTTTATTTCAAAATTAACAATTTGGACCAAAACCCAAAATTTGAATGGAGAAATGAAATTTTACGGTAGAAAGACAAACATTATCTAATTATGTATTCGTAAGTTTAAAATGAAAGTCTTAAAGGAGTCACATAGTTCCCCAGTAGTAGGACACATGATTTTTCAAAACCTACTATAATGCACGGCAATCATTTTATTGGAAAGGAATAAGGATATTGAAAATTTGTTGCTGAATGTGAGACATGTCAAAGACATAAAAATGAAAATATTATGACTCCAACGTTGCTTAACACTTTACACATTCTTGATTGGAAAGCAAAATATATCTTGATGAACTTCATTAAAGGGCTACCCATGTTTGACGAAAAGGATAAGATGTTTGTCAGGGTTGATAGATTAACCAAATATGCACATTTTATGGCAGTGAGAAAGATAGTATTAAAAAAAATTGGTTTCCAACATCTTCCACAAGAACATTTATAAATTTCATGGTTTTCCAAAGGTCATTATTAGTGATAGGGATGCAAAATTTAAGGTAAATTTCTAGAGAGAAATTTGAAAACAAACTGTAATATCTCTTAATATGATCTTAGCCTACCATGAGAAAACAAATGGTCAGATAGATATTATAAATAAACACTTAAACTTACCTCCATTATTTCATGACAGATAAGCAGAATAAGTGGTCCTAATGGTTACATTTAGCCAAATGATTGTATAATTATACATATCATACATTAGTTAAAGCAACTCCTTTTGCAAACCTTGTATGGTTATTGTTAGTCATCAGTAATTTTTGCTTTTCATAGATGACTAAATGTTTATCCTAGATTTCTAGAAAAAAAATTCACGAATATTGTGAGTTGTAGAAATCTCACTGCCTTCATCATCCTTAGGATAAAATTTTCACTATTTTACTACTCTATAAAGTCATGGCCAGCCTATCACTCCCAGAAGACCAATCATGGGCTCATGCCACTCATTTTCACTATGTTTCTCCACCTCTGACTTTAATACTTTGTTGTGACCTACCTAACCCTTCTACTTAGACCTTGGATTGCCAAGTAGCCTAACCTTCTCCCCTATTCACCAAGTGCCTCAAGCATTGGTGGTTTCAAGCTACCTTTCTAGGTTCTCTAGATAAATCAAAATCAGTAGTTTTGGGTCTGCAATGCATAAATTCTGTCAAGAAACTCTGTTTTACACCTAAAAACCCCAAGTCAAGTTTTCAGCCAAAGACCAAGTCCAAAAAGCCTCCCAATAGGTCACCTAGGGTTTCACAGGTCATAGGATTGTTTTGGTGTTCTAAATCTTTGTTTTTCCTATGCCAAGAGGTTGCAATAAAAGAGGAAGAAGGACATCACATGATTGTCCAAATGGATCATAAAATCCTTCAAGAAAGGCCTCCTTGGTCAAAGCACAACTTCTGCAAAAGACAGCTGCCCATCTTAAACATTTCTGCAGGAATGATTGAGATGGCTATCAATAGAAAAATAGGTAAGGTAAGAGGCTAAGTCAACACTAAGGACAGCCACAACAAAGGAAGAGGTAGCAGGCCTATGTACAAAGAGAAACAGGGTTTTGGGACTGATTGGCTAAACAGTATTGCCAAGCAAGGAGCCAGTGTAAAAACCACAAGGATAAAAGCACAACAACACAACCAAGCACACATTGAAGATTTTTGGAAATTATAAATGAAAAAGGAAAAAAGGTGAGGTGAACTGAATAGAAATGAATGAACTTGAAAGGGCTATAGAGAACTTAAAAGACAACACTAATTAATTTTCTCTAAAAACCCTAAAACCTTAAATTTGGAAAGGTAGGCAAGAAGGTGAAATGACGACTGTGGGTCTCCATGATGACAACGGGTAGAAATTTGAAGAATGATATCAGAAGAGGACCTCCATAGTTTGTCAAGGCAACAATGCTTCACTGCATCCAAAAGGAGGGAAGTACAAAGAGTATCAGTGTGAGGGAAATCAAGCTTTCACGTGCAGTCAAATGCCCTCAAAGTGATCAAAGGAATGAAAGCATAAGGTTAAGTGCCAAAAACAGAAATCAAGCTGAACATGAGTTTGCTATTGAGTAACTAAGACTGTCAAAACTCCAAACCATGAAAAAAGGACCAAAAGCAAATATGTCACAGGCACCTGCAGAAATCAAAAGTGGCCAAGGGAAGACATAGCATGGTATGATTTGCCAATATTTATCAAAATGAACATGTCACTGACAAAATCATCAAGAAGGTAAAAAGACATGTTTCAGGTCACTTGCACTCAAGAATGCCAAAAAGGGATAAAAACAATGTTTTCATTTTATCAGTAAAAGAAGAAAAGGTTTAGCAGTGGAAACACTCCCAAATTTAGAGGAACCTCTTCATCTCTTTAGCACACGCTCACCAAAGGAAGAAAAATCACTTTGACAAGTTCAAAATCACCTGCAAAAGGCTAAAGGGATATCAATGAAAATTATAAAGTGACAGAAAAGAAAACATAGCAAAGTGGGTTTTATAAGTTTGATTTATTTCTCAAAAGGTATAAAAGGCCTTCTTAGTATTTTTCCATCTTAATTTTCCATTACAAGAGAAGAGAAGGTTTTCAAAAGAACAAACAGAATTTTTGGTAGATTTCTAGGCAAGGGTTACCGGCGCCGCGCGAATAATTGGTGCTATGCTTACCAGGCCTGGCGCTGCGCTAATCGACCTTTTCTCCGTTTAGATTAACATTGCACTGCAGTAATCCGGTGTGGCACTGTGGAAATCCATGGCGCTGTGCTCAGACCCGACCGACACGCACAGGACCCGACTGTTAGGCCTGCACGCGCCCGATGCTGTGCTAATCCACGAACATGACTGCTAGCGCTGCGCTCACAGGCTGACCCGACAGTTCGGGCAGGGCACTGCGCTAATGCAGAAAGCCCCTCAAATTGCAAAAAATTTTGCCAAGGGGTTAAGGGGACTCCTCCAAAATTGCCTCCAAAGGCCAGTAAAGGAACTAAACTGATAGGTAAATCTTTTTTTTCTCCTCCTCTCAAATAATTTTAGTATTTTTTGTAGCTATGAGTGATTAAACCCTAGGTGTGCAAACCCTCGGTCTCAAATGCATATTACATCTTTATTTTTGACCTCCTTGAACAAGTTAAGTGTCATTTGAGGGAGAGCAAGCTAGTGTGGTTATCATTCATTTTCAAGAGAAGCTCCCTTAAGCTCCAAAGCAAGTAGTCTTAAAACCTAGCCTCCATATCACTCATCTGTAAATATTTCCATCACCACTTTCTTCATTTTCATCCTCAAACCATAGTTTGTCCACAAACATCTCCTATCACCATGTCAGGAGTTGAAGACAATAACAGCAGTGAAAGAGGCCAAGGGCTTATGAGACCAAATCATAAGGGAGGAAAAGTAAACAGAGTTGAACCCCAGAGCACAGTGGCTTGATCCTCATCTCCCATGATCCTCTCATGTTTCCAGAATATGGGATGTTTTCAATTTTGTGAGAAGGTCAAACTAGTACAACACCACCCAGAGCTTACAAGGTTGTTTGTCCTCAACCTCCACAACAAACAGGTGAATCTGGCAGGGGTGGATTTTGAACTATCAGTAGATACCATCTCTGATGCTACAAGTATCCTTGCTGTTGGTGAAAAATGGTTTAAGAAGGCCAAACAGGACAAGGGTTATTATGAGCCATTTATCAAGACTAGGTATATACAAGGCAACAATTCTGTTTTTCCCTTCTCACACCTCAAACAGAGATTTTCACCCATGATGAAAGTTACCATGAAGTACTTCACCTATGAGGGGAGGGACTACAGGCTTTATTCCTATAATATTAGACTCCTCATGCATTTCACAAGGGTTAAGATGCTCAACTTGCCCTACTACCTCTATATAAGTATGCACAAAATGTCTTCTGTTGTCCGGAGAAGGAGTCCTTCCCAGCAAATGCAAAGATTATTTCACTATTCCTTGATCAAGATGGTGGTATTACATCAGTTGGAACAGTAGGGTATACCTTGGGAGGTATTCATAGCACATGAAGTCTTCACAAGCCCATAGCCTCCTCATCAACCAAAATTTCCCTCCTCATCTACACAAGTGACCTCACCTCAAGGAAACCTCCTTTCTTCCTCTTCTCTTGATGCATAAAATGAAGAGGATGACAATGGAAATGATGAACAAAGTAATGGCAGTGAGGGTAATGGTGCAAGGGAGTTAGCCCAAAGTGAGGAAAAGAATGATGCTGAAGAACAGAGTGCTGACAGAGAGGATGTTGATAAAGATGAGGAAGTTGACAGTCAAAGGGACATAAGCATTGATGATGATAGCAATGAAGCAAATGAATAGGAGGAAAGAGAAGACAGTATAATCAATGATGGTGGTTCAAGCCAGCAAGAAGAGACAGAGGCAGAAACAGAGAAACAAGAAGAAGAAGAGGATGAAAATGATAAAGATAAAAATAGTGAGGAGAATGTAGAAATTGAAGGCAACAATGACCAAAATGAAGCCAACCTCAGTGATGAGAAGGACAGCAAAGAAGGAAATAGTCATGAAAGTCATGACAAAAATCAGCCCCTCAGTGATAATGAGAATAGTGCCAGTGAAGAAAACAAAGATGAAAGCAGTCCTAGTCATGGTGATAGTGAAAAAGGGGAAGAGGCTCATAGTCTAAATGATGATCACAACCATGAAAAAGAGACCAATAGAAACACCATCACACCACTTTCATGCACATCCAAGAGAGGACCAAGGCTAGTGTTTGCTGCCTCCAAGAGGCAAGGGACCATGCCACCTTCTTCAACTCAAAAGCTTGACAAGGGCAAACAAAAAATGGAGAAAGGTGAGAAAGGTAAGAGAGGCCATCAAACTAAACAAAAGCCTTAATTCATTGACCTAGAAAGTGATAATGAAGATGAGGAGATGGCCACTAGACTACTGCTCCAAATAAAATATGCACAAATTAGGGAGTGGGAGAGAGATTATGAAATGGCACAACGTATCATTCAGTATTATAAGAATGAGCACAAGTATTTTAAGAGGATAAAAAGGGGCCTTGCTCTCCAGAAAAAAGATGACCAAGCATTATGCAATGAAAAACAAACTTGCTTGTGCCAAACTCAAAGAGGCCCTCATTGAAATACAAACCATAAAAGAGGAAAAAGGTCATGAAAAATTTGGAATGTTGGCATCAGCTTCTCAACAGATCTCCCAAACCTGTTGATGAAGACCTCCGCAAATTTTGAGGAAAATTGGATAATTTTTTGTTTTTTGTGATTTTGAAGGGTTATTAGTGCAGCGCCATTGGTGCTATGCTTTTCCTTGGAGCATACTCAGATGGAAAACTCATAATTTTTGGATTTCTCATCACTATTACACTATGCTCACAAAATTTCAGAGAATTTGGACCAGTTTTGACCCTCAAAAGATCAAAAAACACCTAAATTTTCACCATTCTGCCTCCTTTTCAGGCTTGGTGCTGCGCACAGAGTAGTGTTGGGATTTTGAAATTTTGGATAGTTTATAGGGGCTGGATCAAAAAACCAAGAGTGTTTTTGGAAAGTAGACTCATCAGGCTTTCCAATGATCCATCACAGAGCAATAGTCGACATCGGGAAGGTCTCCAAAACTTGGTTGAACAAGAACCTATTTTCTGCATAAGGTGGCACTACGCAAATGGACAACACTGTGTGTTTTGGACCAAAAGTAAAAAAAACACACTCATTTATTACAAGATCATATTTTAGTGTTTTTTGAGGCAAATCACTCTAGAATTAGGTGCTAGAAGTTATTTTGGAATTTATTTCATGGGATATTTTGTGCCTTGGGCCTTGCATGGTCTCTTGGGCATTTATGACATTTATGAGTGATTTTGACATTTTCGAACCCTATCTAGGGTTTTTTCCCTCTCTTTCTAAGATAAATAGAGCATGAGGGCTTCATTGTAAATGTTGGCATTTGATGAGTTTTGAGAGAAATACATGGTTTTTTGAGGTTGAAGAGAAATTTGGTGTTGTAGAGTTTGTGAATGATTTGCTTTGATTGATGATGATGAAGGCTTGCTTGCAGGATCCCTGAGCTTGGTTAATGGTGATGTATCTCTAATTTGTTTATGTTTTCTTGTTTATCATTGTTTCCATCCTTTTATGTTGCAGTAGAGCAAAAAATTATAGGCTAAGAAATGTTGTTTGAGGCACCTTAGTCCTTCCTGTTTACTATTGTCTTTATGTTTTCCTCTGCCGAGTTAGTTTAAGGAAGTATTAGCTGCTCCTTAGACCCAGCTAATCTTGTTTGTTTCATTAATGGTTTAAGAAAGTAGTTTTCAAATATGTTTTATGGTTAGCCATGCTTACTTGATGCTATCTAAACTCTATTTTTGGAACCTCTCTTTGATGTGCTACTTGCTAGGTTTAGCCAAAGAGGCCATGTTTTGATCATGCCCTTTGTCCATACTTGAGAATTTTGCCTCAAAGTTCTTTGTAGCTTGAAAAAATTATGCTTAGGAGTTCCCTCTTCTTTAATTTTGAGAAGTTTGCCTCAAAGTTCTTTGTAGCTTGATAAAATTATGCTTAGGAGTTCCCTCTTCTTTGATTAAAGTTATTTTTCATCTTATATGTTTTCAAACCTTGAAGGTGAAATCACTAGAGTTAGATAAGTCTTCTTGCTTTCTTTGTTTCACTGAATTTTTCATCTTGGATATCTATTTGTTTAAGTATTTTAATTGAGTTAATGGTTTTCCCTATCTCATTATTATTATCTTTTGCTTATCAGTATTTGAGACCTTCTTGTTTATGGGTATATGACAAAGGATACTTCACTTCTCTTTGCCCTACCTTGATTCACCAACTTAATGTCCATTTCACTTCACACATAACCTTAAAGATCCATTGACCACACTAGATTTTCCCTGTGCTGCACTCTGACTCATTGTTGAGATATCCATGAATTTCATAGACTCCATAGCCCAATGATTTGATGACCTCTCACTCCACCTATCCTACTTGATTATCTTACCCAACCAAACAAACAACAAACCCTACACTTAACAACTAGCCTAAAATCAACCATCTAAAGCAAAAATTTCACATCCTTTGCATACAATAGAGAGAGCCCTCTCTAAGTCCAGGAATGCTAGGTCCTAGGACTCCAAAGAATGGTTTCATGTTACCCTATGCATTTGGTCTACCAATCTGCTAAATCATGGGACACTAAAATTTTGGCGATCACGGTGGGAATAAGTACTTAGTAGCCTAAAAACTCTTATAGACTCATTCAAACCCTTAGTTAAGCTTAGAAAATCAACTGATAACCAAGAGTAGACTTTTCTTGTTTCACCATCCTAGCAAAATGATGGCATAGTTAGAAGACACTCATACAAACCTTAGGGCTACATAAAGAAACTCAGTAAACCCCCAAAAACATCCCTAGATTGGTTTTTTGTCAGTTATTGGTGGTGGACCATAAACATACATCCTTAAAAAAAAAAAAAAAATCCACCTGGCGACTCCACTAGCCTCCAATAGGCCTATTACTTCACTAGTTCTCATTTAGACTCCTTGGGATTGTATCAAATCATCCCTGAGAAGTTTTGAAGCCTAGTCCCATATTGTGTGAGTTTACCAAGCACTAAGAGAGGTCAGCCTTTTGAAATCAGTCTTAAACTTTCAACCACTCTACATTTTTAGTTTGAAATCTGGCTTCACAAAGGATCAATACCAGATCTCATCTGGACCCAAACCCTCCCACCATAGTTGATGACCCAGAAAATATTTTGTGGCAAACTTCTAGATCTGGAAACTTAACTACTATTAGGACCATTCATAGAGAAAGCTCTATCCCAAAACATCTTACAGCCTTGCAAGACAACTAGTTTGACTTGCACCATACCAAGAACCATTTCAGAACCAAGTCACAAAGTGATATTGACCAGACTGACCTTGAGCCCATAGATTTGCAGCAGAGTTCTAGTAGAGAAGCCTCTCCTTCCACACCACCTGAATTTCAGCTTCTCCATCACTTCAGCTCTTTCCATACCAAATCTTCTTGGAATGAGTTTGCTGGTCTAGGTACTTCCACCACACCCATCCATACCACCAATGTGCAAACCACTCCACTTCATCCTACACCTCCTTTCACAAACCCTCCTCTTGTAAATCCTCCATTAGCTCCTATCATGGCAGCTTTGTATGCCCCCTTGGCTTTACCTCAACATCTAGTGCCTGTTGCACTGAAAATTGTCATCTTGATATTCTACTATCTGTATGAGCTCATCATCACTCATACTTCCTCCTTTGCAAGTCTTACAACCTCTACTCCTCATGTCAAGCCCTAAAAACAGGAGAAAAACTCCAAAACCCTGGGTACACAGGTAATGTGAAGCTTACCTGCTTTCCTGGCCGGGGTACGCAGGTAATGTGAAGCTTACCTACGTTCTAGAACACAATTTCTCTGTGTAATGCCTGCGTACCCCTGTTAACGTCAAAAGGGCGAAAAATTGAAGTGAAAAAGCTGATTTTTGGTCAATTCTAGAAGCTTCTAGATGAGATTTTTTGGGGGTGAGTACGCTATTATAAGGTTCATGCATCCCACACCTTAAGGAGCTAACCCCTTGATGTGAGGAGCCTATCCATTTGAAGGAGGATTCTATCCCTTCATAGGTGGAACCCTAACCTCCTCATCTGCACTATAAAAAGAGGCATTGGGTAGCCTCAAAGGGAGTTCAAGCTTTAGTGTGTGATTGAGGTGAAGTGCTGTTGAGATTTAGACTCCTTTCTGCTAAGATTTTGTCAGGAAAGATCACATACCTCTATGTGCTCCTAGAGGAAGAGTGCAAGGCTCATCAAAGTAGAGGAAACTCCTGCTTCGGACCCCGGGAAGGCTTGTTCAACATCAAGGCTAAGGTTGTATGGTTCTTCTATTATTTTAAAGTTAATACAATCCAGTTTTTTTTTCTCAATAAATTGTCGTTCGATTGTTTATTTCAATAAGCTGTCGTTTGATCGTTTATTTCATAGATTCCTTGATCACTATGATAGGTATGTTTTATAATTATTTTTTATACAGGTGCTATTTAATATTTTCTTGTTTGTGATTACAGGTCTTTAAAGACGACACTTTCAAGCGACGTAAGAACTATTGTTGCGACAGAAGAACTACTGATGCGACGGAAGAACTACAGTTGCAAATAAGCGTTTGGATCTAAGGTAGGTTCGACACCTTTATAGCATTTACTTGTAAAATGAATATATTTAGAGAAAGATAAACTTAGTTGTTCATTTGTTGCTAGATTGTCTTCTGACACTCGGGAGATCGATCTTGTCCGCAAGATCGATTTATCCGGCCAACAATGCCTTTTCCAAATGACTACCAATCCAAGATCCCTCATTTCACAGGAGCTGAATCCATCAGTACCCAAAAACATGTAGATAGGATAAATGATGCCTTTGCTTACATGGAAATAGAATAAGAAACCATTAAAATGAGGATCTTTGCACAAAGCTTAGGAGGAGAGGCCAAAAAATGGTTCAAAGCATTATCTCCTAACACCATACATGATCTCCCTTACCTCTACCAAAATTTCATAAACAAGTGAGAAATCAAGAAAAACCCCCTCCAAATCCTTTCTGAATATAAAAATATTAAGAGAAATGTAGGGGAAAGTGTACAAGATTATTTTCCATCCCACCTCACATGAAACCCGCAGAAGGCCTAACACTAGTGGAATTTCCTGAAGGCTTTGATCCGGACATGACATTCCAATTGAGAGAGAGAGACCCCACAAATTTAGAAGAAATGCAAAGGGTAGCTATTAGTGAAGAGGTAAAATTGATTGAAAAGAGAGCTAGGATGAGATCAGAAAAGAGAGTAACCTACAAAGATGAAACCATGCCCTCAACCTCCTCACCTGATACCAAAATGGACAGCCTAATGAGAACAATGGAGAGAATGATAGAAAGGATAAACATGAATGAAAGGACACCTCCTAGGGAAAGCCAAGCCAATCCCCAAAACATAAATAGAGATCAAAACTTCAGAAGAGACTCTCCTCAAATCAAACAAAGGGAAAATGACCAACAAATCAGACCTCCTTTCAGCAAAACTATGTGGATGAAGAAGAAGGAGAAATTATAGAACCTGAAGAAAGCCATGCAAAATTAATAGGTTCTGATAGTGAAGATGATGTTTTCCTCACTGAAGAAGAACAAGGTTTCTTTTCCTCAGATCAAACTGAAACTAACCATGAGGATTCTGAAGACTACCACTTGGGATTTGAAAATTCCATAATGGAAGTCCATAGGCAATATGACCTTAGGAGAAAAAAGAACCAATATCCCCCCAAGAAAAACCAAATAGACACTGCTGTTAGGAACGCACCTGAAAACACTCCTAAGAAGACAACATATAATGTCAACACTATGGCTAAGAAAACTAATCCAAACAAAGGAAAAATCAGCCAACAAAACAATGACCCAAGCTGCCCTAGTACCTCCACTAGTGGCCCTGAGAAAACTATTTTGTCTAAAGCTCCAAATCAGAATCAACAAATTAAAAATGTAGAAATGTTCATGGTTGATAAAACTGATGTAAATATGTACAAAACACAAATACCTTTCAGCTTTGAGGGAGAGATTTCCAAAATCAAGATAACGATGCCTCTCACTGAATTGGTTACTCAACAAGTGTATAGGTCCCAAGTTTTGAAGGTCATGAACATAGGAAATGATACTGACACTCTGCATTTGACTGATGACAAACCCGAGCCTTTTTTTGGACCTGAAGTGGAAGGAAAATACCAAGAAGGAGCCATTCCCCCTCTCTCTGTTAGCTTAAATATACATGAAAAAATCTTGCATAATGGCATGCTAGACTCTAGTGCCTCTGACAACCTCATGCCTAAAGTTGTGATAGAGAGATTAGGCCTAGAAATTACTAAACCTTACAAAGACTTGTACTCATTCGATTCGAGTAGAGTCAAGTGTTTGGGCCTAATCAAGGATCTTTGTGTCAATCTATAACAAATACTTGTTAAGAACCTAGTCATGGACATAGTTGTTGCTGACATTCCCCCTAAGTATGGCATGCTTTTATCCAGATCTTGGGGAGCTAAGCTTCAGGGGAGCCTCCAACTTGACATTTCCTATGCTACCATCCCTATTTTTAACCAGACAAGGAGACTATACTGAGAGTCACACATGAAATATATGGTTAGTAGTCAAGTGAGGCCAAATAACACTCCCCTTTATTCCATTCACTCAGATCTTGATTCCTTCATCTTGTGTAATGAAGAGGACATTAATGAGCAGGTAAGCGAAGTTGAGACAGATCTAGACACACTACAACAGTCAAACCAGTCTCTGTGTGAGGAACTCAACAGTAAAAACTATAACAACCCTGAATGACCACATGATGATAAAACTAAACTTGACTTTTTGCAAACTGAAAATGAAATTTCAAAACCAAAAACTAGTTTAGAATCTAAATTAGATTGCTCAAATAAAGGAAAAACATCAAAAACAAGACTTTTCCCTTTTGTTATTCCACAAGTGTTGAAATAGTCTCACATAACAAAAATCTTTGGGAATCTAGATTAAAAGAGTCTTATGTTTTTGCCCTACATAGACACCTCATCATCAAAGAGTTTTGTCCCTTCGGAAGAGTTGTTGACTCTCACAAATGTTGCTATGGACCCTAAAGGAGTATCTATTGAAACTAATATAGATGAGTATAATGTAGGCAACCTAGAAAAACCCAAAATGATTAAATTATCCAAAACTCTGTCATTACACAAAAAACTGAAATACATAAGACTATGCAAGAAGTTTCAGGATGCTTGTATATATAGTGATGAAAGCTTAAAGCCTTGTGACATAGACATTATTCAAAAAAGATATCCTTCTATTGAAGCCTCGAAAATCGGGTCTACAACAAGGGGGATACCCACTCGGTCCGGACCTTGGTTGGCAGCTCCTTTTCCGTTTGGTATGGTGGGTCCGACTGGGGATATTGGGACCTGTTTCCCAATATGTGTGTGTGTGTTGAGAATTGATATTTCCTTTCTAAAAGTTCCTAAATGAAATGCTTTTATTCTAACTCTAATCTAATAACATGCAATTGTATTCTAATAAACATAAATATCTAATTCTATACTAACCCGGGATGTAATCTTTCTGTTATGCGATCTAAAATGATTTCAAATAACAATTGGTAATAAAGATCATTCAACTGTTATAAGAAAAGAATTCAATAGAGATAAACCACTTCGTATAAAAAGTTAGACGAAACAGTTGTGAAAAACATATCGCATAATAAGCTACTCATATATTAAGCATAAATAAATAGCTATCACCGTACAAAAGTGCCAAATGATAACTCAAGCATTCAAGCATCAATATATAAACAACTGAACATGAATATCACTTTAACACAAAGGCATAAATAGTTAAAAGATAAAAGTACCATTTATAGCTAGTTCTACTCATGAGCTTCAAGCAATAATGACTTATCTCTTCTTAATCCAACATCCACTAAGAGTACAAAAGTGCAACATCAGTAGTAGATATTAAACACATAAATCAATAAATCATGTTTCATTCATTCATCAAAACCTCCTTGGAGGGTGCAAAAGTGCATGTTCTGAGGACAAGTTTTGATCAATTTCAGGACCCTTCTCTAAATGTATGAGAAGGGTTTAAATACTACTAACTAAATCTAAAAATAATTTATTACAAAAATGTAGGATACGGTTTAAATGACCGTCCTAATTTTAAGCAAAAATAAAGCAAAATTAATACTAAATCTAAAATCAACTAACTATTTGTGAATCTGTTCTTTGAAATTGCAAGCGTTCAGCATTTGTTTGAGAAAATTAGGCTGGCCGACTTCAGACTTTAACTGTCCCGTGAAAACGGAATCGGCAAGAGCTGGCGCCATCTTCTCGGCATAATTGATGATACATTTGAGAGTCATGCACTAGCTGTGTGGTTTTACCAAACACGCCTAGTAAGAATCCCAATTTAATTGAGTTAATATTTTAATTGATTCTGTCTTTTCTTGAGCCTTTTGTCTCCAAACTGTCTGCAGTTGTTGTGCTTTTGGTAGATACCCTGGAGTGGTTTCTGATTTCAGATTTTCCTTGTGAAAATTTTCATTTATGCAATCAATAAAAAAATTTGCTGCTGTGGCTGCTTCTTCTACTGCTTGCTCTGCTTTCCTGATTTGTGCATCCCAATTATTAAAGAGAATTTCTTTGTGATTGTCGTTGATTATTGGTGCACCTGCTCTTTTCCCCTCCTCTATTTCTTTCCAAGCCAAATATTCGGTAACTCTTTTATCAATTAAATCATAATCATGTCGTAAGTATATGAATTTATTAGTGATTTTATCACTTTCTTCACAATAAGAGTTCCACTGTGATATTATTTGGCACAATATTTCCTATTGCTGCAGTAGTTGATCATTTAAGGAAATGGATTCTGTGATGAATTCTGTAAGCTTGGGATCATCCTTGTGCATCTCTTGCATAACCTGTAACTGTTTTTCTTTTTTCAGCCAAACTGTTCTGGTACCCTATCTGCATTTGTTGGAAGTCCTGCTGTAACTTTTCAAGTTGTTTCTGTGCTTCGTTGTTGGCGTTGGCTTGTTGCAGTTGTTGTTGAAAAAATTGTACTTGATCTTTTTTCTCATTCAGTAATTGTCGTACCTCAGATGCTTTATCAATGGCTGCATAGGCATATGCTCCTGTGATCTGAGATAATTTGGTGAGATTTTCAGTGGGATCAGTGGTAGGATCTTGCCATAGGATGTCTAATTGCTCTGCATCATGAGAGAGCACATTTTCTAATTTCCTTTTCTTTCTTTGTATTCTCACTACTGCCTTGTGTTGTGGACTATAAAATACATCAAGAGGAGGAATTTCCTCTATCTTGAGCATAAGTTCAGAGGATGGGGTAATGGGAATATGTTCCATTTCTGAGACATTGCTAATTGTTCCTATGATTATATATTTTGTTGCCTGTACATTACTCACAGGTGTCTGTGTGTCTTGTCCTTAAATATTGATTAAATCATTGAATGTCTCCCATTCTTTATCTAGCTCAGTTCTGACTGATGGTTGATGTACGATGAGAGGGGGAAGATTTAGCTGTGGAGAGGTCAAAACCTGTTGTTGTGGGAGCTCCTTTGACTGGGAAGTATCCCTTACTGACCCTTCACTTTTATCATGGTCATTTTCAGACCTCTTAGAGTATTCTGACGTTTCTCTCCCGGACTTAGATTTAGATCTGTCTGTGCCTGAATTTCCACTGAGACTAATACTGGAAGTTGGTTCCCTTAAGGGTTCCAAGCGTAATTTATCCAAAGGGATACTAGCTAACTTCCTTTCCCTATATATCTTGAACTCTTGAAATTATGCTGGAGGAAATCACATTTGGGCCGAATGTAGAACTTCTTTAAGTGTACCTTTCTCTTGGAACATGTCATCAAAAAGATCATCTTCTTTAGAAAACACCTTTATTTTGACTGCAGTAGTGAAATTTTTAGCAATATCATAAGGGTCGAACGGTCTTCTTGGAAATTTGAACAAACGTAAACATGTTATGTTGTTTACTTCTTTGAATTCATGGCCTACATCAAATAGTGAAAAGGCCCCACAGGCCACAGGAAATTGTGGCCAAATAGCCTTCTTTTTGTCCTTCAAATCTTTAGTCAAACCTCCTTCTCTGCAAGTTTGATAAGGAATTTCTCGTGCCATGAGTTTATCAGGAACATACAAAGGTAAGACATGAGGGGAAACGAGACTTCCAAATACCCTGACATATGTAAACAGTTCTTCTCCAAACCATCTCGCGACAGGGAGTATATCTACCTCTGCTTCGGGAGAAAATCTTGGAGCTTCTTTATCATATAAAATTTTGTACAGGGGCAACATAATTCCATGAAAAATCTTGTAAAAATAGGGAACGAACTTGGAATCCCACAATTATTTATGATAAATATGAATGGGTAAGGGGTCTTGAGTCGTCCATTTCCAACCCATTAAAGGAAACTTGGAAATATAATAGATTGAATCCATCACATATGCAGATAAGTAAAAAGGGGGATAAATTCTCTGAGAAACAGTTCTTTTAGGCCGGTAATTCAAAATGGCTGTGGCTAAGTTATCGGATAATATCTTATCCCAATCCACAACAGTAGCATTAACAACAACATTCAATAATGGTAGCCATTCAGATGAAAATTTATTAATGTCTGGCTTCCCAAAAAGCCTACAGAGCATAGCAGCAGCAAAGCAATATGGGGAGGTGAGAGAACCAGTACTATACATACCATGTTTGTCCTTTTTAAGTGGTTCGTCCCTCCTTGACCAGTCCTTGGTGCATTCTGCCAGATTTTCATTTTCTTTAGCAAACTTCTCCATGAACTCTTTGTTATAAGTCGCCTGTGGCTCTGGTAAATGATACATGAGTCTCAAATCTTGTGGAGTGAATGAGCCAATGAGTCTTAAATTGTATGTTTATGATATCAGTGCTGTCCAGTACCCATTTAACCATGTCCGTGTATGGAAGAATTTTAGGCCTCACCGCTATCCGGTGCAAGAATGAGCAAGCTAACTCTGTAATAGACACCTCAGAAGACCCATGTGAGCCTGCAGTAGCTGTAACCTCCATTACTCTGGGGTTATCTTCCTCAAGTAGATTGTACATGCCTTCCCAAGTAGTAATACCAACATCTTTGTTACAGGCGGTATCTGTATACAAGGGCGTCATTACTTTGTCTTCAGAACTTGGAGCCTTGTCTTTCTTTCCCATAATATCCTGAGTACTGCTTTGTATAGTTCTCTGTTCTTCATTCCTGCAGTTTACAAGTGAGATGAGAATAATGATAAAAAAGGTGACGGGAAAGCTTTTAAATGCTGAAGACATATAAAATATACCACCTTACGTGAAATGGCTCTTCGATCATAACAAAACCATATTTCATTAATGATTGACAACCAATTCATTTATTAACATTAAAGCGCATAACCAGGCCTCGGTTTATGGAGAATATTTTTTGTACAATGACCCTTAAAGATATGTGATAAGGCGATCTACGATTTTCTTTGCAATATCACAGATCGCAGTATTTCATATCGCAATCTCGTGGAATTGCATTATCACAATACTGCGATATCACAAAATCGCAAAATCGCAATATCGCAAAATCGCTGAAGCGTAGCATATGAAAAATATCCATTAATGTGTTTTTCTGCGAAACTCGATTTGCGATATGTGCCATCACATATCGGTGGTTTGAGGTTTTTAGCGTAAGTGATATTTGAGGCATGCGATGCGATGAATATTTTTTAGTGCATAGTATCGCATCACAATCTTTAGAATTCCGTTTGTAAGGAGATATTCATTACCTTTTTGCGATGCGATATTCCTTTAAGGAATGATTTTATTCTATCTTATCATAAAACTTAAGCTTTTTATATTTTTCAAGGGGTATTCTCCTAAGTCTATGATATTAAGTTTTATTGAAAAAAAGGAAAAACAAGCACTAATTGATTTTTAAATTTTTTGACTAAGGGCCCCCACTTATTTAGTAGTAGTGATAATCCTAAATAAGAAGGGGGGTTGTTGCTGGCCACAACACCTTCCAAGAAATACCATGAAACCCTTGGGCAAGTTGTATCACTAACAAAGAAAGCAAAAGGATGCAGACTGTGTATAGACTTTAGGTGCCTAGACAAAACCTCCATGAAGTACAAATGCCCTTTTCCCAAGGTAAATAATCCTATACAAAGGGTAGGAATTTCTAACAAGATGTCATTACATGATAGTGTTTCAGGTTATCATCATATGATACCACTTCCGATCAATCAGCATAAAGCCATTTTCAAAGTTCCTTGGAGCAACTACATGTTGGAACAAATGCTTCCTGGGTTAAGGAGTGCTGAAGATACCTTCCAAAAAGTCATGGCCCCTGTTTTCAAGTTCTTCACTATGATATACATTGATGACATCATCCTCTGTTTTGAAGCTGATAAAGAATACCTGTTCCACCTAAGAAGGATCTTTGACAAGAATAAGTTTTGGAAGCAAGACTCAAAGAGGAAATACCAAGGAGAGCATGGCCTGTTTGAAATTTTTTGGAAAAGTACTTACACCATGCCCTCAAATGGAGGTAACCATGTTTTCTGTTTACAAGGACTAAATGGACAGGGGATGTTGGGAGATCCTATTGAAGACAGGATGCTCAAGTACCATTGCTGTAAAAACCTTTAGTTTAAAATTTTCATTCATTATATATAACATTGCATGAGAAAAATCAGAAAAAACACACAAAAACATAGATAAAAGGAAACAGAGGGTAGATTTGGAAAGAGGTAAAACCCCATACCCAAAAAATAGTAGTATTGAAAGTGTGCAAGCCTAAATGCCACTACTTGTGCCAAAAAGTCTTGTTCAGTCATCTAGCCTAATCATGGCTGAACATGTTTTCAATTTATTGCTGATAAGTTAATGAAAGAGAGCTTGTCAAATCATTCAAACTTGACTTGTCAAAAATGATAGATTAGGAATGAAAGATATTGGTTCCACATGCTTAAAACTGAACCAAAGGGGAAGATGGGTATGCATACCAAATGATAAATCACAACCCTTTTTTTTCTAGTTTTGTCTGTACAAAAATAATGTTTGTGTGTAGCTTGTCCTAATGCCACAACTCATGGTAAGTCAGATTGCCTAATCCTAATTTAAACCATGTTTTCAATTTCATGTAAATAGCTTAGAGAATGAAGTATTTTATACCGCTTAATCTTGACAGTCAAATAGTCTAGGTATAAAATAAAAGAGTTCACTAGCATAATCTGGACTCTTGGTAGTGATAAGAGTAGAAGTTGATAGTTTGTTTTGCTTTCAAAAGAAGAAAATGTCAAGGGTTTGCCAGTTCAAGTGCACCCTAGGAAGAAAAAATGTTAGGCAAGTAGGTTGGGTAGGTAGAGATGAAGCTGAGCTAATCATGTTTTTTAGATTATTAATATCACAACTTCAAAGAAGCATCAACAAATGAGAAGAAGTAAAAATTTTCCCAATGGATGAGGCACTGGTCTTCATAAAACCAGAGATCTGAAGTTCTGGACACCTCCTGAAAAGGAGCTGCCCTCCCCAGGTGGAGCCACTGTTAGTCATCAGTAATTTTTGCTTTTCATAGATGACTAAATGTTCATCCTAGATTTCTAGAAACAAAATTCATGAATATTGTGAGTTCTAGAAATCTCACTGTCTTCATCATCCTTAGGATAAAATTTTCACTATTTTACTACTCTATCAAGTCATGACCAGCCTATCACTCCCAGATGACCAATAATGGGCTCATGCCACTCATTTTCACTATGTTTTTCCACCTCTGACTTTACCACTCTATTTTGACTTGCCTAGCCCTTCTACTTAGACCTTGGATTTCCAAGTAGCCTAACCTTCTCCCCTATTCACCAAGTGCCTCAAGCATTGGTGGTTTCAAGCTACCTTTCTAGGCTCTCTAGATAAATCAAAATCAGTAGTTTTGGGTCTGAAATGCATAAATTCTGTCAAGAAACTCTGTTTTACACCTAAAAACCCCAAGTCAAGTTTTCAGCCAAAGACCAAGTCCAAAAAGCCTCCCACTAGCTCACCTAGGGTTTCACAGGTCATAGGATTTTTTTGGTGTTCTAAATATTTGTTTTTCATGTGCCAAGAGGCTGAAATCAAAGAGGAAGAAGGACAACACATGATTGTCCAAATGGATAAGAAAATCCTTCAAGAAAGACCTCCTCAGTCAAAGCACAACTTCTGCAAAAGACATCTACCCATCTTAAACATTTTTGCAGGAATGATTGAGATGGCTATCAACAGAAAAAGAGGTAAGGTAAGAGGCTAAGTCATCACTAAGGACAGCCACAGTAAAGGAAGAGGCAACATGCCTATGTACAAAGAGAATTAGTGTTTTGGGACTGATTGGCTAAACAGTGCTGCCAAGCAAGGAGCCAGTGTAAAAACCACAAGGACAAAAGCACAATAGCATAACCAAGCACACATTGAAGATTTTTGGAAATTATAAATGAAAAATGAAAAAGGTGAGGTGAACTGAAAAAAAATGAATGAACTTGAAAGGGCTATAGAGAACTTAGAAGACAACACTAATTAATTTTCTCTAACAACCCTAAAACCTAAAATTTGGAAAGGTAGGCAAGAAGGTGAAATGAAGACTATGGGTCTTCTTGATGACAACAGACAGAAATTTGAAGAATGATATCAAAAGGGGACCTCCATGGTTTGTCAAGGCAACAGTGCTTCACTGCATCCAAAAGGAGGGAAGTACAAAGAGTATCAGTGTGAGGGAATTCAAGCTTTCACGTGAAGTCAAATGCCCTCAAAGTGATCAAAGGAATTAAAGCATAAGGTTAAATGTCAAAAACAGAAATCAAGCTGAACATGAGTTTGCTATTGAGTAACTAAGACTGTCAAAACTCCAAACCATGACAAAAGGACCAAAAGCAAATATGTCACAGGCACCTGCAGAAATCAAAAGTGGCCAAGGGAAGACATGGCATGGTATGATTTGCCAATATTTATCAAAATGAACATGTCACTGACAAAATCATCAAGAAGGTAAAAAGACACATTTCAGGTCACTTGCACTCAAGAATGCCAAAAAGGGATAAAAACAGTGTTTTCAGTTTATCAGTAAAAGTAGAAAACGTTTAGCAGTGGCAACACTCCCAAATTTAGAGGAGCCTCTTCATCTCTATAACACACCCTCACCAAAGGAAGAAAAATCACTTTGACAAGTTCAAAATCACCTGCAAAAGGCTAAAGGGATACGAGTGAAAATTATAAAGTGACAAAAAACCTAACATATAAAAGTGGGTTTTATAATTTTGATTTATTTCTCAAAAGGTATAAAAGGCCTTCTTAGTCTTTTTCCATCTTAATTTTCCATTACAAGAGAAGAGAAGGTTTTGAGAAGAACAAATGGAATTTTTGGTTGATTTCTAGGCAAGGGTTACTGGCGCTGCACGAATAACTGGCGTTGCGCTTACAAGGCCTAGAGCTACGCTAATCGGCCTTTTCCTTGTTCAGATTAAGACTCACTGTGGTAATTCGGGGTGGCGCTGTGCAAATTCGTGGCGCTGCGCTCAGACCTGATCGACACGCATAGGACCCGACTGACAGGCCTGCATGCGCCTGGCGCTGCGCTAATCCATGGGCACGACTGCCAGTGCTGCCCTCACAGGTCGACTCGATAGTTCGGGCAGGGCACTGCGCTAATGTAGAAAGTACCTAAAATTGCAAAAAAAATTCCAAGGGGTTAAGGGGACTCCTCCAAAGTTTCCTCCAAATTAGGTCAGCAAAGGAGCTAAATTGATAGGAACACCTTTTTTTTTCTCCTCCTCTCAAATAATTTTAAGTCTTTTTGGTAGCTATGAGTGATTAAACCCTAGGTGTGCAAACCCTAGGTCTCAAATGCATATTACACCTTTATTTTTGACCTCCTTGAACAAGTTAAGTGTCATTTGAGGGAGATAAATCTAGTGTGGTTATCATTCCTTTTCAAGAGAAGCTCCCTTAAGCTCCAAAGAAAGTAGTCCTAAAACCTAGCCTCCATATCACTCATCTGTAAAGATTTCATTCACCACCTTATTCATTTTCCTCCTCCAAACCGTAGTTTGTTCGAAAACATCTCCTATCACCATGTTAGGAGCTGAAGACAGTAGCAGCAATGAAAGAGGCCAAGGGCCTATGAGACCAAATCATAAGGGAGGAAAAGTAAACAGAGTTGAACCCCAAAGCACAGTGGTTTTATCCTCATCTCCCATGATTCTCTCATGTTCCAGAATATGGGATGTTTTCAATTTTGTGAGAAGGTCAAACTAGTACAACACCACCCAAAGCTTACAAGGTTGTTTGTCCTCAACCTCCACAACATACAGGTGAATCTGGAAGGGGTTGATTTTTGAACTATCAGCAGATACCATCTCTGATGCTACAAGTATCCCCACTATTGGTGAAAAATGGTTTAAGAAGGCCAAATTGGACAAGGATTATTATGAGCCATTTATCAAGACTAGGTACAGACAAGGCAACAAGTCTGTTTTTTCCCTTCTCACCCCTCAAACAGAGATTTGCACCCTTGATGAAAGTTATCATGAAGTACTTCACTTGTGAGGGGAGGTACTCCAGGCTTTATTCCTATCATCTTAGACTCCTCATGCCTTTCACAAGGGTTAAGATGCTCAACTTACCCTACTACCTCTATAGAAGTATGGAGAAAATGTCTTCTGTTGTCTAGAGAAGGAGTCCTTCCCAAAAAATGCAAAGTGTATTTCACTATTCCTTGATCAAGATGGTGGTATTACATCAGTTGGAACAATAGGGTATACCTTGGGAGGTATTCATAACACATGAAGTCTTCACAAGCCCACAACCTCCTCATTAACCAAACTTACCCTCCTCATCTACACAAGTTCCCTCACCTCAAGGAAACCTCATTTATTCCTCTTCTCTTGATGCACCAAATGAAGAGGATGACATTGGAAATTATGAACAAAGTAATGGCAGTGAGGGTAATGGTGCAAGTGAGTCAGCCCAAAGTGAGGAAAAGAATGATGCTGATGAATAGAGTGCTGACAGAGAGGATGTTGATGAAGATGAGTAATTTGAAAGTCAAAGGGACATAAGCATTGAGGATGATAGCAATGAAGAAAATGAATAGGAGGACAGAGAAGACAATCTAAGAAATGATAGTGGTTCAAGCCAGCAAGAAGAGACAGAGGCAGAAACAGAGAAAGAAGAAGAAGAAGAGGATGAAAATGATAAAGATAAAAACAGTGAGGAGAATGCAAAAATTGAAGGCAATAGTTACTAAAATGAAGCCAGCCTTAGTGATGAGAAGGACAACGAAGAAGGAAATAGTCATGACAGTCATGACAGTCATGACAACAATCAACACCTCAGTGATAATGAGAATAGTGCCAGTGCAGAAAACAAAGATGAAAGTAGTCCTAGTCATGGTGATAGTGAAAAAGGGGAAGAGGCTCATAGTCTAAATGATGATCACAGCCATGACATAGAGACCAACAGAAACACCATCACACCTCTTTCATGCACATACCAGAGAGGACCAAGGATAGTGTTTGCTGCCTCCAAGAGGCAAGGGACCATGCCACCTTCTTCAACTCAAAATCTTGACAAGGGCAAACAAAAAATGGATAAAGGTGAGAAAGGTAAGAGAGGCCATCAAACTAAACAAAAGCCTCAATTAATTGACCTAGACAGTGATAATGAAGGTGAAGAGATGGCCACTAGACTACTGCTCCAAAGAAAAGATGCACAAATTAGGGAGTGGGAGAGCGATTTTGAAATGGCATAACGTATCATTCAGTATTATAAGAATGAGCACAAGTATTTTAAGAGGATAAAAAGGGGCCTTGCTCTCCAGAAAAAGATGACCAAGCATTATGAAATGAAAAAAAATTGCTTGTGCCAAACTCAAAGAGGCCCTCATTGAAATCCAAAACATAAAAGAGGCAAAAGGTCATGAAAAACTTGGAATTTTGGCATCAGCTTCTCAACAGGTCTCCCAAACCCCTTGATGAAGAACTCCACTAATTTTGAGGAAATTTGGATAATTTTTTGTTATTTGTGATTTTGAAGGCCTATTAACGCAATGCCACTTGTGCTATGCTTTTACCTGGAGCATCCTCAAAGGGAAAAATCAACATTTTTAGATTTATAATCACTAGTAAACTATGCTCACAAATTTCAGAGCAATTGGAGTAGTTTGGATCCCTCAAAAGGTCAAAAAACACCTAAATTTTCACCATTCTGCCTCCTTTTCAGGCCTGGCGCTGCGCACAGAGCAGTGTTGGGATTTTTACATTTTGGATAGGTTATAGGGGCTGGATCAGAAAAAAAAAGTGTGTTTTTGGAAAGTAGACTCATCAGGCTTTCCAACGAGCGATTACGAAGAAAAATGCGACATCGGGAAGGTCTCCAAAACTTGGTTGCAAATGGACCTATTTTCTGCCTAAGGTGGCACTGCGCAAATGGACAACACTGTGTGTTTTGGACCAAAAGTCAACAAAACACACTCATTTATTGCAAAATCATATTTTAGTGTTTTTTGAGGCAAATCACTCTAGAATTAGATGCTAGAAGTTATTTTGGCATTTATTTCATGGGATATTTTGTGCCTTGGGCCTTGCATGGTCTCTTGGGCATTTATGACATTTATGAGTATTTTTGACATTTTCCAACCCTATCTAGGGTTTTTTCCCTCTCTTGCTAAGATAAATAGAGCATGAGGGCTTCATTGTAAATGTTGGCATTTGATGAGTTTTGAGAGAAATACATGGTTTTTTGAGGTTGAAGAGCAATTTGGTGTTGTGGAGCTTGTGAATGATTTGCTTTGATTGATGATGATGAAGGCTTGCTTGCAGGATCCATGAGCCTGGTTAATGGTTATGCGTCTCTAATTTGTTCATGTTTTCTTGTTTATCATTGTGTCCATCCTTTTATGTTGCAGTAGAGCAGAAAATTATAGGCTAAGAAATGTTGTTTGAGGCACCTTAGTCCTTCCTGTTTACTATTGTCTTTATGTTTTCCTCTGCTGGGTTAGTTTAAGGAATTCTTAGCTGCTCCTTAGACCCACCTAAACTTGTTTGTCTCATTAATGGTTTCAGAAAGTAGTTTTCAAATATGTTTTATGGTTAGCCATGCTTACTTGATGCTATCTAAATTCAGTTTGTGGAACCTCTCTTTGATGTGTTACTTGCTAGGTTTAGCCAAAGAGGCCATGTTTTGAACATGCCCTTTATCCATACTTGAGAAGTTTGCCTCAAAATTCTTTGTAGCTTGATCAAATGATGCTTAGGAGTTCCCTCTTCTTCGATTAAAGTTATTTGTCATCTTATATGTTTTCAAACCTTGAAGGTGAAATCACTAAAGTTAGATAAGTCTTCTTGCTTTCTTTGCTTCACTGAATTTTTCATCTTGGATATATATTTGTTTAAGTATTGTCATTGAGTTAATGGTTTTCCCTATCTCATGATTATTATATTTTGCTTATCAGTACTTGAGACCTTCTTGTTTAATGATATATGACAAAGGATACTTCACTGCCCTTTGCCATACCTTGCTTCACCAAATTAATGTCCATTTCACTTCACACATAACCTTAAAGATCCATTGACCACACTATATTTTCCCTGTGTTGCACTCTGACTCATTGTTGAGATATACATGACTTTCATAGACTCCATAGCCCAATGATTTGATGACCTCTCACTCCACCTATCCTACTTGATTATCTTACCCAACCAAACAAACAACAAATCCTACACTTAACAACTAGCCTAAAATCAACCATCTAAAGCAAAAATTTCACATCCTTTGCATACAATAGAGAGAGCCCTCTCTGAGTCCAGGAAGGCTAGGTCCTAGGACTCCAAAGACTGGTTTCATGTTACCCTGTGCATTTGGTCTACCAATTTGTTAAATCACGGGACCCTAACAGTTATGAACCATCAAAATGGAAGAATTTTTCGTTAATTGAATTTAAAATCCAAGTAGTAAGGAATCAATTAGACGAAGAGCAGAGGATCATCATAATATTAATATAAAATTTAACAATGGCTCATAATCAAATGAAACAATGAGAAAACTGACATAGATTAGAAAGAGAGTTCGAAAAAGGGTATTGAATATTTGTAAGTGATCCACATTGGATAATGATATTGGTTTTCATGCATCTCGATGCTTTCATAATGGAAAACGTGGAGAAATAAACTCATAGGACCATTTTTATCAGAAATACCTAGTTTGGAAAATTGGGGTCTGAAACCTTTTGGGAGATGTTTGAGGCATCAAACAATGCTTTTTTGGGGTAAAATTTTGTTGCATTAGCACTGCACCCTTTTTCAATTTTATGCACACAGAGACATTTGCAACAACATAAGAACCACCTCAATCAAATTCCATATGCAAAGATTATGCCACTCAAAGTTGAACTTCATGTTTTCACCACCATAATTCGAGAGAATGCCACATCAACCCCCATAACTAATGGAAAAGGGGCTAGCCACGTGATTATGGTGAATGTGACTCTAGAAGATTCCATATTGTAACTTTGGTTAAGGGTTGAGGTAGTTAAACCTAACTATTGTTAAGATATCGGTGTGAAAATTCTACTACAGTGTATTGGTTTATTTCTCCTACTTGATTTAACTAATACAAGTTATTTTCATAATTTAGATTTAGAAAATACTGAAAATAGACACAAATATAGCCTACACATGCAGATCATTTACTTAATAATACACTCATGCAACAAAGTGACACATGGATTTTTGGACATAAATTCTCGGAAAAACCCAAAGCAGGAAAACCGGTGCAACAGATATGAGGGTTTATTATTAAGTAGTTGTGAGTACAGTAAATCTGGGTTCTAGATCTGGAAAACCCAACAGAGAATAAAAGAAATAAAATTTGAAGCTAACTTGAAGTTCTAGTGCCAAATATCTGACTGATCCACACCCTCAAACGAGATTTACAGAATTCAGTCTGGATCTGGCCTTAGAAACCCTCAGTGCTGTCCCTAAAGCCCCAACATCAGCCTTGGCAGCCTCAGAATGCCATTGCGCTGCCTAGAGGGGGACTGCGTAACCCATGGAAGGGTGAAACAGGCCTTATGTTGGCCCAAAAGCCCTCTGCATAATTTCTGAAGCCACCTGAAGCCTTTGCGCTATCCTGCGTAGCACATGAGTAGCGGTTGTGAAAAACCTGCGTAGCTACTACTTTGCTTCTCTGCATTGTCCTTGTTGCTACTTCTCTACCTCTTACTGACTCTTGGCCCTGGAATCAGATCATTTCCTTGGCCAATACTACCCCTCGCTTTAGGAAATTACTCCGGAATTTCTTACCAAACCTGCCCTAGAATTCCAGATCTAGCTCTGCAACTGTGTGTCTCCTCCAAATGACCCTCAAGCCTTTCTCTTATACTTTTCGTTGAACCCTTCAATGGTTGAGATTAAATCATTCATCAACGGCTAAGATTAAAAGATTGCTTGACCCATGTGACTTAAGACAATTTCAGAACATGTGTTAATTAATTCACTTTAATTATTTTATTTTCCTAAGTTTAGACTTAGGAAATCCATTAAAATAATTAAGTATTTGAATAACTTGAACACCAACTGAATTTCTCAAATCACTTTCTGGGTTTTGGAGATCAAGTGTGTCCTAGCCCTTGCACAAAATTTTAGGGCCAGAGCACACCCGATGCCACACCAACTATTCAAAATCTCAACACTCCCTCTTAGCACAAAGTGTGCTCTAGGAAAGTGTACTCTAGCAATGCATCCACACCATGCACTACAAGATCTTGAAGCTGGATTCTATGCTACTGATGCTTGGCCTATTGCCCTCCATCTACTGCACTGATTCTCTCTGCATTGTTTCCCATGCCACTGCCACATCTGTACTGCAGCTCCCTCTCAAATTGCTGCATCCTGCTGCCCATAGCACTGCCACTGCTAACCGCTGCACTGCAACTCAGTTGCTGAGAAGTAAGCAACTGAAATACTCTGTCCAATTTTTTGATAGATAAGTTAAGTTTTCCTCCACCACTGAAGCTCCCTGTATGCTAAAGCACGCTGTCCTCCTAGAGGTATTGTCATGCTGCAACATTGCACTATGTGAGCACAACTTCTCTGCGCTGCTAAAGTCCCATCAACCCCTCTGCCCTATTGCTTCCATGTTGTTGTTGCCTATGCATTACGTTACTCCCTCTTCAGCTCTTCAACTCCGTCTTTTGCTTCAATGTGGCCTTCTGCAACCATCTCCCAACTCAACCCACTACCGTCTTAAGGCTCCTGTAGCTCGTATGTGATCCAAGAGTAGGGCTGACTCAAGGATCCCACCAAAATTTGTATATGCTCTATAGATACATGTCACCCCACCTCTTATCTCGAGGTACATGAGCACTCATGGCTGGATCATCATCAGAGGCATCATCCTTTTCTGTTGCAGCCTTGGAATTAGAAGAGCATTTTTCCTTCTTCTTAGGAAAACTACCGACAAAATGGCCAAGATCACCAAAGTTAAAGCATATGACCTTGGAAAGGTCCTTCTTCTTCTTCCCTTGCTGTTTCTTTTCCCTTGATGCAATGGCGACATCCTCCTCCTCTTCCTTGAATTTGTCCTTTCTGCTTCCTCCACTGATTTTCTGCCACTTGGTAACCCTCATGATTTCCTATTGGCGGAGGATAGCTCACATGTCAGCCCAATATGGTAACGCTGCCCTTCCCAGAATGCTCTGCAAAAATGTTTCCCAATCTTCTGAGACTGCATTCAGAGTAGTTCTCACTAAGAGCCCCTCATATGGAGTAGCACCGATTCCAACCAGTTGATCTCAGATGGCTTGAAGCCTGAAGAGGAATTGATCTATCTCTTCACCCTTCATCATTTGGAACAACCACATATGGTTCTCTAGAAGCATTCTTCTTTGTATGGAGCCTCCTTGGTACATCGTGTCCAAGGCTACCCAGATGTCATTTGCTGTAGTATTTCTAACAATATGAGGTATAACGTGGTCCTTTACTCCGTCTATGATCAAATGCTTCGTTCGCGCTTGATTTTATTCATACTTATTGAGAGGATCTACATCGGTTGGTATAGTTAGGACCTTCTCTACATGCTCTTTGAGACCATACTCATCTAGAAACAAGAGGATTCTGGCCCTCCAGATAACATAGTTGGACATGTCGTCCAATCTATCTTTATCCCTCAGTCCATATCGAGCCATCTTTGCTTAGATCTAACAGAAACAATACTTCTCCCTTTGGATTTGGGTTTCTTGGTGACTAGAAACCCTCTAGTAACTGCTTCTGCTGAAGACTGATTTCCCTCCTGGGAATATTTCACCAAAACACAAATGAAAAACACTCTCCAATCTTCCTGATTGAATCTCAATTTTTTTTGGCTCAGATATATTGAGTAACTGTCTTCCTCCCACCTTTTTTTCCTTAGCTAGGCACAATTCTACACCTGCAGAATCTCTACCCCACCAGCACTGTTGAAGATTTGAAGCACTGCTTCCAGATCTTGGAAAAATTATTCTGCAACTGGAGAAATGACTAGACATCGTCTTATTGGTTGGCCCAGCGCAGTCCCAACACTGCTCAAAAGTGGACTACGTAACCCCAGACTAGGTGACGTAGTCCTTATGCTGCCCTCAAAAGGGTTTGCGTAAGCCTGAAGGCCTTTTGCAACTTCAACGTTGTCTTCTGGATCTGCGTTCTCCTGCTGTCAAGATGCCCTTTTGGGATCTGTTGCTTCTTATGCCACCTTGCAGAAAAATATTTCTTCAGCTAATTGCTGGAGATTCTGCTTGATCTTCTATCGCTATGATACCATGTGAAAATTCTACTGCAGTGTATTGGTTTATTTCTCCTACTTGATTTAATTAATACAAGTTATTTTCAGAATATAGATTTAGAAAATACCGAAAATAAACACAAATACAACCTACACATGCATATCATTTACTGAATAATACACTCATGTAACAAAGTGACACATGGATTTTTGGACATAAGTCCCTGGAAAAACCAAAAGCGGGAAAACCGGTGCGACATATATGAGGGTTTATTATTATGTAGTTCTGAGTACAGTAAATATGGGTTCCAGATATGGAAAACTTGACAGAGAATAAAAGAAATCAAATCTACAGCTAACCTGAATTTCTAGTGCCAAATATCTGATGGATTCACACCCTCAAATGGGATTTTCAGAACTCAGCCCGGATCTGGCCCTAGAAACCCTCAGCGCCACCCCTCAAGCCCCAACATCAGCCCTGCTAGCCTCAAAATGCCACTGCGCTGCCCAGAGGGGGATTGCGTAACCCCTATAAGGGTTATGTAGGCCTTATGCTGGCCTAGAAGCCCTCTACGTAATTTTTGAAGCCCCCTGAAGCCTCTACGCTGTCCTGCGTAGCGGCTGCACAACACCTACGTAGCTGCTGTTCTGCTTCTTGGCACTGTATTTATTGCTGCTCCTCTGCCTCTTACTGACTCTTGACCCTGGAATCAGATCATTTCCTTGGCCAATACTACCCCTCACTGCAGGAAATTCCTCTGGAAATTCTTAGCAAACCCACCCTAGAATTCTAGATCTATTCCTCAGCTCTACAACTGTGTGTCTCCTCCAACTGACCCTCAAGCCTTTCTCTTATAATTTTCATTGATTCCTTCAATGACCAAGATTAAATAATTCATAAACAGATGAGATTAAAAGACTACTTGATCCATGTGAGCTAAGACAATTTCAACACGTGTTAATTAATTCACTTTAATTACTTTATTTTCCTAAGTTTAGACTTAGGAAATCCATTAAAATAATTAATTATTTGAATAACTTGAACAACAACTAAAGTTTATCAAATCCATTTTTGGGTTTTGGAGATCAAGTGTGTCCTATCCCCTCCCCATAATTTCAAGGCTAGAGCACACCCGATGCTACACCAACTATACAAAATATCAAAAATCGGGCTGTGTTATAATCGGACCACTAGGAGGAAAAGGGGTTCCATTCTTTTGCAGTGAATTTTTTGCATAGATGAGAAAAAATAGCTGAGAGGGATAGAATATAGAGTACACAAATAGGGTTTGTGCATTGTAGTATCCCATGGGACATAAGCCATACTTCTTTGTACTCACAACCATTTATATTTAGAGAAAGAAAGCAGAGTGACCTCAATCTTCCAACCGGGTTCTCCCGAAAGGGTTTCCTAGGTTATATCTTGTGTCAAATAATAGTTTGCGAGTTTTTATTTTATTTTTCTCTATTTTCTGCATTGTTTTAATTTGCATTCATACATAATTAACAATAGTCTACATATCCAAAAATATAAAGAGAAAAATAACCCTAATAATGTAGATTTCATATTTTTAAATATAGTTCTATAAGATATATTGTGACGAAATGTCTAGTGGTATATCCACGATAGTTTACAGATTAGTAAGACTCCAACCTTACAAAAAAATATCTCTCAAGCAACAAGGAAAGAACAAATTGGCTCCATAATTCTATAGGCCTTTTGAAATCAACATAAAAGTTAGCAAAGTAGCTTATGGATTAAAATCGCCATATAATTGTTGCATCTATGATGTTTTCCATATATCATGCCTCAAAAAGGTGTCGAGATAAGCTTAATTAGTTAAAACAAAAATCCTTAAATCCAATGATGAAAGAAGAATTATTTTTGAATCAAAAGGTATTATTGTCACCAAAGAAAATGTGTTACATTATTGAACCATCAAAGAACATTTTATCAAATGGGAAAATATTTTAGAAGAAGACTCATCATGGGAAACATAATTTTTTCACCAATGATACCCCTCATTACCCTTGTTTCGAGGAGAAAGCAATTTTTAATGGTATGAAAATGAAACAACGACAATAACAACAACAACAACAGAAACAATAAATAAATAATTAAATTTATGAAAAATCAAAGGCTACATACCCATTCACTCGTGACTAGTCAATGCTATAAGTAAACTGTCACGAGGATCATGTAAGAATCATCAATTCAAATTTCATTTACAATTATTATTCAATATATATTCCAAATTGTTAGCTTGCTACAATTAGAAAATTAGATGAGGAAGATTGTAGAAAAGCCAATTTTCAAATGGGGACCACTCTTGTGATGTGCAGTATTAGTAGGGACGATTGTGTGAGGTCAGTAGGAGTGAATAGTAGAGGAGGGAATTGCACCCATTTTCCTATGGGGGGATCTTAAGCTTCCACCATCCTAGATGTGGATATATTGTATATGGACTAGGTCTACCTTTTATAAATGGTCAGGGCCCAAATTTTATACATGGTTCATCAATTTTTTGGTGTGACCATAGTGATGGCTTACTAGATGTACCGTTAATTTTGATGAAATATATATTTTACATATATTTCATGGTATTGATATGTATATCACTAATGTATATCATGTTTTTGATACCATGTTGATGTTGTTTTTGTTGGATTTATAAAATGTATTATAAATATGCTAATGATTATAAACATTATAATGATTTATTTATTTTAAATTAAATTTGAGATGTATCACTTGTTTAAATTTGAGTTGAGATATAATGTTTAATTTTAGTTTTATGAAATCATTTAATTTGGATTGTGATTTCAAAAATTTATAGCCATTAATGCCATATAATGTTTGACTCTTCATCAAGATGAATTGTTTGTTTTCTAGAATGATATAATATGTTGATTAAACATGTTTACAATCTTGATTAAATGATTCAATTGATGATTGCATGACTTGATTAATTTTTCAAATAAAATTATTCATTTAAATGATATTTCATAAATATATTCTTAATTTTTTTATTAATATTGATAAAATTAATTTGTATGATAGTTAAATCCAAGAAAAAAATTATTCCTTCAATTTTATACAATGATAACATATTTATATCGATAAGCATTCCTATTTCATAATAGGGCTTCTAGAATTTCCATTCTTTATAAAACAAAAAATGTGTGGATGGTCTAGATTTAATAATCCTAAAATATTCTTCGTTGTATTCACGATCTAACAAATTAAATGAAGAGTTTTCCAAATTATTTTTCCATTTCAAAACTTATGTGGTGTTTGAAACCTCCCCTCCCGTCGTGGTCATATACATTATAAATTCTCTTATAGCAGTCATCCGCGTTACAAATTCACCTACCATCATGATGAATTCACCTGGTGTTCATATTTAATATTCCTCTCTACTTCGACTCCTTCATACGAATCACAATTATATGAAAGAGTCATCTCTCGAGTAAGAAGCCATCTCTTGAACTACTTCCTCCACTTCCCTTGTTACTATTGTTGATGACGATAAATCATCGAATTTCATGGTTTCACAATGTTAGGTTGTCGAACTCTGAGGTGGATCCGATGGATAGGTACTTTCCAATTGGTGGCACAAGGAGATTGTTTAAGAGGTTGGTCTGTGAAGTGAGGGCAGCTGAGCAAGTCTCTGGCCACCTTGGGATCTAATGTAATCATGATTGAAATTGAGGCCAAGTTAAATGCTATGAGTTTCTCGGCACCATGAATATGAACAAGATACAAGAGGTTTGTAATGATCAAGACCAATGCTCATGTCCATAAGGCTTACAATTATCAATCATCATTTGGGGTTGTCACAACATCTTTCTTGTGTCTTCTAGCCCATGCACAACCTTTAGGGTTGAACCAAGAGACCATAGTAACACAAACATCAGTGATAACCAATGTTATATATAAAGGCCATTTCCCCATGTAGGAATATGTACACTAGATTGTAAGAAATATCCACATACTTCATTCTTTGTAAAAAGTGGAATTGCTTATAACCACCATATCACTGTTGCATAGATTCCAGGATTCTCCATTATGTAATAGGGAGAGAAACACGATGGAATGAGTAAAAAGAAGGCAAGATTAAGTAGATGGGGATGAATTCCTTCTATCAATGGCTATCAAATGGTGGGATATTAATGTCGACTCATGGGGAGTCAACACGATAACAACACAATTTGACAAGGCAACTGTAATTTTATAACTTGTGGGCATTGCCTCTATAAGTATCTGGCTCACTTATCCTTGTGATAAAAATTAATAATTTGGACATGGAATGTAATATCACCTACATGTAATGAGTTGATGGTAGTAATACATGAACATGATTCCCTTTTTAACTATATATTTTATTATCATTCACAAACCATTTTTTAATAATTAAAAGTCCATTTTTGCTTAAAGTGAGTGTTTTTATTTTCTATTTTAACCATGGTGAATCAATAAATCGTTGGAGTAGTTTGGGTGAGGTCTAAGATAAAATCTAGTAGCTTCCACTATAACACCAAACGTATGTCCAATAGCCCGTAATCTAGATATATCACTAATTTATGAGTTAGCAACATATGAGACTCTATGGGGGTGGGGTAGGCTACTCCTTGAGCCTTATCACAAAACGATGCCCCCCCAGTGGGATTTGAAACCAGGTAATGCCAATCATTCTTTCAAATGACAATAAAATATTTCAAATTGGGTCGCTACGATTACTAATTTGTGTGAAATTTGAAATAAGTAATATCACTTTAAAATATTTGTCAATAAATTATATTTCTCTGTCAGCATTACCTATGTTTCACCACTTAAACATATTTAATTGGTTTTTTGCATTTCGCCACAAGTCAACTAGAATCATAAAAAGAAATTTCATTTTCATTTTAAAATTGGGTATACCATCAAGGTTTCAAAATGATGGTCTAGTTTTTCATCTTTTACATTAAAATATTAAACAATTGCTTAACGAAATAAAACTAGCACAACCATATCAATAAAGTAGTTGAAATATGCTAATAGGCATCATTTTCCACCTTTTAATGCTATTGTTAAGCATATGGAAAGTGGAAAATGGCACATATCAATGTATTTCAACCACTTTATTAATGTGGTTGTGCTAGTCTATATTAAATTGTGAAAACAATTCCAAATCATATTTCATTGATTTTTTTAACATCATTTTGTTTTATTAAATATTTTTGTTAAATCATACAACCAATTAGATATTTATTAAACATAAAAAATATCTTTAACTAAAGTGACATATATGATAATAGTTCATATTATTAATACTATAAATAGTGATAACATGATCCAAGAACATTTCTTCAGAGTCAACAAGACTTCGAGAAGATCCTACAAATTTGCTAAAAAGAGTAGGTTCCTTTCCCTTAATTTAATTTAATTTATAAAGATAAGATTAGCTTAATAAATGAGAGATTTAATTTCCATTGACATGTAATTAACCATTTCAAGTGATTTGGTAAAGAAGTTAAAGATTTTAAATTAGATTAGATATTTTCTATAAATAATATTTTGATCCACCTGGATCATAACCAAACCATCATATTGCATATAGACAAGTTATATCATGAGTAAAATTAGAGTGTGTGAGATGTGAGACAATGTTGTAAGTGTGTGAAGAGGTCCAATATCAGGATTTTAGTGTAAGGTTCTGCCATGGCCTTGGAGGTTCATTTACTATTTCCTTTGTATTGTATTTCAAACGAAATTCTGATACCTAGTGTTTTCCACTTTTAACTAACATAAACTTGGGAACAACAATATCACCATTAATTGTCGTTAATCTTATCGAAACAATCACATATTATAGTTTTGTGCATTTGTTAAAAAAATATGATATCCAATATATTCGATAGGTCGGTGTCCGTTACTGTTAAATAATAGAAACTCTTGATAGGAAATTTGTCGATAGGTAACATTTCCTCGATTGGATCAATACCAAATATCGGAGTATCACTATATCAAAGGTTTGTTGAATTTTTGTTATTTGTCGATATCTCAATATACGCTGACCAACGATATCCAGAGAGAGGTGACCTTTTAGTGTTATAAAGTGATGTAAAGTTAGTTAACAGGGAATTATAACGGGCCCATATAAAAGGGGCTATGCATCAAACCCTTACTTGTCGGTATGTTGATATGATAAGCACTTGGGCACAACACTTGGTTTTGGACGCTTGGTGATAAGGACTTAAGAGTCCTTGGTGTTTTTGGTGTTTTTTGTGTAGTTCTAGTGTTAAGCACAAATTGGGTTTTGGGTTTAGCAATTGGATCAATATGATGGGTGCTTAGCACTAATTCTATAGAGCTTGGAAATATAATGTGGGTTATAAGGCTGGGCCAAAATTTAGAGCAATCGAACCACGCTGAAAGATCCAATTAGCTCTCAGTAAAATATATCAAAACCACATTTTATGCTTGTACTATTTAATGTACGATCAATATGATAATTATTAACTTTTTTGTATCCAATATTATAAAATGAAGAAAAAAAACATGATTAGTCAATTATAGATACCCATAACAAAATTACACACCTGTAATATAAAGATTGAAACAAAACATTTACATATTGCTCTTCATTGCCATCACCGTAATTATTTTCTTCACCTGACGTTGTAATATTTTTGTTCTCAAAAAGATGTTTTGGTCTCAGATAATGGCTTAGTTTGAACCACTAGTGTTACCATTTGACACATTTGGGTAAAAATACATTAGTTGCAAAGGTTTGGGAAAATATATGGTTCCTCACTTTCAATCCAATTTTTTTTAGACTTAATACATATTAGCCCATTATAATGGAATTCATTTAATTTATTCCACTCAATCCCACCACTTGCAACTAAAAGTAACACATTGGAAAGATGATAAGTCCACTTGTTTGGTATCCTTTCTCTCAAAGTTGTGCTTGTTTAATAACATTCTCCTGATTTGAAATTGCAGTAGGGTGCAATAGCATATTGTTGATAGGTTACTCATCATTAGAATCATGATTGTAAAATTATTGAACATTACATTGATAATGTTAGTAACACAATGCATTTAGTATGTTCAAACATTATATCAAATACTTATTATAAGCATGGATATTTCTTTCCCAATAATAAACATGCAACAAATCACTTTATAAAATAAAAATCAAATTAATAAATGCAGTTACATTAGATCCGTTAGAAATCTAAAAATACAATTATTAGTTAATGATCTTATTCTTACACTACAAGGAAACTTACATATGTACACCTTACACAAGGTGTTTTTTGATAAGCAATTAGTGGTCTACAAAAATTATAGTTTATTAGCAACGTGTCATCATGAGACAAACTATATATTACACGCATAACTATAAATATGGAAGCCTAAATCATGATATGCACCAAATAGTGACCTTTGATTTTTCCTCTACAAATTAAAACCTTTGAATTTTTTTAATTATGGAGGATTCTATTTGTATTTTGTGAATTAAATTACATCTCAATGCATTTGTACGTATCAAGTGCAAAAGAGCTCTTTATTTTGTATAGCACACTAAACAAAGTAAATTACAAACGAACGATGTGCATGTTGATCATCAATGCACTTAAATATAAAATGAAAAAATAAATAAATGAGAATTTCATTTTTCTAAATGCGTGTTTATAAATGAAAACTCTAATCCTTATTTCATTATTTTTATCAAAATTTAAAGAAGAGTCTTGTGCAAGAAATTCTTACCACCAAAGACTTCGGAGTGGGCAAGATTTTTTGAAGAGCAAAATTTGTAATGGATCACCATAGGTCATACATATCTTTGGAGAATCAACTTCAAGTACATGATTTCATTCTATTGACTATCTCAATCTTTTCCCCATTTGATTTAAATAATTTTCCATGCATTCTAAAAGAATAGAAGGGATTTTTTTTTTTTTTTTTTTTGTTTAGAAAAGAAAATTGTAATCCTTATTTCATTCATTTTCCAATATTCATAGGGGATATTTGTGCAAGAGAGATTTGCTAAAAAAGTGAAATTTGTAAGGGATCATCGTAAGTGACATACAAATTTGCAAAGGAGAAATTTAATGTATATGGCTTCAGTCTATTAACCATTTCAAATTTTCCCTATTTGATTCAAACAATTTTTCAATACATTCTAAAAAACATAAAGAATTTCATAGTTACCTTTAGTATTAGGAGCCCTATCTTTCTTGTTGTTTCTTTTGGTTTCTCTCTTTATATTTCAATATTTTGTTTTTCTTTTCTTTTAATATATATATATATATATATATATATATATATATATATATATATATATATATATATATATATATATGTGGGGCGTTTGGTATTTGTTGCAATCAGATTGTTCATTGGATTGGATCTCAAATCTCATCACTATCAACTTTATTAAATAACAAAAAAACTATCACACTATATAGTAATAACACCTCGATGCATATGTTTTTGTCAACAACACAGCCTAATTTAAAATTTAAATAACATTACTTCTAATACCAAAAGTGTCATGTTTTAAATTTGATCATAGGTTAAGCAGTGCACACTAAATAGAATGAGATGATGGTCCATCTACTATTTTAGAAAGCACCATGTGAATATAAATCTTTGTATAGAAAATTTTCAAATTCACAACACCACGATATTCATAAATCGATGTGCATACCTTTGTGTAACACATTTGGACATATTTGTTTACTATATGCATGGATATCTGATTTAAAAAAAATATTTCATAATTTCTATGTCTCATGATTCCTGACTTTTTTTTTATGGAAGATGGAAGTTTAAGGGAAATAACTTATTATAATGAGCACAATAGTAGCTCGTTCCAATGAGAAAATAAGACAAGTTCTTTAAGTTTCATTAAAAAATTAACATATTTGAATTATTTGTAAGTTTAAATTAATGACGTGTATTGGTTAATACATGTCATGCAAAACAAAAACTTAAGAAACTCGATAATATTGTTCACGATATGAATGAAAAAGAGCGTAAAAACTACATAGAAATGTCGTAAAGAGAGGAATTAGGTGGCTCAAAAGGTAATCAACATGAAGTTTTCATTGACTTTTTACTAATAACAATTTTCTTAAAATTAATTGCTAACATGTTTTAAACATTTGATTTCAGACAATTTTTTTTTTAATGTTGTGTAGGGGCCGATAATAATGGAACTGAAAATCATCCTAAGAAGATAAAATTTATGAAGGATGTAAATAATGATGGCTTCATCATCAATTCATTTGAATTGGTGCTAGAAAATAACAAGAAGAGATTTTGTTTTCAAAATTGTAAGAGATATGGTGGAAAGAATATATAGATGTACTTTCCACTTACAATACAAAAATCAAACCGATAACTCGAAGGAGTGGGTTATATATAAACTACAAGAAGCATTTTTGGTGCAATAGTTAATTAGGCTTGTGAAACTTGCAATAGCAAAAAAAATCACTGAAAAAGTGCTATCACTAAACACATTTTTCTATAAGATGTGTCAAAAATTACCATTTTTCTTTGCTATACTTACTTTCATGTCTATTTAAGAAAAAAAAATCACGATTTTCATTTTTCAAAAATGTTATGCAAATTCCAAATGACAAATGAGAGGGAAACTAATACATGCCAATAAGGATGTCTAAAAATGTGTACACATAATGGTGAAACAAATGGACATAATCACATTGCAAGAGGATCCATCCCAACAATAAAATGCTTCAAAGGTATGTAATCATTAGTTTATGTTTTATGCCCATTAAATTTAATAATCCCATGAAATAATAATTTTCAATTATTTTGTTGCAAAAAAAAACAAAATGAAAACCATTTAACACACAAAATAGGATGCCAAGGAAGACAATGGTTCATTATAAATTTTGTGAGTACTTAAATTTCAATCTTACTTAAGATTTCATATATGTAATGATTTTTATATTTAAACAATTAATTCACACTCTTCTATACATGTTTTCCAGTAAGTATTAATATACAAAGATAACCCAAATTATCAACATTGAGTTAAATATGAATGGTGAGTATATGATAAAATATCAAGTATTAATTAAACACTTTATAAGTAAATATATCTTTTAACTTTTTTCATTTATAATTATTAAGACGTGAATAAACCTGTATATTAATTATATATATGTTTTGTCAGAGTGTATTAAACATGGAAAAAACAAAGTAGAGAGTAGAGCCGATGAAAGATATTTTATGAGCACTCACGGCTATGACACGCTTTTTATTTATCCATGGAATCGTGTGTATTCTATTGACCAAAAAATTGACCCAACTAAACATAAAAGCTTGCAAAGAGTTGCATGCTTTGCATGTAAATATTGACTAATGACTTTGCTTAATATCATATGAAGATAGGTGGGGGTCCCATTAAAAATCCTTTTCATGCTTTGCATGCAAATATTGACTAATGACTTTGCTTAATATTATATGAAGATAGGTGAGGGTCCCATTAAAAACTGTTTTCATGCTGTGCATGTAAATAGTGACTAATGACTTTGCTTAATATTATATGAAGATAGGTGAGGCTCCCATTAAAAATTGTTTTCAATTTTGTTCGCAAGCATAGATTTATGGTGAAATAATAATGACATGGATTATAATTTGATACATATTAATTACAAATCTTGCTTTTAATTGCAATACAATTTATGTGAATGCAATAAGCAATCATTGGATTTCATGTGAAATAGATCAGAAATAGCGCTAACTTATGAATTATTTTGAGAGACACATCATAAGGACGGTGATACAAGAAAATACCCTACAAATGATAGTTAATGTAGCATGTCACGAAGGGTGTTGTAGTGACATAGGTTACAAGTCTTAAAGGTATGTCATGCCAGAATATTTAAGTAATTGTGGTTGTGATATTAAAGAATAATGGTTAACATTTTGGGGAAACACATAATAATAAGTTACAATTAGCATGGCATAATAATAATATATGTTGTTTATGGTAAATTATAATTTGTTGTATTTGGGCATAGGCATCATAATGTATAGTGTTATGAAAGGTTTTGTGTGGATAGGACAAAGGTGGTGAGACAATATAATAAATTTGTTAGAGGGTGATGGTCTACATGTTTGATATTTTATGTACCACATTTATTTGATATATTTGGAAATATAAAGTGGATTTAGTAATAAATTATTTCATGCATGAGAAATTTTGATTTTGGTAAATTGGTTAGAGTTGTGGTTTGTTGATCCACAAACATTTAATAATGGTATTGGAGTTGGGACGTCATTTAGATCTCATGCTTGCTTTTCAATGTGGATTATGGTGGATACTTGTTATTTGATAATTGATTTAGAGGAAAATTTAAGGAGCTAAGCTAAACAAAAGTTGTTAAAACTGAGTAAAAAATGTAGAATTTATGCTATAGATTTGCAATTACTCATGAAGTTTTAATAGAAATCACAAGACACAAACTTAATCTACTGTTCAATGGATATTATTTCACAATTTAGAACAAAATTCTCAGACATGCAATAAGAAATCACACACATGCAACAAGTACTTTTATCCGGGGAAAGAATTCTGCTCAAAACCCCAATGCCTCTTGCATTAATCAAATGAATAGAGATGTATTACAATTGCTTTGCTCAACTGAGCTCACCTTGCAAGTGCAAAACCTATCTCTTTGCTCACTGAAGGCCTTTAACTCAGACTTATTCACTTTCTGCCTTGGCTTGAGCTCCTATTTCCTTGCATCGTTCCTTGAGGAATTATGCCTCTATTAATTAGGAAATTCCTCAAATTGAATTGCGCAATTCCTTAGGCGGATCGTCTGACTGCATGAAACACCTCTACAGTTAAGACTAGTCTACAACTAATGTTACATTACCTTGGAATCTCCACCAAGCCTTGGGAACTCGAATTCTCTGCATGCACTAGCTATTTTGGGTTGATTGATCAATTAATTAGATGATCACCGAGTTTGACTGAAGTACCATTGCACAAATTGACCCTCCACTACTTCTTCCAACTCTTGGAACTAGTTTAACTAAAAACAACCTTAGATAACTGACCTTGATTGCTACAAATTAGAAATCACACATGATTAACTAAACTATAACTCCTCCAACTAGAATTTACTAAGTAAACTGGGTGACACAATCCATGTCACTCAAGTTACCATCATCCAAGTTGTGTGTTGATGTAGAAATTCAAATTTTCTCAATTTAATCAAGGAAAAATAAAATTGAGAATTTCTTGTTGCATTTTTCAGCATTCCCTCTCAGCAAGAAAGGGATTATCAACCACACCTATCCTACACATGTGGAACTCTAACTTACCTCTTGAAAAGGCCTTTGTCAAAATGTCAACATCTTGTTCCTATATCAGAATGTACTACAACAACATGATCCACATCTACACACAATCCCGTATATGGTGATACCATATATCTATATGCTTGGATCGATCGTGAAAACATGATTTTCAGAGAGCTTGATGCAACTCTATTTATCATAGTAGATCACGAATGGATCCATCATATGACCAAACAATCTAACAAGTATATTTCTCATCCAAATCGCCTCATATGCTGCTTGACTGAAAAACATGTATTTTGCTTCTGTCGAGCTGAGTGCCACATATCTTTGCTTCCCGATGTACCAAGAAATTGCTGCAGACCCAACACTGAAAATTCCACCTGATGTACTCTTTTGGTCTGATGGACTCCTCGCTCAATCTGCATCTGTGAAGCCATGCATCTTCACTCCCTCTACCCGTTTGTACCATAGTCCAAACTAGGTAGTGCCTCTGAGGTACTGTAGAACATGATTAGTTTCCCTAAAAAACAATTTGGTTTGTTGAACCATGGCTTGGCTTAACTGGTTAAATGCATAACACATATTTGGTCATGTGTTCACAAGATACATTAGTGAACCCACCAACTACCGGTAAATAGTAACATCCACTTCCTCACCTGAAGTGGCATCCTCTTTCCTCCAGTTGGTCGCTAGAGGTGTCTCGAGGGGTTTGCAACTCTCCATGTAAAACCTCTGTAGTGTATCATTTGCATACTTTCCTTGAGATATAAATAGTTCCCATCTCCTCGTCATATTTCCAATCTGAGGAAGTAGTGCATGAGACCCATGTCTTTCATTTAAAATTCTCTTTCAAGGTCCTCCTTGCAATATCTGATCAACTATTCATCACTAGTTAAAATTAAGTCATCAATCAACAATTTAGATTCTACCAAAATATTATAGAGGCTTGCATCCACTTCACTTTTGGTGAAGCCCAAACTGGTGAGATAACTATCGACCTTGGTGTACCAAGCACAAGGTGCTTGCTTAAGAGCGTACAACGCTCACTTGAGTCTGCACACATGAGAATCTTGATCAAAAGTATCAAAGCCTTCTGGTTGCTCGATATACACCTCCTCCTTAATAAATCCATTGAGGAATGATGTTTTCACATCCATCTAGTGGATCTTACACCCCATTTGAGTAACCAAAGCAATAATTGATTTGATGGATGAGTACCTTGCTATAGGAGAAAATGTCTCCTTATAGTCAATCCCCTCAACTTGAGAGTACCCCTTTGCCACAAATCTGGCCTTGTACTATTGTATGCTTCCATTTATTGCATGATTTACCTGAAAGTCCCATCTTGAACCCAAAACTGATTTATCTGCTAGTCTTGGGACCACTTCCCAAACACTGTGATTTATAATGGATTTCTACTCCTCCACCATTGCATCAACACATACAGTTTTCTCTACTGCTTTCTCGAAAGATGATGGCTTAGTCTCTACAAGATCAGTCATTAGAGCCATGTAGCCAGTTTATCGATATGGTGACCTTCTCTTCCCGTGTTGATTTGAAGGAGCACCCACATTCTCCCTCGCATCCTACACAAGTCTCTCAACTTCCATGGTTCTTTTCATGCCTTCTCTAGATGGTTATGCAAGAGTACTAGATGTATCCACTCTCTGCTCCTCAATTTTTGGTTGCTCCAAAACTACATGAGGAGCTAAAATATCCTCTTCTGGTGGGATCTAAAGCTCCCTCTCAAGAGAGCACCACATCACCTTCTCCTCCTCAAATTCCCTTCGCACAATTGTCATTATAAGGGATGAAAAGTACACACAGTAGTTGTGGGGATTTTATATGTAACCCACAAATACCCCCAACTCTGTTATCGACTCTATATTCTTCCTTGCATATTTAGAGACATGGAAGTATACAAAGGCTCCAAAAATCCTGAAGTGCGACACATCCGGCTTTCTCCCTGAGAAAGCCTCCTCTAGTGTAATCATGCCGAGAATCCGATGAAAACTTCGGTTCTATAAATAGACTGCCGTGTTGCATGCTTTGGCCCACAAGTGCATACATAGGCCTTGCTCATGAAAAATTTCCCTCGCTTCTCTCACAATGCTACGGTTCTTTCTCTCAGCCACCCCATTCTGCTATGGGTTGTGGGGTGCTGCCAACTCTCGTCGAATGCCTTCTTTTGCAAAAAAAAATTTAAACTCATTCGACACATACTCAACTCCATTATCGCTTTTGAGAGCCTTCAACTTCTTGCCTATTTATCTCTAAACTAGTGCCTTGAATTTTACAAACTTGGAGAATGTCTCATCCTTCTTCCACATGAAGAAGATCCATCACTTACGTGAGAATTCATCAATAAAAATGACAAAATATTTGTGCCTGGAAGTGGAGGTTGTCGAGGAAGGTCCACAGACATTAGAGTGGATCCCTTCCAAGACTGCATGTGCTTTCCTATCTCGATCATGGAAGGTAGATTTTGTGTACTAGCCCAAAGTACATCCTTTTCATACATATTGCTACTTAAGTTCTTCTTTGGGGAGGCCTGTAGTGATCTACTGCATGATCTTCAAAGCACCAATTATTCTATGCCAAAGTTCACCAACATTGCAACTCTGCACCTTCTCTTCCCTTGTGCTTAATGCAACACAACCTTCCACATCTAGCTTGTACAAGTTCTTCACAAAAACCCCGATCTGCTTCACTATTACATAGACGAATCCCTCTTGCGAACAAGAGCGAACTCCCTAGTATCTTAAGGATATCTAGAAACAAACAAAAATATGTAGAACATTTTGCTTAAGAATTACTCATTAACTATGGATAGATACTCCTACCTAAAGTCCAACATATAAGATCTGCAATGAAAGACAGGAAAACCAGATCAAAAGCATATTCAAAATATGATAATTCGAAAGAAATATGATCAAGGAGTCTAAGAATTAAATCATTCAAAAGATAGATGAACAACTCAATGAGAAAATAGAATCCATTTGTATTAACTTTGAATAAAAGAAGAAACCTTACAACCTTAACGCCTTGATGTTTGTACAGGTTCTTTCGGGGTCCTGAATTGCCGTTTTCCTCAGTTTGACAAGACTCCAACTCTCTAAATTAGCATAAGACTATGGCCATGAGTATGTAATCTCTCTCATGTCAACGATGCAAAATGTGGAGAGTATGATTCCTTCAGCAATTCTCTTCTACAAGCTAAGAAGTAAGTATCAACTACTAAGTATCAAAAAGTACCCTTGAGACTGAAACTTGGTCTCAATTTATAGCTGAAGAGAGGTAGTTTCAGCTCCAATAAGGAAGGGATAAAGCCCTCTCATCATGGGATTTTAGCTCCAAAAACCAAGGGATAGCTCCATTTATGAAGGGATGAAGGTTCATGAATGGAAGGAGCGAAGCTTGACTAGATAGTGCTTCTAGAAGGCCCCAACTGGGAGAATATTCGAACAACTGGGCTTCTAGAACTGACTTTTATCTTTATTTTACCTTTTACATGGGTCCGCAGTTTTAATGAGCTTTACGTGCAGGATGTACCACATTTTTTATAGCAATTAGCCGTGGTACCACAGGGAATGACTAGGAAAAGTGCGGAGTTAGGATTTTTAGGATTTTAAGAGCTTTTCTCCAGTTCCAAGACTTGGTTCAGAAACTTTATGTTTTTAGACCTCTAAGGAAGCAATAAATAGGTAATGATGAACCCATATAGACAGCTAAATGTCATGGTGACAAATTTTAGTATAGCATATTGCCCCCTAAAGTGCGAAGTTTGAAGAGTTCTGAAGAGTGAAGTGCTTTATCATTCCGAGGATCGGGTTGCAGGCACACTGGTTGAAACCCTAAAAAAAAATTCAATGCAAGCATATATATATGTATATCATCGTTGAGGTAGGTATTCCCATACTCAGATCAAAACTAATTACATGTTCTGATACATAAATTATTTTAGAATTACATGAAGAGTAGACATAGTATGGACACAGCCATATGTTAGAAATAGTCTACTATATAATGAATAATAAAATTCCTCGCAACATGGATGGTGGAAACTAGATCCAGGGTCTCGATTCTTGGTTCTCGAACTAGTACAATTCTATCCATGCAATTGATTGTGTCGAAGTCGAACATGGTAGAAACCACTTGATTACCAGTCAATAATGTGAACTGTTAACAAGCGTGAGAGAAACCACCAATAATGAAAATGGCCCTCAAAGTACTCAGTACAATCTATGAAATGTGAATTTTTAATCTGAAGTCAAACATTTCACAGAATAATTCGATCGAAGGTCTATGATGTAACTTGTCGTCGAAGGCAAGAAACCTGCCATTAAGGCATGCAGATTCCAAGGTACTATTAGGATTCTAGATCAAATTTCTAGATGATGAGCTGTCGTCGATAGAAAGTGATCCATCATAGGAAAGCCTACGACACGAAACCATTAGGTCAAGTTTTTGAAGAAATTTTAAGCAAGGACTGACTCAAGGATGGTCATTGCGAATGGAGACAAATGTTTGCAATGAATGGTTTATTAAACTGATCTCTTGAACACATAACGACATTGTAGATGGTGATGACTGACCTAAAGCTAATACCCAGAAATTGGCTGAAGATTTTCAATGTGGTTTGATTAACTGTTTGGCCAAAGGATTTTCCGAACCCAAATATGAATGTGACAAAAGTGTCGTGTTCAAGAGTGGTATACAATTTTTTAAAACAAAGTGTGACAACTGGATTCATTTTCTCTTTCCCCCACCATTTCTGGCAAGTACCTCTTTTTTTTTTACAAGCTTGAGGAGGATAAAATTTTCTTGTTATATAAGCTCATCCTTCGGATGAGTCAAAATTAGTGTTAAAATCGAACCCTAAGAAGGAGTGGTTCATTCCTTTTTATATTTTATAGGTCATTTATCGTTAAGTTTTAACGAGTCCAGTATAGGTGAAACTCGGTGTTTTTCAATTTTAGGGAGTCAGAAGAAAAACTTAAGAAAATTCCGTGGGTGTAATTTTTCGTAAATTTAGTCTCTCAAGCCCGAAAAAGGATAAAATAATGCAGGAGAGAACTCTATTGACCATGATTAGCCAACGTATACCTTTTTCCTAAATAGTCCATTTCAGTCCAGAAAAGGGGTAAACTTATACTGAAGGGACGATTTTTCATTTCCTTTAACGAGTTCGAATAATCAAGTACTCAGAAATATTTTCATGTTTAGAGAGTCTGAAAAGGGCTTAAAAGAGGACTCCATGGTTTCGCTTTTTCTGTAAGTTTTAACGAGTTCTAAAAAGTGATAAAAATGTACTCATATGATGTCGCTTTTTCTGTATGTTTTAATGAGTTTGAAAAAGTGACAAAAATCATACTCATTGCCAAAATGATTATTTCACCCGAAAATCCTGTATTCTACACAAAAACCCAAAAAATTAAACATACCTGTTTTAGATAAGTAAAAATTATTTGAAAAACAATCTTTCAAAGTGGAAAATAAATAAAATATTATTTTATTTATTCAAAAAATCTTATAAAAAGTAGTTTAACCAATTAATTTTTACCATTTGCATCCAGAGTGAAAGTTGAGAGCTTTTGGTAGAAAAAGTTCAGAAGGAGATATCAGAAAAACCGACCGTACGAATCCAAAACCGTCGACTCCTGGTAATCTACAATACAGTTCTCTTCATTTTTGTCCGTTTACATTCTCTTTTTAGGCTTTAAAATCATTTTTTGAGAGAAATATAGGTTCAAAAAATCGCTCTCGGGGTACCACAGGTAATACACACAGTACCTACGGACCCCGATAATTTTCCAAAGGAGAATTATTGGGGTCCCACACTTTTCGTGTATAACGCGTGCGGTAGCTCGCATTGTCCCAATGCAAAAAGTGCGGAGGCGCCATGAACAAAATAAAAATATGATTTCTCTCAAATTAAGCCAAATTTTTCATTCTAATTGGATCTAATCTTTCAACGTGTTTATTGTAGATTATCCACAATGCTTGAATGGAGAGAACGTGAACATGAGGCAGTAGATGAGGCAGCTATGGGAAGTTTACCTACATTGCGTGTTTTGAAAAATTGTGAATTATACAAATATTGGGCAATGCAAGGCATGAGGGCTCAAGTAGAGATCTTGACATGGTTGGTGAATAGGTGGGATGTTCAAGAATAGTGTTTCATTATTGATGATCACCGACTCGAAATTGAGCTGGAGGATATATAATTCTTTACATGTTTTTCCAAAAGAGGAGAACCTATTTTCTTGTTTGGAGCTAGACAAGGTGGCCAGTATATAGCTAGCTATCAACAAGAATTTTGTAAGGAAGAGGCTGATCCAAAAGATAACCGCATTGATATAAAAACCATTATCCGTATTGAACTCAAAGTGATTGCATTCACAGTGGCTAGATTGTGTGGGAGTGCAGCTCCACACGTGGCTACTAAAGCCAAGATGCAGATAGCGGTTGAATGCTACAGAGGCACCATCTTTAACTGGTGTGAAGGAGTATTGGCTAATGTAAAAGGCCAATTGACCAGAGCTAAGAACGTAAAGTTCAAAAACTTTGGATATGGAGCTATCGTAGTTTCCTTTGCTCTGGAGAGGATTCCATCTCTTGCCCCCCGGCTTATCTTGGTTGATGCTGGTGGAGTCAGAGAGCATCGGATGGCCCGCTGGGTACAAGTGATGGCCCGTCATGGAGAGGGTTTTGAGATAGTTCGATTTACACCTGCATACTTTCATTGGTTACAAAACCAGATCTTCGCATTGAATATTTTCCGTATGCTGGGATAGATTTCCACGGTGATCCTGATATGCCTCTTCCTCTAGGAACACAGTGGGACGAGTCAGGTAAATCAATCATTTTGATGTGTTTTTAACTCTAATTTTTTGTTTTGTTTTGTTTTCAATCATCTAGTACTGATGAAAAAAATTTAAATGCAGATGTTGGTCCACAAAGACCAGTGAATCTTCGCCGCTTCGAGAGGAAGCAAAAAGATGCTATTGCACAGCCAGAAAATCAGGCAATAGAGATTCTCACTGATTTAGAGCAGAACCTGGAGAGGTTAACTAGAGACATTCTAGAGACTAGTATGGATGATATTCCTCTACGCCTCTAGAGGCATGTTGTTGGTGTTCCTGGCCAGTTTCGGAGATATCTTCGTAGAGTGGCACGAGCGATAGTGTATTATCATGATCATCACCATGGATAGTGGATGATCATCGTAGATCATTTTATTTTTGATTTTTGTATCACTACCTTTCAGATCATAAGGTGTTTTAAACCTATGGTCCTATATGATGTAATATTTTATGAAACACAAACTCTATCTATGATATGAATACTTTCGACAGCTATCTTGTTCAACACTTATCGAATGTTGTTTTAACTTACTGTTTTAATGTCACAAATGTCTATTTATAACATTATTAGCTAATGCATCAGCCAATGTATTTAAATTTCTTGGAATGTGTTGATATTCAATGTAATCAAACTGCCTTTCCAAGAGACGAACCTTCAAGAATAATTTCAATAACACTGGGTTTTTAATTGCATATACTTTGTTTAAATGTAATACAATGAGTTTAGAATCTAACCTAACGATCAAACGCTGAATGCTAAATGAAATGGCATCAGATAATAACTCAATCACTGCGCTATATTCTGAAACATTATTCGTTGTTTAACCAAAGATTACCCCATGCATAGAAATTAACTCATCGGTGGGTGAATAGATGACCCAGGCCACGGAAGAGATATTCTGTGTAGTACGACAGGCACCATCAACGAAACCAATGTAGGCTTGAAGGGACGTCGACTTCTGCAATATCAAGAGTAATCAAGATAATAAGGAATAGTAGTCAACAAAAACTTTACAAAAACTTTAACTAGACACACTCATCTAATCTAAAGCAGCTAATCTAGAAAAAAATAACTAATCTACAAGTAAGATCTTCACAAAAAAAATCAAGCATAATATCTCTTTAGATAAAGTCCATTTCTGGGTTTACCTAAAGAGTCCCCATCATAATCAATCAATTCATAAGCCCCTTTTGCAAGCACTCGCTTGACAATATAAGGACCATGCCACATAGGTTCAAATTTCCCAACTCCTAGTTTATCATTAGCTTGGTCATATACCAATACTAGGTCACCCTCTGAAAAAAAACGAGGTGTAAATCACACTTGCTCAAAGGACAGACAGATTTGGTGGTACCACTAGGATTATTCCGGTATGACCGAGCCTACACTTCGATCATACTGAGTTTTAACTCATTTTTTATGAGCTTCAGCCGCCAACGCAGTGGTGCACCGAGTCTCATCTAATTTTGCTAAGTACAAAAAACATTTTTCCTCTTTAGAGGTAGTTGGTATTAACTCTATGGCTAATTGGAGTGATGGTATTTCACATTCAATCGGTAACACAACTTATAAACCGTAGACTAGTTGAAAAGGAGTGAAACTTGTTGCAGTTTTTGCTAAGGTTCGGTATGCCCAAAGTGCTGAGAAAAGCATAGTATGCCAATTCGATTTATGAATTCCGATTATCCGTTTAATCATAGTGATTAAAATTTTATTGACAGCTTCAACCTAACCATTAGCCTGCGGGTAATATGGAGTAGAACTATCATGGCGCAGGCCAAGCTGGTCAGAAAGTCCGGTCATCATAATGTTTCGAAAATGGCTCCCATGATTGGTAACGATAGCTTGGGGTACACCAAATTGAGCAATCACATGATTGAATAAAAAAGTAGCTGCAGTTTTTCCATCTGCTGCAAATGTAGGCATCGCCTCGGCCCATTTTGTAAAAAAATCTACTGCGAGAATAATATACCCATGCCCCCCGAATGAGTGACGGTTACATGTAATGAAATCAATGCCGCATTTTGCAAAAGGACTGATAGAAATTATGGGGTGAATAGGAGTTGGTGGTGCACGCATCTTCCGATAAAAATTTTGACAATTGTGGCATTTTCGAATTGCAAGAATACAATCTTTGAATAAAGAAGGCCAAAAATAACCAGCGTGCAATATCTTTTGGACTGTGGCATACCCAGACATATGACTTCCACATGCTCTGGAATGGCAGTCATTCAAAACTCGTTCAGCTTCTTAATGAGTCAAACAACGTCGAAATATAGAATCTGCACCACGACGATAAAGCGTGTCTCCAACAATATTGTATTGTTGGGATTGGTAATGGATCCGTCGATGTGAACTTGAAATTTCAGGCCGAAAAGTTTGGGTTTGGAGATAAATGATGATATCCCCATACCAAGGATCTAACGTACTGATAAGAAACAAAGATTCATCAGTGATTGGATGCTCTACCATAGTTTCTGTTTTAGTATTCGGGAAGTCACAAATAAGTTCGGCGAACACCAGTGATTTCTTTGATTTGGATTTTTCAAATTATAAATCAAACTCTTGAAGGATAACTATCCATTTTTATTATTTTCCCCAAGCAATTGTTTAGTCAAAATGTACATCATCGGGTTATAGTTAGAAACCACAGTTGTTTTTCATAACAAAATGTAATGACGAAAATGTTGGACATCTTGAACCGTTGCCAAGGCCAATTTCTCCACGTGAGTATTTAATCTCTGTGGGCTTGAGATTCTGACTGAGATAGTAAATCACATGTTCATTGTGGAATTCATCTTCCTAAACTAAGACCATTCCAATATTGGAATCAGAGGTTGCTAAGTATTAAAAAATAATCCTGGCTGTAATTTGGTGGATGCAGTAATGGTGCATGGGTCAACACGTGTTTTAAAGCATCAAAAGATCGATCAACGTTCTCATCCCAAATGAAAGGAATATTCTGTTTCAAAAGCCTGGTAAAACCTTTGGTTAAGTCAACATAGTTCTGGATGAATCTACGCAGAAAGTTTTCTTTCCCTTGCGAGCTTTGGAGTTGGTGGAGTGAGGAAGGAGGAGGTAAATTAATAATAGCCTCAACCTTCGAAGGGTCGACATGAATGCCTTCTTTCTAAATGAAAAATCCCAGTAACCTACCAGATTTTACACAGAAAACACACTTGTGTGGATTCAAGCGAATCCTATAATACCTACATCTCATAAAAATCGCTTGTAAGTGAGTTGGATGATCTTCCCTGTGTAATGAATGAGTAGGTAAATCATCGAGATAAGGTTGCACAATGTGTTTAGTGTCATGAAAAGAATAGGACATTCCCCTTTGGAAAGTTGCTATAAAATTCTTTAATCCGAAAGGTAATTTACAGTAAGCAAACGTTCCCCAAGGACAAATGAACGCTGTTTTTGGTTGATTGACAGGGAGTATGTTTATTTGATTGTATCCAGAAAATCCATCCATGAATGAATACATTTCATTTCCAGCACAATCGTCAATAATTCGGTCGATATAAGGAGTTGGATAATTGTCTTTAGGACAAGATTTGTTAATATCCCTATAGTCAACACATATTCGTATTGTTCCTTGTTTTTTCGTAACAGGAACGATATTAGATACCCAATCCGTTAACGGGATCGGATATATAAAACCTGCTCTCAGTAATTTCTCAACTTCGGCTTTAATGGCAGCAGCTTTTCGTGGATGTATTAGACGTAATCGCTGTCTGACAGGTTTAGCATCCAGGCAAGTATTTATCTCATGACTGACAATGTTGGGATCGATTCTTGGCATTTCTTCATAAGACCAGGCAAATATGTCATGGAATTCTTGAAATAGGGCTTTATATTTAGAAATTTCATCTAGCGTACATGAAGCACCTATATGAATGTTTTCAATAATTCTGGGTTTTATTGATATGTCAACAGGAATGGTAGAAAAATATTCCCCAAATTTACTTCAGAATCCAAATTTGTGATCGAGATTGGACTCTGAGGTTCCTCGACATAATTATCTGTAAAAATAGAGGAAAAATTATTTTCGAATTTATCAAGCTCAGATAAAAATGATGACCTATGATGGAGATCATCCCATGGTAATTCATCTACAGACAAGAATTCACGAATGCTTTCATCAGTATGAAACACTTGTTGAAAAGGATCAGGAATTGATGTTGTAGTGGAGCTTGATGTTGAAAATGATTCTTCGCTGATCACATTCATTGGATCATCATTAGTTGATAAAGTATCGGAAAATTATTGTACTACTTGATATGCTATCTCAAAAGGACTCAAAGGCATCACACCATTGAATGAATCCAGTTCTGATTCTAAAGGCACTATCCAAGGATCAACAAATGGAACAGTGCTTGATGTAATCATTTTGATAATAGAAATATTGTGTGGTACGTTAGGTGGAGGCATAGAAAAAGTTCCCATTAAAGCAGAATCTTTGATTAAACCTACTCCTACATCCTCATAAGGGATAGTCATTTTTCCAATGTGCTGAATACTATCAGTAGAAGCTGGGTCAGGCGAATAATATGAGAGTTGATCGACTTTCACCATCTTTCCTTGATGAGGAAACATAATTATCTGAAAGACAGATGACACTACATCAGTCATAGCATAAGACCAACTTCGACCCAGAAGAAGGTTGTAATCTAGAGGGGCATCAAGTACTTGCACATCTAAATTAACGGTTTTTCCTTCGACTTCTATTGGTAGATCCTGTAAAATTCTGAATGGATGGAATCCTCTTATGTCAAAAGCTTTGAGGATTGTTGGTGACTAGTTAAGGGTTGGAGAACCAAGTGATTTCTAATAGTTTAACAACATGATACACGTAGATGCTCCTTCATCAATAACAGTACGAAAGCAATTACTGATAAAAGTAATTTCCTTTGTGCCAGACATGATTGCAACACTTCCAAGGCCGACATTGCTGAAGGAGATATTGCTAAATCTTCCACAATGTTTTATTTCTGGGTAGCTCTAGCATGCGGATTGAAATCTGATTTACGAAGTACACCATTAGCAGGCGGTTTGATTACAAAATCAAGATTTGGTTTCTCGATATGCATCGAGTCAGAAGCCGAAGGGGATATAGCTGGTGCAGAATTAGAATTTTCTACTTCTTTACCAGCAACAAGGTTTTTACTACCATAATCTTGCGATCAAGTCACAACCATCAAAATATCTGCTGATGTATTAGAGGAAGATCCAATCATTTTGCTATCTTGAACTGGAAAAGGATCCTTCAAAACAGTAGGGGTGGACATTCCTTGGTGAAATGATCCTCGTCACAGATAAGACAAGGATAACGAGGTTTATGTTTATCATCAGTTGATTCATTTTTATCAGTTTTTTCCTTGGGAGATGAAGTTTGTTTATTCTTTTTCTTCCCTTTCTTCTTGTTTCTGGATTTTGACTTTGTAGTAGATGAATCTACAATGTGAATATCGACAGTAGTTTCCAGGGAAGATTCCCTTTTTGGTGAATTAGGAAAATTATTATGGGAGAAGTAACCTTTGAAGTTTTTTTCTTACTCTTAGTCGTACTAACTGAACCGATTACACCATCAGTGACATGAGACCCTGAAGGAGTTGCTGTTATCTGACCAGGACGTGGTAAATCGAGAATTTTCTCATACAAAGTTCTGGACTGGGTATATACCAAGTCTAGATGCTGAGCTTGAGCAATAACTTATTCTTCTGTGACAACCCCTGCTTTGACTACATCTTCAATGATCTTTGGTAGGAATGATTTGACAAACCATTCTGCCAATATTTGATCTAGGATAATTTTTTTTTACCAAACTTCTTCTTCGTCTCCATTCATGAATATTATCTAATATGTATGTAGACGTAGATTGTTTTAGCGAAGTTAATAATTCTGTGCCATTATTGTATCTGACTGGCAACTGAAAATGAGTTAAGAAAGCATTTTCTAGAGCATTGAAATTGGTAAATGAGTCTCATGGTAATTCAATGTACCACTTGGCAGCTAATCTTATTAACGTTCTCTGAAAAAGTCGAAGTTGAATGGAATCGTCGATTAATGAGTTGCATGCACACCAAAGGTGGTAAGTCATGACATGATTAGAAGGATCCTCTCCTGATTTTCCTTCAAACTATGGGATATCACTAGGAAAATTATGTGGCATAGGCGGCCAATATGGATGATAATAGATAGGATCATTCGTAAGGAGAGATAAAACCGGTAACTCTAAAGTTTCTACGAATGGAAATCGACGGTTAGGGTCTTGTTGATAACTTTGTGAGACTAAAATAGTCCTAGGAGGAGGATATCCAGGATAAACTGGAATAGGTTGTGCATTTGGAATATGAGTGCCCCTTGGATAACCAGGAATAACCAGACCATACTGGGGTTGAACAGGTGTTTGATATGTATACCCAGGGTATGGTTGTTGTGGGTAGACTGGAGTTTGAATAGGTCCATATTGATACGACCCCTGATACGGTTGATAAGTATACTGAGGTTGACTTGTTATAACTGTACTTGTACCGGGTTGTCCTGTTGACATCTGAACATTAGTTTGAATTGTAGGTCCAGACTGTGGAATAGGAACTTGAGGAATCTGTACTGATGTTTGAGGGGCAGATGTGATAGGAGTTGTAGACACTCCAGGAATAGGTGTGGTCGGTTGAACAGAAGTCTGAGCAACAGTTTGGGGCGGAGTCATAGGTGTACTCGGACGAGGCTGTTGAACAGGACTAGATGCAGGTGTTTGAATGATAGGTTGGACAGGTTGTTGGGGTTGATTATAACCAACTTGTTGTCTAACTTGATAATAAGGTACTTCCATATTTTGTTGTAAATTCTGTTGAACTTGTGATGGATCCCACAACATTTCGGGATATGAAGGTCCCAATGAAGGTTGTACATAAGATGGACCGTAACTTGGTTGAACATATGGTTGATAATTGACTGGATAATTTCCACCTCCTTGTACAATTTGCTATTTTGGATAGAACTGTTGTCCTAAATGAGGTTGCAATCCTTGAACTAGGTACTGCCCTTGAGGTTGATAATGACCTTGAGGCACGTACTGACCTTGAGGAATATACTGTCCCTGAGGCTGACCTTGGGGTACGTTCTATCCTTGAGGTTGATACTGACCCTGAGGTATGTACTGTCCTTGAGGTTTCCCCACAGGCTGTATTTGACTAGTTTGAGATTTCCCCCCAGGCGATGCATTACTACCTTGAGAACCGAGGTTCGGTATATTTCCAGACATCATATAAAATTTCTCATTGTTCAAAGTTATAGTATTTGACTCATTCGGGCCAGATGATGACATTGGTTTGTTAGGAAGAGGAGATGCTCCTGAGAGTGTACCATAGAGCGACTTATAGCCTAAAGGAACAAACAGACCACCATGCAGAAATGTTTCTGGCGATTCAGAAAACATAGATGACTCACTAGACATGTTTATCAGAGCTCTAAAACCTATTGGTGTAGGGAATTCAGGGTGGCGAGTACTGAAGACCTAGGTTTTGTAGAAAATATGTCAATTAAGAATACCAAGCGTCTTGTCTAAAAGGACTGTAAAAAATTGATTCATGTTCTCTAAGTTCTAAAGTTTCCTGAGTTGAAGGAAGAACAATCTCTTCCTCTATATCAGTGATTTCTTCATTACTAATGAGACCAGGAGGAAGATCTTCTGTAATTCGATTTCTTACTCTAGGTGAATGAGGATAATTGGAAGTTGGAGTAGTGAATTCTAAATTAGGTTCTGATGTAGCAGGTTCAGTTTTTGGTTAAGAAATTTCAGGTTCTTCAAGTGATAATTCACTTGTTGTAGAAGTAACTTCAGTTAATTCAGAAATTGAAACTATCTGTGGAGTATGTTCTGCTATTTGCGGTTGATCTACTTCAGAATCAGGATGAATAATTATGGATGATTCTCCTTGTTCTGTTAATCTAGTTCTACCAATAACATTTGGTATCAAAGATTTAAGTCTTTCTAGTTGGCTTGGTGTGTACTTAGGGGGCTTCCCCTGAGTTCTATGTGATCGTCTTGGTAATTCAACCACGATTAAAACTTTTAACAAACGTAAACAAAGAAAAAATTCAAAAAAAACCTAAAGTCACTAAGGAAACAATCAAATGAATCACACACCTATAAAAATCTAAGAGATCAATGCACACACAAACAGTAGATCCCCACACTAAAAACACTAGTTGGTGATGAAATCCAACATCATTGAATTTTAATGTAGAAATGGCGGTTGGAATAGTTACCCCGAAAACCTGCTTAATGAAACAAACCGGTGCAAGTTTCTCCACTTAAACCATCTCGAGTGAAGATAACCCTCTGGAGAGTCCAAGTGAGTCTAGTCGACGTCTGCTCCAGGTACAGTGGGACCTCCCCTCCACCGTCACCTTGGGAAAGAATCCTAAAGTTTATGGCCACTAAGGTCACCAGCAGGAACGCATATACCTGGGGCAACATTCTACGATCCGATATACATGCAAGGGAAAAGTAACAAGCTCAATCCCCTTGAAGGCTCCTTGACATAATCCAAGGTTTACTGATAAGTGACCGCAGGCTCCTCGACAATGGTCTATCCGAGGTTTACCGTTTTTAATATGTGCACACCTTCTATTGTTTCGAATGAGATAGGTATAATTACCTCACTTGTTCGGATATGATCTCGTGCTTGACTCCTTTAGGAGGAGCTTCCCAGAGCATACATGCTACAATTGGATTTTCCTACCGCAAGATCGACTACTTGTTTGTTTTTTACTGTCTTGGAGAGTTAACTAAAAACTATTCAAAGACACTAGCCTAAGCTATGTCAGTGGAAAAGAGCCCTAGAAAATATAAAATTTCTAGATTTATTTTAATTAAGCGTTACTTTTAATTTGCAGTTTCTTAGGAAAATAGGTACGGAAATGAAACTTGATGATGTTTTAATGACCCAACTCAAAATTCGCTACTATGCATCTATATGATAAACAACTCATTTCTTTTCAATGAAATCTAACTAGAGGAAAGAGTTGAAAGATTTTCAGAAACTTTCAAAATACCACTTCTTTCTTTCCTATATGAGAAACTTTGAAAAGAAGATAATTTAGAGATTTCAATTCCAAAAATATCTTTTGCGCAAAATGAAATTTCCTATATCATTTAGATCAGAAACAAAAACAAACTTCTTCCAAAAGAAAATAAAAAATCCTAAAACTACAAAATTCAAAACTAAAAAAATGTCTAATTTTGAACTGTATCTAAAAGTTGGAGGATGTTTAAGCCTGGTTTGTAATCTAACCAAGAATTTTATGCTTATTCCAGAAAGAAATAAAAGCATCCAAAAGTAGTTTTAAAATGAAATTCATACCTTATCATTCTAAAGGTTTTACAAGTTTTCAAATGAAAATAAAATCAAATTTTCATAAGAATAACAATTGCATCAAGTTTAATGGCTCAACAGAAAAGCAATGAAATACCAAGTAGTTGAGGTATACAAAAGTTTCTGATTCAGAGCAATATGAGGACTAGGAAAATTGTTTACTCATAATATGCAAACTAACTGAATAGATCATTTAATCACAGAAATTGCTGAAAGAAACCTTGACAGAAGTCTTTGACAATCAAGACAAATTGGGTAAAGAGCAAAAATCAAGTAATGAGATGCCAGAAAACAGAATTTCTACTTTTTCTAAAATTTTCTAGAGATCCGCAATTTTTAATGGAATAAGGTGCAATACCGCACTTTATTCTACTAAAGATTGCGGAGTCTACCGCTCCGTTTTAAAGAAAAAAGGTGCGGAAGGCAGGAAAAGTAGAGAAAAAATAAAAATATAGATTTACAGTCAGGGATCTTATTGAGTTTTCTACCCAATCAAGTTTTGAACTAATCTCAGTCAAAGAAATATCAAAGAAATATTAAAAATCAAACTGAAAATAAAAGAAAACTAAGTTGAGATATCCCCAGTGGAGTCACGATTTTGTAACACGGACGAATCCCTCTTGCGGACAAGAGCGATCTCCCTAGTATCCTAAGGATATCTAGAAATAAACAGACATATGTAGACGATTTTCTCTAGACCATTTTACTTAAGAATTACTCATTAACTACAGATAGATACTCCTACTTGAAGTCCAACGGTTGCTCAGTCTTTAATCCAGTCGCTCTAGAAGTTATCGATCCAGCATATAAGATCTGCAATCAAAGGCAGACAAACCAGATCAAAAGCATCTGAAAAATATGATAATTCAAAAGAAATAATCTATCTTAGTGATCAAGGAGTCTAAGAATTAAATCATTCAAAAGATATATGAACAACTCAATGAGAAAATAGAATCCATTTGTATTAACTTTGAATAAAAGAAGAAACCTTACAACCTTGATGCCTTGATGTTTGTACAGGTTCTTCCAGGGTCCTAAACAACTGTTTTCCTCAGTTCGACAAGATTTCAACTCTCTAAATCAACATAAAAATATGGCCATGAGTATGTAATCTCTCTCATGCCAACGATGCCAAATGTGGAGAGTATGATTCCTTCAGCAATTCTCTTCTACAAGCTAAGAAGTAAGTATCAACTACTAAGTATCAAAAAGTACCCTTGAGACTGAATATTGGTCTCAATTTATAGCTGAAGGGAGGTAGTTTCAGCTCCAATAAGGAAGGGATAAAGCCCTCTCATCATGGGATTTTAGCTCCAAAAACCAAGGGATAGCTCCATTTATGAAGGGATGAAGGTTCATGAATGGAAGGGGTGAAGCTCGACCAGATAGTGCTTCTAAAAGGCCCCTGTTGGGAGAATATTCGACCAGATGGGCTTCTAGAACTTACTTTTCTCTTTATTTTACCTTTTATAGGGGTCCGCAGTTTTAATGAGCTTTACGTGCAGGATGTACCACAGTTTTTATAGCAATTAGCCACGATACCATAGGGAATGACTAGGAAAAGTGCGGAGTTAGGCTTTTTAAGAGCTTTTCTCCAGTTCCAAGACTTGGTTAAGGAACTTTATGTTTTTAGACCTCTAGGGAAGCAATAAATAGGTAATGATGAACCCATATAGACTACTAAATTTCATGGTGACAAATTTTAGTGTAACATTCAACTCTCCCGTCGCTATGTGTCTGAGGAATGCATTTCTTTGTTGAAGATCACATCATAACCACAATCTTCCAAAAATGAAATAGATATGATATTTTTCATTAGGACCAGCACATACATGAAATCCTTGAGCCTAAGGGGGGAGCCTAAATCCCTCTTAAAGGTGACTATACCAATCTCAATTGCTTTGTACCTTCCATCGTCCCCCATATCAATGTGAATTTGCAAGTCTTTCTCCTCCAAGTCGCTGAAAAAATACCTATGCCTTGTTATGTGGAATGATGAACCTGAGTCCAAGTACCACATACTCCCCATCACTGTGCTAACCATGCATGTAATGGGGGTAAATCCAAGCTTGAGCTATAAAGCCAAAGCTTCACCTGCTGCTCCTCTTGAGGTCTTCTTTCTTGTTTGCCTGTGTGGACAATTCGTGGCATGGTGCTCGAATTCATGACAATGGAAGCATTTAATTTTTGAAAAATATTTCTTTTTACCCCCTTGACTAGATTCTAGTTTTGATTAGGATTTCTTCACTTTTCCCTTCTTTTCTTTTCCATCCAATGCAAATTTTTCTTCATCCTCACCCTTGGATGAAGTCCCATCTCTAGTATTCTGCCTTATTTCCTCCTATACCAAATCAGATCATAGGTGCTCCCAATTCGGTAGTTTCTCCCTCCCAATCACCAAATCTTGATATTTGTGCCAAATCTTGGGAAGGCACAAAAGGGCTATGCTTACTAAGTATTCTTCAGGGAAATTAATATTGACCCCTCCAAGTTCATCATGACACTATGTAAACTTGCTAAGATACTACATAATTGTGTCATTCTTCTACATATTGATACTTCGAAGTTTATCCTTGAGTGCTAGCTTCCTGTGATTACTATTATTCTCAAACAATTTGTTTGTGCTCAACCTAGTCTCCTAAATTGAGTTCATTTAATTGTCAACCAGAGTTGGTAAACTGCTGAAGTGAGGTGCACTGTATGTGCCTAGGTGTTTGTTTCTTTCTGCGTTGTATTTAGTGTTTTATGATGTTTTTGGTCTTTTTATGGTTTTATGCTCACAAGGGAAAGAACTAAATGCTGGTGGAAAGAAGCTACTAGTTAAAAACAGAGTGAAGCCTAATTTGTTGATGACAAATGACAAATGTAAATACTGAGACAAAACCAAACCTAACTATGACTTAGCAAAATACAAAGCTTGATAATGACTTTAAGAAAATGAATCACAACATGAACTTAAATTGTCCAATTCATTCATTAAGGATATTTTGGAAGAGCTTGAGAAATGGGCAGCTAAGTGTAAAAATTCTCCTAACTAAACAATTAAAAAATCCACTCATAATGATACAACATCTCATCCATGATTAAAGGTTTGTTGAAACATATTTGGAAAAGAACATTTGTAACATCATAAGATCTCTACTTTAAAACTAGCTCCTAATTCTATTCTGCAACTTAGTTTAACACCACTAAACCTCACTCAAAAGTTATAGATTTCCTTTTAGAATAGTCTTTTGAGGAAAGGCTTGTTTGTGAAATGGTACAAAGGTTGCAAAAGTACTTCAGGCCTTATACTGATACTATCTTCTGTCCAAATGATTATGAGTTAATATAGGTTTAGAACAAAAGAAGTTTTGTAAATAATGAAGACCGTGGTATTTAAGTTTAACAACTAATGCAATTTAGAATGCAATGGATGGCAACTAATCTTGGAATGTAAATACAGTGAGCTAAGCTGGAACTGAACTAGGGTGCTACTAGTATACAGTGATCAGTGCTAGATTAAAAAGCCATTATCAAACTTGAAACGAAATAACAGGGCATGAATTAAATGCAATTTGCCTCTGGAGTGCCCTAACTAAGTTATCATGCAATTAATCTATGGGATTCTACAACCTATTTTTTTCATCATGAATGGTATTTTGGAAGAGCTTGTTAGAACAATCCTGGCTGTACAATTCAATGCATTTGAATACAAACATGAAAACTGAAAACAAGTACAATTAAAAACTAAGACATCACAGCCATTTCCTACTCGTTATTATGATGTTTTGGAAGAGCTTTTTAAGAGTAAGATCAGCTATGCTACTTAGTGAAAACAAGCAACTAAATCCTACAGTATCACAGTCATGCCTTAGTCATCATAATGATTTCTTGGAAGAGTTTACTAGAGTAAGTTCAACTGTGATAATGAACAAAAGGAATTGCAAATAAAATCTATAACACTACAGCCATTTCTCATTCATTATAATGATATTTTGGAAGAGTTTCTTAGAACAAGTATAGCTATAGTGACTAATGAAATTAACTATGAACGCAAACTTCAAAACTTGAAAATGAACTAAGATACTTATCTAAATTGCGAAAGTAAAGCCGCTCAGGAGGCAGGGGCCCTCTACCACCAGAGTAGCACAAAATCTAACTCAAGATCAACTCAACGCGTTCAAGGAAATGTTGTCTTCTTCATTAAAGGAAAATAACTTAAAACAGAGTATTCTCGGTCTTCAGAAATATAGCAGTCAATCCACGAAATCTAATCAAAATCTAGAGCTTCTCTCGGTTTCCCGAGTACATTTATAACAAATCTTCATAACAGAACTTGCAACAATACGGGGATCATTGTCTTTTCCTATCAAAATCGTACTAGAACTCTAAAGATGGCAGCATAAAGGGACAAAGGACATCTGGACTATCCTTGTCCTATTAGGAGTCTGCTTCCTTGTGTGAGTTCCCATGTACAAAACCACGTCCAAAATTCCGTTCATTCTTCATGGTGAGCAACAAACGTTGAGGACATGATGTGGAATACACCCATGTGTGGCTTTTCCTGAGAGGACACCTGGAACATGCTTGAACGTGAAGACAGCTGCAGAATTGGCGGTTAGCTATGGAATGTCTGCATTCTGTAGCTAGTTTCAGTTCAAAATGCATTACAATGACAAAATCACAAAACTTAGTAAGTTAGCCATGATACTCATTCTTAAATTAATTTTAACTAATTTCATTGATCATTTGAGCCTAGGATAACAATGGAAAAAGAAAAATGGAGTGAAGTTTGATGGAAGAAAGAACAATCTTGAGGCTCAACACAATTATGCCAATGCTTTCCACATCATGAACAAAGTTTATTTTCTATGGAGATTTGAGACAATGTGATCCCGTACTCCCTCCAATATGATTTTCCTCGCTTTGGCTACATCTTTCTTCCATTGAGCATATTTTTGGGCATTAGATTTCGGTGGTTGTGCAGCATCTCTCTTAATATATTCTAGCTATCCATTGTCATCCAATACTACCTCCATGTGATCCTTCCATGAAACAAAATTAGAGGTACCTTCCATGGCATACTCTAGCTTTATTCCATTGAAAGCCATCTTATTAGTTCTGAAGAAAACTCACAACACTGATCTCCAAATTTGAACCTCTGAGAAACAACTTCAAATTTCTGCTCTACTATGAATCCAACTCTGATACCATGTAGAAATTATGTTGTACATTTTCAACTGCTCATGAAGTTTTAATCAAAATCACAAGACACAAACCTACTCTGCTGCTCTACAGATATTATTTCACAATTTAGAACAAAAATATTAGGCATGTAATAAGAAATCACACACATGAAACAAAAATTTTTATTTGGGGAAAGAAATCTACTAAAAACCCCAATGCCTCTTGCATTAATCAAATGAATAGAGATGTAGTACAACTACTTTTCTCAACTGAGCTCACCCTTAAAATTCACAACCTATCTCTCTTCTCACTGAAGGCCTATGAAATAAACTTATTCAAATTCTTCCTTGGCTTGAGCTCCTATTTCCTTGCGCTATTCCTTGAGGAATTAGGCCCCTATTATTTAGGAAATTCCTCAATTTGAATTTCACAATTCCTTAGGTTGATCAGCTGACTGCATGCGGCACTTGTACACTCAATACTAGTCCACAATTGATGTTACACTACCTTGGAATCTCCACCAAGCACGGGGAAATCGAATTCTCTGCATGCACTAGCTATTTTGGCATGATTGATCAGTTAACTAGATGATCACTGAGTTTGGCTGAAGTCCCACTACATAAATTGACCCTCCACTAGTTCTTCCAACAGTTGGAACTAGTTTAATTGAAAACAACCTTAGATAACCAACCTTGATTGTTATTAAACCAACTCCCAAAATAGAAGAAAAGAGAGATCAATGCATTCGAAATCAACCACTTCGAGGGGGCAACCTCATTTACATTACATAAATGAAAAATTATTGGATGATTCAAATGAAAAAACCTCCTTTATATATATATATATATATATATATATATATGTCCATGGGGTCACAATATAATCCTAGCCGACCTAACAATAATAATTTAAGGGCACAAAAATAACAATAGTGGGATTTTATGGGGCATAATAATAACAATATGGGGACTACAGGGGTACAAAAATAACAATAAGGGGGCTACACTAACAACAATAAGGGACTAAAATAGTAATATAGGGACCTAACATGTCACTCTCCTTCAAAAAAGTGTTGTCCAAAAATCTTGAGTAGTTATGGATGCTTCTGTATAAAATTCTCATCCTCCCATGTGGAATCTTTAGTGGGTAAGTTCTTCCACTTGATGAGATACTCTGAAATTGATCGGTTTCATAGTTGTTGAGTTCTTGTTTCCGTGACTGCTTCATGTTCCACTATGATTTTTCCTTCCTCATCAAGTTCTGGCAATATTGTTTGAAATGGGAGTTTTTCACCTATAACCTTCTTTAAGCATGAAACGTGGAAAACTGGGTGCACTCGGGAAGAAGCAGGAAGCTCCAATGTGTATGCCATAGTACCAATATTTTGCAACACCTTGTAAGGACCATATTACTTTGGTGATAATTTATTATCCTTCTTAGCTTGCTTGAGGGACATTTGTTTGTATGGTTATAGCCGTAAAAATATCCAGTCTCCTACATCAAAACTTCTCTCTCTCCGATGTTGATTTTCCTGTTGTTTCATTCGATTTTTTTCCAAATTCAGGTTATCCCTTAAAAGTTGGAGAACTTGTTGTTGATGCTCGATGTGATCTTCCACTATTTGAAACTTATAATTTTCTCTTAAGGATGATGTGATGGACGATGGATGATATCCAGAAAGTGCAATAAATGGGGTCATTTTTACTGCAATATGAAAGGAAGTGTTATACCACCATTCAACTAGAGGTAACCACTTGACCCATTGTGTTTGTTTATCAATAAAACCAACCAAGATATCCTTCCAAACATTTGTTCAGTATCTCAGTTTTCCCATCGGATTGAGGATGATAAGATGAGCTATGAGCTAGTTGAGTACCCAAACAAGAAAATAATTCTGTCCAAAAAGTTCCAATGAAAATGGGATCTCTGTCACTTACAATAATATTTGGGTTTCCATGTAGCTTTTGAATTGTTTCCATAAATGCAGTAGCAACTGTACTTGCTTTAAATGGATGAGATAATGCACAAAAGTGTGGATACTTGGTAAGTATATCACCTACCACCATGATGACACTCTTTCCTTCGGACTTAGGTAAACCTGTAATAAAATCCATTGAAACCTCCTCCCAACATTGACTTTGAATGGGTAAAGGTTGTAGCAGACCTGGAGTATTAATTTTCTCAACTTTATTTCGTTGGAAAACCAGACATTTCACAAAAAACTTTTGAATATCAGATTTAAGGCCATCCCAAAAAAATTATTTCTTCACCCCGTGGTAAGTTTTTAAAAATCCTCAGTGCCCTCCTAAGGGAGAGGTGTGAAATTCCAAAAGAATATTTTGTTTTAGTTGGGAATTCTTACAAAGATATAAGCGATATTTGTACCATAAGAAATTTTTTTTCCATCTAAATGTATTAGATGTACTGGGATCTTACTACAACTTTTGAATGAGTGTTCTCTCTTCTTCGTCATTCTTCCATTCTTTCCTTGCTTCGTTTATCGAATCTGGCTAGATAATAGATATGGCACAAATTAATGCTTCCACCTCCTCATCTTTTCTTGAGAGTGCTTCTGCAACAACATTTAGCTTCCCTTTTTTGTAGATGATTTCAAAGTCATAACCCAAAATCTTTGTGACCCGTCTTTGCTACTCTTCCCAAGATAGTATTTGTTCCAAAAAGTATTTATGACTATCATGATTAGTTTTTACCTTGAAGTGTCTTCCCATTAGGAAAGGTCACCATTTCATTAGTGCATGAAGTATTGCCAACATTTCCTTCTCATAAATAAATTTTTGTAAATACTTTCCTTTGATTGGACGACTTTCAAAAGAAATGTGTCTTCCTTGTTGCATTAAAACAACACCAATTCCATTTCCCAAAGCATCACATTCCACAATAAATGTTTTTGTGAAGTCTGGCATAGCTAGGACAGGTGCTTGGCACATTAAATCTTTAAGATGTTCAAAGGCGTTAGGTTCTTCAGGAGTCCACGAAAATTCATTTTTCTTCAATAATGTTGTTAAAGGTGTTGCTATTCTCCCACAATTCTTAACAAACTTGCAATAATACCCTGTTAACCCGAGAAATCCTCGCAACTGATTTATGGTTGTGGGGACTTTCCATTCCTTAATGGATTTAGTTATGTTAGGGTCTACCTTAACACTCTCTTGAGATACAATATGAACCAAATATTCCACCTCTTGTACTCCAAAGAAACATTTGGAGTTTTTTTGCATATAATTGTTTCTCCTCCAATAGTTTGAGCACCCTATCAACATGTTGAACATGATCCTTCCAAGACTTGTTGTACATTAGTATATCATTAAAAAATACTAACAAAAATTTTCTAAGGAAGGGTTTGAAAATGGAATTTGTTATAGCATCATTTATCACCTCTATATACTTGATGATTTATGTATTGTCCTTGGGCAACCCTTTCCTTTCAGACTTGGTCCTTTACCTAAAAAACATTATTTTGAGTACCATACGCGACTCTTACCTCTAAAAATTGCATGTAGACATGGGTCCAGTGATACCCAAACTGCATATATAATTTAAAATATGAAAAAAATATAAAATTCCCTATTTTATGGGTGGGGTTTATGAGTTACACTGGAAACATACCAAGAGGAGCCTGTGGCCAAACTGTTCCCAACTGAAAAAACTATTTTGAGGAAGTATAAATACACCTCATGGGAAGGCCTAAAGGGGAGAGAGAGATAGGTATTGATAATATAGCCTTTTAGTCCCTAATGAAGTCTGATTATCCTTGTGCCTCCTGCACTTCCCAGGTTGAGAAAACCCTTGTTTCCCTCTTCGAGATGTTCACCTCCTTTATGCGATATCCTTGTGTATCCTTATGGAAGAAGATTGTTAAGGCTTGGGATGGAAGGATCCAGAGGACAGTTTCGCTTGGAGCCATGGCTGAATCAGGTGGTATTCCTCCACATATATTACGTACATAAATAAAGAAGATCTGTCTCGTTCCTGATGTCGCGATATTTAATGCTTTTATACATGTTGTGATCTTGTTATAGTTGATTTCATGTTATTTTATATAAGCTTATATTATCTAACCATTGACATCTATAACATGCTTTCAATTACTACTAGTCTATGTGCTTTTATTGAATGAGTTGCAGGTTTTGAAGCACGTGGAGAAGGTGAGGGTTTGAACCCTGTGGGAACGACCTCAAATGTAGGACCTACAGGTAAGGTCACTTCTCCCAATTTTACTAGTTTAAGCATTAGGACCATTACTTTGCTTGCTTCTTGCTATTGTATGCCTCTTGATCTATTGGGGTTATCAAACCAGACCCTAGGGTAATTCATCCCGTAAAAGCATTGACGACTCCGCTGGGGATTACATCTGTGTAATTCCTAGTTTGGGTTGTTTCTCTCTGGATTTGGGTTCTCTGATTGGTCTGATCACTTTTCCAGTCTCTTTGGTTCTTTATCCATCCAAGAAAAAGTCCCGATCTTTTGGATCATGCTTAGATTTTTTATTTCTCCTTTGCTACCCTTTTTATAGGCATTTATTAGTTTACACAGTCGCATATATATGTATTTTGGTCCAAAGAAACACATGTATACGTGGGTTTCCTTGTACACAGTCGGGTATGCACACTCGTTGTTCACTGCTGTTACACAGCAATTTGTCACCGTCCCTGCAATTCCCCATCCCACACAATTGGAGGGCTCATTCCATGACCTGTGAGCAATGACATGACTTGAAAACACTTTCATGGCATTCCCCTAAACATGAATTTCATTGCCCTGAAGACAACTCCTTGTGAAAAACCCTAAAAACACCCCTTTTTGCATTGGTGCGGGAAGCCAGTTCAGTACCTGCGCCAATGGGGGAAATCCTTCAAATAGGGCGCGCCAATTGGCGCTCTGTCTCAGAGTCGCACTCGCACCAGCCATTTTAAGGAGTGTTTTTAAAAAATAAATGGCGGAAGTTTCATCCTAACCAATCCATAAACTGGTATCTAATTTGAGTTGGGAGGTTTGGCTCCGGATCTCCATGTAGAGGAAGTGGTTTGCCACCTCTCATGGAAGCTTCCTTGAGGATAGGGCCAATCCCATGATTATAGGGATCCCAACTCCCCTTCCTCCATCTATAAAAGCTTGCTCATCTCCTTTGCAAGATATTCTCCAAGTTCCCAAGAGCCATCAGAGCCTTATGCTGCAAGAGCCTTGATTCATTCCCTTAAGGCCAAATCCAAGCAAGGAGATTATTTTCGAGACATCCGAAGGGAGAGGCTTGTCCCATCCCCGACAGGATTTTTCAAGACATGTTCCGCTGGCGACCCTCCGAAGGAGAATTCAGCGTCAGAGCCAGGTTGTATCCTCCTTTGATTGATTAATGATAAGCGACTATTGGTTATGGTTCCATTCATGTTGTTGATTATGATGATGAGTTATGTCTTCTCTGACTGACATATAGTTGCATATACTGGATTTTACGCTTGTGTTTGTTTAGTTTCTTGCGTGTGCAGGTGTCTGATCACAGAGATCGTGAGGATTGTGATCTGCCGGAGCTAAGGAACGAGAGCGCTACTTTCTCTACGAGTGACAGTGTTTGATTCCAGGTAAGCCTTCGCGCCAGTTGGTTTATTTGCAATTAGGAACCTGCGCTATAGCGTGAACGATTGTTGCTAGACCCGGTCTGGGCTAGTAGGGATTTCCTCTGTCCGCAGAGGGGATTTACCTCCACAACAATTTAGCGACTCCGCTGGGGACGTCTAGCTTATTGTTGTTCTGCTTTGTAAGCTACAGACGAAGCCTGAAGTTAGCCAGATAGCCTTTGAAACGCTATTTCTCTGCAATTGCGAAGTAGACCAAAGCTGCTTCAGTCAATCTCCGGTTTAGTTTATCAACTGAACACTTGGAGTATTGTCTCTTCTTTTCGGTTGTTTCTCGATTTTGCTTGCTTGATCGGCTCTTTTGGCTGGCTCTTTTTGTGTTTGGCTTTTGGTTCAGCCCCAGAGGATCAGATCTGACCTCTACTTTTCTGGATTTTCACCTTTTCATAGTTGGCTTGATTGGCACGGTTTCCACCATGACAGTCGCGCCAATTGGCGCGGGTTGCCGGTTCATCACTCGCGCCATCCCTTGTCTGGCGCGGATTACAGCCAGACAGTCGCGCCATCTTCTGTAGGTGCTAGGGTTTACCCTTGTTCGGAAGCTTCTTTTGGCCAGTACTTTTCTTCTGGGTTTGTTTTGGATTCTGCTTGAAGTGGTGAGTCTGGTATTGGTTGGGAGAAATTATTTGTTTTTTCATTTTCAGGCGTTGGCGCTAGTTGTCAGTTAGAAACCCGCGCCAATTGGGAATTGGCGCTAGTTTTCAGTGAGCAAGTCGCACCAGTTGGCACTAGTTGTCAATGACAAAGTCGGGCCAATTTCAGGGTGTGTGAAAATTGAAATTTTTTCCCTAAATCCTTCACCAGTGTGTCTTTCCTTTCTGGTCTTTTCACTGTATGAGCATATATTACATTGCTCATTGTTTGAAATGTCTTCTTTCCATGATTTTTTGATGTAAAAGGGAATGAATGCCTTGTTTTGGTCTTATGCTTTGGAAGTCCTCTTTGTGTTTGACCTCATATGTCTTGTCAACTTTTGAGGAATTTTGTTACAAAGTGTTTTGAAACAACGATTGCATTCTTAGTGTTTGATTACATCCTTTTTGCATTCATCCTTCCATTAAGAATATTTGCATCCATTTAGTTTTCATCTCAAAGTTTTCTTTTTGTTTAAATGCATTAGATCACATTGCATCGAAAAGTATTTCTGAGATTTATCATTGGACTTAGATCACATTGTTTAATGATTGAAAGCTAAAAGTTGCTTTGAGTGCATTCTCTTTCATTAAAAGCATGCATTAAGTAGATTCTCATTTCATCGAAAATGCATTGAGTGCATTCTTATCATTTGAAAAGAAAAAGGAAATTGTGCATATATTAAAATTGCATGGTTTTCGGGAAAAAGAGAGGATTTTGCATAGATTACATTGCATTATTCGCATCGTTGAATGTTTGAAATTACTTTTGGATAGTGAAAGTCATCTAGTTTGGAAATTTTTCGTTTGAAGTGTTGTTGTTTGTTGCATCATTGTTTGAAAATCTTCCCTTAACTAGATAGCATTCATCGAATTGAAAGATTTATTTTCTCATATAGCTGCATATAGAAGATTGTCATATAACACTCGGTAGGGCCTAAAAACTAAAACGTAATTGAAGATAAACATTAAACTTTATTCAATTTACACTAAGGCAACATTGAAACATTAACGAAACATTTAGTGGTCTAGGCTAGAGACGTGTTCCGGCGTCTTTAAACCTAGTAGCTGTCGTTCGCCTCTTGGCTTTAGACAACACTAGTACGGACTTGTGCTCCCCGTACCATCGAGTATATAAAGGGAGACCCCACTAGGAAGCCAAGTCTGCCGCCCTATACCCGTGATACACTGGACACAGCATTCGGGGAGATTGCCTGTACATACATCAAGTCCTTGGTTGATTTCTCTTTCTTTTTGAAACCAAGGTGTATATTGCAGTTCACGGTTATTTGGTACACCCTTTGCCTAATATTCCTGAGTAGTCATTTCGATCTTTTATGACTCTTTAAATTTGAAAAGATCATCAAGCGCTTGTCCTTTCACGCTTGTTTCCAATCTAAAAGTGATAGAGTCACCTTTCATCCATTTCTCGACTCTTAAAATATGAAACGGTGAAGTTTCTAAGTTTCAATGTGGTAAAATAAATCACCCGCGATCACATGCCCTTTTAGAGTTTGCTTGTTGGCCGTTTGATTGTGTGCCTTGGTTTTTAGCCCGTGTGCGGTTTTAAGTCATTGATGGAAACTTTTCCATAGTTCAATAACCAAGGAATCCCCTCCGATGGGAATCCTGGTCATTTTCCTCCTTTTGGAAATGTTGGCGCTCCTTATATGGTGATGTTGTCCCTTCCTGGGTTAACTGTTGGGTTTCCTGTTTGGTTGTTCTCAACCTCTGTGGTTCTGAATGTCTCAGCTACTGTTCGATTAGTTCCTCTGCCTGAACAACATCATGTTGATTCTAAGGTGGACCTCTCCCCTTCTTCGCCTGTTTCTGCGTCCTCCTCTTCTACTTCGCCTAGTGAAAGTCTGGATTCGAGTAACCAGGTGGGTAAGAAGAAGAAGAATAAGACAAAGAAGAAGAAGTCTGATAAGAGAGAGGCTAAGGCTGCATCTATTGCTTCCGAAACATCTCCTCTTGATAAACCTCCCAACCCTCCATGGAAAGTCAAGTTCCCTTGCATGTTGTGCATGGGAGACCATCTTCTTCGAGATTGCCCTGGCATTCCCAAGGTGCTCGAAGCATGGTCCAATGGTCGCCCGCCACTGCCTTTGGCTTCTGGGAGTCAGGTTGGGGGCACGTCTTCAACTGGTGTTGGTAAGTCTCCTAAAAAGCAGGGTAAGATTACCAATCCTTGTAAGTTGTGTGAAGGGAACCATGCCATTCACCTTTGTCCTTATATGGATGAAGCTAAGCGAGTGTTGGACAACCCGACTGTTTCTACACCATGCCTTCCTGCTGGTTACAAACAAATTTCTTTGAGTCTTCCACCTGCTGATGCCACGATTGGTCAAGAGTCATCCTTGGTCGATCCCGCTCCCTCGGAAATTCAAATTCACGAATTCGTTCCCGACCAACCATTGGTCGTGGGATCGGTTGAACTGGCCCTGTCTTCGGTGCACCAGGTCTTTTCCATTGAGAGTGGACCTCACACCCCCATGTTCTTCTGGTTTCTTCAGATTCTGCAGACTTGGAGAAAGATTCTCCTGTCCCCATACCTCAAGAAGCTGCTCCTCCGCCTCCCGTGATGGAGAGTACAGAGGATACTCCCCCCGCCTTCGAGATGGAGGTCATGGAGGATGCTCCTTCTTTTTTTGTAACACTAGGGGAAGACCATCTCGGTTCGATGGTAGCCCCTCCAAGTAGTTTGGTCGCTTCCTTTGATTGGAGTCGATTTGCATGATACCGCCTTTCGTCTTATGTGCCTTTCAAGATCACAGTACAGGCTTTTGGTCTGGTCGTACCCAGCACCATTATAGACGAAGGTGCGTCTGTTAGTATTTTATCCTCAACTACTTGGCACGCTTTCGGTTCACCGCCGCTTGCGCCTGTTACACAGAATCTGTTGACGTTCAACAGAAGAACTAGTCAACCATTAGGGATCCTTCCAAGGTTACCTGTTACTTTGGGAGGTAAAACCGTCCATATGGACATGATGGTTGTTCCAAGCCCCTTGGATTTCAATCTGCTCTTGGGGCGCGATTAAACCTATGCCATGGGAGCACTTGTCTCCTCCCTTTTTCGTGTGGTATGTTTTCCAGATGAAGGATGGATCGTGACCATTGATCAGCTTTCGTTCTTTGGTCCTGATGTGGCAGCTGGCCCGCCATCATCCCTTCCTGGTTTTTATCCACCCGTTGTATCTGCCCCACTGCAGTTCAACTATGTGGCTACCTACCCATGCCTGTACTCAGTGATAGTGCCGTTGTGCATCAGGTGCTGGGGGCATTGGGTCCTGACTTCCAGGATGTTTTCCTTCCATCGGGAGTGGAACTCTTGGAAGCGATGACTTCTTGTTCATTATGATGAGGTCTGTCGGAGCATGGTTCTTTTCTTGTGACAAGCTCCTTAAAAAATGAAACAAGGTGGTCGGAGCACAGTTCCTTGTCTTGTGTCAAGCTCCTTAAAAAATGAAACAAGGTTGGGGAGCAGAGTTCCTTGTCTTGTGTCAAGCTCCTTAAAAAATGAAACAAGGTCATTTGAGGATAGTTCTTTTAATGTGTCAACCTCGTTAAAATAATGAAACACTTTCCTGTTCAATTCGAGTCTTGGATAAGTTCTCGTAAAATCCCAGTTGAGTCGGTCTCTTGATCTCGTAACTTGAACCTTCACTCCATCTGACTTTCATATGGACTGAAGCTTGGGGGGCATGTACCTCGAATTGAGTCACCATGCTGGGGGCATGCTTACTTTTTCAAGCATAGTTTGTTTCCGTTTCAAGCTTGTGTAAAAATGAAACCGGTTTCAAGCATAGTTTATCTTTGTTTCAAGTCAGTGTGCACAGTTCCAACTTAAAGCAGAAGCTTCGATTTCAAGTCAGTAAAATGAACTCTTTCCATTTACCTCCTTAGATTGCCATTTTATCAACTCGTTTTTGTCGATGAGCCTTGGTTTTCTCATTCCATCGTCCCCATCTGCTTGGCCGATCATACGCCTTCACTTGGTTGTTTCACCCATTCCTGAGGAACCGCTGCAATGAGTGGTCTTGTTAGCCAGCCTCTTAACCTTTACTTGTTATGAGTAGTTCCACCATTGCCGGAACCAGTTGCTACCCTTTATAACACTCGTTCCTCCAGGAGGAGTCAACTTTCAGCTCTTTTCTGACTCTCTAAAACTGAAAATATTGCCGAGTCGCTTGTCGTTTTGATCTCGTTAAATTGGCTGCGAAACGATATCTACCTAGTATACGTTTACCTCTTTTTCAGGCTGGGATAGATTATTTATGAAAAAGGAATACCCTAGCCTATCGCGACTAGGAGGTTTTCTCAAACATAGTTTTCTACCTTCTCATATCTGAGGAACTATTTACGAAAAGCGACTTTTGGAGTTTACTTTTTCGCTATCTTTTCAAACTCTCTAAATATGAAAATATGCTGATTTCTTCCTTTGTCAGACTCGTTAAGCCCTGATGACATCGGATTCAGTCATAATGACAATATTCGAGTTCCTCCTTCCTAGGGCTCGTTAAATGTACTAGGATGGGCTTATACAAAAAGCATATGGTATCCTCTTCAAGCTTGTGTAAAAATAAAGAGGTACTCGCCAAAAATGGTGGGGAAAATGGAACCAACATCATTGTCACGTCGGCAGTATGTCACTCTTGAACATGGCACTTGTCTGTGTTCGTGTCGGGTTGGGGACATCTCATCACGTTTTCCACTTGCCTCCGTGGGTTTGGGTGATCCTTTTTGACCTCTCATTTTCTCTTTGCCTTGTCATCATGACCTTTGATCTATTGATGTCAATACTGCCAAACTCACTGTCGTGCCGTTTATATGTTCAAGAGAAGTTGAACTCTACAAGTACCAACCTTCCTCTGATTCTCATCTGATCCTGATTCACAAAAACATTATGTTCCTCTGTCTCGTGTCGATGATGTGGGAAACACTATGGCCCACCTTCGATCAAGGTCACTTCCTATCGACTTCAGCTCATTATCCAGGAAGCTGATCTAGAGACTCCCTTTTGGTACCTTGGAGCCTGCATGCCTCAATGGTAGGTTCTTCACATTCGACGTGAGGTTTTCATCATTGGCCTCTGATCGAGTGATTCTATGGGTGTTTGACGTCAGCTCATTTTTCACATGCCGTAGATTGTGCCTGTAGTACCTTGAGGACCATTGGCATTAATGGTGGTACCTCTCGCATCTGTTAACAACTTTCATCATTGGCTGGTAATCAGGTGATGTTCTTGCATGTTCGACTTCAACTCATATATTCACATGCTTGAACTTGTACTTTGTTCGGGTCGAGATGGAGCGCAAGACCCTGGATTTTGTCTATTGGAATCCAGGCTGCGATTTTGTGGATTATTATGATTGGTTACATGACTCATTCACTGGATGGCTGCGACCATTCCTGAGTCTTTTTATCGATCCTCATTGGATGGCTGCGTCCATGCCCTGGATCTGGATTATTGTATACTCTGTTATGGATGGCTGCACCCATACCATGTATATATCATGTATATGAGATATCAGCTGTACTTCTCTACGCAGGTTTTCCGACGGCAGTGTTTTCAGTTGGACACATTCTCGTAAATCATTTCACCCCTCTCTCTCTCTCTCTCGGGCCTCATGCTTTAGGGGGCATCTGTTACACAGCAATTTGTCACCGTCCCTGCAATTCCCCATCCCGCACAATTGGAGGGCTCATTCCGTGACCTATGAGCAATGAAATGACTTGAAAACACTTTCATGGCATTCCCCTAAACATGTACTTTCATTGCCCTGAAGACAACTCCTTGTGAAAAACCCTAAAAACACCCCTTTTTGCATTGGCGTGGGAAGCCAGTTCAGTACCCACGCCAATGGGGGAAATCCTTCAAATAAGGCGCACCAATTGGCACTCTGTCTCAGAGTCGCACTCGCGCCAGCCATTTTAAGGAGTGTTTTTAAAAAATAAATGGCGGAAGTTTCGTCCTAGCCAATCCATAAACTGGTATCTAATTTGAGTTGGGAGGTTTGGCTCTGGATCTCCATGTAGAGGAAGTGGTTTGCCACCTCTCATGGAAGCTTCCTTGAGGATAGGGCCAATCCCATGATTATAGGGATCCCAACTCCCCTTCCTCCATCTATAAAAGCTTGCTCATCTCCTTTGTAAGCTAGTCTCCAAGTTCCCAAGAGCCATTAGAGCCTTATGCTGCAAGAGCCTTGATTCATTCCATTAAGGCCAAATCCAAGCAAGGAGATTATTGTCGAGACATCCAAAGAGAGAGGCTTGTCCCATCCCCAACAGGCTTTTTCGAGACGTGTTCCGCTGGCGACCCTCCGAAGGAAAATTCAGCGTCAGAGCCAGGTTGTATCCTCCTTTGATTGATTAATGATAAGCGACTATTGGTTATGGTTCCACTCCTGTTGTTGATTATGGCGATGAGTTATGTCTTCTCTGACTGACATATAGTTGCATATACTGGATTTTACGCTTGTGTTTGTTTTGTTTCTTGCATGTGCAGGTGTCTGATCACAGAGATCGTGAGGATTGTGATCTACCGGAGCTAAGGAACGAGAGTGCTACTTTCTCTACGAGCGACAGCGTTGGATTCCAGGCAAGCCTTCATCGCCAGTTGGTTTATTTGCAATTAGGAACCTGCGCTATAGCGTGAACGATTGTTGCTAGACCCGGTCTGGGCTAGTAGGGATCGCCTCTGTCCGTAGAGGGGATTTACCTCCACAATAACTTCCAAGTTGAGTATGGCCAATTTTAAATGAAATTTTGATTTTTGGAATCCTATAAGGTATTTTTTCCTATTCTTGGCCACTGTTGTGGAACCTTTGATGTGTCTGGGAAGTGTTTCTATCTGCTGTGTATCAATTTATCTCATTCTTGATTGAAAACCCAGTCAACCTAGGGTTTACCTCGCTTTGTGAAGTTTCAGTTTTGGGTTTGGCACCAAGGCTTCTTTCTGAAGTTCTTGTCTGTTCTGACATTTTAGGACAGTGAGTTAGTGTCAGTTTTCTCATGCTTAGCCTTGTTATTGCTTCACTTTTTGCTTTTCTTTTGTTGGATTTGTTGGTTTTCTTGACTTCTTGAGAAGGAAATTTATGGAAATCTTGATAAGTCTTCTTGATTTTGTTGAAGTTGATTTGTTTGTTGGAGTTTTTATACTACTATTCAGGTCATTTTTTTGAGTTAGTTACCTCTTTCCGTTTGTTAAGTCGTGTCATGAAAATGGTCTTGTTGGCTTAAGGAATTTGAGGTCTCTTTTTTGCTCAACCTAGTGATTTTGAGTTTTTGGTAGTTTTTTCTTTCTAAAAGAGTTTTCTTGCTTCCTTAAAAAGAAAAAGATGCAAAAAAAAATTGTGTTTGCCTTTGCTTTTTCTTTTGGTTTTGTTTTAAGGTTTTTTCATTGTTTTTGAGCAAGTGTGAAGTTTATCATTTGGTCGAATTCGCTTGGTTTTGAGAGAAGTTCTTGGTTGAATTTGTCTCTTCTTGTATCAAGTTCTTTTTTGGCATATTTGTTAAGGGAATTTCTTGTTTGAACTTGTCTTTGCTATTGTGTCAAGTGTTCAGACCTCTCTGTTGAGAAAATCATTTGCTTGTTCAATTAGAGTATTCATAGAATCGTGCATTTGGCATTGGTAGTTTGCAGTAGTGTAGTTGCACTGTAAGAATTTTTAGTCTTTTGTTAGATTTTGAGTGTGTGAGCGTGTATCTTGAAAAGAAAAGAAAATTTCTTGCTTTTATCAGTTTTTCATAGAACCTGTGTAGAAATCCCTTTTCATCGAAGAAAAAATTGCATTTGCATGTAGCAGGTTTCTATTGATTTCTCTTTGTGTCCAAACATCACTAGTTGCATCTCCATTTTACCCCTGACTTAAAAGAACAACCATTAAAATAAAGTGCATAATTTAAAAGGAAGTAGAAATTTTTTGAATTGTCATTAATATACGTCAATTAGTCTAGGTCATTAGGGCCTTGGAATAGGTGTGTGGAGACTTAACTCTCCAAGGCCACTCTAAATTTTAAACTTAGAAGTTGATTAAATGAGTGAAACCTAGTCTCGTTAAGCTGTTCGAGAAATATATTCTTCAGAGAGTCAAGCGTGAGGGCGAGTGAAAGAAGGGAAGAGAGATACACCCTCTTCTACTTGCCGAATCCCGAACAAAGACAGTTCTGCCTAGCTTCTGATACGAATTGGTGACCTTAGTTGCCATTGCTAAGTATCGCATAGGTGACTGTGGTGGCGAATACCTGTGATACTTGAGGCATATGTTGCATCACATTCATTAGTACTTATGAAGGGTGCCCTTACGAAGCTTGGGTACTTTCAACGGCAAAGGCTTTCATCTAGAGCTAAATGTAACTTTTTTTGTTACCTTCGCTAGTAGGTATAGGGCATAATTACCCTAGACTATTTTTGGATGGTATTTATTTTTGCTTTCTTGTATTTTGGTGTCCGGTCCTAATAACACAGAGAGGAAATACTTGAGAGATGCTTTATTGCTGAATCTGTAGGGAAATTTTAGAGAGTGCTCTTTTCCCCTAGACTGTCATAGCTTTGTAATTTTTTGAGTTTGTATAAATTCTCATAATGATTAAAGGTGATTGATCAATCAGTTCGTCGATATAGGAGGCTTCATGGGATTTCTCCCGCGAGTGCCGAGCCTTATTCTAGAAGGCGTAGGAGAAATTATTTTGGTGATTTCCAATCAGTAGCAGTGAAAGCATTGAAGAGTGATCCTCCGCTTGGGGCTTTAGTTTCTGAAGGTGAGCCTAGTGTTAGACATGATTTAGAGAGGAGTACTCCACTCCTTTCTAGGGTCATTTTCCGACAGAAGAAGTTGAGGTTGAAGAAATTCCTGAACCTCTAGTTACTCCTTCCTCTCCTCTTCCTGTTAGTTTTCTAGACGTTTTATTATACGTTTGGCCCCCGATTCACAGGCCCACTAGCCCTCATATTTCTTCTTCTTTTCTTCTGATGGACACTACTAGGAACAAAAATTTGGCTATGAGTACTTGGAGTGTACGTACTCCTCTTTCGACGGAAGGATGAAGTACCATTTCTATATTGACTATCACTCCTAGTACTACAATTTTTTTCTCTACCTCCATTCCATCTACGAGTGGGGGCACCCAAGCTTTTGCTTCCCATACTAGTCCGTTTTCATTTGGGATTCATTCTAGTGCAATTCCATCAGTTTCTTTCACTGCTACATCTGCTGTCTCCACACCTATGCCCTCTATGGCTAGTGGATTAGCATATTTTCAGGGTTTTCCCTTAGAAAGTGGTAATATTCCTCATTCTAACCCTTCCTTAGGTTTTTTTCCTTTCTCTGTGCAAATTCAAGGTTTCAATCCTTTTCTAGGAGGTCAAATTTCTAATGATTTTCAAGGCTAGAATCCTGATTTCAGTGGTTTAGGAATTGGTAATCAGTTCATGTATGGTCAACAGGGGAATGTGCCTTTCTCCTCCGTAGGTACCTCTTAGGGTTTTTCTCCTTTCGCTAATGCATGGAACCCTTATCAAGGGGTCGCATATTCTTTTAATCCTTCGATTAGGGGGAACATTCATGTTTATGGTAACCCTTCAGTGGGAGGAGGTCGTACTCTGAGTTTTTCTAGACCACAAGGTTTTCCTTATGGTTCACCTTCTTCTACGAAAATTTCTTGGCATCCTGGTGCCTCATAAAATACAGGTTATTCTTTTCAAAATGTTGGGAATCCATCCAATGGTGGATGGAATTCTCAGGGTCCTCCATGCTTACCATTCCTCACAACCCTAAATTTTCCAGATCTATCAAATTTGACTAATGATCTTATTCGATATAACCCGGTTTGGCCTCTAGTTCCTACCAAGCTTCCATCTGATATTCCAAAATTCAAAGGGAATACTAGTGAAGATCCAACCGACCATGTTACTACTTTACATTTATGGTTCTCATCAAACTCCCTTATTGATGATTCAATTGGGTTGAGATTATTTCAGCACACCTTGACTGGAAATGCGACTAATTGGTACATCGAGCTTATTAGGAACACTTTTGCTTCGTTTGGTGAGTTGGCTACCATATTTTTGAATCATTTTCAATTGCTCGTTCGTTATGATGTTGGAACTGAGATTTTGGTCAACTTCCAACAAGATAAGGCAACTCATATTTCTGACCATATTGGAAGAGGCTAATTAAAGCCTATATTCCCAATAAATTCCTTCTCGAATGGTTCCTCAAATCCTTACAGCTATAAATATCAAAGGATGTATCTCTTTCTGGGGTATTCACTGAGGAGAAAGCTATCTTTAGAGCCCAACAATTGGAACTTATCTATTCTAAGTCTGGGATACTTAATAAGATCTTGCCAGATGCTCCTCATTCCAAGATAGATTTATCCAAGCCAAAGCTAGGTCCCCATACTCACGGGCTTGTTGGTTCGATTAATAGTAATAAAACTAACCTTCTGAATCAATTACAACAGTTGCCTTTACCATATTACAGTTGCCTTTACAATCCGATCCTTCTATTTAGGCTACACTGTTAGTGTCTACCCCTTCCCAACCTTTAACGATTAATGCTATCCAATCCTCTAACCCTAGAGGAAATAAAAAATCTGATGGGAAGAATAAGGGACAGAATAAAAATGAGCATAAGGATGGGGAGGGTAATGCAAATAAATATAATGATAATGCTAGAGAGGGTAAGAGAGTCGTAAAAGAAAGTCAAGTATCCTTGCAAGTTGTGCACTAGAGACCATCTCACTCATCTCTTCCCTAAGATTCAGGATGCTCAGTGTTTGTTAGCTTAGAAGGGTTCCTCTAATTCCCAGGATGTCCCGACTAACCCTTTTCCCCAAGGGAAAAAAATGCTTGCTGGCACGAATGCAAATATTGAAGCTCCCATAGGGGGCAACCAGGAGGGGAAAAATTCTTCAAATTCTTAACATTTATATATGATGAGTGCTCATGTTGATGTCTCCACGAGATCATCTGATTATGGTGAATCCGAATCTTCGAAGGCTAAGTTTTCTCTTGATAGTTCCAAGACAATCCATATTGAGAGGCCCGCAGTTGATCCTATACCTCGCATGCCGAAAGGTTCTACTAAACGTTCGACAATCAACCCGAATGCCAAGGCAGCTTAGAACTACTCCATTTTACAAGATATGGCTACCAGTGCTTGTGCTATGTCTACATTGGAGGTACTCCAGTTGTGCCTAGTACAAAGGAGTGTGCTGCTCAATGCGATCAGGGCGATATATCCATATAAATCTCATATGATCACATTTGATATGTCAAATATTAAGAAGAGGCTTCCTCATCATATGGATTTTTAGATCAAATCTATATATCGAAAAATCAATATTTTTCGAACTATAGTTGATGAAGAAGCTTCCAAATGTGTCATGTCTATCTCCTGTTGGAAAGCTATTGAATCTCCTCAAGCCGTTCCTTCACTGACTCTCTTGACTGCATTTGATGGTAATTCTCAAAGGCCACATGGAATTGTTCCTGCCCTGCCCATCTGTGTTGGGGACAAGGTTGTCAATATCAAAGTAGATGCCAATTTAGACTATAAACTTCTATAGGGATGCAATTTGATTTATGATATGGATACCATTGTTTCATAATTATTTCACATCCTATATTTTCCCCATGAAGGGAGAATTGTTACTGTTGATTAGATGGAATATCTCTGATAGATTCCAATTCATCCTCTGATTCTACTGTTCCCTTGGTGAAGGATGCCAAGCAACCTATGGAGAATCTAGGAGTCGGTATGTATGCTTAATTGATGGGTACCTTTGATCTTCCGCCTCCTTCTATTCATATCAATGCTATTTCATCCTCCAAGGCTCCTACTCAAAGAGAGTTCTTCCGTACTCATTATTTTTAGGACTCTTCTATGACCACGTTAGAAGAAGGGAAAGTGGGTGGAATGGCATATCCTATATTTGCAGCAGAAATTTCTTATCATTATATTGTTAACTGTGTAGATTCCAATTCGGTCCCTCTTTCACCAAAGGATTTGGATGGAGATGTGGCTCCGAATTGGACCCTTAACTCATCTTCTTCTTTGGACTACCTTGATACTGTTTTACCATCTAAGGAGGAAATCCTAGAGGCAATGACAGGTGTGGAAATACCGTGGTTTTATTTACATCATAGGCCATATTTTCTACCAGATTTGCGTGAGTTTGAGTCAAGATTGTCTAGCCCTATGTTGACTAGTCATGTTTGCTCGATCCTAAACCCTTTGGCTCCAAAAAATATTTTTTTCCGAAGGTAATATGGCTGTCATTTTAGAAATGATTTAGCTGAACATTTGGATGGATCATAATGTCATAGAGAATGCTTTTATCAGAGCGAGTGTTCCCCTGAAGAGATTCAGATCTACACTGATCTTTTTAAAGAGTTATGTGATGTGTTCGTTTGGTCTTATGAGGAAATTCCTGGAATTGATCCATCTATTGTCCAGCATGAGATCAATACTTATGAGAATGCTAAGACTATATAACAAAATATTCGACTGATCAATCTTAGGAAAGCTACAACTATAAAGGCCAAGGTTGAGAAGCTATTTAAGGCGAGTTTGATATATCCCGTTCCTTTGACTAAATGGGTTTCGAATCCAGTCCCTGTGAACAAGAAATAAGGAATGATTTGTGTGTGCATAGACTTCAGAGATTTTAATAAGCCTTGTCCAAAAGATAATCACAGCACACCCTTTATTGATCAGATTATTGATGAGTGTGTAGGGAATGGTATTTTATCCTTCATGGACGGTTTCTTGTGATATAATAAAATTACTATCTGTCTTGAAGATCAACATAAGACTGCTTTTATTTTCCCTTTCGGTACTTTTGCATATAAGAAGATGCCTTTTGGTCTTAAAAATGCTGGAGCCACTTTCCAGTGGGCCATGTCTTATGCTTTCCACAGTATCAAGCATATCATCGAAGCTTATTTGGATGATTTAGCTGGTTGTCCTTGAAATAAAATTGATCATCCTTCTCATCTTCGGCAAATTTTCGAAAGATTTCGTCATTATAAAATCTGGTTGAATTCGAAAAAGTGCCTATTTTCAGTCACTTCCGGTCGACTGTTGGGATTCATTGTGTCTATTATCACTCAGTAATTTCTCCAGGTTCAAGAAAGAAATAGTTTGAGGTAACCATAGACCAACTTTTAAACTCTAGGATCTAGCCTTCCTAGGGTTCAGAGAGGGCTCTTTCTATATATTTTAAATTTGTTTTGATTATAAGATATTAGGCTAGTTATGATTGTGAAATTTGGTTTTGATTTGTTTGATTTGGTGGAAAAATCACCGAAAGAGATGGATAGTGGGAAATCTATTAGTCCATTGGGCTAAGGAGTCAAAAATCAAGCATACAGAGCTAGGATCAAGGTCAAAAAGTCAAATGTTTCCAGGGAAAGATAGATAACCCTTGGAGATATTGGAAAGTTGTTTTGTGAGATGGTATGATTTGGATAAAGAGCAATGAAGGGTTCTTTGATCCGGAAAAGGAAGTAGTAGGCAGAGGTCAAACGAGAGAGGGAACAATTAAGGGTTCCCTACATTGGAAATAAGAGGAAAACATAGAAATGATAACTAGTTAAAAATAGGGTGCTCTTAAAAAATCCTGTGGTAATACTCCTAGTTATTCATTCAAATTTAGAACAAACATAGATGGATGCATGTAACAAAGAAAGATAACAATGAAAAGTAATGAAATACTTCATTCCAAATAGCTCATCACATGAATCCTGAAGTATGATGCCAATTGGTTTGATTCATTTTGCTACCCGAAATTTGAATCACAAAATCCTTCAAGTCCAACAAAATAACTATAACAATATTCTGCAATTTATTCCACAAGAATACTTCTAAAGATGAAGTATTTATACCAATTCTAAAACTAAAACATCTTGAAAAAATATCAAGATTAGTTTACAAATATCTCAAACTGTTCTACATAAATAGAACTTAATAAAAGGACACTCACAACTAATGAATCTATTTGGAACTATACTTATGGATTGATGGTGACAAAGAAGAGAATTTGAATTTGATCTCAACTCTTAGTTGATGATGAGGCATCCAAGTCACTAAATGTCTCCTTTCTTTGTGCATTCCGCTCCAGTAATTCTGCAAAATTGGGGTCCAATGATACATTTTTATATATCAATCCAAAATAGATATGTAAATAGTGAAAGAATTTTTTGTAGATAAATATGATACTAAGATAAACCTCTCTCCGTTTCCCAAAATTCAATTCCAGCTGTTCACAATAGGCTCCGCAAAAAGATGTGTAAAACAGAGCTTTGCACAGTCTGAAAAATAGGCTGCAAATATGTGCATGTATCTCTCATTATGTAATACCTGTGAAAAACGTGAAATAGAGTTTTATATATGGTTCTCTTAGGAATAAAAACCTCCTTCAGTTTTGTAATATATATTTCTTATTGACCAAAATGTTCTCTGCAAAATGATGACTTAATAGGAATTTTCTGTAAATAGTGCTTTCAAATATTGTTTAATATTTCCAAATCCATAATAGCTGTTAGAAAAGTGAGAGAGATTTTTGTAGTTGGAAAACTTAGGAACATAAACCTCCTTCAGTTTTGAAAAATTCATCTTGGATTTTCCACCATAGTTTATGAAAAACTATGATTTAAATAGGAAATTTCTGCAAAAATGTCCCTTCTTGCTCTGTTTTCATCTTTTAACCTTACTGTTCTTTTAACTTTTTTTACTTTCACTTTGGATAAAATTCATTGTTGTTGAAAGTATTTTCATCTTTATTTACCATTTACTGCCTCTGTATTTACTTTTACTGTTTACCTTGACTGCTTTGTAACTTCTTATGATTTGACCTTTTACTGTGACTTTCATTTGATACACTTTAACTCTAATGCTCTTTTACTGTTCTATTTTCACTGTCACTATGAATTTTTATTTCACTTTTACCATTCACTGTGAGATTTCATCTTTCTAATCTCTGCATAAATTAATTCTTTCTGTTCTCCTGCCTGGAGTCATTTGTTAAGTACTATCATTTAAAATTATTTTCTTTGTGAACTTTTGGAGCAAAACAAATCTTTAACTAGTATTTAGATTGTTTTATCCAAATTCTCCTTTTTCTAATGACCTGCAAAAAAAAATAATTTTTAATTAAACAAAGGTCTACAAGGAGGTGATTGATTTTTTTTTTGAAATACCTAAGGAATGAGATCTGGCTGTGAAGGTTTTAACTCTATTGGCACTGAGTAATTGAGTGTTACAGTTCTAGATTTTGAGCATTAGTAAAGGAGTTTGAATCTTTCCAAGTGTTTCTAAAGGTCTGAAAAAGGATAAATTTCTTCAAATTTGATTAAAATAGGTTAAAGTATTCGAAAATTGAGGTTTGATCAGGGTTTCTGAGGCATCAGAGATGTTCTGATGGCTTTGGAGGTCTCTGAAACAAACTGAGGTTTCCAGTGGTCTTGATAGAAGTTGCAATAGCTTTTTTTGAATTTTATACAAGTGAAAAAAACATACAAGTCTTGTTTCTTTTCAATCGGGAGGATGAATGCATAAATAAAAAAAGAGAGCTTTTCTGTGCATAATATGAAGCTTTTTATAAGGTTTTAGGTTTAGCAATAAGCATTGAATGACGATCATGTCAAAGAAGAGGGTGGTTTTGGCGCTTAAGACAGAAAACCGGAAATGGTTATCACACATAATTTGGGTGGTAAGTAGTTTTAGAGCTAACCCACATGATCCAATGAGAATTGAGCATGTGGAGAAGAGAGAAAATTATAAAACCACCCATTTCGCATAGAAATGAATTGGGAGTGGTTGTGGATGTTTTCTGCGCGATATTTTTTTTTCAGCCGTCAGATTTGGGGTTTCGATGCGAACGTCTCAGATTGGTTGGGAAGTTGCGTCGGGATTGGGGAGTGGGGCCAGGGTTGATCAATGTGGCGGGGACGGGTTTTAAACTTTAGAAATAACATATTTAATAAGTTAAAACCTTAGTTTATGAATTTTAAAGCATGAGAGGTCAAGTTTAAGTTGTTTGACCCTCATGGATTGTGGCATTTAGGACAAGTTGCACACAATCTTATTTGCGGAATTAAACTAAAGTAGTGGCATTTAGACTTGCAACACTTTCATGATCTATTTTTGGTGGGGTTCATATTTAATATTCTTTTGATCTTTTTTTCTTTTCTTCCTTTGATTGTTCTTTTAGGACATACCCTTTTTTGTTATTTTTTAATTTGGGAAGACATTTGTAGAAAGGAAAGGTATGTAAAATATTTCAAGAATTTTAATAGAGTCAAATAAAAATTATGAATCCTATATTTATAGGACCTTAATTGTGTCTACTTGAGGGATTCATTTATATCCTTTCAAGGTTGAGGTAATACTTCAGTTGCCTCCCCCGTCTTCTATTCATCAACTTCAGAGTCTCCAAGGAAAAACTGATTTCTTGAGGATATTTATCGTTAACTATGCTGAGATCACGAAAGGGTTTATGAGATTGTTGAAAAAATGAATCCCATTCCTGTGGGATGAATTCGCTCAATGCTTTTTTGATGTTTTGAAAAAGAATTGACCTCTACTCCTTTATTGAGTCCACCTGATTATAACAAATATTTTCTTTTGTATCTTCCCACAGTAGAATCTACTATAGGTATGGTTCTGGTTTAAGAGGATGATGCTCTCTCTGAGCATGTGATTTATTATCTAAGCCAAGGTTTGATAGGTCCTGAATTGCGATATTCTCTGATCGAGAAGTTAGCTTTGGCAGCAGTCCATGTTGTCTAGTGACTTAGGAATTATATTCTGCTTCGAAAACTTATGTTTTGGAAGCCATCAATCCATTTCAATTTTTTCTCAGTAGGCAAGTGATTGGGGGAAAATATAATAGATGGATTGTCATTTTACAAGAATTGGATCTCGTGTTCATGTATGCTAAATCAAATAAATCATTTATATTTGCGGAATTAATCTCTGAGTTACCTTATGGAGAAGAAATAGTTTATAAGGAATAATTCCTTGATGAACATCTTTTCCTTATTTCTTCACAAGATCCTTGGTATGGAGATAGTATTGTCTATCTCCAGAGTTAAAGTTTCCCCTCGCTTTTTTGAAGGATGAGCATAGAAAATTGTGTCACTTGGTGGAAAGCTAACTTATAATTGGTGACACTTTATATCGTGATAGGTTTGATTCAATACTTAGACGTTTCTTAACCCTAGATGAAGCTGAGGTTGTGCTGAATGATTGCGACAATGGAGCTTGTGGTAGTCATTTATCTAGGCTTGCTACAACCAAATTTTTTTTGTGTGACTGATATTTTTGGCCTTTGATTTTCAAATATTGTGTTGAAGCGGTCAAAAAATGTCATCCTTGTCAAGTTTATACTCAGAAGATGCGCGCTCATCGAACTAAGCTCTTTCTTGTTATTACCGTCGCTCTGTTAAAAAATTGGGGAATAGATTTTACGACTTGTAACCCGCCTTTGGCAAAGGGTCATAAGTACATCATTGTAGCAGTGGACTACTTCACGAAGTGGGCCAACGCTATGCCTACTTTTTCAAACGATGGTGAAACAAAAGCCCTGTTTCTATTCAACCAAGTCATTTCTCGGTTTGGTATTCCTCAAGAGATTGTTACTGAACATGGAAGTCATTTTAAGAACTCCATGATGGTGGAATTGGATCTTAAGTTAGGTTTTCGACAAGAGTATTGGTCTCCTTATTATCCCTAGTCCAATTGGAAAGTGGAAGCCGTGAATAAATAATTGAAGGTCATCCTACAAAGGAATATCAATAAATCTAGATCTAATTGGCATGTCATGTTGTATTCTGCACTTTGGGCATACCAGATGTCAGTTAAGGTTGCAACCGATTTCACTCCTTTCCAAATGGTTTACGGATTGGAGTCAATCTTCCTATGGAATGTGAGATTCCTTACATTAAGCTAGCTGTTGAACTTCTTCTAGACCCTACAAGTCTTGAAGAATGCCTTGTTTATCTAGAACGTCTTGATGAGCAGTGTCGAGATGCAACCACGATTAATGAGGCTCATAAGAAAAGAGTGAAGGTTCAGTATGATAAGACTATGTGACTTAGGGTTTTCTATGAAGGCGACCTCATCCTGGGCTATGATCAAGACAAAGATGCCTTAGGTGCAGGTAAGTTAAAATCCATGTGGTACGATCATTTCATCTTCAAAAGAGTCTTTAAAAAGGGAGCTTATGATTTGGTTGAATTTAATGAGCTGGAGGAGCCTAGAATTGGGCTATATCTAAAGAAGTATTATGCCTAGGCTTCTGCCTAGAATTTTCTTTGGTTTGTACATATTGTATTTTTTGTGCATATCTGTCTATCGGTTTCATTGTGAAGTTGATATATTTGATTTTCTTTGGAAGGTCTCTATGGATGATATGATCTATTTAGGCTTTGCCGATGGCGCTAGTCGACATACCCATAATTTGGCTTCTACAGCTTGGGTAATTTACTATCCATCCGATCAATTGTTTATCTCAAGGGGCATATGTATTGGTCCTGCTTCGAATAATGTTGTAGAATATATTGTTGTACTTAATCTATTGTCTGAAGCAATATCGGTTGGTGTTGTTTTGTTAGTAGTGTACTTAGACTCATAACTGGTGGTGTCTCAATTGAATAACATCTATCATGTTAGAGATCCATATTTATATCACCTATTTCTGAGAGTGCATTTATTACAAATGTCATTTAATTATATTACATATATCCATATTCCACGATTGGAAAATATATTTGTTGATTCATTAGCTAGTTAGGAAATCAATTGGCATATAATTAATTCATCACATTAAACATCAAAATCATAAATACTCATTGTATATATGAGAGAGTCACATCACTAAATCGCTTATATATAGATCAAAGTCATATGTTCAAAAACATACAAAATTGGACAATAATTTCCTACAAAATTAAGGCTTATGCCCGATCATGTCTATCATAAAAATATCAAGTCTTCCAGTCATCCTAAAATCTATGTTTGAGGGCCCTGCCTTAGATGAGCATCTCAGAAGAATACTATGGAAGTTTCCACACGGTGGAATAATTTCACCCAATACCATGGTACACCAACCATGTGTCTCTAAATAGCTTCTAAGAGATCTTCCACTGCAACCATAGGCACCTGGCAGGTTAAACCCTCCAATTTCCTCTATATGGCATGGAGGACTCTCTCAAGATCACCTCTGACATTCTCCACCTATGTTCCACTGTGTCTGTGCCTCGGTATACCCTCAGGTTTAACTGGTCCAACATCTGTGTCATGATCAATAATTTTTTAAGTAATTTGTCCTATCAAAAATATTTTCATTTCATATTATTCGAAAATCCAAAAAAATAAAATAATAAAAAATCATGAAATGCGATATACCAATCGCTCCCCATGTAGCTCTAGGTGGAAGTGGTACATCAAAGTTTGCCCTGAAGTCCATACATGCATACGGGTAATCCTCTATGGAGATCACTTGTTCTCCCCACCACAGGAAGAACTCATCATGAAAGGTAGTTCTAGGGACCTTGTTGCCCCCTAGTCTCTTAATCAGATCAACACACTGTGCTATGCGTGGATCTATTGGGATGCTGATTGTTGATATCATTTTGGGTCGAAGCCCAAGTAATCTCTTGAAAAAGAAAGTACAAAGGGTAGTCCCATATCCGAAGTGCTTGGTCTTGCCCTTCCGAATTGAAGTCAATTGTTTTTTCAAATTGATAAATAGTGCTATGCACCAATCATACAATGTAGTTAGGCAATCAGTTGCCAAACTCATGGTAGCTCTTGAGGCCTGGTGTAGTGATGTCGATCCGACTTCTCAGACAATAGTGAAAATAAGGATTTTCATGTGTAATCCCTCTACATCTTTGATTGGGATCTGAGTCCCAACCTTCTAAGTATATGCTGAGAAATATAGCCGGATGTAGTCCTCTACATTCAATCCTCCTGGGGCCTTCCCCTGCAAGTTTACTGGCTCTCCTCTTTAGGAAAGACCAGTGATGAAGTATATGTCTTCAATCTCAATTCATATAGGCATTTGATCAATCATAAATGCATCTTATTAGGGTTCACAGTAGTCCACAACCATCTCGAGCAATTTTTTCATATTTAGAATTTTGAAGAATTTTAACAATCCACATCTTCAAAGCACTTCTAGTGACAAAGCATCTTCCATTACCTCATTGTCAATAGAAATGTGTTCCCTCTCTCTCCAACTGATAGTCATCCTGCATCAATTCATTTTTTCATCCATTAGATATTTGATTTAAAAAATTGCACTTCGCATAAGCGAGTTTATTTTATACACATTCACGTATTTACGTAGCTTCAGTATATTCAACCCACGTATACGCAGAGGATTAATCTAAAAATCTAATTCCCACAATGAAATCAATTGAAAATTACTTGAATTGATATGGAAAATGATTAGAAATGAGTTTGATAAGATTACCTAGAAGATTTGCGGTGATTCGGCTGAGAAATTGACCGTATTTAACTTGGTGGTTCTTTGCTCCAGAGCCTTTTTCTCAAATTGACCAATGCACAAATGACAAATGTAAGTCTAAAAAGTCTGTTTATGCCAAATTTAAAAAAATTTCGAAACCCACTTTCATGAAGTTTGTGTCTAACTTTTTAATTTCTTTTGAACTTTATAAACTTTTGGGTTGCAAGTGTTGGGATAGGTTGTTTTCAGGACCATTTGAAGATTTTGAGACGATTTTTACCACTTCTATTCCATGACCGTTGACCCGTCATGGCAGGTATTATGTTCAACATTGGCATATAGGTTAGGGAAATTTACTTTCTGTTGCATTCTACATTCTAGCCTCCATACTAATATCTTTCCGTAGGGTTGACCCTATCATGTTATGATTATTAAAACATTTTCACTCGATGATTTATAAAATTATTATATGATGGTAGAGCCATCCTTTACATGGGATTCCTAGTTAGATCCTCGCTAGCATATGTTGCCCATGCTGCAAAATTGTGTAGGCTCAGGAGTCCTCTTTAGTCCTGCCATGACCTGTGCGATGAAGCTTCATTCTTCTTCTTCTCTATCTTTTTGGCTTTATACCCTAGAGGCTCCCTATTGTTGATTTGTTCTATTGCATTGCATGTTGACCATTTCTATCTCTTGGCCTTAATATGGCTTCACTTGGATTCATCTATAAGCCAAATTTTTTACCATGTCTTTCTGCAAAATCAACCTTGCAATCACTTAGCATCTACAAATTGACACCCTTTTCCTATGGACAAAACATTCTTGTGAGTATCATTTACCAGTTTCGCCACCTTGCATTGAGCATAGGATTGTTTCTATCTCAGGAATTAGTGCATCTGGTTCCCGACACTCGTTCTATGCACTGTACTATAGGAATTATTTTATTCCTTTTCAGGATTTAAATATGAAAAAGACAAAAAATTAAATATCCCAAAAAGAGCGGGAATGGGAAATTACTTCCGTATTTGATGGCAGCTAAAAATCAGTTGTATCGCCCTTGAACAAAGAAAAAAAGTAAAGTATTTTCTCCATTGAGATGGGCTTTAGCTTGACTTAGGAGAGCCATAACCTTGTTATTGAGTTAGTACAACTCCGGTTGGTTATCTCTTCCAATCATATGGAGGGTTTGTTCATGCCTCCTACATGACAAGCTTATACAAATTTATCATATGTTGCCATATAGTCACATTTTGAGTCGTGCTTTTGTTCAAGGGAAGTAAACCTGATTTGGCCTTTCTGTGGCATCTCTTGACTCATTTTCCAGTCGGCCATCCTCGACCAGTCAGAGTTATGTTCTATCACATCAGCTATTTGGTTGTTGCTCGTGTTGGTTTGAGAAGGTCTCCATTGACTTCTTGCTGGTGAGTTTTCTCTTATCGACTTTGAAAAATTTCTCTGAGAGTAAACTTAGAGCCACACCCTAGCCCTATTTCCATCATTGATAGGTGACCTTGTGCTCAGCATTTGATCAAGACCATGGGTATTTTACTGAGTGTTTTCCCTTATGTTCGACATCAGCTTTCATTATCACACATTGGGATTTGTGTAGTACCTTGTTTTCCATTTGACCCTATTGGTGGATTCCTCGCCTCTGTGATAGCTTTCATTATTTGTTGGTTCAGAGGGTTTTTTCCATGTGCTAGATACATTTTGTGTACGCCAAAAACGTGCTTCAGGTTGGTTTCTTCATCTTTCTTCGTCCGGTTCCTTCCAAAATTTGGCCTGCTGGTTACACTCACACTGGATTGATGTGGGATTCCTTAATTCCTTCCTTCCAGCATATCTTTTCCCATCGAATCTGACACATTTCTCTGGGAACAAGGTATAGGGTCCTTTTTTAGTACCTTAGGATTTGCAGTCATTAGTGGCAGACTCCTTCGCTATCGATAGTGAGAATACATCAATGTCTCCTGATTGGTAGATTCTATCAAGTGTTTGACTTCAACTCATTCGTTCGCACTTGTTAGATTGTACTGGGGTACCTTGAATCTCATCATCATTATTGGTCAGTTGTCTCACATTTGTTAATGGTATGCATAAATGACCAAATAATCAAACGATTTCTCACATGGTCGACTTCAGCTCATTTATTCCCATAGTGTAGAATTGTACCATGGTGATCAGTGAAGATCTTGGGTTTGCATCAACATGCTTTGGTTCACTTTGAAAACTCCTTCAATTTTTTTCCAGTGACACCATCCACCTTATATGTTGTAGTTCTTCACAGAAAAATCTTATATGTTGGCACCCGAGTTGCATGCAGTACCATTATTCCACTACTTATGATTTGGTACTTGGAGATTTAGTTTTGTGACTTCAATGATCAAAACATTTTCTCAGCATCATTGATCATATATTCTATATGTGATACTATGACATGAATGTTATGAAACCAGCTCCAAAAATAAAAGAAAAGAGAGATAAACGCCTTAGAAATAAGCCACTTCGAGGGGGAAACCTCCTTTACCTTACATAAGTGAACAATTCTTGGATGATACAAATGACAAAACCTCTTTCTATATATAGGAGTCTATGGGGTCACAATATAATTCTAGCCAACCTAACAATAATAATTTAAGGGCACAATAATAAAAATATGGGAGTTAAAGGGGTACAATAATAACAATAAGGGGGTTACACTAACAACAATAAGGGACTACAATGATAGATTGGAGGTTTATGTGGTGTAGATTTTCAGATACAATATTTGGAATTTGGACTACAATGGTAATCTAGGGAACTAACATGCCCCTCTCCTTCAAAAAAGTGTTGTCCTCAATGCTTGAGTAGCTCTGGATGATTCCTTATGAAATTCTCATCCTCCCATGTAGAATCTTCAGTGGGTAAGTTCTTCCACTTGATGAGATACTCTGAAATTGATTTCATAGCTGTCGAGTTCTTATTTCCGTGACTGCTTCAAGTTCCAATATGATTTTTCCTTCCTCATCAAGTTCTGAAAATATTGTTTGAACTGGAAGTTTTTCACCTACAAACTTCTTTAAGCATGAAACATGGAAAACAAGATGCACGTGCGAAGAAGCAGGAAGCTCCAATTTGTATGCCATAGTACCAATCTTTTGCAACACTTTGTAAGGACCATAATACTTTGGAGATAATTTATTATCCTTCTTAGCTTGCTTGAGGGACATTTGTTTGTATGGTTGTAGCCGTAAAAATTCCCAGTCTCCTACATCAAAAATTCTCTCGCTGTGATGTTGATCTGCCTATTTTTTCATTCAATTTTGTGTGAAATTTAGGTTATCCTTTAAGATTTGGAGAGCTTGTTGTTGATGCTCGATGTGATCTTCCATTGCTTGAACCTTATATTTTTCTCTTAAATATGATGTGATGGATGGTGGATGATATCCATAAAGTGCCAATGGGGTATTTTTTTGCTGCAATATGGAAGGAGGTGTTATACCACCATTAAATTAGAGGTAAACACTTGACCCATTGTGTTTTTTTATCAGATACAAAAAAATGAAGATACCTTTCCAAATATTTGTTCACTATCTCAATTTGACCATCAGATTGAGAGTGATAAGATGAGCTATGAGCTAGTTGAGTACCCAAACAAGAAAATAATTCTGTCCAAACATTTCCAGTAAAAATGGGATTTCTGTCGCTTACAATAATCTTTGGGTTTCCATGTAGCTTTTGAATTGTTTCCATAAATGCAGTATCAACTGTACTTGATTTAAATGGATGAGATAATGCACAAATGTGTGCATACTTGGTAAGTCTATTAACTACCACCATGATGACACTCTTTCCTTCAGACTTAGGTAAGCCTCTGATAAAATCCATTGAAATATCCTCCCAACGTTGACTTGGAATGGATAAAGGCTGTAGAAGACCCGAGGTCTTAATTGTCTCAACTTTATTTTGCTAGAAAACTAAACATTCCGCCACAAACTTTTGAATATGTGATTTAAGGCCATCCCAATTTTTTTTTCTTCTCCCTGTGGTAAGGTTTTAAAATCCGGAGTGTCCTCCTAAAGGAGAAGTGCAATTACAAAATAATATTTTGTTTTAGTTGGGAATTCCTACAAAGATATAGCGATATTTGTACCATAAGGAATCATTTTTCCAACTAAATGTATCATATGTACTAGGATCTTGCTGCAACTTTTGAATGAGTGTCCTCACTTCTTCATCCTTCTTCCATTCATCCCTTGCTTTGGTTATACAATATGGTTGGATAATAGAAATGTCACAAAGCAGTGCTTCCACCTCTTCATCCTTTCTTGAGAATGCATCTGCAACAACATTTAGCTTCCCTTTTTTGTAGATGATTTCAAAGTCATAATCTAACATCCTTGTGACCCATTTTGCTGCTCTTCTGAAGATAGTATTTGTTCCAAAAAGTGTTTAAGACTATCATGATCAAGTTTTACCTTGAAGTGTCTTCCCATTAGGTAAGGTCGTAATTTCTTTAGTGCATGTAGTATTGCCAACATTTCCTTCTCATAAATAGCTTTCTGTAAATACTTTCCTTTGATTGAACGACTTTCAAAAGCAATGGGTCTTCCTTCTTGCATTAAAAAAACACCAATTTTATTTCCGGAGGCATCACATTCCACAATAAAGGTTTTTGTGAAGTCTGACGTAGCTAAGACTGGTGCTAGGCACATTGCTTCTTTAAGATGTTGAAAGGCCTTAGTTGCTTCAGGAGTCCATGAAAATGCATCTTTCTTCAATAATTTTGTTAGAGGTGCTGCTATTCTTCCATAATTCTTAACAAACTTGTGATAATACCCTGTTAACCCCAGAAATCCTCGCAACTGCTTTATGTTTTTGGGGAATTTCCATTCCTTAATGGCTTTAATTTTGTTAGGGTCTACCTTAACACACTCATGAGATACAATATGACCCAGATATTCCACCTCTTGTACTCCAAAGAAACATTTGGAGGTTTTTGCATATAATTGTTTCTCCTCCAGTAGTTTGAGAACCCTGTCAACATGTTGAATGTGATCCTTCCAAGACCTGTTGTAGATTAGTATATCATCAAAAAATACTAACAAAAAAATTCTAAGGAAAGGTTTGAAAATGGAATTCATCAACCCTTAAAATGTAGAAGGTGCATTGGTAAGGCCAAAAGGCATGACCAAAAATTCATAATGACCCTCATGAGTTCGAAATGCTATTTTTGGAATATCTTCAGTCTTCATTCTAATTTGATGATATCCTGAACGAAGATCCAACTTGGTAAAATAAATTGTTCCATGTAATTCATCCAATAATTAATCAATCACAAGAATGGGAAATTTATCTTTAATAGTGAGCTTATTGAGCTCCCTATAATCCAGACACATGTGCCATGATCCATCCTTCTTGTGAACCAATACTACTGGAGCAGAGAAAGAACTTTAACTAGGTTGAATTATACCAGCCTCTAACATTTCTGCAATGATACGTTCAATTTCACTCTTTTGGACACAAGGATATATGTAAGGCTTGATGTTTAGAGGAACACTTCCTGGAATCAAATGAATAACATGATCATGATTGTGAATAGGTGGGAGTCCTTTGGGAGTTTCAAACAACTTAGAATGGCTGTCCAAGACTTTTTGGAGGTATGGAGAAATAGATGATTTTGATGTTGGAACTTCTAGTGAACATAATTGTGCAATTACGCCTCATTGTTATTTCTTCAGAAGCTTTGTCATGACATTAGAGCTTACTATCTTTCCTAACTTCCCTACGATACCCCGTAATTCAAATTCCTTTCTTCCGAAAAAAATTTCAAGAAAATTTCTTGAAAATTAAAAGCTACCGTCCCCAAAGATTGTAACCATTGTACTCCTAATACAACATCAAAACCTCCCATTGGAATGGAAAGCATTGGAATATTCAATACATATTCCTAAATGGTTAGCTTGATATTATGGAACTTTCCAGAGCAATTTATAGTTCCTCCATTTCCAACCATCACTTGACATTCTAGTGCTGGGTATAGGAAGCAATTCAATTCCTTGGCTACCTTAAAATGAATAAATTTATGGGTACTACCCGAAAAAATCAACACTATTACCTTTTTCTTCTTTATATGTCCTTCTATATTGAGAGTTTGAGTAGTGGTAATGCCTACCAATGCATTACACTTTATGGTCGGACTCATTTCTTCTTTCTATAGGGTTGGGTCCTAGTGTATATCCTCTTCTTTTGAAGTTTCTTGTTCATTTTCTTCCTCCTCTTCACAATCTTTGTAAAATAATTTCTTCTCAATGCACTTATGACCTTTAGTGTATTTTCTATCACAACTGTAGCAAAGCCCTTTTGCTCTTTTTTCTTCCAATTTTTGTGGTTTCAACCTTGTAGGTTGTGGAAGTCTAGGAGTAGCAACACTTCCTTCTTTATAGATGTGAGTGGTAGGCTTCCTTATCGCGATAATTTTACATTCAATTTTTCTTGCCAACTTGAATACATTCTCTAATGAATTAGGTTCCCAAACGTGAACCTCATGTTGGATGTTATCCTTTAAAGTCCCTATGAAGAAATCAATCCTGTGTTCCTTTGGAATATCCGCTACCCTTATATTCAATTTTTGGAAGTCCTCAATGTGCTCCACCACTGAACCCTTTTGTTTCAGATTTATCAATTGGCTAAAAAAGGTGTTTCTCTTTGTATCCTCATAATGTGCTATCATTTCCTCCGTACAAATTGACCAAGTGACAATTTTTTTACAGGAGAAAACCATCGATACCACACAAGTGTATTTGGTTCTAAATATAAAGTTTCAATGCGTATCTTTTGTGTGTTTTGCACATTATTGAGATCAAAATATTGCTCCATCTGTAGTATCGATGTTATGAGAACCTTGCCATCAAAATTCCTCATATCGATCTTTGGAATATGGTGGGTCTTCCATCCAACATTCGAGTTTATGAAATCATGATTAACATTTACTTTTCTCTCATCATGAGTTTCCTCTACTATCTTTTAGCCATTAGGAATCATTTCTTGTATCAACTTTGTCAAACCTTCCTTCAAACCTTCCATTTCTTACTTCAAAAATTCCATTTCTTCTTCCATACCATCCATATTAGCTTCCATGCCTTTCAAACCATCCATATTAGCTTCCACACCATTCTTCAAACAATCCATCTTAGTTTCCATGCCTTTCTTCAAAACTTCCATTTCATTTTTTGTTGCTCTTTACGAGAGAGAAATTTGGTGCAATCTTTACGAGAGAGAAATTTGGTGCAATTTATCTTGTAATTTTGATATATCATGTTGCACTTCTTCATCTTCATGAGTCATAGTAGATTATTCTGAGGGCTTTAAGGGTGTTGAATATTTTTTAGGGGGCATTTTAGAACCAAATACTGATATATATTTCTCAATATGCCCTTGGAATCACTTCAAACTGATTTTTCAAACAAGACTTATGCAATTTGAAAAAAAATACACACCTTTTTCTTTCTTTTGAGGAGCTCGATATTGAAACTGATTTCGGATGTTTCAATATCTCTGTGATTTCGGATCTTCAATATCTCTGTGATTTTGGATCTTCAATATTTGAAATTCAGTCCTATAGTAGCCCTTTGTATCTTCTTTTGAATGCCATAGGTCTGACCTAATTTGGATGTTTCAAGACAAAGATTGTCAAATCTCCCACGATCACCTAATTATGGACTAGTTTAGTGGAGAGAACTTGTATGACGTGCCACGTGTCACTATTTCCTCCTTAGACTTTGAAATTGATACACAGGAAACTAACGTCCGTGTAATTTCCGACATTTTTTACAGAATTCCAATCCGATGCTCAGAGAGAGAGAGTTATGACGATTTTCCCAAGGTCACCTCTTTTCAATGAAATTCAGGAGCCTGCAAAAACGCAAACTTCCATAGATCACATCTCTGAAAATATTGAAAAAAAAGATCTGAAATTTTTACACAAAGTTCCTCAGGATTTGGCTTCGCATGATACAAATTTCAGCTTTTAAGCCTTCATAGAAAAATTTATAGAGAAAATTCCACGATGACCTTTTTGGAGCAGTGAAACCCTAGAATCCAAAGCTCTGATACCAAATGTTATGAAACCAACTCCAAAAATAGAAGAAAAGAGAGGTCAACACCTTAGAAATAAGCCACTTCGAGGGGGAAACCTCCTTTACATTACATATATGAACAATTCTTGGATGATACAAATGACAAAACCTCCTTCTATATATAGGGGTCCATGGGGTCACAATATAATCCTAGCCGACCTAACAATAATAATGTAAGGGCACGATAATAACAATATGGGGGTTACATGGGTACAACAATAACAATAAGGGGGTTACACTAACATCAATAAGGGACTACAATAGTAATCTAGGAACCTAACAATGACTTTGATATGTACTTTTTGAGGCAGTGATCAGACAATCTACTATGTGCTTTGCAGTTGTTGTTGTACTTGTATACATATTGGATCCTCTCTATAATTGATATGCAGACATGCTTTACTTTCACTGACCATGGGTATGCTGCCTCAGACATGATCTTGCTTTCTGATCTCTTCCATTAGTTTTTGGTAGGCTGAAATCTAGTTAAGTCCTCTCAAGTCCTCACAACATTCTTTCTTATACACATAATAAATTTCAGGCATCATGTACCCATTTTGACCTCATATATTAGGGGCCATATGTTATAGAATCATTTATCACTTCTATATAATTGATGATTTATGTATTGGCCTTGGGCAACCTTTTCCTTTCAAATTTGGTCCTTTACCTAAAAAACATTATTTTGAATACCATACATGACTCCGCCCTCTCAAAAGCGCGTGTAGATGCGGGTCCAATTATACCAAACCCACGTATATAATTTAAAATATGAAAAAAATATAAAATTCCCTATTTTTTGGGCGGGGTTTACGGGTGTTGTCTTCTACAACAACCCCCCATTTCATATAATTTTTATTCACAATACCATAATATGAAATGGGACCCTTTTACTTTTTAATTGGTATCAATTTTGTATTATTTTGAAAAGGTCCGAACATGAAATAAAGAACATTACAAGAAACCTTTTCAATATACAAACCAATAAAGACCTTGGGATATAAACAATTAAATCTTTTATCATTGCGATAAAGCGATCGCAAGATCGCATATCGCAATGACAGAGGAGACAGAACTTATGGAAACATTGGTTGGCACCGATGCGATAACACGCAATCGGCGATCGGCAATACATGCATGCTTTAACAAAGAGCCCCGGTCAATGCTCCTGATGCGATGCGATATCGCTATCGGCGATCGAAGATTCTAAGTGATGCTAACCTAAGAAAAGCGCCGTTTCTTCCCGATGCGATGCGATAAAACCAAAACACGAACTTCGAAAAAGCTGTTAAAACGGGGATATTACGATTAATTCGTATTAAAAGCCTTATCTTTATAATGAAGATTCACCTGCGCTCAACCGCCAAAATGGCCAAGGCACGCTTAAACAAATCATTTCACCAATAAACGACGTGATGGATATTTAAATGATTGACGGGTTTTTGCGGCCATTTAATGAAATATTAAGTTAAAAATCTTTTTCAGATTGAATCCATGGCAACATTAAGTTAATTCTTCATCACGCAATATATTTTCCCCGTGTTTGGTTTCTACTATCAATTCTCTGCGTTACGCTCATTTTTCTCCTGTGCAGAATTCTAAGCTGATAGATGCAAGCAAAATGGGGAAGAAGTCCAAGAAAACTGCAAACGCTTTCGCCTCGCCAGTTATAGAGCAAGCCATCACTGATCAGGGAAACAAAAAGAAAGGATTGATATCCGATACTACATGTTCTGGTCTTGGCAAAACTTCTTGGCAAAGTACCTATAATTTGATAGAAGCTGAAGAACCCGAAGCAGCAACAGTAGAAGCCACAGTCGATACCACTCAGAAATCTGAAGGTACATTAAAGGACTTAGCTGACTCTTTCCTTCATCGGATAGCAGCTCGGGAACAAATTCTCCCATACACGAATGTAGTAAGGTGGGCAATTGAGGAACTCCCAATCACAGACAGAACCTTCTGCACCAGAGATGGGAGAGTCTTCGGTTCATTCCAAGCTAATGATTTGAGGCAGATGTATCATTTTCCTGAGCCTGAGAAGAAGTACAACAAAGCATTTCTGGAGAAATTCCGAAGTGAGAACGAAACTGAATCCGAACCCATTCGAAATTGGAGGCAGAATCCGGCAAAACACAAGCATAAGTCTTCCGGTATGTATTCTGTTGATTCTCTATGTTCTCCTTACTGCTATGCTAGAATAATGATGTGTAGATTATGGGGTTTACATGACTCCTCTAATTTCACTATAGAAATGGTTCCTTTAATGGAGGCAGCGTGCAATAGTGAAATTATGGATTGGGGAACTATACTGTCTGACAAATTAGCCACCGCAGTTCTTGATTTCAGAGGCAAGACTCGCATTTATGAAATGTTTATTTCCCCATTTTACTACAGTGCTTATATCCTGGACACCCTGTGTTTTAATTCTGAATTTCCCGTGCTCGGCTGGAGGTGGACTCCAAAAGAGCCCATGCCCATTCACATATACTATCAGAAATTGTGAAAAAACCTACCATAGGCATCATTTATACCAAATCTACAATGGCTTCATGTTACCCATTCATTACTCTATTTTTGATAAACCTGCTCCCAAGATTTCCTACCAAGCAGGGATTGATTTAACTGGCTTAGGGAGATGGTTTGCTGAGGAAAAATTTACTTATATAAGAATTTTTGGTAGCCAAGCCAAGCCTCACGTTCTTCCTCTGTACATACCTGATAAACTACTGGCAAGGGAGATAGCCTATCAGATTATTTCCGAGGGTGTAACACAAACTTTAAAGAGAAATAAGAAGCAGGTTTGGCCCTCTTTTCCTCTTAGATGTGGTGTCTACACTTTGAATGATCTCAAACATGCAGAGAAAGAAGCTATAAAGATGAAATCCTTAACTCTGGCAACTCTCCCTAATAGGCATTTTGATCCCGACAAAGTGGCCTATAATGCCCTTGAACATGCCAAATTGGCAAAGTTTGATCATAAAGAGGATATGTTTGATGACCTGTTCTCCACAACCGAGTCAATGTCCCAAGTTAGATCGTTGGCCAGGATGAAATATCAAGATGAAGGGTTAGTTGAATTCGACAGACTTAGAGCACAGAGGTTGCAAACTCTGCCCCTAGATCTATTAGCAACAAGCCCAGCAGCAGAATCAAACGAGCCAGAACAACGACATACTAAGGAACCTCTGGTTGTGACAAATGGACAGGAGAGAGTGCAAGAGAAAACCAAGACAAAAGAACAGGAACAGAGCATCATAAAAATAAATCAAGATACCCAAATTGACCCCGAATTGCTCCAGGAATGGCAGCAATTCGATTCAATTATCAATAATCCTGAAGGTTCAAAAGAAGCCCAAGCATGAAAAGTAGCAGACACATAGGAGAACGTTTAAAAACAGATTTCAGATGAAGCCAGCGGCCTACCCATTTCTAAAGGAAAAGAGATAATTCCAAAAGACCCCTCTGACCAAGTTATTTTGCAAATAGAAGAAATTCCCCCCTTGGATGTCTTCTATAGCCCGAAACATAAAGCTGTGGTAAAACGACAAAGGAAGAGGAAAAGGACTGATCAGCCTTCCCTGTTTCCAGAATTAACAGTGACGGGCAATGTAGTTTTGAAGGAGGAATTTGATCCCTCTGAGGACTTAACAAAACTATCACAATATGTCGGAGCCTATTCAGCAGCAACAATAGATAAGGCATCGGAGGTAAGTCTTTTATTAAAAACAAGAGACCAGGATATTCTCTTGTTACAAACGCAATTATCAGAAGCACGGAAAAAGGCAGAGCAGGCAGAACTGCAATTGTTAACACAGCAGCAAACCAATAATCAATTAACTCAACAATTGCAGGAGGAAAGGCAGAGGATTGATCAGAGTGCAGTTCAGAAGCAAAAAGAGTTATCAGAGGCATTGGCACAACTCAAGATGGCAAATGAACAAATGCTGAAGATGAAAGATGAGCAGATTGCTCAAATATCAGCCCAGCTTGAGAAAACAAAGAATCTTCCACAGGTAGCTGAATTCAGGGCAAAGGCAGTACAAATAAACAAAGCATTATTAACACAGATAAAGTTGTTATGTCAACAAATCGCCCAGGCAGAACCTTTATGTGACTTAACAACATCTCTAAGTAATAAATCAGCTGATGCTATAGCAGACTTCGAGCAAGCCGATGAAACAGTGACCAATTATCTTGAGTGGCAAAGTACTGAAGAAGGACAGTCAGCAAAATTGCCAAAGATCGTAGAATCACATAAAGAGATATTATTTATAGAATGGCAATCTCAGTTAAACAAAGCAGAGAGGGCAGTTTCCAGATGCAAATTAACCACAAGTAATTTGGTTGAATTGATTAATGACACTCTCTACTTATCTAACATGATTTCCCAATGTACTCCAGGTAAATTGACATCAGCGAAAACATTGGAACAGTCATGTTACTCAGAGCTGGAGAAAACTGGCAGATTAATTGCAGGAATTAACAGTTTGACATGGGACACCTATTGGATGTTCTTAGTCAAACCTTACAGCCAGAGAGCCGCCCTCAAATGCCTCTCGGATGCAATCGGATGCATCATTCCTGAAATGCAGGACGCCACCTATGATGCCCAACTCAATTCTCGCCTTAACCGACCACCAGAAGCGGAGCCGATGCTTGCAATTTGCCAGCTCAGAATTAGAGATGAACAGCCTAAGTGATGATTCATGCCGCCGACTGCCAGATTGCCATGATGGAGATATTCAAGATCGTATGATACCAATTAAGTAGGATTTTTCAGTTTCATAGATATTTAGATAGAATTAGTATTTATATACCCTTTCATGCATTTAGAAAGGGTCGTAAAGTTTTGTATATGACTTAAAATCTGAAGTTACACTACTGTACTTCAGGTGTATTCTTTTATAAAACTCGACCAATTATTCTAATTTTGATAAGAAAGCTTTTATGCAAATGTGCACTACTGTCTTTGTGTGAAAGTATTTTTGCGTTGAAAGAAGAATCTCAAATAGCGATTGATATTGGGGAACGACTTGCAGCTCATATGGTACTATTATCTATGTCTGAATCCATTTCTTTTATATTAATTGTTGTTTGATTACTTTTGCTATCATTGGATATATGTATGTGTTTTAATAGTATTTCTGTATTCCTTCCACTATTGGATGTTTATGGTATGCTTTCCTTTCAATCATATATATGTCAATGATATAAATTGAGATAAGTGTAATAATATTTTATCAATTACTTCATTCAACTAATTGAATGAAGTAATTATTATTTAAATGAATATATTTGTTTATTGAATAGTGTCATCTATATGCCTATTGACAAACATTGATCATCAAACGTTGCACTTAAGAATAGAAATTTCCCGGGATATAATAGTCATTTATATTTGTTGTTTATAGATTAAATACTCCATCCAATACCACTTATTATCACTCATTCACCCATTTCTATTCTTTATCGGGAAACTGGTCCCATCATATCCAGTCGGAGCCACTATTCCAAACGGAAAAGGAGCTATCTTAAGGTCCGGACCGGGTGGTTATCCCCCAATGTTGTTGCAGCGATTTTCGAGGCATCAACAACGGGTTACATTGAAAACCGACCTACAGGAGCCTGTGTCCAAATTGTTTCCCAACTGAAAAAACTGTCTTGAGGAAGTATAAATACACCACATGGGAAGGCCTAAATGGGAGAGAGAGATAGGTATTGATACTATAGCCTTTTAGTCTCTGATCAAGTCTGATTATCCATGTGCCTCCTGCACTTCCTAGGTTGATAAAACCCTTGTTTCCCTCTTTAAGATGTTCACCTCCTTTATGTGACATCCTTGAGTATCCCTATGGAAGAAGATTGTTGAGGCTTGGGTTGGACATATACGAAGGATGGTTTCGCTTGGTGCCGTGGATGAATCAAGTGGTATTCCTCCACATATTTTACATACATCAATAAAGAAGCTCTATCCCATTACTTATTTTGTGATCTTTAATGAATTTATACATGTTATGATCTTGTTATATTTGATTTCATGTTATTTTCTATAAGCTTTTATGATCTAATCACTTTTCAATTAGTACTAGTCTATGTGATTTTCTTGAATGAGTTGTAGGTTTTGAAGCACATGGAGAAGAAGAGGGTTTGAACCCTGCAGGAACGACCTAAAACGTAGGACCTACGGGTAAGGTCACTTCTCCCAATTTTACTAGTTTAAGCATTAGGACCATTATTTTTCTTGCTTCTTGCTGTTGTATGCCTCTTGCTTTGTTGGGGTTCTCAACCTAGACCCTAGGGTAATTCATCCTGTGACATAATTTATCAACCCTTGAAATGCAGAAGGTGCATTGCTGAGGCCAAAAGGCATGACCAAAAATTCATAATGACCCTCATGAGTTCGAAATTTTTTTTCTTCAGAATATCTTCAGTCTTCATTCTAATTTGATGAAATCTTGAACGAAGATCCAACTTGGTAAAATAAATTTCTCCATGCAATTCATCTAATAATTCATCAATCACATTGTTATCACTCGGAAAAAGTGAAACATTATTTGACATGGTCTTAGAGTTCATTTGTCAAAGGTATGGTCATAGAGTTCATTTGTCATAATTTAATATAGGAAAATTTAAATTTTTTCATATTAACCTATTCTAAGGTTCAAAGCCACCTCCATTCAATTCATGTCATGTCCCATCAGTCATCATTTGCTAACATATTTCATTTCCAAAGATTTTTAATTAAAAAAGGTCACTTTAGCCAGTTTTTCTTCTTTTCGTAGCGTTTTACACTGTAAAAAGACAATTTTCGCTACGAAACTGCTAAGAAATGAACTAACCACGCTACGAAAAAGGGTTTTTCTATCTGTCTTGTAAAAACCGGTGCAAGGTGTCAGTCCATGATTAGAAGTGTTAGGGTGGATGTCATTCGAATCAGTTAGGGTCATTTCAAAGGTACGAAGGTCATGGATGAGGTCATTATTACTGTTTTTAGCATGCATGAGTCATGATTAAGCCATGCACTATCATTGAAACTTTAAAAAATTACCCAATTGAGTCTTTTGTCATTCTCCGCTTCATCTTTGCATGCTATTAAGTTCTGGAGAGCTGTTTCACCAAGCCAAGCTAATTGCTAGCATTTTCAAAAGTTGGAGGTGTCACAAATCAGGCGAGGCTGAGAAGGCATAAAATCACCATGGCTGCAAAGAAGAAGACCAAAAAAGGTGGCCATTGCCTCAGATATTAGCCATTAGACCTGAATTTGTTAAACGAAGATCCAACTGCCTTAGAAGTTTTCAGAAGAACAGGGTGTTTGTAGTTCCGCCAAAGATTGCAAGGGTGCCATGTGTAGTTTTCTAAGGAGTTTTCTATTAGCTTCAATGGGACAGCTTCAAAGGTGGGAATGTTAAACATTACAGTAACACCACAGACCATTGCAGTAGCAAAAGGAATCCCTAGAGGAGGAGAGCAATCGTTCGAAGGCATCAATTTCACCATGCATGATTGTAAAGAATTCATCAAGACAAAGCATAATGAAATTGATCTCACGAATGCTATTCCAAGGAGCTATATGAAGGAAAACTACTCAAATATATTGCTAATCATTCAAAAGTGCTTCACCTATGAAGGGAGATACCACATGGTTTATTCCTACCACCTTAGGCTTCTGCTGCATTTTGTGGGTAAGAGGTCTCTTGATTTACCTTTTTACTTATACATAAGCTTAGCTAAAATTTTAGACAAGGTTCAAGTTAAAGCAGAAGGAAATGAAACCTCTCTTTTTCATCATGGTTTGATCAAGTTGCTGGTGTTAGAGGAGTTAAAAATATTAGGCAGATATTGGTCATCTTTTCTGTTCATAAGTGGTTTTGAAGTAGATGCTATCACTCCTAAAAGAACTCCCAAACCTACAGATATCCCATCACCTTCAGTAGCAGAGGAAGTTGAGCCAGTGATCATGGAGACAGAGCCTTTGCTGAAGGTTGATACACCCAAAGCTACACCTGTAAAACAAAAGCAAACATTTAGCAAAAATGGTAGCAAGAGAGTTACAAGGAGCCGAAAAGTGGCTAAGCTTAACTTAGAGTACATTTTGCATGCCATTGATATTGAAGAAACTCCCATTGTCCAAGCTGAAGAGATAAATGAGGGAGGAAGGAAGCTCAAGAAAGGTAAAACAACTAAGAAGTTAGAGTTTGCAGGTGAAGATGTAGGATTCATGTTTCAAGCTATAAAACCAATGACATGACATTCAAGAAAGGTGTTAGAAAGCATCAGAGAGGCTTAGAAGATCATTGAAACTGTTCAACCACCCCCAAGCATCACAGACCTCTCCTCACCTGCAAAAGAATGATTGGTCATCAAAAAAATTAAGGGTAAAGGACAAAGATTGAAATCCTTAAGGAGTATTTGAAGCTGGAAAATGATGAAATATCAGTCTTGAAGAAAGAAGCAAGGAAGAACAAGATTCAAAAGGTGTAGTTTGAAAAATGAAAGAAATTTGGGAAGAACAGGTCATAAGTGTGTCAAAGACCTTGGAAAATACAAAAAATTGATCAAATGGACTCAACCATAGAGAGGAAAGGTCAAACACATTATAAAAATGAACCTGCATTTATAATCTGTTAGAGTCAGCCTTTGCAGCCTTCCTCCAGTGATCAAACATGCTCTTACAAAGTGATTTTAAGGTGTCAAGCTCAAATTTTGTCATTTCAATGAGTCTTCAAGCAAAATTTGGTCACTAGGCATTAGGTCTAGGGTTTGTTTTCATGCTTTTCAAAGTTGTCCAAATGTTGGTCCATGTCACCATTCAGCTGAGTGTACCATCATTCATAGGGTTTTCATCATCATGTCAGGTTCCAAAGAGTCATTTTACACCTTGTTCATGCTTCAGTTGTGCCTAGGTAAGGTCCATTTCCCTCTCCTAGGGTTTTGGAGGTAATTTCTCTTGGATGGTCAAATCATTAGAAAAAATTGTATTCTGATGTTCACACACCTTCCCCTATCCTTAATATACCTTATTAAACACTTCCCATCACTGAGATCCCTCAAATTCCTCATTTTTGCACAAACCCTAGTTTCTTGCCACAGCTTGGCAATTTTCTAGGCTAGGCCTGTGTTTTGCCCTTTTGGACCCCTTCCCCTCACTCAATCTCTGAGATTCCACTTTCCCCTACTTCATAACATCCCTCCCTATTTCCAAAAATTTCCCCAAGAATTTAGAAGCCCCTTATCCCCTTCATTTCGCTTCATTTCGACAAAATTCCTTGTTTCACACATCGGGATAAGTTTCACTCAAAAGATGTTCAGAGAAATAAAAGATGAATTTTGGAACACTGAGAGAGGTTTTTTTCCAAAACCTGCCAAGGAAGAAAAACCTCCTTCACTTTTTACACAGGTGTCATGGTTTTAGAGAAATGTCAAAAATACCGTTGTCTCAAGAGAATTGATGCACCTGCTGGGAGTAGTGTTGGGATATTTGATTTTTGACAAGGCAAATGAGTTAAAAATTGGGAAATTCCACTTGGGTTGGATAGCCAACATCCAGAGCTTTCCAACGAGATATCATGAGCTCAATTTGGATTCCGGGAAGTACCTCAAAATCAGGTTGAAAGGCGCGCGACCCACTTGTTTCAGGGGTGAGACCCACTTAAATTTTTGGCTGAATTTTCAACTTCCAGCTCAGAGTTTCGGCCAGTTTGGACCAGTTTTGCTTGGGGATGAAATTTTTGAGTTATTATGATGTAAATTAATGTTTTGAATGTAAATTTGGTTCATTTTTACCTATTTTAGAAGATTCACTCTTAAAAAAGTGAAAATCATGTAAATGAATCAGTTTCCACTCTTTTAGAGGCAAGTTGTTAGCTGCCTAGATTTTAGTTCCTTGATTAGAAATTGGTTGAAACTGATCCCTGAAGGAGGAATTCGACTCCTAGAGGTGTGGGAAGGGGTTATGATGATCTATATGATGTAATTTCTCAATCATTTTCAGAGGTTGGAGAGGTTGGACTCTTGGGAGACTTTTGGCACCATTGTACATATTTTTTCATATTTTGGCTAAGGAAAGATCAGAGGTTTTGCGGCACTTGTTGGGATCCTTGTGGTGTTTTGTTCTTGATGGTGTTTTCTCTTTTTTTACTGTAAGTTCTTCATGTTTAATGTATGCCATTCCTTTCATATGCTTCTGAACTAAATTGAATGAGTAGATGAGGTTGAATCCATTGTTTACCGTGCTCTGCCTTTGAATTCATTTAGTTCTATATGTTTTCGACTGTTTGGAGAGGATCCAAGTTCTTCTTTGCCCTCTTCAGGTCCTCGTCGGTCTAATCTGTCCGTATATCCAATCAAAAGCATCAAGACATTCACCTACCTCGCCCCAACTCGAAATCTGCAAAGGTCTGACCTTATCCCCGGACCTAAAATTTGTTTTTCCCATTTCTCCAGCGAAAACCCAAAAATAAAAAATAAAACACTCCTATCTCTTTACTAGCCTAAAATCCGTATTAATTGTTCATTATAAGTCATCTCAGCCCCTCTGAAAACATTTTCTGAGATAGACCCGGAGAGAGCCCTCTCCTGTCCTCGTAGGGCTAGCTACGAGGCTGAGCGTGGTTTTATGTAGCCTTGAGTTTTATCTCATTTCAGCCTGAGGTAGATTTGAGCGCTAACATAATCTAAAAATAGGACACTGGAGGACCAAGTCAAAGATCTTCAAGAGAAATTAGAACTGATTCATGAAGAGCTGGAGAAGAAAGGTTTGAATATGACTATGGTTGAGGAGCCCATAGTTCAATTGATCATAAATGAAGAGGAAACACCACAGGGGCATTAAGTTGAGATTGAATGTGTTTTAGAAGGTTCATGGCATGCTGAAGATCAATTTTTTACAGCTAGAAGTCATTTTTTGGAGACAGTTTTGAAATCTGGAATTTCTGCACTTTTACACAGTTTTGTAGCGTTTCCTAGGCTTAAAGCCAGGAAAACACTACGAAAAAAATCTATAGCAGCATTTTTGCCTCTAAAGTCATTTTTTTTAGTTTTCAAGGAGGGATTTTGATGATGATGAGGTGTCATGTCTTGGTTGACACCATGGAATAGCAAAGGAGAGAAGTATTTGGGTACAAAAGCTATTTTTTAGACGCTACCAAAGCTCGCTGTGAAACTGTCCTGTTTTCATATCGAGCTATTTTTGAAGGTTTTGGAGTGTCTTAATGGAAATTTTGGACAGCTTGTTTCGGGGAAAATCACCTTAGAGGTTTGTTGGGTTACAACCTCCACAGAGCAGGGCATGCTACTCAAGAAGGACTCACACAACCATACATGTTCATGAAAAACTAAATAGAGCAGATCGAGGAACTTACCCGTAGGTCCTACGGTTGAAGTAAATCCAGCGGGGTCCAAACTCCCAGCAACCCTTCTTCCTTCTTAACCTGAAAGACAAGAAGAAACAAGCACGAAGAACTGGTTGTACAACATATATCTACTCTAAATGTTAGTGAAATCCATATGAAACATTAGACAAACCATAATAAATGCTTAAATAACAATATTCTCATATATGCAAGCGGACATTATCACGTATATTTCGGGAACAAGATGGTTCTTCTGTATTATAAATAGCATGTACAGAAATAATGAGTGGAGAGATCACCTGAATCCTTGCATGATCTTCGAGCAGACCGTCGTCCGGATCCATCCCACCCTTGCCTCACTAAGATTCCTTCCGAACTGGTGCATATGAGATGACATATAGAGAGATGAGCATCTCCAGGAAATAAGGGTTTCCTGTAATGAACTAGGAAGTGCAGGAGGCACGGGAATTCAGACTTGGATATAGGATTCCAATAGAGTATAATATCAGTAATTTCTCTCCCCCTTAGGCCATGCACATGAGGGGCTTTTATACTCCCTCAAAGTAGTTTCAACAGTTGGAAACAGTTGGCCACGTGCTAGGGTGGTTGAACTACCAGAGTAACCATCAACCCAACTCGAAAATAGGGATTTTTTATATATTTTTTAATGATTTTAATGGCATACGCGGAAAATTACATGTGGACTCGCGTATACACGCGGAAAAGTCTGGGCATAACCGCATATGGGGATTTTAACACTGTTTTTTAGTGAATTTTGTCCAAGTATGTAGGAATGGGTGCCCAAAGCCATAAAAGCAATCATGAATCATATGAAGGTGAAAAATGATGCTATAACAGATGCCCCCTAATATATGAGGTCAGAAGGGGTACATGATGGCCGAAATGTATTATGCACATAAAAAGAACTTCGCAAGGACAAGAGAGGACTTCACCAGATTTCAGCCTGCCAAAAACCAATGAAAGAAAACAGAGAGTCAACTCATGCTGAGGCGGGCATACCCATGCTCGGTCAAAAATACATCATATAGAAAGTACTGAATAGATCCAACATGTATACAAGTATAACTGAACTGAAAGTACACAATGAATCATCTGAGCATGGCCCGGAAGTATAAGTCTGAATCAATGTCCAAGTATCACATATAGAAAGTTGATCAAAGATGCTGCAACTGGATGTCTGATCAAATAAGTAACTGAATCTCCAAGTACCGAATCATAAGAGGTGGAACAAACGGTACAATCACGCAACTCGGGAGCCAACATATAAGATGCTGCTGTACTGAACTGCAACATATAAGGGTGGACGGCATCACTGGCAGAAACTAAATGGACTGTCAAAAGTGAACCGAGAAATGTTGATGCAACCCGAGGTCTTCACCGATCACTATGGCACAATTCTACACAATGGGAATAAATGAGCTGAAGTTGACCATGTGAGAAATCGTTGGATTACTGGTCAATGATGTATACCATTAACCAACGCGAGACAACCCACCAATAATGAAAATGAGTGTCAAGGTGCCCCAGTACAATCTAACAAGTGCGAATGAATGAGTTGAAGTCGAACACTTGAAAGAATCTACCAATCAGAAGGCAATGATGAATCCCCACTGTCGATAGCGAAGAGTCTGCCACTGATGACTGCAAACCCTAAGGTACTGACAAAAAGACTCTAGACCTTATTCCCAGAGCAATGAGTCAGAGTCGATGGGAAAATATCTGCTAGAAGGAAGGCATTAAGGCATCCCACATCAGTCCAGCGCGAGTGTAACCCGCAGGCCAAGATTTGGAAGGAATCGGACGAAGTAGAGTGATGGAACCAAAACTGAAGTACGTTTCCGACATGCACAAGATGAAGCTAGTGCACGGAAGAAACCCTCTGAACCAACCAATAATGAAAGCTGACATAGAGGCGAGAAATCCACCGATAGGGTAAAATGGAAATCAAGGTACTGCACGAATCCCAAGTGTGATAATGTATGCTGACGTCGAACACAGGGGAAACCACTCAGTCAAAGACCCATAATGATGATCAAATGCTGAGCACAAGGTCACATATCAATGATGGAAATAGGGCCAGGGTGCGGATCTAGGTTTGCTCTCAGAGCAATGTGTCGTAGTCGATAAGAGACAAACCCGCTAGCAAGAAGTCAATGGGGACCTTCTCAAACCAGCACGAGCAGAAGACCAAAACATCTGATGTGATAGAACAAGATACTGACAAGACCGAGAAGGTCGACTGAATAATGAGTCAAGAGACACCACAGAATGGCCGATTCTGGTTAGACTTCCCTTGAACAAAAGCACGACTCGTGATGACCATGGCAGTAAAAAGTGACACTGTATAAGTCTGTTATGCAGGAGGCAGAGCAAACTCTCCATATGATTGGAAGAGATAACCAACCGGGGGAGAACTGACCAGTGAAACAAGGCAAAAGCTGAACCTAGGTCAAAACTAAAACCATCCCAAATGAAGGAAATATATAAGTGTATGTGCTTTGTTCAAGGGCAACAAACTGACACTGTACTGCCATCAAATTACGAAGTAACATCCCGTTCCCACTCTTTTTGTTATATTTGATTTTTTTTGTCTTTTTCATATAATAAGCCTGAAAAAAGAATAAAAGAATGCTATGGTACAATGGATAGAACGAGTATCAAAAATCAGATGCACTAGTTCCTGGGATTGGAACGATCCTATGCTCAATGCAAGGTGGTGGAAACTGGTAGGCGATACTCAGAGGAATGTTCCATCCATAGGTAAAAAAGGGTGTCAAGTCGCGATAGCTAAGTGCATGCAATGGTTAACTTGTACATATAGACGAGGTCAAAAGTTGGCTTAAACATCGAGTCCAAATGAAGCTGGCTAAAGGCCAGGATAAACAAGTAGCTAACCAATATGAAATGCAGTAATACAACTTAACGACACCAGGGAGCCTCTAGGGTAATAGCCAGAAAAAAGATAGTGAGGAAGAAGAATAATGAAGCTTCAACACATAAGTCATGGTGGGACTAAAGAGGACTCTCGAGCCTACATAAAACGCAGCATGGGAAAAAAGTGATAGCGAGGAACTAACTAGGAAGCCCATGTGAAGGAAGGCTCTACCACCAAGTCATGATTAAATAATCGGCGAGTGAAATGGGTGTAATAGTCATGACCTGATGGGATCGACCCTATGGCAAGTGATCAGTATGGAGGCTAGTATGAAAAATGCAGCGGAAAGTGATTTCCCTAACCTATATGCCAGTGAAGATCATATACCTGCCGTGATGAGTCAGCAGTCATGGATAAAAAAACCGGGAAAAATCTCAAATTTGTCAAAATGTACCTGAAAACATACCAAACTGGGCACTTCCAAGCATCTGGATTATGCAGCTTAAGATAGATCGAAAAAATAAGCATAAAATTTTTTTGCGAAAATTTTCAACTTTTTAGCCATAAATAGACAAATTACCTCATATTTGGTTCATTATTACATTGCTGATTTGGAAAAAAGTGCTCTGGAGCAAAAAACTTCTTTCGTCAAATCAGGAGCAATCGACCGTCGAATCGCACCGAATTTGTCAGGTAAGCTCATCAATCATCCTTGCAAATCATTTTGTCCGTTTATAAATTAAAATTTAGTGATTTTCACCATAGAAACCCTTGCTAAAAAATGCGGGCTTGCGCATACGCGGGTTGGTAACGTTAAAGTCGCGTATACACGCGACTGTGCACAAATAAAGTCGCGTATGCGTAGGCTCAAATGAAAAAATGCGTAGCTAATGGAGGATTTATTGAATTTTGACAGGATGAAAATCTCCTGGAGAGAGCGTGAACACAACGCAATTGATCAAGAAGTCATGCAAGATCGAGCATCGCTAAATATTCTTCGTAATTGCGGATTGCTCAAATTTTTCAAAATGCCAAATATGAAAAGCAATGTCCGGTTGCTTGAAATGCTCGTGAAATATTGGGAACCAGAAGAGGACTGCTTTATGATAGATCAGATGCCAGTACGCATTGAAGTGGAAGACATATATTTTATCACTGGACTCTCCCGGAGGGGGGAACTAGTAGACTTGCACGGGAAGCCCTTGGGAGGGCTAACTGTGGAAGATTACGTCCACGTGTACTGCATAGAGGGTTCCAAGAAAGTTGGAACTCAGATTGCAATTAAAGATTTAAGGGATTTGCACATGAAAATCCTCCTTTTCACCATTGGCAGAGTGGCAGGATCTGCCTCCCTACATCAGGCGTCCAGGACGCAAATGAGCATAGCAGTGGAATGCTTGACTCATGTATATGATTGGTGCACAGCCCTATTACTGAACATGGAGAAAAAATTGACCTCAATCTGCCAAGCAAAGACAAAACACTTTGGATACGGTACAATTTTGATGACATTCTTCTTCGAGAAGATACCAGCATTGAGACCCAGAGTAATCTCTACCATCAGCAGCCCGAGAGACCCAAGAATTGCCCGTTGGGTAGACATGATGAAGAGATTAGGGGGAAGTGAAGTTCCCCGGACCACTTGGGATGATGAGTTCTTCCTTTGGTGGGGAGAACAAATCATCGCTGTGGACGACAATCCCTATGCCAGGATGGAATTTCGTGGAGATCCAGATCTTGTTCTTCCACCAGGCATAGCATGGGGCACAGTCGGTAAGTTTGCAAATTTTTTTTTATTTATATAATTTTTTGGATTTTTTCAAATATGTATGAAAAAATGAAAAACAAACATGTTTTTGATTGGATTCATAATGACTTACAATGTAAACATGATCATGATACAAATATTGGACCAGTGCGACCTGAGGGTTTCCCGCGCCACAAGCGTCGCAGGGGCGAAGCAGATACAATGGATTCAAACAGGACCCTCCAGGCTGTACAGAGGAACTTGGAGGGGTTAACCCGCTAAATACCTATGGCTGTCGTGGAAGATCTGCCGGAAGCCATCCAGAGACAGGTGGTAGGAGTGCCCCGAGACTGTGTACGGTTATTCCGCCGAGTTGCCACCGCGATCATGTTCTATAGGAACATGACTTCTGGGCAGGGACCTCAGGAGTAGATAGATATTATGTATCAGATGACTGTATATATATTTTTTTGAGACTGAACATGATCGGGAATAAGCCCAAATTTTGTATGACCTTATGGATCCAAATTTTGTAAAGTTTTTGAACACTCTGATGATATATATACAACGATGTTTGATGTGATGTGATAAATGTATCAAAATATATGATGTTTTCGATGATTAAATTTTATTGTATGGAATGATTGATATGCCAATCCAGTGCCTGATTAGCTAATGAGTCTGCCAACCAATTGTCAGCTCGAGGAATATGAATAAAAGTTAAAAAATGAAATGATCTTTGTAACAAACGTACCCTCAAGAACAACCGTAATAAAAATGGATCTCGAACCCGATAAGTATTGTTCAACTGCGACACCACCAGTTGAGAGTCCAAGAAAACTACCAACGAATCAACACCCAAAGATATTGCCTTCGAGAGTAGATGAACAACTGCAGTGTATTCTGCTATATTATTGGAAGCAGGACCAATGCAGACCCCTCTTGATACTAACAGCTGACCGGAAGGATAATGAAGCACCCAAGCCGCGGAAGCTAAGTTTCGGGTGTGTCTACTAGCACCATCGGCGAAACCAAAATGACTCATGACATCCAACACAACCTGCCAAAGCAGATCAAAAACATCACCAACTCATCAAAGATCGAAAATCAATCAGATATGTACAAAGCAAAAAAATACTATATACAAAAGCAAGATGCCAGGCCAAAGCCTAGGCATAATACTTCTTAAGATAGAGCCCATTTCGGGGCTCCGACAACTCGTTCCCTTCGAAATCAACCAAGGTATAAGCTCCTTTCTTAAGGAATTTTTTAACGATGAAGGGGCCATACCACATAGAATTAAACTTTCCTGCCCCCAGGGCATCTTTTTCTTGGGCATAGACCAAAACAAGGTCACCTTCCGAAAAAACCCTGGGCGTGACCGCCTTATCGTACTTAGCTTTAACTCAGTTTTTATGCACTTCATTCATCGTGGCGGCATCTCGACGCTGCTCATCGAGATGTTCCAAATGAAGGATCCGTTCTTCAAGACTAGAAGTGTCAGGAAGAAGTTCAACAACTAATTTAAGAGAAGGAATCTCACATTCAATGGAAAATACAGATTCCAACCCGTGTACTAGCTGAAACGGAGTAAAGCCAGTTGCAGTTTTCACTGATGTCCTGTATGCCCAAAGTGCGGGATATAGCATAATATGCCAGTTGGATCTAGCTTTATCGATTGTCCTTTGAAGAATGGTCTTCAAGGATTTGTTCACGACTTCCACTTGCCCATTGGCCTGAGGATAATAAGGAGATGAATGCTCCTGCCGGAAACCTAATTTTAGAGCCAACTCAGCCATCATGCTATTCTGAAAATGACTGCCATGATCAGTGACAATATCTCTGGGAATACCAAAATGAGCAATAACCTGGTTGAAAAGAAAAAGAGCTGTTGTCTCACCATAATTCCCAAAAGTAGACATAGCCTTGACCCACTTCGTAAAGTAGTCTACTGCTACAATAATGTACTTGTGACCTTTAGTTGAAGGCGGGTTACAAGTAGTATAATCAATACTACTTTGTAAAGAGATAGCGGTAATGGCTGGAAAAAGCGAATTTGGATGGGCGCGCATATTTTCGACCATATAAGACTTTACACGGATGACACTTTTTGTCGATTCGATACAATCTTGAAAAATCGAGGGCTGAAATTACCCGGCATACAGATTTTTTGGGCGCAGACGGATAAATGACCCCCACAAGCTCCACTGTGGGAATCATTCAGTACAGCCTCAACTTCTTCGAGAGTTAAGCAGCGTCTCAGGATTGAATCAACCCCTCGACGGTATAAAGCATCACCAATAATCAAATAATTATTGGCCAAGTGACGCAACTTACGACGCTCATCTTTCGAAAAAGTAGAGGGAAACTTCGCAGTCTGGAGATACACAATGATATATCCATACCAAGGATCCTGTGAAGAGATAAGAAACAAATTTTCATCCGGAAAGGATTCATCATAGATCATCTCTTCCCCACAGGGCAACTCAGAGATCAATTCCGCGAAAACCAATGATTTCTTGGACTTTGCAGACATAAACTCAAGATCAAATTCCTGCAAAATCACAATCCATATATTGTATTTTCCCCCAATCACTCGCCTACTGAGGACAAACTGAAATGGATTGGCTGCTGCTAAAACACAAGTTTTTCGAAGAATAATGTAATGCCGGAGTCGCTGCATAACATGAACTGCTGCTAAAGCTAACTTTTCTATCGGAGTGTACCAAAGTTCAGGTCCTACCAAGCCTCGACTAAGGTAGTATATAACATGCTCGGAAAGAGCATCATCTTCCTGAACCAGAACCATACCAATAGTAGATTCTGCTGCTGCCAGATAAAAAAGGAAATCCCTGCTATAATCAGGTGGACTCAATAACGGAGCAGAGGTCAATGCTTTTTTCAAAGCATCGAACGAGCGTTGAGCGAAGTCATCCCAAAGAAATGGAACTCCTTTCTTCAACAATCTCATAAATCCCTTGGTAACTTCAGCATAATTTATGATAAATCTCTGAAGAAAATTAGACTTCCCTTGTAGACTTTGAAGCTGATGGATAGAGGACGGGGGAGGCAACCGAAGTATTGCCTCAACCTTGAAGGGATCTACCCTAATCCCTTCCTTAGACACAATGAATCCCAATAAATGATCGGATGTAACCGCGAAGACGCACTTGTTCGGATTGAATCTAATCTTATAGAATTGACATCGTTCAAATATTTTCCGGAGGTGAGCAGGATGATCCATCCTCTTTCGAGAATGAGCAGCTAAATCATCCAAATACGCCTCGATAATATTTTTGATGTCGTGGAAGGCATATGACATGGCCCGCTGAAAGGTAGCCCCAACATTTTTAAGACCAAAAGGCATCTTCTTGTATGCAAAAATACCCCAGGGACAAATAAAGGCAGTCTTATGCTGATCTTTAGGACGGATAGTAATCTGATTATATCCGGAGAAACCGTCCATGAAGGAGAAAATCTCATTACCATCACACTCGTCAATGATTTTATCGATAAATGGTGTGGGGTAATTATCTTTAGGACATGCTTTATTTAGGTCTTTGAAATCAATGCAAACTCGAATCGTTCCTTGCTTTTTATCTACGGGAACAGGATTTGAAACCCATTCAGTCAAAGGAACAGGGAAAATGAATCCCGCCTTAAGCAGCTTCTCAACCTTAGCTTTGATAGCTGCTGCCTTCCTAGGATTGACCAGACGAAGTTTTTGCCTCAGCGGCTTAGCGTTTTCATAAGTCTTGATCTCATGTTGGACAATAGATGGGTCTATTCCAGGCATTTCCTCATAAGACCAAGCGAATACATCCCTATACTCTTTAAAGAGTTCGGTGTAAATTTGAATCTCTTCATGGGAACATTCAGCTCCGATGAAGACATTCTCAATAATATTGGGATCCCTGGAAATGTTCACCGGGATAGTAGGAGAAATCACAGCCATGTTCCCTTCGGCATAAACCTGTGTTGGTGCTAAAGGGTTCAAGACTGGGTTAACAGGACCAGGAGACGGAGGACTTGGAAAAATCGTTTCAACTTCGCTCAAGTCAGGTAAAAAGTAAGACCGATGATGCAAATCATCCCATGGTCTATCTATACCAGTCATGGCTTCCAGGATGGCCTCTTCAGATGGAAGAGTGGTATCAAGGCAATCCTGGGCAAAAGAAGAACTAAGTGTCCAAGCCGGAGCTACATCTCCATCCAACTCTTCCGGTGACAGAGGAGCTGGGATGGATTCTGCAGAGTCAACAATAGACTGATAAGCAATCTCAGCTGCAGAAATAGGAAATTCCATTCCACCCACTTGACGTTCCGCTAATGTGGCAGTAGGGGAAGGTAAGGTCCAAGGGTCCGAAAAATAATGAGTTCTGAAGAACTCTCTTCGAAGAGGAGCCTTGGAGGAGGAAATTGCATTAATATGAATCGTAGGAGGAGGAATATCGAAAGTACCCATCAAGAAAGAATACATTCCAACTCCTAAATTCTCAACAGGTGCCTTAGTATTATCCAACTTTGGAACAGATGAGTCAGTAGACGCATTCGGGTCTACAGGAGGACAGTCCAGTTGATCCGCTGTAACAATCCTCCCTTCGTGGGGGAAACATATAATCCGAAATAATGAGGATGCAATGGAATCCATCTCATAAATCTAGTTTCTTCCCAACAGAAGGTTGTAGTCCAAGCTTGCGTCAACTACCTCAACCTCTATATTGACGGTTTTGCCCCCAACACAGATGGGCAAAGCTGGGACAATACCATGGGGTCTGTGAGAATGACCATCGAACGCAGTCAGAAGAGTGGTAGATGGAACAGCTTTGGGAGATCCAATCGTCTTCCAACATGTGAGAGACATCACGCATGTGGAAGCACCCTCATCAACAACTGTCCGAAAGATGTTACACTTCCGGTACGATTATTTAATATGAAAAGCCATGTGATGGGGGAGTCTCTTCTTAAAATTAGTCATATCAAAAGTAATCAGAAGAGAATTTTTTGGATCAATAGCCCCAATGGCAGTGAGCAAAGCACTGCGCTGAGCCGGACAAGACTGGAGTACCTCTAAAGCCGACATAGCACAAGGAATTTGTGCCAAATCTTCCACAATCGAGTAGTTCTGGGCAGCCCTAGCATTTGGATTAATCATGGATCGCTTAGAAGATGCTTTGGGCATCCGAGGCATAGACTCAATAGTAGGCTTCGTAATGTGAAGCGGCTCAGTAGCATCAGGAATATCCTTAGCTTTCGAAGACTCTTCTCCGCCATAATCACGGGATCTCGTAGCGATATCCACGTGAGCACTCATCATGAAAATGTTCGATGGAATTTCCCCTTCCTGGGTGCCCCCAGAGGAAGCCCCAGGATTTTGATTCGCGCCAAAAAATAATTGTTGCCCTTGGGGAAAAGGGTTTGTTAACACAGCCTGGGAACTAGAAGAACCCTGCTGGGCTAACAAGCGCTGCGCATCCTGAATTTTAGGGCAAAGGTGTGTAAGATGGTCTCCAGCACACAGCTTGCATGGAAACTTCACTTTCTTTTTCTCCTTTGGACCCTCACCAACATGCTCGTTGGTTTTATTCGCATTACCCTTCCCGTTCTTGCCCTTTTTCTTATTATTTCGTCCCTTCTTCTTCCCTTCGGATTGTTGATTTCCTTTGGGGTCAGAAGCTTGGACAACATTTATGGACAAAGACTGGGAAGGTGATGACTCAGTAGGCACAGCCTGACCAGAAGGAGCAGATTGCAAAGACAACTGCTGCAATTGAGTAATCAGGCTGGATGCACCACTATTGATCTATCCAATCAGTCCGTCACCATGAGGACCGGGCTTAGTTTTAGATAAATCTAATTTGGAGCGAGGAGCATTCGACAGATACTTATGGAGGACCCCAGACTGAGAATAGATCAAATCAAGCTGCTGGGCCCTAAAAATGGCCTGCTCCTCGGAAAATACCCCGGAGAGGGATACATCTTTCGAAATATCTGACTGCAGGGATTTCAAAAACCATTCCAAAAGGAATTCACCTGGAATATGAGCTTTAGTAACCCTCTTCCTTCTCCTCCATTCCTGAATGTGATCAGAAATGTGGGTTGCGTCGTCCTGCTTAAAATTAGCTAGGAGCTCAGTCCCAGCGTCATATCGGACAGGAAACTAAAAATGGTTCAGAAATGTAACAACCAGTTCTCCAAATGTAGCAAAACTGCCCCCAGTTAGCTCAATGTACCAATTTTCAGCGTTTCCAGTTAGGGTGCGTTGAAATAATCTAAACCTAATCGAATCATCGATCAGGGAGTTCGAAGAACACCATAAATGGAAATTAGTGATGTGGTAAGCCAGATCTTCTCCATTCTTGCCTTCAAACTTTGGAATGTCTGAAGGAAGTTTGGTGGGAACCGGAGGCCACCCCGGACTATAACGAATCGGATCATTAGTCAACTTCGATAGATCTGGCAAGTTTAACGTTGCCAGAAAAGGTAAGCGAGGCGGAGCCTGAGGATTCCATCCTTGATGGGATGGATTCCCAACATTCTGAAAAGAATAACCTGGATTTGATGAGGCACCAGGTTGCCCAAAAGGACTCGTAGAAAAAGGAGAAGAACCTCCTCCCAACGCAGAGTTACCAAAGCCCAGACCGGTTCCCCCCGCTGAAGTATGAAATGAAGAGGAAAGCCCCTGATAGGGGTTCCAGGCATTAGAAAGAGGAGAAAAGGTCTGATAAGCACTCGACGAAGGGAAAGAACTATTCCCTTGGTGACCAGCGTAAAACTGATTCCCTGCCCCCACTGTAGTGAATACAGGGTTCCATCCTGTAAAAGTGGTCGAATTCTGACCTCCAGACCAAGGATTGAAACTCTGGGTCTGAGAAGTAAATGGAAAGGACCCTAAAGAAGGATTGGAACTAGGAATGTGCCCAGTTCCAAAGGGGAACCCATGAAAAGAATCTGATCCACTAGCCATGGAAGACATGGGTGTAGATCCAGCTGCAGCAGCGGAAAAGGAAAAAGAAGGAATCCCACTAGTGGGCATTCCGAAACAGAAGGGACCAGAATGAGAAGCATGTGCTTGGGTGAAACAAGAGCCAAACACAGCAGCACTAGAAGCAATTGAAGATAAAGCAATAGTGCCCCCTCCTTCAACAGAAGCAGGAGTCTGAATGCCTGCAGCACTCACAGCAGAAGCCGCGTTCCCAGTCGTGGCCATCGAAAGGTATGAATAATATGGAGGATCTTCCAGTCTCTCTAACTCAGGTTTGATGTATTGAACAATGAACAGATAATCAGGAGGAAGAGGAGATGGACCTGACACAGGAGGTTCAGGTACTTCCTCAATTTTAAAATCTTCTTCCTGAGGAAACAAAACTCGCGAGGTGAGCGGAACGCTCCTCTCGGAACCGACACCAAAATCAGCTATGAAACCTTCAGACCCTTGTGGAGGATCTCTCTCCGCTGCGTCAGACGTCAAAGGGTGGTAACCACCTACTAAATCACTCCTACGCCTTCTCGAAGAAGGCTCTGGACTCTCGGGAGATAACCCCCGGATTCTCCTCGATCGACGAGGCGCTTGATCAGCCACTTTAACAAATTTTAATTAGACTCAAAAAATATAAAGCTAAGAAATATAGGAGCAAAGAGCACTCACTATAAGAAAAATCCCTGAGATACAATCAAGCAAACAACCTTCAAGTATTTCCGCTCCGGGTGATGAGGACTGGACACCAAAATACAGGAAAGCGAAATATAGGACCTCCCGAAAGCAGTCTGGGATAATTACGGCCCAGGCCTACTAGCGAAGGTAACAGAAACAGTTACGCCGACCTCCTAACGACAACCTTTTCCGGCTCAAGCACCCAAGCTTCGCAAGGGCACCCCCCAGAAGTACTGCTGAAAGTGATGCGACGTCTGTCTCAGGTACCACGGGTATTCCCCCCCGCAGTCACCTGTGTGGAACCTAGGAGTGGCAACTATGGACACCAATCCGTGTCAGAAGCTGGGCGTAACGGTCTTGAGGTCAGATTCAGCTAATTAGAGAGGGGGTATCCCTCTTCTCAGCCTTCACTTCCCCTCGCGCTTGACTCTCTGGAGGAGAGCTTTCCTGGTCCACCTAACAGAGTTGGATTTCGCTCAATTAATCAACTTCTATGTTTTGTTTGAGCGACCTTGGAGAGTTAACTCTCCACTCACCTAATCCAAGGCCCTACAACCTAGCTAGTTGGTGTATGACACTTAGAAAACTTGCTAGCTGATTTTAAATTAAATCGCTTACTTTAATTGGCTGTTATGTTAAGTCAAAGGGATGTGGAAATGAAACTTATGTTTTTTTGACGCAGAAAGAAATTAATAAAAACCAAACTACATGCAAATGCAGTTATTGTCTTTCGATGACAAGCAACTTCTACACAGGTTCTACGAGATTAAAAATTGTATTTTTCTTTTCAGATAAAAAACTCACACTCACAAAAACTATGAAAATGACTAAATGCTTAAGTGCACCTGATGCAAATCACTACAAGCATGCAAATTCTAAGATGAAAAATCTCCTAAAGCAGAGTGAAATTTCCCAAATATCCTTCAGTTTTCTCTCTTTTTGGTTGTCCAGAAAGCTAGTTCCCAAAATCAAGAACTCTTAATATGAAGACACCAAAAATGCTTAAAAACAAGAAGAAGAAATCAATGACAACTCCTTTCCAAAATCAAGCCAAAATCCAAAGGCAAGAAACCTCAACAAAGCTTCAAAATATACAAAGAAACGAAAACAAAAAAGTAAAAACAAAAGCAAACAACAAAGCAAAATGTTTTTTGAGCTTTTGAATTTTATAAGGGAAGAGTTCGAAAATACCAAGCAAAACTATAAAACCCCAAGCCAAATGACACTGAATTTCAAGCAAAAACTTCAAAAATGCTCCAAATGTTATAGGGCTAACTAGTAGCAAGATCAATATGAGCAAAGGAAGACAAGAAAACTCAGCCACTCAGCCTAGAGGAATAGTACAACCTTGCCGCAAACAAAAACTTCAAAGAACCAAAAAAGACTCTTCAAAAGTTGCAACAAGACCTAGCCGACTGAACTCAAGAAAACCAACCAAGAAATGGGAAAAAATCGTAGTGCAAAGAAAAACACAAAAATAGGAAAGAGTAAATGAGCAGGAGCTCTCTGTTCTGATAAAGCAGAACAACCAAGAATCCCCAGAAAGAGATCTTGGTACTCGAACCAGAAATGCCAGCACAAGAAACAAGACTTTGCCAAAAAGACTAGTTTTCAATCAAACAAAAGAGAGAAAAGACCAAAGACCACTTTCTTCACAATCCAGAGGGTACAAAGACACTGCAGGAACATGTCTCCACAGACAGAAAGGAATAAAAAGCCAAGAAATCCAAAATTTCAAAATCTACCTAGGTATACGCAACTTCACAGTTTAGCAACAAGCGTGCATACACGACCGTTCTAAAGGAAACACACGTATACGCGACTTCCTTTAACAAAAAATGCATGTATACGCGACTGTGTGTAGACAAACCCGCGTATATAAAGGTAGATAATGAAAAACAAAAAGGATCAAGCCTGGATAAGAAACCAGGACTTCAGTCTGACTGAGAAAGAGGAAACTGGACTGGAAATAGAAGTTAAAACTGTTGGAAACCTATCAAACAGCTGAAACCACCCAACAGGGGAATCACAAGAATGCGATCCCCAGTGGAGTCGCCAGTTCTGTTTCAGGGAAAATCACCCTAGAGGTTTGTTGGGTTACAACCTCCACAGAGCAGGGCATGCTACTCAAGAAGGACTCACACAACCATACGTGTTTATGAAAAACTAAATAGAGCAGATCGAGGAACTTACCCGTAGGTCCTACGGTTGAAGCAGATCCAGCGGGGTCCAAACCCCCAGCAACCCTTCTTCCTTCTTATCCTGAAAGACAAGAAGAAACAAGCACGAAGAACTAGTTGTACAACATATATCTACTCTAAATGTTAGTGAAATCCATATGAAACATTAGACAAACCATAATAAATGCTTAAATAAAAATATTCTCATATATGCAAGAGGACACTATCACGTATATTTTGGGAACAAGATGGTTCTTCTGTATTATAAATAGCATGTACAAAAATAACGAGTGGAGAGATCACCTGAATCCTTCCACGATCTTTGAGCAGACCGTCGTCTGGATCCGTCCCACCCTTGCCTCACTAAGATTCCTTCCGAACTGGTGCATACGAGATGACATATAGAGAGATGAGCATATCCAGGAAACAAGGGTTTCCTGTAATGAACTGGGAAGTGCAGGAGGCACGGGAATTCAGACTTGGATAGAGGATTCCAACAGAGTATAATATCAGTAATTTGTCTCCCCCTTAGGCCATGCACATGAGGGGCTTTTATACTCCCTCAAAGTAGTTTCAACAGTTGGAAACAGTTGGCCACGTGCTAGGGTGGTTGAACTACCAGAGTAACCATCAACCCAACTCGAAAATATGGATTTTTTATATATATTTTTAATGATTTTAATGGCATACGTGGAAAAGTACATGTGGAATCGCGTATACACGCGGAAAAGTCTGGGCATAACCGCGTATGGGGATTTTAACACTGTTTTTTAGTGAATTTTGTCCAAGTCTGTAAGAATGGGTGCCCAAAGCCATAAAAGCAATCATGAATCATATGAAGGTGAAAAATGATTCTATAACACAGCTGGACTCCTAAAACATGTCAATGGACCTTAACATCAAACATTTATGACTTGAAGGAAGTTCTATGGAGACAAGTCATCAGCCAAAGATCTCGTTGAAGATAAGGATTATGCATTCTTGAAAAATAGGGTTTTGTTCCACATGTCTAGGAGAGTTTTTAATATGTAAAGTGGTGATGAACTATGTTATGGATTTTTCGAACATGTGATACTTATTTGGAAACTTTCATGTGAATGTTTCACAAGGTAAGGTAGAGTATGCAATAAATAAGAGTTAGACTCCTATTAGGAGATGTCTTCTTTAAAGTGTAGCTGTCAGTTTCTTATTAGAAGTCATGTTTTTCAGTTATGTGATGTGCCATAGGAGAATTCGGTGAATCTAGCCACCAGGAATATCATCCTTATTGTAAGAATGTCTATTTAAAGACAAAGCATCAAAGTAGTGAGGGGTTGGAGATGTTTTGCACCAAACTGTTGCTTTATATATTTTGGCTCATATCAGTAATACAGAGGGACTTTCTTATTGATAGACCTGAGATTCTCATGGGGTTTTTAATGTCTTATCGATCTACATCTTATGTTTTACCACTTGCAGTAGATTTCCTTTCTATTACTCAGAATTCATAACTCTATGCTCTGATTTCCTTTAGTAATGAAATGACTGTGTTTTCCTATGTTTTATGAGTGAATTGCCTTTGTTAAAGACCCCTATCTGCCTTAGCTTCGATGTCAAGAAACTTTTCCACTGAAACTGATGATTGTTGACTCCATAAGCCCAATGGTAGAAAGCCTGCATTCTTTTCAACCTACATACATAAAAAAAAAAGTTACTTTTTCAAATAGACACTAGTACATTTGGGGGAAATTCCGACACTTGGTTCCGACGCTTTTGACCAAATGTCGGAAATTTCCTCAAATTTTTTCAATCCCGCCCGAACCGTCGCTATACCGACGTTTAGAGAAAAGTGTCGCAATACTGACACTTAGACAAAGTGTCACAATTGCGACGTTTGGAGGAAGACGTCACAATTGCGACACTATACCCCAAAGCGTCGCTATTGTGACGACTGCCTCCAAACGTCGCAAGTGCGACACAATTTCTAAGTGTCGCAGTTGCGACGTTTGGAGGCATCCGTCTCAATGGTGATGCTTTGTCCGTCGTCGGTATAACAACACTTATATGCGCGCTACATAAAAATACGAAACTTATATGTGCGCTACATAAAAATGATTTTATTAAAAAATACATTAACCTCTGATATCACGCGCGCATTCGCCCTCCGCTCTTGCAGAATATCATTTTCCCTCAGCATTCACCCTTAGCTCTTGTAGAATTTCATTTTCCCTCAGCATTCACCCTCAGCATTTTCCCTCAGCTCTTGAAAAGCAACATTCGCCCTCAGCATTCGCCCTCAGCTCTTGCAGAACAAAATTCGCCCTCAGCTCTTGGAGAACAGAATTCGCCCTCAGCTCTTGCAGAACAGCATTCGCCCTGAGCTCTTGCAGAACAGCATTCGCCCTGAGCTCTTGCAGAAAAACATTCACCCTGCATTCACCCTCAGCATTCGCCCTCAGCTCTTGTAGAACAACATTCGCCCTCAGCTCTTGCAAAATGGCAAGTTCTTATTGCAGGCCCTTCCTCCTATAGTAGGGTTGACTCTATTTGGGTTTTTTTGGTCAATTCCATTGGATTGTGTTAGGCTGTAGGGTTCTCTCTAGACGTCTTCCAATGTTATTTCAGATGAGTTTCAAAGAGGATGTGTAATATGTGTTTGTGCTTTCATGAATTTGACTCCACCAGTTTCATGAAGTTTAAGCTATGGATTTTAGTTTGAAAAACTCATCCATCTCAACACCCAGTAATGAATTTCCCTTGGTCTGATCTATATTGAAGGTGAAGTGCAAAGTGGTAGAGAATGGGAGATCGAAAGTCATCAACTTTATCACAAGGGTAGTACTCCAGATCGAAAGTGATGAGCTTTAGTTCTTCGGATTTGGGAATTTTATGATATTTGGGGATTTTTTGATGACATACCAAAGGTCACATCCATACAACCATATCAAGGTCAATGTTGAGATCATTCTCATATAGATATAGGTCACTGATATATAGGGTTAATATCATCATCACTATCCATGGAAACCGAATGGTTACAAAATCTGTGATTGTGGTTGGCTCATTTATAATCATTACCCATTTACAGTAGAGCACAGAAACACTAAATATGGCCCGAGCAAAGCCTTTACAACAGGCAATGGAATTGCAGCTACTTCATCAATAACCAATAGCTCCACTTGAGAAAATTTTTCATAATCTTGGGGCTGGATATACTGCAGAGCAAACAATTGTAGTTATCATTCGTGCTCCAATATATTAATATACTTTTTACATTGAACTGAAGAAAGGGAAACAAGAAAATGCTAGCCATCATACAATGCTTTGACATAAGAGTTTTGAGTGACATAATTGAAAAAAAGAACTCATCCACTGATATTTATAATCATTTGAGTTATTCAAGTTAAACACAATGCCAAGAATCAAGATTCAATACCCTCTATTATCTTCATCACCCAATACAAGATTTAAATTTTTCCCAAAGAAACGCTTATTAATTTGGCAGCCATTATTTCTCCCTTCTTTAAAAACCCTACATTTAAATGAAAACAAGCATTGCATTTCAACTACAAAAATCCATTAGTGTTCAAATGTACATGTGTGCATCACTTGTGTAGGGTATTCCTTTTCCACTTTCACATTATCCAAGAATGTGTGCAGTATAGTTCATACTTTTTGTGATTTCGATTATCTTGAAAAAGGAAAGGTAAATTATTTCCCATGGAAAAAGAAGGTTTTCCCTTTTTACTATTGGAAATGGTACAACAAAGTTCCATTTCTACCCGAAACTCCTATGAAACAGGAACCAAATAAAGGCCATGTCCTCAATGGACATCATTTGGCTTTGAAAATGGCCATTGTACCGTGTTGTTTCTTATATTACATCACGATAGTTTCTTAGGTCATTTCTTGTTTCTTGAGATGAAAAACAACCAAAGAAATTTGAAGATCCTTTCAAGAAATAAATGACCATTTCTCAATCATATCTCAACTATTTTTTATTTTATTTAGTGGTTGCTTACTTTGAGAGAAATTTGACACTTTTATAAGGAATATAACATAAAAACACAAAATGGGAAGGAATTGATGAGGTAGATGACCCTTAGTTGTTGTCAATTAAGAATTGATAATACACGATGCATGTTCTGTACTACAAACTAGATTCCTTCCTGGAGTTAGGACACAGAGTATTGAATCAAATTTGTAGTTTCTAACTTCTTGTATTGGTTCATAAATCTTGAAATTCAGACATTGCATGTCTTCATTGCTTCATGTTTGAATAATTTGCATCATATCGTACAATAGGAAATTAGGAATTATGATTATTATTACTTTATGGATCTGTTAAGTTACTTTTAGGTTTGCATGGTTTAGTGTGAAATTATTCTAGTGTGCCCCTAGGCCCAGGTGAAGGAATGCCAAGGACTGAGAACCCTAGTTTTTAAATGGTATTGTTTCTTATACCCAAAAACCCCTCAACATCACTTCTTATTAGTTCTTAACAATAGTTTTGTAAACAATTTGAGAATTGATATATAAAAATCTCGCACTTCTCAAGATAAATTCCTAAAGCTAAAGTGTGATACCATGTGTAATTCAATAGCCCCATTGTCACCTCACCAACCTCTTTTCACTTCGGGCTAGCTCTCCTCCAACTCAAGGGGGGTTCTCCCTAGTAGATGTTAGGGATCTAATGGCCCAACCAAACCAAGTCAAGAGCTCCCTAACTCTCTATGTTTACTACTATCAATCAAAATATTGAACAATAGGGTCAGACATGCATCTTGAAGATAAAATTGCCAGGGTATTTTTGGGTAATTTCAAAGGGAAATTCCCCAAACACATATAATCAAGGAATTATAACTTGATTTCAAACATTAAATATCAACAAAATCATTTAAATAATATTGAAAGGAAAAAGGTGATGGAAGATAGAAAGTGCCTTACTTAAATGCTCTAAGGATTTTTCAATAGTTGCTCCAAAAGCTTCACTTCAAGGCCCTTCAAGATCGTCTCCAACAATGCTATACCATCAGCTTCAACAATGTTGCTCCAAAAATGTCCTCAAGGTCTTCACAACAAGTTTACTAGAATTTGCTCCAACAATATATTCAATAAGGTCTTCATTGTCAACTTGTCTCTTGTTTGGGTGCCTTAATGTGTAATGACATGTTTCCAGGACTGAATTCAATGCAAGGCATATTTGAAACTCTAACTCTATCTTCTGGTGTCTTATTAGAAATTATTTCAGTTTTCATTTTGTGTTTTCATGTTAGATATTGTTTTCAAGTTTTTACATTTATAATTTTATTGCAATGTGGCAGACTGATCAGGGCAGTACAGGAACAACCCCGAGACGGGATGATCGCGGAAAGAGGCCAGCGGAAGAACATGTAAAGTGCCAACATTGCTCTATCTTCAGGTATTTTAGTTATTTACATAATTGAAATAATATTAATTTTGTTCAAATATGTAGACACCTAGCCATGGTACGCCTGATGATTCCCTCTTTGAGGAAGAGCTTTCTTCATCCCTATCTCCAGTGTTCTTGTTGCGAAAAAGGCACGAGATGCAAGGTCGGAATTTAATACTTTGATAGACGCGCCTCAAACACCTGAAACAGAAGAGAGGATAAAAAAACTTATGAGCCAGCTAGAAACATATCAGGTAATAATAAAAAGTCAAAAGGATATTTTTTTGTTCTACATGAGATGAATTGTGATAGTTTTATTTTTAATTTTTACATTGACTAAACTAACAAAAAGTTCTTTTGTATGTAGCATTTTCTGGCACTTGCTGAACCCGGTGTTGGTGGTAGTGGGACACAAGGGTAAGAGATTGCCCAGAAACCCTCTCGCACACCTTCTACTCCTTTAGGTGCCAGCCAAGAAACACACCCTGCCCAAACAGACACCCAGCCAACCGCTGAACGTGTTGGCAGTGATGAGGCTGATATGGCCAACTACATTATTGTGTTTCCTGGAGCTACACATGTCAGCTCCACAGGGACCATTAATGGCACATTTTTGGTGAACGATGAAGGTGTCCCTATAAAGCATGTACAACTCCCAGGTAAATTTTAATATTTTAACTATTTCATGTACTTTATCTAAAACATATTTATCATGATTTTTATTTTTAAATTAATGATAATATCTTCTTCTTCTTTTTTCTGTGTAGGAAAAAATGAGTTCTACAGGTTTTTGGAGAGCCATGCGTTGGTAATTTTTGGCCCAACCATATGCACAGGGTGGAATTCCCAGAATTCCAACCTGAAAAAAGAACTTCTAGATTATCTAGAAGCCCTTTTTGGGGTTGGCACATTTGACAGAACAATAGTGGCTCGGGTAGCTGGAAAATATTTGAAATATACCAGGGACACCTATAGGACACAATTTCAATTTAACCCTAGATACGAGCATCCTCTCACAGTTCCAGAGAGTGAGTGGAGAGCACTCATCCATGACGGAAAAGAGAAAATGGAAAAGAAAGAAGGAAAAATGCCAACTGGACCCGCAAGGTAAGTTACACCTTTAATTAAATAGCTTTAATTTTCTCTATGTCTAAAATAAAAGTGTGCTACGTCATATCTGACTTCAATATTTTGATGCTAGGTTTCCTGACACCTCAAAGGCAACCAAAGCTATGATTGAAAAAAAGGGCCATCACAAGCTAGGCCAGGGCGGCTACTTGAAATTAGCCGCAAGAATTGTAATTAAGTAGCTAAACATCTTATAATTAATTGTATCGCCTTCCAATGTTTTTGTAATCCTATCAAATATGATTAAAAATACACAATAATATGTAATGTAGGGTGATGACTTCAGAACATAAACTACAGAGGAAGATAAAAATATCGCTTTCCATTTCGGCTATCAAGCCGTAGTTGAACGTTGCAGAAGCTTGGGGTAGGTCCCAAGATCCAGAATGCCTGATAAGGTAAAACATTAACCTTTCAATATGTTTGTTTTCGTCCATAAATTTAATTTCTAACAACTTTTTTTAAATCAGGGGAGCAACACTACCGACGAGGCAAATAACCCAGTTTTAGAGCTAGATGTAGATGATCCTCACGTGCAACCTAATCATTGTAGTGGGGACCAGGCCGACAATGCTACTATCAGTGAGGGTCGTGACGGTAATTAATTTCCACTTATAATTTTTTCTAATTATACCTTGATGGTTGTCCTTATAACATTTTTTTTTTAAATGACAGAGAATGTTTCCCTTGAGGATCTTACCACTAGAGAGGAAGACAGGGCAACAGTCCCAACGGTGACAACTAGTGCACCAGGTAAATAATCTCATTGCAATTTTTTTTATTAATATTACTGAAATAGTTCAATGATATTTAAAAACTGACAATTAAAATTTAATATTATCTGTTTTTGTAGGCGATGCCCTGTCACTGGATGAGACCAGACATCGTGACTACGTAACTAGGTCAGCAGCGACAACTGGTGCACTAGGTAAATAATCTCATTGCAATTTTTTTTATTAATATTACCGAACTAGTTCAATGATATTTAAAATCCGACAATTAAAATTTAATATTATCTGTTTTTGTAGGCGATGCCCCATCACTGGATGAGACCAGATATCGTGACTACGCAACTAGGTCAGCAGTGCGGGTCGAAAGGCATGAAATAGGAGCAGAGCACGATGATATTGATGATGTAATTAGGAGCTTTAGAAATAGGAAGAAGAAAAAGAAAATTTGATAATGTAAAATATTGTATTATTATAAGACAAACGTTACCATACTTGGAACGTTTTTTGCGTTATATAAAAAACTCATTTATCATACTATTTTTATGTCAAGCATTAATTTCAATGTTTCCTTGCCTACTTTTTGTTGAATTGTTTTTTTATTAGTTATTGAATATTTTTTTTATGCTCATGAAAGTAAAAAATGAAATATAGATTGGGTATTGGGGAATTGAGAGTGATGTGAGGGGGGGGGAGGGGCCATAAGAGCTTCCACCTTCACGTGGTTGGCCTTGTTTAGTAGAGAATAATTTATTGGAGCGATTTAATCTTGGAGCAAACCACCCTCGATCCAGTGTAGCAACAAAAAAGTCACTGTTGACTTAGTTGCTACTCTTTCAGATCGTGGGAGGCTTGTTCCAAGTTCATGCGACTCCAATAAATTGTTCTTGAAACGAAGAGGAGCTTATTCAGGTATGTTTTGAAATTTTAAACATATGTTCTAACATTATCATAAGAATGCATCTTAGAGTAAAAAATACTACATCAATTACTTGTATTTATTGTATAGATAATGATGTATTTTGATTGACTTGGCAGTGCAGGTACAAATCCTCTTGCATCATGAGCAATACAACTTGTCAACCAGGGTCATGTCCAGGATATTTTTTCTTGTGCGCTTGACCAGGTTCGTAATGTCACATTTTGTAAGTTCCTTTACAGTTCATAATTCAATATTAAGCTTGTTCATGATTATTATCTAGGTTTTTTGTATGTGTTTTTTCATCTATTTGATTGTAAGCAACTCTGCATGTTTCCTATTGTTCACTATGATTTCTCTCATTACCACTCCCAGGATGAATCCAAATTTATTTTTACTTAGGTTACTTTATTGTTACTATGATTTCTCCATTTACGATTTCATAGGTTAAATCATGTAAAGTTGTCAATCTCAGGTTGGTGATGAGCTTTAGTTCTCCAGATTTGGGGCTTTTCTGATATTTTCTCCCTCATGTCATTCCTGCATCACCTCGTTGTTTGAGCATGCCAATTGTCTACCACTTGTACCAATTGGCACATGTCAATCTCTGAGTGGTGCCACATTTCACCTATTTTCAATGAGACTTTAGGGTTTCTCTAACATAGCTTCAGAAATCCGATTCAGTGCCTGCTTGAATATCTTCACATAATACTCATGGTTTGGATTGATGAGCATGTTCTGAATGGTTGGTTGATTCATAAGAACCATCCATATAGTCATCTTGAGATATTTCATAAGTTTTCTCGGGTTTCCTTTTTCACCGTTTCTAGTGGGTGGGATGGTGTGGGGTGATCCATCAATACTGGTGCTCTTGTAGTAGGGAATTTGTTTTTTGGGATATAAAGGAGAATTTGATGTAGATATCCCATTGGATGCATTCATATATGGGCACAAGAGGTCAAGAATTTAAATTAAAAATATGCAACCTCTAGCATGGCAACCTGAAGGCCGCGAGAGACACTGGTTAAAGATTGTTTTGTGTTGGCCTTAATATATTCGTGATTTATTTCTATTATCTTAATGCAATAATATAGTCCAGTATCATTGAAATGAGGATTGTGGTTGTATATCTCTTTGTTTTTTTCTCTCTTAATGCTCCAGAAGTTGCGATAGTTGTTTAGTTTGCCTGTTACAACTTAAAAGTGGTTTTTAGCAATGGGAGTCATGTTTTTTAAGGGTCATACTAATATGAAGATCTTGTAATTCTATATTCAGGATAAGAGAAGATGGCCTCTGCTTTGGTAAGTATGACAAAAATTTCCACATCTACCTCATTGGGTAACAATGGAAAGGGGAAGAAGTTGGGTGCAATGTTCGATAATTATGGCAGACAATTGTCTTCTCTTTCAGTTTTTTCTCCCATTTCCTTTAATCGCTCAAGCAGAAGAGGGGCTCTGAGATTACGTGACAGAGAGAAGGTAGTTAATACAAGAGCTATGGAAAAGGAGTTGTACTTCAACAAGGATGGCTCAGTGACAAAAAATTTCAGGTCAGAGAAAAAATTATGTTTAAAGGAAGGTCACCTGCATGTGAAACTTCACTGCGGTGGATCTTTCCTTGTCCACTTATATTCTATTTTAATGTGTTATTTTAATTTTTCATGGAGGGTTGTTTTGGCATATGGTCTGGCATTCAATTGCACACTTACTGAAAGCATTGTCAATTTGTCTTGCAGGCGGTGTGAACAAACTTGCTGATCTTGTTGGAGTCACCCTTGGGGCGAAGGGAAAAATGTTGTCTTCGAGAGCAAGCATGGTTCTCTGAAAATAGTTAATGATGGTGTGACAGTAGCTAAGGAGGTAATTTGTAGATGCATGCTCTGGTTTTATTTTTAACATTGTATTAGTTCCCCCTCTTAATTGTCTTAGATTTGGTAGGCATAATTTGAAAACTCAAAGGTGAAAGGAAACATATTTGTTACCTAGTGGTCTACTTGGCCTATGGACTAGCCACATTAGAGTAATGCATAAATATTTTCACAACAATAAAAGGAAAGGGTTATGGCTAAGTCAAATTTTATTGTTATTGACAGTGTAATGAAATGTATCTCAATGCTATGGTTTTGGCCTTTTTATTGGTTGAATTAGAGGACCCAGTTGAAAATATTGGGGCCAAGTTGGTAAGGCAAGCTGCGGCAAAGACAAATGATTTAGCTAGGGATGGAACCACAACATCTGTTTTTCTTGCACATGTTGGAATATTGAAAAATTCCAGAACAATGAATGGAGAATAAATCTCCCTTCCTCTAACATAGAGAAAATAAAAATTTCTTTGACAGGAGACAGAGTTTCAATACTTTGAAAACAAACTTCTATTCCCTTCAATAACTCAAAAAAAACTATTACACTTCTTCCTCACTAAGAGGGATTACAAAATTATGACTGCTACAAAACGCAGTGCATAAAACCAACTCACAGTCTGTTCAAAACAAACATACTCTGTCTCTAAAACACTCTGCTGTGTTTTTCACTTTCGCACTACTGTGCATACACACTTAAAAAGTTACACTCAGTCTTTCACTTTTTACACACTGCTGTGTAATAAAAAATTTACATACTATCTATAAAAAAAACTACCAAGATTTTTTGTCCTTTTTATTTTTATATTCCGTAACATATAAAACATATTATAATAAACCCTCTTTTAAAAAAAATCAAATTAAAACTAAATTCTATGGCCCACCTTTCATTTCGCATATGATATATATATAACATATGTATATATTAAAGCATACATAAAATTAAACTATCAAAAAATTAAAGAACCCTTTCCATCAGACTTCAAAAGTCTGAATAGATTGAATTTCAAACCAAATTCGCGTTCCAAAATGGGATGCTAACGTCTGCCTAATTTGTAACGCGAATTCTCAATCCAATGTTCCTTATAAAAAATTCGGGTCTAATTTTCAGGTTTTCAGATTCCCTTCAATTTCATGCGATCCAATATTAATGCTCCACGTGTCCTCCTTTTGAATTTACAAAACTGGGAGGTAAATTTATGTTTGTTTAATTTCTGGTTGGTGAATTGCATTAATGCTGGTTGTTGTGTTTAAATACAATCCTGTACAGAAATATGGCTGCGGCCGTCTACAAAAAAAACTTGCAGTAATTTTAAATGCTGAATTAAATTTCTGGATGGCATGCAAACAACGTCCAAAAAAAAATGTTGCTGCTGCATCCATCCTTCTGCTGCAGCAGTTGAAGTTAAAATTCAACAACACAGGGTTTAATAAGTGAGGGTGTAAAGGTAACTTTTTGTCGATAGTACTAGATTAAGATCATCTATTCATTTTTGTAGGGTCTTATGGTGTTTGGTTTTTTAGTTTTGGGTTGGGCTTATTGAGTCTAAGATAGTTTTTGAGTTAAAAAATTGCTATCAGGTATTAAAAATTTTTGGTTCTTTTGTCAAAATTTATGAGCTTGTTAGGAAGTAAAAAACTGACAATGGTTGTATCTTAAATTTGTGGAAAATAATTTTAAATGAAACCTTTTTGTTTAGGTTGTTGCAGCAGGTGCAAACCCTGTTCAAATTACTAGGGGCATTTACAAGACAATAAAGGCCTTTGTTTCAGAACTCAAATTTTTTTCAAAGGAGGTAAACGCTTGCCTTTTGAGTAGGCTGGTTTTCCTTTTTGCTGATGGTTTGGTGTATCTAATTGAATTAGTTGCCTAAGGTATTTTTGGTTACAAAATCCTTTTCATTTTTCATACATTATTGGCCTTGTGGAATACATTTGATTGTGTGGTCTTGTTAGATCTACAACATTTGTAGTTGTTTAGTCTTATGGCCGAGGTGCACTTTTATTATGGAAATAGTTGATGCAATATTGTCATTTAATCCTTAATGCAAGGTAGCATGTTGAGAAGTTTCTTGTGAAACATTTGGTATTCAAAATGACACTTGATCCTATACAGCATCATGCACTTGACTTCAAAATTCATATTCAAAGTGTGCCAGACAATTCTTGCAAAATTTCAAATATTTATGTTGTTTTAAACCATTATCTTTTTCATGTATTGGATGATGAAAATGAGAAAAAGACTTTGGTATGAAACCAATTGGTGAATAATTTCCAGCAAAAAAACCACTTCCAAGACATGATTTAGAAGTAGAACATATGTACTTATGAAGCATAGAAAGATATCCTTGATGCATTGTCAATGTTTGGCTAGGGTTATTTTGGAGAAAATAACTCCTTATTCCTAGAATAGTGATCTTCAATACAAGTAAATGCCAGAGAAGAGAGATCATCGTGTGACATAAACCTATTAACAAAAGTGAACAGGGAATGATTATTAATTATGGCATACTAAGTTGTCAGTGATTTTGACTATTTGTCTTTAACATGTAAAAAATGTTAAATTCCAAACTTACATCATCATGGTTTGGCATCATGAGCTTGAATAATTGTCCACCATGCTCATAATTTCATTGTTGTATTCATATATATAAACAACGTTTCAAATAATAATAAAAAAGTTCTATAAGAAAAATCCAGACCTCCATGTTGCTGCTCCTTGTGAGACAAAGTCAAAATTGCATTACACAATCTGACACATAAGAATCTCCTATATCCCGGTGGTATGTATCCAAATTCTTATAATAGTGTTTTCAAGACTTATGTTGACATTGCCAATGAGATATTTAAGCAATGAAAGATGGAGCCTTCTTCATTTTTGTATATGTAACAGTCTTTTATTAATATAAATATTGATGCTTTTGTCTTTGTGAAAATGAAATGTAAAAATAATTTATTGTGGTCAATTGAAAAGTTTTTTTTTTAAAGCTTTTCATTATGGAAGGGCGACATGGATATATGCCCTTCTAATTGAAATTTGGACCTGCCCTTCAAATTTGATCACTGTGTGGGACCTTAACAAACAATAAAACTATTCTGCCGTGCGTTATATAAAACATATAACAAAAACTTTGTCAAAAATTCAAACGAACCCTTTAGCCGTGGGTATTTCATCACGAATTGATCATTTTACCATGTACCTTATTCTAGAGGAATATTCTTCCACTTGATTAGGTACTTCATAATGGTTATATGTCAAAGAGATACAAAATGTTTATCTATAACTTTTTGTGGTTCAAGAATCAACTTTCATTCTTCATCTAATTTTGGAAGTTCTATTTACATTGGCATATTTTTTCCCAAAACCTTTTTTAGGAAAGATACATGAAAAACCTTATGAATGCAAGAAGAAGAAAAATATAACTTCTATACCACTTGTGCAATCCTATGAATAATTGTTTAGGGCCATAACATTTTTGAGCTAATTCTTTATTCTTCTTTTTCTTGAATGAAGATTGCTTATAATGCTATAATCTAAAAAATACCCAATTACCCTCAAATTATTTTTCACTTCAATGTTGTTCCCCTTGTTTTATCATGTTTCATGTCATTTGAAGGTTTTCCATAATAATTTTCAAATTTTCTTTAGTATTTTCCATATGTGACTCTGTTTCCTATACTTTGGACTTTTCTTGCAAAAAGTATGAGATACTAGGAGTTGGATATCCATAAAGGGCCTTAAATGGGGAAATTTTAGTAGATGTGTGATAGGTAGAATCATATTACCATTCTTCCTTGATGAACCCACTTCATCCATTAAGATTGATTTTCTAAAGAGTAACATTGTAGATAACCTTAAAAACATTTGTTAACTATTTTTGTTTGACCATTTGATTGTGTTTGATATGTAGAACTCATGGCAGCTAATGTTTCTCCACTCACATTAAATAATTATTTCCAAAATTTTCTTGTTACTATTACTTTAGGAAAACCATGAAGACTATGAATTTCTTTCACGGACACTTCTACCACTTGGCTTGTTGTTTATGTACTTTGAGCTCTACACAAAAAATCTACAAAATTTTTCTATTTAAATGACCACAAAAATGTAATATACCTTTATATTTTAGTAACCCTGTAATAAAGTCTATTGATATATCTTCTAGTCTTTGAATATGTATGTGGAATGGTTGAAGTAACCCTAGAGATTTTACTATCTCTCTTTTATTTATTATGCAAACCTGACCTTCTCTTACAAAATTTTGAATATCTTTCTTCATTCCTTCCAAAAATATATTTTTTGATCCTTTGACATGTTTTAAGGAACCCTGCGTCCTACCATCAGAGAGACATGGGACTCCCTTAATATTTGTTTATTCAAATATGCTTGCGTGCATAAAAATATTCTACATTTGCACCAAAGTATATCTCTCTTTCACTCCCAATGCTCCATAGAGTTCATCCCATCCTTTATAAATTTTAGTTTTTGTTTAGTACTATTGTCATTTTTTCATTATGGAAAGCTTCTTCTAGCCACCTAGGAATAGAAAATGTAATTGGATATAAATTTGAGGCCTCTTCTATTTTAGAAAGAGCATCATGTACTAAATTTTCCTTACCCTTTTTGCAGATTATCTCAAAATTAAAACTTTGCATTTTTTCTCCTCATTTTTGTTAATCTTCTAATGAAAATCATAGCTTCAAAAAATACATTATGCTATCATGGTATATCTTGACTTTAAAGTACCTTCCAATGATATACTATAACCATTTTTTATTGCATGTAATATTGCTTCCATTTATTTTTCATACGTAGATTTCACCAAATATTTTCTTTGAATTCCTTGCTTTTAAAAGCCAATGATATCCCTTATTGTGTTAATGTTACGTAAATTCCTTGTCCTAGTGCCTCACACTCTACTATAAATGTTTTACCAAAATTAGTTGCAACCGATGTTGGTGTAGAAGACATGGCATCCATTAAAAGAGAGAATGCAAAAGTAGCCTCATCATTCCATATAAATGATATTTTCTTCAAGAGATATGTGAGTGGACTTGAAATGCATGCATAATTCTTAACAAATTATCAATAATATCATGTAAGTCTAAAAAATCTTCTAAGAACCTTGATTTTCTTAGGAATAGGTCATTTTATAATAGCTTGCATCTTTTGAGGCTCCAACTTCACTCCTTCCTTTAAAACAATATGAACCAAATACTCGAATTCTTATTTCCTAAAAGCACATTTGGATATTTTTACATAAAAATTATTGTTCTCAATAATTTATATAACTTTTCCACATGTTTAGTGTGGTATTCCCATGATTTATTATAAATATGTGTATTATCAAAGAAAACCAACACAAATTTTATAAGATGGGATCAAACAAAATTGTTCTTAAGTCGAGCCCGCCGGACTTCAAACGACGATAAACCATAATTCCAACCAAATTCGCGTTCCAAAATAGCCTGCTGACGTCAGCCAATTTTGTGATGCGAAAACCAATTGAATTCCGCCCTAATCTTTTTCGGGTCCGAAGTTGGGCTGGCGTACGGAGGGAGAGTTGTGACGCGAATTTATTATCAAATTCGCCCTAATATTTTTCGGGTCCAGATTTCCACTGCACGAGCGGCCCAAAAAAAGATTCGCTCCAATCAATTTCTGCTATGTGTCCTCAATCAAATGTTGCCCTGTTCGCGGATGCGGGTGCATTCGATGGCGTTTAAGGCGATGGGACATGGATGTGGCTATTTCATATCAATCGCATTAAGTTTTAAGGCTGTTCAATTAAGTTCCAAGGTTTTCACATCAAATCGAATTAAGTTTTAACATTGTTCAAGATCGGACCTCCACTCCTGTTAGCGATTCCGCATGCTCCAATATGATCTGGCCTTCGGCTCTCATTAATGATCAAAGATTAATTATGACAGGCGTCCTTCGATTGCATTGCAGTCGGGTCGATAAAATGGCGTTTTGCTATGGTTTTTCAGATGAGCCAGTTGCTGGGTTACACTGCCTGCTCACTGTGACGAGAAGGAGAAGTGGCCAGCTGAACTGCTGCTTAGACCTTGCTGCATATCTACATTTCTCTCGGTCTGGTCTATGTCTATCTTCCGCTGTTTCTTGGAATTCTGCTTCTCCGTCTCCTCTTTTTCCCACTGCTGAGACTGCACCCATGCCTCGCCTGCGTCAAAGGATGCATTGCCGCAGGGGGAGAACTAGAGGTCAACCCCTGCGCGCTCCCTCCAGCCCCTCAACCGAGTCATCTTCCCAGTCCAGTGATTATCACGCAGGTCGCTATCCAGATACTAGAAGTGGGCGGGGTCGGGTTCTAGGATCTGGCCACCGTATGGGCTCCCCTGATCCTCATTTCCCCACCGCTTCACCTTCTCCCACGACGCGAACTATGCTTTTTTTCTTTAATTTCTCTTTGAACCGCCCCGAATCACAACTTAAATTATTGTGGTTTTCCGTGAGGAGGCCCAAATGGAAGAACAATGCACCCGTCCGGCGGGTCTGAGCTTAGAAAAAGCTGGCCAACATTCAAGCCTTCAGGAGGGGAGTGGTGGCATGAATGTGGAGGTAGCACCTGATGATCCTGGACCTTCCGAAGGATGGTGCCAAATCGTCGAGGAGCCACCGGAGGAGTAGTTTGGTTAATTTATTTTTCTTGCTTCACGACCAACTTAATTGGGCTGCTTTTAGATTATATTACTGTGCTGTACCTCTGTAATATTTTTGAATTTTGTAAACGTTCAAGACTGGTTTCCCCGTATGAGGGCAGTCTTCTTAATTTTTTGATTTTTTGATGACAAATTTGCCATGAGTCTGGGAAATGTTTTTGACTTCGGTGTAATTTTATTCCCACTGTTAATAGATTAAATTTACTTAGAAAAAAAAATGTTGCCCTGTTTCTATTTTAAACTTGTTTTTTGAAATACAGAGCCATGTTTATATTATTGTTTATAGTCGAAGCGCTGCGGGGTGGTTTATTATATTAATATTTCATGGTCGAATTATGTTGATAACAATTGGAAAAAAAAATGTTGCCCTGTTTATATTTTAAACCTGTTTTTTGAAATACAGAGCCATGTTTATATGGTGTACGTATTATACTCTTTCTTTGTATATCTACAGGAACCTTTTTTCTATGAACAGGGTGGATGCTGTAGCAGGCTACTAATGGAAACAAGTGATCCTGAACCTTACATCTCGGATGCAATAGATGGTTACCAATTTTGGAATCAAGCGAGCCTGATCTTACAAGCGAGCCTCGGTTTCTGCAGATGGTTTTTATTTCGGGGAACAAGTAAGAAAGAACATACAATCGACCCTGGGTTTATACATATTTTTGCTCTATCATGGATGCTTTTTGTGTGAGGCGTATATCAACAATACATGTCTCTACACATTTCCTGTATCTGCTTTATGATACTATTTTATGTGTTGACAAGTTATCACTCTGCCTTCAAAACTAGCGATGTTGGTTTATTGATATGGTTTGATGGTATTTTTATATTTTGGTATTAGCGTTTTTCTCTGTTCAAGGATTTTGGGTACTTTAATTTGTATTTGGAACAATGGACGTCGGTACTCTATCTGTTGCTTTACTATTCTACATACTGCTATTTCACTTTCTTATAGATGCCTCGGGCATATTTGGATGCTTTCTCAGATTGTCGATAATCTCCATGTGGACCGTTATTGGGTTTTATATCATGTCCCTGTATGTGACATGGGGTATTTTTCTATCATTGTCTGGGGTGGGACTTCCAATTTTCTGGATGGATATTTGGGTTCCAATCTTCAGATGTGAAAATGTAATGACTTCATGGACTGTTTTACTTCATATAATATATTCAAAACATCGTTTTTCTCTTGTGAAAAAAAAATGATTAATGTTTATCACTCTGCCTTCAAAACTAGCGATGCTGGTCTATGTTGCTGGTTTATTGATATGGTATGATGGTCTTTTTATATTTTGGACATATCACACTCCTCACATGATTAGCGTTTTTCTCTGTTCAAGGATTTTGGGTACTTTAATTTTTATTTGGAATAATGGACGTCAATACTCTATCTGTTGCTTTACTATTCTACATACTGCTATTTCAATTTCTTATAGATGCCTCAGACATATTTGGATGCTTTCTCAGATTGTCGATAATCTCCATGTGGACCGTTACCGGGTTTTATATCATGTCCCTGTATGTGACATGGGGTATTTTTCTATCATTGTCTGGGGTGGGACTTCTACTTTTTTGGATGGATATTTGGGTTCAAATCTTCAGATGTGAAAATGTAATGACTTCATGGACTGTTTTACTTCATATAATATATTCAAAACAACAATTTTTCTCTTATGAAAAAAAATTTATTAATGTTTATCACTCTGCCTTCAAAACTAGCGATGCTGGTCTATGTTGCTAGTTTATTGATATGGTCTGATGGTATTTTTATATTTTGGACATAGCACACTCCTCACATGATTAGCGTTTTTCTCTGTTCAAGGATTTTGGGTACTTTAATTTGTATTTGGAACAATGGACGTCGGTACTCTATCTGTTGCTTTACTATTCTACATACTGCTATTTCACTTTCTTATAGATGCCTCGGGCATATTTGGATGCTTTCTCAGATTGTTGATAATATCCATGTGGACCGTTACTGGGTTTTATATCATTTCCAAGTATGTGACATGGGGTATTTTTCTATCATTGTCTGGGGTGGGACTTCCACTTTTCTGGATGGATATTTGGGTTCCAATCTTCAGATGTGAAAATGTAATGACTTCATGGACTGTTTTAATTCATATAATATATTCAAAACAACGTTTTTTCTCTTGTGAAAAAAAAATGATTGTTTATAGTCGAAGCGCTGCGGGGTGGTTTATTATATTAATATTTCACGGTCATTGGAACGCCCACAATTCATAACAAATATTGGAGATTTACTGTCCTGTTTTAAAGTTTCATTTTTTTTTTAAAATTGAACCCGCCGTCGGTATACTGACGCCTTGTAAGCGTCGGAATTGCGACAGCTTAAAAATGTCGGAAGAGCGAAAGTATAAAAATGTCAGATGAGCGACGTTCAAAAGGTCAGACCACATTTCGTCAGAATTGCGAGAGTTTACAAACGTCGGAAGAGCGATGTTCAAAACTTCGGACCACATTTCGTCGGAATTGCAACAGTTTACAAACGTCGGAAGAGTGATGTCCAAAATGTTGGACCACATTGCTTCCAAATTGCGATAGTTTACAAACGTCGGAAGAGCGACGTTCAAAACGTCGGACCACATTTCGTCGGAATTGTGACAGTTTACAAACGTCGGAATAACGACGTTCAAAATGTTGGACCACATTTCATCGGAAGTGCGACAGTTTACAAACGTCGGAAGCGCGTCGGTTTGGGAAACGTTGGAAGAACGACGCTTGTTTGGAAGCGACGAAAAATGTGTCCCTCTTCCTCTACTACTGCTGTCCCTAAAACTACCACAGTTCCAATCATCATGGCAGGAAATGTGCCACCTCCACCTGCTGTTGCACCTGCTAGGTATGCCCCTCTTGTTCTCTCAGTTGTCCTTAATGCCCTTCCTAGCAAATAATTTTCTAGAATCAAAACTTGGGGAAGTGATGAAGAGATTACAACTGAAGAACATGTAGACCAGTTTAATGAATTCATAGACAGGGAGGAGGTTGACCATGAGGATTTCAATATGAGATTATTTTCTTAGATATTTACTGGTGAGGTCAGAAAGTGGTTCAAAGCCCTTGCTCTAGGAAGCCTGCATAATTGGAATGAATTTGAAGGTAGATTCTTGAGAAAGTGGGGAAATAGAACCGACCATGTATAAGCCCTAACTGAGTACAATAGTTTAAAAAGAGCTGTTGATGAAAATATTCAAAATTTCTCCAAGAGATTTAATAAATTTTATGACTCCATCCATGCCCATCTTAAGCCTCCACCAGGAGCAGCTCAACTGAGATATGATTAGGCTTTTGACTATGAATTTTCTATCCTGCTCAGAGAAAGAGAATCCCCTTCACTAGCTGAAATGCAAAATGATGTTGTGAAGGTGGAGGTCAATATGATAGCAACTAAAAGTCCAAGATGGGAAAGACAAAATTGAAAGAAGAAGATAAGCCTTCCACCTCAGATGAAAAATTTGATTCCATGATGAAGACAGTGGAAAAATTGATGGATAGGCTTTCCCTTGGGAATGCCTCTACCCTTCCTTCACAACATGAACCTCAATTTAGAAATCCTCAGTTCATAAGACCTCAAAACCAATAGAGACTAAGGGAAAACAAAAATCAGCCTGACCCTCAAGTAAGGCCTCCTTTTCAGCAAAATTTAGTTGTTGAAGAAGATCAGCCTGAAATACTAGAAGACTCTATTCATTGCTTGGATGAAAACATGTTAGGGATGTTTTTGAATAAGGAAGAACATGATGAGTCTAATCATGATTTTAACAAGGGTGAGGAACCATCTGATTACCTTAAAGGATATCAACATGCAATCTTTGAGATGTAGAAGAAATACAACCTCAGAAATAGAAATGTTCCAATTAATGTAAACAAAACACATCCCAAGAAAGATGCCTTTAAAGTTGTTGAGGTTAGAAAAGATCCACCACCTCCTCCTCCTGTCAAAGAGACTGAAAAAATTGCTTCTGTTTTCAGTTTAGAGAATGAGATCTCCAAGATCAAAATCCCAGTCCCTTTTAGATAAATTCTTAAGGTGAATGAATACAAAAGTAAAATTGTAAAAATGATGAATTCCCAACCAAGAGCTACTGACATCCTTAATCTTAAAGAGGATCATCCTACCATATATTTGGGACCAAGATTAGAGGATGAGCAGAATGTAGAGGTGCCTCCTTTCTATGTCAGCCTTAGAATTCATGACATGAAATTACACAATGCCATGTTGGATTCAGGGGCCTCTCATAACCTCATGCCTAAAGTGATCATGGAAAGGATTGGATTAGAAATCACTAGGCCATATAAGGATTTTTTTTCCTTTGATTCAAAAAGAGTTTAGTGCATTGGTTTAATAAAACATGTTTTTGTTGGTCTTACACAAGTCCCTGCCAAGAAATTAGTAATGGACATTGTGGTAGCAAACATTCCACCAAAGTTTGGCATGTTGTTATCAAGTTCATGGGTAGAAAATATCAAAGGCACCATGCAGATGGACCTAAATTATGCCACCATTCTTGTTTTTGGTGAGCAAAGAAGACTATGCATAGAGACGAGGATGGCTTATATGGTAAGTAGTAAGGAAAAACCTCATAATTTCCAAATATATGATGTTGATACTGAATTAGGATCTGCTTTACTTTTCAATGAATTGATTGATGAAGAAGAAGATGAGAAGAAAGCAGAAATTTAGGAAGCAGAAAATTAGCAGGTAGAAAATCAGCAAATCAGTGAAGAGAAGGCAGAAGGTTGGTGGTTGTTACACTTTGATGGATCAACAGGAAGAGAAGGGGCTAGAGTAGGAATTTGGATCACAACTCCAAAGGATGAAAGTAAGTTATTTTCTTTCAAAATGAAATTTGATTGCACAAATAACATGGCTGAGTATGAATCTCTATTTTTGGGTTTAGAAATTATGAAAAGATTGGGTGCCCAAAATATTTCTATTTGTGGATATTTTGAATTAGTTATTAAACAAGTTGAGGGTGTATATCAAACCAAGGATGTGAGGATGAGAGCATACAAAATTTTTATCATGGATATGTTAGAGAATTTTCAAGAATATTCATTTATTGTGAAGACTAGGGACCAAAACTCAGTAGCTGACTCCCTAGCCGTCTCTGTAAGTCTGTTTGTTATCCCTGCACATTCCACTGAAAGATATGAGGTTGAAGTTCACCATAGGCCTACTATCCTTGACAACATCATCCATTGGCAAGTTTTTGAGGATGAACATCAAATTAAAAACTTCATAGAGTTGAAAGAACACAAGTAGACCAACAAAACATGTTTGCTGAAATCAAAGGTAGTTCTGAAGTATTGCAGCTAAAGAATAATTCTGTACCCAAAGGTCGCATCCCACTTGAAAGCTTTTTGACCAAAATGATGTGTTAAAGTCTCCTAGGATACAAGCTGATGATGAAGAGGTAGAGAGTTGTAACCTTGGTACAATAGCATTGCCAAAAATGATCAAACTTTCTAAGTTTCTTTCTGTAGATATGAAACATAAATATATTGAGATGATGAAAATGTTCATGGATGTTTTTGCATGGAGTTATGCTAATTTGAAGAAATATGATCCTACTATTATTCAACATACCATTCCTATTAAAGAAAATGAAAAGCCTTTCAAACAAAGGTTGAGGAGGATTAATCCATTTCTCATGCCTCCGATTAAGAAGGAAATTAAGAAACTCTTTGATGCCAAAATTATTGTCCCAATTAGATTTTCAAAATGGCTTGCGAACTTGGTTCCAATCATAAAAAAGAGTGGAGAAATCAAAATCTGCATTGGCTTCAGAAACTTGAACAAAGCTTCGCTGAAGGACAACTACCCTCTCCCAAAGATGGACCAAATTTTGTAGAACATTGTTGGTTCCGAAAGGATTTCTATGCTAGATGGTTTTTCAGGGTACAATCAGATACTTGTGCATACAGAAGATCAGGAGAAAACTTCCTTTACCACACCATGGGGGATATTCATGTATGCCAAGATGCCCTTTGGTCTGATGAATGAAGGAGATACCTTTCAAAGAGCAATGGACATTGACTTTGTTGAGGAGAAGGATAAGTTTGTGGTTGTCTATCTGGATGACATAACAGTTTTTTCAAGGAGAGAGGAAGACCACTTGAAGCATCTAGAGAAAGTTCTACTGAAATGTAGAAGGTTTGGAATTTCTCTCAATCCCACTATAATCATTTTTGCTCTGACTTCAGGGAAGTTACTTGGGCATATTATATCTAAATATGGGATTAAGATTGATCCAAACAGGGTCAATTCTATTCATAAAGTAGATCTTCTTAGAAGTAGGAAGGAAATTTAGTCTTTCCTTGGAAGAGTAAATTTTGTGAGGAGGTTTATTCCCAATTTTGCTAAGATTGTCAAAGACATAAACAAGATGCTAAAGAAAGGACCTGACATCAAATGGACAGTGGAAGCAAAGCACTCATTTGAGGAGATCAAGAAGGTACTCACTAAAGCACCAATGTTGATTAGCCTAGATTTTTCAAAGGAATTTTTGGTTTTTACATTTGCATCAGAAAATACAATTGCTAGAGTTTTGCTATAGAAAGGACAACAAGGTACCGAGCAGCCTATTTCAATTTTTTGCAGGACCTTAGCTAATTCAGAACTGAAGTACAATATCTTAGAGAATTAGGCCTATGCTTTGGTCAAAGCCATTAAAGGTTTCAGAATTTACATTCTGAATTCTCATGTCATAGAATTTATTCCTAATGCTGTTGTGAAGGACATCTTGACTCAAGCTGATCCTGATGGTAAGAGAGGGAAGTGGATTGCTAACTTGCTAGAATATGATATAGAAATAAGACCTCCAAAATTGGTGAAGGGTCAGGGGCTAACAAAGATGATGGCATAGTCCAATTTTGACTGTCTTGATATGAATTTAATTGTAGAAATTTTAGAGATATCAGATGAAGATGAAGAGCTGATTCCCATTGAAGAAAATTACATCCTATCTGAGTGGTACAAAGAAAATGTTTTTGTCTTACATCATCATAAGGCTCCTACTGAATTGACAAAGTCTAAAGCAAGGTTTGTGAAGGTGAAATCCTTGAGGTACTGCATCATAGATAAAAATATATATTGGAAAGATACTGGTGGTATTCTTTTTAATTGTTTGTTGGAAGAGGAGGCTGAAAAAGTGATTGAGGAGTTTCACAAAGGAGCTTGTGGAGGTCATCATTATTGGAAGGCCACAACAAACAATATTCTTAGAGCAGGGTACTTCTGGCCTATTATGTTCAAAGATGTCTACAAAAAGATAGCTGCCTGCCATGAATGCCAGATTTTTGATGGTAAGAAAAAGCTTATATCTTTACCCTTGATGCCTATCTATGTTGAGGTGCCATTCCAACAGTGGGGGCTATGTTTTATTGGTGAGATTCATCCATCATCTTTAGGTCAGCATCGCTGGATCTTGAAAACAATTGATTAATCCACCAAGTGGATTGAGGCAATCCCAACTAGGCAAGTAAATGATTCAGTTATCATTTCATTTTTGGAGAATAACATATTGTCTAGATTTGGCTATCTTATGAAAATCATCACTGACAACGCACAAGCATTCAAATCCAAGAGGTTGATCAATTTTTTTCATCAATATCACATTACACTTGGACACTCTACTGCATACTATCCACAAGGTAATGGTCTTGCTGAATCTTCTAACAAGAGCATTGTAAGGATTATTAAGAATGTGTTGTAGGAAAATAAAAATTCATGGAATCTGAAGTTGAAGTATGCTCTGTGGGCTAATATACTGTGCAAAAAAAGGTTAATTGGCACTTCACCTTATGAGTTGGCATATGGAGTTGAAGCCATCTTTCCTACATCTTTGGGAGTGCCTGTCATGAAGGTGCTGCAAGGATTAGAGGAGGAGCCGAATGAAATTCAGAGGAGAATAAATTAGTTGATAGCCTTGTAGGAAAAAAGGGAGGAGAGTCTATAACAACAATCAACAATCTCGAAACAGAATTAAAAAGATATTTGATAGGAAGGTCAAAGAGGAAAACTTTCAGATTCAAGATGTGGTATTGAAATGGGAGGCCAGGATTGAAGAAAAGGGGAAACATGATAAGTTTGAGAATATTTGGAAAGGTCCATTCATAGTGGTTGCATTCCATGGAAACAACACTTACATACTGCAGGAGATGGATGGACAACCTTGTGCTGGAGGGCCTGTCAATGGCAGGTTTTTGAAGCACTCTTCCTCTTAAGTTCTACTTATCTTTCATTCCATTGTACATATTCCATTTTTTTATGTTTTTTTTCTGCTAATAAAGACAAGCTGATCATCAAGCTTGAGCCCGAGGTGAAGGCCATTAGAGTTTGAAGGAGAGCTTGGAAAATTTCAGTGTTTTTATTTCCAAGAAGATGGATAACACTAGAACTACAGGTTCTTTGGTGTACCATAGCGATGCACTATCCCAAGTGGAGCCACTGTTATCACTCAGAAAAAGTGAAACATTATTTGACATGGTCTTAGAGTTCATTTTTCAAAGGTAGGGTCATAGAGTTCATTTGTCCCCAGTTGGTATAGGAAAATTTATTTTTTTTCATCTTAACCTATTATAAGGTTCAAAACCACCTCCATTCAAGTCATATCATGTCCCATCAGTCATCATTTGCTGACATATTTCATTTCCCAAGCTTTTGAATTGAAAAAGGTCACTTTAGCCAGTTTTTCTTCTTTTCGTAGCATTTTACACTGTAAAAAGACAATTTTCGCTACGAAACTACCTAATAGTTTCATAGAGAAACTACCAGGAAATGAACTAACCACGCTACGAAAAATGGTTTTTCTGTCTGTCTTTTCAAAACCGGTGCAAGGTGTCAGTCCATGATTATAAGTGTTAGGGTGGATGTCATTCGAATCAGTTAGGGTCATTTCAAAGGTACAAAGGTCATGGCTGAGGTAATTATTACTGTTTTTAGCATGCATGAGTCATGATTAAGACATGAGCTGTAATTGAAACTTTAAAACATTACCCAATTGAGTATTTTGTCATTCTTCGCTTCATCTTTGCATGCTATTGAGTTCTAGAGAGCTGTTTCACCAAGCCAAGTTGGTTGCTGGCATTTTTAAAAGTTGTAGGTGTCACTAATCAAGCGAGGTTGAGAAGGTATAAAGTCACCATGGCTGCAAAGAAGAAGACCAAAAAAGGTGGCCACTGCCTCAGATATGAGCCATCAGACATGAATTTTTTAAATGAAGACCCAAATTCCTTAGAAGTTTTTAGAAGAACAAGGTGTTTGTAGTTCTGCCAAAGATTGCAAAGGTGCCATGTGCAGGTTTCTAAGGAGTTTTCTAGCAGCTTCAATGGGACGGCTTCAAAGGTGGGAATATTAAACATTACAATAACACCAGATACCATTGCAGCATCAACAGGAATCCCTAGAGGAGGAGAGAAATAGTTCAAAGGAATCAAGTTCACCATGTAGGATTGTAAAGAATTCATCAAGACAGAGCATAGTGAAACTGATCTCACAATTTATATTCCAAGGAGCTATATGAAGGAAAACTACTCAAAGCTGTTGCTGATCATTAATAAGTACTTCACCTATGGAGGGAGGTACCACATGTTTTATTCCTACCACCTTAGGCTTCTACTACATTTTGTGGGTAAGAGGTCTCTTGATTTACCCTTTTACTTATACAAAAGCTTAGTTAAAATGTCAGAAAAGGTTCAAGTTAAAGTAGAAGGAAATGAAACCTCTCTTTTTCATCATGGTTTGATCAAGTTGCTGGTGTTAGAGGAGTTAAAAATATTAGGTAGATATTGGTCATATTTTCTATTCATAAGTGGTTTTTAAGTAGATGCTATCACTCCTAAAAGAACTCCAAAACCTAGAGATATCCCATCACCTCAATAGCACAGCAAGTTGAGCTAGTGATCATGGAGACAGAGCCTTTGCAGAAGCTTGATACACCCAAAGATACACCTGCAAAACAAAATCCAACAGTGAGAAAACATGGCAACAAGAGAGTTACAAGGAGCCAAACAGTGGCTAAGGGTAACTTAGAGGACATTTTGCATGCCATTGATATTGAAGAAACTCCCATTGTCCAAGCTGAAGACATAAATGAGAGAGGAAGGAAGCTCAAGAAAGGTAAAAGAGCTAAGAAGTTAGAGTTTGGAGGTGAATATGTAGGATTCATGTTTCAAGCTAGAAAACCAATGACAAGACATGCAAGAAATTTCTTAGAAAGCAGCAAAGAGGCTTAGAAGGTCACTGAAACTATTCAGCCACCACCAAGCATCATAGACCTCTCCTCACCTGCAAAAGTAGAATTGGTCATCATACAAAGGAAGCGTAAATGGAAAATCATTGAAAAAATAGAGATTTAAATTCTTAAGGAGTAGTTGAAGCTGGAAAATGGTGAAATATCAGTATTGAATAAAGAAGCAAGGAAGTACAAGATTTAGAAGGTGCAGTTTGAAAAAATGAAAGAATTTTGGGAAGAACAAGTCATAAGTGTGTTAAAGACCTTGGAAAATACAAATAAATTGATCAAATGGACTCAGCCATTGAGAGGAGAGGTAAAAAACATTAGAAAAATGAACCTACATTTACAATCTAAAAATAGGACACTGAATGACCAAGTCAAAGATCTTCAAGAGCAATTAGATTTGATTCATGAAGAGCTGGAGAAGAAAGATTTGAAGATGACTGTGGTTGAGGAGCCAATAACTCAACTGATCATAAATGAAGAGGAAACACCATAGGGGCCTTAAGTTGAGATTGAATGTGTTTTAGAATGTTCATGGCATGCTGAAGATCAAGTTTTTACAGCTAGAAGTCCTTTTTTTTAGATAGTTTTGAAATCTGGAATTTCTGCACTTTTACATAGTTTTGTAGCATTTCCTAGGCATAAAGCTAGAAAAACACTACGAAAAAAACTTTAGCAACCTTTTTTCCTCTAAATTCATTTTTTTTTAGTTTTCAAGGAGGGAGTTTGATGATGGTGAGGTGTCATATCTTGGTTGACACCATGGAAAAACAAAGGAGAGAAGTCTTCGGGTACAGAAGCTATTTTTTAGACGCTACCAAAGCGCACTACGAAACTATCCTGTCTTCATAGCGAGCTATTTTTGAAGGCTTTGGAGCATCGTAATGGCTTTTTTGGACAATTGGACTCCTCCAACATGTCAAGGGACCTTAACATCAAACATTTATGACTTGAAGGAAGTTCTGTGGAGACAAGTCATCAGCCAAAGATCTCGTTGAAGATAAGGATTATGCATTCCTGAAAAATAGGGTTTTTTTCCACATGTCTAGGAGAGTTTTTAATATGTAAAGTGGTGATGAAATATGCTATGGATTTTTCCAACATGTGATAATTATTTGGAAACTGTCATGTAACTGTTTCACAAGGTAAGGTAGAGTATGTAATAAATAGGAGTTAGACTCCTATTAAGAGATGTCTTCTTTAAAGTGTAGCTGTCAATTTCTTATTAGAAGTCATTTTTTTCAGTTATGTGATGTGTCATAGGAGAATTCGATAAATCTAGCCACCAAGCAGATCATCCTTATTGTAATAATGTCTATTTAAAGACAAAGCATCGAAGTAGTGAGAGCTTGGATATTTTTTGCACTAAACTTCTGCTTTATGTATTTTGACTTATATCAGTAATATAGAGGGACTTTATTCTTGACAGACTTGAGATTCTCATGGGGTTTTTAATTTCTTATTGATCTACATCTCATGTTTTACCACTTGCAGTAGATTTCATTTCTATTACTCAAAATTCATAACTTTATGCTCTGACTTTCTTTAGTAATGAAATGACTATGTTTTCCTATGTTTTATGAGTGAATTTCCTTTGTTAAAGACCCCTATCTACCTCAGCTTCCATGTCAAGAAACTTTGCCACTGAAACTAATGATTTTTGACTCCATAAGCCCAATGGTAGAAAGCCTGCATTCTTTTCAACCTACATACATAAAAAAAAAAGAGGTTACTTTTTCAAATAGAGTTAGCCATCTAATACTATCATTATCAAATATCATAAACCCCCTTGAGAGAGCCCTCTTAGACTGAAGAGGCTAAGCTTCAGTCAAAATTTGTTTTGAAACCGTTAAATAGAGTTGTATCATTAGCAGCCAATCAAGTACAATTTTGTGATAACACACAACAATGGGAAATTCATCTTTAACAATAAGCTTATTGAGCTCCCTATAATTCGAACACATGCGCCATGATCCATCATTCTTGTACACCAATAATACTGTGGTAGAGAAATAACTTTGACTAGGTTGAATTATACCAACTTCTAACATTTTTGCAATCATACGTTCAATTTCGCTCTTTTGGACATAAGGATATCTGTAAGGCTCGATGTTTGGTGGAACAATTCCTGGAATCAAATGAATAGCATGATCATGATCATGAATAGGTGGGAGTCCTTTGGGAGTTTCAAACACCTTGGAATGATTGTTCAAGACGTTTTGGAGATCTGGAGAAATAGATGATTTCGATGTTGGAACTTCTAGTGAGCATAATTGTGCAATTACACCTCGTTGTTCTTTCTTCAGAATATTTGTCATGAATTTAGAGCTTATTATTGTTATAGCATCATTTCTCACCTTGGCTTGATTCATGATTGCTTCATGGCTTTATGGGCACCCATTCCTACAGACTTGGACAAATTCACTTAAAAACAGTGGAAAATCCTCCATACGCGACTATGCTCGTGTTTTTCCGCGTGTATACGTGAGTACAGCTAGACTTTTCCGCGTATGCCATTTTAATGATTAAAAAATATATAAAAATCCCTAATTTCACGTTGGGTTGATGGTTACTCAGGTAGTTCAACCACCCCAGCCCGTGGCCAACTGTTTCCAACTGCTGAAACTACTTGGAGGGACTATAAAAAGACCTCATATGTATGGCCTAAGGGAGAGAGAATTATTATTATTATACTCTGTTGGTTCCCTATCCAAGTCTGATTCCCCGTGCCTCCTGCACTTTCCCAGTTCATTTCAGGAAACCCTTGTTTCCTTGAGATACACATCCCTTTATATGTTATCTCGTGTGCACTCATTTGGAAGGAGTCTTAGCGAGGCAAGGGTTGGACGGATCCGGACGACGGTCTGCGAAGGCCTTGGAAGGATCAGGTGATCTCTCCACTTACTTTTGTACGTACTATTTTTATAATACAGAAGTATCATGCTGTTCCCGAAGTAAATGTGTTGGTGTATGCTTTAATGAATGAAGAATATTTGTTATACATGCATTCATGATGATTTATTTAATGTTTTATATGAATCTCACTAACATATAGAGTAGAAATATACTGTACAACTTGTCCTTTGTGTTGGTTTCTTCTTGTATTTCAGGTGAAGGAGGAAGGACGGTTGCAGGGAGTTTGAACTCCACGTGGATCTACTTCAAACGTAGGACCAACGAGTAAACCTCTCATTCTACTCGATTTCGTTTTTATGAATGTGCATGATCGTGTGAGTCTCTGTTAAATAGTACGCCCCTGCTCTGTGGAGGTTGAATCCCAACCAACCTCTAGGGTGTTAAATCCCCGAAACAGAACTGGCGACTCCGCTGGGGATCACATTTTTGTGATTCTCCTGTTGGGTTGTTTCAGCTGTTTGGTAGGTTGCCAACAGTTTCCTCTGTCTTTTACAGTCCAGTTTGCTTTCTTGCAGTCAGTTTGAAGCTTTGATACCTTTCCCAGGCTTGTACTTTTTATTTTTCATTATATTTCTTTGTATACGCAGTTTTTCTTGCACACAGTCGCGTATACCCGCGAGTTTGTGTAGAAGGAACCGCGTATACGCGGGTTTCCCTCAACACAGACGCATATACACGCCTGTTGCATAACTGCAAGGTCGCGTATACCTAGGTTGAATTTGAAATTTCAAGATTCTGGTGTTTTTGGTCTTTTCTGGCTGTGGAGGCCTGTGTTTGCAGTGTCTTTGTACTTACTGGAGTGTGACAGAAGTGGTTTTAAGTCTTGGTTCTCTTTCGTTTGTCCGAAAACTGATCTTTTTGGCGAAGTGTTCTTGTTTGTGCTAGCACTCCTGGATTGAGTTCCAAGATCGCTTTCTGAGCGTTCTTGGATGTTCTTCTTTACCAGAACAGAGAGCTTCTGCTCACTGACTCGTTCCTATCTTTGTGTTGTGCTTTGCATTGCGTTCTTTGCTTTGTTTTCGATTGGTTTTCTTGAGTTTCATAAGCTAGGGTTTTGTTGCATTTTTCAAAGAACTTTTCTTGTTTCTTTGGAGTTTAGTGTTGCAACGAATTTGCACTATTTCTCTTGGCTGTTTGATTGAGTTTTTAGTCTTCCATTGCTCTTATTGATCTTGCTATCATTAGCTTTATAAGGTTTGGGGGGCATAGTTGAAGTTTATGCTTGAAATTCGGTCTCGTTTTGGCTTAGATTAGGATAGTTGTTCTTGGTTTTCTTGAAGCTCTTGTTTTATAAAACTAAAAAGCCAAAAAACATTTGTTTTGATTTTTGTTTTTGCATATCAAAAACTCAAAAAACATTTTTTCTTGTTTTTGTTTTTGTTGTTGCCTTTTTCATTTTCGTTTGGCTTCATCTTTTGGGACTTTAGTGAAGTTTCTTGCTTCTAGTTTTTAGCTTGATTTTGAGGAGAGGGTGTCTTTTGATTTCTTCTTCTTCTTGTTGAGTATTTTGGTGTCTTATATTGAGAGTTCTTGTTTGCAAGAATTGGCTTTCTGGATATCAAAAGATGAGTTAAAACCGAAGGAGCCTTTTTGGAAATTTCACCTTGTTTCAAAGGACTTTCTGCATCTTAGAATTTACATGCTAGTGGTCATTTGCATTAGGTGCATTGAATCATTTAGTTAGCTTCTTAATTTTTTGTGCGTGTGAGTTTGTAATTCGAAAAGAAAAATACATTTTAGTCTCGTAGAACTTACATAGAAATTGCTCTTCATCGAAAGAATAAGAACTGCATGTGCATGTAGTCAGGTTTTTATTAATTTCTTTTGCGTCAGAACATCATTGGTTTCAACTCCATATCCTTGTGACTTAATACAACAGCCCTTAAAATAAGCGATTTAATCTAAAATCAACTAGCAAGTTTTATTAAGTGTCAATCACCAACTAGCTAGGTAGTAAGGCCTTGGAATAGGAGAGAGGAGAGTTAACTCTCCAAGGCCGCTCAAACAAACATAGAAGTTTATTAATTGAGCGAAATCCAACTCCGTGAGGTGGACTGGGAAAGCTCTCATCCGAGAGTCAAGCGCGAGGGGAAGTGAAGGTTAAGAAGAGGGATACCCCCCTCCGATTAGCTGAATCTAACCTCAAGACCGTTCCGCCCAGCTTCTGATACGGATTGGTGTCCATAGTTGCTGTTCCTAGGTTCCACACAGGTGACTGCGGGGGGGAATACCCGTGGTACTTGAGGCAGACGTCGCATCACTTCCAGCAGTACTTCGGGGGGGTGCCCTTGCGAAGCTTGGGTGCTTGAGCCGGCAAAGGCTGTTGTTAGGAGGTCGGCGTAACTGTTTCTGATACCTTCGCTAGTTGTTCTGGGCCCTAATCATCCCAGACTTCTTTCGGAAGGCCCTATACTTCGCTTTCTTGTATTTTGGTGTCCGGTCCTCATCACCCGGAGCGGAAATACTTGGAGGCTGTTTGCTTGCTGTTTCTCAGGGTTTTGATTTTAGTGTGTGCTCTTTGCTCCTAGCTTGCCTAGCTTTTCACTTTTCTTGAGTCTAATATAATAAATTTGTAAAAGTGGCTGATCAAGCGCCTCGACGTTCGAGGAGAGTCCGGGGGTTATCTCCTGAGAGTGCAGAGCCTTCTTCGAGAAGGCATAGGAGCGATATAGCAGGTGGTTTTCACCCTGTAGAGTCTGACGCTGTGGAGAGAGATCCTCCACTTAGGTCTGAAGGTTTCGTTGCTGATTCCGGTGTCGGTTCCGAGAGGAGCGTTCCGCTCACCTCGAGGGTATTGTTTCCTCAGGAGGAAGATTTTCAGATAGAAGATATACCTGAGCCTGCAGCTACAGGTCCATATCCTCTTCCTCTTGATCATCCATTTGTTATTCAGTACGTCGGACCGGAGTCTGAGAGACCGCCGGATCTTCCATATCTTTCTTATCTTTCGATGGCCACGACTGGGAACGCGGCTTCTACCGTGAGTGCTGCGGGAATTCAGACCCCTGCTTCTGTTGAGGCAGGGGGCACTATTGCTCTATCTTCGAGTGCTTCTAGCACTGCTATGTTTGGCTCTGGGTTCACCCAAGCATATGCTTCTCAATCTGGTCCCTTCGTTTCAGGGATGTCCATTGCTGGAAATCCCTCTTTTTCCTTTACCGCCGGTGCAGTTGGATCTACGCCCATGTCTAACATGGCTAGTGGATCAGCTTCGTTTCAGGGTTTCCCCTTTGGGACTGGGCATATTCCTAGTCCCAATCCTTCTTTAGGGTCGTTTCCTTTTACGTCCCAGACCCAAAGTTTTAATCCTTGGGCTCAGGGGCCAAGTTCGGCTTCTTTTACAGGATGGAATCCTATGTTTGCAACGTCGGGGGCAGGGAATCAGTTCATCGCGAGTCATCCGGGGAATGCTTCTTTCCCTGCATCGAGTGCTTATCAGTCTTTTTCTCCTCTATCTAATGCATGGAACCCCTACCAGGGGCTTACATCTTCAGTCAATACTTCAGCAGGGGGAACTAGTCTGGGTCTTGGTAACTCGGCGTGGGGAGGAGGTTCTTCTCCGTTTTCTACGGGTCCTTTCTGGCAGCCTGGTGCCTCATCAAATCCAGGCTATTCTTTTCAGAATGTGGGAAATCCATCCCATCGAGGATGGAATTCTCAGGCTCCGCCGCGATTACCATTTCTGGCAACGTTAAACTTGCCAGACTTGGCGAAGTTAACTAATGACCCGATTCGGTATAGTCCGGGTTGGCCTCCGGTTCCAACCAAACTTCCTTCGGACATTCCTAAGTTTGAAGGTAAGAATGGTGAAGATCCGGCAGACCATGTCACCACATTCCACTTATGGTGTTCATCCAACTCTCTGATCGACGATTCGATTAGATTGAGATTATTTCAGCGCACCTTAACTGGAAATGCCGCGAAGTGGTATATAGAGCTCACTGGGGGCAGTTTCGCCACATTTGGAGAACTGGCTGTCACTTTTCTTAACCATTTCCAGTTGCCCGTCAGATATGAGGCTGGGACCGAACTCCTGGCTAATTTTAAACAGGATGAGGCAACTCACATTTCTGATCATATTCAGGAATGGAGGAGAAGGAAGAGGCTTATCAAAGCCCATATTCCAGGTGAGTTCCTTCTCGAGTGGTTTTTGAAATCGCTTCAGTCAGATATTTCAAAGGATGTATCCATGTCAGGGGTATATTCCGAGGAGCAGGCCATCTTTAGGGCCCAGCAGTTAGAGTTGATCTATTCTCAGTCTGGCATGCTTTACAAGTATTTGCCCAATGCTCCTCGCTCCAAATTGGATCTATCGAAACCCAAACCTGGTCCGCATGGTGACGGACTTGTCGGATCGGTCGGTAGTAGTGCAGCCAGCCTGCTTTCTCAATTGCAGCAGTTGTCTTTACAATCTGCTTCTTCTGGTCAGGCTGTGCCTGCTGATTCATCACCTTCCCAGTCTTTGTCCATTAATGCTGTCCAATCTTCTGAACCCAAGGGAAATCAACAGTCCGATGGGAAGAAGAAGGGACGTAATAACAAGAAGAAGGGCAAGAATGGGAAGGGCAATGCAAATAAGACCAATGAGCGTGTTGGTGAAGGGAAAAAGGAGAAAAAGAAGGTTAAATTTCCATGCAAGCTTTGTGCTGGAGATCATCTCACGCACCTTTGCCCGAAAATTCAGGATGCTCAGCGCCTGTTATCTCAGCAGGGTTCTTCTAGTTCCCAGGCTGTGCTAACAAACCCTTTTCCCCAAGGGCAGCAATTAATTGTTGGCGCGAATCAAAATCCTGGGGCTTCCTCTGGAGGTCCTCAGGAAGGGGAAATTCCATCGAATATCTTTATGATGAGTGCTCACGTGGATGTCGCTACGAGATCCCGTGATTATGGCGGAGAGGAATCTTCGAAAGCTAAGGAAGTTCCTGATGCTACTGAGCCGCTTCACATCACGAAGCCAATTGTCGAGTCTATGCCTCGGATGCCAAAAGCATCTTCTAAGCGGTCAACGATTAATCCGAACATGAGGGCTGCCCAGAACTACTCGATTGTAGAAGATCTGGCGCAGAGTCCTTGTGCTATGTCAGCTTTAGAGGTACTCCAGTCTTGTCCGGCTGAGCGCAGTGCTTTGCTCACTGCCATTGGAGCTATAGATCCGAAAAATTCTCTTCTGATTACCTTTGATATGAAGAATTTTAAGAAGAGACTTCCTCATCATATGGCCTTCCATATTAAATCATCGAACCGGAAGACTAATATCTTTCGCACGGTCGTTGATGAGGGTGCTTCTACTTGCGTGATGTCTCTCGCATGCTGGAAGACACTAGGATCTCCCAAAGCTGTTCCATCTAGCACTATTCTTACTGCTTTCGATGGCCATTCTCATAGGCCCCATGGTATTGTCCCGGCTTTGCCCATCTGTGTTGGGGGCAAAACCGTTAACATAGAGGTTGAGGTAGTAGATGCAGCCTTGGACTACAACCTTCTGTTGGGGAGAAACTGGATATATGATATGGATGCCATCGCATCCTCACTATTTCGGATAGTATGTTTCCCCCACGAAGGGAGGATAGTTACGGTGGATCAACTGGACTGTCCTCCTGTAGACCTGGATGCGCCTCCTGACTCATCTGTCCCTAAGTTGGAAAATACTAAGGCACCTATCGAGAATCTGGGAGTTGGAATGTATTCTTCCCTGATGGGATATTTTGATCTTCCTCCTCCTAAGGTGTCTATCAATGCTATTTCATCCTCCAAGGCTCCCCTTCGAAGAGAGCTCTTTCGAACTCATTATTTTTCGGACCCTTGGACCTTACCTTCCCCAACTGCCACTTTGGAGGAAGGGCAAGTGGGTGGAATGGCATTCCCGATTTCTGCAGCTGAGATTGCATATCAGTCTGTTGTTGACACTGCAGAGTCTGATCCAGCTCCTCTTTCGCCGGAAGAGTTGGATGGTGATGTGGCTCCGGCTTGGACGCTTAGTTCTTCTTCTGCCCAGGATTGTCTAGATACTACTCTTCCATCTGAAGAGGCCATCCTGGAAGCAATGACAGGTATAGAGAGACCGTGGGATGACTTGCATCATCGGTCTTGCTTCCTACCTGACTTGAGCGAAGTCGAAGCTAGTTTTCCAAGTCCTCAGTCTCCTGGACCTGTTCACCCAGTCTTGAGCCCCTTAGCACCAGCACAGGTTTATGCTGAAGGGAACATGGCTGTGATCTCTCCGACTATCCCGGTGAACATCTCCAGGAATCCCAACATTATCGAGAACGTTTTCATCGGAGCTGAATGTTCCCGTGAAGAAGTTCAAATCTATACCGAGCTCTTCAAAGAGTATAGGGATGTTTTTGCTTGGTCTTATGAGGAAATGCCTGGCATAGACCCATCTATCGTCCAACATGAGATCAAGACGTATGAAAACGCTAAGCCGGTCAGGCAAAAACTTCGTCCGGTTAATCCTAGGAAGGCAGCAGCTATCAAAGCTGAAGTTGAAAAGCTGCTTAAGGCGGGATTTATTTTCCCAGTTCCTCTGACTGAATGGGTTTCAAACCCCATTCCTGTTGATAAAAAGCAAGGAACAATTCGAGTATGCATCGATTTCAGAGACCTGAATAAGGCGTGTCCTAAAGATAATTACCCCACACCTTTCATTGATCAGATTATTGACGAGTGTGCCGGTAACAAGATTTTCTCCTTCATGGACGGTTTCTCTGGTTATAATCAAATTACTATCCGTCCAGAAGATCAACATAAGACCGCATTTATTTGTCCCTGGGGTACGTTTTCATATAAGAAAATGCCTTTTGGTCTGAAAAATGCTGGAGCTACTTTTCAGCGGGCCATGTCTTACGCCTTCCATGACATCAAGAAAATCATTGAGGCATACTTAGATGATCTAGCTGCTCATTCTCGAAAGAGGATGGATCATCCAGGTCACCTCCGGCAAATATTTGAAAGATGTCGTTTTTATAAAATTCGTTTGAATCCGAACAAGTGCGTTTTCGCGGTAACATCTGGTCGGCTGTTGGGATTTATTGTGTCTAGTGAAGGGATAAGGGTAGATCCCTTCAAGGTTGAGGCAATACTTCGGTTGCCTCCCCCGTCTTCAATTCGTCAGCTTCAAAGTCTCCAAGGAAAGTCTAATTTTCTTCGGAGGTTTATCGTCAATTATGCTGAGATTACAAAGGGATATATGAGACTGTTGAAGAAAGGAGTTCCTTTTCTTTGGGACGACTACGCTCAATGCTCGTTCGATGCCTTGAAAAAGGCATTGACCTCTGCTCCTTAGCGAGTCCACCGTTAATAGCAGAGATTTTCTTTTGTATCGGGCTACAGCAGAATCTACCATTGGTATGGTTCTGGTTCAGGAGGATGATGCTCTGGCTGAGCATGTTATTTACTACCTTAGTCGAGGACTGGTAGGACCTGAACTGCGATACACCCCGATAGAAAAATTAGCCTTAGCAGCAGTTCATGCTGTGCAGCGACTCCGGCATTATATTGTTCTTCGCAAAACTTATGTCTTGGCAGCTGCCAATCCATTTCAGTTTGTCCTCAGCAGGCGAGTGATTGGGGGCAAATATAATAGATGGATTGTGATTTTACGGGAATTTGATCTAGAGTTCATGTCTGCCAAATCCAAGAAGTCATTAGTTTTTGCGGAATTGATCTCCGAGTTGCCTTGTGGAGAGGCGATGATCTATGATCAGTCCTTTCCGGACGAACACTTGTTTCTGATCTCTCCACAAGATCCTTGGTATGGGGACATCATTGTATATCTCCAGACTGCGAAGTTTCCCTCTTCTTTTCGAAAGATGAGCGTTGTAAGCTGCGTCACTTAGCTAAAAGTTATCTGATTATTGGTGATGCTTTGTACCGTCGAGGGGTTGATTCAATCCTAAGACGCTGCTTAACTTTCGAAGAAGCTGAGGTTGTGCTCAATGATTCTCACGGTGGAGCTTGTGGGGGTCATTTATCAGGGCTTGCTACAGCCCAAAAGATTTTGCGTGCTGGCTACTTCTGGCCCTCGATTGTCAAAGATTGTATTGAATCGGTCAAGAAGTGTCATCCTTGTCAAGTGTATACTCGAAAAATGCGCGCTCATCCAGCTCCGCTTTTTCCAGTCGTTACTGTCTGCCCCTTTACAAAGTGGGGTATGGATTATACTACTTGTAACCCGCCTTCGGCAAAAGGTCACAAGTACATTATCGTAGCAGTAGACTACTTTACGAAGTGGGTAGAAGCTATGCCTACTTTTGGGAACGATGGTGAGACTGCAGCTCTTTTCTTCTTCAACCAAGTCATTGCTCGTTTCGGTATACCTAGAGAGATTGTCACTGACCATGGCAGTCACTTTCAGAACAGTATGATGGCAGAGTTGGCTCTTAAATTGGGTTTCCGACAGGAGCATTCATCTCCATATTATCCTCAGGCCAATGGCCAGGTGGAAGCCGTGAATAAGTCCTTGAAGACAATTCTTCAACGGACGATTGATAAACATAGATCCAACTGGCACATTATGCTATATCCGGCACTCTGGGCATACAGGACGTCAGTTAAAACTGCAACTGGCTTTACTCCGTTTCAGTTAGTCCACGGGGTGGAATCCGTATTTCCCATTGAATGCGAGATTCCTTCCCTTAAACTGGCTGTTGAGCTTCTTCCTGACACTTCTAGTCTTGCAGAGCGGCTTCTTCATCTGGAACATCTTGATGAGCAGCGTCGAGATGCCGCCACGTTGAACGAAGCGCATAAAAACCGAGTCAAAGTCCAGTACGATAAGGCGGTTAAGCCTAGGGTCTTTTCCGAAGGTGACCTTGTTTTGGTCTATGCCCAAGAAAAAGATGCCTTGGGGGCAGGAAAGTTTAAGTCGATGTGGTATGGCCCCTATATCGTCAAGAAGGTCCTTAAGAAAGGAGCGTATACCTTGGTTGACTTCGAAGGGAACGAGTTGCCGGAGCCCCGTAATGGGCTCTATTTGAAGAAGTACTATGCCTAGGCTTTGGCCTGGGATTTTGCTTTGTATATAGTAGTTTTTTGTCTTGTACATATCTGTTTGATTTTCGATTTTTGATGGGATGGTGATGATCTTTGATCTGCTTTGGCAGGTTGTGTTGATGTCATGAGTCATTTTGGTTTCGCCGATGGTGCTAGTAGACACACCCGGAACTTAGCTTCCGCGGCTTGGGTTCTTCACTATCCTTCCGGTCAGCTGTTGGTATCAAGAGGGGTCTACATTGGTCCTGCTTCCAATAACGTAGCAGAATACACTGTAGTCATTCATCTACTCTCGGAAGCAATATCTTTGGGTGTTGATTCGTTGGTAGTTTTCTTGGACTCCCAGCTGGTGGTGTCGCAGTTGAACAACACTTATCGGGTACGAGATCCCTTTTTATTACGATTGTTTTTGAGGGTACGTTTGTTACAAAGGTCATTTCAATTTTTAACATTCATTCATATTCCTCGAGCTGACAATTGGTTTGCTGACTCATTAGCTAATCAAGCTTTAGATTGGCATATTAATCATTCAATACAATAATATTTAATCATCAAAAACATCATACATTTGATACATTTATCACATCACATCAAACATCGCTGTATATATATCATCGGTATGTCAAAAAACTTTACAAAATTTTGGATCCATCAATGCCGTACAAAACTTGGGCTTATGCCCCATCATGTTCAGTCTCAAAAAATATACAGTCATCTAGTATGTGAAATCTATCTACTCCTGAGGACCCTGCCCGGCGTTCCTATAGAACATCACTGCAGTGGCCACACGGCGGAACAGTCTAACCCAGTCCCGGGGTACTCCTACAACCCGTCTCTGGACGGCTTCTGGCAAGTCCTCCACAGCAGCCAGAGGGATTTGGCGGGTCAGTCCCTCCAATTTTCTCTGCACGGCCTGGAGTGTCCTGTCAGAATCCGCTGTTTCTGCTTCACCTCTGCGGCGTTTGTGACGTGCTAGGCCCTCAGGACGCACTGGTCCAACATCTGAAACATGATCATTTTTCATTTTTCAGTCATTATGAATCCAATCCAAAAACATGTTTGTTTTTCATTTTTCATACATATTTGAAAAATCCAAAAAATCATATAAGTTAAAATTTTTGAAAAAAAAACTTACCGACTGCTCCCCATGCTGCACCGGGTGGAAGTACTAGATCTGGATCTCCTCGGAAATCCATCCCGGCATAGGGATAGTCATCCAATGCGATGATTTGTTCTCTCCACCATAAGAAGAACTCATCGTCCCAGGTGGTTCGGGGTACCTCGCTGCCCCCCAGTCTCTTCATCATGTCTGCCCAACGGGCGATTCTTGGGTCCCGAGGGCTGCTGATAGTTGAGATGACTTTGGGTCTCAAAGCTGGAACTCTCTCGAAGAAGAATGTAGTCAAAATAGTTCCATAGCCAAAATGTTTTGTTTTTGTTTGGCGAATGGAGGTCAGTTGTTGTTTCATGTTCTGTAGCAGGGCAGTGCACCAATCATACACATGAATTAAGCACTCTACAACTATACTCATGTGCGTCCTGGACGCCTGATGTAGTGAGGCAGATCCTGCCACTCTGCCGATGGTGAATAGGAGGATCTTTATGTGCAAGTCCCTGATATCTCTGATTGCAATTTGTGTGCCAACTTTCTTGGAATTTTCTATGCAATAGATTTGGACATAGTCCTCCACGGTTAACCCTCCCAGGGGCTTTCCGTGCAGATCCACTAGGTCTCCCCTCCTGGAGAGTCCAGTGATGAAGTATATATCTTCCACTTCTATGCGTAGTGGCATTTGATCAATGATGAAGCAATCCTGATCCGGTTCCCAATAATTTACCAGCATTTCAAGCAATCTCACATTACTTTTCATATTGGGCATTTTGAAAAATTTGAATAATCCACGGTTTCGGAGGACATTTTGTGCTGTGCGATCTTCCATGACCTCTTGGTCTATTGCACTATGCTCGCGTTCCCTCCAAGAGATAGTCATCCTGAAAAATTTCATTAAAATTTGCATTAGAAACTTCTTTTTGAGTTATGGACCTGCGCATACGCGACTTGTTCTGTGCACAGTCGCGTGTATACACGGCTCCACTTCATTGAACCCGCGTATGCGCAGATACGCATTTTTTAAGAAGGGTTTCTAGGCAAAAATTCACTTAATTTTAAATTTTAAACGGACAAAATGATTAAGCAGGATGAATAAGGAGCCTACCTGAAGTTTCGCTGAATTCCGACGGTCGGTTGTTGCTGATTTGACGAAACAAGTTTTTAGCTCCAGAGTTTTTTTTCCAAATCAGCTATGCAATAATGAACCAATTGAGAGGTAATTTGTGTATTTATGGCTAAAAAATTAAAAATTTTTGCAAAAATTTCCTTGTGCTTATTTTTTCGATCTGTCTTATGCTGTATAACTTGATTGCTTGGAAGTGCCTAGTTTGGTATGTTTCAGGTACATTTTGACGATTTCGAGACTTTTCCCGGTTTTTGACCCATGTGTTCAGACTCTTCACGGCAGGTATATGATCTTCACTGGCATATAGGTTAGGGAATCACTTTCCGTTGCATCTTGCATTCTAGCCTCCATACTGGTCACTTGCCTTAGGGTCGATCCCATCAGGTCATGAGTATTATACCCATTTCACTCGCCGATTTTTAAATCATGACTTGATGGTAGAGCCTTCCTTTACATGGGCTTCCTAGTTAGTTCCTCGCTATCACTTGTTGCCCATGCTGCTTTTTATAGGCTCGGGAGTCCTCTTTAGTCCCGCCATGTCTTTTGTGTTGAAGCTTCATTCTTCTCCTTCATCACTTATCATTTTTCTGGCTTATACCCTAGAGGCTCCCTGGTGTCGTTAAGTTGTATTACTGCATTGCATAGTGGCTACTTGTTTATCCTGGCCTTTAGCCGGCTTCATTTGGACTCGATGTTTAAGCCAACTTTTGACCTTGTCTTTCTGTACAAGTTAACCATTGCATGCACTTAGCTATCACGACTTGACACCTTTGTACCCATGGATGGAACGTTCCTCTGAGTATCACTGACCAGTTTTCGCCACCTTGCATTGAGCATAGGATTGTTCCAATCCCAGGAACTAGTCCATCTGCTTTCTTGATACTCGTTCTATCCATTGTACCATAGCATTCTTTTATTCTTTTTCAGGCTTATTATATGAAAAAGACAAAAAAATCAAATATAACAAAAAGAGCGGGAACGGGATGTATCTTCATTATTTTGATGGCAGTACAGAGTCAGTTTTGTCGCCCTTGAACAAAGCACATATACTTATATATATTTCCTTCATTTGGGATGGTTCTAGTTTGACCTAGGTTCGGCCTTTACCATGTTTCACTTGTCAGTTCTCCCCCGGTTGGTTATCTCTTCCAATCATATGGAGAGTTTGTTTTGCCTCCTGCAAGACAGACTTATACAGTGTCACTTTTTACTGCCATGGTCATCACAGAGTCATGCTTTTGTTCAAGGGAAGTCTAGCCTGAGTCGGCCATTCTGCAGTGTCTCTTGACTCATTATTCAGTCGGCCTTCCCGGTCTTGTCAGTATCATGTTCTATCACATCAGATGTTTTGGTCTTCTGCTCGTGCTGGTTTGAGAAGGTCCCCATTGACTTCTTGCCGGCGGGTTTGTCTCCTATCGACTACGACACATTGCTCTGAGAGAAAACCTAGAGCCGCACCTTGGGCCTATTTCCATTATTGATAGGTGACCTCGTGCTCGGCATTTGATCATCATCATGGGTCTTTGACTGAGTGGTTTCCCCTGTGTTCGACGTCAGCACACATTATCACACTTGGGATTCGTGCAGTAGGTGTCGCGGCTGCTGCGAGAGCAAGCACAGAACGCACCTTCAGGCTATTTTCATTATTGATAGGTGACCTCGTGCTCAGCATTTGATCATCATCATGGGTCTTTGACTGAGTGGTTTCCCCTGTGTTCGACGTCGGCACACATTATCACACTTGGGATTCGTGCAGTACCTGGATTTCCATTTGACCCTATCGGTGGATTTCTCGCCTCTGTGTCAGCTTTCATTATTGGTTGGTTCGGAGGGTTTCTTCCGTGCGCTAGCTTCATCTTGTGCACGTCGGAAACGTACTTCGGTTTTGGTTCCATCACTCTACTTCGTCCGATTCCTTCCAAATCTTGGCTTGCGGGTTACACTCGCGCTGGACTGATGTGGGATGCCTTAATGCCTTCCTTCCAGCAGATCTTTTCCCATCGACTCCGACTCATTGCTCTGGGAATAAGGTCTAGAGTCTTTTTGTCGGTACCTTAGGGTTTGCAGTCATCAGTGGCAGACTCTTCGCTATCGACAGTGGGGATTCATCATTGCCTCCTGATTGGTAGATTCTTTCAAGTGTTCGACTTCAACTCATTCATTCGCACTTGTTAGATTGTACTAGGGCACCTTGACACTCATTTTCATTATCGGTGGGTTGTCTCGCGTTGGTTAACGGTATACATCATTGACCGGTAATCCAACGATTTCTCACATGGTCGACTTCAGCTCATTTATTCCCGGTGTGTAGAATTGTGCCATAGTGATCGGTGAAGACCTCGGGTTGCATCAGCATTTCTGGGTTCTTGTTGACGGTTCTCGGTTTACGGCGGTGTTGCCGGAAGTCACCCTTTATGTTGCTGTCTCATCACGGCGGCATCTTATATGTTGATCCCAGGGATTGCGTGATTGTGCGGGTTTGTCCGCCTCTTATGATCGGTACTTGGAGATTCGGAATTCGATTACTTGATCAGACATCCAGTTGCACCATCTTTGATCAGCTTTCTATATGTGATACTTGGACATTGATTCAGACTTATATTTCCGGGCCCTGCTCAGATGATTCACTATGTACTTTCAGTTCAGTTATACTTGTATACATGTTGGATCTATTCAGTACTTTCTATATATATGATGTATTTTTGACTGAGCATGGGTATGCCCGCCTCATCATGAGTTGACTCTCTGGTTTCTTTCATTGGTTTTTGGCAGGCTGAAATCTGGTGAAGTCCTCTCTTGTCCTTGCGAAGTTCTTTCTATGTGCATAATACATTTCGGCCATCATGTACCCCTTCTGACCTCATATATTAGGGGGCATCTGTTATAGCATCATTTCTCACCTTGGCATGATTCATGATTGCTACATGGCTTTATGGGCACCCATTCCTACAGACTTGGACAAATTCACTTAAAAACAGTGGAAAATCCTCCATACGCGACTATGCCCATGTTTTTCCGCGTGTATACGCGAGTACAGCTAGACTTTTCCGCGTATGCCATTTTAATGATTAAAAAAATATATAAAAATCCCTAATTTCGCGCTGGGTTGATGGTTACTCAGGTAGTTCAACCACCCCAGCCCGTGGCCAACTGTTTCCAACTGCTGAAACTACTTGGAGGGACTATAAAAAGACCTCATATGTATGGCCTAAGGGAGAGAGAGAATTATTTAAATTATACTCTGTTGGTTCCCTATCCAAGTCTGATTCCCCGTGCCTCCTGCACTTTCCCAGTTCATTTCAGGAAACCCTTGTTTCCTTGAGATACACATCCCTTTATATGTTATCTCGTGTGCACTCATTTGGAAGGAGTGCAGGCGAGGCAAAAATTTCGGATGATTCGGACGACGGTGCGAGCCTTGGAAGGATGGGGTGATCTCTCCACTTACTTTTGTACGTACTATTTTTATAATACGAAGTATCTAAGCTCAAAATTTTACGCGTGTTAGTGTATGCTCAAATGTATGAAGAATATTTGTTATACATGCATTCATGATGATTTATTTAATGTTTTATATGAATCTCACTAACATATAGGTAAATATACTGTACAACTTGTCCTTTGTGCTGGTTTCTTCTTGTATTTCAGGTGAAGGAGGAAGGACGGTTGCAGGGAGTTTGAACTCCACGTGAATCTACTTCAAACGTAGGACCAACGGGTAAACCTCTCATTCTACTCGATTTCGTTTTTATGAATGTGCATGATCGTGCGAGTCTCTGTTAAATAGTATGCCCCTGCTCTGTGGAGGTTGAATCCCAACCAACCTCTAGGGTGTTAAATCCCCGAAACAATTATCTTTCCCGGATTCCCTGCGATACCTTGTAATTTAACTTCCTTTCCTTCCAAAAATTTTTTGAAGAAATTTTTTTGAAAATTAAAAGCTACTGTCCCCAAATATTGTAACCATTGTACTCCTAGTACAACATCAACACCTCCCATTGGAATCGAAAGCATTGTAATATTCAATAGGTATTCTGCCATGGTTATCTTGATATTATGGCACTTTCTTGAGAAATTTATGATTCCTCCATTTGCAACCATCACTTGAAACTATGGTGCTGGGTATAGGAAGCAATTCAATTCCTTGGCTACCTTACGATGAATAAAATTATGAGTACTACTCGAATCAATAAACACTATTACATTTTTCTTCTTGATATGTCCATGTATCTTGAGAGTTTGAGGAGTGGTAATTCCTGCCAACGCATTATAGGATATGGTCAGACTCATTTCTTCTTTATTTAAAGTTGGTTCCTCTTCACAATTTATGTAAAATAATTTATTCTCCGCACACTTATGAACTTTAGTGTATTTTCTATCACAATTGTAGCAAATCCATTTTTCTATTTTTTCTTCCAATTTTTGTGGTGTCAACCTTGTAGGTTGTGGAAGTCTAGGAGTAGAAACACTTCCATATTTATAGATGTGAGTAGTAGGCTTCCTTCTCACCATAATTTTACTTTCAATTTTTCTTGCCAACCTGAATTCCTTCTCTAATGAATCAGGTTCCCAAAGGTGAACCTCATGTTGGATGTTATCCTTTAAAGTTCCTATGAAAACATCAATCATGTGTTCCTCTGAAATATCAGTTACCCTTATATTCAATTATTGGAAGTCCTCAATGTGCTCCATCATTGAACCCTTTTGTTTGAGATTTATCAATTAGCTAAAGAAGGTGGTTCCCTTTGTATCCTCATAATGTGCTATCATTTCCTCCTTAAAAATTGACCAAGTGAGATTTTTTAATGAGATCAAAGCCATTTATACCATACAAATGTATTTTGTTCTATATATAAAGTTTCAATGCATACCTTTTTTGTGTTTTGCACATTATGGAGATCAAAATACTGCTCCATCTGTAGTATCTCGTGAGCCCTGGTATTGCACCAAGAGTGTTGAAACTCCCAGGGGCTACCCTAATTTACTTTATCAACCCGAGGTTCATACAAGATTGAAGGTGATAGTGTTATATACACAGCAGATGCATTCTATTCATGTCATCCTGTTGTGCGAAAGGGTGTTATTTCTAAGGGTTATCAGTGAAGTTTGTCACACTTCAATGAAACTAAAATAAGTTGCAGAAAGGAAATTTCAGAAGAAAACTAAATTAAATCGCTGAAAATAAATGACAGAAAGGGAACTAATATAAATTGGTGAAAAGAAATGAGATAAATGAAACTAATTTAATTTGCAGAAAAGGAAAGGACTGAAAAGAAACTAAACTAGATTGCTGAGAAAGAAACTAATTTAAACCACACTTAACTTGGCCATCAGATAAATGCACTCCATTTATCTTATGGTCTATCTCCCATGCTTCTACCCATGCAACTAAGCTATCCATGAATTAATCCTAATTGAAAGAGTGTTGATTTTGTAGCTTGGAGGAAAGAAAAAGGGAAAAAGAGGCTAAGGGAGGGCTTAGCACATGAAACAAGGCTTAGAAGTGGAAAGCGAGGGTTTAAACCAGATTAAGACTCTATTACAATGCAAAAGGCTTTCGAGCGGAATAACTTGAAATATGCAATGGAAGAGATGCGATGTGGAGGTGGGACCGATATCGCAATCGCGATATTGCGAAGTTGGATCGGTAAGCGTTAAAGGGACTAGGATAAATAATGCGGTGTGCAAAGTGCGGCAGGGAAGAGTAGTGAAGTGGGATAGCAATATTGCAATCGGCAAAAGAAAGTAGTAAGTCTTTGAGAAAAAGGGAAAATATGCGAAATGCGATTTGCGATGGGTGACATGGGGGTGGGACCGTCGGCAGAGCGCGATTGCAATATCGCAATCGGTATTTGGAGCGGTAAGTGCGAATGGGAACAAGAAAAATAATGCGAAGTGCAAAATGCGATATCGCAATTCACAATATCACAAATATGGAGGAATAACGGAAGTGTTGTTTAGAAAAGACTGCGAAGTGCGATTTCTGAAAGGAGATGCGACTGCGGTCGAGAAAAATGGAAATGCAATGCCATTTGCGGTAAGTCTCAAAAGAAAAAGGAGAAAGGTGCGATTTGCAATATGCGATATCGCAATATCGCAATTGCCTACAATGAGCGGTAAATGTTAAAGTAAGGGAAAATTCATGAAGTGCGATTTGCGAAGTAAGATAGCGGGGGTTTCGAGAAGGAAACGTGGAGTTCGACCTTAGATGGTTTTTCAAATGTTTTTTCACTAAATAGGGTAAGGCAACCGTGACTTGTAAAAATAAAGGAATACACAGGTTGAATGGTTTAAGTATTTTTAAGAATAAAGGGTGGGTGCGGAAGTGAGAATAAGTGGGAAGAAGCAGAGATGGAGGGCGTAACAATAGTGTGTAGAGAATAACAACAGAGATGGAAAGGAGATGGAAAGATGAAGCGGGAGGTGCTGGCGAACTTCCCTCTGGGCTATACTACCCGTACCTGCTATCAACTTGCCTATTTATGAAAGAAATACATACAATATGTTCATGAAAATACAAGCACTGATCTAATCTATTTCCAAGAAATCATAAGTGAGAAAGTATTTTTGATCTGTGGGAAAAGGTCTACCCTCCTCGAGCTCTATTGACAGAGTTGAGAGGGGAAGGGTGGCCTCACAACTTTATGGAGTTTATCAACTATTCTACCACTTTGTAAGAAGATTAAATCTATAGCAAAAGACAACGAGAAGTGTTATAGGTCAATTTGGCACCATTCCCAATGACCTAGTTAAACTAGAAATCATCCCCAGAACCAATGAAATAGGGTCTATCTTCCCCTATCATTTTAGTTGCTACATGCCCTAAGACAAAGAACAAGAAAAAATCATCCATGACTTCCATTGCAAGGTTTCCAAGATTTGAAGTACATGTTATATCACCTATGAGATCACCAACACAACCTCTCAAGGGACTAACTGCTTTGCATATGTAGTTACCTCCATTCAAGGGTGCTTTGTAAAGCACTTCTCGACATTCAAGAGTGCGTTGGTCAATTGGGAGCGAAATTATCATTGTTTTGGAATCTCCACATGGGCAGTGCCTTCTAGAAGAGTCTATATGTGTCAAACTTCAAATCCATGTGTCCATCCAACACCTCTAAGCTTGGGAACATGTCTTGCCTATTATTAGAAAGTCATTGATTGTGAAACTACCTTCAGCTGTTCTATAAATTGAGCACAGATCCTTGTGCTTGAGAAGGAAGAAATTAGGTAAAGAAATGCTGTTGGTTTCTCAATTGAATGTTTGATTAGAGTGATATGCTACTGGAGAGGTGTTCAATGTGATGAGGCTGGGATGATGCTGGAGTTGGTGACATCAAATCAATCGCTGGTTGTAACCTCCCCCTTCTATCCATTAATAAATATAAATGCTCATTTTCCCACATATGTATCTGTATACGTTTCTATCTTTCATATCATGGATTTTTAGTTGATGTATATTTTTCATGTTTCATTGATTTAATTGATTAAGATGAATAGGCATTTGTATATTGCAATCTCTTTGCTGTTTAGTATTTATACTTGCAGGAACTAGTCCGACGATAAAACTTGGATTGGAAGCTACAACAAGAGCGACATAAGGAGAATAGGAAGGACTTGGACCCCAAGTAAGTTTCTCCATATTTCTGTGTGTCTATTTACTATTAGGAAAAGTTCCTGCAAAGTCCTTGATCTGTTGTTCTAAATGCATAGCACCACATTTAGGGAATGTGTTTTATCCATAATTCATAATTCTGCATAACAAATTGGTGACTCCACTGGGGAGTTTCCCTTCATCCTTGGAGCGTTTTGCCTCTGCTTATCCACCCAGTAGCATCTAATCTCAATTATTAGGCTTTTGAAATAAAGAATTTCATTAGAAGTGTGTTTAGTAGCTTAAATTTTGTTCTGTACTGCGCCCAACACACTGTTGGCCAAGACACAGTGCTTTCCATAGCACTGTCTCCCACTCAGGGGTGCTTTGCAACGCACTATCTCCCCTTAGAGACCTGCGTTTCCCCCTAAGCCAAACAAATTCCCTTTGAATTTTTCATTACCATCACTTTCAGCCTTTTGCTGTGTTTTCAATTGTCTGATGCCTCATAGAGACCAGTGAATTTTCCTGAATCTTTCTCCTTTTAAAAGTAAGTTTGTTCAATGTCTCTTTAAGTGTTTTTATTTATGATTGGGGAACCAAATTCAAAGTATTTTATTTCTACATTAGATCCATTTATTTTTGTAAAGGAAATTTTCTTTTAATTCTTTGTTTCTTGTAGGAAAAATTGTATTTCCATTCTTCATTTTTCCTAAAAGAGAAATTGTTGTTAAATTCATTGTTTCTCAAAGAATAAAGCATTTTTTTTTTGTTGATTTAATGCATATAGTTTCCTTTTTGCATTCACATTAAGGGACTGAAAAGAAAAACCTGCATTTGCATGTAGTGAATTGTGTGTTTTGCATAGGAACAAATTAGGAAAGCTGCATATTAGTTTGTGCTCTTTGTTTTTTTCTCTCAAAACTGATTTCTCTTTCCCTTTAGTAGCTAAGATTTTCATTGAAAAAGCTAAAAATGAAAAGTTTTCTTATCATTTTAGTTTGCATTTTAAGAATTTCCATCACATCATCGTGGTGAACCTTGAAAGGAAAATTGATAAACAATATCAAATTAAAATTTACATCAATTTACCTAAAAAAGCTTTGGAACCATAACGATGACATTTAGAAGGTCTAGGCTAGAGATGTGTTCCGACGTCGTAAAACATAGCAGCTATCGTTAATTGTCTGCGATACATTCCGAGTGTGATACCTCACTCCACGTATGTAAGTATATTATAGCTCGTCCATGTACCTTTTGGTATATTGGGCGGTGTTATAGTACGAAAAGTATAAAGGAGTGCTCTCACTATGCAGTTTCACATTAGACAACACTAATACGGACTTGGGCCTCCACGTACCTTCAGGTATATTTGGGAGGAAAATTTAGGTTTCTATCCATCCATAGTGAACCGAGTCGACCATCTTGTAAATTGTGATACACTGAACACAACATTCAGGGATATTGCTTGCTCGTACTTATTGGTTTGCCAGGAGATATTATGCAGTTCACAGTTTCTTGGTAAACCTTTTTCCTAGCATTACCCTTTTATTTTTTTTATTTGTTTTTTGTTATAAAATAAATCAGTCATCGTGGAAGAAGAAAATACCTTTCCCCATTGTTCGCGTAGAATATCATTGAAACCACCTTTACCACTGCAAGCCTCTTCTGGTCGGCGAAGGCGACATCGCTCTACCAAAACTAGTACTATTAGTACCTCCAGTGTGACATCATCCTCACATATACCAAAGTCGGCACAAGTTGTTTCTATAAATCATGGTTTGTCTACTGTTGTCGAGATGGAGTCCTCACAGCTACCCGTGGTCACGATCCATCCAATCAGTGAGACCATACCTCCTGGACCCGATGTTGTTCAACTAGAATTTGATCTAGATCCCGTCTCTTTTTTGCCAAAACATCCTCATCCCAAAGTCGAACGACCAGAAGTTGTTCCTGTATCGGTCGCTCCACAATATATTTTAGCCATTGAGTCTCCCATATCGCGTAATCAATCACCTGAAATATACCTTGGGCTTGACGGTGAAGTTCTTCCACCTGGTTTGATTTTGATTGAAGAAATACCACAAGACGAGACACCTTTAACTCCAACTCATTTTCGGTAGGAGCTTTACCTGTACGAGTATTTTCCTCAATCAAATTCCTTTGCTTTTGTTGATCCTGTTTCACTTCGAGTTCCCATAGATTGTATAGGTTATACACTAGGTCATTTGACCATGGCTGAGATAGCACCTGAGACTGAACCATATATTTCAGTTGCGACAACATTTATTGTTGCTTCATATTCGATGTTTTGTCCATTGACTTAAACCATGTCATCATCTGGAATCTTATTTGGTTCCTCCCTTATGAGTACTGAATGGACTGATCCTTTATTCACATATTCAGTGCAATATCAAGCTGGTCCCATCAATTATTATCCTTGGTGGCCAATGATTTCATAGAAATTACCCTCAGAAATTCCAAAATTCAATGAAAACCTTGGAGAAGACCTATCAACGCATGTTATAACTTATCATTTGCGGTTCTCATCAAACTCCTTAAATGATGACTCTGTTATACTACGTCTTTTCCAGTTCACACTCACTAGTCCAACTGCACAATGAGGATGGTTCTTTTCCTATGTTAACCTAGTTAAAAAATGAAACAGGCCATGAGGAAAGTTCTTTTACTGTGTCAACCTCATTAAAAAATGAAACAAGCCTTGATGATGGTTCTTTTACTGTGTCAACCTTGTTAAAAAAATGAGCAACCCATGAGCATAGTTCTTTTCCTGTGTCAAGATCGTTAAAAAATGAAACAAATCCTCCCCTATAATGAACCTTCTTTCCATCCAGCTATTAGTAACCAGTAATCTACTCAGCGAAATGAAATTAAGCTTGGGGGGCATCTGATCTTTTAGGGGGAATTTGACATGTGCTCTTGCAAGGGGCATTCAAAACATTCTTACCAATTGCACCCAATCAACTATTGAAGTTCAGGGGAAAAAACAGGTTCAGAGCTCCAAATGCAAATGGTAACTTTCAAATGGTAAAAATGAATAGAAAAACTTTTTTAATTAGTCATTTGATTATCTGCAAATCATATTAATTGCTGTGACTATGGTTTTATTCTATTTTTATCATGAAACAAGTATTTTTAATCCATTTGATGTTGTTCTAAACAAGTTTTGCAATTGATGAGCAGATTAGTCGTGCAAATTTATTTCAAGAATGATTTGACCGCAAAGCATACTTTTATCCTTGTATTTTCGAGCTTTGATAAAAATGAAAAAGGACTTGAAGTGCAATTTTATATCTTTTTCAAGCTTCGATAACAACGAAGAAGGAACCCCTGGAGTATTCTTTTAGCTCTTTTCAGACTCCGATAATGTGAAAATATTTCCAAGCACTTGTCTTTTCGAGCTCGTAAAAGTAAATGAATTGATATCTACTTAGTATAAGTTTAACCCTTTTCCGGACTGAGATATATTATTTACGAAAAATGAATGCCTTAGTCAAACATAGCTAGGAGGTTTTCTGATATATTATTTACACTTTTTCGGATCTGAGAGACAACTTTATGAAAAAGTGCTTATGGAGTTTTCTTTTGTCCTCTTTTTCAAACTCTCTAAATATGAAAAAGGATTGGGTTTTCACTGTCATTAGGCTCGTTAAAACATAAAGTAACGACAGGCTTGTCGATCATGGCAAGAATTGAGTTTCATTCATCGCTAGACTCGTTAAATTACTAAATAGTGATACATTATTCACTCGAAGGGTTGAATTATAGATAAAGGATATGTTATCCTCCTCAAGCTTGTTAAAAAATAAAGAGGTACTAGTTGAAAAATGACCGGGGAAAATTTTGGAAAGTGAACAAATTTTTTTATAGTAGCAGGTCGCTCTTGAACATGACACTTCACTCCATCAGTGTGATTGTTTGGGTTGGGTAATATTTTTGACGGTTCATTCATACCTTCACTTCGGTTTTGGGTCAATGCTTCTAACTCATCTCAGTGTCACCGATATGTTCAAGAGAAGTCATCCAGTGAATACTCATCCTTCTGCAATACTCATAAACCTTCATTCTCATGAAAATCATCCATGAACATTGCTATATCAAGTCATATTTTGTCTCCGAAATCAGTAACTCTCGTTTAAAAATAAAGTGGCTTCCTGTTGACGTCAAATCATCATCTAGGAAGTTCACTTAGAAACATCATCTTCCAGTACCATGAGTCTTATTACAGCATCGACAAGATCCTCGCTTCCAGAATTTTTACCGAGAGATTTTGTTTGCCGTTCGACATCAAATCATCTATTCATGCCTTACGAAATGTACTACAGTAAGTTGAGGGCCATTAACATCAATGGTGGTTCTCTCGTGTTTGTTAACATATCACATCATTTGCTGGTAATCAAATGATGTCTTACCATGTTCGACTACAAATCATATATTCGCATGGCTAGAATTGTACCTGAATGATTGAGTGAACGAGATAAGAAGACCCCAGATTTAGTTTCAGCCATCCAGGCTGCGATTTTAGGATTTTTTTACACATCATATGTATGGTGACCTTACATAAAGATTGTCATTCGAACATGGGCCTATATCTGTAGGCATGTCTATATTGGGCAACATTCCAATGTAGACGACTTTCTGCACTATGTACATGTTATTAGATAGTTTATGTACTGAGAATGGGAATTCCTTCCCTCAGAAAATCGTTATCAAGAGGATATATAATGATGTAATGTATTGTAAGATTGATGCAGGTCACCACTCCACTTTAGTTCCAACCCATCACAGTGTAAAGCATTGCATTCAAAAAATATTGTTATTATTATTCTGACTTCATGCTTTACGGGACAATCTATTATAGGTAAATTTGGGCACCATTCCCAATGACCTGGTTAAACTAGACATCATCCCTAGAACCAATGAAATAGGGTATATCATCCCCTATCATTTCAGTTGCTACATGACCTAAGACAAAGAAAAGAACAAATCCTCCATGACTTCCATTGCAAGGTTTCTAAGATTTGAAGTACATGTTATATCACCTATGAGCTCACCAACGCAGCCTCTCAAGGGACTAATTTCTTTTCATATAGAGTTACCTCCATTCAAGGGTGCTCTGCAAAGCACTTCCAGAAATTCAAGAGTGCGTTGGTCAATTGGGAGCGAAATTCTCATTGTTCCGGAACCTCCACATTGCCAATGCCTTCTAGAAGAGTCCATATGTGTCAAAATTCAAATCCATGTGTCCATCCAACACCTTTGAGCTTGGGAACATGTCTTGCCTATTATTAGAAAGTCATTGATTGTGAAACTACCTTCAACTATTCTATAAATTGAGAACAAATCTTAGTGCTTGAGAAGGAAGAAATTAGGTAAAGAAATGTTGTTGGTTTCTGAATTGAATGTTAATTAGAGTGATATGCTATTGGAGAGGTGTTCATTGTGATGAGGCTGGGATGATGCTGGAGTTGGCAACATCAAATCAATCGCTGGTTATAACCTCCCTCTTCTATCCATTAATAAATATTGCTGCTCATTTTCCCACATATATATCTGTATATGTTTCAATCTTTCATATCATGGATTCTTAGCTGATGTATATGTTTCATGTTTCATTGATTTAACTGATTAAGACGAATATGCATTTGTATATTGCAATCTCTTTGCTGTTTAGTATTTATACTTGCAGGAACTAGTCTGGCGATCAATGTTGGATTGGAAGCTACAACAAGAGCAACAAAAGAAGAATAGGAAGCGCTTGGACCCCAAGTAAGTTTCTCCATCTTTTTGTTTGTTTATTTAATCTGAGGAAAAGTGTCTGCAAAGTCTTTGATTTGTTGTTATAAATGTGTTAGTCATCAATATTTTTACCTATTTTGATGACTAGATTCCTTGGCCGAATTTTCTAGAAGCTAATCTATATCTGTCAATTTGTCATCTAGAAAACACCTCAAACAAAATTTTGTCTTCCTGCCCCTCTCCTTCAGCCTATAATGATAAAAAACCTTCAATTTCCCTACCTATCACAATTTAGCAAAGCCTCCATGTCTATAACTGTTATAAGTTTGCCTCTCTACCATCAAAATCCTTTGTTTTTCATGCAAATCACTGTCCAACATTTAACAAAGTGTCTACCTCTCTCTCACTGATCACTTTGTCATGTGATAACCTACTCATGCCCAAGAAGCTATTCAAAATCCATGACAAATTATGTAGGTCTAGGTGATGGTGTTTTAGGGAAAATTCCTTGGCAAGACTATTTTAAGCCAAAAACTCTGTCTTCAATATCAGTCAGCCATCATGTCTTGTTATTTGCCAAAGCCAAAACCCTTGTCTATCCCTAGGTCACACACCATCAAAGAGGTCACTTTTTTTTGTTTCTAGCAAGGCTCAGGAATGTTCAAATCAGGAAATGAAGGAGTTTCCCTGTGTGAAGAAATATGCTTAGATTAGGCATGGTCCCCATGAAACATCCAAGAAGCCCTCCAAACTTCAAAGGCATCTGTTTTTACATCTCTGCAGGGATGTACTGATTGATGACACTAAGCAGAGTGTAAGCAAAAAGGAGCACCTTAGGAGAAATTTTCATGCTTTATCAGTTTACTATGGAAGTCAGAAGAAGTGTAGATTATGGACATCCCTACAAATCAGCCTTATACCACCAACAATGATATTCCTCTGGAAAAAAGGGCTTTAAAGAAAATTAGGCATCAAAATGAAAGTAGAAGAAGGACAACTGCTTATTATACTTCATCAGGAACTAAACTTTGAAAGGATGTCACAGACAAGTTCACCACACCTTATAAAAACACAGTCAAGGGAAGAAAGAGCTGTTTGAAGGATGCATCACAGTGAGCGCTCACCATCTACAAAGCACTTTATGTACTATTGAAGATTCCCAGTAATTTTATGTAAAAGGGATGTACTTTACTGATATCTCCTTATGAAGCAAAGGGCATTATTATTCAAATCATTTCATCAAGGATAAGTACTAAGGATTCACTATTGCCTTCTATTTTTTATTTTTCAAAGCAAATAGACAAGGGTCACTATTTTGAAATGAATGAAGTTTATAGTCTTCAGGACCTCCATTAGCAGATTATTAGGGTGCCTTATAGTAGCTCTGAAGGGTCACAAAGATCGTGTTTTGGAAGCCTCCTTCAAAAGATAGGTAGAGGGTAAAGGCACAATCTCAAAGGGCCTAGATTTGGAACAGGTAGCTTTCCTCAAAGGTTAACATTGACAGATGAAAGAACTCCTTCCAGAGAAGGAAGGGAACCCTTCACAGTCCTAAAGAAACCCCCTTAAATAACAAGCATAGGATCCCTTTTGAAAGATAAACATGGTTTGTCTAAAAGAGCCACTAATAGTTTGTGCATGGACATTTTCCAGTTGGTTGATGGAGGTCAAAAAATACCCATACAGTTTATCATTGAGGGCCCACAGACAACTTGTTCAATAATAGTTCTCAAATGGTAGACAAAGATGGCAAAAACACGGTGTTTACAAGGCCTCCTTCACAAAAGAAGCAGAGGGCCCACAATTGTTTAAGGATATTCAAGAGTGGCAAATGGAAAGATTACATTTTATCCCTAAATGGCCTAGTTAAAAAGAAATAGAGAAAAAAAGAAGTTTTGTGCTTAGTACCTACATCAGATGATAGTTACAAGGTTCAAGGGTTGAAGATAAACTTCTTCAATTGATTAAAAAGGTTGGGCAAGGTTCTGTTTAAAGAGAAAATTTTCAAATGATAAACGAGAAAAGTTACAAAGCTAATTTGTTTAAAAAACATTCCTCATTTACAAAAAAGAGACAGGCCCTTGGAAAACTGTAAGAGGTTGAAAGCCTAATGTATACATAAAGCACCCATGAATTTTGTCAGACAAGGCCTCCTTCATAACAAATAGAGGGCCCACTTCCCACAGTTGCAGATGACCTCCTTCGAAATGAGCAGATGGCCAGATTTCCATGTTTAACACTGAGATTGAAGAAATGTGTCATTAATAGACAAGTTTGAGAGATACAATGTTTTGAACAAATGACAAACCCAACACTTGTTTCAAAGAAACTGTCATAAAATACACTTGGTTATGTTTGTTGTGTATCCCTCAGTGAGAAGCATACTCATGTCACGAAGTTTAATCTTCAAAGGAGACACCTTTCAAAAAGGAATAAAGAAATTGGTAAAAGGCAAGCCCTCCAACAAACAGAAAAAATCATTTTATCTTTACAAACACAAAGTGAAAGTGAGAAATCAAAAAGGAGGGAAAAAGGCGTTTCAAAGAATTTTAAAAGGGAGCTATAAAAGCTTTAAGAAGAATTTCATTGTCTATTATGCAAAGGAGCAAAGGAAGAGCGCTTCTCTTGAAACCCTGGGCAAGCAGTGAAATAATTTCACAACGCGACGTGCCTGTAGCGTCTTCAAAAAGGATTTTTCACACGGCGCGATGCACCTGTAGGATCGCGTGACGCGCTTATGCGTGTCAACCGACCGGCCTGCCCGGCATTTAGCAGGCACCCAGGGCCCGACCCGACAACACACTGTGGCGTGCAGGCGCTACGCGCCTGTGCGCAGGAGCGTAGCGCCACTCAAACAACCTCCAATCCACATCAAATCGGATCTTTGCCCAACGAAACTTTCTCCAAAAGCGCACACACAAATTTTGAGAGGTATTTACTGTGCTCTTTGCCTAAGTTTTTGAGTTTGAAGAGGTGTTAAGAGTCAATTGGGTTAAGAAGAAATACACAGTCCCATTGAAGGCAAAAACACTGTTTATGTTAAAAACCACCATGTTTACAAAGATACAACAAAACAATGATTGAAGATAAAAGCAATGCTCAAAGGAGAGTTATATTTTTAGTTCATTTTGAAGTCCTGTTTTGATAAAGAGTGAAAGGAAAGCCTAAACAAAGCTATGCCTCCAAAGAAAGTCAGCAAGGGTTGATTTTACAAAAGGTTTGAGCCTGTTACAACTCAGGAAGTAAATGAATCCCCTTCAATTCTTTTTAACTTCCATGAGGTGGGCTGCCTTGATTTTTGCCAAAAAGTCAAGGAGGTCACCAATTACCCTCCCTTAACACAACTGTTTGCCCTGAGGCTGCAAGGAAAACATGTCCACCTAGCAGGTCTGGACTTTAAAATCACTCCTAGGGTTGTCTCCAAAGAAACTAAGATCCCCTATATAGGAGAAAAGTGGTTCAAACAAGCATACCTAGATCTGAATCACTATAAACCCTTTCTAAAACCAGACCATCAGGATGCTTGCCAAGCTATATTCCCTTTTTCTCACTTATTGAGCAGCTATGCCCCCCCGTCATGAGAGTTATAAGGAAGTCAATGGCACTCAGCAAATTAGTGATGATGAAGACAAATAGGGCAGTGATCATGAGCAACAAATTAGTGATGATGAAGACAAAAAGAGTAGTGCAAGGAAATAGTGAGGAGGAGGAGGTGCAAAGTAGTGAGGATAAAGAGCAGCAGAGTAGTGGTGATAGAGAGCAAAGTGAAAAGGTTCAAAGCAGTGATGAAAGACAAAGTGACCATCAGCAACATAGTGATCAGGTGGACAGTCGTCAAGGGAAAAATGAAGATCCTAAGCAAGGTAGTGATGATGAACAACAAAACAGTCCTCAAACAGACAGTGAGGGAGGTGACAACATGCAAAGTGACCATGGTGGAAGCCCACACACAGAGTCTAAAGGAGACAGTCATAATGAAGGCAGGCCTCAAAAATTTCAAGACAGTAAGGAGGGTAAACAAGGTAGCCTACAGGCAGACAGTAAAGATGGTCAAACAATAGAAAAATATGATGAAGCTGGCAGCCCTTAACAAACTCAAAACAATGAGGAAAACAGTGGACAGGGTAGCAAAGCAGGTGATGATGAAGGCAACAAGGTAAAAAATCAAGTTGAACAAGTGCAAGTAATAAAACCTCCTCTCTCTTCTCCTCAACACAGCCAAGAGAATGTGCTAGCTGCCTCTCCTAGGCAAGGGGCCATGACTCTTCCTCCAAAAGTGGTGAAGCCTAGAAACACCAGATCTGCAAAGAAGAAGATCACTCTAGCATTGACTAGAAATGTCACAAGAGCGCTAAGAAGTAGAGGCAAATTGCCTAAGAAGATTATTTTTGAATTTCCAAAGAGAAAAAGGACAAAGAAGTCTACCCAAAGCAAGGGTAAAGAAAAAGTTGAACAACAAGAGAGTAGTCATGAAAAGGAAAGGGAGTTTAACATCATACAAATAGACAGTGATGCTGGAGATGATAAGGCTAGAATTCTTGAGTCTCTTTTGCTAAACAGAGAAGCCCAAATTCATGACTTAGAAGCTGATCTAGAAAGGTCAAAGGAACTCATACATGTTCGACAAATGCAAAATAAACAAATAAGTGGTCAAATGGCAGTTTATGAGGCCCAAGCATTCAAATACCAAAGGGAATCCTACAAAGCACAAGTCAAGCTTGAAGAGTATATGGGAGAATTTGATGATACTGAAGAAGAAGAACAACCAATAAGAAAAAGGTCTAGGACTATGGGTCTTAGGAAAGCTTTGGAGAAAAAGGAGGAAGAAGAAGCAGCCCTTGTTCGATCTTATCCTCTCACACAATTGCTCGCCCAAGAAATAGAAAATGATAAAGAATCATGGCTTGAAAGAGCCAACAAGAATTTGGAGGATAAATTAGAGAAAGCAAACAGAGACTTGGGTTTGCAAAGGAAGATGACCAGACACTACAAGAAATTGAACCAATTTTCCCGAAGAAAGCTCAAAATTGCTCAAGAAAGGCTCAAAACTGCCCGAAAGAGGCACCCAGTAGAAAAAGTGGAGAAAGGCATATCTAGGCCTGAAATCTTGGCCTCATCTTTCTTGCATGCTTCTAAGAACCCATAAGGGGCTTGCTCACCAAAATTGAGCAAATTTTGACATGATTTTGTTTTTTGGCCGTAATTGCACGTTTTTCTAGGCGCTACCATGGGTGCTAGGAGCATCCTTAGCTCATGAAAGTCATTTTTTTGGATGGATTAAATTTGGGGCAGCTACTCACAAATTTTCAGATCCAAAGGAGGTGTTTTTTTCCCCCAAGGAGGCAAAAATTAGTCAAAATTCACCTTTTTGCCTCACATATCAGCAGATGAGACGCCCCTGGGTTTTTTCACTCAGTCCACCTTTTGATAGACTTCCAGGGATCAGTTTTGGAAAAATAAAGTAGTTCTAGAAACTATACATCTATTTCTTTCCAATGAGCTATCACAGGGCTCGTTTTGACATCGGGAGGTCCCTCAAAAGTTGTCTGCAAAACATGATTCTTTCTGCTGCTACGCTCCTGTAGCATTTTGGCTAAAAAGACAGTTTTCTGAATATGCTCCTCCAAATGTGCGTTTAGCTATTTTTATGTCCATGTCAGTGATTAAAAGTCAATTTTCTTTCTATTATTATCTTAAATAGATATTTTTGAAGATATTTTGTGCCTTGGGCTTTGCAAAGCCTCAAGGACAAAATTAGATATTTGTATTAGGCCAATGGCCTTCTAGATCCTCTAGGATGGTTTATTTCTCTTTGGCCTATATATTCCAAGAGAATTCATTGTAACAAGAGTCTAAACTTGATGTTATAGAGCAATACATAATATTACAAGCTTTGAAGAAATACTTTGTCTCATGAAGTGGATGATTTCTTGTTTGACTTGGATGGTGGAGGAGGACTGTTTGTAGGATTCCATGGCTTGGTGAATGGTATTGTGTTCCTCATCTGTTATGTTTCCTTAGTTTATCATACATTTTTTCATGCTTCTTTCTTGCTGTAGGTCAGTAAAGAATAGATTTGAGACATGCCCATGGAGGCACCTCAAGTTTCCTGATTCATTGCAGCTTCTATGTTTTTCTTCTTTCTTGGTTATGTCAAAAAATTCTTAACTACTCTTTGATACCCTAAGAACTTGTTATCAATTTCATTAATGGTTATTATGTATGATATCTAGTATGATTCACGGTATGCCCTGCTTACTCATAGCTAACCAAAACCCCATCATTGAAACCTTTCTCTGAATATTTGATTGTCCTAGTTAAACCAAAGAGGTCTTGTTTCGATCTTGCCCTTTGCCCATACTCTGCAATCTTATTTCAAAGTTCCTGATAGCTCAAAATATGATGTTTAGGAGTTCCCTCTTCATAGATTGAGTTTTTTTTTTGTCTTATTTGTTTTCCCAAAAGTCTGAAGGTGATTTTCCCAAAGTTAGAGGGTCTTATACTTCTATGTATCACCTGAATGTTTATTTTGTGCATCTATCAGTTTGAGTTTCATTTATAGTGATTAATGGTTAGCCCTACCACATGGATGTTTGCTGTAAAAATATTTATGCTTAAAACCTCTTTGTCTCTCACAAAATTAGTGTCCATCTCATTTCAATTCACCAAAATAATCCATTTATCTCGATCAAATCGGCCCTGCAAAATACCTTTTCCACCATCTGAGACAGTCTCGAATTTTTCAACCCCATAGCCCAGTTGATCTGACAAACTTTTATCTATTTATCCTTTGATTAGTTCTCCCTCAAAAAACTTAAAACAGACCAAAAAATACTTAACAACTTCCCTAAAATCTAACATACAAAAACAAACAAGTTTACATCCTTTGCATAATAGAGAGAGCCCTATCATTTGGCTTGCCAATCTGCCAAATCATGGGACCTTAACATAATGGCGATCACGGTGGGACATTTCTGAGTTCATATTAATCTGAATATCTTTCAAGACTCACGGAAAATCCCTGATAAACTGAGCATGCTATCCTATTGATCCATCCCACCGCTCTCTAACATAATGGCGATCACGGTGGGACATTTTTGAGTTCATATTAATCTGAATATCTTTCAATACTCATGGAAAATCCCTGTCAAACTGAGCATGATATCCTATTGATCCATCCCACCACTCTCTAACATAATGGCGATCACGGTGGGACTCTGAGTGAATAAACAAACTTAGACTTCCCTAAACATTTCAGCATCCCTTAAGAAGACTATCTTGTCGACTTACCCCACTGCTCATGCCTAATGGCGATCATGGTGGGACCTTGAGTCAAAAATCCTAGGTATCCCTTAGGAACTCTAAAAGTCTCAGTCAAAATTAGAAAATTTAAGTGTTGTCCAAAGAGTAGAAACTAGCTCTTTCACCATCTTAGCAAATGATGATTCAGTTATAGGAAACGATTTCCTTTTCTTAGTTATTGGTGGTGGACCATAAATACATATCTCCAAAAACAACAAAACATCCACCTGGTGACTCCACTAGCCTCCAGTAGGCCTAATACTCCATAAAAAACCAAAAATTTCATAAATCATACTATCCTGTTGACTTGCCTTTCCAAAAAACATAAATTTAATGATGCAGCCTCTGAAATCAGTGACAAATTAAGTAAACTTAGGGATTCAGAAATCTTCATCTAAACATAGGAAATCAACAAAATAACTTGCAAATAGAACTATAGATTTATCAACAATCTAGCAAACTGTTGCACTAATTTTTAAGTCATTCTTGCAAGTTTTTGCATAAAAGTTTTCTAGAAAATAATTTTCCTGAAAAATATCTTTGTCAGTATTGGTGGTGGACCATAAATCTCAAGAAAATCCACCTAGAGACTCCGCTAGCCTTCATTTTGTTTTTACCTTGCTCACATTAGCGAAACCCCTAGAGAGGACAACCATCCAAAAAACAATCACAACTATCACCCTCTCTAAAATTTGACTTTGAAATCTGGCTTCACAAATAATTAATACCAGATCTCACTCGGACCTGAATCCCCCTATCATAGTTGATGACCCAAAAAAGATTTTGTGGCAAACTTCTGAAACTGGTAACTTAGCTACCGATAGGACCATCCACAAAGAAAGCTCTGTACTTGAACATCTTACATCCTTGCAAGATTCCCAATTTGACTTGAGTTCAGCAAAAGCCCTTTTTAGAAGCAAGTCGCAAAGTAAAATCAACCTTGACGATCTTGAGCCCTTAGATTTGCAACAGAGTCCTAGCAGAGAAGCATCACCCACTACACCTCCTGATTTTTAGCTTCTCCACCACTTTGGCTCTTATCACCCCAAATCTGCTCAGAATCTTTCCACAAGTCCAAGTACCTCCGCCACACCCATTCAAACCACCACTGTGCAAATCACCCCATCCCATACTACAATCCCTCATACTTTAAATCTACCATCATCTCCCATCATGGAATCTTGGTATGTGCATTTAGTGTTACCTCTGCCTTTGGCACCTTTGCAAAATGATTACCAATCCCAAATCCCACACTTCACCGGAACTGAGGCTACTACTGCCCAACAACATGTAGATAGAATCAGTGATGCTTTTGACTACATGGAATTAGAAGATGAAACCATAAAGATGAGATTGTTTTCCCAAAGCCTAGGCGGAGGACCCAAAAAATGATTTAAAAGCTTAGCTCCTAACAGTATACATGATCTCCCAGCACTTTACCAACTTTCATAAACAGGTGGGAAATCAGGAAAAACCCCATCCAAATCCTTTCTGAATATAACAATCTTAAAAGGAATATGGGGGAAAGTGTTCAGGACTATTTCACTAGATTCAACAGTGTCTATAACGCCCTCTCGCCTCACATGAAACCTCCACTTGGCTCAGCACTAGTGAACTTTCCTGAGGGTTTCGATCTAGATATGACATACCAACTAAGAGAAAGAGACCTCGCAACTTTAGAAGAAATGAAAAAAGTAGCTGTTAGTGCAGAAGCCAACATAGCTGAGAAAAGAGCTAGGATAAGATCAGAAAATAAAGTCACATACCGAGATGAGTTCATGCCTTCTACCTCCTCCTCAGATCCCATAATAGACAACCTGGTTAGAACCATGGAGAGAATGTGGGAAAGAATAAATCTAAATGAAAAAACACCTCTTAGGGACAACCAACCAAATCCTCAAAATAAAAACAGGAGCCAAAACTTTAGAAGAAACCCGCCTCAAAACAAACCAAGGGAAAATGACCAACAAGTCAGGCCATTTCTCCATGAAAACTATGTTTTTAGAGGTAGAAAGAGATATGGAGCCACTTGATGAAAATTTCTTAAACTTGATAGGTTCTGATAGTGAGGGTGAGGTTTTCCTCATAGAATAAGAACAAGTTTTCTTCTCCTCAAATCAAAATGAAGAAAATTATGAGGACCCCGAAGATCCTGAGGTAGGATTACAAAACGCCAGAATGGAAGCTCATAGGCAATATGATCTTAGGAGTAAGAAAAACCAAGAAAACTCTAAGAGAGGTAACTCAGACACTGCTGTTACAAAAACCCCCGATACCATTCTTAAAAGAACGGCAGATAGTAACAAAATCATGGCTAAGAGAACTGACCAAAACAAAGAAAAAACTAGCCAGGCACGCCTTGATCCCAACTATCCTAGTACCTCTACTAAGATTCCCGAAACAACTATATTGAACAAAACCTCGAATCAAAATCAACAAATCAAAGACATAAAAGAATTTATGGCTGATCGAACTGAGATGAATATGCACAAAACCTAAGCACCTTTTAGTTTCGAAGTAGAAATTGCCAAAATCAAGGTAACTATACCCCTCACTGAGTTAGTAACTGTAGATAGGTATAGATCTTAGATTTTTAAAATCTTAAACATAGAAAATGATGCAGATACTTTAAATCTGACAGACGATAAACCCAAGCTTTTTTTTGGTCCCAAAATAGAAGGAGAATACCAAGAAGGAACTGTTTCCCCATTCTACGTAAGTTTGAACATCCAGGACAAGGTATTACATAACGCCATGTTAGATTCCGATGCTTCCCATAACCTCATTCCTAAAGTAATCATGGAGAGTTTAGGCCTAGAGGTAACTAAACCTTACAAATACTTGTACTCATTCGATTCAAGTAGGGTCAAATGCTTAGGCCTAATAAAGAACCTATGTTTCACTCTAACACAAATACCGGCTAAAAGCCTAGTCATGGATGTAGTGGTGGCTGATATTCCTCCTAAATATGGAATGATATTATCAAGATCACGGACCGCCAAAATACGAGGTAGCCTCCAAATGGAAATGTCATTTGCTACCATCCCAGTTTTTAACCAAACTAGGAGGTTGTACCGAGAAACTCACATGAAATATATGGTAAGCAACCTAGATAGGCCAAACAATACTCCAGTTTATTCCATTCACTCCAATTTAGATTCTTTTATCTTATACAATGAAAGTGATATAAATGAGCAGATAAAAGAAAATGAAGAAGATTTAAAACCATCAGAACAACACTACTCATCCCCAGATAAAGAAACTGAAGATCAAAACTCTAAGAAACCTGAAAAACAACTTTGTAACTCGCATGAAAAGGAAATTCTTTGGAGTATAAGCTTTGACGGTTCCTGTGGAAAAACTGGTTCGGGGGCTAGCATCTGGATACACAATACTAATGAAGTTCATTCTTTCAAATTAGAATTCCAATGTACCAATAACATTGCAGAATATGAGGCTCTTCTTCTTGGTCTGCACTTACTTAAAGACTTAGGCGCTAAGAAAATATCAGCCCAGGGAGATTCAAAACTTCTAATTAGACAAATCAAAGGTGAATATTCAGCAAAAAACTCAAGACTAAGAGAATACAAGAATGCAGCATTAGACATCCTTAAAACCTTTGAAAGAATGAACTCACTTATATCCCCAGGACTCAAAATAGCCTAGCAAATGAGCTCGCCTTTGCCGCAAGCAATTGCCAAATACCATGTTTAAAAGAACAATGCAGTATCCAAGTCAAACATCGTCCTACAGTACCAGAAAACATTGAACATTCGAAAATATTCAAATATTATGAACAAATTGATTATTTTTTGCAATATAGAAATGAGTTTGAAATGACTAAAACAAACTTAGAACATGAAGAAAGAAGTCTTGACAAAAATGAAGACCAGGAGCTAGATTTACCTTCTCTAATAGATGTAAACTTGATTAGTCATCCATATGAAGCTGAAACATGTGAGGACCTAGACCAAAGCGAGCTTGAAGTATTACACTGTGAAAATGACACCATACCCAGAGGGCTCACACCCTTAGAGGAATTGTTTGATTTTAATGACGTGGCCAAAAAACCAAAAATGGAATCTACGGAGGTTGATATAGAAGAATATAACATAGGAAGCACAAAAGAACCAAAAATGATTAAACTGTCCAAAACTCTCCCTCCTCACATAAAACATAAATACATTGAATTGTTCAAAGAGTTTAAAGATGTGTTCAACTGGGGATACCAAGATTTGAAATCATACGACACAAGCATCATTCAACATAAGATCCCCCTCAAAGAAAACCAGAAACCTTTCAAAAAAAAGTTGAGAAGAATAAATCCAGTCTTACTGCTTTTAGTTGAGAAGGAAATCAAAAAGATGTATGATGCCAGGATAATAGTTTCCCTTAGGTACTCTGAGTGGGTTTCAAATCTAGTATCATTTCGGAAAAATACTAGTGAGATTAGACTTTTTAGTGATTTCCGAAATCTGAATAGAGCCTCTTTAGAAGACAAATATCCTTTGCCCAAAATGGACCACATACTTCAGAAAGTGGTGGGTGCTAATAGAATCTCATTGCTTGATGGTTTTTCCAGATACAACCAAGTGCTAGTTTTTCCTAGTGATCAACACAAAACTGCTTTCACCACACCTTGGGGCACTTTCATGTATGTTAAAATGCCTTTTGGATTAATGAATGCCGTTGCCACATTCCAAAGAGCCATGGACATAGCTTTCTTAGAAGACATAGGTTATTTCATAGTCATATATCTTGACGACATCATAGTATATTCCAAATCAAATGAAGAGCGTCTGGTTCACTTGAGAAAAGTTTTTGAAAAATGTAGAAAGTATGGTTTATCTCTGAATCCCATGAAAACACTTTTCGGTCTCGAAGAAGGAAAAATCCTAGGTCACATCATTTCTGAAGATGGAATAAAAATAGACCCCAAAATAATCGAAGGCATACTGCAAATCAGTCACCCCAGAAACATTAAGGAATTATAGTCCTTTATCGGAAAAATTAATTTCTTACGAAGATTCATCCCAAATCTTGCCGAACTTTTGAGAGATATCACAAACATGTTAAAAAAGGAAGTTGGAGTTAAATGGACTACAAAAGCTAAAAAATCTTTTGAATTGGTTAAAAAATCACCCACCGAAACACTAGTACTGATAAGTCCTGATTTCACCAAAGATTTTTACATTTTCTCATTTTCATCTGAACACACGGTAGCCGCAGTATTATTACAAAAGAATGCAGCAGGGAAAGAACAACCCATAGCTTTTTTTAGCAAATCCCTAAGAGATGCTCCCTTGAAATATAATACCATGGAAAAACATGCATTCACATTGGTAAAGGCACTGAAATATTTCCGAGTTTATATCTTGCATTCTCATATCATTGCTTTCGTTCCCCATGCCGTCGTCAAAGATATATTAAATCAAGATCCCGATGGTAAAAGAGGAAAATGGATCACGATCGTCTTAGAATATGACTTGGAAATTCGACCCACCAAACTTGTTAAGGGACAAGGACTCGCACGACTAATGGATGAAACAAACCTCCAAGCATTAGATGTAAATTTTGTTGACACCTTAGAAGAACAGGAAGAATGCGCAGCCCCTCATGTTGAAGAAATTTTTTTAAATTCACCTTGGTATGCTGATATTCTTTACGTGTTATTTTATATTAATGCTCCTCCAACCTTATCAAAGACAAAAGCAAGATTCCTCAAAAAAAAATCTTTAAAGTTTTGTATTCAAGATGGAATTCTGTATTAGAAAAATCCCACTGGTATGTTGCTTAAATGTTTTCTTGAAGATGACGTACAAAAAATCATGCACAAAATGCACGAAGGAGAATGCGGAGGGCATCTCTACTGGAAAACCACAACCAACAAAATCCTTAGGGCCAGTTATTATTGGCCTACCTTGTTTCCTGACACTCACAAACTTGTTATGACATGCCATAAATGCCAAATTTTTTATGGCAAGAAAAAGATTTTACCTTTGCCCTTACATCCCATCATAGTTGAAGGTCCTTTTCAGAAATGGGGGTTAGATTTTATTGGGGAAATACACCCTTCTTTATTTGCTCAACAAAAATGGATCCTCACAGCCACTGATTACTTTACCAAATGGATAGAAGCCATACCCTCCCAGAATTCCACCGATTGAATCATCATCAAGTTCCTAGAAACCAACATTTTATCTAGATTCGGTTGTCCTAGGAAAATCATCATTGATAACGCCGCTGCCTTTTCCTCCAAAAAAATGGTTGACTTCTGTTACAAATATCATATTACATTAGGACATTCCACAACTTATTACCCCCAAGGTAATGGTTTAGCTGAGTCCTCTAACAAAAGCCTAGTCAACATCATTAAGAAGCTTCTTGAACAAAATCAAAAGGCATGGCATGGAAAACTAGTGCATGCACTATGGGCTGATAGACTAACCACCAAAAAATCAATCGGTATGTCTCCCTATCAACTAGTGTATGGCATGGATGCCATTTTCCCGACATCTTTAGGGGTTCCAGTGATGAAGCTATTACAAGAAGTTCAAATAGAAGAAAATTACATGCAAAGGAGGATAAATCAGACTATCCATTTACAACAAACAAGAGAAGAAGTTTACCAAAGGACTCAGTTAGCGCAAGATAAAATGAAACGGATTTTTGACAGAAGGACCAAGGAAAATGATTTTCAGATTGGGGATAAAATATTAAAATGGGATTCCAGAAGAGAAGATAAAGGAAAGCATGGTAAGTTTGAAAACTTATGGAAATGTCCTTTCATTATCAATTCAATTAGTGAAAACAATGATTTTTTCCTGCAAGAACCTGATGGGACTGAAACTTTTGGAGGTCCTGTAATTGGCAGGACACTAAAACATTACTTTTGTCAAGAGCTTCAGTTTTAAAATTTTCACTCATTGTACATATCACTGTTTGGAGAAATAAATCAAAAAATAGAAAATATAAAAACAGTAGAAAAGTTGAAAAGAGGGCAATTTAAAAAAAAAATAGCAGAAAAGCCCCATGTTCAAAAAATAGTCATACTGAAAGTGCGCAAGTCTAAATGCCACTACTAGTGCTCAAAAGATATCTTGTTCAGTTATTTAGCCTAATCATAACTGAACATGTTTTAAATTGATTGCTGATAAGTTAGTGAAAGAAGTGATAGTCAAAATGTGTAAGCTTGACTTGTCAAAGAAAGTAGATCAGGAAAATATACTGGTTCCACATGCTCAAAACAGAACCAAAGAGGAAAACAGGGATGAAAAACAAACTATGTATCCTAGCCCTGATTTTTCTAAATCTCATTTTGTGCAAAAATAATATTTGTGTGCAGCTTGTCTTTTATTCCACAAACACATGACAAATCACACCGTCCAATCCTGAGTGGTCATTTTTCAATTTCATGTTTTAGTTTAGTGAATAAAATCCTGTCAAAAAGCTTAATCTTGATAGTCGATCTAGCATAGGTAGAGAAATCAAAGGAGTTCATCAGTTTAATCTGAACTCCTGGAAGATATAAGTGTAGAAGTAGATAGTTTTCCTTTTTTCAAAAAAATATCATGTCAAAGGGTTGCTAGTCCAAGCGCACCTAAAGAAGAAAAAATGTTAGGAGATATAGCTGGGTAGGTAGAGATGAAGTTGATGCTAATCAAGAAAGAGAGAAATTTGTGCCAATGGATAAGGCACTGGTCTTCACAAGCTAGAGATATGCAATTCTGGACACCTCTTGAAAGGGCGCTGCCCTCCCCAAATGGAGCCACTGTTAGTCATCAGTATTTTTACCTATTTTGATGACTCGATTCCTTGGCTGAGTTTTCTAGAAGCTAATCTATATCTGTCAATTTGTCATCTAAAAAACACCTCAAACAAATTTTTGTCTTCCTACCCCTCTCCTTCAGCGTATAATGAGAAAAACCCTTCAATTTCCCTACCTATCACAATTCAACAAAGCCTCCCTATCTATAGCTGTTATGATTTTGCCTCTCTACCATCAAAATCCTTTGTTTTTCATGCAAATCACTGTCCAACATTTAAAAAAGTGTCTACCTCTCTCTCACTGATCACTTTGTCATGTGATAACCTACTCATGCCCAAGAAGCTATTCAAAATCCATGACAAAGTATGTAGGTATAGGTGATGGTGTTTTAGGGAAAATTCCTTGGCGAGACTATTTTAAGCCAAAAACTCTATCTTCAATATCAGTCAGCCATGATGTCTTGCTATTTTCCAAAGCCAAAACCGTTGTCTATCCCTAGGTCATGCACCATCAAAGTGGTCACTTTGTTTTGTTTCTAGCAAGGCTCAGGAATGTTCAAATCAGGAAATGAAGGAGTTTCCCTATCTGAAGAAATATGCTTAGATTAGGCATGATCCCCATGAAACATCCAAGAAGCCCTCCAAACTTCAAAAGAATCTGGTTTTACATCTCTGCAGGGATGTACTAATTGATGACACTAAGCAGAGTGTAAGGAAAAAGGAGCACCTCAGGAGAAAGTCTCATGCTTTATCAGTTTACTATGGAAGTTAAAAGAAGTGTAGATTATGGACAGCCCTAGAAATCAGCCTTATACCACCAACAGTGATAGTCTTATGAAAAAAAGGGCTTTAAATAAAATTAGGCATCACAGTGAAAGTAGAAGAAGGACATTTGCTTCTTATACTTCATCAGGAACTAAAATTTGAAAGGATGTCACAGACAAGTTCACCACACCTTATAAAAACACAGTCAAGGGAAGAAAGAGCTATTTGAAGGATGCATCACAGTGAGCACTCACCATCTACAAAGCACTTTATTTACTCCTGAAGATTCCCAGTAATTTTATGCAAAAGGGATGTACTTTACTAACAGCTCCTCATGAAGCAAAGGGCATTATTATTCAAATCATTTCATCAAGGATAAGTACCAAGGATTCACTATTGCCTTCTATTTTTTATCTTTCAAAGCAAACAGACAGGGGTCACTATTTTGAAATGAATGAAGTTTATAGTCTTCAGGACCTCCATCAGCAGATTAGTAGGGCGCCTTATAGTAGCTCTGAAGGGTCACAAAGACCGTGTTTTGGAAGCCTCCTTCAAAATATAGGCAGAGGGTAAAGGCACAATCTCAAAGGGCCTAGATTTGGAACATGTAGCTTTCCTCAAAGGTTAAAATTGGCAGATCAAAGACCTCCTTCCAGAGAAGGAAGGGCACCCTTCACAGTCCTAAAGAAACCCCCTTAAATAACAAGCACACGATCCCTTTTGAAAGATAAACATGGTTTGTCTAAAAGAGCCACCAACAGTTTGTGCATGGACATTTTCCAGTTGGTTGAGAGAGGTCAAAAAAACCCATATAGTTTATCAAACATTGAGGGCCCACAGACCACTTGTTCAAGATTAGTTCTCAAATGGTAGACAGAGATGGCAAAAACACAGTGTTTACAAGGCCTCCTCCATAAAAAAAGTAGAGGGCCCACAGTTGTTTAAGGATATTCAAGAGTGGAAAATGGAAAGATTACATTTTATCCCTAAATGGCCTAGTTAAAAATCAACAGAGAAAACAAGCAGTTTTGTGCTTAGTACCTACATCAGATGACATTTACAAGGTTCAAGGGTTGAATAGAAACTTCTTCAATTGATTAAAAAGGTTGGGAAAGGTTTTGTTTAAAGAGAAATTTTGCAAATGATAAACAAGAAAAGTTACAAAGCTAGTTTGTTTAAAAAACATTCCTCATTTACAAAAGAGAGACAGGCCCTTGGAAAACTGTAAGAGGTTGAAAGCCTAATGTATACATAAAGCACCCATGCATTTTGTCAGACAAGGCCTCCTTCATAACAAACAAAAGGCCCACTTCCCACAGTTTCAGATGACCTCCTCCGAAATGAGCAGATGGTCAGGTTTCCATGGTTAACACTGAGATTGAAGAAAGGTGTCATTAATAGACAAGCTTGAGAGATACAGTGTTTTGAACAAATGACAAACCCAACACTTATTTCAAAGAAATTGTCATAAAATACACTTGGTTATGTTTGTTGTGTATCCCTCAGTAAGAAGCATACTCATGTCAGGAAGTTTAATCTTCATAGGAGACACCTTTCAAAAAGGGATAAAGAAATTGGTAAAACGCAAGCCCTCCAACAAACAGAAAAAAAACATTTTTCTTTACAAACACAAAGTGAAAGTGAGAAATCAAAAAGGAGGGCAAAAAGGCGTTTCAAAGTGTTTTAAAAGGGAGCTATAAAATCTTTAAGAAGAATTTCATTGTCTATTATGCAAAGGAGCAAAGGAAGAGAATTTCTCTCAAAACCCTGGGCAAGCAGTGGAAGAAATTCACGACGCGAAACACCTGTAAATTAGCGCGATGCGCCTGTAGCATCTTCACAAAGGATTTTTCACATGGCGCGATGCACCTTTAGGATCACGCGATGCGCCTATGCGTTTCAACCGACCGACCCGCCCGGCATTCAGCAGGCGCCTAGGGCCCGACCCGACAACACACCGCGGCGTGCAGGCACTACGCGCTTATGCAGAGGAGCGTAGCGCCGCTCAAATAACCTCCAATCCACATCAAATTGGATCTTTTCCTAGTGAAACTGTCTCCAAAAGCGCAAAAATTTTTTTTGAGAGGTATTTACTGTGCTCTTTGCCTAAGTTTTTGAGTTTGAAGAGGTGTTAAGAGTCAATTGGGTTAAGAAGAAAAACATAGTCCCATTAAAAGAAAAAACACTGTTTATGTTAAAAAACACCATGTTTACAAAGATACAACAAAACAGTGATTGAAGAGAAAAACAGTTCTCAAATGAGAGTTATATTTTTAGTTCATTTTGAAGGCTTGTTTTGATAAAGAGTGAAAGGAAAGCCTAAACAAAGCTATGCCTCCAAAGAAATTCAGCAAGGGTGGATTTCACAAAAGGTTTGAGCCTGTTATAACTCAGGAAGTAAATGAATCCCCTTCAATTGTTTTTAAATTCCATGAAGTGGGTTGCCTTGATTTTTTCCAAAAAGTCTAGGAGGTCACCAATTACCCTCCCTTAACACAACTGTTCGTCCTGAGGCTGAAAGGAAAACATGTCCACCTAGCAGGTCTGGACTTTAAACTCACTCCTAGGGTTGTCTCCAAAGCAACTAAGATCCCCTATATAGGAGAAAAGTGGTTCAAACAAGCATACCTAGATCTGAATCACTATAAACCCTTTCTAAAACCAGACCATCAGGATGCTTGCTAAGCTATATTATCTTTTTCTCACTTATTGAGCAACTATGCCCCCCTCATGAGAGTTATCATGAAGTATTTCACATGTGAAGGGAGGTTTTCCTTGATTTATTCCTATCACATCAGGCTTCTCATGCATTTCACAAGGACTCAGTTGCTAAATCTCCCTTTCTTCCTCTGCAAAAGCATAGACAAGATTTCCTCCCTTGTTCAAAAGAGACCTCCTGCTCAACAAAAAGCTAGTCTCTTCCATCATTCTCTCATCAAAATCATCATCCTTCACTAGCTTTAAAAGAAAGGAGTGTCTTGGGATACTTTCATTTCTCATCCAGATTTTGCCACTGCCTCTTCATCTCATGGCCCATCTCACATATCCTCCTCACCCTCCACTCACTATGTCTCTCCTCCATCAAGTCAAAATACTCCTCAAAGGAAAACATCTCCCATGATTGGTAGTGAAAAAGAGCAGTATTTTGAAAGCAGGCATGAGGTTAGTTGTGATGAGGAACATAGGGACACCCAGCAAAGTAGTGAGCATGAAACAAGTGACAAATTACAGGGTAGTGACCATGAGCAGCAAACTAGTGATGGTGAAGAAAAATCACCAAGAGATAAGGAAGTCAGTGGCACTCAGCAAATTAGTGATGATGAAGACAAACAGGGTAGTGACCATTAGCAACAAATTAGTGATGATGAAGACAAACAGAGCAGTGAAAATGAGCAAGGAAATAGTGAGGAGGAAGATGTGCAAAGTAGTGAGGATAAAGAGCAGCAGAGTAGTGGTGATAGAAAGAAAAGTGAAGAGGTTCAAAGCAGTGATGAAAGACAAAGTGACCATCAGCAACACATTGATTAGGTGGACAGTCCTCAAGGGAAAAATGAAGATCATAAGCAAGGTAGTGATGATGAACAGAAAAACAGCCCTCAAACAGACAGTGAGGCAAGTGACAACATGCAAAGTGACCATGGTGGCAGTCCACACACAGAGTCTAAATGAGACATTCATAATGAAGGTAGCCCTCAAAAAGTTCAAGACAGTAAGGAGGGTAAACAAGATAATCTACACGCAGACAGTAAAGATGGTCAAATAGCAGAAAAATATGATGAAGCTCGCAGCCCTAAAAAACTCAGAACAGTGAGGAAAACAGTGGACAGGGCAACATAGCAGGTGATGATGAAGGCAACAAGGTAAAAAATCAAGTTGAACAAGTGCAAGTAATAAAACCTCCTCTCTCTTTTCCTCAACACAACCAAGAGCATGTGCTATCTTCCTCTCCTAGGCAAGGGGCCATGAATCTTCCTCCAAAAGTGGTGAAGCCTAGAAACACCAAATCTGCAAAGAAGAAGATCACTCCAGTAGTGACTAGCAATGTCACAAGAGCGCTAAGAAGTAGAGGAAAATTGCCTAAGAAGAGTATTGTTGAATTACAAAAGAGAAAAAGGACAAAGAAGTCTACCCAAAGCAAGGGTAAAGAAAAAGTTGAACAACAGGAGAGTAGTCATGAAAAGGAAAGGGAGTTTGACATCATACAAATAGACAGTGATGTTGGAGATGATGAGGCTAGAATTCTTGAGTCTCTTTTGCTAAACAGAGAAGCCCAAATTCATGACTTAGAAGCTGATCTAGAAAGGTCAAAGGACCTCATACATGTTCTACAAATGCAAAATAAACAAATGAGTGGTCAAATGGTAGTTTATGAGGCTTGGACATTCAAATACCAAAGGGAAGCCTACAAAGCACAAGTCACGCTTCAAGAGTATATGGGAGAATTTGATGAGAGTGAAGAAGAAGAGCATCTAATAAGAAAAAGGCCTAGGACTATGGGTCTTAGGAAAGCTTTGGAGAAAAAGGAGGAAGAAGAAGTAGCCCTTGTTCGATCTTATCCTCTCACACAATTGCTCGCCCAAGAAATAGAAAATGATAAAGAATCATGGCTTGAAAGAGCCAACAAGAATTTGGAGGATAAATTAGAGAAAGCAAACAGAGACTTGGGTCTGCAAAGGAGGATGACCAGGCACTACAAGAAATTGAACCAATTTTCCCGAAGAAAGCTCAAAATTTCTCAAGAAAGGCTCAAAACTGCCCGAAAGAGGCATCCGGTAGAAAAAGTGGAGAAAGGCATATCTAGGCTTGAAATATTGGCCTCATCTTCCTTTCATGCTTCTAAGAACCCATAAGGGGCTTGCTCGCCAAAATTGAGAAAATTTTGACATGATTTTGTTTTTTGTGTTTTTTGGCCCTAATTGCACATTTTTCTAGGCGCTGCCATGGGTTCTAGGAGCATCCTCAACTCATGAAAGTCATTTTTTTGGATGGATTAAATTTTGGGGCAGCTACTCAAAAATAATTTTTAGATCCAAAGGAGGTGTTTTTGTCCCCCAAAGAGGCAAAAATCAGTCAAAATTCACCTTTCTGCCTCACATATCAAAAGATGAGACCCCCCTGGGTTTATTCACTCAGTCCACCTTTTGATAGACTTCTAGGGATCATTTTTGGAAAAATCAAGTATTTCTAGAAACTAGACATCTAGGGATTTCTAACGAACTATCACGGGCCTCGTTTCGACATCTATAGGTCCCTCAAAAGTTGTCTGCAAAACAAGATTCTTTCTGCTGCTACGCTCCTGTAGCATTTTGGATAAAAAGGCAGTTTTCTGAATATGCTCCTCCAAATGTGCGTTTAGCTATTTTTATCTCCATGTCAGTGATTAAAAGTCAATTTTATTTCTATTATTAGCTTAAATAGATATGTTTGAAGATATTTTGTGCCTTGGGTTTTGCAAAGCCTCAAGGACAAAATCAGATATTTGTATTAGGTCAATGGCCTTCTAGATGCTCTAGGATAGTTTCTTTCTCTTTGGCCTATATATTCCAAGAAAATTAATTGTAACAGGAGGCTGAACTTGATGTTATAGAGCAATACATAATATTACAAGCTTTGAAGAAATACTTTGTCTCATGAAGTGGATGATTTCTTGTTTGACTTGGATGGTGGAGGAGGACTGTTTATAGGATTCCATGGCTTGGTGAATGGTATTGTGTTCCTTATCTTTTATGTTTCCTTAGTTTATCATACATGTTTTCATGCTTCTTGCTTGTTTTAGGTTAGTAAATAATAGATTTGAGACATGTCTATGGAGGCACTTCAAGTTTCCTGATTCATTGCAGCTTCTATGTTTTTCTTCTTTCTTGGTTATGTCAAAGAATTCTTAACTGTTCTTTGATACCATAAGAACTTGTTATCAATTTCATTAATGGTTATTATTTATGGTATCTAGTGTGATTCATGGTATGCCCTGCTTACACATAGCTAACCAAAACCCCATCACTGAAACCTTTCTCTGAATATTTGATTGTCCTAGTTAAACCAGAGAGGTCTTGTTTCGATCTTGCCCTTTGCCCATACTCTGCAATCTTATTTCAAAGTTCCCGATAGCTCAAAATATGATGTTTAGGAGTTCCCTCTTCATATATTGAGTTTTTTGTTTGTCTTATTTGTTTTCCCAAAAGTCTGAAAGTGATTTTCCCAAGGTTAGAGGGTCTTATACTTCTATGTATCACCTGAATTTTTATTTTATGCATCTATCAGTTTAAGTTTCATTTATAGGGATTAAAGGTTAGCCCTACCACATGGATGTTTGTTGTAAAACTATTTATGCTTAAAACCTCTTTGTCTCTCACAAAATTAGTGTCCATCTCATTTCACTTCACCTAAAGAATCCATTTATCTCGACCAAATCGGCCCTGCAATATACCTTGTCCACCATTTGAGACAGTCTCGAATTTTTCGACCCCATAGCCCAGTTGATCTGAAAAACTTTTATCTATTTATCCTTTGATCAGTTCTCCCTCAAAAAACCTAAAACAAACCAAAACATACTTAAAAACTAGCCTAAAATCTAACATACAAAATCAAACAAGTTTACATCCTTTGCATAATAGAGAGAGCCCTCTCTGAGTCCAGGAAGGCTAGGTCCTAGGGCTCAAAAGTTGGTTTGATGTTACCCTGTCATTTGGCTTGCCAATCTACCAAATCACGGGACCCTAAAAAAATGCATAGCACCACATTTAGGGAATGTGTTTTATCCATAATTCATAATTATGCATAACAACAAGTGAACTAAACATCAATAAAAATACCAGCAAACTAGCTAAATGTTCAGAAGAAAAACTAGCTAAATGACATGAAAGAAAAGAATGGAAACAAAAGAGAAGATGAGGCACATGGGTTGGGCCGTAACTCATGAGCCCAACTCTCTAGAAATAGATTAATAAAATGGCATATCTCTACTCATTTCATAAAAAATAACAGTTTGTTACATCGATAAATTTTTTAACAGATCCTAATGGCTTTCCAACAAAAATTCGAATCCAATGGAATGGAATGGAAATGGGATCGAATGGAAGTCGACTAGAATCAATTAACTAACTAAATAACTCCTTCATATCTCTAGCTCTTCTCTATTTATTATACAGGGCAGCTACCAACAACTCCCTTGAAAATGGTGATTGAGTCCACTTGACTCCAAGTAAACATAAATCGAGTGCTCTTCATCTTCAGTTGCTTGGATACATCTTGGAATTCGAATTGCTGGAGACTCCAAGTGAAGTATGGCTTGAGTTCACTTGGTCTTGAGTTGCTTGGCTGCCTTTGAGAAAGGATGAGTATGGCTTGAGTTCACTTGGTCTTGAGTTGCTTGGCTGCCTTTGAGAGTTAAGGAGGGTAGACAACCCCCTTGAATATCTCCAATATTTCTCCCTAATTTCATGATATTGTGCTCATTTTTTCTTTAATATTGATCATCTAGTGGCAGGGATAAAGTCTGTAAATCATCTCCTTCTCCAAATATGTATAATCTGCCAAATATTCTCACAACATTCTACAAAAATAACCAATACTAGGCAAAAATATGCAATTACCTTTAAACCTTCCTAAGAAAATATTGAAGCATAAGAAAACATTATTAAGTGCAGAAGAAGAGATTTAATATATCCTTTTATGTGCATAAGGAAGGTAGATGGGCCTAAGAAAGGTGAGATGAAACTTATTTTATGCCTAATTTAGAGGCCTATCTCACCCCCCTATTGAAACTGTTGCTCATCCTCTGAGCAACCTATTCATCCTCCTTGCCTTCTAGTTCTTCCTGCATGCTAGCTTATTTCATTTTCTGTTTATTGGCTCATGCAATGCTCCTCCTGCTAATATTATTGCTATTATTCTTGCATTTATTCTTGTAGGTGCTTCATGGAGGTCCTAAGATGCCTTAAGTAAATCTGTTTTGCATGTCAAAAGGTGGTGGATCCACCTTTTATTTTTTTTATTTTTTAAAATGCATGCGGAATAAACCCACAACTCTTTTTTTGTGAATTGAGTTCACCCTTGGTCACTCCTTTGGCACTCCTTGTCTTCCATTACATGAACTGCTTACTACCACTTTCTCAAGTCCTCTTTAATTTTTTCTTGTTCCTCTTCTTGGTGGAAAAATTGAGGCTAGTTGCTAGATAAGGCCGAGGTTTCTCTGCTACTGATTTTTTCTATATAAAAAACTTTCCTTCTCACACTTTTTAATGTTTTATTAAGCTAAAATAGATTCAAAGAAAGGGTTAGATTATTGCAAACTTGAGGCTTACCATTGATTTGTTTTTGCATGTGATATTGAAGCTGCTGCTGAAGTTGCTAGTGAAGCTGCATGTGGTGGTCTGCTTGAGGTCCTTTTGGAGCATCTAAGCACATGAGGAAGAAGTCCAAGTTTGATTGCCTTTGATTAAAGTGTTGACCAAATTTTATTTTTGCGCCAACTTGCCATTTTTCTTCTTGCAAAGGTTGGAGAGAACCCGCATTCATTAGAGAGAGATACATGGAGAAATGCATAATTTTTATTCTTTAAAATTGTATGTAGAATAAACCCACAACTCTTTTTATGTGAACTGAGTTCACCCTTGGTTAATCCTTTGGCACTCCTTGTCTTCCATTACATGAACTGCGTACTACCCACTTTCTCTAGTCCTTTTTACTTTTTTCTTGTTCCTCTTCTTGGTGGAAAAAGTGAGGCTAGTTGCTAGATAAGACCGAGGTTGCTCTGCTACTAATTTTGGCTATATAAAAACTTTCCTTCTCACACTTTTTAATGTTTTATTAAGCTAAAATAGATTCGAAGAAAGGGTTAAATGATTGCATACTTGAGTGTTACCATTGATTTGTTTTGTGCATGTGATATTGAAGCTGCTGCTGAAGTTGCTGCATGTGGCGGTATGCTTGAGGTCCTTTTGGAGCATCTGAGCACATGAGGAGGAAGTCCAAGTTTGAATTCCTTTTATTAAAGTGTTGACTAAAATTTATTTTTGTGCCAACTTTCTGTTTTTTTTTCTTGCAAAGGTTGGAGAGCAGTTGCATTCATTAGAGAGCGATACATGGAGAAATAAATTTTTCTTTTTTTTTGTAAGGCTTACTAGCTGCCCCAATGAGGTTTTCAACTAGTAGAACTACCTAGGTGCCTCAAAGGAGGTTTTCACCTAAGATATTTTTTTTTTCTTTTTTTTTTTCAACCCAATGACTGCCTCATGGAGGTTTTCATTCAGTGAGCCAATATCAGACACTTCAAAGAGGTTTTCATATGAGATTTTATTCTTTCCACTTTTTTTTTTTCACTTTCCTACTTTACTTGAAAAAAAAAAACCTTTTTCAAGTATAGGAATACTTCCAATGGAGCCATGTACACATCAAGATGACAAATAAAATCATGTGCACACTTGGAATACATGCTCTAACATGTACCTGAATATGAGAGATGAATTGCTTTGACTAGGATTGTATCAAGTACTGTTGGAGAAGAGTGTGTTGCTACAACTTAATGACTGTTTGGAACCATATGTTAATATAGTTATGATGTCCCTGGTCCACTTGCTGAGTTGGATCACCTTGGATGTCCTCTTATATTATGACATTCAAATTTTCCTCTTTTTGCTGATTGTTATTTTGAACACATGGAGGAAATGCTGGTAAACATGAGGAAATTTTCTCAACATCTTATTCTGATGTTGCCTCTTCATCAAGTGCAACCCTTGATATTTTGATCTCCTCATTTGGATATTCTTCTTCTTGATGTTGTCATTCAATGAAATTAAGAAAATATCTTCTTTGCAATACGTTTCTTGAAATAAGATGCAGACCATTTAGATCAAGAAGATATGTTTGGTAGTGTTGTACCTCATCATTGTAAGTGGGCTGAGATACTTCATGGTGTGGTTCTGTAAAGGATGGTACAGGTAGTTTAGTGGGGGTGGATATATGAGATGGACGTGGTTGAGGCTGTGGTTGTGGTGGAGGTGGATGGTAGGGATAGCATGGAGTTGGGTATGGAGGATATTGAAGGAAATATTGAGGATGTTGAGGATTTTACCATTAAGGACCTTGCCAACCATGTTGCCAAGATTGGTTTTGGGGTTGAGATGGAAAAGGTTTCCAAGGAGGGAGTATGTGCTAATTAGTTTGAGATGGATGTGAATAAGCTTGAAATTGTGAACTGGGTCCTTGCATCATATCAAGTTGACTAGCCTACCAGGGTCTCCTTGGAGCTACATAACATAGCTTCTTTGGTGATTTCCTTTCTCCATTGTCTTCCTGTTAATATTCTTTAAACCTAGGGAATGATGAACAACATTTAGTAGTATATGATTTTGCATGGATAACAAAAATATCTTGTTCAATTAGATTGCTAAGGATTTCTATTTTAAAGTTGTCAAGAAAATTTCCAAGTTCATCTTGCCTTACCAATGTTGATGCTGGCTTACTTACTCTTTCCCTTCCTCTTGATATGCGCTTGCATGCTTCACAAATTTCTTCAAATGAAAATTGATATACATCTCCTTTACTCATGAGATTAAGGAGATCAATCCACTCATCCCTAATTGTTCTAAGTAAGAGGGTTTTTAGTGTGTTAAATCATAGATGATGCAATTTTTCCCTCTTAACATTATACATGAACCTCTCTATTAGATCCTAAAAGCTCTCATCTTCTTCTTGGTTCATTCTAAAAATTTATTCTCTAAGATCAAGACCTTATATTTTTCTAGGAATATATTTTGCATATCATTCCATGATATTATTTAATTAGTACCTAGACTCATGAACCATTTAAGAGCTCTATCCTTCAATGTTGCAGGAAGCAATCTCAGTTTTTGAGTGTGTGATAAGTAGCCATAAGACTTACAAAGTATCTAAAATTCAAAGAGAAATGTCTCCAGATCATTTGTCCTCATACCATGGAAGTTGGGAAGGAAAGATGGAGGGATGTTCTTCATATGTACACTGATGTACATATCTTTAATGGGGAACCCAATAAGATATTATTCATTGTCATCATATCCATCCATCTATTCTTCCTTCAAAACTGTATGGTGATGTGGTTCTTACTATACCACGTGGTCAAGTGGGGGGGTTGGTATTGGAGAAGTATTTAAAAAAAAATTATGAGTATCCCTACTCCTATGAGGGATGAAAATCAGATTTTTTTGTATTTTTCAATATTTCAGAAACAACATGAAAAAGGAAAGTAGAAAAGAATGCTAAAACAGAATCAAAGCATCTATTAGACAACTCCCTGACAAAATTGCCAAAAAGTGGTGAGCCCTGGTATTGCACAAGGAGTGCTGCAAATCTCGGGGGCTGCCCTATTTTACTTTATCAACCCAGGGTTCGTACAAACTTGGAGGTGACATTGCTATATAAACAGCAGATGCATTCTATTCATGTCATCCTATTCTGCTTTACAAAAGGGTGCTATTTCTAAGGGTTCTCAGTGAAGTCTGTCACGCTTCAATGAAACTAAACTAAGTTGCAAAAAGGAAATGTCAGAAGGAAACTAAATGAAATTTCTGAAAAGAAATGATAGAAAGGGAACTGATCTAGATTGCTGATAAGAAATGACAGAAATGAAACTAATTTAATTTGTAGAAAAGGAAATGACTGAAAAGAAAATAAACTATATTTCTGAAAAGGAAACTAATTTAAACCACACTTAAATTGACCAATTGGCTAAATGCACTCTATTTATCCTATGGTCTATCTACCATGCTTCTACCCATGAAAATAAGTTATCCATGACTTAATCCTAATTGAAAGAGTGTTGATTTTGCAGCTTGGAGGAAAGAAAAAGGGCGAAGAGGCTAATGGAGGGCTTAGGACATGAAACAAGGCTTAGAAGTGGAAAGCGGGGGTTTAAACCAGATTAAGACTCTATTACAGTGCAAAAGGATTTGGAGCGGAATAAATTTAAATATGCGAGGGCGCAGATGCGATGTGGAGGTGGAACTGATATCGCAATTGTGATATCGCGAAGTTGGATTGGTAAGAGTTAAAGGGAACATGCTAAATAATGCGATGTGCGAAGAGCGGTGAAGTGTGATAACAATATCAAAATTGGCAAAAGAAAGCGGTAAGTCTTGGAGAAAAAGGGAAAAGGTGCGAAATGCGATTTGCGATGGGTGACGTGGTAGTGGGACCGTCGGGAGAACACGATCTCAATATTGCAATCGATAGTTGGAGTGGTAAGTGTGAATGGGAACAAGCAAAATAATGCGAAGTGCGAAATGCGATATCACAATTCTCAATATCGCAAATCTGGAGGAATAATGGAAGTGTTTTTTAGAAAATACTGCGAAGTGCGATTTCGGAAAGGAGATACGATTGTGGTCGAGAGAAAAGGAAATGTGATGTGATTTGCGGTAAGTCTCAAAAGAAAAAGGGGAAAGGTGTGATCTGCGAATTGGCTACAAAAAGCGGTAAGTGTTAAAGTAAAAGGGAAAAGTCGCGAATTGCAATTTGCGAAGTACGATAGCGGGGGTTTCAAGGAGGAAAGGCAGAGTTCAACCTTGGATGGTTTTTCAAGAATTTTGTGACTAAAGAGGGTAAGGAAACTGTGACTGATAAAAACAAAGGAATACAACGGGCTGAATGGTTTAAGTATATTTATGATTAAAAAGGTGTGTGCGGAAGTGAGAATAAGCGGGAAAAAGCAGAGATGGAGGACATAACAATAGTGCGCATATCGTAACAATAGAGATTGAAGGGAGATGGAAGACGAAGTAGGAGGTGTTGGAGAACTTCCCTCTGGGATATACTGCCTGTACTTGCTATTAACTTGCCTATTTATGAAAGAAAGATATACACTATGTTCATGAAAATACAAGCACTGATCTAATCTATTTCCAAGAAATCATAAGTGAGAAAGCATTTTGTTTGTGGGAAAAGGTCTACCCTCCTCGAGCTCTATTGACATAGTTTAGAGGGGAAGGCTGGTCTCACAGATTTATGGATTTTATCAACTATTATACCACTCTGTAAGTAGATTAAATCTACAGCAAAATACAATGGGAAGTGAACTAAAACAATTATAAAAATACTAGCAAACTAGCTAAATGTTTAGAAGAAAAACTAGCTAAATGACCTTAAAGAAAAGAATGGAAACAATAGAGAAGCTGAGGCACATGGGTAGGGCCCTAACGCATGAGCCAAAATATCTGGAACTAGATCAATAAAATGGCATCTCTCTACTCATTTCATAAAAAATAACAGTCTGTTACATCCATAAAATTTTTAATAGAGCCTAATGGATTCACAGCAAAAATTTTAATCCAATGGAATGGAAGTCGACTAGAATCAACTAACTAACTATCTAAGTCCTTCCTAGATCTAGCTCTGCTCTATTTATTCTATAGGGCAGCTACCAAGAACTCCCTTGAAAATTGTTATTGAGTCCACTTGACTCCCAATAAACATAAATCGAGTTGGATGCTTCTTGGAATTCGAATTGTTGGAGACTCCAAGTGAAGTATGGCTTGAGTGCGCTTGGTCTTGAGTTGCTTGGCTGCCTTTGAGAGTTAAGGAGGGTGGACAACTCCCTTGAATCTCTCCAAGATTTCTCCCTGGTTTCTTGATATTGTGCTCATTTATTCTTCAATCTTGATCTTCCAGTGGTGGGGATCAAGTCCCTAAATCATCTCCTTCTCCAAATCTGTATAATATGCCAAATATTCTCACAATATTCTACAAAAATAACCAATATTAGGTAAAAATATGCAGTTACCTTTAAACCTTCCTAAGAAAATATTGAAGCATAAGAAAACATTATTAAGTGCAGAAGGAGATATTTAATATATCCTTTTATGTGCATAAGGAAGGTAGATGGGCCTAATAAATGTTAGATGGGCCTTTATTTATGTCTAATTTAGAGGCCCATCAGTATCCATGTTACTGGATCCTTGCAATCGAGCTTCCTCGTATCAATATTTGGAATATGGTGGGTCTTAAATCCAACATTAGAGTCTATGAAATCATGATTAACATTTCTTTTGTTCTCATCATGAGTTTTCTCTATTGCCTTTTCACCATTAGGAAGCTTTTCTTGTAGCAACTTTGCCAAACCTTCCTTCAAACCTTCCATTTATTTCTTAAAATCTTCCATGTTTCCTTCTATACCATCTATCTTAGCTTCCATGCCATCCATCTTAGCTTCCATGCCATCCATCTTATCTTCCATGGCATTCTTCAAACCATGCATCTCAGCTTCCACGCCTTTCTTCAAACCATCCATCTTAGCTTCGACGCCTTTCTTGACACCATCCATTTCATTTTTTGTTACTCTTTGCGATAGTGAAATTTGTTTCACTTGTTCTTGTAATTTTGATATATCATGTTGCACTTCTTCCTCTTCATGAGTCATAGTATAGACTTCTAAGTGCTTAATAGGTGTTGAATTACTTTTAGGGGGAATTTTATAACCCAATACTGATATCTATGATTCACTATGCCCTGGGAATCACTTCAAACTGATTTTTCAAACAAGACTTATGCAATTTAAAAACAAAATACACATCTTTTTCTTGCTTTTGAGGAGTTCGATATTGAAACTAATGTATCTCTATAATTTTGGATCCCCAATACTTTAGCATTGGTCCTATAGTATCTTTCTGAGTCTTCTTTCCAATGCCACAGGTTAGACTTGATTTCGATTCTTGAAGATAAATTTATGCCCAATCTCCTACAATGACCTAATTATGGACTAGTTTAGTAGAGCTAACTTGTGCGATGTGCCATGTGTCACATTTTCCTCCTTCGGCTCTAAAAGTGATACACAGGAAACTATAGTATGTGTAATTTCAGCCACTTTTTATATAATTCCAATCCGATTCTCAGAGAGATAGTTATGACAGTTTTCCCAAGGTCACCTCTTTGAAATGAAAATTGAGAGCCTGTAAAACCATAACTTTCACGAATCATATCTCCAAAACTACTGGGAACCAATATCTAAAATTTATACACTTAGTTCCTTAGGATTTCTTCACACATGGATTTTTTTTAGCTTCTAAAAATTCGTAGAAAAAAATTTATAGCAAAAATTACACAATGACATGTTTGAAGCAGCGAAACCCTGGAATCCAAAGATCTGATACCAAATGTTATGAAACCAGATCCCAAAATAAAATAAAAGAGAGATCAACGCCTTAGAAATCAGCCACTTCGAGGGGGAAACCTCCTTTGCATTACATAAATGAAGAATTCTTGGATGATTCAAATGAAAAAAACCTCCTTTCTATATATAAGAGTCCATGGGGTCACAATATAATCCTAGCTGACCTAACAATAATAATGTAAGGGCACAACAATAACAATAGTGGAATTTTATGGGGCACAATAATAAAAATATGGGGACTACAGGGGTACAACAATAAAAATAAGGGGGCTACATTGAACAATAATAAGGTACTACACTAGCAATATAGGGACCTAACATTGATTGCTACAAATTAGCAATCACACATGCTTAACTAAACTCTAAATTCTCCAAATCGAATTACTAAGTAAACTAGGTGACACAAGCCTTGTGACTCAATTTAACATCATCCAAGTTGTCTGCTGATGTGGAAAATTTGAATTTTCTCATTTTAATGAAGGCAAAATAAAATTGAGAATTTATTGCTGCATTTTTCAACATAAAAGATTTCTTAATGTCCAAAATCAAGGTATCCCAATTCTATTAAATTACTGTGGGAATGGATGATATTATGGTATATTTTTGTTCATTTCTAATTTTAAAATGGCTCTTGAGTTTTCATTTATTTTTCTGCATCCTTGTTGTGTGTTATCCTATTTTTTCTATTAATGTATTGAGTGAAAATCAAAGAGAATGGAATAGAGATTTTCCACCCATCACATTCTTTTCTTGTAGTGTGTTATGTTTTCCTCATACTCCAATATTAGCTTCGTTGCATGTCAAAAGAATTCATTATGAAGGGAATTTTCTCTATTATGTCTGTACTCAGTTAACCATGTAGCATTAGTGTGTGTGTATATATATATATATATATATATATATATATATATATATATATATCCTTATTACCTTCTATTAATATTTTGAGCTATTAGATTATTGTTGCTAAATATGATGCTCCTATGCATTATTCATTTTATTTTTTCATACCCATTATGCCCTTTAATACATAGTTCAGTCAAATTGTTGGAAAAGAAAAAAAATCACATGCCTAGCAACAATAGGTCATTGACATATTTTCAAATTTTATGATGGGTTGACTCATGGTTTACCATTTCTCTATTATAAAGCAAGAGCCACGATTGAAAACTAATATCTAAGTACGCTTTTGGGTATATAACTTTTCTCCTTATACATGTAACAATTCCTTTCATTACTATTTATAAACATGAGAATTTATTTTTTAATAATGATCACAAAAATAAGCCTAACATTCAAATCATTGAAATACATTAACAAAAGAAGAGAAATACCTAATATAAATTGAACTTGCGTGCAATTTATTATTCCTTATTTTAAAACCTCATATTTGCTAAGCTCGAGCCTTTATTAAACAACATGAATGAATAATTAGTGAGTGCATTATACATTTATGTTTACATGTAGTTAGTAGTAACTTATAAGTTTGAAAGAATTTATGGAATGAGAAATGATATTATTTATGCATTTTAATAGATCAATTTCCTTTATAGATGTTCTCATGGACTCTAAAGAGGACATGGAAGAAGGCCTAATTTAATATGTAAAGAAGGGAGGAACAAGAGGGTGCAGTTTTCTATACATTTTGATGCCATTTATAATGATTTGAACTTGCTGGCACAAAACAGGCCCCTTCTCTTGGGTGGCCAATATTTATCTTATACTTTTGTACCTGCTATAATCACTCCCCCATTTCCCAAGGCTGAGAAAGGAGACTAAAGGAGGTAACCTCAAACCAATAAATTTAGATTTGGTAGCTAACCCTACCAAACCAGAGAGGGCTCTCTCAATGTCAATTTCACAATCAATGAGGTGTATCGAAAGGAAATTATCTTAGGCTAGATATAATCTCAGTGAATTAGGGTTTTGTTTTGAATTTTGCTGGATAGGTAGTGCCAGTCTAGGAACTAGGTCTAGTTTTTTGGTCTGATTTCAAATGAAAAACTGTAGAGATGAAGATGAGGCTAGGTAGGTATACTTAGAAACATACTTAGATTTTCATTGTGGTATAGGGTTTGAAAAGTGAGAGTCAGAATGAGCATATTACATGAGTTCATTCATCAGAGGAGGTAGAACAATTTCATGAAAATCTTATAAAACATAGCACAAAAAGTAAGAATCCTATTTATAGACTCATAAGATTTATCATATAGAAGCATACATGTGATTTCATGGAAGCATAAACATTCAAATTTATGGTGATATTGAGAAAAAAAATGCTAATAATCATACCGTTGGAGTCCCAAAATTATAGCTGCAAAACTCTTTGATTTCTCTGTAAAAATATGTACATAAGATCTAGAGTGCAATATCAACTATCCAACCTATAAAATGATTTGAGTTGGAGTACATATAGAAAATAGAGAAGATGCCACCTCATTGGCTTGAAACCTGATCCAAAATACATCATAAATTCACCTAATTAGTCATTACCTATAATTTAGGGAAGTTAGAAACAATCCCCCCAAATTTAGCTAATAACTAGGAGTCTTTGTCTCCCTGAGTAATTACAAGATTCCTCAACAATGAGGGGCATAAATACACTTCCTTATCCATAAAATAGTTCATGGGGCAACTGTAACCTTGAGATTTTGACATTTTTCAATGACACTTGTCCAGAAAGCATCCAAGACAGAAGCGTCATGTGCCTAGCAGAAGTGTCACATTTTTTAGCAGAAGTGTAACGTGCCTTGGAGGGCGTTTTAGCTAACTTTTAGGCATCTTCTCGCTGATCTGAAGTTTTGTAAAGGTAGATCTGGATGTCCTCTATATAACCCAACCTTGAAATTGACAAAATACCACCTGCAATGCCTTCAAAACTTTATTTTTCCAAGGTTACTCCAGAAATGTAGCGTGGGATGAAAAACAGTGGCAGAAGCATGAAAATTGAGGTTTTTTTTGAGTTTTTATTCAAATTGAGGAAGTGTCATGCAAAAAAAAAACTAAATTTGGAAAGTAAACTCCAAAAGGAATCCAACCATATAAATAAAAAATTCATTGGACCCTCTGAGGAAAAGTGTCGCGTGGCTACTCGACGCTTCTTCAAGGGTGAAATTTCCAGAATTTACCAAAAATCACAAAAAATCCAAAAATGCTAAAAAATTGCTGAATTTTTGTCCATAGCATCATTGAATGATGATATAGAAAAATAGGGATGCCTCAACTAGAAAATATAAGTTTTATTTCTCCTTTATATTAATTAGGGTTTCTTTAAGCTTTTTATTCAAATTCTTAACCCTAATTTTGGTGATTTGGTTCTTGGTGAAGTAGTGTTTGGTCATGTGCCTCTAGAGTTGTTGTTTCTTTTTGCCTTCTTCAAGAGCTTCTCTAGATGCTCATTCAAACTGTCAATCCAAAACTCTTTGTCTTTCTCAATCTCAACAACAATAAAATTATCAAAACTTTGCTGACCTAATGGAGGAGATAACTCTGTTTCTTGCTCTTTTTTCCTGGTTAATCCTCTTGTTCTTGGCCTCCTTGGCTTTGTATCAAACTCCTTGTCTTAAAACTGATCAAAATCTATCATTACTTCTCCCTTACCTTTCTCTGCCTCAAGATCTGGCTTTGGTTTTCTTTGGAGCAGCTGTTTCACCTTCAGTTTCATATTTTCTTGTTGTAGGAATGTTATCATAAAATTTTCCCTTGAGAGGCCATCCTTGAGTTTTTCTATCTCAGCTTCCTTTTCTCTGATTATCTCCTCATCTGATTTATTTTCCACATGCTCTACCATGTCAACCTCCAAAGGTGCTTGCTCCTCATGTTTGTTAAGTCCCTATATTAATAGTGTAGTCCCTTATTATGTTACTGTAGCCCCCCTTATTGTTATTTTTGTACCCCTATAACCCCTATATTGTTATTATTGTGCCCTTAAATTATTATTGTTAGGCCGGCTAGGATTACATTTTGGCCCCACTAGGATTACATTGTGGCCCCATGGACTCATATATATAGAAAGGAGGTTTTTTCATTTGTATCATCTAAGAACTATTCATTCATGTAATGTATTGGAGGTTTCCCCCTCAAAGTGGCTTATTTATAAGGTGTTGATATATCTTTTCTTCTATTTTTTGAGCTGGTTTCACAACATTTGGTATCAGAGCTTTGGATTCTAGGGTTTTCACTGCTCCAAACAGGTCATTGTGGAAGTTTTGCAATAAATTTTTTTCTACAAAGGTTCAGAAGCTTATATTTTTAGAGTGCGAAACATAAATCCTGAGGAACATCTTCACAAAATTTCAGAGCTTCGTTCACAATATTTGTGGATATATGATATGTGGAAGTTAGGTCTTTTTGCAGGCTCCTGAATTTAACCTAAACAATTCATCATGGAATTTTAACTCTATTTCTAAGAAGGTTCAGAAGCTGAAATATTTAGACTACGAAGCCAAAATCTTGAGGAAAATCCTTTCAAAATCTCAGATCTTGGTTCGTAATATTTTATGGATGTATGGTCTGTGGAAGTCAGGTCTTTTGCATGCTCCCGAATTTCATCTCAAATAGGTGATCGTGGGAAAATATTCATAACTCTCTCTCTGAGCATCGGATTGGAATTCTGCAAAAAGTGATTGGAAGTACACGGACTATAGTTTCCTGTCTATAAATTTCAAATCCAAAGGAGCAAACAGTGACACGTGGGAAGTCGTATAATTTCGCTCTACTGAACTAGTCCATAATTAGGTCATTGTGGGAGATTGGACATAACTTTGTCTTGAAGAATCCAAATCAAGTCAAACCTATTGCATTTGAAAGAAGATTCAGAGGGCTACTTCAGGACCAAATTTTAGTTATTGAGGATCTGAAATCACATAGATAATTCATTTTCAATATCGAGCTTCTCAAAAGCAAGAAAAAGGTGTGTATTTGGTTTTTTAAAATTGCATAACATTTGTTTGAAAAAGTAGTTTGAAGTGATTCCAAGGGCATATTTTAGAATTTTTATCAGTATTGAGTTCTATACTGCCTCAAAAAAATAATTCCATACCTATTAAGCCTTGAAAAAGCTATACTATGACGCATGAAGAGGAAGAATTGCAGTATGAGATATCAAAATTATGGTACCAAGTGCAACAAATTTCGATCTTACGAAGAGAAAATGAAGATGACATAGATGGTTTAAAAGCAGAAATGGAGGCTAAGTTGGATGGTTTGAAGGATCAAATAATAGCTAATATGGTTGATAAATTAGTGGAAGATCACATTGAGCATCAACAACAAGTTCTCCAACTCTCAAAGGATAACCTAACTTTGGTGTAGAATCTAATGAAACAATAGGAAGATCTACATCACATCGAAAGAAGTTCTAAAGCAGTCATAGAAACAATAACTCGACAAGTACGATCAATTTCAGAGTATATCAGCAAGTGGAAGAACTTTCCTGTAGAATATTCCACATGGGAGGATGAGAATTTTATATAGAAGCATCAAGAAATAATCAAGCGTTTATGACAACATTTGTTTTAAGGAGAGGGGCATGTTAAGTCCATATATTAATAGTGTAGTCCCTTATTACGTAAGTGTAGCCCCCCTTATTGTTATTTTTGTACCCCTGTAACCCCCATATTGTTATTATTGTGCCCTTAAATTATTATTGTTAGGTCAGCTAGGATTACATTGTGGCCCCACTAGGATTACATTATGGCCCAATGGAATCCTATATATAGAAAGAAGGTTTTGTCATTTGTATCATCCAAGAATTTTTCATTCATGTAATGTATTGGAGGTTTCCCCCTCGAAGTGGCTTATTTATAAGGCGTTGATATCTCTTTTCTTCTATTTTTGGAGCTGGTTTCACAACAATGTTGCTGTAAAGGTGACTCACTCTCATGTATAGGTGGCTGCTCCATGGTCTCTCTTTGCCCAGTTGTAGGTTCAGGTGTAATTACACATTTGGTGATCAGAGGAGAAAAACCATCCTTTTACCCTTCTCATAAGTTTGAGTGACTTCTGCCCTTGTCATCTTTTAAACCTCTGATTGTCTACTTGAAGATCCAACCTCCTTTTTCTTTACTGATGCTGATGGTATGCTCTGAATAATAGGTGGACTAGCAGTAGGCATAGAAGCAAATGTCTTCATGAATGTTTCAAAAGACATATTGATTTAAAAGAGCTGATGAAAAACTATCACCTTGACCAAACGATGGCGGAACACATTAGTTTGGTGATCCTTGCCTTTACTTTGTAATTTTTAGTCATTTTGACCAGACTCCTAAATAGATAATGAGGCAAATTGAGTGGCTTGGTGGCAGTGAAATGCATCAATAGCCTTATGTGGTATTGGTACAATATTGAGAACCTCCCTTCACATGTAAAATACTTCATGATCAACTTATTCAAAGGGGCATACCTGTCAAGTAAATGCCTGAAGGGAAAGATGTGTTCAAGAGCATATTTGTAATGTGGTTTTAAGAACATTTTATAGTTCTCGATGTCCAAATCCATCCCTTTGAACCAAATTTCTCCATGATTCAGGATACATGTTGCTGAGGCTATAACATCTGCTGATAAAGTGAACTCAATGCCTGCTATTTTAGCCTTATCTCTTCTAAATTTGGTGGCAAAAAGGATTGTAAATTGAGCATGACAACCTACTTCTTGAAATATTTCACAAAATCTTAAATAACCAACATCTTCAAAGGATTTGTTGACATATGGAGAAGCATTGATATCCTGCAAATTATATGGCTCAAATATGGAATGATGACCTCCCTTGTTAGGCTTTCTCTTCTCACCTTCCATGATGTTTGTCAACAAAGAAAACCTTATCTTGTTGTGAAGGAAAGGGAAGGTGAAAATTAGGAAAATAGAGGATGATGATACAATGGGTTTAGGGATAGAAATGAGATGGAATGGAGTTAGGGAAAAATCCCTGAAAAATTGGGGAAGTAGGATAGTGAGTTAGCTACAGAATGCAAGTGAAAATTTTGGAAATGGGTATGGGAAAAGTGGTAAAAGGGTTAAAACACAAAGTTTACCTAGTTTCTATGCAAAAACGTGTTGGACCCTTAGTTAAACTGAGAGGGGGGGGGGGGGGGGGGTGTGAATCAGTTTAACACATTCATGAAATTTTAAACTGACCTTTAAACTTATTCACAACTTAATTTCATGATCAACTTTATGTGTGAGCAATCTTAATATGTGAGCAGCAAGTATTAAGATAATGTGACAACAGAATTAATATGAGAGCATCAATAATTAAGCAGATTGAATAAACCAGATCAACACATAAAAATCACACACAAAGACAACAAATATAAGTGGAAACCCATAAAGGGAGAAAACCACATATTATTATTGTTGTGATGCAAAGGCAAGCTCCAACTCCCTCTCACCATTGATTTCTGTAGGCACCAAGTTACAGGAGGCTCCAAACTCAATTCTGCAAGCTACAACTTGCAAGGAAGCTCCAACTCCCATCAATTTTCTGCAGGCACCAACCTACAGGAGGCTTTAACCTCAGTCAGCTACAACTGACATCTATCAAGCTACAACTTGATAGGGAAGCTCCAACTTCCTCACTCTTTCAAAAGAAAAACACTTGCTGATTTACCTTGGATATCAACTTTGTTCTATACCTTATTCACTGATGTCCTCCAGCTTTCTTATCTGTCTTATATCTTCTCTGAATCTTCACAGCTTCTCTTTCAGCTCCTCCTTCTTCTTATCGTCTCTGCCTCAATTTTGCATTCTCTAACCTCTCTATGCATATCAATGTGATGTCATATACAATTTTCATCACATGACTGTTTGTATTCCACAGGGAATTTGGAGTGAACATCCAAGACTCTTTGGCTTCTGCCTTCTCATTCCTTTGTCCAACTCATTTAGAAAAATTATAACAATATGTACAAATTTCAAAATTACAGTGGGATTTTTGTTTTCCTTCAGAGACTTGCCTTTGCATCACAAACAATATAAAACAATTTAAAACATTTACATTTTCAGTTACAATAATAATTTCAGTTCAATCCATTCAGTTTTTGGCTGTCTGTGAGTTTGTCTTTTCTGCTGCTGAAGTATAACTATTCTGCATATTCTCCTGCAATTTGTGTTTGTACACCTGTCAAATCCACATTTTCATTCCTGTGCATATTCACCTGTTCACTACAGTTGTGTTTCTGCTGCATATATACCTTTCTATTCTTAACACAATGGTTAGATTCTCAACAGTCAAATAACATTGGTCTTCATATACGGAGGCTCCAACTTTTAATTCATTTCCACCTGAAAGCACTTTTTAATGGTCTTATAATAAAACCTTTGGAGTAATTAGCTTTCAGCATTGTATTGTAACTCAGGTTTTAATAAATTAAATCCAATGGTTATAATAGTCTATTTAAACCATGGTCTAAACCCACTTCATGAATTCATATGTGGACTTCTCTCATTGATTAAATAACCAACCTGCGGTTATATGAACCTTCGCCATGGTTTACCATTCATATATACAATATATCAACTTCAAATGAATATTTCAACTTTGAAATATAGCTCAATAAATCATAAGCCCAAAGCTTATCTTTCGTATATAACAATAGTATGCCTAACATACAAATTCTTTTACACACCGTTTGGCTTTATCATCAACCATAATATATATATCAACACATATATATTCCCCCCAATCAAAGGTTAAGAAGTATACCTTGGACTTTGTATTAACCTCAAATTGTAATGTGGATTGGCAACATGTATTATATCCAATTTAATCTTCGCCCTTAGTTAAAACAACCCAGATTTTAATCTATATGCGGAAGCTTTAATTTCTGCTTCAGTCTATGGTTAAACCCATATGTTAATGCATATATTTCATGCTTACCCTTGTGCTCCAAATTTAATTAACTCGCCTCGGTTATAATATAATACAACGTATATGTCTTACCTCCCATTAGTCCGCGCTCAATACAAACCTATAATCCGCAACATAATTGGGGTCCCACAACTTATATATATATATATATATATATATATATATATATATATATATATATATATCAACCATTCAACATTTATTTCAATGGTTAATAACCAAATGATAACATATATAACATTTGATTTTATCACAGATTATTAACTTCCAGCTTCCAAACAAACCATCGCATCATATTACAAAGCATCTAGGCCCACAATAACTTATAACGTACCTTGCATATCATGTATGCAACTCCGCTTGGATCCAATGATCCACCTGCTCTCGCACTCCATACAATCAATTCGACGGTAATTGCGTTACACACTTGCACGAGATGTAATTATTAAACCCACGCGATGAAACTGGGTCCCAGTGTTAACCTACCCTTCTCATCTGACGGTTAATAACATATCGCGCTCCTGCTGACAATCCAATGGTGGTCGTGTAATATTGCGCAAGTCAACTACACGAAGATTAATTCTCCAAAATCGTGTGATGAAAATGGTTTTGGAAAACCACCTTAGGACATGCGTCCAACAGAGACTTATATCGCGTTCAAAAAGGTGAAATCTGCTTACCACTCAAGGGCAGCGTGATACTTCTTGTTTCTTCCACCGAAACTGCCTCCACTATTCCTCACGGTTCCGTTCTTGACTCAGGGTTCTGGTTCTTATAATTCCGCTTCAATGTTTTGCTTTTCATTTTTTTCTTTGCATTCAGACAAAACCATTCCTTTGTATCATATTCCATTGTCTTCTGGTTCCGCCAAACTTAACTCTACTCACTTACTCATGTTCACCGTTCATTGGCTCATGGTTCCGTTTAGCACATGGTTCTGCGTCCTTCCGTTCTATTTCAATTTCACCTTTTCATGTGTTAACTTTTAAGTCACTCAAATATTAACATGGAATTCCTCCTACACAGTGAATCGCTCGACAATTCATCATATTTCTTTGTAACTTCCTCCTTTCTTTCCTTCGTTTTACAAATCTCTGCCTGTGACTTGACTACCACACTACCAATCCAACCCTATTCAGCATGACCATTTCTTTGCATTCAGTTACTGTGCATGACAGACAGTGCATAGGCAGTGCATGTCAGTGTATGAACATTTCTCTGTATTCTCTGTACCATATATTCTACTTCTTTTTGCTGCCCTGCTTCTTAAAATGGCCCTTTTCACAGTTTCTTGACCCTCTGCAGCTCTTCAGATCTTTCTAGTTCTATGAAAGTCTCTGTTGTCTCTCTGCTACCTCTCTCCATCCTTGTTGCCTTTTTTTCTATCTCTCTTTTCCTTTCTTCATGTCTAATACTCTCCTTGTCAGTTTTCTTTTGCTATCTCTCGGATTCTATGCTGCTCTCTTTGCCATCAATGACAACATTTCCAATAGTCTCCCCCTTTGGCATTGATGGCAATACACTTCCTCTGCTTGCCTTTTAGAAGACCCTTTCTTCTGTTACTTGCTTTTCCTCCCCCTTTGACATCAATGGCAAAGGGTTGCACATTTCCCAGTGTGATTTCCAAATATTATCCATAATACTCTAATCTTGAGGACCTGTTGCATGCTCTGCTCACTTGCTCTGGTTATTTTGTGGCACTCCTTGTTGACTGATCTCCCCCTGGAATGATGTTTTCTTTTCTGTTCTCCCCCTGGAATGATACTTTCTTTTCATGTCAGAGAGTAGCCTCTGCAGATACTACCCCTAGTTTGTCTCTTAGATATTCGAATGGCTCTTTAGCAAGAGGTTTGGTGAATATGTCTGCTATTTGTTCCTTTGTTGGTACATATTCCAGATTTACTACTTTCTGTGCTACTTTTTCTCTGAGGAAGTGGTACTTTATTGGGATGTGCTTTATTTTTGAATGAAGTATAGGATTTTTTGATATACTTATTTCACTTGTATTGTCACATTTGATAGAAATAGGTTCATCAATTCTTACCTTCATGTCTTAGAGAGTTTGTTTCATCCACATTACTTGTGTGCAACAAGCTGCTACTGCTATGTATTCTGCTTTTGCTATAGATAGAGAGATGGAAGTTTGCTTCTTGCTTAGCCATGCTACCAGACTTTTTCCCAAATAGAGTGCTCCTCCACTTGTGCTTTTCCTGTCATCCACACAGCTGGCCCAATCTGCATCTGTATAAGCTGTCAAGGTGAAGCTCTTGCCTTTTGGATACCATAGCCCATAATGTGTAGTTCCTTGTAGATATCTGAATATTATTTTGAATGCTAGTAAATGATTTTGTTTTGGTGCTGCTTGATATCTTGCCACAAGTCATAATGCCAACATAATGTCTGGTATAGAAGCTGTTAGGTATAGCAGAATTCCTATCATGGATCTGTAGAGTCTTTGATCTATATCTACAGATCCATCATCAGCACATAGCTTGCATCCAGTGATCATGGGAGTTGACACAGGTTTGCAATCTTCCATTTTGAACTTTTTCAACATTTCTCTTAAGTATTTTTCTTGTGAGATGAATGTACCTGTGTTCTTTTATTGAATTTGAAGTCCTAAATAGAAGGTGAGCTCTCCAATCATAGACATTTCAAATTCTGATTTCATTTCTTCAGCAAATTATTTTGTTAACTTCTCTTTGTTGCTCCCAAACATGATGTCATCTACATATACTACTACAATTAGGAGTTCATTTTCATTGGCCTTTATGTATAAATTGCTATCTACTCCTCCTCTCTTAAAGCCTTGTTTTTGCAATTGTTTGTCCAACCTTGAATACCATGCATGAGGAGCTTGCTTCAGCCCATATAGGGATTTCTTTAATTTGCACACATAGTCTTGTTTATCTGTTAATGAGAATCCTTCAGGTTGTTCCATGTAGACTTCTTCTTCTTGTTCCATGTATACCTTGAAGTCATGGTATCATGCAAAGGCCGAAAACATTCTGATAGCTTCCATTCTGGCTACAGGGGCAAATGTTTCATCATAATCAAGACCTTCAATTTGTGAATATCCCTTGCATACAAGTGTGACTTTATTTCTGATTACCTGTCCTTGGTCATTCATCTTATTCTTGAATACCCATTTTGAGCCTATGACATTTTTCCCTGTGGGTCTTGGTATTAGCTCCCATGTATTATTCTTTTTAATATAGTCTAGTTCTTCATTCATAGCTTTCACCCAATATTTGTCTTTGCTGGCTTCTTCAAACTTCTTTGGTTCTATTTGAGATAACATACCCAGGTATACTTCTTCTGTTTGTTCAACTAGCTGTCTTCTTGTTTGGACTCCTACACTCTTGTCCCCAATGATTCGATCTTCTGGATGGTTCTTTTGAGTGTATCTTGAGGGACCTTTTGAGTTTAACTCAGTATCTTTTGTTGTCTTTCTTAGTTCATCATCATCTTGGTTCTCTTCTTCATGATCTTCTGGAGGATTGCTGCAACCTGCACTTCTTGTCTTGTTTGGTAGTTCTTCATCAAATCTTACATCAATGCTTTCCACAATTTTGCAAAGTGTTTTGTTGTAGCACATGTAACCCTTACTCATGGATGCATATCCTAAAAATATTCCTTCATCTGCTCTTACATCAAACTTTCCCAGATTTTCATCATTATTTTTTATGAAACACTTGCTTCCAAAGAATCTAAAGTGCTTGATTGATGCTGGTTTACCATGACATAGTTCATAAGGAGTCTTGTCACTGTTTGGTCTTAAATGAGCTTTGTTAAGAATATGCATAGCTGTGTGTAATTCTTCTGCCCAGAAGGTTTGGGGAATGTTAATTTCTTGCATCATGGCTCTGGAAATCTGTTGTACAGACCTGTTTTGTCTCTCTGCCACTCCATTCTGTTGAGGTGTACCTGCAATTGAAAACTGTTGTTTTATACCATGATCATTACATAGGTCTGCAAAATCTTAGTCTGTGAATTCACCTCCTCTGTCTGATATGATGCACTTTAGCTTGCATCCTGTTTGATTTTCTGCCAATGCCTTGAATATCTTGAATTTCTCAAGTGCTTCCGATTTATATTTGAGAAATGCAACCCATGTCATTATGGAAAAATCATCTATTATCATCATGAAATAGGATTCTCCACTTGGTGTTTTAGTTCTTGAAGGTCCACACAGGTCCATGTGTACAAGCTGAAGTGGCCTACTTGTTGATAGCTCATCTTTGGTCTTAAAGGATCTGCCGGTTTGTTTTCCCAATTGGCAAGATTTACATATGGTATTTGAAGGCTTCTTTATTGCTGGCATATCTCTGACTACTTTCTTCTTGCTCAGACTGATGATATGGTCGAAGTTAAGGTGTCCCAATCTTCTATTCCATAACCATGACTCAAATTTTCTAAGGTGGCATGCTTCATTCTCTTCTTTCAATATGTAGACATTAATTTCTATTCGAACACCTTTGATCAGGGTCTTTCCTGTGGTGCTTGATCTTACTTCACAGTCTTGTGCTCTAAAAATAACTTCACAAACTTTATCACACATTTGATTGACACTCCGCAGATTTGCTTTCAGCCCATCCACAAATATTACATCTTGGGCCTTTCCTCTGCCATTATCTAGACCGACTGAGCCTTTTAATTTGATTTTCCAACTTTATCATTGCCAAAAGTAACATTTCCAGATTTATTTTCATCAAAGGTTATAAACTTGCTTCTATCTCCAGTCATATGCTTTGAACAACCATTGTCCAAATACCATTGGATTTTCAGGTCTTGAGCTATTAGAGCCAGGTGACATTTATTCATCTTATTTTTCCACTGCATGCATCCTTTTGTTTGGTACCTTTTCTGAGATGATGGACCACATTCTCTGAGAGGACATTTGGAAGACATATGTCCAATTTTATGGCATACACAACATTTGATCATATTTTTAGCAGAATTATGAGTACAAGTAAACTCTCCATGATTCATAAACCTCCTTGAGGTTTTGAACATTAGTCTTTGCCCATATGTTCTGCATTCTATGATTTTATGGCCAAATTCCTTACAGTAAAAATAGTATCCATAAAAACAATTTGCATACCTGATGAAGGGTTGTCTTCTCAATTTGTTTTCTTGAGGTAATCTATTAACTGTTTGCATCCTTTGTTGGTTTGAATTAATTCTCCTTGTATGATAGTATGAAACAATATGTCCCAGTTTGTGGCAGGCATAACAGGTGGCATTTTTCATAGGGGGAATAATCTCCTTTGATGACTTCCAAATTTGACATATTCAGGAGTATATGAGCCTTTTTCAGTTGATTGTTTATTTATTCCATTCTTTGTCATTTGAGGTTTCTTCTGGTTTCTGTCTACTTCATTGCAGGTTTCTTCTTCTGTAGGAACATTCTGAGCTGCTTTATTATTCTTATCTGCTTTTACAAAAATGATATTTTTTTTTCCTTTTCTTTTCCTTTGCTTGATTCTCCTTCATAGCCTGTCCCAGTTTTTATCAGAGGAGATCTTTGAGCATCTAGAATTTCATTCAACTTGTTAGAGCTTGTCATTTGAGAAGTATTTATGGACACTTTTCTTTGGGCGTTTTCTAATTTCTTCCTCAAGTATACTACTTCTTCTTCCAATTTCTCTTGTTCCTGAATTTTATCCTTAATTTTATTAAGTAAAATGTCTTCTACATTCTTGGCTTCCTCAAGCTCTACTTTCAATTGAATGAGGACTTCTGAATTTTGTTCTTCGCTTACATATTTGAGGAGAATGTCTTTATGTTTTCTGCACTTCAGTTTGAGTCTGTCAATTTCCTCCAGGGCACTTCTTAGCTCCCCCTCAAGATCAACTTCACCTTCTTCCTCATCTTTTAGAAGGAATCCTTCAAGCTCTTCTATAGCCATCAATATAAATTCAGAGGTTCCTTCTTCACTTGAGGGTTCATCTGAGTCTTTATATGCACTGCTGTCTTGTTGAGCATAGAACGAATTTCTATTGAATTTCTTCCCTTTCTGCCAGTTCTTTGATATGGTTTTCTCTGATTCTTGAGTCTGATTCTTTGTTTTCTTATGAGGACACTTAGCAGCATAGTGTCCAACTCTTCCACAGTTAAAGCATTTAAATGGAAGTTTACCTTTATATTTACCTGAGCCTCTATCCAATTTCCTAACAAATTTGGCCTCTTCTTCATCAGAGCAAGAGCATATATCTTCCTTTTCTTCTTTCTTCTTCTATGTCTTAAAGGCTGCCTCCCTCACATTTGACTTCCTCTGTGGCAGTCTCATCTCATAGGCTGTTAGATTTCCAAGTAATTGGTTCATGGTCAAGTTTTCCCAATCAACTGTTTCTTCTATGGCAGAAAACTTGGGGTTAAAGTTGGATGGAAGAGATCTTAGAATCTTTTGAACAATTACAACTTCTTTTATGGTTTCTCCTAGAGCTTTCATGTTATTCACAATTTCTGCAACCCTTAAAAAGAAGCTGGCAATGTCTTCATCATCATTTATTTTTATATTTTCAAACTGGGCTCTATAGACTTGAAGTTTGGCTGTCTTCACCTTTTTGTATCCCTCATGGATGTTTTCTAGTGTATCCCACATTTCTTTGGCAGTCTTGCTATGCATTACTTTGATAAATTCTGCCTAACACAGTCCATTTAAGATTGCATTCATGGCCTTTGCATTAGCTACAAAATATTGTTTGGCTTCTTTCTCTGAGTCAGTCGCCTTTGGGGCATATCCAAATTCCACAGCAGCCCAAACTTCTATTCCTAGAGACATTATGTATGTTCTCATTCTGATTTTCCAAAAGGCATAATTTGCACTGGTGAAAAAAGGGGATTTATTGGTTGAGCATCCTTCTTGACTAGCCATCTTGGGGACTTAGGATCTCCTTTCAGTTGTTAAACTGATACAAAAGGATCCGGCTCTGATACCAATTGTTGGACCCTTAGTTAAACTGAGGGGGTGGGGGTGAATCATTTTAACACATTCATGAACTTTTAAACTGACCTTTAAAATTATTCACAACTTAATTTCATGATCAACTTTATGTGTGAGAAATCTTAATATGTGAGCATCAAGTATTAAGATAATGTGACAACAGACTTAATATGAGAGTAGAAAGTATTAAGAAGATTGAATAAACCAGATCAACACATAAACATCACACATAGAGACAACATATGTAAGTGAAAACCCATAAAGGGAGAAAACCACATCTTATTATTGTTGTGATGCAAAGGCAGGCTCCAACTCCCTCTCACCACTGATTTTTTGTAGGCGCCAACCTATAGGAGGCTCCAACCTCAATTCTACAAGCTACAACCTGCAAGGAAGTTCCAACTCCCATCAATTTTCTGCAGGAACCAACCTACAGGAGGCTCCAACCTCAGTCAGCTACAACTGACATCTATCAAGCTACAACTTGATAGGGAAGCTCCAACTTCCTCACTCTTTCAAAAGAAAAACACTTGCTGATTTACCTTGGATATCAGCTCTGTTCTGTACCTTCTTCACTACTGTCCTCCAGCTTTCTTATCTATCTTATATCATCTCTGACTCTTCACAGCTTCTCTTTAAGCTCCTCCTTCTTCTTATCTTCTCTACCTCAATTCTGCATTCTCTAACCTCTCTATGCATATCAATGTGATATCATATATAGTGTTCATCACATGACTGTTTGTATTCCATAGGGAATTTGGAGTGAAAAAACATGACTCTTTGGCTTCTGCCTTCTCATTCCTTTGTCTAACTCATTTAGAAAAATGATAACAATATGTACAAATTTCAAAATTACAGTGGGATCTTTGTTTTCCTCCGGAGACTTGCCTTTGCATCACAAACAATACAAAACAATTTAAAACATTTACATTTTCAGTTACAATAATAATTTCAGTTCAATCCATTCAATTTTTAGCTCTCTGTGAGTTTATCTTTTCTGCTGCTGAAGTATAACTGTTCTGCATATTCTCCTGCAATTTGTGTATGTACACTTGTCAAACCCACATTTTCATTCCTGTGCATATTCACCTGTTCACTGCAGTTGTTTTTCTGTTGCATATATACCTTTCTGTTCTTAACACAATGGTCAGACTCTCAACAGTCAAATAACATTGGTCTTCATATATGGAGGCTCCATCTTTTAATTCATTTCCACCTGAAAGAAATTTTTAATGGTCTTATAATAAAACCTTTGGAGTAATTAGCTTTCAGCATTGTATTGTAACTCAGGTTTTAATAAATTAAATCCAATGGTTATAATAGTCTGTTTAAACCATGGTCTAAACCCACTTCATGAATTCATATGTAGACTTCTCTCTTTGATTAAATAACCAACCTGCGGTTATATGAACCTTCGCCACGGTTTACCATTCATATATACAATATATCAATTTCAAATGAATATTTCAAATTTGAAATACAACTCAATAAATCATAAGCCCAAAGCTTATCTTTCACATATAAAAATAGTACGCCCAACATACAAATTCTTTTATACACGGTTCGGCTTTATCATCAACCATAATATATATATCAACACATATATATTCCCCCCAATCAATGGTTAAGAAATATACCTTGGACTTTTTATTAACCTCAAATTGTAAGGTGGCCCAGCAACATGTATTATATCCAATTTAATCTTCGCCCTTAGTTAAAACAACCCAGATTTTAATCTATATGCGGAAGCTTTAATTTCTACTTTAGTCTATGGTTAAACCCATATGTTAATTCATATATTTAATGCTTACCCTTGTGCTCCAAATTTAATTAACTCGCCTTGGTTATAATATAATACAATGTATATGTCTTACTTCCCAGTAGTCTGCGCTCAATACAAACCTATAATCCGCAACATAATTGGGGTCCCACAACTTATATATATATATCGACCATTCAACATTTATTTCAATGGTTAATAACCAAATGATAACATATATAACCTTTGATTTTATCACAGATTATTAACTTCCGGCTTCCAAACAAACCATTGCATCATATTACAAAGCATCTGGGCTCGCAACAACTTATAACATACCTTGCTTATCTTGTATGCAACTCTGCTTGGATCCAATGATCCACCTACTCTCGCACTCCATACAATCAATCCAACGGTAATTGCGTTACACACTTGCACGAGATGTAATTCTTAAACCCATGCGATGAAACTGGGTCCCAGTGTTAACCTACCCTTCTCATCTGATGGTTAATAACATATCGCACTCCTGCGGACAATCCAATGGTGGTTGTGTAATATCGTGCAAGTCAGCTGCACGAAGATTAATTCTCCAAAATCGTGCGATGAAAATGGTTTTGGAAAGCCACCTTAGGAAACGCGTCCAACAGAGACTTATATCACGTTCAAAAAGGTGAAATATACTTACCACTCAAGGGCAGTGTGATACTGCTTGTTTCTTCCATCGAAACCGCCTCCACTATTCCTCACGGTTCCGTTCTTGACTCAGGGTTTTGGTTATTATAATTCCACTTCAATGTTTTTCTTTTCATTTTGTTCTTTGCATTCAGAAAACGCCATTCCTTTGTATCATAATCCATTGTCTTCTGGTTTTGCCAAACTTAACTCTGCTCGCTTACTCATGTTCACCGTTCATTGGCTCATGGTTCCGTTTAGCACATGGTTCCGCTTCCTTCTGTTCTATTTCAATTTCGCCTTTTCATGTGTTAACTTTTAATTCACTCAAATATTAACATGACATTCCTCCTACACAGTGAACCGCTCGACAATTCATCATATTTCTTTGTAACTTCCGCCTTTCTTTCCTTTGTTTTACAAATCTCTGCCCGTGAATTGACTACCACACTACCAATCCAACCCTATTCGGCATGACTGTTTCTCTGCATTCAGTTACTGTGCATGACAATGCACAGGCAGTGCATGTCAGTGCAGGAACATTTCTCTGTATTCTCTATACCATATATTCTGCTTCTTTTTGCTGCCCTGCTTCTTCAAATGGCCCTGTTTCTGCTGAGCTGCTTATTCAAATGGCCCTTTTCACAGCTGCTCGACCCTTTGCAGCTCTTCAGATCTTTCTAGTTCTATGAAAGTCTCTGCTGCCTCTCTGCTACCTCTCTCCATCCTTGCTGCCTCTTTTGCTATCTCTCTTTGCCTTTCTTCATGTCTAATACTCTCCTTGTCAGTTTTCTTTTGCTATCTCTCTGCTTCTATGCTGCTCTCTTTGCCATCAATGACAACATTTCCAACAAAACGTAGTGAGAACTAGGGTTTGAATGAAAATGGGGTTATGATATGTATGAATGATATGGAGTGGTTTGGTAAGGTATATGAGTTATGTGTGAATGTTATTAGGTGATAAAACTAGGGGTTTTCCAGCTTAAGCAAGCCAAACATCGCATCAATCCAAAAGGGTAGTTGAACGCCCTAGAAGAGGGAATCCACCCTTTGTTGAAGACATTCGCTTGAATGAGAAATAAGGGATGATAAATTACTGACTTGGAAGCCTATGAACTTTGATAAATGTTGAACTAACCCTTCTGATGACTTTTTGGAGCTTGGATGCCAAAAGTGTAGCAAACTGTCAGAAGCGTAGTATGGCTGCCCCAGAAGCGTAGTGAAGAGAAATATAGATCAATTTGTGCTGGTTATTTTCAATCTTTGGATGCCGTGGAGAGTTGTGAGAATGAGAGAGGAGATATTTTTAAAACCAAAGGAAGAAATGAACTCAAGCAACTTCATTACCCTTTATAACTCACAAACTTTTCTTTTTGTCTTTAGTGAAATCATATTGTACTTTGAGAAATATATAGGTATATATATACTTTTTAGCTTGTTATCACTCCCATTTATCAATGATATTTAGTTATAAATACCTCACACCCACTCAATTATACTTTATTGGGAAACTAGTCCCATAATCCTCAGTCGAAGCCACTATTCCAAATGGAAAAGGAATGATTTTCAAGTTCCTGACCGAGTGGTCATCCCCGATGTTGTTCCAATGATTTTGGAGGCATTAAAATGTCCTCTTTGCAAGATATGATCAACTGCTCATCACCAGTTAAAATTAAATCATCAACATATAAGACAAAAATGAGAAATTTACCTTCTACAAAGATGTGATAAGGGTTTGCATCTGCTTCACTTTTGGTGAAGCCCAAACCAGTGAGATAGTTGTTGATCTTGGTGTACCAAGCACGGGGTGCTTGTTTGAGACCATAAAATTCTCGTTTCATTCTGCACATATGAGACTCTCAATAAAATGTCTCAAAACCTTCTAGTTGCTCGATGTACACTTCCTCCTCAATAACCCCATTGCGAAATTTTTTTGTTACATCCATCTGGTGGATCTTCCACCCCATTTGCACAACCAGTGCAAGAATTGATCTAATGGATGAATACCTCACTACGGGAGCAAAGGTTTCCTCATAGTCAATTACCTCAACTTGAGAGAATCCTTTGGCCACAAATCTGGCCTTATACTTATGCTTCCGTCTGTTGCATGTTTAACCTTGAAGATCCATCTCAAACCCAAAATTGATTTATCTATTGGTCTTGGGACCACTTCCCAAACAATGTTCTTTACAATGGATTCATATTACTCCACCATTGCATAAACCCAAATAGGCTTCTCAGTTGCTTCCTCAAAAGAGGATGGCTCAGTTTCTATAAGCTCATTCATTAGAGCCATGTAGTCGGTGTACCTCTCAGGTGATATCCTTTGTCTATGCAAATTTTAAGGAGCTCCCACATTCTCCCTCGCATTTTGCACTAATATATTAGCTTCCATAGTTATTTTTTTGCCTTCTCTAGATGGTTCTACTTGAGTGGATGTTTCCAATATCTACTCCTCAATTTCTGGCTACTCCACAAATTCCTGAGGATCCTACTTTGGAAATAAAAGCTCCTCTTCTGGTGGGATCTGAAGCTCCCTATCAAGAGAGCACCACATCCCTTTATCCTCATCAAACTTTACATCCCTTCACACAATTTTCATCTTGAGGGAAGGTAAGTACACACGGTAGTTGTGTGGAGTTTATGTATAACCCACAAATACTCCCAACTATGTTGTCGGCTCAAGCTTCTTCTTATAATATTTGGAGACATGGTAGTAAAAAAAAGCTCCTAAAATCATTAAGTGCGACAAATATGGGTTATCCTTGAGAAGGCCTCCTTCGATGTAATCATACCAAGAATCTGATGAGGACTCAATTTCTGCAAGTGTATTGTTGTGTTACATGCCTCTACCCAAAAATGAAGTGGTAGGCCTTGGTCATGTAACATATCTCTCACGAATCCCACAATTCTCTGGTTCTTCCTCTCAGCGACCCCATTCTACTGTGGGTTATAGGGTTTTTTCATCTTTCTTTGAATGCCTTATTTCGCAAATAAATTCTTGAATTCATTCAAAACATACTCACTCCATTATCGCTCCTTAGATCCTTCAACTTCTTTTCAATTTCTTTATCAAACAGTTCCTTAAATTCTATAAACTTGGAGAATGTGCCATCCTTATTTTGCATGAAGAATATCCAACACTTCCTTAAGAAGTCATCAATAAAAATGAAAAAAAATTTGTGTTTAGAAGTGGAGTTTTTCGAGAAGGGTACAAAAACATCAGAGTAGGCTCTTTCTAGGACTGCATGTGCTTTGTTGTCCTGATCATGGAATGTGGATTGTGCATAATTCCCTAAGGTACATTCTTTTCAGATATCATACTACTCAAGTGCTCCTTTAGGGAAGCAAGTGATTATTTATTGCATACTATTCAAAGTGCCATGATGCAAATGGCCAAGAGTTATGTGCCAAAGTTCGCTGACATTGCAACTCTACACTTTTTTTGCCTTAACGCTTAATGCACCACAATATTCCACATATATCTTATACAAGTTCTTCACATGAACATCAATCTACTTCACCTATCTAGTGGCTATGTGGATCTCAGGAATTATTTCCCTTTGTTGAAGATCACATCATAATGACGGTCTTCCAAAACTACAATAGAGATGAAATTCTTATTTAGGCATTGAATGAACATGGCATCTTTGAGGTGAAGAGGGGATCCCAAATCTCTCTGAAAGGTGATTGTACCAATCTCGGTCATGTTGTACCTTTCGTCGTCCCCAAACTCAATATGTATATGGATATATTTCTCCTCCAGGTCACTGAAAAAATATCTACACCCTATCATGTGGAACAATGCAACTAAGTCCAAGTACCACACACTCCCCATCACTGTGTTGGCGATGCATGCAATAAGGCTGAATTCACGCTCGAATTGTGAAGCTAAGGGTTCACCTGATACTCCTCCTTAGTTATTCTTGCTAAAATTTTTGTGTGGACACTCCATGGCATAGTGCCCAAATTTATGACAATTGAAGCTTTTAATTTTGGTAAAGTCTTTATTCTTTCCCTCTTCGCTGAATTCTAGTTTGGTTTGAGATTTATTCCCTTTTACCTTCTTTCCCTTTCCAACGAATGAAAAATTTTCTTCATCCTCGCCCTTGGATGAAGTTCCATCTCTGGTGTTTTGCCTCATCACCTCTTGTACCAAACCAAACCATAAGCATTCCCAATTCGGTAATTTATCCTTCCTGTTCACTGAGTCTTATTAGTTGTGTCAACTTTTGGGAAGCCCTAGAAGAACTAGGCTTACCAGGTCACCTTCTGCAACATTCACACCAACCCCACTAGGCTCATCACGAAATTCTATAAATCTGCGCCAATAATGCAGAATAATGTCATTCTTCTGCATCTTGATATTTTAAAGTTTATCTTTGAGTGACAATTTCCTATGGTCACTACTATTCTCGAGCAATTTTTTCAGTGCCTTCCACATTGCGAAAGGAATTTCTCTCCCTTGGAGATATGATACAATATGGTCTCACACTCCCTCCAAGATTATTCTCCTCACCTTGGCTACATCTTTTTCCATTCAGCTAGGTTATGGGCATCAGTTGATCCTGGTTTTGTAATGTCTATCTTGACATATGCTAGCAATCCATTGTCATCCAGCACCACCTCCATGCAATGAAATTTAAGTTTCCTTCCAAGGCATACTATAATCTCATCCTATTAAAGGTCATCTTCCCAACTTTGAAGACATCCCACTAAAATGAAAATTCGATCTTCCTAAGAAACAAATTTGAAATTCATTTTCTAATGTTAATCCTGCTCTAATACCATGTAGAAACTATGGTGTAAAATTGTAATTGTTCATGAAATTTTAATATAAATCACAAGACACAATCATACTCTACTGCTCTGCGGAATTCAATTCACAATTTAGAACATCAATCACAAACATGCAATAGGAAATAACACACATGCACAATATTTTTCCAAGGGAAAGCAATTTGCTAAAAAACCCTTATGCTTGCTTGCATTAATGTGATGAATATATATGTATTACAATTGTTAGCTCAATCTGAGCTCAACCTGCAAGTGAATAACCTATCTCTCTTCTCAATGAGAAGCTCTAACCTAGACTTAGTCAATTTCTTCTTCTGCTTGAGCCCATATTTCCTTACACAATTCCTGAGGAAATTAGGCCTCTATTATTTAGGAATTTCCTCCAAATGTTTGCGCAATCACCAAGGTTGGTCATCTCACTACAGGCAACACCTGTACACTCAAGGCTAGCCTACAACTGATATTACACTGCCTTGAAATCTCCACCACAGCTATGGAACTCGAATTCTCTGCATGCACTAGCTATTTTGAGTTGATTTATATGATGACTGAGTTAGATTGTTGTCCCACTGCATCCACCACATCTATGGAACTCAAATTCTCTGCATGCACTAGCTATTTTGAGTTGATTGATATGATGACTGAGTTAGACTGTTGTCCCACTGCACAACCGACCTTCCACTAGTTCCTCCAATAGTTAAAACTAGTTTAACTGAAAACAACTTGAAATAACTAACCTTGATTGCTACAAATTAGCAAACACACTTGCTTAAATTAACTTCAACACCTCTAACTAGAATTTAAGTGCATCCAAGTTGTCCGGTGATATGAAAAATTTGAATTTTCTCAATTTGATCGTCAAATTGAGATTTTCTTGTTGCATTTTACAACAACTTTTTTGCTATCAATTATTTAATTATGTTATTTAGGGTGAACATTGAAGTATTTTATTTATTGCCAATATTGATCTCTCCAAAGTGGAATGTAAAGCCTCTCTCAACACAACAAAAATATACTCATTATAAAATACAACATTTCTTTTAAACACTCAAAATACATCAAATTAACTTCATATATATATGTAATTTTTTTATATAATATCATATTCATTCATTAATCAATACAACTTCTCTTCTCTTCGCTTCTACATATTATTATAAATATATTTTTTAAATAAATAACATCTTTATTGCACTTAATTATAAATTTTAAGGTATTTGATGCAATTACCACACACAATATTAACACTGCAGATAGCTATAAATTACAAATTACACTGGTCTTCCTTCTTTTACCATCCGAAGTTTTTATTTTGATATTTTCCTTTAATTAATTACATACCATTTTTTCCACCTTTTCCACTTCCACTTCTCTTTGAATAATTCTGAGCTAAAACGTTTTAATGTCATTGCTATATAAAGCCCACTGGTGTCACTCTCAGATCCTGCGTGCGTTTTGGTGGCCGATACCATAATTCCTTCCATTCTTTCTGCCACCATATTTAACAAATTTGAACCATGACATGTTCAGGGAAAAGTTGGTTCCTCCTTCGATTTTTTTCTGTCATCACTTTGTTATTTTGCTGTGCAATGTCCTATGAACAGGCCTCGCCCTACGAGATATTGGAGGCGTTTGGGTTCCCCAGAGCACTCCTACCAACCAACGTGGAAACCTACACGCTCTGCCCGCACGGGAACTTCGTTTTTAAATTGAAGGGTTCCAACAACTTCACTACTATCGTGTCCGGTTACACCATAAATTACGAGAGGCAAATGAAGGGCCATATCCAGAGTGGTAATATCAAAAAATTGAATGGAGTCCACGTTCAGATTTTAGGGTGCTGGTGGCTGCGCATTCAGAGAGTGAGTCGGAAGGGAGATTATCTGGAGTTCCGCGCTGGAATGTTTCCAAATTCAATTCCTGTTTCTTATTTCTACAGAGACGCCCGGCTTGTATCTGATAACGATGAACTGTAGAATTCCAGTACATATATACAATGTGTATCTCGTCAAGCTATATATAGAGATTGTGTATATGTTGTTATCCAGCGCTCTGGAAACATTTATATTGATATATTGAACGTGTCCAACTATTGATGTTGTCAATACTATGTACTGGTGGAAGTAAACGAAGTTTAGTTTATTGTCCACAACTTTTATTTGGTCAGTGATATTGAAGTAGAGTTACTATTTATATTCATCATTTTTTATTTATTTGAGATTTAGAAATAATGTTAACGAAATTTGGCCACTCAAAGATATACGTGCTAAATTTTCATCATCAAAATCACAAATTTATTTAAAGGTTATATACAACTAGATTTGTTTTAAATCAGAATGGCAAAGTATGGATGAGAAGAAAATAATAATAATGTGTGTTATATGAGATATTTAATTTTATGTTATGTGTTTTTATTTTTATTTTTTTTATTATTATGATGATTAATATTTATTAAAATTGAAGTGGTTTATCAAATTGTAATTAGAAAGTAAGATATTAGATTAATGTGAGTATAAGTTGGATAATAAAAAAGAATGTGTCTTTTTATTTTCAACTCTTTTAATGTAATGTGTCTTTTTATTTTCAACTCTTTTAATGTAGTAAAGGTGGTGGATGCTTTTATTTCATGGTGTTTGGAGAATTGACCAATTTAATGAGAATTTGTTTTTATTTTAATAATGTTTATCCCTTTGTTTATACTAGTCACGATAAAAATATATTTTGTTTTTTAGATACTTTGTTCTCTAACGTTTTCATGTACCTTTACAATATTTAATTTATTAGTTCCATCAAATTCTTCACTTATGTCAGATGATGAACCACATGTGTTAGTTCAAAACTTCAACTTAAAAACTACTAAAAACGATTATTGTCACTAAATTAGTGAAGATTAGTTACATTAATAAATCACATTAAAAATTATTTAACACTATTAATTATGTGTTAATAACTCAATGTTAGATGTTAATACATAAAATGTATCCTCTTTATTAGTAATTATTTATCACAAAACAATATTACATGTCATTTTAATGGAAATGAGTTTTCCCTTTTTTGAAATTGGTGCATTCTAACTAAGGTTTAGGGTCTTTACATTTTTATCTCTTTCATAATTTAATTTGGTAGATCTATATGATACCATTCAAAGTTAAATAAAGGACTTACTTTTTTTTGTTTTCTTAATTAAGTTAGCTGATATTTTTATATTAATTAGAATAATATATATACATGATATTGTTTTTTTTCCATTAAAAATAGTAAAGCCTTTTTCTATATAGTTTTGATTAGCTTACAAAGTATTGAAGAAAGATTATTTCTAAGAATTAGACATCCATACTTGTTGGTGCTATACAATATAGTTTTGATTATGCTTCTATTAATGCAAGACAAAAGAAAAATTACCAACAAACTAGTCATATGAATGATTATGTAGAGGATGAGTTGACAACCTCGCTAGTTGTTAATTCATCTACATGTTCATGATCCTCATAGCTCTGACCTGAAATATTCATAGCCATAGTTGTGAATTTGAGATTGACCTCTTTTATCTATTGCTACAATGCATTTATACATAGAAAAATATCCTTCTTATCCTCATTTCTTTCAACTAGAACTTTACCCATGGTGGTTTTAAGTTGTCAATATCTGTCCTTAGTCTGAAGATATTTGGTACTCCTCCTCCTGATATTTGTAGTGTTAGGTACACTTTGCCCCAAATGATCAACAATGTCTTCATCTTGAATGAAATTGGATTAAGTCACATCTTTATGTCTGTAATGTCAATTTAAGCTCTAGGTATATGATGAGTTTATGGCCAGTATGTTTAGACTGACATCTTTTCTCCTCGCTATGCCTTATAAATAAGGTGAACCCATCTACCTCATCGTCCTCAATGAATCTAACCATTCCAAGCCACGTCTTCAAGTTTGTGGCCAATTGTGCTTAGAAATCACAAAATCAAGAGAAAAATAGCCAACCCAAGTCTCAACTAGAAAACCCATAAACATAATGACCATGAGCCTGGTAAGGTGAAACTCATACAATTTGAACAAGTTTGAGGTTGACATTAGGAGGCCGAAAATGACTATTGAAATGGGTTTAGCTCTTAAATTCTTAGAGTGGGTGATGGGTACCATCAAAAGGTATGATAGAAGGCCATTTTCCCACCCTCTAGCCCATAATTTCTCCTTTTCTCATAATAATTAACATCGTTTAGGCAATAACGTGTTTAATAGGAATATTAACAGATGTTTTTCATGCTTTATGGCCTAATGTGGTTAATGTGCATGAAAAATAGCATTTTTAGTACATTTATGATGTAGATGTGCATTGGAGGCATCTAGAGGAAGTGTAAGAGGATGGTCCTCTGCATTTAATCTCGTTTGACTTGAAGTGATCCCTAGAATCACTCATCTATAAATCGAGGTCCACTGGAAGCCAATGAACTCAAGTGAATGCAAGAATATAAAGGAGATATATCCACTTTTCTCAAGATTTTGGAGAGAAGAAACCCTCTTTCCAAGGAGGTTTCCCTTCATTCATCTTTTTATAAATTAATATGACTAAGATCTTATTAAGGTTTTAATTTTGGAAGAAATGAGGGCTGCTAAGAGCTACTCGAAGTGATCAAGACTATCATTTATATTCTTATTTGCATGATGTATACATATTCTATTTTATGTTAATGAAAGGTCTACTATTGCTTCACATATGAGTTTTTTGTTGAGGGTTGAGTCCCCTTGGGTTAGGGCCCAGCCCAGAGGCTCAAGTCCCTCTTTATGTATCATGTTGATGCATTATTTTGGTAGCAAAATTTCCTTGTTTGAGTAGAAGCTTATTTGCTAGAAAATTGTGGTTGCAGGTGTGATTACCACCTCTCTTATGGGAAGTGTGGTTGAGGAGTCTACAACAAAAATCCAAATTATGTGGTTTCTTTCTTTTGCAATTTGGTAGGCTTTATCTCACCATATATTGCATACTTTGTTTTTGCAATCTAGGAGTTAAAATAAACTTTATAAAGTTTGCATGTATGTAGGTTAGATGCATGCTATAGGGTAAAATAATTATTAATAAAATAATATCCGACTTTGTTTCATCTCATAAAATTTGACTCATCCTTTCTTACTTAGCTTATTTTGTTGCAATTTGATCATCATTTTGAGTGGAAGAAAAAGGATTGTTTTTCATCTATAGGTACTACTAGTGGCTTGCAAGGTTGGACCAATCATCCTACATTCCCCTTGTAATAATAAACTCCTTCCTTGTCACCTTACATTGTCCTCAAAATTCTGCCACCGAGACCATATTTTTGGGTTATTTGAGGGCCATCATGTACATTTTTGTTTTTCGCAAGATGGGATCTGAGAGGTACTAGACTTGGGAAAAGCCTCAAACATCCATCATATACCCTTACCTACCCTTTCCTACCTTAAAATCACTTTTTTCTCCCTCAGGATGCTCATGGGAACAATTCTATAGCAAAATAGGGAAATCATGTATCATCCTATAGTAATATTGTAGCATCATGTAACAATCTTGAAGAAACCCCTCAACTTGACCATATTTTCTCCAAATGCTTGGTTTTTGTCTCTTAGACTTGAATAATGACCCCTAGGATGTGAATCCATGATTGAGGAAGAATCAAGACCACTTTGAACTTGTCTTTTTCTCATTGCAAGTACACTTCTACAATTAGGATTAGGTGAAAAAATTCTAAATTGAATGATAATGATGATTTTATGAAATGCATATGAATTCTATTACTCTAGCCAAGTCCCTTTACACACATTGATTAAGAGGGTGATTTAACAATGCAACGTACATTAGGCCTATTTATTTGAATTGATTCTTTTAGTATTTCAATTACAAATTGTTGTTCTTGCATATGATTAGTTTCTTTTCAAAGCAAATTTCCGCATTCTGCAATCAAGCTAATGTTTCACATTGTTGCAAGTAGCATTGACGTGAAACCACCTTGCTATTTGAATTTAACCCCATGCCAATAAGTTTAACTATCATTGGTTAAAAGTATTTAAACCCGCTCTTTATCGTTAAGTTATCTATTTCTGTTGAGAATTGCAGAGAAGAAGCCAAAAGAAGCCTCGCCGACCTCTTTTGAAGCCATTCAGACAGGTGCCGACCTATTTTGAAGCCATTTCAGACTGGGATTGAAACATATTGTTACCAGAGCCTGTGCCAACTCAGATTTAAAGCTTTGTAGACCAATTGAAGCCCCTGCTATGGCCAAAAACCTTTCCAAAGACTGATTTCAAACCTTTTCCAGGTAATCCTAATTACCAAAAGCCATTACTTCAGCACAAGAAAGTAATAAATTGATTAAAATAAACAAATCTATGGCTTCCTAGGGCATTGTGACTGTTAACCCTCTGCAACCACCTGTAATTTATGTTGAACACACTCCCCTTGCAGAAAAAGACTTCAAAATCAGTGATACAATCACTGATTTTAACCTCTTGGACATCCACTACTGGAGCCATGATAAATCTATAGACCAGGTTGATGATATATACCTTTGGGAATCAAATTTTCCTAAATATATTTTCCCACAGACCTTCCAGTTTCCAGAAATCATCAGACTCTGTCAAACCAATTATCTACCCAATCAAAGAGCCCTAGTAACCCCAAAAAAGAGATTTTGTTCACCATCACTACATAATCCATAAACCGGATGTTGCAAATCCAACCCAAGCCTGATGAAGCCCCATTTTTTTATTGAAATCCTCACTGAATTATATTTAAAACTGGACTTTCCCAAGAGGTTTCAAATCTTCCAAACATTTCTTCCTCCATCAATGGAAACCCCAAAGAGTAACCCTCCTTATTCAACTTCAATTTTTTCAGAGAGAACCAGAAAGATTGTCACAATTTTGTCTTGCATTCTAGGGTACTTCACAGATGAATATGTAGATGCTTCTATCTTAGGTTTTCTGTCCATTTTCTTCCCAGGAAAACCTCCATCTTCTATATTTAACTTTGCTCAATACTTATTAGATTCCATTCATGAGAAATTAGTTAAATTACCAGAGGAAGGAGTGTTTAAGCATTCATATGTTCCTGTACTTCCGATCTAAAAGGTTTATAGCAAGCCTTCAAAAACTGGACACAGAGGGTAAATCCCAATCTATAGTCTTCTGGAATTCCTTAATTAGAAAGGATTCCTCAGAATTCACCTACAAGGACTTCATTGATTCATTTGTTCATCCAGTTGTCAACATGCTAAGCAGTAGCAGTCAACCTAGGATCAGTGAAGAAATAAATAAAGTTTTGTAATTATTTGAACATAGTGGAATATGAGACCGGTATTTATACCATAACCACACTGAAATTAGGGTGTATGGATGCCAACTCACTCCATACAAGTTGCCCAAATACCTCTCAATGAGTTTATTTTCATTAGAATACATCAGGAAAATCATAAACCTAGATGAGGTTAATTTTCTGTCAACAAAGAAGAAAACTTAGTTTAAAATTAAGAACCAGCTTGGTCCTTTCATTTGCAATAATAGGAATGCTGGTCAACAAGCAGAAAATTGTTTACAGGATTTTAAGTTCAGCAGTAGTTTCAAATAATAGTATGACCCTTTGGGAGTCATTAGTAAACTAAGAATCAAATTCAAATTGAGTCCTGATGTCCATGAATCAAAACGAGAGATTGAAAAGTACTCCAACCAGTAAGAATGGTTGGAAAATACTTTGAAAGAGGTAGAAAAGCAAGTTGAAACTAGTTCTGTCCTGCATACTCCAGCCCCACAAGACAACAACTCAAAATGAAAAAGAGAAGAAGGATCTTATTCTGTTGAGACCACCACTAAAACCAAATTCAAACTAATGTACAGGAAGAATCCCAAGCTGAATCCAGTAATTGAGCAAGAAGAGATAGTTGACACAGTTGAAATTATTGATACAGATGTAATTGTTAGGGATAATGCACCTCCCATAGTTTCAGAGGAAACACACCAGCCATCAACTTCTAGTGCTCAGATCATTCATAAGTAGCATAGTGTTGAAGTTTCTTCATCAAGCAAACAAGTGGAAAAAGAAGAAGATATAATGTTGAAGTATAAATAAATTAAATTGAGGAATGAGGCATTGAAAGCTGTAACCTATGCCCAATATTGGAAATATAATCCTAGTGACTAAAAGAGGTTACTTTCAGCCTTTGACTATAAAACCAGGAAGATGAAAATGACCATTTTGCAGCCAACAGTTCAAGCTCCAAAATCATCAGCAGACTACAAGAAAACAACATTTGAATTTCAAGCTAAATATCTACATCCAATAGATCAAATTGAGTTCCATAAGCAAGCATGAGAAATGATTTACTCCACTATGACCAACAAAGCTATGAGTGTTCAAAAACTGTGAATTCTCTAGAAAATATAAGAGCACAGTTAAAACTAGAGAAGGCATCTTCACAAGCTAAAGACAACAGAATAAAATCACTTGAAGAATTGGTCATGGAGGTTGGATATGATCCAAAGAGCATGAAAGAAGCTGAGGAACTTATCAAAAAGAAGAATGCAGACATTGCTGCATTAAAAAAGAAGCTGAAATTACCTCCCACTGAACATCCAAAAACTAAAGAAGTTTTGGAGAATGAAGGTCAGAAAGATGAAATGATGAATCTCATCATTCAGTTGACAACTCAATTGAAAGAAATGGAGAATGAAATGGACAAATTGGTGCAGGGAAAGAAGGCCAGCATGGAAGCAATTCCTGTTACTGCCATTCCTGTAGCTTCAACATCAGTTCCATCTACTTCATTAGCTCCATTACCTACAACAGTATCAGTTACTACAGCAACAACAACTACTACACCAGCAACATATTCAACAACAACATCTCATACCAATGATGAAGCAGGTAAATTGATCAAAGCCATGCAAGACATGTCAATCCAAACAAATGAGATTAATAGACTTAAAGAAAAAGTAAAAAGTCTAGAAGATGAAAATAAGTTGGCTCAAATAATGTCTAAATCTGAAACACAGAAGTCAAACAGATTAACTGACAGGATACATAAGTTAGAAAAGGAATTGACACTAAAAGAGACACTTGCCTAAGTAAAGCAACAAATATGGGCCAATATCATTAACTCTGATAATGATATTTGGCCATATATCCAAGTTATATTTGAGCAGAAATATTTGATAAAGCAGGCAAGTGATGCAATTCAGAAAGTCAAGGAAGAACTTGGGAAGAAACCATAAGAGGCCACTAAAATAACTAAGTTTCTCAATTCTAAGAACAAGCAAGAATTAGAAGAAATTGGCATAAGTGACAAAACAGAAACAATCTTAGAGGTAAAAAGGGTAATTTCTAAAATAAACTTGATGACACAACTTGAAGATAAGTGTCAAACCATGGAGCTTGCAGTGAACAGATTCATGAACAAATTTGATGTTTTGAGGCAGAAAGGTCTGCCTAATCCTTTGGTGATCAATGAAAGATTAATGAAGCATGAAGATTATGACAAGAACATCAGAGAAGTGGCTAAAGAACAGTCCAACAATTCCTCCATGAAAAGAATTCCCACAGGAAAAGTACTTTATCAGACATTTGAAAATCTCTTGTACCTACAACATGAGGTAAATCATCTCCTTATAACAAGCCTACTTTTACAAAATACATAGAGGCTAATGAGATTTATAGGAGAATGGTAAAAATCAAATTACTAGATGAAGAGGCTTGGGAAAAATTGTATGATTACTGTGAAAAGTAAAAGTAAAATAGATAAAAGAGAGACAAGGTCAAAGGTGAAAACATTGCAGGGAAACAAATCAGTAAAGTAAAAGAGGAATTTATTGAGATAGTTGAAAGTAAAGCAGGTTCAAAGAGCAGTCACGTTAAAGAGTAATAGAGTAGTCAAGTTAAAGATGAAATACAGATGAAAGGAAGAGTTAAAAGATTAAAAAAAAGAGTTAAAAAAAAGGTCAGGCAGCGTAAAGATGTAGCCAGCGTAAAACAACTATCACAGAGATAAAGCAACAAAAGATCAAAGAAGCAAACAACAAATCAATCAAAAAGGGACAACGTGCATTAGTTACATAGGTGTCTCTATCTTCTTGCATGAAGATATTTTATTTCCCTTGAATAATTCCTAAATCAGTTTTAGGATATTTTGTATTAGTTTTTGTATAAATACTTCATAATTCAAAGTCTAGAGTGTGGACTCCTGAACATTTCTATAGTTGTAATTGATCCAAATACCTCAGGGTTTATTGTACCATTTTCCAAGTCAGCAAACATGACAAGCAATAAAGGAATTGCATTACAGGATTCATGTGTTGAGCCATTTCAGTGAAGTACTTTCAATTGTTCATTATTATTTTCTTAAGTATTCCATAAACTTGTATGTTTTCTGAATCTAAATGTTATAACATGAATTTTATTTCAGAACTTGTTTAAATACACTCTGTCTTGAACTGTTATTCATTTTCATGTTTTATTCTGATATTCGGATCTAAGAATCCTTAATTGCTCTCCCATCTTGATTAACCCCTTTCACCTTCATTCATTATCCTGTTTAAGGAATCCTTAAATGATCCTTGATCCTGATCGAAAACCACTTCACCATTAAACCTTTAAAGATCTGATTTTTCTCAGCTACCTTTCCTTGTGAACACTTCTTTTAGAACTTGATTCTATCGTGTTTTCTTGATATTTTGACTCCATAGCCCAATGAAAAATAGAGAGTCATATATCCATCTAAATCAGTAATTCCACCACCAAATCAAAATCAAACCAAATCAAGCATACATAACTAGCCTAAAATCAATTAAAACAACAAAGTTAAAGCATTAAGAGAGAACCCTCTCTGAGCATTTGGAAAGGCTAGATCCTAATCTTAAAAGTGGTTGACAGTTACCTCTGTTATTTCTTTTAACACAAACATAACAACCCAAGGGAAATTTTGGAGTGATAACACCCTGTGCTGCAGACACCCTCTTACAAAGGTGAAGATCTCAACACCCATGCCTTGGCTTTTGTATTGATCTTTGCATTAGTATTTGAAGCATCTTTATCTTTATGAGGTTGTATTTCATTGGTTTGTAGGTGAGCGATCTGGAGAAGAGCAGAAAATACACTCAATATTTTTTATGTGGATGTCGAATTAGCCTGTGCGTGATATTGCTAAATGCAATCATTCTTGCCTCACCGATACAACCCTTGCCTCCATGAAGGTATGGTAGTGTTCCTCTATTTTCTTTCTTTCTAGATTTGTAGAATTAATCTGACATAACCCAACTTTGCTAGACCATGGATTGGTTTAGGAGAGTGTTATAGTTTTATTATTTTTATGTTAGGGGAATTTCAGGGTTTTAATGTAGATGGATAAAGCCCATTTTCATTTCAATTGAGAATGCAAGCCATTCCAGGTCTTCGCTTCGTAGGGATTTGTGGTTGCCTTTGCAATTTTGTATAGATGTTGAGTTCATTGCATCATTGATTTTATCTCTTTCAATCTTTATCTTTATGAGGCTGTCATGTGAGGAGAAAGATAAACAATAAACTTAATCTTTTCTTTGATGAAAATGGAATTGGCCACCAGTGTGTGGTGCCATTGATTGGGTTGTTCAATTCGGTATAGCCAAGCTGCCGAGCCTCCATGTAGGTAGGACACATTCTGTTTCTATTATGAAAAATGAACATGAAATTGGGCACCTGTGTGTAATGCCATTGATTGGGTCATTCAATTCGGTAAATCCAAGTCGCCTAGCCTCGATGCAGGTAGGGACACATTCTATTATTTATTGTTTTGATAAAATTAGCATGAATGTATTTTTAACTTACAGACTTCTTTTCATCTTCTTAGATGAAAGTGGTAAATTAGTTTAACGTTATAACACCAAATTCAAAAATGAGTGGCCTAACTATTTTGTCAAGTTTATAGACTTACAACATTGTAATAGATATGTTCTATCAATTGGATAGAGTTGAGAAAGCCAAAGACATGTTTGAAGAGCAATACATGATCCGGTTGTCTTGCATGATTCATGTGAGAGTCCATACTTATAAGCTAAATATTCAATTAAATCACATAAAACTCTTCACACTAACTAGGTTATAAAAAAACCAATTTTTTTTATCCAAACAATTCTCCAAACCTATAATTATTTTTAAATAAAATAATTCATATTTATAAGTTTAATATTCAATATTTAAATCACATAACATATCACATATTTTTCCTCTATACTATTTTACAACATTTCCTTTACAACATATAGTGCAATTGCTAGTTTGTACAATTATCACACACAATATTAACAATGCCAACCATCTCCAATAACTATAAATTACAAATTACAAAGATCGAAATTTTTATTTTGATATTTTCCTTTAATTAATTACTACCATATTTTTTTCCACCTTTTCCACTTCCACTTCTCTTTGAATAATTCTGAGCTAAAACGTTCTAATGTCATTGCTATATAAAGCCCACCATGGGTTTTGGTGGCAGATGCCATAATTCCTTCCATTCTTTCTGCCACCTGTTTAACACATTTGAACCATGGCATGTTTAGAGAAAAGCTGGTGCCTCCTTCCATTTTTTTCTGTCATCACCTTGTTATTTTGCTGTGCAATATCCTATGAACAGCCCTCGCCCTACGAGATATTGGAGGCGTTTGGGTTCCCCATAGCACTCTTACCAACCAACGTGGAAACCTACACGCTCTGCCCGCACGGGAACTTCGTTTTTGAATTAAAGGGTTCCAGCAACTTCACTACTATCGTGTCCAGTTACACCATAAATTACGAGAGGCAAATGAAGGGCCATATCCAGAGTGGTTACATTAAAAATTTGAGTGGAGTCAACGTTAAGATTTTAGGGTGGTGGTGGCTGGGCATTCAGAAAGTGAGATTATCTGGTGTTCCACGCTGGAATCTTTCCAGATGTCATTCCCGTTTCTTATTTCTACAGAGACCCCCGGCTTCTATATGATAGGTTTGATCTCTCGGTTCACGAAGTTGGCAAAGAAGAAATGTAGAATTCCATTACACATATACAGTGTGTATCTCGTCAAGGTATATATAGATAATGTGTATATGTTGTTACCGGGGCTCTTTGATGGAGACATTTCTATTGATATATTGAATGTGTCCAACTGTTGATGTTGTCAATACTATACTATGTACTCGTGGAAGTAAACGAAGTTTAGTTTATTGTCCACAGCTTTTCTTTGGTCAGTGATATTGAAGTAGAGTTACTATTTATATTCATCAATTTTTATTTATTTGAGATTTATAATAGCCACTGATATTGGAGTGAGTTATTTTATATCTTTGATCTTTATAAAAATGTTAACGAAATTTATTTGATTGATAAAAGAGAATTGTTAACATGAACTTAGTCAATATCAAAGATTATACCTGCTAAATTTTCATCATCAAAATCACAAATTCATTTAAAGGTTATACACAACTAGATTTATTAGAAAATAATAATAATATATAAGTGTTATGAAATATTTAATTTTATGTTATATATTAAATTTTTTAATATATATATATATATATTATTATCTGTTTTTATTGATGTTAATTAATATTTATTAAAATTCAAATTGTTTATCGGATCTTAATTAGAAAGTAAGATATTAGATTAGTGTGAGTATAAGTTAGACAATAAAAAATAATGTGTTTTTCATTTTCAAACTTTTTAATGTAGAAAAAGTGGTAGACTCTTTTATTCCATGGTGTTTTGCAAATTGACCAATTATATTTTACTTTTTTAAATACTAAGTTCTCTAAGTTGTAGTGTATCTTTACAATATTCTCTATTTATGCCTTCATGGTGAACATGAATTAGTTAGTGTATCTTTACAATATTCTCTATTTATGTCTTGATGGTGAACATGAATTATTTCAAAAATTTGACCTAAAAAATTCTTAGTAAACCACATAAATTAATTCAAAACTTCAACTTAAAAATTACTAATGATTAATCCAAAAAAATCTATTTTTAAATATTATGAATCACAACAACTTAAAATAAAATATATTTTATTATTATTAAAATTAAAAATAATTAAATTACAATTCAATATTATGAATCACAACAACTTAAAATAAAAAATATTTTTTATTATTATTAAAATTAAAAATAATTACGCTGTAAAGCATACCTATTTGAAAACAACTTTGCTAAATGGTTACGTGTACTATTATGCACCCTTGATTTTAGTGTGAGACCATTCAAATCATCTCTACCTTCGGATTAAACACGGTTATTTTTAATCAGTTATACAACGAACAGATCTCCATAAGGGTTTCCACACGACATCAGAACTCAGTGAGGGTTCACGAACTCCGATCTCCTCCTTCGTTTATCCCTTGAGTCCTTGTAATAAGAAGAAAAAGTCACAGGAAGAGGATATTAACAGTGGGCTCAATTCTCCTTCTGCTGCCATTGTTGGAGAGAATCTTGATCCTAATTTTTGTGTGAAAACATCTAATGGGCCTGTCAAAAGCTCTGGCGGGTCTCTGAAATCCAATCGTTCAGAAGCACCCTTGTTGGCTAATGCCTCTAGAATTCATTCATGTAAATCTAGGAGATGTGCTGCTAACTACCCAGATTTGGGTTCGGTCAATTTCAAGGCTCAACCCCCAAATTCCTTGTTGCAAAGCTCTGGCGGGTCTCTGAAATCCAATCGTTCAGAAGCACCCTTGTTGGCTAATGCCTCTAGAATTCATTCATGTAAATCTAGGAGATGTGCTGCTAACTACCCAGATTTGGGTTCGGTCAATTTCAAGGCTCAACCCCCAAATTCCTTGTTGCAAAGAGGCATGATCGGCTTGAGAAGGAACCCGGTGAATGCAAATGCAGTGAAAGGAAGGCAGATGGAGATAAATCTAGGAAATGTGCTTGTGTTGCTTCCAAGGAATTGAGGGCTTCTCAGGAGGAGTTTTGCAAGGAGAATCTGCAGTTAACATCTTCAGATTGTGCGGAAGAAGAAGAACATACGGGAAGAGGTAAGGATTGCAAAACCCAAGGCTCTAATGTGAATCTTGAGATTGCAAACGATGATAAACATCATGAATTTGAATGCAATTTAGATGGCGTATGTGGGTTTGCTGAGAAAAATGGAGATACCATGTGCATTGAAGATAGCATAAATGAGAAAATTCAATACGCAAAAAAGGGCATTAATGGGTTTTGGAAACATGAAAAGAAAAAATGTGGCGAGAAGGGCATGGATGGATTTTGTAGGGAAGAGAAACATGAGGAGGTTCATTGTGGGGAAGAGGGTAGAAATGGGTACTGTAGTGAAGGGAAACATGATGATACAAAATTTGGTTAAGTGGGTACCGACTGGACTCAGATTGATGAAGGTTGTCAGACAGATATACATTTTGGCCTCGGTAATGGCAGTATGCAAGAGAAAATTCATTGTTATCAAGATGGTCTTAAGGATTTCGATGGGTGTGGGAAGGGTTCATTTCCTATTTCATCAACACCCCAACCCCAGAATATGTCCTCTGCCCCTCGGAGGCTGAGAAATGAACTACTTGAAGAAGAAATCGGCACCATTCCACAACAGGGAGGAGGAAGAGTGAAGCATTTAGTAAAGGCCTTTGAAAGCCTGTTGTGCCTTCCTGACTCAGAAACTGTGGTGACAGAAGGGTACACGACTAGGCCATTGGATAGATCTACTCCCGATTGCACTGAAGTGAAGCAAGAGTTGAGAATGAGTAGGGTTGTGAAGTGGGCACTTCCTGGAATGCAGGGACAGGCCTCGGCTGAGAAGTTGGATAGTAATAGCCCATCTAATGAAAGCTTTGGTGAAGTCAAGAGGTCAAACAGTGATTCATATCTTGAAAGCTATGCTGATTTCAAGTTCTGTGTTTTTGAAGATACACCTTCTGCTGTGAACCGTCATACTTGGAAGTGTTTGTTCAGGTGGAAGAAGTGGAAGCAGTTCTGGGAGTAGAAGAAGACGCAACAGAGGGAGATTGGATTCCAGTGGACGGCGATCTCTAGCGAGAAATGGTATGCAACGATGGAAGAAGCAACTTAAGGTCACCGCTGCACAACCTTTCAAGCGCCAAACGGAGCAAAGAGGCCTCAAGAAAGAGAGAGAGTTCATGAAGAAGCTCCGGGAGATGCTCGATGAGGAGGAAAAACTTTGAATTCCAATCGCACAAGGGTTGCCTTGGACAACAGATGAGCCAGAGTGTTTGATAAAGCCCTCTGTTAAAGAAAGCATTAAACCATTGGATCTGAAGCTTCACACTGAAATAAGGGCAGTTGACCGTGCTGAATTTGACCACATTATTGCAGAAAGACTCAAAGCCATGGAGCAAGAAATACTAGAATAGGAGAGATTTAAAAAGTTAGCCGAAGAAGAGGAGATCAAGAGATTGAGAAAAGAGTTGGTTCCGCGTGCTCAAAGAATGCCCTTCTTTGATAGACCTTTCATTCCCAAAAGATCATCAAAGCTTCCAACCATCCCCAAGGAGCCCAAGTTCCATATTCCTAATCACAAAAGAGCAAAGTCCATATCGTGGAATGATTTCAATGCTTATCAATAAGAAATTCCAGAATGATGGAAGATATCTGTGTACAACTACATTATTTTGTCTGGAGAAAAATAAGTTTTCTGTGAGATTCAAGTTGACGGCTCATCAAAGATTGAGATTTTTTGAATCTCTGGTCACTCTGTGTTTTGGTTCGTCAAGCCCAAGCAACATAGTATTAGTTTTGCAATTACAGGTGAAGAGAAGATACAAAGCACTGTATTTAGTATGTCAAGGAATGATGACTGTTCTGTCTGTTCATGCATACAAATTGACAATGAAGTTTTTCGTTTATTTGTATTTTTAGGCATTTGTTTCTTAGAAAATGTCAAGTTAATATATGTCAGTTTTATTCAAGAAATTCTGTCTGGCGAGGGATTTTAAAGAATCTCTGCTCACGAATTCATGAATTTTGGCTGTTGCCTTGTTTCATCCCCTGAAGTAAGCAGCTTTGTTTTACTTTCACTAATTCTGTAAAGCATCTCTGTTTTACTTTCACTAATTCTGTAAAGCATCCCTATTTTACTTTCACTAATTCTGGCATTTTTTTTTTTAACACCCTGAAATTCCATGGGCATTTTTAAGAAATTCTGTTTAATTTTGATAAATTCAGTTTTTCCTTATTTTTATCCCTTGAAATTCTGAACGCTGAGGAATGATGACTGTAGACAAATTGACAATGGAGGGATTTTAAAGAATCTCTGTTTAAAAACAACTCTCCTAAATGCCACTTGTACCATTCTATACCATTGATTTTCATGTTAGACAATTGAAAGAATTTCTACCTTTAGATTAAATACAATCATTAATAAGTTAAAGAAATAATCTAAAAATATTAGTTTCTTTGATAAAAAGATTGTCATGGTATTCATTCATTTATTTTTAGGGTATTTTATAAAATTTGTAAACAAAACCTTTATGATGATATATTTGATGAAAACATGGTCTAAGATATTTATATCCCAGGATTCAAAAACAGATAAGGAACCGATAACTCTGCCTTCTCAGGCTTTTATCAAGTAGTTCTTCTACAGCTGACACCGCCATTTCTGCCCCTAGCTCCGTTTTAACTATGTCATCTGAAGATCATATGGCATGCCCTGCATCCATATGGATGAATTTTGTTTACTGGAAACCACTCATAGCAACAAAGGTATTTTCGTATTATATTCTGTTTTTGTAGATTCTATTAAAAAAACATATTATCATTTTTCTCTATTTTGCTTTTTTTTGTTGATCATTTTTCTTTTCTTAGTTATTTTCGCCCTCAGTTCATATGTGGAAATAAATTCACTGGTCAGCTTGCCACTTTTGAGAATGAGCGAAATTTTTTTGATCAACCTGCCGCTTTTTTCCAATGATACTATGTTTTTAACTCACAGGTTATTCCACCTTATTTCCCTGCTGCAACCATATGCAAGTCCATGATATTCTTGCTTTGATCCCTCAAAGCAAAAGATATTTATTATTTCTTTATATTATATAATTATTCTTTATATAATTATTATTTAAATGTGTTATATGTAAAATTATTATAATCAAAATATCAAATCAATATAATTATCTTTTAAATAAAATGTTTTATTCTGCTCTCTACTACTCTTTGATGTTGGTTTTACCATTTGTATAATATTTTTGTTATATTTTATTTTATTTATATAATAAATATTTTATTTTTTTGTTTAATATATCTTAAATATTTTTTTAAAGGATATTAATAAGGATGGATGAAATAGTCTATACCTATATGCATCCTATTAGCCCCCAGTTAAAGGCAAAACATATACTCTCTTCTATTTTTAGCTATAGTTCCTATATACTTTTGTACGGATGAAGTAGGCTAAAATCCTTTTAATGTAAATTTTCGTAAATTTTATATAGTCCATTGTTTTTATATAAATTAGTGATCAATACTGCAGGTAAGACTTTAAAATGTTATAAATATTTTTGAATAAATTAATTTTAATCATAACGTTATTTTTCTTACGGATAGAATAAGTATGTAGATTTGGACATATAGTTGGTGCCTTTTGCAAAGAATTTATAATGTTTCTTCATTGTATTTATTAGCTAATATTTTTTCTCGGCATTTATTAGCTAATTAAAAATGTTTATCTTGGGAATTAATCATAATGTTATTTTTCTTACGGATAGAATAAGTATGTAGATTTGGACATATAGGTGGTGCCTTTTGCAAAGAATTTATAATGTTTCTTCATTGTATTGATTAGCTAATATTTTTTCTCGGCATTTATTAGCTAATTAAAAATGTTTATCTTGGAAATTTCATGTACATTCGGCTCTAGATTTTATAGCCAGAGATTGGTTGCATTTGTTTTTCTTCTAGCTTGATTGTTCTCACATTTTTAACATCAAACTTATTAATTATTAAAAATAATCAGATTTGTAGAAATATAAACATTAAAATCTAACTAGATTTGATAAATGGAAACCTCATTTTTTCTCACATTTTTAATTTCAAACTTATTAATTATTAAAAATAATGAAATTTGTAGAAATATATAGACATTAAATTCTAAATAAATTGGTTAGATATTGGTTACATTTGTTTTTATCCTAACTTATTTTTTCTCACATTTTAAACTTCAAACTTATTAATTATTAAAAATAATTAAATTTGTAGAAATATAAACATTAAGTTCTAAGTAGATTTGATCTATGAAAACCTCATTTTTTCTCACATTTTTAACTTCAAACTTATTAATTATTAAAAATAATCAAATTTGTAGAAATATAAACATTAAAATCTAAATAGATTTTGTAGAAACATAAATTTTAAAAATTTAATAGATTTAATTTATAAAAACGTTATAAATTTAATGCTAATATAGAAAATCAGTGCAACTCCCTAGCACTATAGTAGAGATTGGTAACATTTGTTTTTCTCTTAGCTTGATTTTTTCTCACATTTTTAACTTCAGACATATTCATTATTAAAAATAATTAAATTCGTAGAAATATAAACATTAAAATCTAAACAGATTTGATCTATGGAAACTTATTTTAATTATCAAGAAATATCAAATTTGTAGAAAAACAAATTTTAATAGATTTGATTTATAAAAACATTTAATAAATTTCAAAGTTAAATGGATATAGTCATGGTGACCACCATAAATCCATTATGGGTTGATAAAAAAATTAAACTCGTATTATCATTTGGTAAAAGGATTAAATTCATTGAAATGTAATTTTTAGAATTTTGATAGATTTGATTTATCTCAGTGTTTGTTATATTTAACAAATTCAAGGTGAAATGGATGTAGTCATCTTGACCACTATGAATATATTATACGTCTGATTTTAATTATCAAGAATGATCAAATTTCTAGAAACACAAATTTTAAAATTTTAATAGATTTGATTTATAAAAACATTTAATAAATTTCAAAGTTAAATGGGCATAGTCATGGTGACCACTATAAATCTATTATGGGTTGATAAAAAAATTAAACTTGTATTATCATTTGGTATAAGGAATAAATTTATTGAAATGTAATCTTTAGAATTTTGATAGATTTGATTTATCTTAGTGTTTGTTATATTTAATAAATACAAGGTGAAATGGATGTAGTCATCTTGACCACGATGAATATATTATACCTTTGATTTTAATTATCAAGAAAGATCAAATTTCTAGTAACACAAATTTTAAAATTTTAATAGATTTGATTTATAAAAACATTTAATAAATTTCAAAGTTAAATGGATATAGTCATGGTGACCACCATAAATCTATTATGGGTTGATACAAAAATTAAACTTGTATTATCATTTGGTAAAAGGATTAAATTTATTGAAATGTAATCTTTAGAATTTTGATAGATTTGATTTATCTAGTGTTTGTTATATTCAATGAATTCAAGGTGAAATGGATGTAGTCATCTTGACTACTATGAATATATTATTCTTGGGTAAGAGAAATGAAATATTTTGAATTGCAAATATATTCGAACATGTTTATTTAAAAAAAAATTGTACCTTGGAGAATAGATGAGATGATATTTTTGAATATTTTTAACTTTTAATAAATTTAAATTAAAAATTAATAAATAATCATATATTTTTAATTATTATGATTTGTTTAAATTACAAATTAATAAATAATCATATATTTGTAATTATTATGATTAGTTGAAATTTAATTTGAACTTTTCAAATTAAACCAAAAAGAAGAGTGTAAACTCTACAAGAGTGGGGAAGCCTAGTAGCCTACTACTTAAACTTTATCTCAAGAGCCAAAAATATACCCCTATAAAATTTAAACCAAAAAAAAAAAAAAAACATCTCATGTTGCACACCTCAAGAAAGTGATTTACAAGATTTTCAAATCCATGAAATGGATAGGTTTGACATAAGGCATATGAACAAAAGATTTGTTGCGAGCGTTGTCTCATATCACATATTTTTTCCTCTATACCATTTTTTCTTATGTTACTGCTTTACAACGTTTCCTTTGCAACATATGGTGCAATTGCTAGTTATATTACAATGCATATATGATATCTAGAAAATAACCATCTAACCTATCCAAACTTCCCTTGGAAAATATCTTCCCGAGTTACTTTTTTCCTTCTCCTTTACATGGTTAATGTGTACTTATAGGTAAAGATTTTTGTTTTTAATTTTACTTATTATTAAGTGAAAATTAGTTATATTAATAAATTATATTTATTTATTTATTTATTTTTGTTTAATTTGGTAGATTTATTTGATATCATTCAAGTTAAATAAAGAAGTTAGTTATTTTTTTTTAAAAATAAATTAGTTGGTATTTTTATATTAATTAAAAAAATATCTATACATAATGTTGTTTTTTTCATTATAGAAATCAAAGTTAATAGAAAATTAGTTATACTTTTGTCTATGTAGTTTTGATTAGTCTACAAAGTATTGAAATTTTTTTTCTAAGACCTACACATCCATAATTGTTGGTACTAGACAATCTCGTTTTTATTATGCTTTTATTAAAGAAAGAAAAGCAAAATTACCAATAAACTAGTCATATGAATGATTATCTAGCGGGTGAGTTAACAACCTCGCTAGGTGTTAATCCATATACATGTTCATGATCCTCATAGATCTGACCTGAAATATTCTTAGCCATATTAGTGACTTTGAGATCGACTTCTTCTGTCTATTGCTACAATTTATTTATACATAGAAAAATATCTTTCTTATCCTCGTTGCATTCAACTAGAACCCATATTTACCCATGGTGGTTTTAAGTATCCAGTATATGTCCATAGTTTGAAGATATTTGGTATTCATGTTCTTGATATTTCTAGTGTCATGTACCCATTGCTCCAAATCATCAACAATGTCTTCATCTTGAATGAAATTTTCTTAAGTCGCATCTCTATGTTTGTAATGTCAATTTCAGCTCCATATACATGAGGATTTTATGGCCAATATGTTGTGACTCACATCTTTGCTCTTCATTATGTCTTATAAATAGGGTGGCTCCATCTACCTCATCGCCCTTGGTGAATCTAACCATTCCAATCCATGTCTTCAAGATTGTGGCCAATTGTTCCCAGAAAGCGCAAAATCAAGAGAAAAATAACCAACCGAAGTATCGACTAGAAAACCCATAAGCATAATGACGATGAGCCAGGTAGGGTGCAACTCAGACAATTTCGAACAAGGTTGAGGCTAACATTAGGATGCTGAAAATGAATGTTGAAATGGGTTTATCTCTTCAATGTTTAGAGTGGGCAATGGGTACCATCAAAAGGTACATTAGAAGGTCATTTTTCCACCCTCCAACCCATAATTTCTACTTTTCTCACTTTAATTAACATACTTTTAGCCATAATGTGTTTAATAGGAAGGCTAAAGGATGTTTTTCATGCTTTGTTGCATGGTGTGGTTAATGTGCAGGAAAAAGAAAAAATTTTAGTGCATTTATGATGCAGACACACATTGGAGGAATTTAGAGGAAGTGTACAAGCTTGATCCCCTATTTTTACTCTCCTTTGACTCGAAGTGATCCCTAGAATCACTCATCTACAACTTGAGTTCCACTGGCATCCAATGAACTCAAGTGAACACAAGAATATAAAGCATATAGATCCACTTTTCTCAAGATTTTGGAGAGAAGCAACCCTCTTTCCAAGGAGGTTGCCCCTCAGTCATATTTTTATAAATCAATAAGCCTAAGAGCTTATTAAGATTTGAATTTTGGAATCAAGGAGGGCTACTAAGAGCCAAGTGTTCAAGACTGTCATTTGTATTCTTATTTGCATTATGTATATGCAATATATTTTATGTTAATCCAAGGTTTATTATTGCTTCACATCTGAGTTTTTTGCAGAGTGATGAGTCCCCTTGGGTTAGGTCACAACCCTCCAATCCCTCTTTATGTATAATGTTTATGCATTACTTTAGTAGCAACGTTTCCTTCCTTGTTTGAGTAGAATATTATTTTCTAAAATATTGTGGTTGCAGACTTGATGACCACCTCTCTTGTGGGAAGTGTGGTTGAGGAGTCTATAACAACAATCCAAAAATATGTGGTTGCTTTGCTTTGAAATTTGGTAGGCTTTAGCTCATTGTCTCTTGCATACTTTGTTTTTGCATTCTAGGAGTTAAAATCATCTTTCTCAAGTTCACATGTATGTAGGTTAGTTGCATGCTTCAAGATAAATTAGTTATTAATGAAATAATATCCTTCTTTGTTTGATCTCATAAAATTTGACTCATCCTTTCTTGTTTAGCTTATTTTGCGTCAATTTGATCATCATTTTGAGTGCAAGAAAATGGTTTGTTGTTGGTCTGCAGGTACTACTAGTGGCTTGCAAGGTTGGAACATGCATCCTACATTCCCCTTGTAATCATCAACTCCTTCCTTTTCACCCCACATTTTCCTCAAAATTATACCACTGAGATCATATTTATGGGTTATCTAAGGGGCGTCGTGTGCATTTTTTTGTGTAAGATGGGATCTGAGAGGTACTAGACTTGGAAAATTCCTCACACAACTCTCATATACCCTTACCTACCCTTTCCTACCTTCAAACTAATTTTTTCGCCCTCATGATCCTCATGGGATCAATCTTGTAGCAAAATAGGGAAATCTCGCAACATCCTATAGTAATCCTATAGCATCATGTAGCAATCGTGAAGCAACCCCTCAAATTGACCATATTTTCTCCAAACGCTTGGTTTTTGTCTCTTAGGCTTGAGTAATGACCCCTAGGATATAAATCCATGATTGAGGAAGGCTCAAGGCCACTTTGAACCTGCCTTTTTCTCAATACAAGTACACTTCTACAATTAGGGTTAGGTGAAAATTTTCTAAATTGAATGATAATGATGATTTTCCTATGAAATGCATATGAACTCGATTACTCCAGCTGAGTCCCTTTGAATGTAGTGATTAATAGGGTGATTTTCCAATGCAAAGTAGATTAGGTTTATTTCTTTGAATTCATGCACTTAGGATTTCAATTACAAAGTGTTTTTCTTGCATCGGATTAGTTTATTTTCAAAGCAAATTTCCACATTCTGCAACTAGAATTATGATTCACATTGTTATAAGTAGCACAAGGTTTACATTCTACAAATAGATAAGTACTTTTCATTCCCACAATTATCATATCCTTTACATTCTTGCAACTAAGGTTAAACATTACATTTGATGAATGACACTTTCCATTTCTATAAGTAGATCATTTTTTTTTCACTCTTGAAGTTAGAGTAGAACTTTCTTTTTCATTCAATTACCTTCCTTGAGCTAACTAAAAGAGTGGTCTTTGTATGCCTTGATCTGGGTCATTTCTTGAAGGTGGCATGACTATAACTTGACCTACTGTGCATACAAAATTATCATCTCTTAAGTTTGTACGAATCCGAGGTTAATAATTAAAGTTGGTAGCCGTGGGAGTCTCAACAATATTGTTGTGATACTGGGGCTCATCACTTTTTTGCACCGTTGTCAGGGAGGTGTCCAAGTAAGTGTTGTTTCTACTTAGAGGTTACCTTTATTTCTTTTAAAATCATTTGTTCTGAACTATCATTCCTCATTTGAAAAAGATAAAGAGAGAGAGAGAGAACAAAACATATAAAAACTAAAATATTTCTTTCACACCTCATAGGAGTAGGGGTAATCAAAGGAAATTTCTATCAAAAACCCCCACCTCATCAAGCAGTTAACGATACTTCTTCTTTAGTGACTACGAACTTCCCTCTCTGACCACAGGGGAGTTAGAAAATCCTCCAGGTTAGCAACCTGAAATGTTTGAAGAACCCATTGAGGAGCAAGAGCCCATATCAACTACCCAAAGCATAGCTGAAAATAGGAAAAATGAGTTCACTCCTATATGAGATACCAATAGGGAGGTCAGGATGAAGAATACAAGCCCTATTGACCTTCCACATTTCCATGTATCAACCTTTGAGGATCCCGACACATTCATGTTTGAGTTTGTTGTATTTTGTAGGACCTATGACTACACCTTTGATGAATATAAGTTGAATTTGTTTCCCTCCACCCTCAAGGATGAAATGTTGTGTTAGTTTATGAGTCTACCTAAAGGAAACATCACTACTTGGGAACAAATGCAAAAAGCCTTTAATGAGAAGTATAGGGAATATGTAGGTCTAAGAAGACAAAAGAATATATATTTAGAATGACCCTAGGGCCAGATGAGTCCTTGGAAGACTACGAGGAAAGGTTCCAACTCAATTATAGGAGGGCTAACTGTACCCTTGATCCTGAATCACTCAAGGTTGTACTTCTTTGAGGGATTAGGGGGGATGTAATGGAGACCCTTAATATGTTGTCTAGAGGATATATTTTCTAGCTAACCTATGATGACATCAAAACAATATTCGAGAATCATTCTAGGGCTGCTAGGAGGAAAGGTATGTCCATTCAAGGCATGGTCAACCCTTCTCTCTCTACATCAACTATCAAACATGAGATAGGGATTATGTTGGAAGACTTTAAGAGTGAAATTTTGCATACATTTTCCTTGAAAATGGATGCTATGCAGATCAAAAGGAAGCAAGAGGAAGCATAAAGGGAACTAGCCATATTTTATTGCAGATGGACTAAGAGGCATCCCAAAAATGAGTTCCCATTGAACACCATAGAGGTATGCTATGTCTGTGAGGAGAACCATGCAACAAAAAAATTCCCCTCTCTTCCAAGCCTAAATGTTTTGTACCAAGGGGTTGAGAATGGCCCGAAACAACTTTGTTTCATGAACCAGAGGAGACCCCAAGGCCCTCAGCCTTATCAATGGGGCACTCTAGGTGCACACTATCCTTCTTACAATTCAATCCAAAATGCACCATTCTAGCCTTGGTACCCTCCAACTCATCAATTGTGGTCCATGTCCTCTCCTTGGTCGCATGCTCCTCAGTATCCTGTTCATCCTATCAACCCACCTTTCTAGCCATATTAATCTCATCCTCCTCAATGGGGAAACTCCTCACAAGGATAGATGAATCAAGAAGCCCAACCTCCTACCTTAATGCCTCCTCCTCAACCTAAATTATAGCTCCCTCACCACAACCCACCTAAGCAACCTCAGATGCCTTCCCAACCCAATATGAACACGAATAATAAGAAAAAATAATAAGTTTACAGTGGGGATACATATTATCCTAATTATGTTGTGGAAATCCAAGAGATCAACCTTCGGTCTTGGAAGGTAATTCCTAATTCTCACCCACCTTCTCCACCCGGAATTCTTGAATAAGAGAAGGAAGTTATTTCTTCTCAAGCCAAAGCACCTTCCTATGCTGAAAGGTTAGTCTAAACTAAAAATAACACCCCAGAATAGGTTGAAAATTTGGGAGAATTAAGTAACTTGTGTGTTAAAATACCCCTTCTCTGGCCCATCAAAGATGTCTCCATTTACAACAAGCTTATGAAGGAAGAATGTTTCAAAATGCCTAGGAGAAGAAGAAGAGATGCCCCCAATATAAATGTTGTTGGGAAGTTGTTTGATCTAATTCTTGGGAGGGTGATCTCCCCAAAGTACTTAGAGCCTGGTAGCCTAGTAGTGGATGTGCACAGTAATATCCTTACGATCCCTAATACCTTTATTGACCTTGGGGATACAATCAAAGTTATGACCAAGGATACTATGCTCAAGCTCAACCTCCAAGGAGCTTTGAGGAAGACCACCATAGTACTGTAGCTTGCAAACAGGTCCACAATATCCTTTGAACGAGTTATTGAGGATGTGATGGTCTTTATTGAATCTTGGGAGTATCCCTTAGATTTCCTTGTCCTCCAGCCCAAAGATGAGTTAATTGTTACTTTCTCATCCTAGGTAGGACTTTGTTGGCCATTGTTGATTCCTAAATTAGTTGCAGGGCTAGGAACATGACCATTAAGAATGGGAATATCTCAAAGTATCTTGTATTGTGTCCCCTTTCTCAACCCTCTATTGAGCATGAATTACCCTTGTGGATAGAGGACGAGGAAGAAGAATAATTTTATCAAACATTTGTTTACCCAGTCTATACACTAGACATTGTTTTAGGAGGTAGGAAGCTTGATGAAGATGACATTATTGACCATATCTTACAGAATCAACCTCCCCCTGCCATGCCAATTGATGAATTGGTGGAATAATCCTTGGAACAATATTATGGAAATCCATGGAATGATATGTGCTTTGTTGATCCTGATCTAGCACATGCCAATTTTATGGAAATCAACCCATCCAAAAATATAAAGATCAAACCCTCTCTCTCAATCAAGCAAGAAGAGAAACTATAAACTGTGTTGATGCATCATCTTGATGCTTTTGCTTGGGACTATAAGAAAATTAAAGTGTGCATCCCTCAATTTGTACTGATCATATATATATCACGGAAGGATGAAAACCTATACGCCAACCCTAGAGGAGTATGAATCCTCTCCTTAAGGACATTGTAAAACAATAATTGAAAAATTTGTTGGATGCAGGGTTCATATACCCCATTTCAGATAGTGAGTGGGTGTCCCCTCCTTTCATAGTCCCCAAAAAGAATGGAAAGTGGAGGATTTTTATTTATTTATTATAGAGAACTTAACAAGGCTATAATGAAGGATCACTTCCCTATACCTTTTGTAGAAATTTGAATAAATGATATATTATTCATCGAGATTATCTTGATCACACACTATTTTAGCTTCATGCATAATACATAATCTCTTCTACCATTGATCATTACATGCGGAAATAAAATCAATTGCATGCACACATTAAAACCACAAACAATCACACATATGAACACAATATTTAATGGGAAAGCTTAAAGCTGAAAACCCCAACTATCTGTATATTATATGTGATGGAGATCATGTAAAAATCATAGTACAAATCTCCTCACAAGCTCTCAGCACTACCTCAAATTTCTACACACTATCCCGAAATGAGTCTAGCAGGCTTTGTATCAAATCTTTACATGATGGCCAACTTCTAACAGCATTTCAATGTTATGGGATGGCTTCATTAAATAGATAAACCACCTGGCTTGTACTGCGCAATCCTCATGGGCTTCTCCACCTATCTGTTGTTGACATTGCAACAAGATGATGAGCTTAGTGGAAAGGAGTCGCCTTCACTAAGTGGGTCCGCAGGCTATTTTTGGCGCAAAGTCTATTTTTAGACTATGTCTATTTTTAGACATGTGGATCATGATTCTATGAGTTGCAGGATGCTATTTGTGGAGGGTTGGTCAAGTTGGAAAAATAGATGGACGTCTATTTTTATACATATTGGGTGGAATCTACCTAGTATAAAAATAGGGATGTCAAATATTATTAGCTCTTAATAATATTTAGACTCTAAACATTATCTTATTCTCTTGGAGCACTTCAGTTTGATGCCTAGAAGTGGCACATGCAGCTGACAGAAGGAATTACGCAATTCCTAGGGTTTAGTGGAGCTATTGCATGGAGGACTTCAGTTAGAACTCATGTGACAGAGTTTGGTGGAGTTGATTGAGGAGTTAATGGAGTTGTGTTCACTTTAACTAATCTAAACATAGTTGAGCTATTTGTATTCAGTTAAACTAATTGATACAATTAGTGAGAGTGGTGTGAATTAATTATTAATTAATTCAATAATTAAATACTCATTAATCAACTAAAGAATACATCATTTAACTTCAGTGCATGGACAGTTTCAGTGGAGACCAGTGTAGGAATAGGTGAAAGAGCAGGTTAACTATCAGTTGTGACTATACTGTTGCTATTTGCAACACACAGATAGGTGGAGTAAGTCCATGAGGATTGCGCAGTTCAGGCTGGTGATTTATCTATATAAAGAGGCCATCCCATAGCATTGAAACACGCAATAGAGGTTGGCTATCAAGTGGCAAAAGGTTGGAGCATGAGTTTTGCTAGATCTAGCTTGATAGTGTGTAGCAAGTGAGGTAGTGCTGAGAGCTTGCAAAGAGATTTGTACTATGATTGTTACATGATCTCCATGACATGTATAATATACAGATAGTTGGGGTTTTTAGCTTTAATCTTTCCCATTAAATACTGTGTTCATATGTGTGAGTGTTTGTGGTTTTAATGTATGCATGCAATTGATTTTATTTCCGCATGTGATGATCAATGGTAGAAGAGATTCTGTATTATGCATGAAGCTAAAATAGTGTGTGATCAGGAGAATCTCGGTGAATAATATCTCAGTTATTCAAATTTATACATGGTATCAGAGCGATATTGATCATTGGATAAATTGCAAAACATTGAAGCGGTTGAGTTTTGTGCTGGTGGAATTCGAATTTGCAGCAGTGTTTTCTTGGTGTCGAAGTTGAGATGTCTTTCAATGGATTGTGATTGGAGTATGCCCTTGAGGGCAGCTCGAATTATATTGCATGGAAGGATAGGATGGAGGCGGTGTTGGATGATAATGGGTTGAAGGAGTTCATAGATGCTGAAGTCCAAAAGCCTACTTCTAGTGATGCTGCCGCACTTGACGCATGGCAAAATAAGACAACAAAGTGTCGAAGGATTCTGTTGGAGGGCGTGAAGGATCACATAGTATCTAGCCTTCATGGTAAGGCTTCTCCATTCTTCATGTGGAAAGCTTTGACAGATTTATTCCAAAGCAAGAGCGACCAGAGGAAGTTGGCGCTCAAGGACAAACTCAGGAACATAAAGATGGAGAAAGGCGAAAGTATGCCCAAGTACCTCATGAAGTTAATCCAATGCAGGGATGAGATGGGAAGTGTGGGGGTGACTGTTGATGACGAGGACTTGGTGAGCTTGGCTCTCCTTGGGCTTCCGAAGAGTTGGCATTCCTATCAGGACTCTGTCAAATGGTCGGGAGAAATTGCCAGGATGGGAGCGACTTTGGTCGGATCTTGTGCAAGAGGAGATAAGGCGAAGTACCAGGGATGGATCTTCATCAAAGGAATCTGATGAAGAGAATTGCGCTTTGGCTGCCAAAGCAAAGAAGGGGAAGAGCAAGAAAGCTTCTCAATCCGGTGCGAAAGGCAAGAAGCAGGATATGTCCAAGGTGAAGTGCTTTCACTGTCACCAACACGGACATTATGCCACAAATTGTCCACAGAAGAAGAAAAATAAGCAGGCTGCTGGGACTGCAGCTGGAGAGGCCTTAGCCTCACAGTTTGAGCTGGATTTTTCGCTGATCGCATGCTTGGTCTCAAGTATGACGGGATCAGTGTGGTTTCTTGATAGCGGTGTGTCTTTTCACATGACAGGAGATCGAGATTTGTTTACTGATCTGGATGAGAAAGATCTTGGAGTGCACATCGAGATGGGCGATGATGGTAGATACACTGCAACTAGTATCGGTACTATTTCCTTTGAGAGGGAGTCTGATAAACCCTTCAGATTGAAGGATGTGATGCATGCTCCAGGATTGAAGAAGAATCTTTTCTTTGTGGCGATGTTGGAAGACAAGGGATATGATGTTGTCTTTAGCGAGGGAAAGGATTTCCTGCGTAGTAAGGCAACTGGTGAGACCCAGAGGATAGGGGTTCGAGTTCAGAACCTTTATCAATTGCAGGTAGATGGTTGCGCAGCAATGGAAGGCAAGGCAGAAGGAGTGGTGAGCCGGGATGATGGCGAGTTGTGGCACTGGAGATTGGGCCACCTTCACCATGGAGCTTTGAAGATACTGCAGCAGATTTCTACTGGGCTTCCTAAAGGCACTCTTGCGTAGTCAGATCAGTGCAAGGGGTGTACCTTGGGGAAAATTTGTGAAAGCCACCTTTCACGAGAAGGATAGTCGTGCCACGACGATCCTTGAGAGAATTCACACAGACGTGTGTGGACCTTTCTCAGTAGCTTCGACAGCAAATCACAGGTACTATGTGATATTTGTTGATGATTATTCTCAGAAGTGCTGGATCTTCTTCATGCAGAAGAAGAGTGAGACATACTCAAAGTTCTGTGAGTTCAAGGCGCTGGTTGAGAAGGAATCGGGGAAGCAGGTGAAGGCTCTTAGGAGCGACAATGGTGGTGAATTCATCTCTGGAAAATTCAAGGACTTTTGCAGCGCAGAAGGAATTCGAAGAGAGCTCATAGCACCTCATAACCCACAGCAGAACGGGGTTGCTGAGCGGAAGAACAGAACGATCGTGGGTGCTGCACGGGCGATGTTGCATGATCAGGGCCTACCCATTCACTTGTGGGCGAAGGCATGCAATACTGCAGTATATGTGCAGAACCGTTGTCCTCACAGGATACTTGGCATGAGTACACCCGAGGAGGCGTTTTCTGGTAAGAGGCCTGATATTTCCCATTTGAAGATTTTTGGTTCACCTGTTTACATTCATGTGACGAAGGATGCCAGGAAGAAGCTGGAGCTGACTACGGAGGTTGGGATATTTGTGGGGTACACTAATACACCCCACAACTATCGTGTGTATTTTCCAGACAGTCGCAAGACTGTTGTGCGACGGGATATCAAATTTCAGGAGGAGAAAGCCATGAAGTATTCGCTTGAGAGGGAGCCACACTTGCATGCAGATGAGGAGCTATTAGTTCCTAAGGATGAGTCTCAGGATGTGGATCAGCCACAAGATGAGGTTCATGGAGTGGAATAGACCACTCATGCAGCGCCAACCATCAGAGGGCGGAAGCGCACTACAGAAGCTGAGCGACTGGCTCAAGATGCAGAGAAGGTTGTAGGAGCACCTACATCACGGCATAGATAGAGCAGTCTTTAGCGATATCTGCGGATACATGGCTCTTATGAGCAAGTGTATCGTGACGAGCCATCCTCTTTCGAGAAGGCGTGGAGGATCCCGAATGGGTAGATGCCATGATGGAAGAGTATGATTCGATTGTCAGAAACAGTGCATGGGAGATTGTCCCAAGGCCAGAGGGGAAGTTAGTGGTGTGTTCGAGATGGATCTACAAAGTGAAGCAGGCAGCTGACGGGAGTGTGGAGAAGTACAAGGAAAGATTTTTTGCCCGAGGCTTTTCACAGATTTAGGGGATCGATTATGAGGAGACCTTTGCACCTGTCGCAACGTATTCTTCCATACGGACGATTCTTGCTCTCTCAGTGCAATGGGATGGGACATCCATCATATGGATGTGAAGGCTGCGTTCCTCAACGGATTCATTGAGGAGGAGGTGTACATAGATCAGCCTGAAGGTTTCGAGATCTTCAGCACTGAGTCGCATGTGTGCCAACTCAAGAGAGAACTGTACGGGCTGAAGCAAGCACCTCGTGCTTGGTACACTCACATAGACAGCTACTTCACCGGGCTTGGATTCTCCAAGAGTGAGGCGGATCCTAACCTGTACCAGATTGTGGTGGAGGGGAAGCTGTTGATCATCGTACTATATGTAGATGATTTGATTTTGACTGGCGATGAGCAGTTGATACTTTCATGCAAGGAGGATCTTGCACGAGAGTTTGAGATGAAGGACTTAGGCATCCTTCATTATTTCCTGGGATTGGAGATTTGGCGCTGTAGCAGAGGAATGTTTGTTTCTCAGGGCAAGTATTCTCGGGAGATTCTGTAGAGGTTCAACATGCATGGCTGCAAGCCTGTTGATACTCCTCTTCCTGGAGGTTGGAGGAAGGAGGATGCTACTTCGGCGGAAGTAGTGGATGCCACTGTTTATCGACAGTTGGTGGGATCGCTTATGTATCTGGTCAATACACGACCCGACATATGCTATGCTGTGAACCAACTTTCACAAGCTATGGTTAAGCCAACCAAGCTCTTCTAGAAGGCAGGCAAGCATGTATTTATATATCTCAGAGGCATATATCTCAGAGGCACATCGGGATATGGATCATGGTATAGACCGGAGGATGAGTTGAGGCGGCAGTGCTTCAGGCATCGGTATCATCATATCAGAGATTGTGTGCAGCGGAAGTTCATGTTACTTTCATACATTCCTACGGAGGATCAGGATGCTGATATCTTGACGAAGGCACTCACCAGGAGAAAATTCGAATACCACAGGGGTAGGATAGGGGTTGCAGATAATATTTATCTTGTTGAGAGGGAGTGTTGAGATTGCAACAAGATGATGAGCTTAGTGGAAAGGAGTCGCCTTCACTAAGTGGGCCCGTAGGCTATTTTTGGCGCAAAGTCTATTTTTAGACTGTCTATTTTTAGACATGTGGATCATGATTCTATGAGTGGCAGGATGTTATTTGTGGAGGGTCGGTCAAGTTGGAAAAATAGATGGACTTCTATTTTTAGACATATTGGGCAGAATCTATTTTTAGATTGGCAGTCTAAAAATATGGATGTCAAATATTATTAGCTCTTAATAATATTTAGACTCTAAACATTATCTTATTCTCTTGGAGCACTTCAGTTTGATGCCTAGAAGTGGCACATGCAGCTGACAGAAGGAATTACGCAATTCCTAGGGTTTAGTGGAGCTATTGCATGGAGGAATTCAGTTAGAACTCATGTGACAGAGGTTGGTGGAGTTGATTGAGGAGTTAATGGAGTTGTGTTTAGTTTAACTAATCTAAACATAGTTGAGCTATTTGTATTCAGTTAAACTAATTGATACAATTAGTGAGAGTGGTGTGAATTAATTATTAATTAATTCACTAATTAAATACTCATTAATCAACTAAAGAATACATCAGTTAACTTCAGTGCATGGACAGTTTCAGTGGAGACCAGTGCAGAAATAGGTGAAAGAGCAGGTTAACTATCAGTTGTGACTATACTGTTGCTATTTGCAACACACATATAGGTGGAGAAGCCCATGAGGATTGCGCAGTACAAGCCAGGTGGTTTATCTATTTAATGAAGCCATCCCATAGCATTGAAAATGCAATAGAGGCTGGCTATCAAGTGGAAAAATATTGGAGCATGTGTTTTGCTAGATCTAGCAATTGAGGGTGTGCATGAGAGCTTGTGAGGAGCTTTTGTACTATGATTGTTACATGATCTCCATGACATATAATATACAGATAGTTGGGGTTTTTCAGCTTTAAGCTTTCCCATTAAATATTGTGTTCATATGTGTGATTGTTTGTGGTTTTAATGTATGCATGCAATTGATTTTATTTCCGCATGTGATGATCAATGGTAGAAGAGATTCTGTATTATGCATGAAGCTAAAATAGTGTGTGATCAGGAGAATCTCGGTGAATAAGTGATATATTATTCAAATTTTCTACATCTGTGTGTTGCAAATAACAACTGTATAGTCACAACTGATAGTTAACCTGCTATTTCACCTATTTCTGCACTGGTCTCCACTGAAACTGTCCATGCACTGAAGTTAATTGATGCATTCTTTATTTGATTAATGAGTTTATAATTAGTGAATTAAGTAATAATTAATTCACACCACTCTCACTAATTGTATCAATTAGTTAAACTGAATACAAATAGCTCAACTATGTTTAGATTAGTTAAAGCCCAGATCTAACTCCACTGCAACCTCGCCAGTCAACTCCCGCAAGCTGTCACATGAATTCTAGCTGAGTATCATGCAATAGCTCCCGCAACCGCTGGAGTGCGTGAGTCCTTGCAGTGAACTCTGTGCCACATACGTATAAGCTGAAGTGCTCCCAGAGAATAGATAATGTTTTATAGTCCAAATATTATTAAGAATTTGTGTATTTGACATATCTATTTTGGGTTGGCAGTACAAAATAGATTAAAAACCCATTATGTCTAAAAAAATGAAGTCCATCTATTTTCCAGCTTGACCAGCCATCCACAAATGGCATCATGCAACTCATAGAACATGATATCATATGTCTAAAATAGACATAGTCTAAAAATAGACTTTGTACCAAAAAAAATAACTGCCAATTACTTAGTGAAGGCGACTTCACTCCACTAAGCTCATTGTTGGGCCGTGAATATGACCACTTTTTAACACTTACTTCATCCACTTTTACTCTTGTTTATCATATCATTTATCATAATTTATCATATAAATCCATCTTATAATGATTTATGCTCTTATGGATGAATAATTATTTCTTTTCCTTTATTTTTAATAAATTGATTATTATTATGCATAATTTTATCAATGATGGTTTATTAATATATTTTGTAACATCACTCACCATTTTAGCCTCCAAGATATTTGCCAGATTGTAGATTTGATCTCCAGATCATCATCAAATATTCCAACTCAGAAATTCACTGGAATAAGAAGTGACAGTTTTGCGGTTGAGATTCTGGGCAAATGGAGAAGAATCTAGAAAATTAGGAACATGGGTTTTGTCTAGAACGGACCAAATTAACTTTAATTAAAGAACGGTTTGCCCAAATTCGGCCTGTATTGAGAGAAACGCAAGGTTCTTTGAGCACGATTTTCTCAGATTTGTTGTTGCGGCTGTCCTCCAAATCTCAGCTGCAAAGCCAAATTCGCCTTGCTCTTGTTGAAAGATTGTTGGAAATATATATTCTTGTTGATTAATTGGTTGGGAACAATTCAATATTGTTATTAGAGATCCTATTTTCTATTTAATTTCTCCTCCTTCTGATTTTAAAAGGAGAACATGTATTGTGTATTGGAGAACAATGAATAGATGGATCATAGTTGTTGCTTTTGTGAATTGTAAACTTAATTCAAAGTTGTGTTATTGAAAGAATGATTCCATTGTAATGCTGCTCCAGCTTAATGATTAATTTAAGTTGTTGTTCCATTCGCATCAGCTGAAGTAGCTTAAGTAGTCCCTGCTGGTGGTTAAGGGCCCGACCCCTGGCAGTGTGAACTGCTCCTCTGTGTTATATTTCCAATTTCTGCAGCATGTGATCGATTTGCTATATGCATGTTACTGTGAGTTTATTTCATTAGTTGTTTATCATTTTACTGTCTTTATGTATTACGTGCTCTGTTTATGAGTTATTTCATTATCGTATGATCTGAATCTTATTTCTTACAGCGTGGGTTAATTGAGACAGCATATTGCCTTACTTAGAACATCCTTGGATTCGCGGAAGTGATATTGGTTCTATCTTAATTCATAATTCCGTGTTTAATAGTTTACTGTTTTATTATAATGGATTGCGTTTTCGTTCCTTCCCAATTTAACAAGAGTCTTAATCCTCAAATTACTTATCTTGTTATGCTTCGTTGTTCGGAATTTGATGTTCCATTCCATTTGTTGTTTCGTTTAACTTCTGTTCATTTTAGAGTGCAGATATAAAGCTTCGCTATTCAGTTTGTTGTTCAATAGGATTTGTCGTTTAATATATTTTTGTTGTTCAATTCCATTAGTTAATATTTGTTGCTTGATTCTTCTAGTTTTAGTTTGTTATTCATTTACATTGTTGTTCGATTTCAATGTGTTGTTCAGTTTCAATTCATTAGTTTCCAGATTTTGTTCCTTTCAGTTATTTTCATCAGCACGAAGATTGAGTTTGCTTTCATTTCGATTGCTTTAAGATCACCAACTGTAGAGGACACTGGTTATTGTTTCCAAGTTTCCAAATTGGTTATCTTGCATTGATTTCTAAGGGAAGGAGTTATTGCTAATGTATCCCTGATCGATGTTTTGCAGATTGGTTTAATTAAGATTTCAGAGCATTTGAGTTTATGTTGTTGTAATTATATTTATTTTTCAAGCATCCATTTACTCTTGTATTTCGAACACTGTACTACATATTGCAAGGCATTACTCTTGGATAAATTGCTGCCTCAGACTGAGTACACTCTTGAAATAAAAAGTCGCTCCCGGATTGATAATTAATGTAGGCTAATTAGGTGTTAAAAAGATACCTTTTATGCCTCGACATTTTGGCGCCGTTGCCGGGGAGAGTGTATGCCATTTAAAAGGAGTGATGCACATTTGACCTTTTTTCTGGTTGGGAAAAATTGGGTTTTAAAGATGGAAGGTAAGAACCTGCGCACCGAGCAAGGAACAAACTTGCTCACTACCCACTTCACAGCAGAATTGGGTAAATTTATTTCTTTAGGTAGGAATGAAGGCTTTTTGTTTTAAATGACTAGAAAATCTAAACAAGACAAAATTCCTCCCAAACCTGAAAAACCTAAGGGACTGGTGACCCTTGGGAGAAGGACCTTTATTGACGAAATTCTTAAGAAAACTGAATCTCAGCCATCAGTAGGACCTAGAAAAGTTATTTCTAGACAACCTACTACTTCCCTTCAGGCTACAGAGTCACCATCTGTAGCCTTTGCTGAGGTACATATCCAAACAGAAGAGACTGAGCAAGATTCCCAAGAAATTGAGAATTCTTGCCCAATTTTTTTTACAAGAAGGGAAATTGGCCTCTCATACCCTACTATTTATCAACATGCATTTTTGGAGGCCTTATTTTGGAAATGGCTCCACTAGAAATACTCTTATATATAAGCATATTCGATTTTCAAAGAAGAGTAGATTATTGGAGAAAATAAAATAAACACATTTTTATTATTATTTTATTTTTGTAAAAATAGTTGTTTATTTGTTGCAACACGCTGTGGAAATCAACATTGATGATAAATATTATAATTTATTTGTGTATGTAGATGTATTATATTGGAAATAACAATTCTACAAACACTCATATTCATTTCTATCATCAATATGAAAAAAAATTGTTCAAATATCATTTTTTTGGCTTGCGGGCTTGATGAAATTCCTGAAAACAAAGTTGGGACAGTCATGTATTGGGGGACCAAAAGTGAATATTTTTAAAAAATATTTCTAAAATAAGTAGCCCTTGATTTCTACTTTCTAACCCAATTTGAATCACTCTATTTGGATTTGAAACGAAAAAGTTAGAACCAAAACATTGACATGGTGTCTAGTAGTCAGCTCAACAACAGAGTTGGGACAGTCAGTTTTTGGAAGCCTAAATGATTATATTTTTAAAACCTGTTTATATAGTAGATTCCTCTATTAATCTAGCTTACAAATCAATTTGAATCACTCAATTTCGATATCGTATGAGGAATTTATGACCAAAATACTGATTGCCTATCATAAATCAGCACTCATGAAACTCTGTTTTCTCGGTTGTTCCCTAGCATATTTAACCCATCAATTATTCTTGTCTTCAAAACCTATTTCTATTGGAGATAAATAAATGAATATACTTTAAGGTCCAATTTAAATCAGTTCAATCTGCCATTAAATGAATAATTTATGTTTGAAATACCAACTGTTGGTTTGAGCTGGAAAATCGAAAATCACTCTATTATGCAGGTTGTTCTAAGTAAGTTTAATATACCATTACATGGAATTTTTAAAACCTGTTTCTATTGGAGATAAAACTTCGAATTAAATCTCATTTTTCTTTGGAATCACTCGAATCGAACGAAAAACAAAGAATTTATGATTGAAACACTGCAGGTTAGCATGATTGGCCACTGCTCTCCCGCAGGTAATAAATTAATTTTACTTTGTCCATGGATTTGTTCTACAGAGTAACTACTTGTTAGTTTTTTTGCATAATTCTTGGATTAGGGGAGCATGGATTTGTTCTACAGAGTAACTACTTGTTAGTTTTTTTGCATAATTCTTGGATTAGGGGAGCCGTGCACCTCTCTTTCTCCACGATTTAATGTTTATTGCAGGTAGACACTCGTTTTTTGCAGGTCTTAGGAGAACAAAGAAGGTCAATTTATGGACGAGCAATTCCTGAAAAAAAATTAGTGAAACAAGGGCATTTCATCCAGTTCATTACCTAACAGATTTATAACAAGAAGAAATGAAGAATTGGTTCCCATTTCAAGATTCATGTTACTGCTGCCAAAACATTTTTCAAAAGATCATTTTTTTCCATTAATAGATTTGATATTTTCTTAGAAATAACATCATAGTTGTTGTAACTTAATAAAGTGTTGTTTCTTTGCTGATTTCTTTTATGTTTTTGTGTTTCAGGTGTTGATCCCTCTAAATTATAGTTTCCGCTCCATTTTCAATTGAGCAATAATGACCCCACCATGCAAGTTTCAGTTACAGAAGGCAATTCTTCGGTAGCACCAATTCTGTAAAAAAAAAATTACTTTTTCTTGAAACTTGTACATAAATTTTTCTTTCTATTTGATTGGATTTGCTTGGCAATGGATTGTATATTAGCTTTGTTCTTTCTTCTATTTTTTTTCCTTTTTTCTAGTTGTTGTTCCTCTTAAGGAACAACAATCGTTCCTCTTAAGAAGCAGTGCATTTATGTGTTTATTTTTGTTGATCATTCCAAAAGGAACAACATTTTCGCTGATTAGTTTTGTTGTTCTTTTCAAAAAGAACATTTTTGTTGCATGTTTTTGCTGTTCCTTTCAAAAGGAACAGCACTGCTCGTTTTTGTTGTTCCTTTCAAAAGGAACAACAGTTTTGTTGTTCCCTTCAAAAGGAACAACACCGACTGTTCTTGCTGTTCCTTTCCAAAGGAACAACGTTTTTGCAGATTGTTTTTGTTGTTCCTTTCCAAAGGAACAATACCTTTTGAGTGCATTTTTCTTGTTTAAAAAAAAACATTTTTAGAACTTTTTTTGAATTTTTCATGACTTTTTGAAAGGAAAACATATAATTTATGGAAGGATACACAAATTAGAGCTTACTGTAATCAGCAAATCAAAAGAAATCGTCATTTTTAAGAAAATTGTTTAGTAATGATAAAAAAAAGGAAAAATGGACATAATTAATAACATGATTTTGTTGTCTTATTACCACTAAATTCTTATGATCGATTATATTTATCATGTTGGTTCTTTCCCATATTTTATAACTTTCTTTGATTTTTACTTATGGAGTAGGAACAAGGGCATATTATTTCTATTGAGCTGTTCAGACTTCTTCCACCATCCCTACTCTTATGGAGTGCTGAGCCATCCTTTATGAATAAATAGGAAAGTGCTATATAAAAATAAAAATATTTACATATTTCATTAATAATTTTATAATTTGGCAGATGGAGGATAGGGGGTCTCATCAAGAGCTGGCCTACCATGTTCATAAGGAAGCAAGTGAAGTGGCATTCCCATCATGGCCACCAAACCAGGGATATGGTCCAATGGACAATTGAAAAAATTAAGAAGTCCTTGGAACAGGAGGTCTCATCACGAGCCGACCTGCCCACTTTTCACTTCTTCCCAGTGAATGGCATTGTGATTTATCTGGTCACCAAGCTAGCACAATGGCCTCTGTTATGAAAATTAACAAGCACTTCCTCAGCATAAATAAAGGACAATGGTTCCAAGGGTGAGAGAGAAACTCTGTCAAGGTTATGGACACCTGTGGGCAACAGAGCTCTGCTGATGGTATTGGAGTCACATTTATACACATCAATAGTAATGTTAAACCCTTTTTCCTATATCTCTATTTAAATATCAGATGAAAGTATGAATCCTTAACCTTTGATTTTGAACCTATTATACATGAAAATCATCATAAATCGATCACATTAGTTTAAATAGGTAATAAATGCATTTGTACTTATGTTTATCTTAAGTTGTCCCTTCTCCTTATCCTTGAATCATTACAAAACGCTTCTATATCTGTTTACGATTTATCACATGCATGGATTTCAGAAATGCTATAATTCCATTGATTGTATCATAAGTATGTATGCCTTTCCATGCTTTATACTTGCTATGCAATACGTTGCTTTTTTATTTTGTTGATTTGCCACAATATTAATACTGCATTTTTACAAAAATTTTCCTGCTTGAACTTTTTTGCATACATCTTATCTATTGCCATTCCAAGCTGAAACTGTAGATTCAAGAAAATTGCATACAGAATTGTGATTTGTTTACACGAGCACAACAAGTATGGGGGAAAATTCTATCCGCAGCATGATCACTATTGCAACTAAATAGCAAAGGCTCGCAAATGCACACAATTCTTCAGACATGATGTGCTTGCATGGCTTCTACCTTTTGCATCACTTTTAGTATTCGCTCAGCCTACATCAGCTTCAACAAAGGCCAGCCCCTACATGTCATTCCATTTTTTCGAAGGTAACACTTGAGGTAAAATAGCATAATTTTCTGATTTATTATGAATTTAGGAGAATTTCATGAAAATCCATTGAGCATTATTTATCATCATTCATTCTACATCTTTACCACTTCCCATTTTTTAGACACGTCTCATCTTTCAGTTTGGGGGAGTGTTGATTTATTTCATTTCTTTCTTGTGACCATGTCCGTAATATTCTTTATCATCCATGGATATTCTTATTCATTCTCAACACCTCCCTTATTCCATGTTTTACACCAAGCATCGATTTCAACAGATTATAGCAACCACCTCTCTTTGTTTTCTAGCATCGCATGAGGACATGCTAATTCCTCAATTTGGGGGGGGGAATTGCTACACATGATGGATGTTTTCCACTTTCTTTCTCATTTAAGGCATCCAATTTCATTTGTATATAGTGCAGAAATTGTTTTTCATATATCTTTAAAACTATGAACTGAATTCTTGTGATTTCTGGATAATAAAGAGGAATTATTAAAATACACAAACCCAGATAATTTCACACTAAATTAGTTCATAAAATTTCGAAAATTATGCACTATCACCTACAACCATTTTTTTATATATCTCATGATCCATGTATCCAAACGATCTGATTTTTGAGAAAATGGTTAATGAAGTTTGTTGTTACTTATGTTACATTTTTCTGCAACTTCATATATATATAGTTGAACGTCAACTGTAAAAATTGTTATGCCTTTATCAAGATTGCTAAAATTGAATATTCATTATTTGAGGGAAAATTCATTTGTTCCATCCATTTCATGAGTTGGGATGAACAATTTTCTTTGCTTGGTTAACACATGAGTTTTGTCTTTGGGTTGCATGAGAACATGCAATATATTCAGTTCTGGGTTGCATGAGGACATGCAACATATTCAGTTTGGGGGTATGTTGGGCTGTGAATATGACCACCTTTTAACACTTATTTCATCCACTTTTACTCTTGTTTATCATGTCATTTATTATAATTTATCATATAAATCCATTTTATAATGACTTATGCTCTTATGGATGAATATTATTTCTTCTCCTTTATTTTTAATAAATTGATTATTATTATGCATAATTTTATCAATGATGGTTTATTAATATATTTTGTAATATCATTCACCATTTTAGCCTCCAAGATATTTTCCAGACTGCAGATTTGATTTACAAATCATCATCAAATATTCCAACTCAGAAATTTGCTGGAATAAGAAGTGACCGTTTTGTGGTTGCGATTCTGAGCAAATGAAGAAGAATCTGGAAAATCCGGAACATGGGTTTTGTTCAGAATGGGCCCAATTAACTTTAGTAAAGAACGGTTTGCCAAAATTCAACATGTATTGAGAGAAACGTAGGGTTCTTTGAGCATGGTTTTCTCAGATTTGTTGTTGCGGCTGTCCTCCAAATCTCAGCTGCAAAGCCAAATTCGCCTTGCTTTTGTTGAAAGACTGTTGGAAATATATTTTCTTGTTGATCAATTGGTTGAGAACATATCAATATTGTTATTAGAGATCCTATTTTCTATTTAATTTCTCCTCCTTCTGATTATAAAAGGAGAACATGTATTGTGTATTGAGGGATGAAGAACAATGAATGGGGAGGGATCATAGTTGTTGCTTTTGTGAATTGTAAACTTAATTCGAAGCTGTGTTATTGAAAGAACGATTCCATTTTAATGCTGCTCCAGTTTAATGATTAATTGAAGTTGTTGTTCCATTCGCATCATCTGAAGTAGCTTGAGCAGTCCCTGCTGGTGGTTAAGGGCCCGACCCCTGGCAGCGTGAACTGCTCCTCTGTGTTATATTTCAAATTCCTGCAGCGTGTGATCGATTTGCTACATGCATGTTACTGTGAGTTTATTTCATTAGTTGTTCGTCATCTTACTGTCTTTATGTATTACGCGCTCTGTTTATGAGTTATTTCATTATCGTATGATCTGAATCTTATTTCTTACAGCATGGGTTAATTGAGACAACATATTGCCTTACTTAGAACATCCTTGGATTCACAGAAGTGATATTGGTTATATATTAATTAATTCATAATTTTGTGCTTAATCGTTTACTGTTTTATCATAATGAATTGTGTTGTCGTTCCTTCCCAATTTAACAAGAGTCTTAATCCTCGAATTACTTATCTTGTTATGCTTCACTGTTCGGCATTTGATGTTCCATTCCATTTGCTGTTTCGTTTAACTGTTGTTCATTTCAGAGTGCAGATATAAAGCTTCGCTATTCAGTTTGCTGTTCAATAGGATTTGTCATTTAATAGAGTTTTGTTGTTCAATTCCATTAGTTAATATTTGTTGTTCGATTATTCTAGTTTTAGTTTGTTATTCATTTACATTGCTATTTGATTTCAATGTGTTGTTCAGTTTCAATTCATTAGTTTCCAGATTTTGTTCCTTTCAGTTATTTTCATCAGCACGAAGATTGAGTTTGCTTTCATTTCGATTGCTTTAAGATCACCAACTATAGAGGACACTCGTTATTGCTTCCAAGTTTCCAGATTGGTTATCTTGCATCGATTTCTAAGGGAAGGAGTTATTGCTACTATATCCCTGATCAATGTTTTGCAGATTGGTTTAATTAAGATTTCAGAGCATTTGAGTTTATGTTGTTGTAATTATATTTATTTTTCAAGCATCCATTTACTCTTGTATTTCGAACACTGTACTACATATTGCAAGGCATTACTTTTGGATAAATTGCTGCCTCAGACTGAGTACACTCTTGAAATAAAAAGTCGCTCCCGGATTGATAATTAATGTAGGCTAATTAGGTGTTAAAAAGATACCTTTTATGCCTCGACACTCATCATATTGTTGCAATCGCAACACTCCCTCTCAACAAGATAAGGATTATCTGCAACCCCTATCCTGCCCCTATGGTATTCGAATTTGCTCCTGGTGAGCGCCTTCGTCAAGATATCAGCATCCTGATCCTTCGTAGGAATGTATGAAAGTAACATGATCTTCCGCTGCACATAATATTTGATATGATGATACCGAATGTCAATGTGTTTAGATCTATCATGAAATACTGGATTAGCCAAGAGTTTGATGCAACTATGATTATCACAATAAATCACAGTAGGATCCAAGTGTGAATTGAACAATCTGACTAGGATCTTCCTCATCCATATAGCCTCGCATGCAGCCAAAATCGCTGCCATATACTCGGCCTATAATGAACTGAGTGCCACGGATCTCTGCTTCCTGTTGTAACAAGAAACTGCTGTCGATCCGATACTGAAAATCCCTCCAGATGTGCTCTTTCTGTCCGTTGGGCTCCCTGCCCAATTTGCATCCGTGAAGCCACATAGCCTCACCTCATCCGACTGTCTGTACCATAATCCATATCCCGATGTGCCTCTGAGATATGTGCCTCTGAGATATCTCAATACATGCTTGCCTGCCTGCCAGTAGAGCTTGGTTGGCTTAACCATAGCTTGTGAAAGCTGGTTCACAGCATAGCATATGTCGGGTCATGTATTGACTAGATACATAAGCGACCCCACCAACTGTCGATAAACAGTGGCATCCACTACCTCCACCGAAGTAGCATCCTCCTTCCTCCATCCACCAAGAAGAGGAGTATCAACAGGCTTGCAGCCATGCATGTTGAACTTATCTAGTATCTCCTGGGCATACTTACCCTGAGAAACAAACAATCCACCACTACGCTGCCAAATTTCCAATCCCAAGAATAATGAAGGAGGCCCAAGTCCTTCATCTCAAACTCCTTTGCAAGATCATCCTTGCATGAGTGTATCAACAGTTCATCACCTGTCAAAATCAAATCATCTACATAAAGTACAATGATCATCAACTTACCCTCCACCACAATCTGGTATAGGTTAGGATCCGCCTCACTCTTGGAGAATCCAAGTCCGGTGAAATAACTGTCTATTCATGTGTACCAAGCACGAGGTGCTTGTTTCAACCCATATAGCGCTCTCTTGAGCCTACACACATGCGACTCGCTGCTGAAGATCTCGAAACCTTTGGGATGCTCTATGTACACCTCCTCCTCAATGAATCTGTTGAGGACCGTAGTCTTCACATCCATATGATGAATGTGCCACCCCATCTGCGCTGAGAGAGAAAGAATCGTCAGTATGGAAGAATACCTTGCGACAGGTGCAAAGGTCTCCTCATAATCGATCCCCTTAATCTGTGAAAAGCCTTGGGCAATAAATCTTGCCTTATACTTCTTCACACTCCCGTCAGCTGCCTGCTTCACTTTGTAGATCCATCTCGAACCCACCACTGATTTCCCCTCCGGCCTCGGGACAATCTCCCATGCACTGTTTCTGACAATCGAATCATACTCTTCCACCATGGCATCTACCCATGCGGGGTCCTCCACAGCTTCCTCGAAAGAGGATGGCTCCGTCACGATACACTTGCTCATAAGAGCCATGTATCCAGTATACCGGTCAGGTGACTGTCTCTGTCTGCGCTGTGATGTAGGTGCTCCTACAACCTTCTCTGCATCTTGAGCCAGTCGCTCAGCTTCTGTAGTGCGCTTCCGCCCTCTGATGGTTGGCGCTACTTGAGTGGTCTCTTCCACTCCATGAACCTCTTCTTGTGGCTGATCCACATCCTGAGGCTCATCCTTAGGAACTAATATCTCCTCATCTACATGCAAGTGTGGCTCCCTCTCAAGCGAACACTTCATGGCTTTCTCCTCATGAAATTTGATATCTCGTCGCACAACAGTCTTGCGACTGTCTGGAAAATACACACGATAGTTGTGGGGCGTATCAGTGTACCCCAAAAATATCCCAATCTCTGCAGTCAGCTCCAGCTTCTTCCTGGCATCCTTCATCACATGAATGTAAACAGGTGAACCAAAAATCCTCAAATGGGAAATATCAGGCCTCTTACGAGAAAACGCCTCCTCAGGTGTACTCATGCCAAGTATCCTGTGAGGACAACGGTTCTGCACATATACTGCAGTATTGCATGCCTCCGCCCACAAGTGAATGGGTAGGCCCTGATCATGGAACATCACCCGTGCAGCACCAACGAATGTTCTATTATTCCACTCAGCAACCCCGTTCTGCTGTGGGTTATGAGGTGCTATGAGCTCTCTTCAAATTCCTTCTGCGCTGCAAAAATCCTTGAATTTTCCAGAGATGAATTCACCACCATTGTCGCTCCTAAGAGCCTTCACCTGCTTCCCCGATTCTTTCTCAACCAAGCAGCCTTGAACTCACAGACCCTTTATATGTCTCGCTCTTCTTCCGCGTGAAGAAGATCCAAACACTTACGAGAAAAATCATCAACAAATATCACATAGTACCTTGCTTCTGTCATTGGCTGACAGTTCCGTACACATCGTCCGTGTGAATTCTCCAGATTGTCGCTACATGACTATCCTCGTGAAAGGTGGCTTTCACAAATTTTCCCAAGGCATATCCCTTGCACCGATTCGACCGCGCAAGAGTACCAGGGGAAGCCCAAAAGAGAAATATGCCGCAAAAGATCTCGTGCTCCATGGGTGAAGGCCCAATCCTCCAAAGGCTACAACCCCGCCTAGCATCATCCCGGCTCACCACTCCTTCGCCTTGCTTGCCATTGCCGCGCGTAGCCATCTTCCCGCAATTGATAAAGGTTCTTGTAACTCGAACCCCTATCCTCCGGGTTCACCAGCACCAGTTGCCTTACCGCGAAGGAAAGCCTTTCCCTCGCTGAAGACAACATCATACCCCTTGTCTTCTAACATCGCCACAGAGATCAGATTCTTCTTCAATCCTAGAACATGCATCACTTCCTTCAATACGAAGGGTTTACCAGACTCCCTCTCAAAGGAAATGGTACCAATACTGGTCGCACTGTATCTACCATCATCGCCCATCTTGATGTGCACTCCAAGATCTTTCTCATCCATATCAGTAAACAAATCTCGATCTCCTGTCATGTGAAAAGACGCACTACTGTCAAGAAACCACACTGATCCCGTCATACTTGAGACCAAGCATGCGATCAGTGAAAAATCCAGATCAAATTGTGAGGCTAAGGCCTCTCCAGTTGCAGTCCCAACAGCCTGCTTATTTTCCTTCTTCGGTGGACAATTAGTGGCGTAATTTCCGTGTTGGTGACAGTGAAAGCACTTCACCTTGGACATGTCCTGCTTCTTGCCTTTCGCACCAGATTGAGAAGCTTTCTTGCTCTTCCCCTTCTTTGCTTTGGCAGCCAAAGCACAATTATCTTCATCAAAGTTCTTTGATGAAGATTCTTCCCTGGTACTCCGCCTTATCTCCTCTTGCACAAGATCCAACCAAAGTCGCTCCCATCCTAGCAATTTCTCCCGACCATTGACAGAGTCTTGATAGGAATGCCAACTCTTCGGAAGCCCAAGGAGAGCCAAGCTCACCAATTCCTTGTCATCAACAATAACCCCCACACTTCCCAGCTCATCCCTGCATTGGATGAACTTCGTGAGGTACTTGGGCATACTGTCGCCTTTCTCCATCTTTATGTTCCTGAGTTTGTCCTTGAGCGCCAACTTCCTCTGGTCGCTCTTGCTTTGGAATAAATTTGTCAAAGCTTTCCACATCAAGAATGGAGAAGCCTTACCATGAAGGCTGGATACTATGTGATCCTTCACACCTTCGAACAAAATTCTTCAACACTTTGTTGTCTTATTTTGCCATGCGTCAAGTACGACAACATCACTAGAAGTAGGTTTTGGAATTTCTGCATCTATGAACTCCTTCAACCCATTGTCATCCAACACCGCCTCCATCCTGTCCTTCCATGCAATATAATTTGAGCTGCCATCAAGGGCATACTCCAATCGCAATCCGTTGAAAGACATCTCAACTTCGACACCAAGAAAACACTGTTGCAAATTCGAATTCCACCAGCACAAAACTCAACCGCTTCAATGTTTTGCAATTGCTCCAATGATAAATATCACTGATAATATTTGTGCCTCTGAATAAATGATACAATATTCACCAAGATTCTCTCTGACACACACTATTTTGCTTCATGCATAATACAAAATCTTCTACCATTGACATATATGAAATAAAACAATTGCATGCACACACTAAACACAAATAATCACACATATGAACAATTTAATGGGAAAGTTTAACCATCCGTATATTTTGCCGCACGTGTGTCATGGTATTTATTTTCGCAAAGACTACCTCAAATTGCTACACACTATCAAGTGGCAAAAGATTGGAGCATGTGTTTTGCTAGATCTAGCTTGATAGTGTGTAGCAATTGGAGGTGGTGCTGAGAGCTTGTGAGGAGCTTTGTACTATGATTTTTACATGACCTCCATGACATATAATATACAGATAGTTGGGGTTTTCAGCTTTAAGCTTTCCCATTAAATACTGTTTTCATATGTGTGATTGTTTGTGGTTTTAATGTATGCATGCAATTGATTTTATTTCCGCATGTGATGATCAATGGTAGAAGAGATTCTATATTATGCATGAAGCTAAAATAGTGTGTGATCAGGAGAATCTAAGTGAATAATATATCATTTATTCAAATTTCTACACCTTTCATTGACCAAGTCCTAGATGGCCTTGTAGGGAAGAGATTATTTTCCTTCCTAGAAGGATTTAGTGGGTATAACCAGATACAAATCAGCCGTGAGGACCAAGACAAGACCACATTCACATGTCCTTAGGGAAAATTTTCCTACATAATCTTTCCATTTGGTTTGTGTAATTCCCTTGCTACCTTCCAAAGGGAAATTATGAGTATCTTTGATGACCTTATTCATGACATTTTTGAGATATACATGGTTGAATTCAATTCTTATGGATGTGAATTCGAGGGAACTCTTTCTAATCTATGTAAATTATTAAAGAAATGCATTTAGATGAATCTTTCATTAAGTCTCAAGAAATGTGAGTTTTTTATGAATGCATGGACTATCTTAGGTCATTCCGTACCCAAGGAAGGGATAAAGGTTAATCCCAAAAATATCTCTATCACTAAAAGGGTCCCTACCCCTAAAAAAAGAAAAGGATTTCAGAAGCTTCCTTAGATTGGGTGGGTATTATATAAGGTTCATTAAGAACTTTAGTAGTTTTGGCGAGTCACCCCTGTTTGGATTACTGGGTAAAGATTCATAATTTTCATTAGAGAAATTTTGAGGTCTAAAATGGGCCTCCTAAGAAAAATGTAAAACCAAAATAAACTTTATAAGAACCAATAGGATTGAAGATTATTATTTCAACCATGCGGGATGATTTCCCCTTTTTGGAGTAAAAAAGTAAAAATATTAAAAAATAATAAACTAATAAAACTACATTTTTAGCTCATATTTTCAACTTATCTCCCTAAGGTTTTACTCAAATTTTGATCGGTAGTACTCTTTGGATGAAAAAATTAATTCCTTTTCATCCAAGGAGTACCCATGTTTCATACTTTTGATGGACTGTGCTACACAAAAAATGAGAAATACATGAAAAAATGTGATTGCAATCACGTTTTTCATGTATTTCTCATTTTTTGTGTAGCACGGTCCATCAAAGGTATGAAACATTGGTACTTCTTGGATGAATAGTTAAATGGATAATATAACAAGTGTTCCAACTCAAAATTTGAGGAAACCCACAAGGATATAAGTTGAAAATACGAGTTGAAAAGTAGTTTTTAAAATTTTCCCTCTAAAAGTTGATGATGTAATCTAATCATATTTTATTGTTTCCACTATTATTTTTTAATTTCCTTAGGAGGCCCATTTTAGACCTCCAAAATTCCTCTGATGGTTGGAAAAATAGATGTTAATAGGCCTTTGAAGTACCAAAGGAGAGGTTGACCACTACACCCATCCTTAAGGGCCTCAATCGAGCATTGTCTTTCCATATCCACACAAATGAATCAGATAAAGTTATAGGAGAAACCTTAGGAGAAGTGGAAGACAAAGTTCCCTATGCTATACATTTCATTAGTAAGAACCTTTCTAAGTTTGAACTTAAGTATATGGTCACTAAGAAGGAACTCCTCCATGTGGTGCACTCTTTGAATATTTTTAAGTACTATATCACTTGATATCAAATCTTTGTTCACAATGACCATGCAACCATTAAGTATTTATTGAATAAACCTAATGCCAATGCTAGAATCATTATATGGTTGTTACTATTGCAGAAATTTTATTTAAATATTTTTGACAAACTAGGGAAAGAGAATGTGGTTACAGATTTTCTGTCAAGACTAACGTTACCTTTAGGTGAGGGGATGTTAGATGATCAACTTCCAAATGAACACCTATTTTCCATCTTAGTGCTATCTCCTTGGTTTTTTGACATAGCCAACTACTTGGTTGCTACAATATTCCCTCTTAATCTATCCTCCAAGGAGAAGAGAACGATTATAAGGAAGAGTGCCCCTTTAACCTGGATTCGGGAAAATATCTTCAAGTTGGGACTAGATCATATTTTGAGGAGATGTGTAAGAGAGGAGGTCTTTGACATCCTCTCAGCCTGCTATGATGGACCTTGTGGGGGCCATTTTTTTGTTAGAAGGACAACCTTCAAGGTTTTATAAGCTGGCTACTACTAGTCTGCTCTACATGAAGATGAAAAGAGGTACATTGATGTGATGAGTGCCAAAGGATGGGCAAGCCTACACCCAAGGATAAAATTCCCCTACAACCTCAAGTGACTCTGGAGCCATTTGAGAAATTATTCATGGACTTCATCAGGCCTATTGATCCTCCATTATGGAAAAAGAGGTACAACATTATGTGCAATGATTACTTGACCAATTAGGCTGAAGAAAAGGAAGTGAAAGCATCAACTAAGCAAAAAGTGGCTAAATTTCTAAGGGAGAACATCTTCTACATGTTTAGTTTTCCAAGGGAGTTGGTCACTGATTAAAGGGGCACATTTCACCTCAAATTTGATTAAGGACATCAAGGAGCAACACCATATCAAGCATAAGAAATAAAATTCCTATCATCCTCAAGAAAATTGGAAAGTGGAGGTCACAAACAGAGCCTTGGAGAAAATTTTAACCAAGGTTGTCAACAACAACAGAAGGGATTTGACAGACCGTATTGTAGAGACCACTTGGTCCTACAATACCATCTAGAACACCACTACTATATGCACCCCATTCGAGTTGATGTATGGAAATAAAGCCTTGTTGTACATTGAGTTCAAGTATAATACCTTGAGGATGGTAGCACAGTTGGATTTATACCTCACTACAATACAACATGAAAGGTTACTTAAGCTGAATTGCTTGGATGAGTTCATATTGCAGGCTCTCTTGTACAATGAGGTAGTCCAACTATAGAGGAAGATATGGCATGATAAACATATTAGGGAGAGATATTTTCAAGAGGATGATTAGGCCCTCCTATATGATTCAAGGTTTAGGAATTTCAAATAGAAATTAGTAACAAGGTGGTTGGGCCCTTATCTAGTGTAAAATTTTTATTAGAATCAATTTTTCCAACTAAGAACAATTGATGAGGAAGGCATTCCGTTGTTGGTTAATGTTTACTATTTAAAGTTATAAAAATTCCTCTATCAAAAGAGGAGTTTACTAGTTCAATAAGTGAGGAGTTGAATGTAATTGGGGGTCTCACAATCCTCATTTCATCCAACCTTTGTTCAGCAAAAGAAGAATAAAAGAAAAAAAAAAGAAAAAAAAAGGGCGTAGGTGAAAACCTCTGTGAGGCAGCCCAAGAGAAAAAAATATAATAAAATGAAAAGATATCTGGGGGAAAACCTCCTTTGAGATACCCAGGGAATGCCTACAAATTTAAAACCTATTCATAGGTAGTCTGCAAGTCTTTAAAAAAAAAAAAAAAAAAAGAGAGAGAGAGAAAAAATGAAGCAAAAGGAGGAAGCACATAAAGCTAAAGGATCCCTTACACCAATTCTTCTAACAATTTTCTTATGCAATGTTCCACCCACAGTCAAAGGGACAACATTCCAAGGAAAGGGGTCCAAATCTCGTTTCTCCATCTCGCAAACTAGCCTCCTGCATTTCCTCCCTCATTCCACCTATATCCCTACACCCCTCAATCATCAAGCAAGAAACTAGACTCAATTCTACCTCAATCCTAAAATGTTATAAGATTGTCTTGAATTGCTGTAGGATTGAGATCAACGAAGGGGAAAGGGGTAAAAGCTCATGTTTTCCTTGGGGAAATGACATGAGAGGTTCACCACACCTCCTTCACCTCTAACCCACACCATTTACCCACTTTCCCTTTCAAAACTCCACCTTTGTTCATAAAAATACCCTATTTTCACCCCTTCCCCACAAGATTTCACCACCATAAAAGTTTCCAATCCCTATCCATAGGATCACCATGAATTATCTAAGTCAGTGAGTGCATTTCATGAAGGTAGTTGTGGTTTTGGAAGTGACTATGAGACTGCCACAGGAGAAAAAATATATATTATATGCTTTATTTATATGTCAAGAAAATAAGAAGCCAGATAATATGAATCAAGATTTTATGAGAACAAATGAATATGAAAAGATGCATCTTATTTGAGAACTGCATAAAGAATCATCCCATGATAATTTGTAATTGTGGCATGGAATTGGCTTGCATATATCAATTAATTAATCATCTTAATCATTAAATTTAATTTTACGAGCCAAGCTTCAACTATCTATTAATTAATTATGTTAATAAGTACATTTTAAATTTGCAAACCAAGTTCCTTAGAAAGATTAAATTGTTTATAATGATTTATGGCATGCATAAAGTTGGTGGCACACAAAATAGTTGATGGTGGCTCAATATCAATCTGAACATGAATAAATTCGTAAATACTATAAATGATTATATTTTCTAACAAGAGGAATAGCTATGATACAATATAGTCCCTACCTATACCGCTATTTAATTTATTTTTTTGGCACAGTGTTTTCTCACTAATGATGTATTCATTTTCCAATAATAAAATAAAATAAATAGCTCAGTAATATATAAAAATGTAGTAAGAAATTCTCAATTTGATTTTTCCTTGATTAAATTGAGAAAATTTGAATTTCCACATCAACAAACAACTTGGATGATGTTAAATTGTGTGACATGTCTTATACATGTCACCCATTTTACTTAGTAAATTCAAGGTGGAGGAGATAGATTTGAGTTGAACATGTGTGATTGCTACTTTGTAGCAATCAAGGTTAGTTATCTCAGGTTGTTTTTATTTAAACTAGTTCCAACCTTTCGAGGAACAAGTGGAAGGTGAGTTAAGCAATGGGACTTCAATCAAACTCAGTGATCATCCAGTTAACTGACTAATCAGCCAAAAATATCTATTGCATGTAGAGAATTCAAGTTACCTAGTTGAGGTGGAGATTCCAAGGCAACATAACATCAATTGTAGACTAATCTTGAGTGCATGGGTGTTGCATGCAGTCAAATGATCAACCTAAAGGAATTGAGCAATCAATTTGAAGAATTTCCCAAATAATAGGGGCGTAATTTCTCAAGGAATAAAACAAGGATATATGAGCTCAACCCAAGGAAATTTTTGACTAATTCTAGGTTAGATCCTTTCAGTGAGCACAAAGACAGGTTGTGCACCTGTAGGGTGTGCTTAGTTGAGAAAATAAATTGTAATACATCTCTATTCTTCTGATTTAATGCAAGAATGCATTGGTTTTTTTAGTATTTTGATTTCTTTGGGAAAAATACTTGTTACATGTGTGTTATTTCTTCTTGCATGTCTAAACATTTTTTTCTAGTTTGTGAATTAAATTCTGCAAAGCAGTAGAGTAGGTTTGTGTTTGTTATGAAACTAGCTCCAAAAATAGAAGAAAAGAGAGATCAACGCCTTAGAAATAAGCTACTTAGAGGGGGAAACCTCCCTTACATTACATAAATGAACAATTTTTGGATGATACAAATGAAAAACCTCCTTCTAAATATAGGAGTCCATGGGGTCACAATATAATCCTAGCCAACATAACAATAATAATGTAAGGGCACAATAATAACAATATGGGGGTTACAAGGGTACAATAATAACAATAACGGGGCTACACTAACAACAATAAGGGAGTACACTAGTAATATAGGGACCTAACATGCCCCTCTCCATAAAAAAAGTGTTGTCCTCAACACTTGAGTAGATCTGGATGCTTCTGTATAAAATTATCATCCTCCCATGTAGAATCTCCAGTGAGTAAGTTCTTCCACTTGATGAGATACTCTGAAATTGATTGATTTCATAGTTGTCGAGTTCTTGTTTCTGTGACTGCTTCAGAACTTCTTTCGTTGCGATGTTCATCTTCCTATTGTTTCATTCGATTCTACACCAAAGTTAGGTTATCCTTTGAGAGTTGGATAACTTGTCATTGATGCTTGATGTAATCTTCCACTACTTTATCACCCATATTAGCTTTCATTTTATCCTTCAAATCGTCCAACTTAGCCTCCATTTTTGCTTTTAAAGCATATATGTCATCTTTGATTGCTCTTTGTAAGATTAAAATTTGTTGCACTTGGTATGATCAGGTGCTTAGTATTTAGCTCAAAAATCATTTTTTTTCAGAATTGCTTGAAACCAGGACGAAAATGTAGAGCTCGTCACCAGGATTCCAATGCAACTCGTTTCATCAAAATCTGAGTTTGTATGAGTAAGTTATGGTCTGTTGTCAGTTTTCTCAAATAACTAAAAAAATTGCAAATTGGATAGGTTGCTGACATGGCAGCCTAGTCAGCATAAATGAATCCTCTAGGAATATTCTTCAGGTTTCTGCCAATGAGGCTGTGACAAGTGGCACTTTCAAATTCACCAATTTGGTCTATGGGGGGTAATTTCCTAATGTTATCTAAGGTGGAATTTTTTTGTTATTTATTTATTTATGATTTAATATATATATATATATATATATATATATATATATATATTTATTTATATATATTATATAATATAATATACTATATGTTTTATACATATTATATATATTATATATAAACTATATTAATTATAATTAAACTTTAACCTTAATCAAAGTCCAAACTCAAATCTGCATTTAAAATTTTTCAAAGTCCGCGCCAAAGTCCGTATTCTCATTCAAGACCAAGGTTCGGGTTAAAGCATACCCCAAGGTTTAACTTGACACACAAAAGCTTTATGTAATGGGGCGGGGTCGGGTTTGAATCCCGGACCTCCACCCCACAAGCCAGCTCTTTAACCAACAAACCATGGCAGGAGATTTGAAAGACAATGCCACCAACATTTACTTAACCTTTGTGTGTGGGACCGACGAAGCGCAGAGAGGCCAGTGCAGGTCAGCCTCTCCTTCCATGTGACCCTACTCCACGACCGAACGCCAACGCTGAATGGTAAGCGCGGTTAGCGTGAGATTAGTTAATTAAGCTGCAGTTAACATTAATTAAGCCTAGATTAAACTGGCAACAAATTTGGTGCAGCATGCCAAATCTGGCGTAACTCCAGATTTGGTGGAGTTAGCTGGATACCTTCCAGTTTTAGTGGAGGAAAATTAACAAAATTTGATTTTGCCATAATGGAGGCAATATTTGACCAATTTTGGAAAATGAATAGTCAATATTAGATGATTTTGGCATTCCAGAGAAAATGACACAGGTTTTAGAGGCTAAAATTATCTTCTACATGTGATTTTTCTATAGGGAAGTTCAAGGGAGCTAAGGGCCACCAGGGAAGGAGGTCAAGTTTGGACCAGCCAGAGTCATTTTTCAGTAATTGGACAATCATTTTTAGATGATTTTTATGTTTTGAAGACAATAGAACAAGTTTTAGGAGCGATTGAATAATGTACATAGAAATTTTACTGAATTTTATCGAATACAAGAGGCCCAAGCTATGGAAGTTGGACTAAGGAGATGTAGCCTAGGAGGGGTGAACTCCTTCATCAAAAAATTGTGTTGATGGCTCTATTTATGTTTTTTTGTACATGTTTATACCATTGTTCAGTTATTACTTATGTTGTTTATTTGTCATTAATTTCAACATAAAACACAAGACAATTTCTTGTTTTGACACTCACCTGCACCAAGGAAACTAAAACACCATATGCAAACAAGAAGCAAATAAAATATAATTCTAAACTTGTAATTAGCACAACAAAACTAACATAAAAGATTAGATCATGGTACCTAATTTTGATATCTCATATTGCAATTCTTCCTCTTCATGCGTTATAGTAGAGCTTTCTGAGGGCTTAATGGGTGTGGAATTATTTTTTGGAGGCATTATAGAACAAAATACTGATAAAAATCCTTCAATATGCCCTTGGAATCACTTCAAACTATTTTTTCAAACAAATGTTATACAATTAAAAAAAAAAATACACACCTTTTTCTTAATTTTTAGGAGGTCAATATTGAAACTGAACTATCTATGTGATTTCAGATCTTCAATATCTGAAATTCAGTCCTGTAGTAGCCCTCTGAATCTTCTTTCGAATGCCATAGGTCTAACCTGATTTGGATTTTTCAAGACAAAGTTATGCCAAATCTACCACAATGATCTAATTATGGATTGGTTCAGTAGAGAGAATTCGTACGGAGTGCCATGTGTTAGTATTTCCTTCTTCAACTCTTCAATTGATACAAAGGAAATTGCAGTCTGCGTAATTTCGGCCAATTTTTAAAGAGCTCCAATCTGATGCTCAGAGATAGATTTATGACGATTTTCCCAAGGTCACCTATTTGAGAGGAAATTCAGGAGCTTGTAAAATACCTAACTTCCACAGATCATATCTCCGAAAATATCGCGAACCTAGCTCTAAAATTTTTACAGGATGTTCCTCAAGATTTCAACTTCTTGTGGTAAAAATTTCAGCTTCTGAACCTTCGTAGAAAAATATTTATAGTGAAAATTCCACGACGACTTGTTTGGAGTAGCGAAACTCTAGAATTGAAAGCTATGATACCAAATTTTATGAAACCAACTGCAAAAATAGAAGAAAAGATATATCAATGCCTTAGAAATAAGCCACTTTGAGGGGTTAATCTCCTTTACATTACATAAATGAAAAAGTCTTGGATGATACAAATGACAAAACCTCCTTCTATATATAGGAGTCCATGGGGTCACAATATAATCCTAGCTGACCTAACAATAATAATGTAAGGGCACAATAATAACAATATGGGGGTTAAAGGGGTACAAAAATAAAAATTAGGGGGCTACACTAACAACAATAAGGGAGTACACTAGTAATATAGGGACCTAACAATTTCTTTTGATTTTGATTAAAAATTCATGATAAGTTGCAAATTTACGTCGTAATTTCTACATGGTATCAAATTCGGATTCACATTAGTGTAGGAATTCAAAGTTGTTCTAAGGAGGTTCGTTTTTGGAGCTCAGTGCATGAGGATTTATTTAGATTTGAGAAGATGGACTTCAATGGACTGAGGCTAGATTGTGCCTTGGAATGGAACCCTAATTTTTTTGCATGGAAGGATCACATGGAGGTGGCACTGGATGAAAATGGATTGCTAGAATACATCAAGTTAGATGTTTCAAAAACACAAAAATTTGATGCCCATAACCTTGCTGAGTGGAAGAAAGATGTAGCCAAGGTGAGCAAAATAATTTTGTAGGGAGTACATGATCAAATTGTCTCAAATTCCCATGGAAAATAAACTTTGTTTTAAATGTGGAAATGAATGAAAAAATTATTCGAGAATAATAGTGACCATAGGAATTTGACACTCAAGGATAAAATTTGAAGTATCAAGATACAAAAGAATGAAAAAATTATGTAGCATCTGAGAAAGTTTACACAATTTTGTGATGAACTTAGCAGCGTCGGTGTTACAATCCCTAAAGAAGACTTGGTAAGCCTAGAGTGTCTAGGCCTTCCAAACAGATGGCATATCTTTCAATTTTTGGTGAAAGGGAAGGAGAAAATGTCGAATTAGGAGCACTTATGGTCTGATTTGGTACATGAGAAAACAAGGCAGAATACCAGAGATGGAAATTAATCCAAGGGAGAGGATGAAGAAAAATTTTCTTTGGTTAGAAAGAAAAATAAGGGAAAAAAAAATAAATCTCAATCCAAACTAGAATCCAGTGAAGGGGGAAATAATAAATATTTTCCCAAAATTGAATGCTTCCATTGTCATGAATTCAGGCACTATGCCACAAAGTGTCTACGCAAGAGGGAAATAAAGAAGACCTTAGGAGGAGCAGTAGGTGAAGCCTTGGATTCATAGTTGGAGCTTGAATTTAAAATCCTTGTATGCATGGTGAGCACAATGATGGAGAGTGTGTGGTACTTGGAATCAAGGGCATATTTCCACATGACAGGGTGTAGAGACCTTTTTAGCGTCCTCGAAGAAAAATATTTGCAAATTCACATCAAGATGGGGTACAATGGAAGGTATAGCACGATCAGGATTGGTACAATCACCTTTCATAGGGATTTTGGCTCCCCCCTTAGGCTCAAGGATGTCATGTTCATTCCTGGCTTGGAGAAAAATCTCGTCTCTGTTGCAGTTTTGGAAGACCATGGTTATGATTTGATCTTCAGTGAAGGAAAATAATTCTTGAGACATATAGCCATGGGATAGGTGAAGAATATCGGGGTTCATGTGAAGAACCTGTATAATATATATGTCGAATACTTTGTCGCATTAAGCACAAAGGTGGAGAAGATGCAGAGTCACGATGTCGGTGAACTTAGGTACATAAGAAATGGCCATTTGCATCATGGCACCTTAAAGATCATGCAACGGATAACCACATGCCCCACTAAAGGATCACTTGAGAAGAAAGATGTATGAAAATGATGTACCTTAGGGAAGTACACAAAATACACATTCCATGAATGGGACAACAAAGCGCATGCAGTCCTTGAAAGGATCCACTCTGATGTCTATGGAACTTTATCAACAACCTCCACTACCAGATACAAATATTTTGTCATTTTTATTGATGACTTCTCACGAAAGTGTTGGATCTTATTCATGTAGAAGAAAGATGATACATTCTCCAAGTTCATAGAATTCAGGGCATTGGTTGAGAAAGAAACCGACAAGGTCAAGGCTCTCAGGAGCGATAAATAAGGTGAGTACATGTCAAATATATTTAAAAAAAATTGTGCAAAATATGGCATTCAACAAGAGTTGAAATCACTCCACAACCCATAGTAGAATGAGGTGGTTGAGAGACAGAATAGTAGAATTATGGGAGAAGCAAGGGCATTGTTGCATGACCAAGGCCTACCTATGCACTTGTGGGTTGAGGCATGCAACACAAAAATCTATTTGTAGAAACAATGTCCTCATCAGATTCTGGGCATAATTACATTAGAGGAGGATTTCTTGGGGAGGAACCTAGATGTATCGCAGTTCATAATTTTTGGAGCCTCTTTTTATAGCCATGTATCCAAATAATCAAGGAATAATCTAGATTCAGCAAAATAATTGGGGGTATTTGTGGGTTACACAAAATCTCCCCACAATTACCATCTGTACTTTTCATTTGTTAGAATGATATTTGTGTGACGGAATGTAAAATTTTATGAAGATAAAGCCATGCAGTTCTCTCTTGAGAGGGAGCTTTAGATCCCATCAGAAGAGGAGATTTTAGCTCCAAAGGAGGAACCTCAAGAATTTGTGGAGCAACCAAAAATTGAGGAGCAGAGAGTGGAGACAACCAATAAATCATAACCATACACAGAAGGTATAAAAAGTACTAGGGAAGCTGAGAGACTTGTGCAGGATGTAAGGGAGAATGTGGATGCTCCTTCAAATCAAAGTAGGTAGAGAAGGTCACTAGATCAGTACACTAGCTACATGGCTCTAATGACTGATCTTGTAGAGAACGAGTCATCCTCTTTGGAGGAAGCATTAGAGGAACTTGTATGGGTTGATGCAATGGTGGATGAATACGAATCCATTGTAAATAAAAATGTTTGGGAAGTGGTCCCAATACCAGCGGATAAATCAGTTATGGGTTCGAGATGGATTTTCAAGGTAAATAAGGGAGTAGATGGAAGCATAGAGAAGTACAAGGCTAGGTTTGTAGCCAAGGGGTACTCTCAAGTTGAAGGGATTGAATATGAGGAGACCTTTTCTCCTGTAGCAAGGTACTAATCCATTAGATCAATTCTTTCTCTAGCTGCGCAGATGGGGTGGAAGATCCACCAGATGGATGTAAAAAAACATTCCTCAATAGGAAGAGGTGTACATTGAGCTACCAGAAGGATTTGGAACTTTTGATCGAGAGTCTCATGTCTATATACTCAAGTGAGAGTTTTAAAGTATCAAGCAAGAACCTTGTGCTTAGTACACCAGGATCGATAGCTTTCTCACTAGTATGGGATTCAAAAAAATTGAAGCAGATGCAAACCTCAATCATATTTTTGTAGAAGGTATATTGTTGATTATTGAATTATATGTTTATGACTTGATTTTAACTAGCAATGAGAAGTTGATCAGATCTTGCAAGGAAGACCTTGCAAGGGAGTTTTAAATGAATTAGACATGTCTCATGCACAACTCACTCGACTTGGAAGTTTGGCAAGGTGATGGGGACATCTTTGTGTCTCAAGGAAAGTATGTAAATGAGATTCTACAAAAGTTTTTCATGGAGAGTTGCAAACCCATGGAGACACCTCTAGAAACTAACTAGAGGAAGGAGGATGTCGCTTCAAGTGAATAAGTGAATTTTACTATATTTATCGGCAGCTAGTGGGTTCATTGATGTATCTTGTGAACACATGACCATATATGTGATATTTAGTCAACTGGTTGAGCCAAGATATGGTTAGGAAACTAAATTATTTTGGAAGGAAGCTAATCATGTTCTACAATACTTCAGAGGCACTACCTAGTTTGGACTATGGTACAAACAGTGAGAGGGAGTGAAGCTATCTGTCTTCAAAAATGAAAAATGGGGGGTAAATCCATCGGACCGAAACAGTACATCAGGTGGAATTTTCATTTTTTGGTCTGCAAAGGTGTCCTAGTACAACAAGAAGAAAATATTTGTTGCACTCATATCGGAAAAAGAAGAGCACATTGCTGCAAGTCAAACAACATGTGACGTGATTTGGATGAGAAAAATACTAATTGGATTTTTTGGTCAGATGACGGGTCCAACTGTGCTCTACTATGATAATCAGAGTTGCATCAAGTTCTCTACGAATCCTATTTATCATAATAGATCCAAGCATATAGATATCTGGTATCACCATTTACGGGACTATGTGCAGAGGTAGATAATGTTTTTTCAGTACATTACGACAAAGGAACAAGATGCTGGAATTTTGACAATCCACGGGCATAGGAAAGGGGTGGTTTGTAATCCATTTCTTGCTGAGAGGGAGTGTTGAAGTAGCAAGAAATTCTGAATTTGATTTTTCCTTGATTGAATTAAGAAAATTTGAATTTCCACATCAGCAAACAACATGGATGGGGTTAACTTGTGTGACATGGCTTGTGTCACCCAGGTTACTCAGTAAATTTGAATTAGAGGAGATAGATTTAAGTTCAACATGTGTGATTTCTAATTTGTAGTTGTTATAAAAAACATGCACTTGATTCGCTGCTGATTAGGAAACTCTATGTAACTGTTTCAAACCAGCTTGTGACTAAATCTTAGCCTCTTCAGTCCGAGAGGGCTCTCTCCAAGGGGTTAATGATATTTGATAATCATGAAACTAGATGGCCAACTCTATTTGAAAAATAACTTGATTGTGATGTGTGTAGGTTGAAAAAGAGTACAGGTCTGCAACCATTGGTCTTATGGAGTCAAAAAATCAGTAGGTTTAGTGGTAATGTCTCTTGACATAGAAGCTGAGGGAGGTAAGAGTTTTTAACAAATGAAAAGCACACATAGAACATAGGGAAACATAATCATTTCATCAATATAGGAAGTTAGAGAATAAACATATGAATTTCGAGTAATAAGGATGAAATCTACTGCAAGTGGTACACATAAAAATATAGATCATAAAAGAATTAAAAACTCCATCAGAATCTCAGGTCTGTTAAGAAAAAGTCCTCTGTATTACTGATATCAATCAATTTACATAAAGCTGCAGTATTGCAAAAAATCTCCAACCCTTTACAATTTCGAATATCTACCCTTTAATAGACTTTTTTACATGAGAGATGATCTGTCTCTAGGCTAGATTCATCGAAATTTTCCTATGACACCTTGCATAACAGGAAAACATGTGCTTTAATGAGAAAATGACAGCGACACTATAAAACAATCCTTCTCCTAATAGGACTCAAACTGCTACTTATTACATCAACTACCATATCATTTAAAATAGCTACACATATGAAAACTAATACTTCAAATTTTCAAATAGGCTTTGATAGAACTCATCACTACTCGACATCTTAATTACCCTCCTCAAAATCTGGAGACAACTCCTATTTTTTAGGAAAACAGGGCCCTATCTTCAACTGATAAGCTTTCTCCCTTTCATGGTATTCAAGTCATGGATGATTGCTGGCAAGGTCCCTTGACCTATTGAATATGTCCACCTGTCCAAAAATTCTCATAATCCTGCTCAAAAACCTTCAAAATAGCTCGCTACGAAAGTATGGCAGTTTTTTAGTGTGCTTTCATAGCATACAAAAAATGACCTTTGCAATCAAAATTTCTGACAATTTTCTCCTGCATTGTGTTCATCATGACTTGACACATCCTCACTATCATTTCCTCTCCTTGAAATCTACCAAAAGTGGTTTTAGAAGAAAAAATACATCTACAGGTGTTTTTGTAGTGCTTTCCTAGCTTCAAGCCTAGGAAACACTACGAAACTGTGGAAAACAGTGTAAATTCCAGATTTTTGCCTTGTTTCAAAAAGTTACCTTCTAGCTGTAAAAATTTGATTTTCAACATGCCATTGACCTTTCAAAACATAAACTAACTCAACCTAAGAGTCTTGAGGTGTTTCTTCTTCATTGATGATGAGTTGAGCTATGGGCTCCTCAACTATAGTCATTTTTGGACCCTTCTTCTCCAGCTCCTCATGGATCAATTCTAACTGCTCTTGGAGGTCTTTAACTTGGTCCTTCAAATTTTTGGTGGTATATTTCAAGTGCAGGTTAATTATTATGACTTGCTTCACCTCTTTCCTCAATTTCATAGTCCATTTGATTAATTGTTGTTTGTTATCTAAGGTCTTTGATACAATGTCAACCTGTTCTTCCCAAACCTCTTTCATCTTCTCAAACTGCACCTTCTGAACATTATGTTTCCTTACCTCCTTCTTCATGAATGCTATTTCATGATTAGCTAACCTCAACTATTCCTCAAGGACTTCAAACTCTGCTTTTCCAATGACTTTCTCCTTTCCTATCTTTTGCTTGCTGACTAGATCTTCTTTTGCAAGAGATGAAAGGTCAATAATGCTTTGTGGTGGCTAGACAATGTTAGTGGTTGGATGAAATTCTCTAATGCTTTCCAAAAAATTTCTAGCATGTCTTGTCATGGGCTTCCTAGCCTGAAACATAAAACATGCATCCTCACCTTCAAACTCTAACTTCTTTGCTGATTTGGCTTTCGCGATCTTCTTTCCACCCTCATCTATATTCTCATTCTGGACTATAGGAGTCTCTTCAATATCAATAGCATGTAGAATGTATTATAAATTTCCTTTAGCCACTATTTGGATCCTTGTAATCCTTTTTCTGCCTTGTTTACTCACAATTGGCTCTTTTTTTGTAGGTTTTCTCATTATTGAATTTTGTTTTGAAGGTGAAATAGTAGGTGTAACAAGTCTCTACAACTGCTCTGTTTCCATCATTACTGGTTCACTTTGCTCTGCCCCTACTCGTTCACTTTTTTCTACCACTAAAGGTGATGGTATACCTCTAGGTTTAGGAGTTCTTTTAGGGGCAATAGTATCCAATTCAAAACCACTAACAAACAGAAAAGAAGACCAGTCTCTGCCTAGTCTTTGTAGCTCATCTATAACTACCAATTTTATTAAACCATGATGAAAAAGTGAGGTTTCACTTGCTTCAGATTTAGCTTGAACTTTATCTACCATTTTTGCTATGCTTCTGTGTAAATAAAAAGGTAGATCAAGAGATATCTTACCAACAAAATGTAGAAGAAGCTTGAAGTGGTAAGAATAAAATTAATGATATCTCCCTTCACAAGTGAAATATTTTGTGAATGATAAGTAGTAGCTTTGAGAAATTATCTTTCATGCAGCTCCTTGGAATGGCATTTGTGAGGTCAACCTCCCTACTTTCTGGCCTTATAAATTCTTTACATTCCTCCATGTTGAATTTGAAACCTTTGAACCATATTTCTTGTCCTCTTAGAATCCCTATTGCTGCTACAATGGTCTCTAATGTGATAGTGAGATTCAAAATTCCCACTTTTGTAGCTGTTCCATTGAAGTTTAGGGAAAATTATTTAGAAACCTGTAAATGGCATCCTTGCAATCTTTGACAAAAATGCAAACAACCTGTTCTTCTGAAAAATTCTACAGCTGTTGGATATTAATTTATCAGGTTCATGTCTCATGGCTCATATCTGAGACAGTGGCCACCTTTGTTGGTCTTTCTCTTGGCAACCATGGTTCTTTAATATCTTCTCAGCCTCGCTTGAATAGTGATACCTGCAAACCTTTGAAAATACCAGCCACAGCTTGGGCTTAGTGAAATAATTCTCCAGAGCTCAATGACACACAAAGAGAGAATGGAGAATGAAAAATGACTCAATTTGGAAATATTTTGAAGTTCGATGACAACTCATAGCATAATGATGAGTCATATATGCTTAAAATGGTGATGATGACTTCAGCCATGACCATTTTACCTTGATCTTTACCCTAACTGGCTTGAATGACATCTACCATATCCCTTTCAATAATTTACTAACACATAACAACTATTTTGTAGCGTACCTAGTGTATTTCTGGGCAGTTTCACTACGAAAGTATTAGCAGTTTCATAGCGAAAAGTGCATTTTCTCTATGTATTTCGCTATGAAAGTGTGGATCCTTGGATAAAATGACTCTTTCGGTGCTATAAACTTTGGAAACGAAAAAATGTCAGAAAATCATGACTGATGTGACATAAAAGGATTTGAATGAGGGTGGGTTTAGACCTTAGGATAGGCTAAATAAGAAAAAAAAAATTTCCTTGACCAAGTAATGAAAAATGAATTCTATGACTCTAACTTTGACAAATGAACCTCTAGGATTTTGTCAAATGATGTTTCATTTTTTCTGAGTGATAACAGTAGTAATCAAGGTCAGTTATCTCAGGGTTTTTTTTAGTTAAACTAGTTCCAACTTTTTGAGGAACTAGTGGAAAGTCATTTAAGTAGTTGGACTTCAGTCAAACTCAGTAATCGTCTAGTTTATTAATTAATCAACCCAAAAAATCTAGTGCATATATAGAATTCGAGTTACCCAGTTGAGGTGAAGATTCTGAGGCAGTGTAACATTAGTTGTAGACTAGTATTGAGAGTACAGGTGTTGCGTGTAGTCAGAGGATCATCCTAAAGGAATTGCACAATCATTTTGAGGAATTTCCTAAATAATAGGGGCATAATTTGTCAAGGAACAATGCAAGGAAATAGGAGCTAAATCAGAGTAAAAATTTGACTAGGTCTGGGTGAGATCCTTTCAGTGAGTAGAGAGATAGGTTGTGCACTTATAGGATGTGTTGAGTTAAGCGAAGAAATTGTAATACATCTCTATTCTTCTGATTTAATGCAAGCGGGAATTGGGGTTTTTAGCAGTTTTATGTCCCTCGGAAAAATACTTTTTGTATGTGTTCTATTTCTTATTGCATGTCTATATTTTTTGTTCTAGATTATGAATTGATTTCCATAGAGCAGTAGAGTAGGTTTTTGTCTAGTGATTTTGATTAAAACTTCATGAGAAGTTGAAAATATACATCATAATTTATATACGCACAATGAGCTAAGTTCAATAAAATAGGCTATAAGCTCCGCGCAATAAGCTAGGTTTTGCACAATGAGCTAAGTTTATTGCTTCCGCACAATAGGATAATATTTCTGCACAAAATTTATTAGTTTTTTTTCTCGATAATGATGTATTTTCTTTCCAATAATAGAATAAAATAAAAAACATATTAATAAAATAATATTATAGCTTATTGTGCGGAACTTGTCTCATTGTGCAAAGCTCTTCTATCAAAATGTGTGGTGTCATGGGCTATAAGTCTCATATTTATCAAGTACAAGGTCGTCTCTGTAACAATGTATTTTTTTTCCAATAATAAAATAAAATGAATAGCTTTTTGAGGAAACCTTTCAGGTTAATCACATAAGAAGATTTTTTAGTCGACGTTTTGAACCTACTAATGAGGTTCATCTTCCAGACCAAGGTTCGAAAGGTCGAACAAAAAATCTTCTTATGTGATTAATCTGAAATTTTGCCTCAAAATTAATTATGGATCACAAAAGTATGAGATAAAAAATAAAATATATAGCTCTGCACAATTTAACTTATGGTTTATATGAATAGAACATTCTATAAGGAAGTGTGAACATTGTTGTTTAATTTTAATATTTTTGTTTTCAGTTGGGAAGAAAATACTGAGAGGGAGGGGGGGGGGGGGGGGTGAATCGATATTTACAATAATCACAATTTTTTTTTTTTCATTTTACATATTTATATACGCGACTCTAATTATTCCAACTAGCATATGCACGTGGCTTTTGCAAAGGAAACCTGTATATACTCAGATAACTTTTAATGTTCAAATAAATCCTCAGAAAATTTACTTAGCCCAGATTATCAGTTATGCATCATAGATTTAAGCAGTAGATATGTGCAGTGATAACAGAGTAAACCATCACAAAAAATGCATCACACATGAACACCAATATTTTAAGGTGGAAACCCAAGTCGGGAGAAAACCATCACTCCTATCGTCTCTGTCTTCAATATTTATTATGTAGAAAACTGCTTACAATGTTGTACTGATGAAAATTCATATCAGTACATAAGCACCCACTTGCAGAAGATTGCAACCTTCTCTCGTTTTCCAGCTACTACTGGAAGGGAGCTCCAACCCCCTAATCTCGTTTACCAGCTACTACTGGAAGGGAGCTTCAACCCCCTGAAATGATCACCAACTCCTACTGGCAGGAAGCTTCGACTTCCATACTGAAGGCTTCTACCCTTAGAACCACTGTAGGCCACATTTCATAAATTTTCACACTGGATCCAACAACTTCAACACAACACAATTTGTAGATCAACACCAATAGCCATTAACAAATAAACATAATAGTGAGATCATTTTAACCAGATCAAAAATTAAACCCAGACTTTTGTATTAACACGCATAATCAACTTCAACACTTATCATTCATAAAAACAACAATACACACTACTTTAGGAATATGATAAGAGTAAGAACATATCAGAGACATTCAGGCATAATTTGTCAGATTTATAGAACCCCTTATTCAGTCAACAACATCCATCATATTCAATCACCCATCCACTGATCATATTTATACATAATCAACTAGCAGCATAAAAAGTATTCAAACAATCTAGATCTACATGAAGACTTCATTGACAGACATAAAAAATATAGAAGAAATGATCAGACATTTTCTTCAACAATCTATAGAAAAAATATTAACTTCCATACACGCTTTTGCTGAAATGACCCATGGGTATACGTGCTTTCACCATGACAAACCAACATATATATCTGTAAATATTGCAGGACTGTGTAACACTTCAAAGCAGGAAAAATTGCTCAGATCATATCATTTACTTCAGAAATTATGTGTCGGATCACAGATCTAAACAAATCATAAATGGATCATGCAAATACATAGTCATTTTAGGTCTAGAGATCCTGATCCATTATTTTATCCATGAGTGCATCAAAATATCACATATTTCTATTGACTATAGCCCAGACCATGCAGATATACTTTAGACTGAATTATTCATTCCATTATCGTTAACATGCACACCTTGCACTATGATCTCCACCTCCTTATACAATTTGAGCCTTAGTCAATACCATGATCCAAAACCCCACACATGCCAATGGTATTCTTGGACATGATCAAATAGTTGTTACTGCGGTCAATATGGTGGGCTAATACCATGGTATGGACCCCTGGTATCATAAAATGAGTGTGTAAATACATACACAACTTTTCTTCTTTGTACCCACATATATACACGACTTTTCTTCACCAAAACTGCCTATACACTAATTCTGGATGTATACTCGGTTTGCCTTCATCAAACCTGCGAGTATACGTGGGTTTCCTTTATCAAACCTGCATATACATCTTGAAACTTTACCTTTATCACTTCTTTGAAACTGACTGGAAGTCCTTTCTATGTCACATATGAACTGACCTGTAGATACATCAATTGTACATCTTCAACAAATATATTGCTATCAAAAGGCAATTCATTGAGTAGGTTGCCATCAAGGACAACATATTACATCATAGTGCCAAAAATCTCCCCCTTTGGACTTGATGTCAACCATGTTGGTGTTTGATCACCACAACTTGTAGATACTCGTTAAAAACATCAATCATACGCATTATTCAAACACCAAGTTATTCTCCCCCTTTGACATCAAGGGAAAAGGATGAATCGATACAAGAATTTCGCGATCTGCGTCGGACTGTACGAATAATACTCCCCCTTAACACATGTTGAAGCTTCAAAACATATTTGCAAGGCACTATAACCTTTCCTATCGCTAAGGACTCATACATACATAAATTACCCAACCAAGTGGGTTTACATTTTTTACTCAAGCACCCAACTAAGTGGGTTTACAAATTTGAAAAAGTCCCTACATGACTGAATATGAAAATATTTACATCATAGGTCTCAACATGACCCTTACATCAAATTACAGATACGAATTTGTAACCAAGACTAAAGGACCTCAATAGAGAGGGATCATTGAACATAGCTCAGTAACCAACATAATGCCGACAATGAATTATATCCAGCAAGGCTAATGCCCCCCCTAAACTTGTGCATCCTGAACATTTTCAACAACCAATTCATCAAATCATCTTCATCATGGAGATAGATATCAAGGAAAGGAAATGTAAGTTGAAAATAAGAACTATAGACAGTACCCATCAACACTTGAGAAAAGGATTCAAACCATATATGACAAAGATCATTCTGAGGGCTGACACACAAATTTTATGACAGCTAGATCCATACGCGACTGTATAGAGTGAAACTCACGTATATATGCGACTATGCATCATGAAACCTGCGTACCAAATTTAATCTTCTGAAAATCATACAGATGAGGCAGAGACAAATCCCAACTTTAGTCTGAGATATTCAAATGCTTCTCTGGGAAGAGGTTTAGTAAATATGTCAGCAACTTCTTCTTTTGAGGGAACATACTCTAATTTAACCTTTTTCTCAAGCACTTTTTCTCATAAAAAGTGATACTTGATAGTAATGTGCTTGGTTTTGGAATGCATAACAGGATTTTTCAAGATACTGATGGCACTTGTATTATCACATAAGGTAGAGTTGGGAGGTGAACATTTAATTTGAATATATTGTAATGTTTTCGTCATCTAAAGAAGTTGCATGCAACATGATGAAACAACCACATATTCTGCTTCTACTGTAGATACGAAAATTGAACTTTGTTTCTTGCTAAACCAGGATACTAATTGGGGCCCCATATAGAATGCACAATCACTAGTTCTTTTTCAGTCATCAAAATTTCCAGCCTAGTCCGCATCTGTGTAAGAATGTAGAGTAAGATCAACATTCTTGGGATACATAGGACCAAAATCTTGAGTTCCTTATAGATATTTGAATATTTTTTTTACAGCCCGAAGATGTGACCCCTTTGGATTGGTTTGGAATCATCCAACAATCCCAACTACATGCATGATATCCAGTATAGTCCCTGTTAGATAAAGCAGAGTTCCTAATGCAACCATAAGGCCGCACATAACCAAAGATGCAGGGTTAGCGGAATTAACCCCACACTACCCACATTATCATTATGGATTCAATGCTATTCCAAATTCACCCATCCCTATGGGTTATCCCAAATATCTTCTTCTTATTTCTTCAGACTCTTAATTCACCAACAAAACCCACTTTATAAACATTAAAATTTTATACACGTGCGAAAGCTTATTTTAAAAGTGGTTCTTTGGTTCTAAAGCTCATACATAAACTTTAACTTTAAATCGTGGCCAACTTCTTTACAAAAACCCGCTAACCTGTGGGTCAAGGGCCCACATATATTCAAAAGCACTCAACAATGGTCACTTTATCAGAAATTTAAACAAATCGCAATCGCTCCCAAACAACATGCATACACGCGGAACTATGGTTCTAGGGCCCCACAACCTAGTGACCAATCAGAAGTGCATCACACTTCGCAACTTAAACGGCTTAACTCCCGCAATGTCGCACTCCACACTTTTTAAAGTTTAAACCATAACTATACCCCTTATCCTATACGATATGTGATTGCATCACATCGCATCCAAAATACATTACTACACGATGTATTAATGCTAAAATCTAAACCCGCTGATGTGTGATATGCGCTGGATTGTTAGTTCGACACGTGGCTCTTCGCTTTATCAAATCAAAAGTTATTTTGTTTAACTTGCAAAGTCCTTGACACATAAACTCAATAATCTCCGATTTGCGATGTGCGCTTGCATCCTCCACTAACATGTGTCCACTTCGAAGCTTTCCAAACTTAACTTTGTGATGTAATCTCTGCCATTTAATCTTAAACTTCAGTTTTGTGATTTGATCTTCGCTGTCCGATCGCCTCCTTTGGAAATCTTCTAAGTGTTTTCTGCCTTAATCGATTTCTCTATTGTCCACTGTCACCACTTTGTAACTCGATTTCCTCCACGCTACTCCTCCTAAGGTTTATTCTTGTGTGTTATTCATTCCAATTTGGGATTATCATGCTTACTGCATGTATTACTCACTATTTCAATCTAGAATACAGACCATGGTTCTGTATTACTTCTCTAAATCCATAATTTGTGATTTATTTCTTACTCGACCTGTACACACATCCACTAGCTCTAGATGGAATCACAGAGATTCTACCCAGCCATTAATTCCTTTATCACTTAGAAAGACCTATAAATTCAATTTGAATTCATTCACCATGGTTTATCATACATAAACCATAATTTCTTAGTTATGGATCACTTAGCACGTAAAAATAATGACACCCATTCACAATGAATTCGATTTCCTCATTAATTAAATAAATGTATAGATACAAACAAAAACCTGTTTACAATCTAGCTTTGGCCTGATGTGACTTTACATGGCCCTTTTTATTTTCCTCTCTCTCTATGCCCGTAGGCATACAATTAAGTTTTTCTCTCTAAGAATATATCTCTCTTTTTTCCTTGTTTGTGCCTTTGAGGCTTTACAAATATATACAAAAGTTTCTGTAAGCAATTCTGGTTCAGATCCTCAATCTTCTCAACCAATTTCTAAGAATCCTCTAAGTCCTTAATTAATCCCTAAAATCTCTTCTTTATCCCTTGAGGATCTGTTGTGCTATACAAAAACCCCCATTATTTTAATAAGTAGGGACCCTTTAAAAATCATTAGGAAATTCATTTAATTTATTTTTAAGATTAAGTTAAAAAACTTTAGGAAATAAAGTTTCTTTCGATTTTTCCGCTTTCATCCATTAGTTCACATCACCATTTGCATAGATTACAAACTTAAAAAACTTAAAATCCACTAATTCGTGTGGGCTGCGATATGCACTAAGCTCTTTCCAAAGTCATATCAAAATCTTATTGCAAGCACTTCAATCACAGTTTTAAACCAAAATTGCTTCACGCCTCATTTATATGATCGAATTTATAATCAATTTGGTGAAAGTTACGATTACGTAGACCCGATGAGCCAATAAAGAAATAAACATAAAGTTCCAAAGTCCAATAAAGCGCAACCACTTGAATTTTTAAATACGCACTTCACATTTCGTAGGACTTAACTAAAAGAAAACTCATTTACCGCATAAAAGTTATGATGTGTGATTTGTGTGGATCGCATTTCACAGGATTTATGGGTAACATCATAAATGGAAATAGTTATAAGTTGAGATATATGATGAATGGTAGTTAATTACGCGAGCATGCAAAATGACTCATGTCAAATCAAACTGAATATGCGATCCAACGTCTTAAATTGATCGATAGATACTTGATGTGAAGGTGTAAGAGATTTGATTTTAAATGATAAATGATGATTAACTGCATTTAACAGAAATAAGGTTTTGATAGATTCATATCTACTTCGAGCATGTGTTGAAATGATTGAATGCCAGATTTATTTCAATTACATTTTCCTCTCTTTTCTCTATATTATTAATGTTTGCTCTGATCGCTTGAAATCAGGAAACCACTTAACGGAGCGGGGGAAATAGAAATGAGTAAGAAAGGTAAGGAAATTTCTGAAGCACCATATACCAAAGACTCAGATATGTCTCCCCTGTTCTCAGACACCACCTGCAACAAGGAATTCAGAAGTTCTTCGTGGGAGGAAATGTATAATCTTTTCGAGGATGAAAAGCTAAGGGTAATAGTCAAAGTTGCTTCAGCAGGCACGCCTATTTCTTTAGACCCGACCTACTTCGACGTTGCATGCTCATTCATCCATAAGGTAGCAGCAAGGCCAAATATTATCCCCTATATAGATGTGGTTAAGTGGGTAATTTACCACTTAAACGTAGAAGATAGAACATTCAAGGGTTCAAAGGGTGAGAATATTGAGTCATTTAGGGCAGAAGATTTGAGGACAATGTACCACCTACCCGTCCCGCATCAGAATTATGACAAAGATTTTCTTCAAAGCTTCAGAGCAGAACATCCAAACCTAATGAAAGTCATAAAGGAATGGAAGGAAGACCAGGGCAAGCTTAAACAAGATAAACTTGGTAAGTACCCAATAGCACAAATTCCTTCCCCCTTATTGTTATGCTACCGATATGTTGTCTAGATTATATGAAAAACCAGACACCACTAGGTTTTCTGTAGATTGGGTCCCATTGATTGACGCAATCGTCGATTCCTTAATTTTGAATTGGGAAAATATCCTATATGATAATATAACTAGAAACATCATGGAGTATAGGAATAAAATAAGTGTTTCATCTAGAGAAATACCCCCCTTTTATATGAGTGCCTATGTCATGGATGCAATTTTATTTTCTTATATTTTTCCTACGATGGGATGGAAATGGACAGGCCAAGACCCTACCCCAATCCACATTTACAACAGAGCTATTTGGGATTCAGACTTCCATTTTATTTTTTACAAAATTTTCCATAGAGTCATGTTGCCTATACAATAGATGATATTCAAGAAAGCCCCTAGGGTTTCCAAAGAGGCTAGTATAGATATTCTTCCTGTTTCTAGATGGTTCACAGAGGAAAATTTCACTTATGTTAGAGTATTTGGGAGTTATGCTTCTCCTCACGTCTTGCCATATCATGTTCCTGATAAGTTACTTGCAAGAGAAATTGCTTACCAGCTTGTTGTAAATGGTATTTCAAAACAGCTTAAAGTTGCTAAGAAGGCCGTTTGGCCTAATTTCCCTTTACAGTGCGGTACTTTTTCACTTTTTTGATATTGGTCATGCCTACAAATAAGTGTCGAAAGTTAATCTATTGAATTTGGCTGTAATTCCAAAATGACCATATGATCGAATGATGTAATTAAAAACTACATCACATAGCTCAATGTAAAACCTTTTGTGAAAGAGATATATAGATTTGATGATTTCTTTCAAGGCATTGAAAATTTTACATATGTACTTAAGTTTACATCCAGTTAACTCAATCAAGATGACTTGGAAGCCTTCCAAGCATATAGAAGTAAAAGATTGGAAAATATTCCTTTGGATTTATTGACTATTTAAGATGTAGACATACCTACTCCAAGTATTATCTTGGATAATGCAGTGAAACACATGTCTGAAGATGAGCCAGGACAATCAGAGCATCAATATCAGAATTTGGATCAATTTGAAAATGAATCCGAAAACCGAACGGAAAACCCAGAAAATATAATTGATAAAGTAATCCAAGAGATTTAAATGCAGGAGAAAGGAGGAAGTAATGGAACATAATCAACTTCCCAAGAAGTTCAACATAGTCAAGATACACATGATCAGTCAGAAAAGTCCCAACCAAAGAATTTGAATAGTGAATGGGATCAGTTTTCTAAAGCAATAAATATTCATAAAACAAATACAAATACTGATCAAGCTGCCATTTTTCAGACACATGAAAATTCTCAGAGGTTAGTGGAAACTGTTACTCCACTACAACAAGTTCCTGAAACTCATGATCAAGAGATCATTCTGGCTTATCCCACAGAACAGATAGTGTTACAAGTTGAGGAAATTCCTTCGCTGGATGTCTTCTACAGTCCTAGTCATAAGGTTCTAGTCAAGAGAATCAAAAGGAGAATAATTGATGATATAGTCACAGATATTACAAATGAATCTATTGATGTTTTGTGGAAAGATCCTCTAGCTGATCCTACTAAACATTTAACCAAAATATCATAGTTTGCAGGGGCATATGCTACTACCACTGTTGATAAAGCTACTGAGGTTAAAATGTTATTGAAGTAGAGAGAAGACCGAATACAAGAATTAGAGAGACTATTAAATCAAGAAAAGTCTAACTCCAGCGAGCAAATAGAATTGAAAATGTCCCAATTTCAGAAGGATTTCGAAAGTCTTAATTTACAGCATCAAGTACAACTCACTGAGAAGCAAGCACAACTGGAAGAAGTGACTAATAGATTACAAAGACAACCACAGTTAGAGCAGTTCATAAAGGAATAATTGGATGTAAATGCTAAGTTAAAGAAAAAAAAGAAGTATTTTTCCAACAGGTTTCTATTACTGGCTCTTGTTGTGACTCAAGCGAAATATTGATCCAGCAAGTAGCTATCCATAAAATTGAAAGTGAGAAGACCGAAAGGAAAATCAATGAACACATTCAATTGCAAGCGTCAGACTCAGGCAAGGAAGTTGGTCTACCCCAGATAGAAAATCCACAAGCAAATCTTATTTAAGGATTGAGAAGCACAGATAAAGCAAACAGAGAAAGCAACAACGAAAGCATCAAGGTTGACAAAGGAAATGACTGAATTTGTATGTGAACAACTGTTGAAAGCAGGACTTATCAAAGAGTGCACATTTCAAGTGCTCTCAGAAGTCAAACAAGTGGAAACAAAATGGAAACAAAAGGCAGAAATGTAGGATGAAACGATTAAAAAAGTAAATAAGTTTGATCAAGAAAATTATTGGAATTTTCTAATCAAACATTATCATCAGTACCAAACCCTGTAGTATTTAACAGATTCAACAATAAGATCGCAAAAAACACTCTCAAATGCGGTATTCAAGGGACATGTCAGATCAAATATTTCACAACCATCTCAGCTCAAGCCCATGCTAGATATTTGTCAACTTTGGGATCAAATCCAAAAGAAAAATCGGGATTGATAAGTCATATGGTTACTTTATTTTCCTAGATTGTGGTTAAAGTTAGTTTTACGAGGATGGTTGTTTGAAACCTCCTCTATTTTATGTAATAATATACTTTTAAAACATATTTAGTTTAGTATTCAAACCCATCTCATGCATTTAGAGAAGGGTCCAGAAAATTTTCAAAAACATTTGCAAAGAATGCACTATTGTAAGTTTGTGAATGCTTTGATGAATTAATGGAACACAGTCTGTTATCTTTTGACATTTGAAGCTATTTAACTAATGTTGCACTACTGTACTCTTTAAATTTCTTTAAAGTAAAGAGGAGCAGATATCCGCTGTCAGTTTACATGAGTAGAACTTCATACATATATTACTTCTATTCACTTGTATTAAGTCTTGCTTTCTAGATTGACATTCATCTCTTTATTGCACTATATATTTGAAATGCCATTATAGATGAATGTTACATGCAATTCTTTACTAATATTTGTCTGTGATTTCTTATCTGATATATAGTCACACATATGAATGCGATATACTTTTCACAATTCTTCTAAGCAAACTATTTTGTTAGAAGGATCATCTTACATAATTTTCATCTCTTTCGACTGTTAAATAATCTACATTACTAATAGTTGAAAGATATATCTTTAGATCGCATAAAGCGAAAAAACATCGGGTATATAGTAGAATAGATAATTTAGATAGATGCATGTGATAGATTAGAATCATTTTCCATTGCATCTTGTATAATCAAAACACACCCAAAATCATACTTATTGGGAAACTATTCCCACTATCCCCAGTCAGAGCCACCACACCAAATGGAAAGGAGTTTCTTTAAGGTCCGAACCGGGTGGTTTTCCCCCTTGTTGTGGCAGCAGAATTCCAAGGCCTCAACATATTGGCACTAGAAGGAGGGCGTTGTGAATGGAAAGAAGTTTTGATCAATCTAAAGGTCAATCTGAAAGTCTCTCTCCCTCTAGATCCCCATTAAATTCCATTAAATTATCTAGATCTTCATCTTTAAAATCTAAAGTTGATCATCCTTCTCCTAAGTCTCCTATGACACTCAACCCATACTGTCTCCCAATTTTTATCAAAATTTCCTTGAAGTTCAGTCTTTGATAGAAAATTTAGAGAGAATATCCATTTCTTCTGAATATACTAAATCTTCTCAAATATTGGATATCAGTATGTCGTCTTCTTTACAACCTCACAGAATATTAACTTGATTAGAAATTCAAAAGACAGAAATATTCCTTTTGAATTTCCCATTGATAGTACTCGAAAGAGAATAAAGAGGACTCAATCAGATTCAATCGTCAACGAGATTTTATCTCATTCACCTCCATTACCTCCACTCATTTCAACTACTTCCATTCCAACAATTAGTGTTACTTTAACTAGTTCCAATACTCAAACTAATATCCCTTCAACTAGTTCTAACACTCAGCCCGCCTCTTCTTCAACTCAAAGTCAATCCATCACATCTGCTCAAGGTCGAATGGAAGGCCAAGTACCTCCACAAAATGTACGACCATGGAACAATCCAGGGGCCGTAAATATATCTACTCCTCTTCACGCTCTACCAAAAGCACCTGAAAGATGGTTACCTAAGTTTAATCCCGATGATGGTCTTCCGACAGAAGAACAAATTCATAATTATATGTTAGCCATCAATCTAAAAGAAGTAGTTGAAGAGGATTGCGTTTTACAATTATTTCCATACACTCTCACAGGATCTGCAGTATCCTGGTATTTTTCACTGCCTGCTCACTCTATAACTAGCTGGAATATGTTTGAAGAACAATTTCTAGATAATTTTGGGGATGACAGGGCCACTGCTACGCTCATCAATGATTTGTCAAATCTAAAATCTAAATCGGGTGAGAAAATAAAATATTTTAATTCAATATTTAATCAATTACTCAATAAAATTTCTGCTACATTAGTTCCTGGTGCAGAAGTTCAAATTGAGTGGTATATTTCATCTCCTCCATCCAATATAGCTATTTTTGTTGATAGAGAAAAACTGCCGACACTTGCAGAAAACGTGAAGGAATCTCTATCTATAGAGAATGCATAACCACTCTTGAGAAGAAGAATTCTCAGGAATATAGAAAATCAAAGAAGGTATCCTTTAAATATGATTCAAAAAAGAAGCCATCTAAAGATCCGTTTGATGTAGAAGGTCTTCAGAAAGTTTAATTGAAGACTACGAAAAATGAGATGGAAAATATCAAGAAACAAGTCGCTGAAAGTTCTAGTTCAAAAAAGACTTTCAGACTCTTCAAGAAAGGTCAATACTCTAATACTCAACCACCGAATATCATATCTGACACTGAGTCTGATCAAGATAATGAGGAAGAGAAAACAGAGGAAGAAAAATATGATGAAGAAGAAGAAGTTGAACTAAACGGAATGTGGGATTTTATCCTACCAAGTGAAGAACAACAAGAAGCTTTACCTGTGAGTACAAGAATAAAAAATACTACTGAAGCAACGTAACCAAGTCAACAAAAAAAGAATTCAACTGCTACTAAGGATAAAACAGTAAGTAAAAAGTCTACTTCAAAGGCTACAAAAACAAGTCCTGTTACTTCAAATACTCCACCTACATCAAAGACAATGGTAGTCTCAGACACTATTGAGTATAATGTAGTTGAGGCTATGACGAAAACCAAGGCCAAAATTTCAATTCATGAGCTTACTAAATTAAAGCAGCAACAAAAGATCTTACTTAGAGAATTGAATGCAGTCCCTGCTTCATCTTTACCTGCTCCAGTAGTAGTGCAAGCTGCTAATGAAATGGGTAAGCCACCTTCTCCTTTAACTAAAATTGATGCTACAAATTTGATTATGATAAGTGATAGATCCATCTCTCATAATCCTCCATTTCTCTTGACCTATGAGATATTTAATAAAAATGTTCACAAGTGTTTAATAGACTCAGGGGCATCCTCTAATATAGTGCCAAAATTAGTTTGTGCAAAGTATAACATAACTCCTCAGGGTTCTCTTGTTCATATAGTACAACTTGATAAAACCAGAGTAGAGGTGGTAGGAGAAATAAATTATGTTTCTATCAGATTGTCATCAAATCCCAAGGTTTCTCAAATAACCAATATATTGATGGCTGATATTCCTGAGTTTTATAGTTCAGTTTTAAGCCAAGATTGGTCTAAAAAACTTCATGGATATTTTTCAATGGACTAGTCGCATATGTGCCTACCATACAATGGAAAGCCAATTCAAATCTGGATAGACTGTGAAAATTTCATGAAACATATAGTTACCAATCTTGAAGGAATAAAAAAGCGAGTACCATTCAATAATAACATTATTGGAAACTACTCAGTAGAATCATTTTTGGGAAATTTCAATGCTCAACCATCACCCTTTTTTGATAATGCAGTTATTTCTCAGATCGAGATTTTTTCCCAAACAAACATTTCAAAATGTATTAGTTTTGTAGATAAATGAGTAGTTAACTCTTTATTTTGACGGTTCTAAATATGAAGATGGTGCAGGCGCTGGCTACATTTTAGTAAGCCTAGAAGGATAAAAAACCATGTTAGCCTGCAGACTTGAATTCAATTGCACGAACAATATAGCTGAATACAAAGCATTGGTCCAAGGTTTGTACAAAGATATTGATCTTAACATCAATTATCTTAAAGTCTTAAGATTTCGGAATTCATTGTTAGATAGGTAAGAAATACCATTCATTGTAATTCTGGACATTTAAAACATTACCAATCATTAGTCCAAGAATTGACCATTCATTTCTTAGCATTTAATATTTATTCCGTGTGTATAATGTAGAATTCTAGTGCCAATCTATTGGCTAATGTAGCATCAAAGTTAATTCCATCCCAAGGGTTTAGTCCTGATAGATTTTCATTGAATTAATTTTTATACCATCTATTCCTGAAAATATTACCAATTGGAGAGTATTCAATAATGATTCAGATATCATAGATATTTTAACATCTGAAGGATCTTATGATAGTCAAATTTTGGGTGAAAATGAACATGACATTCAGATTAAGGAAGAACAAGACAAAAATCCAGTTCCTAAATCAGTTGTCAAGTTAGAAGACCTATATGGTCTGAAATATAGGTTTAAAAGAGTTACTAACTCAAAAATTCAAAGCTCTACCTTAATATTTGAGTTAGTAAATCTAGGAACTGACGAAAAACCGCAAAATGTCAATTTAGGTCTTGGTCTATCTTCCGAAGAAATATTATCATTTATCAGGTTGTTTAGAACGTTTAAAAGTATTTTTTCTTGGGATTATACTGATCTCAAAACATATGATACTTCTGTGATGTAACACACAATTCCTATGAATTTAGATGAAAAAACTATACATCAAAAATTGAGGAATATTCACCCTAATCTTGAAAATCAAATCAAAACAGTGCTAAACAAACTCCTCAAGGCAAAAATCATCTTTCCACCTAGGAATTCTAAATGGATTTCAAATTTAGTACCCATCAGGAAGAAAAATGGAGATATTAGAATTTGTATTGATTTTAGGAATTTAAACAAAGCATGTCAAAAGGAAAAATTTTCATTACCAACCATGGAACAAGTACTGCAAATAGTAGTTGGTTCTAAATTTATGTCTTTTCTAGATTGATTCTCGGGTTATAAGCAAATTATCGTACATCTAGATGACAGACTAAAGACTACATTCAGGACTAAGTGGGGAACTTACGCCTATCAAAAGATGCCATTTGGATTAATTAATGCAGGTGCCACTTTTCAGAGAGCTATGGACACAACTTTTAGGGGTATTATTAATGAATTAGTGGTTATTTATCTAGATGACATTACTGCATTTTCTAAACAGGAAACCAATCATGTGAGAGACCTAAAGCAAGTCTTTGAGAGATGTAAAAGGTATGGCATCTCATTAAACCCAAAGAAATAATTTTTTGATTTAGATGAAGGAAAAATTCTAGGATTCATTGTATCAAAGAAATGTATCTATATCGATCTTGAAAGAATTGAAAATATCAAAAGAATTCCTTTCCCTCATAACAAAAAATCTATGCAGTCGTTTCTTGGGAAAATTATTTTTGTTAAAAGTTTTGTCCCTGAATTTTCACAAATAATTTTACCATTAAAAAACATTTTAAAGAAAAAATCAGTCTTTAAATGGGGACATAATGAAAGAGAAACATTTGATTTGATCAAACAATTTATTGTCAATGCTCCATCCCTGACTACCCCCAATTTTCTTAATCCTTTTACTTTATATACTTTTTCATCAGATACATTATACGCTGCTGTTTTAACACATCTTAATGACCAACAAATTGAAGCACCAATATCATTTTTCTGTTCCAATTTACAAGGTGCAGAACTAAATTATTCATTTGTAAGCAAGCATTGGCTGTCTTTAAGGCTATAAAGCATTTCAGGAAATTTCTCCTAAAAACTCACACCAAAATCATAGTTCCATTCTCTATAGTGAGATAAGTATTAATGCAAAGAGAATTAGGATAGAAAAGGGCTAACTAGGTTACCTCTTTACAAGAATATGATGTAGAAATTAGACCCTCTAAAATTTTTAGAGATCAAGGTTTTTGCAGAATGCTAACATGAGCATCCCATCTATCATCAGAAGAAGATTCAGGTAAAATTGTGAAAATATCAGAGGTAAGCCGCAATGATGCACAATCTCAATACACTGATCTCATATTTTATTTGAAAAATGGATATACTTCGACCCAACTCAGTTACAAAATGAAACGTGCTTTGAGATTAAAGGCCAAGAAATATGAATTAATCAATGATGTATTTTTTAGGAGAATTTTTGATTTTGTACTATTAATATGCTTAGAAAAATGAAGCTTGCAGGAACTCCATGATGGACCAGTTGGAGGAAATTTTGGAGGAAATACGATAGAACGCAAAATCCTGCATGCAAGTGACTATTGGCCTACACTTTTCAAATATGCTCACAAATATGTAAGAAAATGAAAAGTGCGTAAAAGTGCATCTGGAAGACGAAGGAAGCCATCCTTCCCATTACAACCAGTTCATATTGAGCAACCATTTGAACAATAGGAATTAGATATAATGGGTGATATTGTCCCTAACTCTTCCAAACAACATAGATATATTCTCACAACTACAAATTACTTTAATAAAATGGGTGGAAGAAATTTCATTAAAGGTAGCCAACTCTGAGAATATCATTGATTTCATCGACCAATATATCATAACTAGATTTGGTTTACATACGGCTTTAATGTTTGATAATGCATCTTACTTCTCAGGAACTGCTATGATGAAATTTGCAATCAAAAGAGGTTTTAAACTTAAATATTCTGAAAATTATTACCCACAAGGAAATGGTTTAGTAGAGTCCACAAAAAAAAATTATTAGAATAATCAAAAGAACTGTTGATCGAAACCAACGAAATTGGCACAAGTCATTGATATTTTCTCTTTGGGAAGATCGAATAACTTAGAAAGCTTCTATTGGCACCTCTCCATTCAATATTTTTTATGGAAAAGAAGCTATTCTTCCTACGAATGTAGTTATTCCCTCTCTTGCCTTAGTTAAATTCATTGATGAATCTCCTTCTTCTTCACTACAACTTAGACAATGTAAAATTCTTAAGTTAGAATAAGAAAGTGAAAAAACTAAGTATACTCATGCACACCATCAACAAATAGTAAAAGCTTCACTTGATTCAACTTCTGTTACTCCAAAAAAAAGTCAAATTGGCGATCTGGTATTGAAATGGGACAAAGCACATGAGGAAAAAGGTAAACAAATGAAGTTTCAAAAACTATAGCTAGGTCCATTTCAAATAATTGAAGAAATAGGCAAATCAACATTCTTATTGCAAGATCTATTAGGCAAAAGAGATTCTTTGCCTGTTAATGGGCAAATTTTGAAAAATACTTTTCATAGGAGGTAACCCCTTCTATTCCCTTTATACTAGTGTTTTTTTTTCTTTCCCTTAGGAAAATAAAAGTTTCTTAGGATAAATTTTTGGCTTTTCAAATAAACATCTCAGATGATCCTTTTTGATTTATGGCTTATAGAAATAAGAAATGTTAAGGAAACAATCGAAATATTTGAAAGACAAATAGATTTTATTTTCACTGAAAGATGCAATTTCATTGAAGTTACTTATTCTCTGATGAACTCTCATCTTTATATAGCATGATTATTCTGTTATCAGTCAAGAAAAGAATATTTAACATAGTAAAGACTCTTTGATAGAAAAGCAATCTAAAACTCAACATTATCATCCAAAAATCCTCAAAAGGACCAATGATTCACCCCGTTTGGGAAAAAATATTAATTTTTACAAGAAATTCAAAATTTATTATACTAGAAAATCCTAAAAGATAATAAGTCTCATCACGAGCTTGATTACTATGTTCATAGGGAAATAGTTAAACTGACATTACCAATACTGCCTACCAAAACAGGGTAATGACTTGAGATTATATCAAGAGGACAAAGAGTCTCATCAAGAGCCGCTTGCTCAGTTTAATTACAACTAGTGAACGAAATTGTCATTATTTGGTTACTAAGCCAAGACAATGGCTTTTAAGTAAATAAAAATATAATACAAAAAATAAAAAAACAATTTTCAAAAAATATCAAGTGTATAAGGTTGGAATTTATTTTTGGAAATTTTAAGAAAAACTGGATGGGACAATGAATCATTGTTGGGTAAAAGGTAACCTTGCCAAGAGCTTAAATTTCCTATTGGATCAGAGGCTCTACCTAAGATAAAAGAGTAAATATTTATAAAGTTGATCTGTAAGAGCCACCTATTTTATCTTTTGAACTGAGTAAAGATTGATATAGATTCTCATACTTATATTTTTAAAAGGGGAATTAATTTTAATTAAGAGAAATTGCGTTGCTTAGTAAGATATTATTTGTTTGAAATTAATTCCTACAACTATTTTTGTTTCATAAAAAGTTTTAGAAATTTCAAAAATTTAGTCAGAGATAGTTGGTTCTCCCAAGTGAATCGCCAATTGGTGTGTTATACAACAAACCCCATTTATTTTAATAAATGGGGACCCTTTAAAAATAATTAAGAAATTCATTTAATTTAATTTTTAGATTAAGTCAAAAAACTTTAGGAAATAAAGTTTCTTTTTATTTTTCCACTTTCATCCCTTAGTGCGCATCGCAATTTGCATAGCTTATAAACTCAAATGACTTAAAATCCACTAAGTCGTGCGGGTAGTGATATGCGCTAAGCTCTTTCCAAAGTCATATCAAAATTTTACTGCAAACTCTTCAATCACTGTTTTAAACCAAAATTGCATCGCACCTCATTTAAACGATCAAACTTATAAGAAATTTGGTGAAAGTTGCGATTATGCAGATGCAATGAGCCAATAAATAAATAAACATAAAGTTCCAAAGTCCAATAAAGCACAACCACTTGAATTTTGAAATGCGCACTTCGCATCACACAGGACTTAACTAAAAGAAAACTCATTTACCGCATAAAAGTTGCGATGTGCGATTTGCGCTGATCGCATTTCACAGGATTTATGGGTAACATCATAAATGGAAATAGTTATAAGTTGCGATATGCGATGAATGGTAGTTAATTACTCAAGCATGCAAAATGAATCATGTCAAATCAAACTGAATATGTGATCCAACATCTTAAATTGATCGATAGATACTTCACGTGAAGGTGTAAGAGATTTTTTTTAAATGATTATTGATGATTAACAACATTTAATAGAAATAAGCCTTTGATAGATTCATATCTACTTCGAGCATGTGTTGAAATGATTGAACGCCAGATTTGTTTCAATTATGTTTTCCTCTCCGTTCTCTATATTTTTAATGTTTTCTCCGTTCGCTTGAAATTAGGAAACCACTTAACAGAGTGAGGGAAATAGAAATGAGCAAGAAAGGAAAAGAAATTTCCAAAGCACCATATACCGAAGACTTAGATATGTCTCCCCTATTCTCAGACACCACCTGCAACAAGGAATGCAGAAGTTATTGGTGGGAGGCAATGTATAAGATTTTTGAGGATGAAAATCCAAGGGTAATAGTCAAAGTTGCTTCAACAAGGGCGTCTGTTTCTTTAGACCTGACCTACTTTGATGTTGGATGCTCATTCATCCATAAGGTAGCAGCAAGGCCAAATATTCTCCCCTATACAGATTTGGTTAAGTGGGTAATTGACCACTTAAACGTTGAAGATAGAATATTCAAGGGTTCAAAGGGTGAGAATATTGAGTCATTCAAGGCAGAAGATTTGAGGACAATGTACCACCTACCCGTCCTGCAACATAGTTATGACAAAGCTTTTCTTCAAAGCTGTAGAGAAAAACATCCAGACCTGATGAAAGTCATAAAGGAATGGAAGGAAGACCAGGGCAAGCTTAAATGAGATAAACTCGATACGTAGCCAATAGCACAAATTCCTTCCCTGTTATTGTTATGCTGCCAATATGTTGTCTAGATTATACACAAAACTAGACACTACTAGGTTTTCTGTAGATTGGGTCCCATTGATTAACGAAAGCATCAATTCCTTAATTTTTAATTGGGAAAATATCCTATATGATAATCTAGCCAAAAACATCATGGAGTATAGGAATAAAAGAAGTGTTTCATCTAGAGAAAGACCCCCTTCTATATCAGTGCCTATGTCATGGACGCAATTTGCTTTTCTTCTAGTTTTCCTACCATGGGATGGAAATGGACAGCCCAAGACCCTACCCCAATCCACATTTACCACATAGATATTTGGGATTCATAATTCCATTTTCATTTTTACAAAATTTTCCATAGAGTTATGTTGCCTATGCACCAAATGATATTAAATGAGAAAGCCCCTAGGGTTTTCAAAGAAGCTAGTACAGACATTCTCTCTATTACTAGATGGTTCACAAAGGAAATTTTCACTTATGTCATAGTATTTGGGAGTTATGCTTCTCCTCACGTCTTGGCATATTATGTTCCTGATAAGTTACTTGAAAGAGAAATTGCCTACCATCTTGTTGTAAATGGTATTTCAAAACATCTTAAAGATGCTAAGAACGTTGTTTGGAATAATTTCCCTTTATAGTGTGGTACTTTTTCAATTTTTGATATTGGTCATGCCTACAAAGAGGTGTCGAAAGTTAATCTATTGAATTTGGCCATAATGCCAAAAAGGCCATATGATCTGAATGATGTAATTAAAAACTAAATCATAGAGCTCAAAGTAATTTTTTTTTTGAAAGAGATAGATAGATTTGATGATTTCTTTCAAGGCATTGAAAAGTTTTCATATGTACTTAAGTTTGCATCCAGTCAACTCAATCAAGATGACCTGGAAGCCTTCTAAGCATATAGAAGTAAAATATTAGACAATATTCCTATGGATTTATTGACTATTGAAGATGTCGATAGACCTACTCCAAGTATTAGCTTGGATAATGAAGTGAAAGACATATTTGAAGATGATTCAGGACAAATTAGAGCATTAATCTCAGAATTCAGATCATTCTGAAAATGAATCCGAAAATAGAAAGGAAAATCCATAAAAGATAATTGATCAAGTAATCCAAGAGATTGAGATGAAGGAGAAAGGAGGAAGTAATGGAATATACTCAACTTCCCAAGAAGTTCAACACAGTCAAGATACACTTGATCAGTCAGAAAAGTCCCAACCAAATAATTTGAATAGTGAATGGGATGATTCTTCTAAAGAAATAAATATTCCTAAAACAAATCCCAATACTAATCAAGCTGCTAGTTTTCAGACGCTTGAAAATTCTCAGAGGTTAGTGGAAACTGTTACTCCACTACAACAAGTTCTTGAAACTCATGATCGAGAGATCATCTCGGCTTATCCCACATGTTATCACACTTAAAATTTTCAAAATTTGTTTTGATAAGGTCACCATAGGTTTCATCTTGTGTTATGTTGGGTCATGCGTCTTAAGTCTAAAACCCACCATCAGTCATGTCATATCAGTCAAATACACTCCATGTCATTTATTTTTCACACCCATGCCTTCAAATTACAAAAATGAGCCACTTGTCATTTTTTCACAGTTTCGTAGTGAATACAATGACATAACAACAAATTTCACTACAAAACTACTTAAATATTCTGTAGCAAATATGCAAAAAGAAAATTAATGAATTTGTTATTTTCTATTGGTTTTTGGGAAAGGTGAGATCACATAGTAGGTTATGATAGCTATCCAACATGTGAAATCATAAGTGCTTGTCATCATTCCACCTTCATCCCTCCATTTGTCATTTTCACTCTCATATTCGAATTTCATCTTTTTAAACAAAACACCCAAGCTCCTCTCTATCATTAAACCTTCAACCTTTGCATGAAAAACATCTTAGTGTCATCCTTGAAAATTTTAGCTATGTGGCAAGCAGCTTGCTCTCCAATTTTCTTTTTACAGGCGTCACATTTTTAAGAGGGCAGCTTGGTTATAGAGTGAGATGGCCATGCAAAAGAAAGCATACAAAGGAGGCTTCATGGTTATATAGGAGCTCATGGAACTTAAGATATTCATGGAGGACCCTATCTTTGATGAAGCATTCACCAATTCAGGTTTGCTTGAATTTCTGCTGGAGCTACAAGGGAATTTGATGCTTTTTTTGAAATGTGTGAGCAGTCAACTTCAAGAGAAGATTTTGGGTGAAAAAAGATGAATTTTACAATACTGAGAGAGGTTATTTTCAATAAAAAAACAAGGAAAAATAACCTCTTTCAATTTTCTAACAAGTGCTACAAATTTGGAGATTCGAAGATGCCTTTGGGACCTATTTTCAGAATTCAGAATTTTCCTATTTTATACATGTTTTTCTAATGCAGATTCTAGACAGCTGGAGATGGTTTTCAAAAAACCAAGACAGTTTTTTCTTCAGAAAGAAATGATTTAAAAAAAACTCCTCCCATTGTGCAACAACTATCATGGATAGGGATATAGGAGCTCATCTATGAAACTTATTTTTTTCAGAAAAAACAGAGTCATTTTATTGGTAAATTAACTTGCTAAAGGTGAAATGATGCTTTTTGAAGAGGTAAGAGGCATTTTGAACCAAATGTGTCTTATAATACTTCATCATATCCATTTGCAGACATACAAGTGAAATTTTTAAGAAAAAGGGAGAATTTTGAATTTTCTGCACTTTAGGTAGTTTCGTAGCAACTCGAGGCTTGAAGCCCAAAATCTGCTACCAAACTGTTGTAGGTGATTATATGGAAAAAGGGATGGATAAAATTAAATTCAAGGCCTGGAATTTTTTTTTTAGCTCTTTAAACTCAACAAACATGTATACATTAACAAAGAGAGCTAAAATTTGACTTAGATGGCTGAAATGAGTTTGCTACTAAACTACGCTACGAAATTTCCTATTGCACTCTGTTTTTGCAGCCTAGTGTTTTTATTTGTATTTTGATGTTTGGAAAGTGTATTAAAAGACAACCAACCACGTGGAGGCATTCCAAGGTAGAAGTGGAACATTCCAGCAGAGATTTGGTCTTCTACAAAGTTGTCTTTTTCACCAACTAAGTAAAAGATAGTCAGCAAGTGTCATGTCATCGTTTCCTTAAAAAAAGGATGAATGTTTCTTAGAAAGTGAAGGAATTTATATCTTGGTGATGGTCAGTGCTACTTAATCACATGATAATTTTTGATGTAAATAGGCTGTCCTTTCAGTTAAATATGCAATTAATAAGTAGTAGAGTCCCAATAGGTCTCTAACTCTTAAAGTTAGTATGTGTCTGTTTTATTTCCATGAATCTAGGTTATGGTTGAGTGAAGTGTCAAATCAAAGAGTGATCTAGCTAGATGGAAGATCCTATTTAATTCACAAAGGTCTATTCATATGGAGAACTTTGAATGAAAAAGTGTTGGGAAATGTTATTTCAGAAGACTAATTTGTAAAGCTTTGGAGTTTCAGCAATATACAATGACAATACAACTTTTCTTGACTTGAGATTCTTATTATGTTTTAATGAGTTACTGTTGTATCTCTCTTAATGTTTTTCATCCAATGTATTAATGCTTGATTACTCAGAACTTGTGTTTCTCATGCTCTGACTTCCTTTAAGAATTAAGCTATGGTATATCTCTCTTAATATTTTTCTTTCAATATCTTGATGTCTCATTACTCAGAATTCGTGTTTCTCATGCTCTGACTTCTCGTGAACATTAAGTTATTGAATATTTTCTATGTGTGTTGTCATTTAATTGAAGCATCTATAAGCCTCATCTTCCACAAGGAAAATCATTCTCAATGAATTCTCTAGCACTGACTCCATAAGCCCAATGGTAGTAAACCTTATACATTTTTCACCTGCATACAAACCCATTCAAAATACTATTACAGAGTTAGCCATCTACTTTCAATTTATTCATTGAATATGCTTTATCATTTTGAGAGAGCCCTCTCAGTATCGAAAGGTTAATTTCCAGTTTCAAGTGTTTTGAAATAGTTACTCCAAGTTGACCATTGAAGCAGCCCCTTAGGACTCAATTTGGTGATAACATTTTGGCGCCATTGCTAGGGATCGAAGGTGTAAATTTTCTCCAAGAATAACGACAATGTTCAGATTTGAATTCTGATGGTGAATAGAAGTCAAACACAGGAAGGTTGTACCTTTCACTTGGCGACTCCATTTTTCAAGATCCCGAGCTTCAAAGTTCAGAGCGACTTCACTGCCAAAGAATCCAATTTTCAGAACATTGATGGTGATCCAAGATAACAAGGTATGTGGCAAACCCTTTATATGATGAAATGTTACAAAGTGTAAGAGATGAGTTAGCAAAATTTCAGATAGATGAACATTTCTCAACAACAGTATTCCGTTGTTTGAAATTCAATCAACTCACAACTGAAAATAAATTTTATTTTCTTGGTTTAGTTGCTGAAAGATCAGAAAATGAAATTGAACTATTCGATGTTCAAATTGAATCATATGATTTCCAAGATCCTAAACATTTCTTGGAAAGTCTTCCTCCTTCGAAAAAAGAGGAAATTGTTATTCCATTTGACTTGCAGATAGAGGAAGAATATGCTTATGAGCTTGATATTGTAGAGTTGGAATCAAGGTTCAACCTTGATCAAGAAAATGAAAAGGATATCCAGGACCAATTTGTCATTGAGAGCTGAAAAGGGATATCAATCAAATTACGTCTTCTATGATCCCATAGCTGATTACATGGAAGAGTTCTATAGTCCAAATTTTATATTATTTTTTCACTATGAAAAACAGACACATTTTCTGTTACCTTTATCATTTCAGAATACAATTTGCTTTTGGTTTAAGCACAATCAAGGAGTTCAGGTATCAACTCAACTCATTGAATGACTTTATTGGAGGTTTCATGTCGTTTGAATCAAACATGAACATTGTAGCTGTTAGGGTAGGTAGAAGGGTGTGTGAATAAGCTCAAGTATTATGAGAATATTTTCAACATGTACAATAGTCTTCAGCTTGGATTTGATTTTTCAACAAGCTTGAGCCCAAGGAGAAGGCAATAAGAGCTTGGCGAATTCTTCATCAATTTAAAAAAAAATTCAATTTCTTGAGATAAGGAACTGTATCTACAAGTTCTTTGCTGTACAATAGGGGCACACCATCACTAGTGGAGCCACTGTTATCACACTCAAAATTTTCAAAATTTGTTTTGATAAGGTCACCATAGGTTTCATCTTGTGTTATGTTGGGTCATGCATTTGATGACGAATTTATAAAATCATGTTTATCCTAAGTCTAAAATTCACCATGAGTCATTTCATGTTAGTCAAATACACTCCATGTCATTTTCTTTTCGCACCCATGCCTTCAAATTAAAAAAATGAGCCACTTGTCATTTTTTCACATTTTCGTAGCGAATACAATGGCAAAACAACAGATTTCGCTATGAAACTACCTAAATATTCTGTAGCAAATCTGCCAAAATAAAATTGATGAATTTATTATTTTCTATTGGTTTTGGGGAAAGGTGAGACCACTTAGTAGGTTGTGACAACTATCCAACATGTGAAATCATAAGTGCTTGTCATCATTCCACCTTCATCCCTCATTTATCATTTTCCCTCTCATATTCGAATTTCATCTTTTTAAAAAAATCACCCAAGCTCCTATCTATCATTAAAAATTCTGCCTTTGCATGTAAAAAATCTTAGTGTCATCCTTGAAAATTTTAGCTTTGTGGCAAGCAACTTGTTGTCCAATTTTATTTTTACATGTGTCACATTTTTAAGAGGGCAGCTTGGTTATAAAGTGAGAAGGCCATGCAGAAGAAAGCATACAAAGGAGGCTCTATGGTTATATAGGAGCTCATGGACCTTAAGCTATTCATGGATGACCCTAGCTTTGCTGAAGTATTCACCAATTCATGTTTTCTTGAATTTCTGCTGGAGCTACAAGGGGATTTGCTGCGTTTTTTGAAATGTGTGAGCAGTCAACTTCAAGAGAAGATTTTGGGTGAACAAAGATAAATTATGAAATAGAGAGAGAGGTTATTTTAAAGCACAAAAAAAGGAACAATAACCTCTTTAACTTTTTAATAGGTGTTACCAATTTGGAGATTCAAAGATGTCTTTGGGACATATTTTAAGAATTCAAGATTTTCTTGTTTTATACATATTTTTCTAATGCAAATTCTGGACAGCTGGAGATGGTTTTCAAAACACAAAGAGAGGATTTTCTTCAGAAAGAACTGATTTACAAAAAACTCCTCCCGTTTTGCAATAGCTATCCTGGATAGGGAGATAGGAGCTCATATCCGAACCCGATTTTTTCAGAAAAAATAGTCATTTTTTTTAATTTCTGGAATCTAAGTTTCTGTGATCCATCATATAAATTAGCAAAATTCTTTCGGTAATAATCACATGAAATGGAATGCCGTCGACGCGTTTCGAACCAACTAGTGTGGTTCATCATCAAGACTATGTGAGAGATCAGATCCAGACATTAAGTATAAATAGATGTAGAAATGGTTCAACTAGCCGTTAGGATAACGGCTAGTTTGACTTTGAAAAAGTAATTATTCCATTATTTATTTATTTATTTATTTATTATTATTATTATTATTTTATTTATTTATAAAATATTTAATATATTTATACAACTAATTAATCAATTAAATTAACATAATGGTAAGTTATTTAACCACTATTGGTTAAATAACTTACCATTAGATTAATTTAATTGAATAATTAGTTGTATAAATATATTAAATATTTTATAAATAATAATAAATAAATAAATAAATAATGGAATAATTACTTTTTCAAAGTCAAACTAGTCGTTATCATAACGGCTAGTTGAGCCATTTCTACATCTATTTATACTTAATGTCTGGATCTGATCTCTCACATAGTCCTGATGATGAACCACACTAGTTGGTTCGAAACGCGTCGACCACGTTCCATTTCATGTGATTATTATCGAAAGAATTTTGCTAAATTAATAGTCATTTTATTGGTAAATTAACTTGATAAAGGTGAAAATGATGCTTTTTGAAGAGGGTAAGAGGCATTTTGAACCAAATGTGCCTTATCATACTTCATCATATCCATTTGCCTACATACAGGTGAAATTTGAAGAAAAGGGAGAATTTTGAATTTTCTGCACTTAAGGTAGTTTTGTAGCAACTCTGAGGCTTGAAGCCAAAAATCTGCTACGAAACTGTTGTAGGTGATTATATAGAAAAATGGATGCATAGAATCAAAGTCAAGGCCTAAAATTTTTTTTTTAGCTCTTAAAACTCAACAAACATGTCTACATTAGCAAAGAGAGCTAAAAGTTGACTTAGATGGTTGAAATAAGTTTGCTACTAAACTACGCTATGAAACTGCCTATTGCACTCTGTTTTTGTAGCGTAGTGTTTTTAGTTTCATTTTGATGTTTGGAAAGTTTATTAAAAGAAAAAAAACCACGTGGAAGCATTCCAAGGTAGCAGTGGAACATTCCAGCATAGATTTGGTCTTCTACAAAGTTTTCTTTTTCACCAACTCATCAAAAGACAATCAACAAATGTCACGTCATCATTTCCTTTAAAAAAGGATGATTGTTTCTTAGTCATTGAGGGAATTTATATCTTGGTCATGGTCAGTGCTACTTACGCACATGATCCTTTTAGATATATATAGGTTGTCCTTTTGGTAAAGCATGCAATTAATAAGTAGTAGAGTCCTAATAGGTCTCTAACTCTTAAAGTTAGTATGTTTCTGTTTTATTTCCATGAATCTAGGTTATGGTTGAGTGAAGTGTCAAATAAAAGAGTTCGATGATCTAGCCAGATGGAAGATCCTACGTAAGTCACAAGCTATATTTATATGGAGAAATTCGAATGACAAAAGGTTGGGAAATGTTATTTCAGAAGACTAATTTGTAATTTTTTGGACTTTCAGCAATATACAATGACAATACAACTTTTCTTGACCTAGGATTCTTATTATGTTTCAATGAGTTATTGTTCTATCTCTCTGAATGTTTTTCCTCCAATGTCTTAATGCTTGATTACTCAGAACTCATGTTTCTCATGTTGTGACTTCCTTTAAGCATTAATCTATGGTATATCTCTCTTAATATTTTGCTTTCAATATCTTGATGTATCATTACTCATAATTTGTGTTTCTCATGCTCTGACTTCCTTTGAACATTAAGTTATTGAATATTTTCTGTGTGTGTTTTCCTTTCATTGAAGCATCTAAAAGCCTCATCTTGCACAAGGAAATCCATTGTAAATTAATTCTCTAGCACTGAATCCATAAGCCCAATGGTAGTAAACCTTATACATTTTTCGCCTACATACAAACACATTCAAAATACTATTACAGAGTTAGCCATCTGATTTCAATTTATTCATTCAATATCCTTTATATTTTTGAGAGATCCCTCTTAGACTGGAAAGGCTAATTTCTAGTTGCAAGTGGTTTGAGATAGTTACTCCAAGTTGACCATTGAAGCAACCCATCAAGACTCAATTTGGTGATAACACCACAGAACATATAGTGTTACAAGTTGAGGAAATTCCTTCACTGGATGTCTTCTACAGTCCTAGTCATAAGGTTGTAGTCAAGAGAAGAAAAATGAGAATAATTGATGATACAATCACATATCTTACAAATGAATCTGTTGATGTTTTATGGAAAGATCCTTTAGCTGATCCTACTGAACAATTAAACAAACTATCACAGTTTGCAGGGGCATATGCTAATGCCACTGTTGATAAAGCTATTGAGGTTAAAGTTTTATTGAAGTAGAGAGAAGACATAATACAAGAATTAGAGAGACTGTTAAATCAAGAAAAGTCTAACTCCAACAAGAAAATATAAGAAAATGTCCCAATTTCAGAAGGATTTCTAAAGTCTTAATTTATAGCATCAAGTACAAGTCAATGAGAAGCAAGCACAACTGGAAGCAGCATTGAACATATTACAAAGCCAGCCACAGTTAGAGTAGTTCATAAAGTAAGCATTGGATGAAAATTGTAAGTTAAAGCAACAACAAGAATTATTTTTCCAACAAGTTTCTATTATTGGCTCTTGTTGTGACTCAAGCGAAATATTGAGCCAACAAGTAGATATCTAGAAACTTGAATGTGAGAAGATCGAAAGGAAAAGAAATGAACACATTCAATGGCAAGCATTAGACTCAGGCAAGGAAGCTGGTCTACCCCAGATAGAAAAATCCCACAAGGAGATCTTATTTAAGGATTGGGAAGCACAGATAAAGCAAGCAGAGAAATCGGGAGCGAAAGCATGAAGGTTGAAAAAGGAAATTATTGAATCTGCATGTGAACAGTTGTTGAAAGTAGAAATTATCAAAGAGTGCATGTCTGAAGTGATCTTAGAAGTCAAACATTTGGAAACAAAATGGAAACAAAATGGAAACAAAAGGAAAAAATGCAGGATGAAATGATTAAAAAAATTAAATAAGTTTGATCAAGAAAATTATTGAAATTTTCTAATCAAACCTTATCATCAGTACGAGACCCTGCAGTCTTTAATAGATTCAATAAGAAGATCACATCCAACACTCTCAAATACAGTATTCAAGGGACAGGTCAAATCAAAGATTTCACAGCCAGCTCAGCTCAAGCCCATGCTAGATATTTGTCAACTTAGGGATAAAATCTAAAAGAAAAATCGAAATTCATAAGTTGTATGGTTACTTTATTTTCCTAGATTGTAGTTAAAGTTAGTCTTACGAGGATGGTTGTTTGAAACCTCCTCTTTTTTTATTGAATAATCTATTTTTAAAACATATTTAGTTTACTATTTAAACCCCTCTCATGCATTTAGAGAAGGGTTCGGGAATTTGTCAAAAATATTTGCAAATAATACACTATTGTATGTTTGTGAATGCTTTGATGAATTAATGGAACATAGTTTGTTATCTTTTGACATTTGAAGTTGTTTAAATGATGTTACACTACTGTACTCTTTAAATTGCTTTAAAGTAAAGAAGAGCAGATATCTACTGTTAGTTTACATGAGTATAACTTCGTACATATGGTACTTCTATTCACTTGTATTAAGTCTTGCTTTCTAGATTGACAATCATCTCTTTATTGAATTATATATTTGAAACATCATTATAGATGAATACTACATGCACTTCTATTCTAATATTTGTATGTGATTTATTATCTGATATATAATCACACACATGAATGCAATATAATTTTCACAATTCTTCTAATCAAATTATATTTTTAGAAGGATCATCTTACATAATTTTCATCTCTTTCAACTGTTAAATAATATGCATTACTAATAGTTCAAAGATATCTCTTTAGATCACATAAAGGAAGAAAAATCCCAAGTTTATAGTAGAATAGATAGTTTAGATAGATGCATGTGATAGATTAGAATCATTTTCCATTGTATGTTGTATAATCAAAACACAACCAAAATCATCCTTATCTGGAAACTGGTCCCTCTATCCCCGATCGGAGCCACCACACCAAATAGAAAAGGAGTTGCTTTAAGGTTTGGACCGAGCGGTTTTCCCCCATGTTGTGACAACAGAATTCTGAGGCCTCAACAAGATCTCAACATTCAACTAAATCCTAAGGATCCTCTTCAAATCCATAAAATCATGAACTACTTTCTAATATAAGATTTACAATATTTCAGAATATATCAATCCACACTAATCACTCATCAATCACTCATGTTCTCTTACATTCGAGAACATTTACAAATATGATTCTCAATATTTAATTAAATCCTATTCTAAATGTCTCACATAAAATCACTCAAAACATTGAAATTTACATTACTTAAATACTTAGGAAATCAACTCTTTCGAAAAAGATAAAACCCCCTAGATTCTACTAAATGTACAAATTTTTCGGAACCATGATGCTCCTGCGTCAGACTCCCAAGGTAGAAAATAATCATGATCTCCAGATCATGTGTCTTTAATAGTTGTCCTCCTGGATCCCAGACTTTGTTCTATAATTTTTCTTTGGTTGTTGCTGTTCTCCAGGTCTCCATACTTTATGTTGCATTTCCCCACTAGATATACTCTCATAGTCTGCTATTTTATTTCTGTTGTTGCTATTGCTTTGCTTCCTAACTGTTGTATTCTTCTCAGATACCTTCATCATCAACTTTATTATTATTTCAATTTCCATGTTCAGTTTATCTTCTTACTGGTACTCACTCTGCCAATTGTTGCTGCACTTTGTCCATTCATCTTCAAATTTCTTTTTATTACCTTCTCTTTGAAGTTGTTGGATTCTTACTACCGCCCTTACATCCTTACCCTCTTGCTGCTTCTGAAATTTTTTCTCATCTCCAAACAACCTCTGTTCAATATCTTTGATAAAAACATCATCAATATGTTGCACATCTTCAGGATCCTTGATCTGAATTATTGTTGTAGATTTTTCTCTGGACATTGCTGCAAATATTTATTCGGACATTGCTACCTCACAAACTTCTTGAATATCTTTTAAGATGTCTCCCTTTGCAACATCCATCTTCTGTTCACTACCTGCAAATTTACTTTCAAAAAGTAAATTGTTTTTTTATTCTTTGACTACAGTAACATTTTCTTCCTATGCTGCAGATCCTTTGTAGTCTTCATCATGTTCTTTCTTCTCTACTGGTGCTTTCAACCAATTCTCCAATACCTCCAATTATTTCTCCCATTTACTAACCAATTGTACATATGATTTTCCTTGGCTATATTCAGAAGATAACATAGTCTCATCCTCCATATTTATGAAAGTTTCCAGTGACTGTATATCACCTGCAAAATCGTCAAAACTTGCAATCACACACAATTTTTCAGTTGTAAAAACACAAGACTCAATTGTCTTATTTGATGATTCTGTCATCAAATCCTTTTTCTGTTCCAAGTCTTCTACATGACTCAGAAAATATTCAATGGTATTCATCTCAAATTCCTCAAGCACTTCACTTGATTGCTTGATATCCTTCTCCACTTCTTCTTGCTTTGGTCATCATTGTGAGCCAAACTTCCTCTGTTTTCAACTTTAACATTATGCTGCAAAAACAATACCTCCTCTCAACTATGTATGATCTTCCATATGAGATATAACTATCTCAAAACTCAAATGTAGTTTCTCTTCTTCATCGTCTTTGACATCACCTGCAAACATCCACAAATAATTAATTTCAAAATCATTAGACTCAATTACCTCAACTGATGTTTCAGACATCATTGCCCCATCTTCAAGTTCAAAAGGAACTTGTTTATCTCTAGCAACTTTGTTTTGTTGTAGTTCAATTCCTTCGAGATTTTCTATCCTCAATTGAACATCTATAATCTGCTCAAGGTTCCTCAGCTCTTCTATTAGCTGCATATTCACCTACTACTTTCTCTTCTCTTGTAGCCTATGCCATTTCACTTTCTTTCTCATAGTCCAACCATATCTCTGGTCTACCTTATTTCTCTACAACATATCCATCAATAATGCCAATTGGAAATTTATCTCAACTTTATCTCTCTCATATTCTTCATCACTCATTTGTCTGCATATGCCATTTTATTTGGCATCTTATTTCTTCACTTTGTGGCTTCTTCTCGAACCTCTGATATGAATATCAGTAGCCATATTCTTCTTCATCTTCATGAGCTCCTCACTCACTATAAGTTGTACTTAAGCTTCTGCAATAGAAAGTCCTCCCTGCTATATTTACCTCACCAAGATTTCCTCTATACTTGGTCACTTGTCCCCTCTCTAGAACTTTCCTTGAGCATTCCTCTACTCCTTCTAGGCTTCAACTCATATGAACTTTTGAGAACACAATTTTCCTCTTGTATTTCAATCACAAATGAAATACTAGGTTCTGGCCACACTCTTCTTTCACTCAGAAATCCTTACCAAGTTCTTTCATCACTACTTCTTAAGGGTGTGATATTATTTTGATGAGATACTTCATTAGCTGCAATTATCAATCTTTAATCTATATTTTATCCTAAAAAACTCAAATCAGAGTTAAATAAAACAATACCTGCATGAATTCAAAAGCAATCTCCATCTACTCTTCACATTCGAGTGAACCTCCATTCTCCTCAAGAAAACAACCATCACTTTGTCAGATTTTACTGTATGACTTTTATTTCTGCACTTGTCTCCACATTTTCAGATTTATAATCTGACTTCTTCTCCTCTGATCCGCAATCACGCTGAATCTTATTCGGTTCTACTACCAAATGTATTCTACATAGTTTAACTTTGCAATCTTCAATTATAACAATTTTCATTTACTCCATGCTCTGATACCAAATGATTCAACCATAAGGCCGCAAATAACCAAAGATGCAGGGTTGGCAGAATTAACCCCACACTACCCACTTTATCATTATGGATTCAATGCTATTCAAAATTCACCCATCCCTATGGGTTATCCCAAATACCTCCTTCTTCTTTCTTAAAAATCTCAATTCACCAACAGAACCCACTTTATAAAGATTAAAATTTTATACACATGCAGAAGCTTATTTTAAAAGTGGTTCTTTGGTTCTAAAGCTCATATATTAACTTTACCTTTAAATCGTGGTCGACTTCTTTACACAAAACTACTGACCTGTGGGTCATGGGCCCACATATATTCAGAAGCACTCAACAACGGTCACTTTATCATAAATTTAAACAAATAGAAATCACTCCCAAACAACATGCATACACGCAGAACTGTGGTTCTAGGGTCCCACAACATTTTGACCAATCATAAGCATATTGCACTTCACAACTTATACAACTTAACTCCTGCAATGTCACACTTCACACTTTTTAATGTTTAACCATAACTATACTCCTTATCCTATGCGATATGTGATCGCATTGCATCGCATTCAAAATATTTTACCGTGTGATGTATTAATGCTAAACTCTAAACCTGCCAATTTGCGATATGCGCCGGATCACTGGCTCGACACGTGGCTCTTCCCTTTATCACATCGCAAGTTATTTTGTTTAAATTGAAAATTCCTTAACACATAAACTCAACAATCGTTGATTTGCAATGTGCACTTGCATCTTTCACCGACACGTGTCCACTTTGCAGCTTTCCAAACATAAATTTGCGATGTAGTCTCTATCGTTTAATCTTAAACTTCAATTCTACGATTCGATCTTCATCATTCGATTGCCTCCTTTGGAAATATTCTAATTGTTTTCTTCCTTAGTAAATTTCTCTGCTCTCTACTGTCGCCGCTCTGTAACTCCGTTTCCTCCATGTCACTCCTCCTAAGCTTTCTTCTTGTGTGTTATTCACTCCAATTTAGGATTATCACGCTTACTGCATGCCTTAATCACTATTTCAATCCAGAATACAAACCACCATTCTGTATTACTTCTCTAAATCCATAATTCGTGATTTGTTTCTTACTCGATCTGTACACACATCCACTAGCTTCAAACTGGAATCACACAGATTCTACCTAGCCATTAAGTCCTTTATCACTTAGAAAGACTTATACATTCAATTTTAATTCATTCACTATGGTTTATCACACAGAAACCATAATTTATCAGTTACAGATCACTCAACACATAAAAGGAATGACACCCAGTCACAATGAATTCGATTTCCTCATTAATTAAATAAAAGTACAGATACAAATAAAAAACTTATTTACAATCTAGCTTTGGCCTGAAGTGCCTTTACATGGCCCTTTTTCTCTTCCTCTCTCTCTATTCCTGTAGGCTTACAATTAAGTTTTTCTCTCCAAGAATATATCTCCCTTTTTTCCCTCTTTGTGCCTTTGAGTCTTTACAAATATATACAAAAGGTTTTTTAAACAATTCTATTTCAGATCCTCAATCTTCTCAACTAATTTCTAAGAATCCTCTAAGTCCTCAATTAATCCCTAAAATATATTTTTTATCCCTTGAGGATCTCAACATTCAACTAAATCCAAAGGATCCTCTTCAAATCCATAAAATCATGAACTAATTTCTAATCTAAGATTTACAATATTTCAGAATATCTCAATCCACACTAATCACTCATTAATCATTCATGTTCTCCTACATTCAAGAACATTTACAAATATGCTTCTCAATATTTAATTAAATCCTATTCTAAATTTCTCACATAAAATCACTCTAAACATTGAAATTTACATTAATTAAATACTTAGGAAATCAATTCTTTTGAAAAACATAAGACCCCCTAGATTCTACTAAATGTGCAAACTTTTCAGAACCATGATGCTCCTGCATCACTTCCAATCATAGATCTATACTATGGTTGTTTTACCATGGGAGAATCATCATGAGGATTGAGGTTACATCTATTCACCATTGAAGTACTCACGGGTTTGCAGTCTTCCATCCCATACTTCTTCAGGATCTGCTTGAGATATTTTTCTTGTGAGAGAATGATGCCACCTTTTTCTTGTTGCACTTGTAAGCCAAGAAAATATGTTAGTTCCCCAAGTAAAGAAATTTCAAATTCCTGCTGCATAACAAAAGAAAATTTCTAACTCATGGATTCTTCCTTACTCCCAAAAATGATGTCATCAACATAAACAAAAATAATTAATAGTTTATCATCCTCACTTTTTGTGTATACATTACTATCTTCAAATTCTTTTTTGAAACCTTGTTGTTGAAGATATTTGTCAAGACGATAGCATGGGGATTGTTTTAGACCATATAGGGCCTTTTTAAGTTTGCAAACAAGTTTTTCATCATTTCCCAGAATGAATCCTTCTGGTTGTTCTATATAAACTTCTTCTTCCAAATCACCATTAAGGAAAGTAAATTTTACATCCATCTGATAAACCTTGAATTGTTGAAAACTTGAAAATGCATGACGCATTCTTATGGCTTCAAGTCTGGCTATTAGTGCAAATGTTTCTTCAAAGTCTATACCTTCTTGTTGAGCACACCCTTTACAAACAAGTCTAGCTTTGTTTCTAATTACATATCCATTTTCATTTAACTTGTTTTTGAATATCCACTTTGTCCCAATAACATTTTTATCATGCAGGTCTTGGAACTAATTCCTAAGTATTATTCTTTTCAAATTGATCAAGTTCTTCATTCATGGCCTGAATCCAACATTCATCTTTACTAGCTTGATTTACATTTTTTGTCTCAATGGTGGATAAAATGCTAGATAACTGGGATATCCTGCAAGAGTTCTTCTTGTTTGTACCCCTGATTCATTTTCTCCCAAAATTTGAGATTCTAGATGATTCTTTTGAACATACCTGGAAGGAGAATTTTCTCTTTTTGATGTATCTTCTTCTGGTGATTCATTAGGTTCTCCTTCTATATTATTATTATTTGATGAAGTAAAAATTCATCATCATCATCCTAATTTTTTGTTATTTCCCTTTTGTGAGTTGTGAGAGATTCATAAATCACAACATCAATACATTCAACAATCTTTCGAAGTCTCTTATTGTAGCATGTGTATGCTTTACTTCTAGAATAGTAACCAAGAAATATTCCTTCATCTGCTCTAGGTTCAAACTTACAAAGTTTTTCGTAATTTTTTTTGATATAACATTTTCTTCCAAAAAATTTAAAGTGCTTCACATTGGGAGTATTACCATACCAGAGTTCATAAGGATTTTTATCACTATTTACATGAACATGAGTCTTGTTGAGAATGTTTATTGCAGTATGAGCAGCTCACCCCAAAAGGTGTCAGGAGTCTCAAATTCATCAAGCATAGAACGAGCCATTTTCTGAACTGTTTGATTCATTCTTTCTGCCACACCATTTTTTGTGGAGTTCTAGCTACAGAGAACTGTCTTTTTATGCCATATTGTTCACAGAAATCAAAGAATTCATTTGATATGTATTCTCCTCCTTGGTTAGATTTAAGACATTTTATTTTTAGATCTAATTCATTTTCAACTAAAGCTTTGAAGACTTTAAATTTTTCAAATGATTCATCTTTATGTTTCAATAAACTGATCCAACACATTCTAGAAAATTCATCAATGAATAAGATATAGTATTGTTCTCCATGAGGTAAATTTTTCGTTACAGGTTTGCATAAATCAGTTTGTATAAGTTCAAGAGGCTTACTTGTTGATCCTTATTTGGCATTAAATTGAACCCTCATTTTCTTATTGAATTGGCATGATTTTCATATGGTACTTTCAGGTAAAGTGATGTTGGGTAGATCACGAACAAATTTTAGCCTGATTGATTTTCTTATTTGATAAAATCTCAGATGTCCCAATTTTCTGTGCCATAACCAATTTTCTATAGATTTACCCAGATAACATTTCTCTTGGCCACCTTTCAAAATATACAGATTTCTTAGTGTTCTTGTTCCTTTTATTATGGTATTTCCTGTGTCAAGTTCACAAACGTCACAATTTTATGATTGAAAGACAAATTCATTTCCTTGATCACACATTTGACTGACACTCAAAAAGTTATGATTTGATCCATCAACATACATAACATTGTTAGCTTAAAATTTTTCTTTTAGAAAAATAGATCCTTTACCCTTAATGATGGCAGGAGAGTCATTTCCAAAAGTAACATTCTTTTCCTTCTCTAATGCATTGTATGGAATAAGTTTATCTTTATCACCTTTCATGTGTTTTGAACATCGCTATAAATGTACCATTGATTTTCTTCTCCTTCTACAAATAAATCTATGCCACAACTTTCAAAGAGTAAGTCCTTCCTTCTCCATACCTTGGAACTTGTGGATATTTTCTCTTTTGGCTTAAGTTTTCTCCCGCATTCAGATTCCTCATGTCCAAAGTTATTGCAAAATGAACATTCAATTTCATCTTGAAGAGGAGAAAATTGTTATAAGTATTCTTCTTTGTTCCCGTCTCATTTATTTGCTTTCTTGATTCTCTGGTCATGATGGTTTTGTATGCAACACATTGAGTAGATTTGTGACCAAAATTATGACATGAGAAACATTGTCCATTAAAGAAGAAATTTATACGATCATAGAACCTTATAGTGTTGTTTACCTTTTGATTGATAATTCTGTTACTGTTCATCTTTGAATTTGAATGATCATGATTTACCTAGACATTGTCTTTGTTCTGTTGCTGAGTGACGAAGCTTTGCTGGCAAGCTTTTGCTGCAATTAGATAGCTTGTAGCTGAGAAATTTTCTGACTGAGAGGATTCACCAATATATCCAAGACCTGTCTTCACAAGAGGAGATTGTTGAACCTCGATCATTTCATATAAGGTTTCTGATCCTTTAGCAAATCTAATATTTAGAGCTTTTACTTTCTCAATTTCCTTTCTTAGACTTACTATTTCACATTCTAATATCTCATTGTGCTTCTCCTTTTATATGAGTTGATTCTTTAGAGTATGTATGGCTATTTTCTTCTCTTCCAAGCATATTTTGAGTTGAGGGATTTCTTGAAGAAAATAATTTTCTTCTAAAGCATCCATAAAAGTATCTTTAGCCTCACTAGTGTCTTTTTCAAATGCCATGAGCAGTCTAATATCTTGATCAGCTTCTTCTTCTTCACTATTTGACAAATCGTTACTATATTCATGAGTATAGTAGCTTTTTTTATTGACAAATCATCTCCTATTACCTTTTTCTAAATTCTTTCCTATCACGATTATCTTTATGGGGACATTTAGAAGCATAGTGATCCACTCTTCCACAAGAAAAACATTTGAAAAGAAGCTTACCTATGAACATTCCAGTTCCAAGTTGAAGTTTCTTTATGAAATTTACCTCATCTTTTTCTGACACATACCCTGATTCTTTTTTATCTTCCTTGTCCTTTCCTTTGGCAGTATCTTTAAAAGTGGCTTCTTTGAATTCAGATGGACCTCCTTTTCTCATTTCAAAAGCAGCCAAGATCCCATGAAGTTGAACAATAGTAAGAGTCTGTATATCCTGCTTCTCTTCAATACCAGACACTTTTGACTCGAATTTAGGAGTTAGAGATCCTAATATTTTCTCTACTAAAGTTGTGTCTCTTATGTTTTCACCCAAATTTCTCATACAATTTCGATCTGATCTAGATGCAAAAATAAACTAGCAATACTTTCATCATTATGCATTCTGATATTTTCATATTGAATTTTGAGAGATTGGAGTTTAACACTTTTTACCTTGGCATCGCCTTCATAGATTAGTATGATTTTGTCCCATATATCCTTTGATGTATTTAATTATTTAACCTTGACAAATTCTGATTTGGTCACGCCTCCCAATAATGCATTGACAAATTTTTCATTCGTTTCATAGTTCTTCCTTGCTGCTGGATCTATGGGAACTGCAGCTAGATATTGGTAACTACCTTCAACAATTTTCCAAACATATGCTCTAATAGACTGAAGATACGATCTAGTTCTTGTCTTCCAAAAGATTAAATTTTTTCTATTAAAGAGTGGTGGTCTGATAGATTTTGTTCCATCCTGATTGCTCATCTTGGATGATCTTCCTTCTAGCAATTAAGCTTCTTCAGAAGGAGTCGATCTGATTCCAATTTTTGGGAATAAAATACTAAGAGGGGGGGGGGGGGGGGGGGGTGAATCAGTATTTACAATAATCACAGTATTTGATTTTCATTTTACATATTTCTATACGCGAATCTAATTAGTCCAACTAGCGTATGCACACGGATTGTGTAAAGGAAACGTACATATACTCAGATAATTTTTAATGTTCAAATAAAGCCTCATAAAATTTACTTAGCCCCGATTATTAGTTATGAATCAGATATTTAAGCAGTAAATATGTGCAGTAATAATAGAGTAAACCATCACAAAAAATACATTACATGAACACCAAGATTTTAAGGTGGAAACCCAAGTCGGGAGAAAACCACTGCTGATGTCACCTGTGCCTTCAATGTTTATTATGTAGAAAACTGCTTACAATGTTGTACTGATGCAGAATCATATCAGTATGCAGGCACCCACTTATCGAAGGTTGCAACCTTCGCTCATTTTCTAGCTACTACTGGAAGGGAACTCCAACCCCCTGATCTCGTTTACCAGCTACTAATGTAAGGGAGCTTCAAACCCCTGAAATGATTAACAGCTTCTACTAGAAAGAAGCTTTGACTTTCACACTGAAGGCTTCTGCCCTCAGAACCACTACAGACCATGTTTCATAAATTTTCACACTTGATCAAACAACTTCAACACAACACAATTTGTAGATCAACACCAATAGACATCAACAAATAAACATAACAGTGAGATCATTGTTACCATATCACAACATTAATCCCAAACTTTTGTATTAACACGTAGAATCAAATTCAACCCTGATCATTCATAAAACCAATAGCATACATTACTTTACTTACTGAAACCTGCATATATATACGATTTCTAGTGGATGAACCTACATATAGATCTTTATATAATGAAATTAGGAATCTGATCAGAGTTAGAAGAGATCATAGACATTTAGGTATACTTTGTCAGATTTACAGAACCCCTTATTCAATCAGCAACATCCATCATATTCAATTGCCTAGTCACTGATCATATTTATACATAATCAACTAGTAGCATAAACAATATTCAAACAATCTAGATCTACATTAATACTTCATTGACAGACATAAAAAATATAGCATAAATGATCAAACATTTTCTTCAGCAATCTTCAAAAAAATCTTAACTTCCATATGCGCTTTTGCTGAAACAAACCCACAGGTATAAGCGCTTTCACCTTGATGAACCAACGTATAGATCTGTAAATATTCCAGGACTGGGTAACACTTCAAAGCATAAAAAATTGCTCAGATCATATCATTTAATTCATCAATTATGCGCCAGCTCACATATCTAAACAACTCATAAATGGATCATGCAAATACATAGTCATTTCAGGTCTAGAGATCCCGATCCATTATTGTATCCACGAGTGCATAAAAATATCATATATTTCTATTTAATATAGCTAAAACCATGAAGATATACTTCAGACTGAAGTATTCATTCCATTCGCATTCACATGCACACCTTGCACTATGATCTTCACCTCCTTATATAGTTTGAGCCTTAGTCAATACCATGAGCCAAAACCACACACATGCCAATGGTGTTCTTGGACGATATCAAATAGTCGTTACTGTGCTCAATACTGTGGGATAATACCATAGTAAGGACCCACAATATCATAAACTGAGTGCGTAAATACATACATGGCTCTTCTTCTTTGTACCCGCATGTATACGTGAAGTTTATTCACCAAAACTGTGTATACACTAATTCTGGATGTATACTCAGGTTGCCTTCATCAAACCTGCGAGTATACGCAAGTTCTCGCAGGTTGCCTTCATCAAACCTGCGTATACATATTGAAACTTTACCTTTATCACTCCTCTAACACTAACTGGAAGTCCTTTCTCTGTCACATCTGAACTGGCCTGTAGACACATTAATTGTACATAATCAACAAATAAATTTCTATCAAAAGACAACTCATCGAGTAGGTTTCCATCAAGGACAACATATTACATCATCATGCCAGCATTTTCATTGTGCATAAGTGTGAACATTTTTGTTTAATAGTAATATTTGTGTTTTCGTTGTGCGGAAAAGTTGTCCATCTAAAATAATTAATGAAATAATAAAGCATTAATGCGAGAGAATTAATAGATATAATTAAATGCACAATAGTTTATTAATAGCCAAGTTAATAATAGTTAAATGTAATAGCGATTGCAATGCAAAGTTTAACTCATTAACTAATAACTATTAATAAAAAAATAATATTTATAGATTATGATAGTTGTTAGCCTCACTCTCATGTGAGAAAAAACAATTATAAATCCAAAATTAATTAAATCATGAAAATTAGGAATTTATTCACAATTTTCTAGATTGAGTTTGTTCCTCTCAATTAGGAGTCAGTTTAGGCCTAGAGAATCTCTCCACCTAACTAGGTTCCTAGATTGGTATATGGTTGAGATATTGTCTCCACCAAAGTGTCCAAGATAGACGCACTATCTTGAGACACATTCTCCTCTTGTATTTATATTTGTATTATACCATTGTTTTAATAATGAGAATGCGAGGAGTAAAACAAAGCTATGGCATTTTCCGCTATCTCTAGTTTTATGTGTTTCTAGTATGTCTTTATGTGTGTTAATTTTGTGTGATTATCCTTCATGTGGTATTAGAGCTACAGTAATGTTGTTGAATTGAATATTGAGATTCCAACTCTGCACTTTTGGTAAACTCCATTGAATTGGTTAGCGATTAATTGGTATGCAAAGTATTCAATTTTTATTAAGGAAAAGAAAATTTATTGTTTTGAATCGGTGTCAGTTGATTTTTTTAAGAAAATTTTTATTTCCCAAATTGGAGAAGAAATTTAAAATTGTAAATTGACGTGCCTTTGAGACCTTAGCCATCCGTGAATCTGTGAGGATTTTGCATATATTTTTCAGAATATTGGCTTGTAATTTTCCTACTGCTCAGTTTATTCCTAGTGTTCCCCCTTTAAATGTTGTAAAATTTTTTCCTTTGAATTCATGCCAAGACTTCTGGTCTAGTTCTAAAGGTTTGAATCACAGTCCAAAATATTTGGCTTTTGGAAATAGAACCACTATAAAAATAACTGCTTAGAAATTGACATATGTATCAACAGGGAGAAGTTGTAGAGAGTAAAGGGGATATGTATAGTCCAATATTTCTACATTTTCTGCCATGGAATTATTAATTTTTTGTTCTTCCCATCCAAATTCACATTGATATTATGCCGGAAGAAGTCGAAAAGTAAAGGAGTAATGTATAGTTAAATACTTCTACATTTGTTGCCATGGAATGAAGCATGTTGCTCAATTTCAAAATTAAATACAAGATGTGTGTCATTGTGGTGATAATAAATTTTTAACCGAGGCATGTTTTGTGAAATCGTGAAATTGGTTGTTAATGAACAATTTCACTTGGTCGTCAGTGAAATTTGGTACAGAGCCTGAAGCCGTCAGTGCAGTGCTTGAAGCCTTTGAGGCTGAGATCACAGAAGACTGAAAAATTGCTGGAACGTGTTCTGGAAGCCATGATATACCTTCCCATGGGCTGATCGGTTTTCATGATAATTCTCATGGTATGGCCCAGAGCTATCATTATGCAGTTGGTACTGTATGGTTTTGTATAACAACCGCTGACTTATATGACTATGAAATTGTGATGGCAAAGAATAACTCATCGCTTAATGTTGCATTGATGAGACAAACAAGGTACGTCTTTCCAGAATCCATGCATTGAACAAATGTATCTTTATCAGATCATGGATAGAGCAAGCCTAGTTTTCTGTTGATGGTATATGCATTAGACATGTTGGGACCTCTGCCTAATCCAATTGTTTCTGCTTCCAGAGTGTCTGGATCACCGTTCCACCATCCACCAAGTAGAATGGGTACTTTAAAGTCCAAGTTAATTCGGAATGGATATGGAACACCTTGCTTAGGATAGCTAATGAATGCTCCATGGACTGATATTCATTGACATGTGATGTGAGCGTGCCAAAGCAAAGTACCCCTCGGTTCACTAATCCTTTGTGTAGTCTACACCAACCAATTCGACTATTGAAAATTTTTGGAGCATGAAATTTGGAGATCAGAGTGTGATGTCGGCGTACACAAAAAGAAGTGCTATAAAAAAATTACTCTATCCTAAAAATCATTTTTTTTGAGATTTGAAGCATGGTGCGTGCCTTATATTTTTAAATGCTTTAAAATTCAAAGTGAATTCATCTTTTATAAAGTGATGGCAAAAATTCATTTCTTAAAAGGGATGATAAATTAGAGTGTTTTAAAGTGAATTCATATTTTTTTTTAATGTAAATTTAAAGAGAGAATTAGTAGAGTCATGAGAGAGAATTAGTAGAGAAAATACATTGAGAAAGCATGAGTTGAGTTTTGAGGTGATTTTATGGAGTGATAAGGTGTTTTATTTTTTGTAAATTTGGAGAAATATGTGTTTTGTATTTGGAGTGATAAGTGAAAATCATTATTGTAAGTAAGTTTTTACTTCTAATAGTTTGAGTTAGTATCCATCCATTTTTTGAAGACAAATTGTTTCCAGAATTTGCAAGAGTGGAATTCTCATTACTTGATAAACCTCAATGAAGATGTTGTAAAGATAAAAGATTGATGTGCTCAATGCATAATAAAGACATTATTTTTTATTTTTCTTGTGTCCTAGATCCACCCGAAATTGAATAAAGGGATATTAGGTACACCATGAGTATGTTTATGATGGTGCATGCTTCATGATGTTGCTTATGTTTTGTGTCAAGTTTTGACACTATTCTTGTACTCTAGTACACATGGAGTACCCAACAAGTTAAATATTTATATGCACATAATAAATTCTCTTAAAATCAAGAAAACATAGGCAAATTACATGCAATGCAGAAGCTGCAACAGATAAAATTCAACATCATTCACTCAAGGTAAACAAGTTAATGAAGCTACAAAACTCAAGCATTTCAAAGCAAATTCTACATCAACATTCTTGCAAATAAATTTATTTTTTGTAAGACAACTTGTAATAATCCAAATTGAGTTGAATTGTAAGGGTGCATTCTCGGTTGAAACCGACACCCAAGTTTGAATTTGATAAGGACGTCAAGTGTGTAAATTCTCTTAAACTGAGTCAAATTTAGCCAAGTGAATTCATTGTTTGAAGTGCATCATTAAGATCATTAAGTGTTTCTCTTGGGTGCTTTTTCGACACCCTTCTTTAGATCAATCAAGTCAGTGCAAAGTTCACAACATCAAGCGAGTCAACGTGAAGTTAGTTGAAGAAAAAATAAATCAAGCGAGCTATTTCAACTCTAAAGCAAGTAAATGTAATATTAAAACAACAATCAAGCAAGTTAAAATCTACAACAAGTGAGCATGAGTTCCAATGAGCGTGAAACAAGAAAAACAAGTTTTACCAAGCAAGAGATCAAGCAAATTCCAAAGCAAGCGAGCATGATAAAATCAATCAAGTGAGCCCATACAAGCAAGCATGTCAAAATGGGAAAAGGTGGTAAACATCTTCAAAGTGCAGAGCTGGAAATTAAAGAGATGAAAGAGTGCAATCATGAGTTTCATAATACAATTGAGGTACTAGAATGGAAGTTCAAGAAGAATCAAAACTTAATCGTTCAAATTACCAACACATTAGAAGCAACGAAAGAATTTCAAATTGAGCTCAAAATGAAATAAAAAATCATTCATGCACTCCAAATAAAACTAAGTTAAAAACAAGATCTACTTGATGCAGATTGTATAGAGAAGGTAGATGCAAGTTGTGACACCGAAGACCTCATCCAACCAGTTGATGAAAGTTATGATACAAGTGATATTATTAAGCATAGTGATGAAGGTTGTGACACAGAAGATCTAATCAATCAATTTGATGTCAGTTGTGACACAAATAATCGTATCCATCCTGTTGTACTACTTAATGATGCAATGAGTACTACCAAATATCAAATTGAATAGTTTTATGCAACATGTCAAAGAGATGAATCATTAATTGAAATGGTTGATTCTCAGTGTAATACAAATGATTTAATCAATCCAACTCAACATATCGGCAACAAAAATAGGTGTGAAGCACAACAATATGATGATCTTTCCAAGAAAGTGATCAGACCTTGGGAAGAAATATCCTTCAACAAAGATTGACATGGCCTAGGTTACACCAAATACAATTGTTTGTATATTCCAGATTACTCAAAACCAATGCTGTTTGTAAGTGCAGGATTTCTAGAAAATGTCCATAAAAAGTGTAACCATTGTAAGTGAAATGGCCATATGGAGAGTACATCTTTTGAACTCCATCCTTATCACCATTGCGGCAAGAAAAATCATTCATTAGAAAGATGTAGCAAGAGAAGTCAACCACCTAGAGTGAAGATCAATTATGCATGGATTGATCCTTGGAAGTGGTAATCTACAACCAAACAATTGACTATGTGTTATCGACAGATTCAGTCTCACATGAAGACAAATTTTCCAGTACAATGAATATGGTGAAACTCTACTACACCTGAAGGGGGGGAGTTTAGAAATGAAATGACGATGATTGTCTCTCCTTTCATTTGACAAAGGGGGGAAATGATAATGAAATTGAAGGTGGTTGTCAGACTGAAATTTTTGACAACATCAGTAAAAGAAGCCAGTAGGCATATTCATAAACTAGTAAGCATCAACACATTTGCTAGTGGGCGGTCAACAACAAGAGCAGAAGTGAGTAGTTTTCGACAACAACAATGAGCAGTTTTTTACAACATCAACATCATCAGCTAGTGGGTGATCATAATCAGCAACCAGTGGGTGATCAAACATCCAAGAAGCCATTGGGTAGTCAACATCAATTCGTTAGTAGGAATTCTCAATATTTTGTCAGTGGACAAGAAAATTCGTGAGTGGGAATCATCAAATTTTTGTTAGTGGAAAAAGGATGTTGATTGCAAACAAAAGACAGTTGGATCCTTTTGTAGCTTTGCACATGATGGATTTTTTAAGAAAAATTCAGAGATGAATCAGAGTTGCAGCTGACTCATGATTTCTTTAGTTTGAATTATTTTTTGGCATCCAACCTTGGCTTTTTTTACATAGTGTTTTTGAGGATCAACAGTTTCATCATGAGAACTTGGAAGATGGTTCCTAGTTCTTATTTTGGATTTATCATTGAGGGGGGGAATGTTAGCCTCACTCTCATGTGAGAAAAAAAAAATTATAAATCCAAAAATAATTAAATTAATTAAATCATGAAAATTAGGAATTTATTCCTTATTTTCTAGATTGAGTTTGTTCCTCTCAATTAGGAGTCAGTTTATGCCTAGAGATTCTCTCCACCTAACTAGGTTCCTAGATTGGTGTATGGTTGAGATATTGTCTCAACCAAAGTGTCCAAGATAGACGCACTATCTTGAGACACATTCTCCTCTTGTATTTATATTTTTATTATACCATTGTTTTAATAATGAGAATGTGAGGAGTATAGCAAGGTTGTGGCCTTTTCTACCATGTCTATTTTCATGTGTTTCTGGTATGTTTTTATGTGTGTGTTAATTTTGTGATTATCCTTCAATAGTTTTCAAAGTAATCTCCATGGAGGGTACAAATTCCAAGACAATATATTGATATGACTACCCCAGGTAGCATAGGGAAACAATTGTGGTGACATGCTTCATCCATAGCATCGGCATACCCTACTATTAATATGATCATACCTCACATTTTCCTCATATCAGGCAGTGAGCACATCAAACCTCATTTAATCATGGGTGACTATCAAGATCTAATTAGCTGGATTTGAGCCAATTCAAGGCAAATTAAGGCTGATGTTTGTGAGAAGATTCTACAAGGCCTCAGTTGTATGGAGATTTGATATTTTTTCCAATCTTCAAATCAAATGGTGGGCGTTAGAAACCATGCCAACAATTGCAGTTGTTCTCTGGCATTCAAATTCACCACCAACATTGGGCGTACTATTATTCTCCCAGTCTGGAAAATTGGTCTGGTGATTCACTAGTCCTAGGGTGCTTAGAGACGAGTATAATTTCTTTAGGAAAAGTGGGAGACAAACCCTATGCTCATATTCTACTTTCATAATGGGATACTGTGGCCAATTGTAGGGGTGATCATGCTGGGGAAAATTCATTACGTCTTGGAAATAATTCCATGGCCCTCTCGACTTTGAGGCTCGTCATAGTGACTCCTTGGTGGCCTTTTTTTCTTCCCAAAGGATACATGGACGATGGTGTATTTTTTTTCTTCCCAAAGGATAAGTGGATGATGGTGGCTTTCCATAATTTGAAGGCCTGATCCTGCATGTGATTTCAGGAATTGGGACTCACCCACTCTTGACTCGTTTTTCCTTGCATTTGCGGCTCAAGATGTTTCGTCTTTCCAACCTCAAACTGGGTAGTGTCGACTTGCCCAGTATGAATGTTATTGGATATCAGGGATTCTAGTCAAAGGTTGATTCCAATTGGGGTCCAATTCGGGGTTATAATAATCTAAGCGGTCTCGGTGGTGGTCAGAAGTTTGTGTGCAACCTGTTAGCACTCCGTAAATCCATTTAGGCTAAGGAAAGGGCCAAATAGGTAACTGCAAGACCACTTTGGACTAGATACTGTCCTTTTCTAGATGGAGGGGGCTCCCTCATTCAAATATAAAGAAAAAATCTAAAGATCATGATTTTATAAAGACCAGATTTGAAGAAGATTTTTAAAATTTAGTGGAAATTTGCTGAAGGATCTGGAGCATAACAAGAGTGTATGTGACCATAAGTTTTTTTAACTAAATGTACTAGTGAAAAAAACCAAATATAAGTATAGAGCCTTAATTAGTATATCCTTTAAATTTAGATCAATTGTGTTGCAGAGGGAAAGGAAAACACATAACATACTCGTCTCAAGTGCAACAAAGAATTCAAGATTTTTTTCAACCAAATTTAAGACTCAGTATTTAGAATAATAACATAGACAAAGACATAATAGTTTCTAGATCAAACAGAGTTTCACAATTATCCTAGATCATACCGGATGGATCCTAGGAAAATTGATCTATTGTATCTTTAGAAGCTAGACAGAAAAAAATAACTTGAACATAAAATTAAATAAGGAAAACACTTATTTGAAGGACAATACCATAAGAAATTTTCATCCTAAATAACTCATGACTAGGTTTGGCGAACCATCTATCCATTCAAATTTGATTGAATCACCCATAGTTAGCAATCTATTGATTTTCTTATCAAAAATTATACAAATCAAACTAAGACAACATCTCTGGCTCTTTAAAGAAAAATCATAAAAACTACTCATGTTTATCCATATTCTTATTTATCTAGAAAATAAACTCATATGATATGATCCTATCACTAATTTTATAAACTCTCAAACTGATGATGAAAATATAAAAGGAAACTTAGGATGTGTTGCGCAACAAAGTTTCATCATTATGTCAACAAAAAATATGAAAATGGGCCACCAAGTGACACATGTAAATCCCAAATAGTAGCACCTATGTAAAATATGAGATAGGTTTTTTTTTTCTTTGGCCCGTTTTCTACAAATAAATATTTCATTTTCTTCAGAAGATTCTTCAACTTATCATAAAATTCTCTACAAAACAATGACTAAAACAAGAAATTACACAATCTGAAAAAATAGGCCTTGAAGATGCATTCGAAACTCCCTATATATGACACCTGTGAAAAATTGAAGGAGGTTATTGTGTTTTGCTCTGTGCTTTAGAAAAACCTCTTTCAACTTCCCAAAATTTGTTTCCATGTGACCAGAAAAAGAATTTCAAAATGATGTCTAAAACTGAGTATTTTTGTTAGGTCCCTATATTACTAGTGTAGCCCCCTTATTGTTATTGTTGTACCCCTGTAACCCCCATATTGTTATTAATGTGCCCTTAAATTATTATTTTTAGGTCGGCTAGGATTATATTGTCACCCGATGGACTCCTATATATAGAGAGGTTTTGTCATTTGTATCATCTAATAATTTTTCATTTATGTAATGTAAAGGAGGTTTCCCCCTCAAAGTGGCTTATTTCTAAGACATTAATCTCTCTTTTCTTCTATTTTTGGAGCTAGTTTCATAACATTGGGTATCATAGCTTTGGATTCTAGGGTTTCTCTACTTCAAACAGGTCATTGTGGAATTTTATCTATAAATTTTTTTCTACGAGGGTTTAGACAATAAAAAAAAACCATTTCGAAGAAATCCTGAGGAACATCGTGTAAAAATTTTAGATCTTGGTTCATAATATTTTCTGAGATATGATCTGTGGAAGTTATGGTTTTGGCAGGATCCCAAATTTCGTCTAAAAGAGGTGACCTTGGGAAAATCATCATAACTCTCTCTCTCAACATCGGATCGGAATTTTGTAAAAATTGGCCAAAATTAAATGGACTGTAGTTTATTTTATATCAATGTTAGAGCTGAAGGAGGAAACAATGACATGAGGCACACCGTACAAGTTCGATCTACTGAACCAGTCCATAATTAGGTCATTGTGGGAGATTGGTGATAAGTTTGTCTTGAATAATCCAAATAAGGTTAGACCTATGGCATTGGAAAGAAGATTCATAGGGCTACTACAATACTGAAGATAAAATTTCAGGGATCTGAAATTACAGAGATACATCAGTTTCAATATCGAGCTCCTCAAAATCAAGAAAAAGGTGTGTATTTGTTTTTTCGAATTGCATAATTCTTGTTTGAAAAATCATTTTGAAGTGATTCCAAAGGAATATTGAAGAATATATATAAGTCTTGGGTTCTAAACCCCCCTAAAAATAATTCAACACCCATTAAGCGCTCAAAATACTCTACTATGATTCATGAAGAGGAAGAAGTGCAACATGATATATCAAAATTACAAGAGCAAGTGCACCAAATTTCGCTCTCACAAAGAGAAACAAAAAATGAAATGGAAGTTTTGAAGAAAGGTATGGAAGCTAATATGGATGGTTTGAATAAGGGCATGGAAGCTAATATGGAGGGTTTGAAGAAAGGCATGATGGATTGTTTGAAGAATGGCATGGAAGACATGGAAGAAAAATGGATGACATGAATAATGATATAAAAGCAGACATGGAAGGTTTGAAGGAAGGTTGAAAAAATTGATACAAGAAATGAATCCCAATGGCGAAAATATAGTAGAGGAAACTCATGATGAGAAAAAATTAAATGTTAATCATGATTTCATAAACTCTAATGTTGTATTGAATACCCACCATATTCCAAAGATCGATATGAGGAAGTTTTATGGCAAGGATCTTGTAACATGGATACTACAGATGGAGCAATATTTTGATCTCAATAATGTGAAAAACACACAAAAGGTACGCATTGCAACTTTATATTGAGAACAAAATACATTTTTATGGTATCGATGGCTTTGCTTCCATAAACAAATTGTCACTTGGTCACATTAGAGGAAATTTCAGCATAAAATTTCCCATGAAATTTTCATGTAATTTCCATGTCATCATATGTAAACCAATCAAAATTCTTTAATTTAAAAAGAGGTACATGCAAATATTTTGGAGGGAAAATAATAAAATCTATTTTTTTTAATTGTATTTTTGACTTATCTCCTTATAGGTTTACTCAAATTTCAAGTGTAGACACTCGTTGGATGCAAAATTAATTTCCAAATCCAACAAGTAGCCATTATGCCTACTTTTGAGAAGACCCACCTTGATAAAAATTGCAGATACATTAAAAAAACGTGTTTCAATACATTTTTTAATGTATATGCAATTTTTATCAATGTGGGTCTTCTCAAAATTATGCATAATGGGTACTCATTGGATGTGGAATTTAATTCTATATCTAATGAGTGTCTACACATGAAATTGAGTAAACCTATAAGGAGATAAGCCAAAAATACAATAAAAAAGTAGTTTTCTTCTTTTCCCTCCAAAATTCATAACTATTATTTTATTATTTTTCCTTAGGAGGCCAATTTTAGGCTAAAATTTCCTCTAATGATATTTACGGAGGAAATGGTAGCACATTATGAGGATACAAAGAGCAACACCTTCTTTAGCCAATTGATAAATCTCAAACAAAAGAGTTCAGTGGTGGAGCACATTGAGGACTTCCAAAAATTGAATATAAGGGTAACTAATATTTCAGAGGAACACAGGATTGATGTCTTCATAGGGAATTTAAAGGATAACATCCAAGATGAGGTTCGCCTTTGGGAACCTGATTCATTGGAGAAGGAATTCAGGTTGGCAAGAAAAAATGAATGTAAAATTATGTTGGAAAGGAAGCCTACCACTCACATCTATAAAGATGGAAGTGTTTCTACTCCTAGACTTCCACAACCTACAAGGTTGACACCACAACAACTAGAAGAAAAAAGAGCAAAACGACTTTGCTACAGCTGTGATAGAAAATACACTAAAGGTCATAACTATGTTGAGAAGAAATTATTTTACATATATTTTGGAGAGGAGGAAGAAAATGAACAAGAAAATTCAAAGGAAGAGGATATACACCAATAATCAACCCTAGAGAAAGAAGAAATGAGCCCGACCATATCGTGTAAATCATTGGCAGGAATTACCACTCCTCAAACTCTCAGGATATAAGGACATATTAAGAAGAAAAAGGTAATAGTGTTGATTGATTCGGGTAGTACCCATAATTTCATTCATTGTAAGGTAGCCAAGGAATTGAATTGCTTCCTATACCCAGCACCAAAATGTCAAGTGATGGTTGCAAATGGAAGAAATATAAATTTTTCTAGAAAATGCCATAATGTCAAGCTAACCATGGGGGAATATGTATTGAATAGTCCAATTCTTTCCATTCCAATGTGAGGTGTTAATGTTGTACTAGGAGTACAATGGTTACAATCTTTGGGGACATTAGCTTTTAATTTTCAAGAACTTTTATTGATTTTTTTTTTCGGAAGGAAAGGAAGTTGAATTATGGGGTATCAGAGGGAAGCCGAGAAACATAGTAAGATCTAATGTCATGACAAAGCTTCTGAAGAAATAATAACACAACGTAAGTGCACAATTATTCTCATTAGAAGTTCCAACATCAAAATCATCTACTTCCGCAGATCTCCAAAAATTCTTGGACAATCATTCCAAGGTGTTTGAAAATACCGAAGGACTTCCGCCTATTCGTGATCATGATCATGCTATTCGTTTGATTCCAGGAAGTGTTCCTTCAAACATCAGGCCTTACAGATATCCTTATGTCCAAAAGAGAGAAATTGAACATATGATTGCAGAAATGTTAGAGGTTGGTATAATTAAACATAGTCAAAGTTCTTTCTCTCCTCCAGTAGTATTGGTGAACAAGAAGGATGGATCATGACGCATGTGTCCAGATTATATGGAGCTTAATAAGCTCACTATCAAAGATAAATTTCCCATTCCTGTGATTGATGAATTATTGGATGAATTACATGGAGCAATTTATTTTACCAAGTTGGATCTATGTTCAGGATATCATCAAATTAGAATGAAGACTGAAGAGATTCTGAAAAAAACATTTCGAACTCATGAGGTTCATTATGAATTTTTGGTCATGCCTTTTGGCCTTACTAATGCACGTTCTACATTTCAAGGGTTGATGAATTCCATTTTCAAACCATTCCTTAGAAAATGTGTGTTAGTGTTTTTTAATGATAAACTAATCTATAATAGGTCTTGGAAGGATCATGTTCAACATGTTGACAGGGTTCTCAAACTATTAGAGGAGAAACAATTATATGCAGAATCCTCAAAATGTTTCTTTGGAGTACAAGAGGTGGAATATCTGGGTCATATTGTACCTCACGAGGGTGTTAAGGTAGACCCTAACAAAATTAAAGCTATTAAGGAATGGAAAGTCCCCACAACCATAAAGCAGTTGTGAGGATTTCTCAGGTTAACATGGTATTATCTCAAGTTTGTTAATAATTATGGGAGAATAGCAGCACCTCTAACAACGTTATTGAAAAATATGCATTTTCATGGACTCCTAAAGCAGCTAAGGCCTTTGAACATCTTTAAGAGGCAATGTGCCTAGCACCGGTCTTAGCTACGTCAGACTTCACACAAGCCTTTATTGTGGAATGTGATGCCTTAGGAAATGGAATTGGTGTTGTTTTAATGCAAGAAGGAAGGCCCATTTCTTTTGAAAGTCGTCCAATCAAAGGAAAGTATTTACAGAAAGCTATTTAGAGAAGGAAATGTTGGAAATACTACATGCACTAAAAAAAATGGTGACCTTACCTAATGGGAAGACACTTCAAGGTAAAAACTGATCATGATAGTCTTAAATACATTTTGTAACAAAGATTATCTTTAGAAGAGGAGAAAAAATGGGTCACAAAGATGTTGGGTTATGACTTTGAAATCATCTACAAAAAAGGGAAGCTAAATGTTGTTGCAGATGCACTCTCAAGAAAGGATGAAGAGGTGGAAGCATTGCTTTGTGCCATTTATATTATCCAACCAGACTGGATAACTAAAGCAAGGGATGAATGGAAAAAGGATGAAGAAGTGTGGACACTTATTCAAAAGTTGCATCAAAATCCTAGTACATCTGATACATTTAGTTGGAAAAATTATTCCTTATGGTACAAAGATCGCTTATATATTTGTAAGAATTCCCATCTAAAACAAAATATTCTTTTGGAATTTCACACTTTTTCCTTAGAACACTCAGGATTTTCAAAAACTTACCATAGGGTGAAGAAATAATTTTTTTGGGATGGCCTTAAATCTAATATTCAAAAGTTTGTGGCATAATGTTTGGTTTTCCCGCAAAATAAAGTTGAGCCAATTAATACCCCAAGTCTTCTATAGCTTTTATCCATTCCAAGCCAACATTGGGAGGAGATTTCAATGGATTTTATCACATGTTTACCTAAGTCCCAACGAAAGAGTGTCATCATGGTGGTAGTTGATAGACTTACCAAGTATGCACACTTTTGTGCATTATCTCATCCATTTAAAGCAAGTATAGTTGCTACTGCATTTATTGAAACAATTCAAAAGTTACCTGGAAACTCAAAGATTATTCTAAGCGATAGAGATCCCATTTTTACATACAAACATCCAAAGCTACTCAAGAATTGAGGACAACACTTTTTTGAAGGAGAAGGTCATGTTAGGCCCATATATTACTAGTGTAGTCCCTTATTGTTGTTAGTGTAGTCCCCTTATTGTTATTGTTATACCCATGTAACCCCCATATTGTTATTATTGTGCCCTTACATTATTATTGTTAGGTCGGCTAGGATAATATTGTGATCCCATGGACTCCTATATATAGAAAGGAGGTTTTGTCATTTGTATCATCCAAGAATTGTTCCTTTATGTAATGTAAAGGAGGTTTCCCCCTCGAAGTGGCTTATTTCTAAGGCGTTGATATCTCTTTTCTTATTTTTTTGGAGCTGGTTTCATAAAAAAATTTCACAACAACCAGGTTGGTTAGCACTTGGGACACAATGATTGAACACAACTTAATTGGATGTGATGACAATAATGAACAATGAACTTTGATTCTATGACAACACTAGTGGTCATATGATTGAATTATTCAAAAACAGAAAATTAAAGGACATGGAAAATAAATTTGACGATGAAAACTAATGACCCTATCATTGGCTCCAATTGGGATGCCAACCTCCTAGCGAGGTGCCATGAACAAAAAATGCAAACTAGTAGCCTACTCAGACCATTGGGAAATGGAGTCAAGGATAAAAAAATGAAAATTAATTGAGTGAATAACTTAAATTTGACCTTACATATGGTAGCAGAACGTTGGAATATTATGGCCTTCACTTCGGGCTTCAAATCCCAATGAAAAACTCCCACACTTGAAAATATGAACAATGATACCAAACTGTCAAAATAAAATGCTAGAAGCTGACAAATGACTGAAAAATATGCTCAGACCAATTATTTATTCATACTTCTATATACAATAACTGTTGAATACATCTCTCACTCAAGCGATACTAAATTTCCAATGAAGCCAAGAAAGGATATGTTCATTCACTGAAATTTTGCTCACACTTTCCTTGAGAAGGCTGAAAAAATGAGAGAATGGAAACTCAAAATTCAAGTGATGTTGAGAACTAGAATCCATAAATAGCACAAATTTCCGTAGATCTTGCAACAAACTGACCATGGGAAGAAAAACCTCTTCTTTCAATGATTCCAAGAGGTCAACAAAAGGATCTTCAAAAACATAACTGGTTACCTTCACTTGAGCACTTTGTTCATCAATTTTTCTCTCTTCAAATGAGGCAACCACCTGATCCATAACACTTATGTCTTCATCTAGGACAACTTGCTCTTCTTCAACAAACTCTTCATTTTCAAAACCTTGAGTTACATCTTCCTGAAAAAAATATTCCTATGAAAGAGGCTTTAGAACAACCCCCTCATTTTCACTGCTCTCCTTTTCTTGATTCGACTCGGTCTACTAAATTTCTTCATTAACCTCTAGCTGATCAGTTTCATCTACAGTTGAAGAAATTGTTCCCTGTTGGTACTCTACCTGGATATCTGGGCAACAAACTTCTTTTGTTTCTTCCTAAGGAAAAGATAGCTCAGAAAAGGCTTCTTCAATTTCATCAGTCATTACATCCTGATCATAGATGTCAATACCCATGAGCTAAAAAAAATCATTAAATCTTCCACAAAATATTTCTATCAACACTATAAAAGGGTGACTTTGCTTGAAATTTATACAAAATTTTGAATAGAAATTCGTCAAAGAACAGAGATGCACAACTAGAAACCCTTCGTACCATGATCTTATGTTTCCCTCTAAAGTTGCCATAAAAAAATTCATCAATGAATCCTCATGAAATATAACTTCTAGTCTACATACATGCATGTGGAATTTAATTAAATGTAGAGAAGCATATTATTCCTTTCCATCTCTGAATATTGGGAGATAGGTTGACCAATCAACAAGAGGCATGGGATTTTGAAAATGATGAATATGAGACCTGTCCATAAGATCATACCTGGGATTAATTATTTGACCCATCTTGAAATCAATCAATGATAATTCTTGAAATTACTGACATTTGACCAGTGGAGTCATTGTGAAATTTCAATCTGATGGATCCCTTAAACTCGGAGTCACCGGGTGAATGATTCTGCCTTTATGCGTCTGTTTGTTGTTCACCATCAACAGCCATATCTCAAACTTTGACAATATTTCTCGGAGAATATTAACACTTTCGTTCATTCCTCGACAATGATGCCATTATGTTAGCACTATGTAAATCCATTTAGGATGAGTAAAGGGCCACATAGTTAACCAAAAGACCATTTTAGACTAAAAACTAGTATTTTCTAGCCAGAGGGGGTTCCCTCACTCAAATCTAAAGATAAAGACTCTAAAGCTCATGATTTTACAAAGGCCAGATCTGAAGAAGATTTTTACAATTTAGTGGAAATTTGGTGAAGGATCTGGAGCATAAAAAGAGTGTATGTGACCATAAATGTTTTTAACTAAATGTACCAGTGCACACAACCAAATATAAGTATAGAGGCTTGATTAGTATATCCTTCAAATTTAGATCAATTGTGTTGCATAGGGAAAGGAAAACACATAACATGCTCGTCTTAAGAGAAAAAAAGAATTCAAGAATTTTGTCAACCAAATTTAAGACTGAGTATTCAGAAGAATAACATATAAAAATACATAATAGATTCCATATAAAACAAAATTTCATAATTATCCAAGAGCATACCAGATGAATCCTAAGAAAACTAACCTGTTGTACCTCTAGAAGCCAGATAGGAGAAAAATAACTGGAACGGGAAATTACATAAGGAAAACCCTTATTTGAAGGATAATACCATAAGAATATTTTCATAGGCAATGGCAAAATCTTGCACTGAATATTTTTATTTATGAGATGAATCAAAATACACAATAGTATCCTCTGACCAATTCACCAACCAAACTTTTCTTCCATGTCCATTATGAGTTTAAATACAATTTTCATCCTAAAAATCTCATGATTAGGTTTGGTGAAGCATATATCATTAAAAATGGATTGAATCACCCATAGTTAGTAATCTATTTATTTTATTATAAAAAATTATACAAATCAAACTAAAACAAAATATCTAAATCTTTAAATAAAAATCATAAAAACTACTCATTTATCCATATTCTTATTTATCTAGAAAATAAAATCATCTGATATGATCCTATCCATAATTTTATAAAATCTCGAACTAATGATGAAATTAGAAAAGGAAACTTAGGATGTGTTGTGTAGCAAAATTTCATCATGATGTCAGCAAAAACTGTGAAAATGGGCCACCAAGTGATGCGTACACATCCAAAACAATAGCACATGTCTAACATATGGGATGGTTGTTTGTTCTTTGACCTATGATATACAAAAACCTCTTTCTATTTCTTCAAACTCTTCCCCATATTCTCATAAACTTATTTGCAAAAAAATGTCTAAAACATGAAATTACACAATCCTAAAAATAAGCCTTGAAGATGCATTTGAAACTCCGAATCTATGACACCTACGAAAAACCTGAAGGAGTTTATGGTGCTTTGGTCCGTGCTTGAGAAAAACCTCTTTCATCTTCCCAAAATTTTCTTGATTTGGATTTATGGAGGAACGCAACAGAATACACATATAACCATAAATACAAAGATGCGACATAAATAATACTTCATTTCATTAATATCAAAGAACTGAAATTTGTTTACAGACATAATCGAAATAAATTATCTAGGGTGCTAGTAGCTTATCTATGAGAATATATGTGGTGGCTATGGGTCTCTAAACTCTGTTACAATGAGGCTCGGAGGCGTATTTATTGTTAAGAAACAATGGAAAACCCTAAACATCCAAAAACCTAACCCTAGGAGATGAAGCACCAAAACTATGGGCCCCGTTTGGGTAAATTGGTACATCAATATTCCTGGGGACGTAACTTTGGCATACGATCTCTATTTGACATGCTCCATACCTCATTAGAAATATCTATCCTAAGTTTCCCAAAAAACGTCGTTTGGAGACTCAAAATGGCTCCGGAAGTTTAGGACTCGAAAAACTGCTAAAATAGTAAGTTGTGCTGAAACTGAAAAAATGAAAGAACTAATGGTGGAGGTTCAAATGGAATAGGTAGGTGGCCACCAATATCCACCTGGATCATTACAACCTCAAAATGGCTCCACAAGTTTAGGACTCGAAAACCTGCTAAAAATAATAAGTTGTGTTGAAAGTGAAAACTGAAAGAACTGATGGTCGGGGTCCAAAAGGAATAGGTGGGTGGCCACCAATATCCACCTGGATCATTTCTTCCATGTGATAAGAGACAATGTTTCACAATGATGTCTAAAAAAAATTATTTTGTGCAGTGAAGAGGTTGGTTAGCACTTGGGAAGCAATGGTTTAACACAACCTAATTGGCCATGATGATGATGACAGACAGTGACCTTTCAGGCTATGACAACAGTAGTGGTCATAAGCTTTACTTATTCAAAAATTCAAAGTTAAAGGACATGGAAAATATATTAGACGATGAAAAGTAATAACCCTAACAAAACCTCTTGATGTGGTTGAATGTTCTGTGGAGAGCCATTTTCAATGCATGTAAAGGGGTTGAAGGTGTAGGGATTATGCATGCAACAAAAATTTGGGTTGGTGGAGAATTCTGCACTTGTGGTTGTAGCACAACAGTTGGTGGTGGCATCGTGATTCCTGGTCCTTGCATGCTTCGTGGTTGTAGTCCTCACTTTGTTGCTCGTGGATGCAACAGTGGTCATCTTCTCTATCAAAAGCTTAGTGGACTCTCTTTATATCTATTTTCCAATTAGTTGTCCAATGTTTCCCTTTGTTTGTAACAAGTCTTTGGTCAAGGAAAAATTTTGTGACTATTTTATTTTCTTTCGAACAACAAGCCACTACAAGGAAAAGACCCTCTAATGGATACTTTTGAGGAAGCCCTTATAAAAATAGCCCAGATATCTGTTTGTAGCGGAGGTCACTAGAGGAGGTTGGCAAGTGGATGTTTTAGTAGATGATTTTTTGTGGTGTGTTTATAATCCTAACACACACCGGTGCACTTGATATATATGTGACACAACCATGCATAGTAGAGGCTAAAGAAGCGTCGCAGATGTATTTTTATGTACTGTGAAAACAATGGTGCACTTCATACATACAATGCACCGGTGCGTTTTATATGAAGCGCACCAATGCATACTATCAAATGGAACATTGAGACACTCACTATATAACCATTGCGGTGTTATACTCTAACAATGACGACCTGGTGTGTTTATGGTGATACGACACCCCTGTGCATTTATGGTGTTTATTTAATTAAAATATATGGTTCTTTTTATATAACATGCTCGATGTTGGTCATATATCGCCAACCCAATGCGTTTTCAGCATTTCAGTGCTATTTACTGACGATGATGGCCCAATGTGGTTTAGGTACAATGATGCACCGACATAGGGTTTTTATTCAAAGGAAGCACTGTGCGCTCTGTAAAAATCAACTCGGTGCATCTTAGTAATCTAGTGCACCACAAAGAAGTGTGGTGCACCATTGATACAACCGCCCGGTGCGTCTCATACTCGAGCACACCAAAAAAGGGTTAATTAAAAAAGAAATACTAGACATAAAAATTTATTTTTACTTGTTACAGTGTTGTAGATCTCTCAAGCACTGGTGCGACTTTTTCTTCTCTGAGGCACCTTGCCATCGAAACTCCCACTTCCCACATTTCTTCTGTCCATTGCTTAGTGTGTGGACTTTGAATTTTGCAAAACCGTGGGAAAATTTGGTTTCTAGTATTTTGTTGCAAAGATGCCTCCTCAACACACAATGTGTAGGTAACGTATTTGTTTCTCACCAACTTAAGATATTAGTGTATTAATTTTTAAAATTGAGTTATAATTCACTGTTATTTTGAAAGAAAAAATAATAATTCTTGCGAAGTGTGTTCTAGCTATTCGGCTTGCCCCATTCTCGGTGCTCCCTAAAAAATTTAGAAGCTACACTGCGAACATTCAATGGTGTTAATAGAAACTGCACAAGGCAGTTAATGTGACATCCTAGTGTGGTACTGAGAAAAAACGCACCACAATAAGAATAAAATAGTGCGGTGCGTGTCAGTTTTCGGCCACATAGACAATTTATTTAATGGTAGGCATTATGTAAAAAAGAAAATAATGGCCTGGTGCATCTATATTGCAGGAACACACCTAATGTGTGGTGTGTCGGTCAAACATACCGCAACAGGGCAGTGTGTGTTTGGTATCGCATTGCCAGTGGTAAATAATGCAAACTGTCGGTGTGTTACGTTATAAAAAACTCCCAGGAGCAGATATGTTTAGTCAACACACTGCCTATAATATTTATTTAAGTAATATTTTTTGTTATTGCGGTGCGTGAAGTTTTTTTATGCAGACTGTTTTTTGTGCCGTACCGAATGTTTTTTTTTGTTTTTGTTTTTTCGATAAGAGTTGTATTTATATATTTTTAAATACATTTTCCATTTAATAAAAAAAATTAGGTTTTATGTATGACAGAGGCTAATGTATTTAATATGTGAATCATTCAACGACATTGACGGAGAGAGGAAAGACAAAAACAAGAGTAGAGGGATGACAATTATAACATGATACAATAGTGGGAGGCAAGGGAGAGGGAGATACTTTTGTACCCTTGCCGATTATGCCACCCACCCAATTGGTCTTAAGGGAGGTAGTCCTCGTTAAGTTCTATGAGGAGGCTACATCCCTGAAGGGGCACAATGGCTTATTAGTATAGTTGATCTACAGGTGGGATGCCTACCGACAGGCTTTCTGTGTTGGTCCTGACCAATGGTATCAACTCACTGAGGAGGGAATTTATTTTATTACTGGCCTATATAGGAGAGGAGAGGATTTTCCCCAGTTCCCTGATGCCCCCGTCGGTTATGCAATAGGGAGCCAGTTGGTGTACTCCCAGAGATACATTAGGGATGATATACTTTCTCCTGCAAATTTTCAGGTGTCTGGTGGACAACTACGCATAGCTTCCTTTGGTCCAGAGGAGGTTAGGTGCCTCTCACTATTACTTACCACCATTGCACATTATACCAGTGATGGGAAACGCATTAGTTGCCCTCTTTTATTTTATGTTGATTCTTTATTCCAGAGACCACAACTTGTTATATGGTCTAGCATTTTTTTGTGGCAGTTTTATATAGCCTTAGATAGATGGCGTTCTCAGGCACGTGGGAGCTTGACCTTCCTTTTTGCTTCGGAGTTTTTTTTTTTTTTTTGAGAGGTTTCTTGATATGAGGCCTAATTTCTTCCGTCAGCCTTGTAGGCCGATGATACAGGTATAGATGCACATGTGGGGCGAGATGATTCCCAAGAGGGGTCTGTTGGAGTATCCGACCAGGATTTCTAGTGATGCACTGGAGCTACTAGCCAGTGAGGATGATCACATGTTCGTGATGGTGTTGTGTCCTTACGTGGGGTTGGATTGGCGAGGGTGTACCAACATCCTCTTCACACAGGATGAGCCACTAGATGATATAGGTTTAATTATTATTTTCTTCAAATTAATATAGTTTCATTTTATTGTCTTAATTAATTAGAATAAAATTTATTCTAACATGCTCATTAACTTGTTTTATTAAATTGTTTAATGAAATTTTCTAATTATTGTTGTGTCCTATATATTTTGTATATATTGGAAATTTCGTTGGGAACATGTCTCTACCCGCACTGGATGATCCTGTAGATGACGAGGAGATGGCAGAGGCCGCGAAGGGTGAGAGACCTCCTCGGGTGCAGATACCTGTGGGCATGCGACGTAGGGCAGACATTCGATTTAGGATGGAGTTTGGTGACTGACTATGTAGACTCCTGGTTGATGAGGGAATCTTCCCTGTGATGTTTAGAGACATCAAGGTAGATCGTACGCTCATAGAACTCTGGAGGGAAATGTCACACGATATGAAGAGACTTATGCGTGATATAGTTGGAGCTTCTAGGCTACTGGAGGCTAGGATTGATAGGCGCCATGGAGATGCGTGACACAATAGCTCAGATGATGATCATGAGGGGAGTGATCATTCTATTACTCCACCTCCTCCTCCTTCACCTCATGGAGATGAGCAGCCAAAATTTAGTCCTTAGCAGGCATCTCTGGAGCAGGCACCATCTAAGCAGACACCTCCTGAGCAGACACCATCTAAGTAGGCACCATCAACTGAGCAGGCCTCGACTAGTTAGTATTTTTGTACCACCAGATATTTGACATTTATATGCAGTTCTATTACAGTTGTATATTTTTAACATTATATATATATATATATATATATATATATATATATGGTGCATGTATTTTATGTCCATGTTGATGTACTCAATTTACATGTTGGTGTTCATCATGATGTTTATATTTGTAGGTCATGTTAGAAATGTTCAATTAATGTGCTTGCAAATAGATGTGTATGTTATAACAATTATTTGACATGATATGTATATTTGATGTTTGTGTTGTGATGATGTTATACAATGCTTGTGTTTTGTTAGATGATCATGATCACAATGATTAGATAATTTTAGTGAATTTGAATGTGTATTTTAGAATATGATGTTTGTATGATGATTATCATTATCGTGATGTTTATTTTTAATATTAAATAATGATATTTATTAAATATTATGTATTGGTAATTGAAAATTTGTAACTGTAATTGTATCTATCGTGATTGTAATTGTAGCTTTAATAGTAATTGTACGTGAAATTGTAAAATTGTAATTGTAATTGTATGTATTGTCATGATTCAATTTTATTAAATTTGTAAAATTGTAATTGTAGTTGTCTGTATCGTGATTGTAATTGTAATTGTAATTTTAATTTTAATTGTATTTGTATGTAAAATTGTAAAATTGTAATAGTAATTTTAATTGTAGTTGTATGTAAAATTGTAAAATTGTAATTTTAATTGTTTGTAAAAATGTAAAATTGTAATTCTATTGTGAAATTGTAAAATTGTAATTGTAATTGTATGTATTGTCATGATTCAATTTTATTAAAAGTGTAAATTTATTCTCAAATTTGAACCATAACAACCGTAAAATTGAATCATTGTAAAATTGTAAAATGTATACCGCACTTATTGTTAAATTACCATAATTGTAAAATTGTAAATTTGTAAATTTGTAAGAATATAAATAATTGTAAAATAATAAATCTAGAATAATATGAATTTTTGTAACATAATAAAGTTTAGAAAATAATGCAAATAAATTCATGTTTAGAATTATCATTATTTTATTATGATATTACATACAAAAAATAACAGTATACATTAATACATTTTTAATTTTTAATTTTGAATATATATATATATATATATATATATATATTTGGTGCATTTATTTAAGTAATGATATAGTGAAAAACCATTTAAAGCAAACAAGTAGTTGTATTATTTTAGGAATTGTCATAAAAAAAAAGAACTTGATACAATGCATTGCTTTCGAGATCAACATAATTGCAAATTATCAAGTGAAATGATTTTAACATTAACAAAATGCAAACCAAATAATTCAAAATAAATATCATAATGTTTGGAAAAACAAATTCTTAGTTATAAGGTTAGGTCCTATTCTTTATAAAAACTCATCTTCAATAGTATAAATGGTGAGATAACACATGTACCATATCACTCTCGTTCTCATCACCCTCATTATCTTACAACTCGCTTGGCATGATAATACTATTGTTCTCAAAAATATGTTTTGATCTAGGGTCATGTCTGAATACAAACCACCAATCTCTATCCAACACATCTGAGTAAAAAAACACCTGGTTGTAGTGTTTGTGGAAAACATAAGGCTCCTTAGCTTCATCCCACATCTTTCTAGAGTTGATACTTATTAGCCTACTATTGCGATCTTCCTTTACATTATTTTGATCAAAGGTGTCCCACCATTTGCACCAAAAAATAACACATTGGAAAGAATAGAAGTCCACTTCAATGATCTCTTGTATCTTTCTGACGTAACCTAACGTCCCTCGTACTAGGTTTTGATCACAGTGGCTAGCTCGACTATATTGATCGAACTCGACTTCCACTCCATAGTCTTGTCTCATGTTTCCATCATCGGTATTTTCTGTGCGAAAATGGTGTCCATGTGCCCACATAGGTGGGAACAAATGCACCTATAAAAAAGTTAAAAAAGCATAGCGTCATGTGTCTAATAACCCAACTGTTAAAATATAAAATATAGATGTTACAATTTGAAGGTAAATTATTATGTTTAAAATGTACATAAATAGATTATTACTGAGTTGTTGCACCCAATCCCTACAATTAATGCATCCTCTTCAACATGTGGTAACGACCGATTGCACCGTATTTCTCTCTGACTTGGTCATCAACCCAACTGTTGTGGCATATAGTTGACATATTTTCTTTTAAATGATCAGGATAAGGCACACTTCTACCATTCAAATGTATGAATTCTTTCCTGTCACTATCCCATTTCATCCTCTTTTGTTCGTACAATGCGACCCACGGTTTTGTCACTTCAGAATTGTAAAGAACGAATTTATTGATTGCTTCAATTTCTGCGTTCGCTGATGAAATAAAACCGACATATAGTAGATATGAGATCAAAACATACATTATATTGATGTTCAACACGAATATTTACTTTGTGTAAATTTGACAAATTATAAGTCGCTTAATCTTTATCAAGCACCTTTTTCCATTCATTTGGAGAAGCTCCCCTTCTCTTTTGTCTTCATCCCTTTCATCGTTCCAAATCACTGCACCTAGTGTATTGTGGATATGCTTGACGTACTCATTGGCATAATAGAAAGACTCATACGGTATGCACCCCTCTGCTATAGACCCCTTGCGTTTTTCCCTTTGTCGAACAAAAACTTTCAATTTATTTATGTACCTCTCTAAGAATAAAATCCAACGACAAGAAACCACCCCAACTAATTCAACCTCATATACTAGGTGGATTAGAAGATGAACCTGCAAGTCCATGAAAATTGTCGGTAGTTCCTTCTCAAACATACAAACAATCTCAACTATCTCTTGATGCCACTATGGAATGTTAGCCACATGAATCTCCTTTGACGTGATCCAACGTACAAATGCGGATAATTTAGATATTGCATGTCCTAGGTCTTGGGGGAAGTCATGTTTCACATGCCCACGCACGAACAAAGGATAATGACACTGCAAATTTGATAACACATGCTTACAAAATTAGTTATGTTTTATGATCCCATGGGATAAAAAATATTAATTTAAAAAATAATAAAATCATTCTTTTGACAATATACATACTCTTAGAAGGTTCAAATGGTCATGTGATTTCAACCTTGACAAATGGCCTTCCATGGTGAAGCAATGTCGTAGTGAAGACCCTTATGAAGATGGCACCCTCACACCCATTATAACTTATTTTACCAATGAAAGATCATCTTTTTCTTTAAATCCAAGTGACATCACCTTCTTTGAAATACCAATTAGAGGGATCAGCCTCTCCTGTACTTTCTAAATGTCTTGGCCAATGTTTATTTTTAGTTTTTTAAGTAATAAGATATTTCCTAACAGCCAATGTGTCACTTTTTTTGATGATATGTGCCACCATAAAGAAGATGAAACATTTTTAAATATTTGCATGGGATCTAGTAAGTGGGTAATCAAATGATGCTCCCAATATGGGAGGTTATAAAAGATAGATGTCGAGGAATTTTGGATCATTGAACATAGGCTCCCCATTTGAATCGAAAATTTCTCTGAACTCTTCCTTCTCTCTCTCATATGATCTAAGCCATTCAATCGATGTCATTATTACAGGCCTTTGGGTTCTCTCTCATTTACTAGTGAAAGCGGATGTTTCTCTTCTGTAAGGGTGTTCTTTTGGGAGGAATACCCTGGAGTAGTCATACACTTGCTTTCGTAGGTTGGTGGACCATCTAGCTTTAAGAGAAGGTCTGTTAGTGTCCCATGATTTGGCAGATTGGCAAGCCAAATGACAGGGTAACATCAGACCAAGCTTTGGAGCCCTAGGACCTAGCCTTCCTGGACTTACAGAGGGATCTCTCTATTGTGCAAAGGATGTAAACTTGTTTGCTTCTGTATATTTGATTTTAGGCTAGTTGTTAAGTATGTTTTGGTTTGTTTTAGGTTTTTGAGGGGAACTGATCAAAGGATAAATAGATAAAAAGTTCGTCAGATCAACTGGGCTATGGGGTCGAAAAGGTCGAGACTATCTCAATGATGGACAAGGTATTACTGCAGGGCCGATTTGGTCGAGATAAATGGATTCTTTGGGTGAAAGTGAAATGAGATGGACACTAAGTTTGTGAAATACAAATATATTTTAAGCATAAATAGTTAAACAGCAAGCATTCATGAGTTAGGGTTGACCATTAATCTCTATGAACGAAACTCAAACTGATAGATGCAGAAAATAAACAATACAGTGATACATAGAAGTATAAGACCCTCTAAATTTGGGAAAATCACCTTTAGAATTTTGGGAAAACAAATAAGAAAAAAAAGCAACTCAATCTATGAAGAGGGAACTCCTAAACATCATATCTTGAGCTATCGGGAACTTTGAAATAAGACTGCAAAGCATGGAAAAAGGGCAAGATCGAAACAAGACCTCTTTGACTAAACTAAGACAACCAATAATTCAGAGAGAGATTTTAGAAATGGAGTTTTGATTAGCTATGAGTAAGCAGGGCGTACCGTGAAACATACTAGACAGCATACATAATAACCATAAATTAAACTGATAACAAGTTCTTAGGGTACCAAAGAGCAATTAAGAATTATTTGACATAACCAAGAAAGATGAAAACATTTAAGCTGCGATGAATCAGGAAATTTGAGGTGCCTCCATGGGCATATCTCAAACTTATTCTTTACTGAAATACAACAAGAAAGAAGCATGAAAACATGTATGATAAACTAAGAAAACATAACAGATAAGGAGCACAATACCATTCACCAAGCCATGGAATCCTACACACAATCCTCCTCCACCATCAAAGTCAAGCAAGAGATCATCCACTTCATAAGACAAGTATTTCTTCAAAGCTCATAATGCTATGTATTTTCTCTCTATAACATCAATTTTAGCCTTTGGTTACAATGAATCCTCTTGGAATACATAGGCCAAAGAGGAGGAAACCCTCCTAGAGCAACTAGAAGGCCATTGGCCTAATACAAATATCTGATTTTGTCCTTGAGGCTTTGCAAAGCCCAAGGCACAAAATATCTTCAAAAATATCTATTATAGCTAAAAATAGAAATAAAATTGACTTTTAATCCCTGAAATAGGGTTAAAAATATCTTAATTCACATTTGGATGGCCACCTTTAGAAAACTTCCTTTTCAGCCAAAATGCTACAGGAGCGTAGTGCTAGAAGAAAGCCTATTTTGCAGACAACTTTTGAGGGACTTCCCGATGTCAAAATGAGGCCCGTGATGGCTCGTTGGAAAGCCATGGATGTCTAGTTTCTGGAACTACTTAAGTTTCTCAAACTGACCCCTAGAATTTTTTCAAAAATTGGACTAAGTGAAAAAACCCAGGAGGGTCTCACCTACTGATATGTGAGGCAGAAAGGTGAATTTTTACTGATGTTTGCCTCTTTGGGGGACCAAAACACCTTCTTTTGATATGAAAATTTGTGAGTAGATGCCCCCAAATTTAATACATCCAAAAAATAACTTTCATGAGCTGAGGATGCTCCTAGAAAACATGGCAGCGCCTAGAAAAATGTGCAATTAGGCCTAAAAATCACAAAAAACAAGATCATGTCCAAAATTGCTCAATTTTGGTGAGAAAACCCCTTATGGGTTCCTAGAAGCATGCAAGGAAGCTGAAGCCAAGATTTCAATCCTAGATATGTCTTTTTCCCCTTTTTTCACTGGGCACCTCCTTTGGGCAGTTTTGAGCCTTTCTTGAGCAATTTTGAGTTTTCTTTGGGCAAATTGATTCAATTTCTTGTAATGCCCGGTCATCTTCCTTTGCAAACCCAAGTCCTTTTTTTCCTTGTCTAATTTCTCCTCCAAATTCTTGTTGGCTCTTTCAAGCCGTGATTCTCTATCATTTTCTATCTCTTGGGCAAGAAATTGTGTGAGAGGATACGTTCGAGCAAGGGCTGCTTCGTCTGCTCTCTGTTTCTCCAAAGATTTCCTAAGACCCATAGTCCTAGTTCTTTTTATTACTAGTTTCTCTTCTTCCTCAATATCATCAAATTTTCCCATATACTCTTCAAGCTTGACTTGTGCTTTGTATGCTTCCCTTTGGTATTTGAATGCCTGGGCCTCATAGATTGCCATTAGCCCGCTCATCTGTCTATTTTGCATTTGTAGAAAGTGTATGAGGTCCTTTGACCTTTCTAGATCAGTTTCTAAGTCATGGATTTGGGCTTCTCTATTTTGCAAAAGTGACTCAAAGATTCTAGCTTCATCATCTCCAGCATCACTGTCTATTTGTATGATGTCAAACTCTCTTTCTTGTTCATGGCTACTGTCCTGTTGTTCAAATTTTTCTTTGCCCTTGCTTTGGATAGAATTCTTTACTCTTGTTATTTTTGGAAAATCATCAATACTCTTCTTAGGCAGTTTTCCTCTACTCCTTAGCGCCCTAGTGACATTACTAGTCACTGCTGGAGTGATTTTCTTCTTTGTAGATTTGGTGTTTTTAGCCTTTGGTGATTTTGAGGAATGAATCATGGCCCCTTGCCTAGGAGAGGCAACAAGCACACGTTCTTGGTTGTGTTGAGGAGGAGAGAGAGGAGGTTTCATCACTAGCATTTGTTCAACTTGATATTTTACACTGCTTCCTCCTTCATCACCTAATTTTCTGCACTTTTCATTGTTTTCATGTTCTTCTTTAGGGCTGCCTTGTTTACCCTCCTCACTGTTTTGGGCTTGATTTTCATCATTATTTTGCTGACTTCCACTGTCTTCATTAGCTCCACTGTCTTGAACCTCTTTATGTATGTTACCCTTTGTTCCTCATCATCACTACCCCGCTGCTCTTTAGTTTGTTCTTCATCCTCACTAGCGATATGTGGGTTGTCCCCATGCTCATGTTCACTGCTCTGCTTAGGGCTGCTTTGTTCTTCATCCTCACTACTTTTTTGAGTGCCACTGACTTCCTTATCCTTTGGTGAGCTCTCTTCACCATCACTAGTATGCTCATTGTCATTGTTTTGTTGTTTGTCACTTGGTTCATGATTACTACTTTGCAGAGTATCACTATGTTCCTCATCATCACTACCTTTATGCCTGCTTTCATAAGACTCTTCTTTTTCACTATCAACCATGGGTGATGTTTTATTTTGAGGGGTAGATTGACTAGATGAAGGGGAGACATAGTTGTTAGTATGAATCTTTCGTCGGAAAAGATCACTTTAGCTACACATAACAAATAGCCCTAACATCAAGTATGGTTGCCAATATCTTTAAGTCTGCAGTTAGTTGATCCAAATAATGTTGCACAAATCTAGATCTAAGCATAAAAGACATTAAGCAGTAAAAATAAAATATGGCTCCATGCATCCAATAGACAAGACAAGAACAATGTTTTTGAAAGAATTTTTTATATTAAAAGGGGGCACCTGAGAGGAAAACAAGAAAGGTGTTTTCCAGTTCTCCTCAATGGGATGGGTTCTTGAAAGTCCTCAGCGTTTCAGATCTAAAATTTCTCGCTCTTGTTGGTGTAGAAAACCCAGACAAACATAGAACTCAATGGGAGCTCACAAGGCAAGAATGGAGAATGTGACCAAGAGTATAGATCTAGAGTGATCTAATGCAATGAAAGGTGACTAATGAATGGGGAAAACCCTTCTATTTATAAAAAAATATTAGGGCGATCTAGAACTTGGTGCATGAATAAAATATTATTAATCAAATTCTAGAACCACCCCTTAGGAATATTTTATTATATTTGTTGGAGGGAAAAGGATTTTTGACTTGGGTCAATTCCTTTATTTATAAATAATAAATAAATAAATGATTTATTTACTATTTTAAGGAAGTGGTGGGAATATAATTAAATAAATAATGATTTATTTAATTATTGATAAATGATTTAGTCAAATTTAACTAGGAATATTATTTAAATAGGATTTAAATAATTTATTCCTAGGAAATAATCAAATAAATAAGGATTTATTTAATTGATTTCATTGTTTTGGGTTAGATATGACCAGGAAATATAAAAAAATATAGATTTGTTTATTATTTCCTTTTGGGGTTTCCTATTTATACCATAAACAACTTAATAAAGGTGTTTTACTAAGTTATTTCACATAGTGAAAGCAATTTTACTTAGGGTAAAATTGGTCTTACATGGTGTACTTGGGTTCATCTAATCATAATAGGTTAGATGACCAAAAAATGGTGTAACAATAGTGAGTGGAGGGTGAGGAGGACATATGAGATGGGCCATGAGATGAAGAGGCAGTGGTAAAATCCGGATGAGAAATGAAAGTCTCTCAAGAAACTCCTTTCTTTTCAAGCTAGTGAAGGATGATGATTTTGATGAGAGAATGATGGAAAATACTAGCTTTTTGCTAAGCAGGAGGTCTCTTTTGGACAAGGGAGGACATCTTGTCTATGCTTTTGCAGAGGAAGAAAGGGAGATTCAACAGCTGAGTCTGAGTGAAATGCATCAAAATTCTGACATGATAGGAATAAACTCGGGAATATCTCCCCTCACATGTGAAGTATCTCATGATGTTTTTCATAAGGGGTGCATAATTGTTCAATAGATGAGAAAAGGGGAAAATAGCCTTGCATTCATTTTGGTAAGTTGGTTTCAAGAAGGGCTTGTAGTGGTCTAGGTCCAAATAGGCTTGTTTGAACCATTTCTCACCAAGATAGGGAATCTTGGTGGCCTTTGACACTGACCTAGGAGTGAGAACAAAATCAAGGCCTGCTAGGTGAACATATTTTCCTTGCAGCCTCAGGGCAAACAACTGTGTTAAGGGAGGGTGATTGGTGACCTCCTGGACTTTTTGGCAAAAATCAACGCACCCTACCTCATGAAAGTTGAAAAGGACTGAAGGGGAATCATTTAACTCTTTAGTTGTAGTAGGCTCAAACCTTTTGTGAAATCCACCCTTGCTGACCTTCCTTGGAGGCATGTTTTTCTTAGATTTCTTTACTTGTCTTATCAAAACAAATCTTTGATTAAACTAGGTCTTTCTTCTTCAAACAATGATTTTCTCTTTTAAAAACTATGTTTCTCTTCTTAATGAAAACACGCCTTTCAACTAATAATAACCCTTTCTCCTCAAACACTGTTTTTATTTTTATTTAGCAAGCAGGAGACCCTTGAAAACCACTATGTTTCCCCTTTTGAAATCACTGTTTTCTTCTTTGAAATCACTATTTTTCTTCTTTTAAGTTTTTATTTCAAAACATTTTTGTGACCAAAATTAAGATGAAAGGGCTCGAAAAATACCTTTGAAATCTTCCTGCTGTGTTTGAAAAACCCAAATTTTGAGCAAAAACTGACTTTTTTCACTTTTGGAGACCTTTGGAGAGGTGCTACGCTCCTGTGCACAGGCATGTAGCACCTGCACGCAACCATGTGTCGGGCCGGGTGCCTTCACAACGCCGGGTGGGGCAAGTTGGTTGGAGAACACAGGTGTGTCACGCTATCTCACAAGCACATCGTGCCATGTGCAAAAGCCTTCGAAGGGATGCTACAGGCGTGTCGTGTCTTAAAAAATTTGCAAGTGACCTGCCTAGGGTTCGAAAAATGGCTTCTCCTCTGTCAGTTTCACAATAGAAAGTAGAACGATCACTTTGAGAGCTTTTATAGCTCTTTTTAAAATGCTTTTGAACGCTTCGTTCCTCCCTTTGATAATCTTACATTTTTGCCTTTGTGTTTTTCGAAAAACAAAGGTGGGAACCCTTTTTCCCTTTGGAAGAAAAACCCTTTATGATGATTGTGATAATGTTTTTTGAAAGAGGCTACCTTTTACCAAAAACTGGGACTTATGTTCATTATTGCAGGAGGTATCTTTAAAATGTGTTTTGATCTTTTGTTAGTCATCCTTTAAGGATGTCCTCTTTAAAACACAGAAAACTCATCTTTATCTGGCACTATGTCCTCTTTGTTCATTTGAAAAAGGCATAATTAGTAAACTTTAATCCTTCCTTATCACTTATGAATATCTTCAACAAAATTCCCTCTTTCTATGTGACATTTGACCTGTAACATATGCCTTTATGGCACTATATTATTTTTAAAATTTAGACAAGAAAATTGTGATTTTATTTATGATGAATGTTCTTTGTTTATCTTTTGGAGGAGGTAGTGTGAAGCAACCACTGAGGTGACTTTAAAAACATTGTTGACCCTCTGCTTATTAATGAAGGAGGCCCTTTAAAAAAAATTGTGCCCTCTGTTAGCCTTTGTTTATCTTTTTAAATAAACTCCTTTAAACACACTGTCTTTCATCTCTGTTTACCATTGAAAACTTTCTTTGAACCAGTTATGTGTGGGCCCTCTACTTATCACTGATGGAGGTCTTATGCAACTGTAACCACTTTAGGTTACTCAAAACCACTGATGATCCCTCTGCTTATGATGAAGGAGGCCTTCAAACTATAAAACTTCATTCATTTCAACACTGTGACCCCTGTCTGTTTGTTTGAAAAATACAAAATAGAAAAAAGTGAATCTTTGGAATTCATCCTTAATGAAATCATTTGAAATATAATGTCTTTTGCTTTATGAGGACCTGTCAGTAATGTATATCCCTTTTGCATAAAATCATTGTGAATCTTCAGGAGTAAATAATGTGCTTTGTAAATGGTGAGTGCTCACTGCTATGCATCTTTGAAACAACTCTTTTTTCCCTTGACTGTCTTTTCATAAGGTGCAATGAACTTGTCTTTAACTGCCTTTCAGAGCCCAGGTGTATGGTAAGGTATAAGAAGCAGCTTTCCTTCTTACACCTTCACTATGATGCCTAATTTTCTTTAAATCTCTTTTATGTCAAAGACTGTTTCTTTTACCTAAAAAAATGATTTGCAGGGCTAGGTCACCTTTTGGATTTGAAACCATGTAGACCTTGCTTACTGTACTTCATCTGATTTATGATGGAAAACTGATTTAGCATGAGAGACCTGTTTGCATTTGTTATCTTGCTCTCCTTTGCACACTTTCATTATTAAATACATCCCTGCAAAGATGTACTTGGTAGATGATCTTTGATTTTCTGAGAACTTAGCAGTGTGTCATAAAATCAGGCTTGAAATGTCCTTTTTCTTCAGTCATGGAACTTCTTTCACTATTTCTTCTTGAATTGAAATTTTGTGAGCTTTGCTTGAAACAAAACAAAGAGACCTCCTTGATGGTGTGTGACCTAGGGATAGACAAAGGTTTTGCTTTGACAAATAATAATACATGATGGCTGACTGATATTGAAGACATGGTTTTAACTTTTTGACTAGAGAAAGCTTTTCTCAAGGTATTTGCCCTAAACACCACCACTTAGACCTAGGCATTTTATTATAATTTCTGAAGAGTTTCTCAGGCATAATAAGGTCATCATATGAAAAAATAATCAGTGAGAGAGGGACAGGTGCTTTTCCAAATGTTTGGACAATGAGATTTATGGAAACAGGGGATTTTGATAACAGAGAGACAAAACCTATGACAGCTTATAGACAGGGAGACTTCGCTGAATGGTGATAGGTAGGGAAACTGAATACTATTATCATCATAGGCTGAAAAGGAGAGGTAGGAAGATAAAAATTTCTTTGAAGTGTTTTCTGGATGACAAATTGACAGATTGAGATTAGCTTCTAGAAAACTCAGCCAAGGAATCTAGTCATCAAAACATGCAAAAATACTGATGACTAACAAGGTCCAAAACATTTACATCCATAATACCCTTTTGTTAGAAGACCTAAGAAATTATTGTATACAATATGCATGGCACGTTAAAGAATATCATGAATATCAGAACAATTACAACAAATTAAATTAATATGCGAAAGAATATTGTTACGTATATAAAAAAATCAATAAAATGTAATTTACCAGAGAAAACTCCTAAGCCTGGATAATCATGTACAGTGTAAGAACATATGCCATACAACGTAAAATTCCTCTCTTTCATAATGGGCCTTGATACATCGTATACATTTATCCCACCCCATAATTCCTTCAATTTATCTACGAGTGGTTGTAAGTAGACATCCATATTATTCATTTGTCTTCTACCAAAGACTTGAGAGCCAACATAAGATGTTCATTATTCATAGAAAACCATGGGAAGATATTTTTATTGATCACTAATACATGCCAAATATAATAATTGGTGCTCTGGAGGGAATATGGGTTGCTTCCATCCATGGCTATGCTGAGTTGTAGACTTCGTACTTCATCCTTGAATTTTACAGGCCATGTATTCTCTATATGCTTCATGGCTATTGAATATGTTGGGATTCACATAAATCCCAACTCACTTCTATGTGAGGCATGCCATTCCTGCAACATATCTAATTATTTTCAACGAAAGAGCCTTTGAATCCTTGGGATTATAGGCCCTATGCCTCAATATATTAAAAGGAGGACCACGTGATTTACCCTTCTTTTTTTATTTATCATACTTGTCATGCTCACATTTAGGACATATCTCTTTGTCTACATATTATCCTCTATATAGAATACAATCATTTGGACATGCATGATATCATATGTACTCAACACCCAACATTTGCAACAATTTCTTTGCCTCTTTGCAGCTACCGGGCAAGACATTATCACTCGGAAGAACCTTATCTTTGAATAACCTATAGTTGGTGGAAAATGAAATGTAAAATGCTAATAATTATTAATGTTCATAAAATTGATCATTTTTAATGTTGATTGTGTGACAAGATTTCTTAAAATATAAGGGACTTGATGGTCAATTACCTCAAAATTTTCAAGAAACATGCATTCAACAAGCCAAAATTTGCTTTCAAGTTGTACAGTAACATCGTTGTCCCCAATTGGGTAAACTTTGATTGACCTCCAAGTCCAAAGAGAGGGGTGGTGGAAGCAAATTTAAGGCTTTTGAAAAAGGTATCAACGATATGAGCATCATCCCCTAGTTGATCATCATTCTGGAATGGATCTAGCACAATTGTCTCCATGGCAGTCATATCCCTTAAGTAATCATCCATACCAACCTCTATTTGATTGCCTCCATTTCCATCTTGTGAAGAACTACTATTTTTGTAGTCATTCCTAATTGGTGAATCTGGACGTAGTGGGAATTGAATAGGTGGTTGATTCAACCATTCTTGGTATCGTTCCTCTCTGATTTTTTCTCTTAATGCAACCTTCTCTCAATTTGACACTGTCACGGGTGCAACGGAAGATGGTAGGTAGGTCACTCATTTTTAACACTGGAAAATCGTACAAGAAGAAGGTACAAATAAGGATTTACAAGGAAGGAATACATTAGAGGAGCTGAAAATTTTAACTTTTCCTAAGGTGAAGCAGGAAAATTTATTAAACTGCGCACAAAAAGAACTGAACCCAAGTGATCCTTGCATTTTTTTCTTCGATGGGCGTGAAGATCATCGTGGCTATCCCTCAAAGAGCCATGCGGTCCTGAGTATGTAGAAAGTCACCATCCAGGACCACTTGGCACACTTGAAGAAGAAGATTCCCACTCAAGCCAGCCAAGTACAGCCACCTTGGAGCCACCTTGAGGCTTTAGTGCCACACACAAAGGAATAATCCTCCCACTCTTGTGTCAACATCCTTCTTGTACCATGAGAGGGAGGGAAAATTTTAAATTTGTCTACAAAAGATTGCCATGGGAAGAAAAACATGAGAACACATTGTTGTGCTGACCAAATTGCTTGAGAGAAAACCAACCTATGTTGTCCAAGAAACAAGAAGGATTGGAAGGATTCCTTTATTGGCCACCCGACACCTCAATCCAAGAGAATAATTTTACCAAGTGTTCGTCATTCTACCATTCGTCGAGGGGAGAGAGAGGCTTGCAAGAATCTTGAGGGAAAGAGACCCCCTTGCCTTGGATATTAGAGCACCATAGCTCTAAGGATCCGTTGCAAGTGATTTAGTTTCCTATTCTCTTATACCACCAACACCTAATAAAGGGATAGAGTTATCAATTTGAATTATTAGTGTGTTTGACTCTGTTGTTGCTCCTAGAGATAGCCTAGAGTTGTGATAGACCAGTGCCTAGGAAATTTTAGCATAGCAAGGAGCGTATGATATAATGTATGAAGTTGTCAGCTTCAGATCACATGCTATCTCCTGTAAACAGGGAAATAAAATAGAATGGGACCAAACTCTCAGAAACTCACACAGGAAAAGGGATACTACAGAGGCAAGATGCAAACCTACTGCCAAATTTAATGCATACCAGACAAGCATTATAGCGGGCCGATCTGTAAATATCAATGCATATAAATTATCGAAGGTGTATGTAGTGAAAGAAATATTGAGAAGACATTAGTTAACATTGAGCTTATACCTGTATATATACATACCATACAAGGTTTCAATCTAAGAATCTATACATGATATTGTATTTTAAAAGCACCCTCCCTGTTACACCTAATATGAAGTATATGGTTGAATTAATATAAACATAGTATCATGTAAGAGCTGGTATTTAGAAAGCTGCAGCTGACCCATCCAAGCATGGGCATCAACTAGGATGAATCCATACCAAAAATCAGTGAGCCACTCGCATTCCAAAACATGATACAAGAAAGATGGATGAAATGAAATGTTCTATTAATATAACAAAATAAAGAAAGTTACAGACTGTGAAATACCAAAGACCAGAATCCTCTTTGAAAGATAGAAATCCTCCTCACCGAGACCCTATGGGCTCTGGGCCTTCATACCAAATTTTACAAAATGTTTACAAAAAGCCTTTCACTGCACAATTTTCTGATAAAATCTGGAACCCTCTATAATCTTCTCTTCGGGGGTTTTATAGAGAAAAAGAAAACTTAATCAATGAAGTAGGTGATGAACATTTATTTGTATCATTAAAAAATAATGGAGGAGACATGCACGCCCATACTGCTTGATGACTTTGTGGTGATGCACGTACTTTGTAGCCTGTCTTCTGAAATAAATGTTTTGGGTAAAAATATCTTCAGGAACACGATATATGGATAACCATATTAACATTCTGTCCTTTTCTAAAGGTGAATTATGTGAAATGAAACTTGGAGGGTGTTTTTTCTTGTGCATCGTACTCTTTGCGTTCTAAACCCTGAATTATGATTTAAAATATTCAATGCCGAACACTGAATTCCTTGACCTTCCACCGATACTCCTCTGTTGTTCCATTAATGCCTCCATCTGTGATATATGCCTCTTGAATGACACTGGGAAGCTCGTCAAAGTATAACCCTGTTTCTTTAATGGATGTCATGTCACAGCATCTACCTAGGGCTTTCTTCATAAATTTCACCTCTGAAAAACTGGTCCTCTGACGCGTTCTCGGCTCTTGTAATGGATGATGCAAATTATGATAATTCTCTGTCACTGTAAACCTACAAAACACACAAAGTTGTGAAGAAAAAAAATGCATGGGGGGCGGAAATGCAATGGAGGCGATTGTGTAGTGAAGCAACATGATGAAATGGCGGAAGCATGCAAGGTGGTGACGAAGAAAATGCAGTGGGAATAATGGCGGAAGAGCTGGCCAGAGTTTATAATGTGGAACATTAAAATATAACATATGCATGTAATGTATGAGTGGGGGAGGGAAAAATGCGATAACACGTGGGATGATGACGTGGAGGAAGATCGGGTCAACAGTGGGGTGTGCAAATAATCTAGACTGTCCGATCTCAAGACGAGATCGACGGTTGAAACAGCGTCGAGGGAAATTGTCAGTGGGCCAGGGGTACGATTTCCTTGCGTTAAATCTCGTGCAGCTCCAGAGCGCGATAGCCGTTAGATGACATAACTAGATCCGACGGCCGACAGCGATATCGCTGGGCGTCCATTGCCTAACTATAACGTGCGATGAACGGTGGTTTTGGAACCGTACGCTAGGACACATGGCAGATGGTGTATGGAATCGCTGGCCCCACGGGAATTATCGCCTATCGCCGAAAGGCGATGCGATATAAACCATCGATTTTGCAATAGGAGCGGGCGTGGGGACCATCGGGACAGGAGGGTTGCGGACCGTTGATTTGGTAGAATGATCATACGGTGCATAAACGATTTGGGTGATGAATAGAATGGGCCATGAGCACAGTGCTGATTCACGAAGACCGTCCGATCTTGCAAAGATCGACGACCAATATTTCGCTCGGGCATTTGGTTTATAAGCGCCTAGTTCTTCTGACCTCGGTTCTAGCACTGGGTTACGCGGGAGAAAAGGACGGAGGCTTGGCCAAAGGGGCTAGGCCTGAAATATTTTCAAATATGGGGTTTTCTGCCTTTTATAATGTGTTTTTAGAGGCGGGAAATGGTAACGATAGATGAAACACGGCTCTTTTGGGACAAAATGAGGGGTCTTGAGTGGTTTAAAGGGGGCTGCTTAACAAAATTTTGGCAGGGGGCTGATATGATCAACATTGGCTCCACCTGGGGACGGCACGTTCATCCCTGGATGTGTCGAGAACTCGTAGACCCTCTGATCATCTTCTGTGCAAACTCGGCTCTTCAACAACCTTACTTTCACTTCATGATTCATAATGACACCCACATTATTCAAACGAAAACAAAAGGAAACTACTATACAATATAATACATTAGGCTGCCTTTGCCTGCATCAGAACTGAAAGTAGGGCTTGAGGAATTGACCTTTTACAGGGGCGTCCAGCAAGTCGCCCTGTAAATTCTCCAACCTGAAAGTATTATTGCCCCCCTGTTCCACAATTTTGAAAGGACCAAACCAGAGGGGGTCGAATTTACCATGTTTTCCCTTCTCAGCTCTTCGTACATCCCATCTTAGCACTAGGTCGCCAACCTGCAACTTCCTGTCTTTTGCATGCTGGTCAAAAATGTGTTTCATTTTCTCTTGATATTCTACTAACCTCTGATTCACCTGGTCCTATGTTTCTTCTAATTCCACCAATTGATTGATTCTCCTGATCATATCATCAGGTTCCTCCTGGCTTTCTTGCATGAAACGGGCCACTGGTAAAGCCAGCTGTATAGGAAAAAATGATGCTCGTCCATATACCAATTCATAGGGAGATTTCCCAATTTCTCTCTTGCTGGTGATTCTATTAGCCCATAGAGAAAATTTCAATTGGGAATCCCAATTATTTTGATTTTCATTGATAGTCTTCTTCAAGGCCCTCACCAGAGTTTTATTTGAAGACTCTTCCAAGCCATTTCATTGTGGATAGTAAGCTGTAGAGTGACTCAGTATGATATTGTATTGCTGGCAGAAACTCATAAATTTTTCGGACTTGAAGGCCTGTGCATTATCAGTCACTATCCTAGCAGGACAGCCAAACCTGGATATGATGTTTTCCTCCATGAACTTTATGATCACAGTATCTGTAGCATTCCTTGTAGGTATGGCTTCCACCCATTTAGTAAAATAATATGTGGCTGTTAATATCCATTTATGTTGTCCACTCGATGGAGGATGTATTTCACCTATAACATCAATACCCCATTGACGAAATGGTTCATCCACATGCACTAGAATCAGGGGAAATGGTGCCGATTTCTGTCTCTCAGAAAATTTCTGACATTTATCACATGCTCTTACTCTGGCAAAAACATCTCCAAAAAGCTTTGGCCAATAGAAGCCAGCTTTCAGAATTTTATGAGCTGTGGCCCTCCAGCTGTAATGACCTCCATAGATCCCTTCATGAAATTCTATTATAATACTCTCGACTTCATTCTCTGTGAGACACAGGAGTAAGATGCCTGAGGGATCTCGCCAGTATAGCCAGCCATTGGCGACTATGTACTTTTGTGATTTCAATCTCAACGTTCTGTATTTAGCTTTATCACAACTTGGGGGGTAGCTGAGTGTAAGGAGATATTCTACTATCTCTTTGTACCATGGACTGGTGAGGTACTTTATATGTGTTTCTGGAGTGGCTACCCCAATTCCATGTCGTTCTTCTTTCTCCTCAGATTCCTCACATGCTATAATGGAAAAATTTATGCCCAGGGCTTGATAGTTTGATTCAAACAACATCCTGGCTAGCCCTTGTCCTTTGATCAACTTAGTAGGGCGAATGTCTAAGTCATACTCCTGTATTTTATCAATCCACTTACCCCTCTTTCCTTCACTATCCCCCTGAATAAGAATATCTTTTACAGCAGCTGCAGGCACAAATGCAGTGATGTGGGACTGTAAGATATATACACGGAATGCTTTGACGGATTTCACTAGGGCGTATGCTTGCTTTTCCAATATTTTGTATTTTAATTTTGCATCACGGAGCACCTGAATGAAAAAGGAAATAGGCTGCTCATACCCTTCATCATTTTTCTGCAATAAAACTCCTACTATTGTATGAGGTGATGCAAAAGAAAAAATAATGAGAGGTTTATCATAATCTGGTCCTGCCAACACAGGGGCTTCTGCAAAAGCATTCTTTATCATGGTAAATGCCTCCCGTGATTCTTGTGACCACTTTACCTCATTATTCTTTTTCAGCATATCTATTATATGCCTAACTATCTCAGCATAGTTAGGGATAAACCTTCTCAAGAAATTAATGCGCCCTAGGAATACTTGCACCTCTTTCTTATTTCTGGGAAAAGAAATACCATTTATAACCTCTACCCTCTTAGGATCTATCTTCACCTCATCTTTAGTCACAATATGGCCCAGAAGCTTTCCCTCTTCTAATGCAAATAAAGACTTTTGAGGATTCAGAGAGAGACCATACCTTCTGCATTTCTCAAAAGTTCTACGCAGATTCTAAATATGCTCAGTATCATTCTTGGAAAATACAGTGATATCATCAAGGTAGACTACCAAGAATTTATCTTGCTCCCCAACAAAAGCAATATCCATCGCCCTCTGAAAAGTGGCCCCTGCATTAATCAATCCAAAAGGCATCTTGGCATACATAAATGTACCCCATGGTGTGGTGAAAGAAGTCTTCTTTTGATCCTATGGAAGTATAGCCACCTGGTTATAACCTGAGAATCCATCCATCATTGACATCTTGGAAGCTCCAACCACCCTCTGCAAGACGTGATCCATCTTAGGCAGTGGATAATTATCCTTTAAGGATGCTCTGTTTAAATTTCTAAAATCCACACACAGCCTTATTTCTCCATTCTTCTTTCGCATAGGGACAAGATTTTCCACCCATTCAGAGTACCTCAGTGGTACAATTATTTTGGCTTTTAGCAGCTTCTTGATTTCTTTCTCAATAGAAGGCAGCAGCAGGGGATTTATTTGTCTGAGCTTCTTCTTATGGGGCTTTGCATTTGCCTTCAATGGAATTTTGTGCTGCATAATACTGATATCAAAAGTTTTCAAGTCCTGATAGGACCATGCAAACACATATTTTTAAGACTAAAACAATTTATGATATAGCTTTTTATATTCTCCAGGGATCTTCCTGGACAGTTTTACAATTTTGGGGTCAGCATCAGTACCCAAATTTAGGTCTTCTACCTGATTCTCTTCTACCACTTTGCCCAGCTGCAATGAGACATCATTCTTGTCAAATAATCTTTCTAGAGGCACCATTCCTCTAGGTATAATGTTTCCCTTCAACTGCAACACTTTATTACCAGCCACTTTCTCCTCCCAATTTCTTTCTGAAATATTTTCAGACTCAACCTCTTCTTCATCAGCATCAATCTCCATATTGGAGAATTATCCTACTGTTTCTAGGAATATTTTCATTTGTTCTTCATCTTCAAACACCTGCCAGTGTTTGATGTTATCTGGGATTGAAGGCCGATAATGCACCTCAACTTCCTATCTTAAAAGAGGGTTCTGAGGTGGTCGAAATGTACTAGCAGCTACAGCAAGGGAATCAACCATCCTGTTCTATTCTCGGGGCATGAAATGGATATTAAAATCCAAGAAGAAATTCTCTACCATTTCCCAAACTTCATTCCTATAAGCCCTTAGCCTAGGATGTTTGGTCTGACACTGATTCCTGACTTGTTTAACCACCAGCTCTGAATCTCCCAGAAATTTTAAACTTTGTATATTCATATTCCTGGCTGTCTGCAATCCTAACAGGAGTGCTTCATATTCATCCACATTGTTGGTGGCTTCATACTCTAGTTTTAAAGATAGCAAGATCCATTTTCCTGCAGGAGAAATCAATAATATTCCAGCTCCATTACCTTCTTTAGAATTTTCTCCATCAAAATGGAGTGTCCAAATTCCTGCTCCAATGCTCTCTGAGGGCTGCTCAGTCTTGATCTAGCAGAAGGATGGTTCATGAGCATAATCTTGATCTTCTTCCAGCATCAAGCATGAGAAATCTCCTTCTTTACTGTAGACTGGAGAATTAACTGAGTTGTCAGCCTTAGTCACCATCTTGACAAATCTAGTCTCCCTGTACAATCTCCTCTCTTGGCCACCAAAAAATGGGATAGTGGCATATGTTAAATCCATCTTGAGTGATCCACCAATTTTTGTTCCCCAAGACCTTGACAGCAACATACCAAAATGAGCTGGGATGTCAGCCACCACAATGTCCATTACTACACTTTTTGCTGGGATTTGAGCCAAATTGACCACCAAATCCTTAATCATCCCCAAGCATTTAACTCTTTTGGAGTCAAATGAATAGAGGTCCTTGTATGGACGGGTGATTTGTAATCCTAGTTGTTCCATGACTGACAGAGGGATTAGATTATGGGAAGCTCCAGAATCTAACAAACAATTATGTAATAGCGGGTCATGAATCACTAGAGACACATAAAAGGGAGGAGTAGAAGCATCTAATTCCTCAACATGTGGACCAAAGACAACCATGGGTCTTTCTTCTTGAAGGTTGAGACTATCTAGGATGATTGGTGCTTCTGGAGGGAGCATGAAAGAGGTGACTTGAGATTGATATGCTGGTTGTTTCAACAGTTCAGTCAAGGGGACCGGGATTTTGACCTTTTTGAGTTCCTTTTGTAGACTGAAAGCAGGAGGGGACTTTTCTATCACAACCTCGTTTGACTCTTTATTTTCAGCTGGGGGCTTGACTTCTTTAGGCACAGATTTAACATTAGGGGGAATGACTGCTTTTGAAGAAGAAGGAATTTGATCATTAGATTGCAAAGGTTTGTTTAGAGGTCCCTTACCTTTGTCTGTGACTTTTTGCATTTTTTACTCTTCCTGAGCAGGTGATTCCTTCTGGGGTAGCTCTTCTTCTTGCTCTTGGGTACGAGTCCTCTTCCTAGAAGATCTGAGATCATATCTTCTATTGAAATGTGCTTGCATGCAATCATCAAATTGTTTACAATAATGATCAAATTCCGTTTCATCTGTGTCTCTAGTCTTTTCTTCTTCTTGCAATGAGCACCCAACTTCATCATTTCCTTGCAAGGCGCATTCTTCTCCATCACTATTTGAAAAGGAAAGATTTGCATCCTCCAGTCCATAGGCAGCATCTTCAGTGGAGTCATCTACTGGACCTTCCAAGTACAATGGGTGTGGTACTTGATCTTGTTTTTCTTTTGATTCCCTTGGAAAAATTTGCAAGGTTGGTTTCCTATATTGAGGATTGTAACCTCTGTTTGGAGCATTCTGGAAATTCCTGAAAGCTGAATTCTTGGCCTCCAATTCAAGCTTAACCATTTTCTTAATCAGTTTGTTCATTTCTTCCATTTTTTCTGAGTCTCTGTCCTGACTAGAAGTGGATGCCTCCTCTTTGCCCCTTCTTCTGGTATCTTGCTCAGCTCTTCCTTTTGATTTTCCAGTGGAGGCAAAGTTTGCTTCCAACTCTAGTGCATCTGCCTAAGCATCATCCAGAGTAGGAGGCTTTCTTTATCTGAGAGAGAAACCAAATTCTGAGTCAAAGGCTGCTACAAAAACAAATTTAGCAGCAGTTTTATGGGGTTTCATATCAGCAGGGAGACTCAGATACAATTTATTAAATCTCTTGATAAATTCTGACACTCCTTCATTGTGTCTTTTCTTTAGTGTATTGAACTCAATGAGACAATTTCCATGATCTTTCTTCTCTCCCCATTTTCTGAGAAAAGTGTCTTCCATGTTATCCCAAGTGGTAATAGAACGACCAGCCAATGTATTAAACCATTTTCGAGTTTCACCATCAAGAGATTGCACAAACAGTCTTAAGACCACATCTAAATGTTCAACATTAAAGTTCTCTGCAAAAGCACAGAAAGTCTCAAGATGTTTTTGAGCATTAATCTCATTTTCCCCATTGAATCTGGGCAAGATCTTCAGATAATCTTGGGGCATATCATTCAACACTTGGGGTAATGCCAGGGGAGCATATTTATTCATCAAGAAGGCCGAAACATTGGCCATTGGAGGAGGTGGAGGTAGTGCAATAGCTTGATGAGTAAGAGGAGGAGGAGGAGGTGGAAGTGGTGTATGAATAATAATAGGAATATACTCAACTGCAGCTTGAGGGGTTGAGGGGAACAAAGGTCTATTAATAGTAGATACTTCGGTTACTTCCTTGACCTCTTCAACCTCACGAGTAGGATGAAGACTGTTTTTATTTCTGATACCCTCTCAGGGTGGAATATTTGAGTAATAATAATCAGTATCTCCCACAGTGGAGTCGGGATCTGGCGCTTGAGTTTCTTGAGAAGAAGAGGATGGAAAGTCTTCTTGAGAGAATTCGGGAATTTCAGAGCGGACTGATTTTCTTTCCTTCTATTTCTTTCTATGAATGATATTTTCAGGGTCAGACACAGAAGGTGTCTTTGGCTTAGACGTATCTGACCTCAGGTGTGGCTTACGAGGAGCTAGGACTGCAAATAGATTTATCAAATAAACAAACGTGGAGTCGCCAAGGTGAGGGATCTACAACTCTCAACTCTCCATACTCACCTACTTGAAGAGTGAATTATATTTTTTCGAGGCCCAGGGATTTTAATTTTCTCAACTTCGATCCCCGGAAACGACGCCATAAAGATGTTGTTGCTCCTAGATACAGCCTAGAGTTGTGATAGACCAGTGCCTAAGACATCTTAGCATAGCAAGGAGCATATGATATAATGTATGAAGTTGTCAGCTTCAACTCACATGCTATCTCCTGTAAACAGGGAAATAAAATAGAATGGGACCAAAATCCCAGAAACTGACACAGGAAAAGGGATACTGCAGAGGCAAGATGCAGAACTCTAATACAAAGCAACAAACAATTCAGAGACAGTTTACTGCAAAGCGGGCCGATTCAGAAATACTTCACAGACATAAATTATCAGAAGGTGTATGTAGTGAAAGAAATATTGAGAAGATATTAGTTAACATTGAGTTGATACCAAGATATACAATACCACCATGCATGGGCTTACCAATCTAAGAATCCATACATGATAATAGCATTTTAAAAGCACCCTCTCAGAGCAACTAATATAGCAGAAGTATGGTTAGCTGAATAATGGAATAGAATATCATGCATGAGCCATATTTAAAGCGCTTGACTGATCCGAGCATGGGCATCAACTAGGATGAATCCATACCAAAAATCAGTGAGCCACTCGCATTCCAAAACATGATACACGAAAGATGGATGAAATGAAATGTTCTATTAATATAACACAATAAAGAAAGTTACAGACTGTGAAATACCAAAGACCAGAATCCTTTTTGACAGATAGAACTCCTCCTCACTGAGACCCTATGGGCTCTGGGCCTTCATACCAAAATTTTACAATTTTTTTACAAAAATCCTTTCACTGCATAATTTTCTGATAAAACTGGAACCCTCTATAATCTGCTCTTCGGGGGTTTTATAGAGAAAAATAAAACTTAATCAATGAAGTAGGTGATGAACATTTAATTGTATCATTAAAATAGAATGGAGGAGACGTGCACACCCATACTGCTTGATGACTTTGTGGTGATGCACGTACTCTGTAGCCTGTCTTCTGAAATAAATGTTCTGGGTAAAAATCTCTTCAGGAACACGATATATGGATAACCATATTAACATTCTGTCATTTTCTAAAGGTGAATTCTGCTGAAATGAAACATGGAGCGTGTTGTTTCTTGTGCATCGTACTCTTTGCCTTCTAAACCTTGAATTATGATATAAAATATTCAATGTCGAACATTGAATTCCTTGACCTTCCACTGATACTCCTCTGCTGTTCCATTAATGCCTCCATATGTGATATCTGCCTCTTGAATGACACTGGGAAGCTCGCCAAAGTATAACCCTGTTTCTTTAATGGATGTCATGTCACAGCAGCTACCCAGGGCTTTCTTCATAAATTTCGCCTCTGAAAAACTGGTCCTCTGACGCATTCTCGGCTCTTGTAATGGATGCTGCAAATTATGATAATTATCTGTCACTGTAAACCTACAAAACACACAAAGTTGTGAAGAAAACAAATGCATGGGGGGTGGCAATGCAATGGAGGCGACTGTGTAGTGAAGAAACATGATGAAATGGCGGAATCATGCAAGGTGGTGACGAAGAAAATGCAGTGGAAATAATGGCGGAAGAGCTGGCCAAAGTTTATAATGCGGAACATTACAATATAACATATGCATGTAATGTATGAGTGGCGGAGGGAAAAATGCGATAACACGTGGGATGATGACGTGGAGGAAGACCGAGTCAACAGTGGGGTGTGCAAATGATCTAGACCATCCAATCTCAAGATGAGATCGATGGTTGAAACGGAGTCGGGGGCAATTGTTAGTGGGCACAATTTCCTTGCGTTAAATCCCGTGCAGCTCCAGAGCGCGATAGCCGTTAGATGAGGATCACCAGATCCGACGGCTGACAACGATATCGCTGGGCGTCCATTGCCGAAATATAACGTGCGATGAACAGCGGTTTTGGAACCGTATGCTGGGATGTGTGGCAGATGGTGTATGGAATCGCTGGCCCCATGGGAATTACCGCCTACCGCCGAAAGGCGATGCGATATAAACCACCGGTTTTTGCAATAGGAGCGGACGTGGGGACCATCGGGACAGGCGGGCTGCGGACCGTTGATTTGGTAGAACGATCAGACGGTGCATAAATGATTTGGGCGATGAATAGAATGGGCCACGAGCACAGTGTTGATTCACGAAGACCGTCTGATCTTGCAAATATCGACGACCAATATTTCGCTCGGGCATTTGGTTGATAAGCGCCTAGTTCTTCTGCGCTCGGTTCCAACACTGGGTTACGTGGGAGAAAAGGACGGAGGCTTGGCCAAAGGGGCTAGGCCTGAAATATTTTCAAATATGGGGTTTTCTGCCTTTTATAATGTGTTTTTAGAGGCGGGAAATGGTAACGATAGATGAAACAGGGATCTTTTGGGACAAAACGAGGGGTCTTGAGTGGTTTAAAGGGGGCTGCTTAACAAAATTTTGGCAGGGGGCTGATATGATCAATAGAATCGATTGAGCTTGTTATTGTACATGATTATTTTGTTTTTTGTTCTTCATTAATGTAGCATGTTATGTTGCTTACTTAGTTTACCACATGTTATTTTGTTCCACTAACAATCTAACAAACCAATTGACCTATGAATTGCTTGTAGGAAAGCAGGCTCCCTATTAAGAATAATATATTTCATCCTCCCCTACGTCGAATACACTACAACAGGAATGGCGACTCCACTTCATTATTTCTTTTAAGCTAGTGGTTGTTGATTGCAGATCCTCTCTCCTACGCAGACTTGCTACAAGATCATTCTTGCTTCCCCTCAACACATTTCAGTCACCCTTAGTGAGAAGTTTGGCTCAGAGAAGGCAAAGTTTTTCGGTCACTGTAATCCACGCACGTTTAGCTTAGAAAGACATACGAACCCCATGCCTGTGTGAAAATAATTCGTGTGGTAGGCAATGAGCTCATTTTTCACTGTTTTTTCTCATTTTTTTGCAGTTGTAAGGTGTGGCAACCCATAATAAATTTTCCATCACTGTGCTCTAGTATTTCATGACTCGTTAGGACAATTTTTCCTGGAGTTTAGGTTAGCAAATAGTTTGTTTTAAATTTTATTTTTTTATCATTGACAGTTACCCTGAAGTTTTTTTAGTTCAGGGAGTTCGGGACAATGGTGGGTATAATTTCCGTACCCACCACATATGGCACAATAATTTTTTGTCCTTAGACTGGACCTCTTGTTCTGCCCTTGGAAGTTGTTGATTGGCTCCTGGTTTTGATGTCTCTTGGGGTTTCCCCCAGACTAATACTGCTCCCGTGCCCAGAGTCTCCTTTTTGTTTATTCTTAGGATTTTTCCTTGTAACGTTAGGAGGATTATTACATTTCTCCTGGTTATAGGACTGGGGTGGTTGAGCCTAATATGGTTTCATGAATTTCACCGATGTGTTGTTTTGCGGTGGTGGGTTTTGTGCGGTGGAAGGAGAATAATGGTTTCCCTGTCCTTGGTTGGCGTATGGTTGCTGCGGGGAATATCTTCCATCAACATTCCTAGCTGAGTATTGGGTCCCTATGAGGGAGGGTACGATCCTCCCTACTGTTGGTCATATGATGAAACCCTATTTTTCATATTCTGCAAAGGTGCAGATTGACTTTGGTGGTATCCAGGTTGCGTCATGTTCTGGGTAGAATCATATGAGTAACCTGGGTACTAGATACTGCTGCCTAGGTGAACTTGGGTCAACAAACCGATCAAACCGTCTATAGTATTCGACGTGCCTGGAAATTCTCTATAAGTTTGCAAGCGCAGGGCGTTAGGCATGGCATTGTAAATGTATCCTGACTGGGTATAGATGCGTTTGAGCTTCCAGGATTTGCAAATGGCATCCTCCTCGGAGGTAGGTCCTTGTTTCACCACATATTTTGAGATATATTATGTGAGAGTTTTCAAAAACATGTCCAGTAAAACTCTATCGTCGAGTTTGGCTTTGCACAGACTGCGACATCGCCGCCATTCGTGGAGATGGTCTGAGATATGGAGAGTTGGCATTTTCCTAAAATGAGTCAAAAACACCATCCATGAATCATGGTGGATGGGTAGCCAAAAATAAGTGAGTAAAACAATAGAGAGGGTGCTAAAGGTTCCATGCGAAGCAGAAGGCTGCTCCACATACCATTTCGCATCAGGGTCAGTTAGGGCAGGTTGAAACAGTCTCAGTCGAATAGTATCGTCAATAATACTACTGGACGAACACCATATGTGGAGAGTCATGATATGATTTCCAGGGTCTTCTACTTGCTTCCCTTCGAATTTTGGTATGTCTGAGGGGAGTTTCGTGGGCATGGGGGACCAATTGGGGTTGTGTGCAATGGGTTCATTAGTTAGATTAGATAGATATTGAAGGTTTAATGATGATAAAAATGGTAACTAAGTATTTATTGTCATTTTGTGTTGTGGAAAAACAGGTATCTGAGTGTGATGATGTATGGGGGGTGCTTGGGGAATATTACCCTGTGACGTACCCTGTCGTGTGTTCTGCTAACTCCTCGAAGGGGTAGTGCTCCTCTGTCCTCTGGGGGTTGTGGTAGGAGTTGAGTGTGGTGACCCTACTATGGTTTCCACTAGTGTGGTGTTGGGTAACCCTTTGGGGTTTCCAACTAAATATGCCTCGATAAAGGATGAACCGATAATGGTGGCAGTGTGTCATCTTTGACGCCTAAATGGCGAAAGATCTGGCACACCTCCCTCTAATGGGGGGAGGTCCAAAAACTGTCTAGATCGATGAGGTTCCGTTGGGTTCATTATGGTGTCGACTAGCTTAAGTTTGGAAATATTTTTAGTTTTATGAGAGAAATAAGATCATTATCAGAGAAAATATGATCACATACATAAAACAAAGTGAAAAAATAAAAGGTAATTTTTCCTTTAGATTAATTCTATGTGATCACGCAAGAAAAAAATATGCTTTGGTTGTTTTGCATATGATACTCAAAAAGCCTATAAAGACCTAATCATCCTCACACTCTCAAATGTAATTGGGCCTTGCTAAGATGTCTTCTAAGGGGTATTGGGGCTAACATCCCGAAATAACTGGTGACGCCTTCTAGCTACCAAATAATTGACCAAGGTAAAGGTATGAGGATTTAGTGATGCATACACCGTCACCTATAGGGAAGGATGCCATAGATTTGGCCACTAAAGTACCATCATCTCACGTGAGCATTCGAGTCTTGAGCTTCTTGGTATTCAACTACCAGTACCGAGCACTAGACGGGTCAGGTAGCCCCAAAGAGTACAGCACACACTAGGCCTATGCTTAACCCCCTTTGAAATAGTTGTTTGTAACACTCAGGTATTCTGTTTCGTGGGAGGATAGACGGATTTTAAGCTCCCTAAAAAGTCAACATCTATGTTTCAAAATGTAGAATGACCATGACAACTTATTGGATTCCTACCGCCGATGGTCCTAACTTGAAATATAATTTATTTGTGACCCCTTTAGGGATAATTTAGTGAGTTCAATTAGTGGTTAGTTTTAGAGAGTCTTAATTTTCTTAAGGTGTGCCTTGGTGAAGTAATTGTAAGAAGAGGACAAAGTTCCTAACACATTGGGTAACTTTTCATCCAATGCTTACCGATGCTTGGTGTGTCATTTGGAGTGTACAATCACAAGCTTTATGAGATATGGATATGTCGTGATCATTTATAATCCTTCTCTAATTACGCTATGTGTGATTGTTCCTTGAAAAAAATAAACAATGTGCGGATGATGGGCCACTTACACCTTACCTAGTTAGACTAGTTTTTTGCACTATAGGGAGATGGAAAATTACCTTAAGAAAGCTTTCATATGCATACCCAGGCTCATCGAGAGGTGCATGGTGGAAAATATTACTTGCCTTCTTTTCGATATTTTGGTTCCAGTCCCAAATCCTAATGCAAAAAATTGAACTAAACTAATGAAAAAAATTTAAAAACAAGAAATTATCTAAATATGTGTGGATGTATGGGCCACTTAATCTTCTGCTAATTATTCTATGTGTTTCATATATTTTACTAGAATTTTATTTTTTTCATATAGCATTTGTGGATTGAAGGCCGCTTATTTTCTCATGCTTAAACTATGTGTTATTTGCAATGATAAAAAACTAAAATTAAAACAAACTATTTTCTAAGCTAAACTCCAATAAAACATGTCCTAACCAGTCATGAAATACTAGAGCACACTGATGGAAAATTTATTCTGGGTTTCTAAATTTATTATGGTATTAATTTGGATATTATGGAGCTCTAATATCCAAGGCAAGGGGGTCTCTTTCCATCAAGCTTATTGTAAGCCTCTCTCTCCCCTCGAAATATGGTAGAATGACAGACACTTGGTGAAGTTCTTCTCTTGGATTGAGGTGTTGGGTGGCCAATCTTTGAATCCTTCCAATCCTTCTTGTTGCTTGGACAAAAACAAGTTGGTTTTCTCTCAAGAAATTTGGGAAGCATAAAAATGCGTTCTCATGTTTCTCTTCCCATGGCAGTCTTTTATAGACAAATTTCAAATTTTCCCTCCCTGTCTTGGTACAAGAAGGATGTTCACACAAGAGTTGGAGGATGATTCCTTTATGTGTTGCACTAAAGCCTCAAGGTGGCTCCAAGGCAGCTATACTTGGCTAGATTGAGGGGGAATATTCTTCTTCAAGTGTGCCAAGTGGTCCCAGATGGTGACTTTCTACATACTCAGGATTGCATGATTCTTTGAGGGATAACCGTGATGATCTTTGTGGCTGTCAAAGAAAAAGTCACAAAGATCGCTTGGGGTTAGTTCTTTCTATGCGTAGTTTAATAATTTTTCCTGCTTGACCTTAGGAAAATTTAAAATTTTCAGCTCTTGTAATGTGTTCCTTCCTTGTAAATCCTTATTTGTACATTCTGCTTGACATTTTCTAATATCTTTTTCTTGTATGATTTTTGAGTGTTAACAATGATTGGCCTACCAACCATCTTCTGTTGCACCCCACGACAATGTCAAATCGAGAGAATGCTGAATTAAGAGAAAAAATCAGAGAAATGATACCAAGAATGGTTGAATCAACCACTTATTCAATTCCCACTATGTCCAGATTCACCAATTAGGAATGACTACAAAAATAGTACTTATTCACAAGCTGGAAACAGAGGCAATCAAATAGAGGTTGGTATGGATGATTATCCAAGGGATACGACTACCATGGAGACAATGTTGTTAGATGCATTCTAGAATGATGATCAACTAGGGAATGATTCTCATATCGTTGATTCCTTTTTCAAGAGCCTTAATTTTCTTCCACCACCCCTCTCTTTGGACCCGGAATTCAGTCAAACTATACCCAGTTGGGAGCAATGGTGTTACTGTACAACTTGAAAGAAAATTTTGGCTTGTCGAATGCATGTTTCTCGTAATTTTTGAGGTAATTGATCATCAAGTCCCCTATATTTTGAGAGATCTTGTAACAAAATCAACATTACAAATGGTCAATTTTATGAACACTAATAATTATTGGCATTATACATTATATTTTCCATAAAATACAGGTTATTCAAAGATAATGTTCTTCCGAGTGATAATATCTTGCCCAATAACTGCGAAGAGGCAAAGAAATTGTTGAAAATGTTGGGTGTTGAGTACATATCATATCATGCATGTCCAAATGATTGTATTATATATAGAGGAGAATATGCAGAAAAAGAGATATGTCCAAAATGTGGTCATGACAGGTATGATAAATAAAAAAGAAGGGTAAACCATGTGGTCCTCCTTTTAAGATATTGAGGCACATGCCTATAATCCCAAGGATTCAAAGGCTCTTTCGTTGCAAAGAATTAGCTATTTTGCAGGGATGGCATGCCTCACATAGAAGTGAGTTGGGAGTTATTCGAATCCCAACAGATTCAATAGCCATGAAGCATATAAAGGATACATGGCCCAAAAAATTCAGAGATGAAGTACGAAGTCTACGACTCAGCATAGCCATGGATGGCGTTAACCCATATTCCCTCTAGAACACCAACTATTTTATTTGGCCTATAGTAGTGATCAATAAAAATACCCCCCCATGGTTGTCTGTGAATAATGAACATCTTATGTTGGCTCTCATAGTACCTGGTAGAAGACAAGTGAAGAATATGGATGTCTACTTACAACCACTTGTAGATAAATTGAAGGAATTATGGGATGGGATAAATTTATATGATGTATCAAGATCCATCGCAGCAGAGAGGAGTTTTATGTTGTATGGCATATCTGATTACGAGACACATGATTGTCCAGGATTAGGATTTTTCTCTGGTAAATTACATGTTTATTGATTTTTTTATATATGTATCAATATTCTTTCGCATATTAATTTAATTCGTTGTAATTGTTCTGATCTTGATGATATTCTTTAACGTGCCATGCATATTGTATACAATAATTTTGTAGGCATTGTAACAAAAGGGTATTATGGATGTAAATGTTGTGGATCTTCTCTGAAATCTAGATGGTCTAACAACCTACGAAAGCTAGTGTATGAATACTCCAGGGTATTCGTCCCAGAAGAACACCCTTACATAAGAGAAACATCCACCTTCAATGGTAAATGAGAGAGAACCCAAAGGCTTGCAATAACAACACCAGCTAAATGGATTAGATCATATGGGAGAGAGAAAGAGGAGTCCATAGAAATGTTCAATTCAAATGGGGAGCCTATGTGCAATGATCCAGAATTCTTCGACACCTATGTTGAGAAATTTCCCATTGGGATGAAAAGGAAATCTATCTTTTATAACCTCCCATATTGGGAGCATCTTAAGATTACACACTTACTATATCCCATGCATATATTTAAAATGTTTCATATTCTTTATGGAGGCACATATCATCGAAAAAAAGTGACACATTGGTTGTTAGGAAATATCTTATTACTTCAAAAACTAAAAAAAAACATTGGCCAAGACAATTTAGGAGAGGTCGGTCCCTCTAATTGGTATTTCAAAGAAGGTGATGTCCTATGGATTTTAAAAAAACATGATCTTTCTTTGGCAAAGGAAGTTATAATGGGCGTGAGGGTGCCATCTTCATATGGGTCTTCACTATGAATCTTCTTCACTGTGGAAGACCATTTGTTGGGGTTGAAATCGCATGGCCATTTGAATATTTTAAGAGAATGTATAATTCCAAAAGCATGATTTTATTATTTTTTATTGTTAGGTCCCTATATCACTAGTATAGCCCCTTATTATTGTTAGTGTAAACCCCTTATTGTTATTAGTGTACCCTTGTAACCCCCATTTTGTTACACACCTCCCAAATTATCATAGGTTTCAGTGCATTTAGGATTACATTGTGGCCCACTAGGATTACATTATGGCCACATGGACTCCTATATATAGAAAGGATGTTTTGTAATTGTATCATCCAAGAATTGTTCATTTATGTAATGTATTGGAGGTTGCCCTCAAGTGGCTTATTTCAAGGCGTTGATATCTCATTTCTTCTATTTTTGGAGTTATTACATAAATATTTGCATCGAGTTTTGTATTCTAGGGTTTCAGTTTTTCGTTCAAAACAAAGTCATCGGCATTTTCGCTATAATTATTCTGCTCGTGGTTGAAATTTTTACAGTGGCCGAAACTGAGGAAGAATGTCTGATCTTGGTTCGCAATATTTATGGAGATATCATCCGTGTTTCAGTCTTTTTTCAAAGCCTAAACAGGTCATCGTGGCATTTTCTAAGTTAATAAATCTGTTTCTACAATTTGTTCAGAATTTCCAATTCATATGATGGGTTGAAACTTGAGGAAATTCGTCAAAAAATTTCAGAGTTTGGTTCGCAATATTTTTGGAGATATGATCTGTGGAAGGTAGTGCTTTTTCAGGCTCCTGAATTTCATCTCAAAGAGGTGATCGTGGGAAAATTTTAATAACTCTCTCTCTGAAGATTGGATTGGAGTGCCGTCAAAAGTGATCACCAGTACACGGCCTGTAGTTTCTTCGCTATCAATTTCAGAGACAAAGGACAAAAAATTGACACGTGGCAAGTCGTACAAGTTCGCTCTACTGAACCAGTCCAGAATCAGGTCATTGTGGGAGATTGGACACAACTTTGTCTTGGAGAATCAAAATCAGGTCAGACCTGTGGCATTTGAAAGAAGCTTCAGAGGGCTACTACAGGGCTGAATTTCAGATATCGAAGATTTTCAATTACAGAGATAATTCAATTTCAATATCGATCTCCTAAAAGATAGTAAAACGTGTGTATTTTTTTTTTCCGAATTGCATAAGTCTTGTTTGAAGAATCAAGTTGAATTGATTCCAAGGGAATATTTTAGAATAGATATCAATATTGGATTCTAAAATGGCCCCTAAAAAGAATTCAACACCCATTAAGCCTTCAGAAGGCTCTACTATGACTCATGAAGATGAAGAATGGCAACATGACATATCAAAATTACAAGAGCAAATTTCGCTCTCGCAAAGAACAACAAAAAAATGAAATGGAAGTTTTGAAGAAAGGCGTGGAAAATAAGATGGATGGTTTGAAGAAAGGCGTGGAAGCTAAGATGATTGGTTTGGAAGCTAAGATGGATGGCATGGAAGTGGGCATGGAAGCTAAGATGGATGACATAAAAGACAACATGGAAAACATGAAGAGGGATCTAAAAGCATACATGGAAGGCTTGATGACAAGCTTAAAACCAGAAATGATTCCTAATGGTGGAAATATAGGAGAAGAACCTCCTGATGAGAACAAAATAAATGTTAATCATGATTTCATAAACTCAAATGTTGGCAGGAAGAACCACCATATTCCAAAAATGGATATGAGGAAGTTTGATGGAAAGGATCCTGTAACATGGATACTACAGATGGAGCAATATTTTGATCTCCATAACGTGCAAAACACACAAAAGGTACGCATTGCAACTTACATTTAGAACAAAATACATTTGTATGGTATCGATGGCTTTGCTCCCGTAAAAAAATTGTCACTTGGTCAATTTTTACGGAAGAAATGATAGCACATTATGAGGATACAAAGAGCAACACCTTCTTTAGTCAATTGATAAATCTCAAACAAAAGGGTTTAGTGGGGCAGCACATTGAGGACTTCCAAAAATTGAATATAAGGGTAACTAATATTCCAGAGGAATACAGTATTGATCTCCTCATAGGCACTTTAAAGGATAACATCCAACATGAAGTTAGCATTTTGGAACTTGATTCATTGGAGAAGGCATTCAGGTTGGCAAGAAAAGTTGAATGTAAAATTATGGTCATAAGGAAGCCTACCACTCAATTCTATAAAGAAGGAAGTGTTTCTACGCCTAGATTTCCACAACCTACAAGGTTGACACCACAACAATTGGAAGAAAAAAGAGCAAAAGGGCTTTGCTACAGTTGTGATAGCAAATACACTAAAGGTCATAAGTGTGCTGAGAAGAAATTATTTTACATAGATTGTGAAGAAGAAGAAGAAAATGAATAAGAAGAGGATATACACCAGGAACCACCCCTAGAAGAGGAAGAAATGAATCCGACCATATCGTGTAATGCACTGGCAGGAATTACCACTCCTCAAACTCTCCAGATAGAAGGACATATAAAGAAGAAAAGGGTAATAGTGTTGATTGATTCAGGTAGCACCCATAATTTTATTCATTATAAGGTAGCCAAGGAATTAAATTGTTTCTTATACCCAGCACCAGAATGTCAAGTGATGGTTGCAAATGGAGGAACTATAAATTGCTCTGGAAAATGCCATAATATCAAGCTAACCATGGGGGAATATGTATTGATTAGTCCAATGCTTGCCATTCCTATGGGAGGTGCTGATGTTGTACTAGGAGTACAATGGTTATAATCTTTGGGGACGATAGCTTTTAATTTTCAAGAACTTTTCTTGAAATTTTTTTCAGAAGGAAAGGAAGTCGAATTACGGGGTATCGCAGGGGAGCCAGGAAGGATAATAAGCTCTAATGTCATGACAAAGCTTCTAAAGAAAGAACAGCGAGGCGTAATTGCACAATTATGCTCACTAGAAGTTCCAACATCAAAATCATCTATTTCTGCAGATCTCCAACAAGTCTTGGACAATCATTCCAAGGTGTTTGAACCTCCCAAAGGACTCCCACCTATTCGTGATCATGATCATGCTATTCATTTGATTCCAGGAAGTGTTCCTCCAAACATCAGGCCTTATAGATATCCTTACTTCCAAAAGAGCGAAATTGAACGTATGATTGCAGAAATGTTAGAGGCGGGTATAATTCAACCTAATCAAAGTTCTTTCTCTGCTCCTGTAGTATTGGTACACAAGAAGGATGGATCATGGCGCATGTGTCCGGATTATAGGGAGCTCAATAAGCTCACCATTAAAGATAAATTTCCCATTCCCTTGATTGATGAATTATTGGATGAATTACATGGAGCAATTTATTTTACCAAGTTGGATCTTCATTCAGGATATCATCAAATTAGAATGAAGACTGAAGATATTCCAAAAACAGCATTTCTAACTCATGATACTATAATTTTTAATGCCTTTTTGGCTCACTAATGTACCTTCATACTTCAAGGGTTGGCGAATTTGCCTTCAACCTCTTAGAAAATTTGTGCTAGTATTTTTTGATGATATACTAATTCCGTTGTGTCTTGAAGGATCAGCTGAATATGTTGACAACAGTGCTCAAACTATTGGCAGAGAAACAATTATATGGTAAAAAGTCCAACAGCCAGATACAAGAGGTGAATATTCATTGGTATTATCTACTTAGTGGTGTTAAGGTAGACCCTAACAAAATTAAAGTCATTAAGGAATGGAAAGTCCCCACAACCATAAAGCAGTTGCGAGGATTTCTCGGGTTAACAGGGTATTATCGCAAGTTTGTTAAGAATTATGGGAGAATAGCAGCACCTCTAACAACATTATTGAAGAAAGATGCATTTTCATGGACTCCTGAAGCAACTAAGGCCTTGAACATCTTAAAGAGGCAATGTGCCTAGCACCGGTCTTAGCTACGCCAGACTTCACAAAAACCTTTATTGTGGAATGTGATGCCTCAGGAAATGGAATTGGTGCAGTTTTAATGCAGGAAGGAAGACCCATTGCTTTTGAAAGTCGTCCAATCAAAGGAAAGTATTTACAGAAACCTATTTATGAGAAGGAAATGTTAGTAATACTACATGCACTAAAGAAATGGCGAACTTACCTAATGGGAAGACACTTCAAGGTAAAAACTGATCATGATAGTCTTAAACACTTTTTGGAACAAAGACTATCGTCAAAAGAACAACAAAAATGGGTCACAAAGATGTTGGGTTACGACTTTGAAATAATCTACAAAAAAGGAAAGCTGAATGTTGTTGCAGATGCACTCTCAAGAAAGAATGAAGAGGTGGAAGCATTGCTTTGTGCCATTTCTATTATCCAACCAGATTGGATAACTCAAGCAAGAGATGAATGGAAGAAGGACAAAGATGTATGGACACTCATTCAAAAGTTGCAGCAAGATCCTAGTACATCTGATACATTTAGTTGGAAAATGATTCCTTATGGTACAAAGATCGCTTATATCTTTGTAAGAATTCCCAACTAAAACAAAATATTCTTCTGGAATTGCACACTTCTCCTTTAGGAGGACACTCAGGATTTTTAAAAACTTACCAAAGGGTGAAGAAAGATTTTTTTTGGGATGGCCTTAAATCTGATATTCAAAGTTTGTGACGGAATTTTTGGTTTGCCAGCAAAATAAAGTTGAGACAATTAAGACCCCGGGACTTCTACAACCTTTATCCATTCCAAGTCAACGTTGGGAGGAGATTTCAATGGATTTTATCACAGGTTTACCTAAGTCCGAAGGAAAGAGTGCCATCATGGTGGTAGTTGATAGACTTACCAAGTATGCACACTTTTGTGCATTATCTCATCCATTTAAAGCAAGTACAGTTGCTACTACATTTATGGACAGAATTCAAAAGCTACATGGAAGCCCAAGGGTTATCGTGAGCGACAGAGATCCCATTTTTACTGGAAATTTTTGGACGGAGTTATTTTCTTGTTTGGGTACTCAATTAGCTCATAGCTCATCTTATCATCCTTAATCCGATGGTCAAACTGAGATAGTAAATAAATGTTTGGAAGGATATCTTCGTTGTTTTGTATCTGATAAACAAACACAATGGGTCAAGTGGTTACCTCTTGCTGAATGGTGGTATAACACTTCATTCCATACTGCAGCAAAAATGACCCCATTTATGGCACTTTATGGATATCATCCACCATCCATCACATTATCTTTAAGGGAAAATTCGAAGGTTCAAGCAGTGGAAGATCACATCGAGCATCAGCAAGAAGTTCTCCAACTCTTAAAGGATAACCCGAATTTGGCACAAAATCGAATGAAACAACAGGCAGATCAACATCGTAGCGAGAGAAGTTTTGATGTAGGAGATTGGGTATTTTTACGGCTACAACCATACAAACAAATGTCCCTCAAGCAAGCAAAGAAGGATAATGAATTATCGCCAAAGTACTATGGTCCTTACAAGGTGTTGCAAAAGATTGGTACTATGGCATACAAATTGGAGCTTCCTGCTTCTTCGCGAGTACATCCAGCTTTCCATGTTTCATGCTTAAAGAAGGTTATAGGTGAAAATCTTCCAGTTCAAACAGTATTGCCAGAACTTGATGGGGAAGGGAAAATCATATTGGAACCTGAAGCAGTCATGGAAAAAGAACTCGACAACTACGGAATCGATCAATTTCAGAGTATCTCATCAAGTGGAAGAACTTACCCACTGAAGATTCTACATGGGAGGATGAGAATTTTATACGGAAGCACCCGAAGCTACTCAAGTGTTGAGGACAACACTTTTTTGAAGGAGAGGGGCATGTTAGGTCCCTATATCACTAGTATAGCCCCTTATTATTGTTAGTGTAAACCCTTATTGTTATTATTGTACCCTTGTAACCCCCATTTTACATATGATTAGCTCCTTAAACTATATTATTTGCACAGTCACTTAGGATTACATTTGGTGGGATCATCAGGATTATATTATGGCCCCATGGACTCTACATAGAAAGGAGGTTTTGTGAATTGTATCATCCAAGAATTGATCATTCATGTAATGTATTGGAGGTTGCCCCCTCGAAGTGGCTTATTTCTAAGGCGTTGATATCTCATTTCTTCTATTTTTGGAGTTGGTTACATAACATTTATATTAATAATTTTTATCCCATGGGATCATAAAACATAACTAATTTTGTATGCATGTGTTTATAAATTTGTAGTGTCATTATCCTTTGTGCGTGCGTGGGTGTGTGAAACATGACTTCCCCTAAGACCTAGGACGTGCCATATCTAAATTATCTGCATTTGTACGTTGGATCATGTCAAAGGAGTTTCATGTGGCTAAAATTCCACGGTGGCATCAAGAAATAGTTGATATTGTTTGTATGTTTGAGAAGGAGCTCTTGATGAGTTTCATGGACTTGCAAGTTCATCCTCTAATCCACCTAGTATATGAGGTTGAATTAGTTGGGGTGTTTTCTTGTCGTTGGATGTTCTTAGAGAGGTACATGAAGAAATTGAAAGTTTTTGTTCGAAAAAGGGAAAAACTTGAGGGGTCTATGATAGAGGGGTAAATACCATATGAGTCTTTCTATTATGCCAATGAGTACATCAAGCAGATCGACAACACACCATGTGTGGTTATTTGGGACAATGAAAAGGATGAAGACAAAAGAGAAGGGGAGCTTCTCCAAATGAATGGAAAAAGATGCTTGATAAAGAGTAAGCAACTTATAATTTTTCAAATTTACAAAAAGTAAATATTCTCGTTGAACTTCGATATAATGTATATTTTGATCTCATATCTACTATATTTTAGTTTGATTTCATCAGCCAATGCAGAAATTGAAGCAATCAATAAATTTTTTCTTTACAATTAAGAAGTGACACAACCGTGGGTCGCATTGTATGAACAAAAGAGGATGAAATGGGATAGTGATAGGAAAGAATTTAGACGATTTAATAGTAGAAGTGTGCATTATCCCGGTCATTTAAAAGAAAATATGCCAATTATATGCCCTAATAATTGGGTTGCTAACCAAGTCAGAGAGAAATATGGTGCAATCGATCGTTACCCACGTGTTGAAGAGGATGCACTAAACGTAGGGATTGGGTGCAACAACTCAGTAATAATCTATTTATGTACATTTTAAACTTAATAATGTGCCTTTAAAATGTAGCATCTATATTTTATATTTTAACAATTGGGTTATTAGACACATGACACTATGATTTTTTAACTTTCTATAGGTGCATTTGTTCCCATCTATGTGGGCACATGGACACCATTTTCACACAAAAAATACTGATGATGGACACATGACACAAGACTGTGGAGTGGAAGTTGAGTTCGATCAATCTAGTCGAGCTAGCCACCATGACCAAAACCTAGTACGAGGGACGTTAGGTTACATAAAAAAGATATAAGGATCATTGAAGTGGAATTATCTTCTTTCCAATGCGTTATTTTTAGGTGAAAGTGGCGGGATATATTTGATTGGAATAATGTAAAGGAAGAGTGTAATAGTAAGATGATATGTATCAACTCTAGAAAGATGTGGGATGAAGCTAGGGAGCATTATGTTTTCCCAAAACATTGCAACCAGGTGTTTTTTTACCCAAATGTGTTGGATAGGGATTGGTGGTTTGTATTGAGACATGACCCTAGATAAAAACATATTTTTGAGAACAATAGTGTTATCATGCCAAGTGAGCTGGAAGATAATGAGGGTGATGAGAACATAGAGTAATATGGTACATATGTTATTTCATCATTTATACTATTTAAGATGGGTTTTTATAAAGAAGAGGACTTAACCTTATAACTAATATTTTTTTTCCAAACATTATGTATTTTGAATTAATTGGTTTTCTTTGTGTTAATGTTAAAATCATTTCACTTGATAATTTGCAATTATGTTGATCTCAAAAGCAATGCACTATATCAAGTTCTTTTTTTTATGTCAATTCCTTAAATAATACAACTACTTGATTGCTTTAAATGGTTTTCCACTATATCATTACTTAAATAAATGCACCCTCTATATATATATATATATGAATGATATCTTCAAAATAAAAAAAATGTATTAATGTATCCTGTTATTTTTGGTATGTAAGATAATAATAAAATAATGATAATTCTAAACATGAATTTATTTGCATTATTTTCTAAAATTTATTATGTTACATAAATTCATATTATTCTAGATTTATTATTTTACAATTATTTATATTCTTACAAATTTAAAAATTTACAATTTTACAATTATGGTAATTTAACAATATGTACAATATACATTTTACAATTTTACGATCATTCAATTTTATGGTAGTTATGGTTCAAATCATATGCAGGATCCACATGCATCATGTCCAAGTCCGTTTGGCAGAAGTTGGGATCACATGAACTGAAACCATCCGACATCATCCTTAGAGAATACGATGGTCAACCTTTAGCTCCCATCTGTCTATATCAGAATGTCCTTCAAACTTGGCCGAAAAATGGGTACTCATAGACATTAAAGTCTTGGGCGCTTAGCTTGACTAAAATATACTCCTCGGGCGGAGTTATATGTATGCCATAACTGCCATAATCTCCTCCATTTTCAGGTGATGTTCCCCCATGAAAATCAAATCATCTTCGTTGACCGACTTACATACTATGATATGAAACCCATGACGGATCTCGATTTCATTCTACCTTACGTAGACACAACTACAGAGTCTCTCATGCATTACCAAGAATATGGCCCCAACTAATCGAAACCATCATCAATCCTAGGATCATTCCTAGGCGATCCCCCTATCATATCAGAGACAGCCCCAGAAGTCACAGAGGCACCGGTGTGCATGATTATATCACCAAACACCGAGACCAGCTCGGAGATGGAGACCAGTAGTACTAAAACAAATGATACCCATCATATGGAGTGAGGCTTCACTATCCATATACCACACACTACCCATCACTAATGTCACCATGCATGAAATGAGGGTGAAATCCAACTCAAATTATGAAGCAAGAGCTTTACCTGTCACTCCTCTTGAGGGCTTCTTGTCTGCCTTCTTGTGCAGACACTTTGTGGAATAGTGTCCCTGCTCATGACAGTGAAAACATTCAATCTAGAACAAGTCCTTATTATTGCCTGCGTGGATAGAATATCCTTTGGATTTGGATTTATTCCCTTTCTCTTTCTTTTCCTTTCTGATAAAGGAACAATTTTCCTCATCATCATGCTTGGATGAGGCTCCATCTTTGGTGTTCTGCCTTATTTCTTCTTGCACCAAGTCAAACCACAAATTCTCATCCTCTGGTATCTTCTCCCTCCCATTTACCAAACCTTGGTACTTTTTCCATCTCTTGGGAAGAATTATAAGTGCTAGGATCACCATATAATCTTTAGCAACTATAACACCAACACTCCCAATCTTATCCTGACATTGGGTGGACTTTCTCAATAACTATGGTATTGTGTCACCCTTTTCCATCTTAATTTTTCAGAAGAATTTCCTTCAGTACTAGCTTCTTGTGTTCATTATTGTTTTGAAACAAGTTTTTCAAGGCTTTCCACATTGCATATGGAGTATCCTTCCCATGGAGTTATAGACAATATGATCTCGAACTCCCTCCAGTAAGATCCTTCTTGGCTTGGCTACATTCTTCTTCCATTCTGCTAGATTTTGTACATCGACAACTGTCAGTCTTAGAACATTCCTATCAATGTATTCCTTCAACCCATTATCTTCCATGAATTATTCCATCTGGTACTTCTCGAAAATGTAATTTGAGGTACCCTCAAGGGCATACTCGGGCCTCAAACTATAGACTGCCATCTTGATCCTGCTACTAGCTCTAGAGAATAGATTTGAAAAACTCGTTCCTCTTGCAAATATAACTTTGAATTCTCTTCTATGGTGTGATTATATCTTTGATACCACGTATAAATTCCTTGAAGATTAAAACTTCTAATTCTAATTTACTAAAACAATAGACTTGAATCTACTCTACTAATTGTAGAAACAATCAAACAATCACGAAATCACAAAGCATACATGAGAAAGAATTCAATCAACATATTACACAATGATTTCATGGGGAAATCCATAGCTAAAAACCCCTGTTATCTGTATATTTCATTATTTAGAAAATATGAGAAGATTACAATGCTTTTCTTAAGCCCGAGTAACCTCTGCACTATCTCTATCTATATCACGGCTTCCTAGACAAGCCTTGGCCAAGACATAACCAATTTTATACTTTCCCAAGTCCTTATTTCCTTTAGTTGTTTCCTTGGGAATTATACCCTATTAATTAGGGAAATTTCTCATCCACAAATATGCAATCCATCCTTCCTCTTACTGCATGCACCACTTATACAATCTGGATGATTATAAAACTGATAGTACAATTCCATTGAGCTCCAATGTCAACTAGGTAACTCGTATTTCATGCATGCATGAGTTAATTATGGCTTATTTATCAGTTAACTAGTTTATCACTGAGTACACACCCCACTACTATACCTCCCACTATTTCCTCCAACGACGTGAACTAGTTTAATTGACTCTAACTTAGATTTACTGAATTAATTAATTACAACTCAAAATAAGCTCAACATATGCTCCTAAAAAGTAGGAGACACTCTACATGACTCAAGCTAGGCCCTCAACTAGAATTAACTGAACCAACTAAGTCAAAATATCTTATTTAACTCGTACAAGTTGGTATGTGATGTGGATTTACAATTGTCTTATAATTTAATTCAAGGGAAAATTAAATTAGAATATTTACTGGTGCCATTTTAAACAAATTTATGAATAAAATCCTTTCCTGATCAACCCACCTTCATTCTTCTCCATGAACTATGCATTTTTTAGTCTCAGGACCCAATCAACATCCCCTGCCTCTTTAAACTATGCACTATGCTATCTCTTCCTCCAATGACTGTGTATTACATTGTCACAGTGCCCAGTTCAACCCACTTCCCTTAGAAACTACGCAACTCCTCTCTCGAGTCACCCTTTCACTGTGCACTATGCAATTTCAATCAGCAATCAATCCTCCCTCAATCATTGATTTTGTCAACTGCGTAGCCATTGGCCTCCCAGAACTGCACATTGCAAAACCATAGTGGGTAAGCCCTCCTTGTATTCCTCCTTCACTTTCTCAACTGCACAATCGTTAGTCATCGATCTTCCTAAAATACGCACTTTGCAATCACAATGAGAAAGCCTTCCTCACTATCTCACTGGGTTTCCCAACTTTGCAATATTTTCCCTCCTACCTTCCAAAACTTCGCACTGTGTAGTTATATAGAGAAATACCTCACCTTTGTCTTAATAACTCCCTCAATTGTGAAATATTTCTCCCATAACCCTTGGGTATTGCTCATTACACAATCACAGTCCCCAAACCTCCATCACTTCTCTATGGAACTATGCATTTTGCAGTACCTAAGCCTCCTCCTATATCTAGTACCTTGATCTAGATTAGTGAGTGAATTTCCCAAAGGATCAAATAGACTAGGATATTTTAGGACTGATATCGTCTTGTAATGAGTATCAAGTACTGTATCTTGATATCACAAGATGATATTCAAGGAGGATGCAAAGGAGATCATGTAGGAAGGCAGTTGTGAAGTTGGAACCATGAAGATATCATCAAGTAAGAAGATGAAGGGAAACTAAATCATGAAAGTAGATTGAAGATCAATACCACATGATGGAAATCTCTATATCAATCATCCTCTTGGAGGATGGATATGCAGCACATGCAAGATCAGTCATGAATATATCAAGGAAGAAACAAGAAGACAATATTGGCATTTCCACACCATCATGAAGTTCCATGTCATCATTGCCAAGTCATGCCATATACAGTTTCATCACAATGTCATGTGTGTCAGTATCCCTTTCCACATGATGTGGAGTGTAATTATGTATTTACAAAAACAAATAGACAAGATGTGAATGTGTGGCAGTCGAAGAGTCACATGTGGAATATAAAAATTCACATGTGTACTAAAGATTCACTAGGAAAAGTCCAAGAGTCTTGTAGAATTTAAAGAGTTGCTTGGAAGTCCAATAGACATGAGGGAAACTCAAGAATCAGGATGATGTGAAAGGGCATTCCTCTTGTTATAAATACACCCTCATAATTCAAGAAAATGGATTTTGGGAGGGTTAGCCTTTAGAGAGCTATCCTTGGCTTCTCTATATTGGCATAAGAGAGAACATCACTCTTTGGAGAAGCAAGAAGTGGCTTAATCTTCCAGTATTGGAGCTAGTGTCTCACCATTTCAATTGTGTACTTCAAACTTTCACCTAATAATCAGAATCTCGCTCAACCAATACATTTTCATACATGTATTGTGAATATTGTAAGGATATTCTTGATATGTTTGTGTTATATGTACTAAATAAATTGAACTACTTCATTGGATTTAGTGCTTAGCTTGTTGAATGTGTGTTGTATTCTTTAATGATCATTGTGTCTATGTGAAATATTTTTCTAGAGATTAAAAGAATATTTCGTTTCTCTCATGTGCCTCTCTTAGGATAGTACTATTACTTTCCTTAGAGAGACTCACTCTTTACTTCCCTCTCGTGAAAGCCTCCTTTAACACATTGCAATTGGTGTTTCACAGTGTTAACTTACTTTCTGATTTCAAAGGTTATGTGAAAACCATTTTATGCTATTCATTAAAGATAAGGAAAACCTTAGAGTTATGGTGGTCGAGTCGATACTTCGGATGTGTGCTAACACTCTGTTGAAGCCACTCTCCTGCGTTATTTCCTTAACGCTCCCAAAATTCATATTTGTTCACATGCATGCAAAAGCCAGTAAGTGTTTGATAATTAATGCGACTCTATGCAGTAGGGACCCGTGTTATAATGCTCTGTATCTCACTACAAGATGCACTATAGCGGAAATGAGCCAGAAAAAAGAAATCCACTCAGTCATCAGGTGCTTCTCCTCTACCACCTGGATACTCGCAGGTATCACAGTGCTTCAGCTATGAATCATCCCTGGAGCTCTGATACCATGATAAAATGAGATGTTTGAATTGATAAAATAAAACCCACTGGTCAACTCTACGAAAGAGAGTTTGAACCAGGAGAGTCTAGGAGAGTCTGGCTCTATAGAATGCTCTACATTCTCAATACACTTTAAGCATTATATATATAACATACAAGGTTTTAGGGAAGTTAGAACCATATCCTAATAAATAGAAACTAATTCCTATCCTAAGGTCTCGTGACCTAACTTACACTAATATAGGGTTCTCCATTATCTTCAAAAACAAGGACTTAAAAGCTTATTTCAATATGCTTAAAATACTAAGAAAAAAGTAAATATATCCCTGAAACTCAACTTTTCCCTCACCTTAACAAATCCAAAGCACAACCAAAAGTACATAAAAAAGCATTTTTAATGCCACATAATCATTTTTCTAATGAATATAAATTCATTGAATATGTTCATTTTGAATCCATTTAAAGTAATGAATGATTACCGATATATTTTGATACCTTGTGTAATCTCTAAAAAGGTTAACAACATGAATAAGTTCTATTTTAGAAAAACTCAACAATAATTCATTAAAATATTTCATCAACCAAAACGTAATTTGGTAGCATTATAAAGGTGTTAACAATCCTCTCAGCATATAAATAGCTTTTGTTATTATATTGAATACCATATATAACAAAATGATGGTTATTATACAACATCAAATAGTTAGCATTGTACCCTATTTTAAAAAATAATGAAATTAAATATTACTTCATAATTCACATCAATAGAAACTAAAAACCATAATTTCACAATCATCTAATCTATAGTTTGAAGGTGCACAATGATACGACCTCCATATGTTAAATTATGATATGATCCCACCCAGATACTTCAATAATTATGTACACAAGAGAGGATTATTAGTAATAGGAATTCCATTGTAGATGAACTAAGTTACCATTACAAGTTTATTTACATACAAACATTGGGGGGGCCATTAACGAAGAGAGCTAGAAAATTTTGAAACCACCAAGGTTAATTCCATAGTAACATATTTATTTGTTAAGGTTGAGTTTCTTGGGTTCCTTGAAAAATTTCAAGCTAAGATACTAAACTCGCACTTGAATTTGCCCAAACATTTTATGGAACCAGGGCTTAAGTGCAGTAGTTGGTAAATTATCTCACGAAGGATTCCATTAGCAAGGTTACATGACAAGTTGTGCATACTTCTTTGAATGATTTTCCATACCCATTGAAGAATGTGACATTATAAGCTAAAGAAGAGGTTTAATCGTCATTTTTCTTGTTGGATGAGTCTACACTATTAGAAGAGTTGAGTTCCTCTTGTATTTAGGGCTATGAGTGTCATATCAAAGCTCTTGGAGTGTTTGATCTCTTTGCTAGTCATGTTTTTTCCTAAAGGGGTCGAGTTCATACTGACTACCAGCAGAGTTTTGTGGATTGAGTCAACTCCTGTAGTGGCTAATGTTGGAATATGTAATTCCTACTTGTCTTCAGTTGTGACTTTCTATGTATAGAGTCTGTTCCTATTCCATAGTTTACCTAAAACCTAAGTTCCTAGTTTGGTGTGAGGTTGAGATATTCTCTCAACCAACTTATTGTGTGTCCAAGATAGCTTCCCTATCTTGAGACTATACCTCATGTATATATGTAACTTTATTTGATTAATGGAACATAGTGTGTATTTGAGATTTCATCTTGGTATCAGAGTTCGTAAGGGCCTTTGGCCCTTCCTGGGTATAGGAAAATAAATGACTGTATTTGTATAGTTTTATTAAATTTTGTTTGTCCATATTGCAACATTGGTGAGTGATATTCCGAAGCTCGATATTCGATTTGAGCTGCAATATTGGTTGCGATGATTGTTTCTTGGTGCATGGAAATTTGCTGCGGAGTTGTGATGATATGGACTTGGCGGTCTTCTATATTTTGCTAATGCTTTGGTGAAACATGGTGGATGTAGCAGATCCAAGTGTGTGGAGGAGTTGGGTAAGAAGGAACAAGTGTGCAAAGGGCTATGGATTTCCTGTAGAGTAGATTTCGTGTCGATGGTGGAGAAGGCAGATCTTCAATAGTCCATTTGTATGTTGCAAAATACATCGACGACCAATTGCAAACCATTTTTTTTTCTACCATGACGAGACCAGATCCTAGCTAGAATCTAAACTCACACTAGGGATCCATGGGAGTTCCGTCCCAGTTCTGGCAGATGAAAAGAGAATCTCTGTTTGAACCCTAGTTGACCATTCGATTGTTGAGAGCTATGCACAAGGGGGAAGACTATGCATAACGTCAATGGTATATCCCACATAGGCATAGTTTCCCAAGAGTTTCTCATGTTTGCTCTCAGGTTTGAAAATCTGACTCATGGAAGAGTGATTGGAGAGAGCTTGTGGTGCATGTAGAGCACTGATGTTTGTTGTGTCTCTGCGAAGGCCGACAAGAAATGGCTTTGAATCGGTGGAGCAGCTCATCGCATAGAAGGCTGAGCTTGAAGACAAAATAGCCCTGTGTGGATCGGATCGGTGGCAGCTGATGTGAAGGCTGATTGGTGGCAGCTTCTACGAGGTCGGGTTGTGGAGGTGGTGTTGGCTCTCTCACAGCTGAGGCTCCAGGTCAGAATTTGCTGCGAGTTTGAGGAAGTTTGGATCGGATATGCATGGCGGGAGTTCCATTTATCACATCTGGATTGGTGGCTATTTGTGGTATTATTTACTTGATATGTCTGATGGCTGGATATGATTCCTTTTACGAGATTTTTTTCTGGCCAGCATAGTTAGTTTCACGGTTGCAAGTGTATATGATCTACACCTCTGTGGTATTTCATGGTTTTGTGCTGCATGTTATGTTCAATATGATGGCCTTGGTGCCTATTGGCAGTGGGCTAGAGAGAATTATGTGATCGGTTCGATGCTTGCATGTCACATTGCTGCTCGCTACCTGCAATGATGTTTTGCATATTCTCATTGCTTATCTGGCAACGCACAACCTAGTGCATCCTTATCCTTCTTTATGGACGAGTGTACCATTGGCTTCTCTGGTATCATATTTTCTATGATTTTCATGGAAACTAGCTTAAATGGAAATCAGAGTCAAAGTGTATTTGGACTTTTCAATGTCCTTGGAAAATGCTATTGAGAACTATGCAATTCTTGCATGTTGTGTAAGGCACCCTAGATTCATCGTTGGTGGTGCAAGTGGTGCTGCAGTTAATGGATCACTCCCTTCTTTGATCGTACAACATTCCAGGTCAGTCACGGACAAGGAGATCGTTGATTATGATAGCCAGTGTGCCGATAAATGAATATCCAATTCGAATTGGATCGATTTGCTATAAATTGGTTGTCGTCACTGGTTTCATTGGGGGCACCGTCTGGGAGGTGTGGTGGCAAGTACCATTCACATTCCATAGCACTTGAGAAAATTGAGATCTTTAAATCGCTCGATGGCTGGGGCGAGAGGCGCTAGCCGGGCTGGAGTCTGTGTAGTGCACGTATGTGATGGATGACGCTTTTCAGTTTTCCCAAGTTCCTGATCGAACACCATTTTCTGTGGACTGGGTCGTCGGTATGTTGGCTGCATCCTCCTCCTTTCGCTAGCCTCGAAGTTGATCACACCCCTCGTCTCTTGGAAAAAATATTGGCTGGGCTATTGCTGCACTGTTAAGCAATATTAGGTTTCATTGTCGAAGAATAAGATGTATGATACAATCCCTACTGTTCAATGCGAGCAGGAAATGTAGCAGGTGATTAAGGAGGCAGAACAGGATATCATATGTCAATGTCATGTTAAGAAGTTGGAGTTGCCACTGTGACAAGGCCGAGAGAAAGTCTGTCGCTCTGGCCTCATTTTCGACTGTCAAGCAAGTTTGTCGAAAGGAGACTCCAAGTTCAAGCTGGAAGGGGCCGAGCAAGGCCACAAGGGACACCTGGCAATTGCTGCTGAGATATTCAAGGTTACGCCCTCTCTGTTCATCGTTCAAGTCAGCAAGGCAGGGGGTAACACACTGGAATACAACAAGTTTTGCAACAAGGAGTGTAGGCTAGGCCTCAAAGACATCGTGATGGCATGGCACAAAGACATACAATAGAATGGACATCGATTAGTGTGTTTTCTGATTTGTAATTGTTGCAAATCAAAAGTACTAATATGCGCAATGGATGTTTGCTTGTGATTGGGCATTGATATTTGGAGTGTTCTGTTGTTGTATGGCGAGCACATATTTAGACCTAGGTTGAATGATTGTGTAGTTAAGATTCTGCAGCTGTGGTTGGTGCTCTTTCCTTAATGCACAAAAATCACAATAATATTTAGATTTTGGAATGTTCTTTTATTGTTATTGTTTTGAAGGGAATATTTCTTGAAAGTTTGTATACATATTGAGATTCGCAAACTCAATATGAATTCATTTTGTTAGAATTCACGAATCTAACTAATGACAAGTATAGCATGGAGATTCAAGACTAGTATATCCAAAATTCAAAAGTACGAAATCTATGACAGAAGTATTCAAGCGAGAAAGCTCTAGCATATGAATGGTATGGTGAGCGGAAAAGGATGATGGGCAATCAAGTTTGTGAAAGCTTGTTTTGTGTGAGTTTGTTGGAATAGATTCAATAGCATGTTAGTGGTCATTGTATGTGCCTGGTAACTCCAAGAGTTGGAGTTGTGTTATAAGCCATGTAAGGCATGTGTATCCCTGTAAAGTTCGTGGTAATATTAAGACCACTTTGTAATTACATGTTCATGGTAAGCCAGACACCATTTTTGCAGTGTCAGTTTGTGGTAAGCCAGAAACCACATGTAACATTGAAGTGGACTGGAAATAGGTTTGTGCCAATGTTCGCCCACTAACGAAGAGATCCGGTGAAAGGTCGCCGATGAAGAAATCCGGTGCAAGGTCGCCGATGAAGAAATCCAGTGAAAGGTCGCCGATGAAGGGATCCGGTAAAAGTTTTCCGAAGAGATTTAAGACAAATCTACTGCCGGTGAGAGTTCATCGATGAAGGAAGAGCGTTCTACAGAAGCTAGAATCTCTTGGTTTAGACTCTCTTTTGTAGAGTTGACGAGTGGGATTTATATTAATCCATTCAAACATTTTTTTAACATGGTTATGGGTCATCCGATAAAACCCACGTTGGAGGGGGATATGTAGATAGAGGTACTTGTATGTAGTGATAATGGTTGATAGAAACATGTATGTGAAGGACATCCTACAAGACTAGCGATTGTAGCTGTTGGTACCCATGCATTCCGGTGGATGGTTGCTCCTTTATATGGAAGTCGACGTATCTTTTTCTTATGTTTGACCACAACTAGACTTTGCAGACCAGCATGCCAAAGTAAAAAATGAAGATGCTAAAGACTCAAAGTACAAAGCCATAGTAGTGGTGTGTTCTAGTATATTAATGATGTAGTCAAAGTTTTTTTATGTTTGTAGAATAGACTCATGACCATGGTAGAGTATGAGTCACGATTTTTAATTAGAGAAAATCTACATGTCATTTATTGTTTGTACATGTTGTAAGACCCAGAGAGGCATGCATACCCATTTTTTATATGTTCCCTTCGTCAGAGAGTTTTAACACCCTAGAAGAGTGTGTCATGGGGGATGGATACACTTGGGTGGGCCGTATGGTTTTAGACTCCATGAGGTGAAATTTTATGTCTAGGGGTAGTTCATCGAGAGGTTGGATGAACCATGTATGTGAAGGACTTCCTAGTAGACTGGAGGTTGCAGCGGTTGGGAACCCATGCATTTTGGTAGATGGTTGTTCCTTTATATGGACATCGACAATAGCATGAACAAGATACAAACTATAATTACCAAACAAAACCAGTGTAATTACCAAACATGACCAGATATAGATTTTGCAGATGGATATTGATACAAGTAGTCATTAAGGGGGAGTGTTGGAATATGTAATTCCTAGTTGTCTTCAGTTGTGACTTTCTATGTATAGATTTTGTTCCTATTCCATAGGTTAGCTAAAACCTAAGTTCCTAGTTTGGTGTGAGGTTGAGATATTCTCTCAACCAACTTATTGTGTGTCCAAGATAGCTTCCCTATCTTGAGACTATACCTCATGTATATATGTAACTTTATTTGATTAATGGAACACAGTGTGTATCTGAGATTTCATTTGCTAGTTAGTTTTATTAGTTGGAGGGGAGATATATTGAGGTTTTCCATTGATGTGGGTTTATCACAACGAGCTAATTTTGGAAAAAAAAAAATGGAGGTTGTGGAATCACTAATTAACCAAATATTTTTGTGAACCCACAAATAGTTCTTGGAGATGACTCTATATTCAGAAGGGACAAATGCAAGGGCATCGTCATTGTTTGGAGGAAGAAAATCAGATTCGGTAAAGGGGAGAAAACCACATCGTGGATCTGGAGTTTTTGCACATCACAGAGGAACAAATTTAGCATCAAATGGCAACGGGATTGAGCCTTGGCAGATGAAACCACAAGGAGTGGGTCGTTAGTTTTAATTTTTATACTCTTTTGAATTACATTTTCAAGGTAAAATTTCAACGAAGATACGCAAACAAAGACAAATTTATTAACCTTGTTGTTCAAGTTTGATATCAGGCTAGGGTTTGATTTTAAATCCATCAAATTGGGGCCAAATTGGTTCAAAAAACCTGAGATTCGGAAAATTTTTATTTTCAAGTAAAAAATGTGTCAAATGTGGTGACACTGAGTGTAGACATCACGAATCCATTCAAGATACTTTATGGAAGAGGAAACCCTAGAACTAAGAGATGATAACTATGTTGAAATTGATATAAAATAGGCTCATCCAGAACATAATTGATGATACATTATATTTTCCAGAGGAGTTCAGTATACAATCAACGACTTACCTCCATTTGTCATCCTAGTGCTCTCCTGGAGACCTTTAGCTGCTTGCTTCCTTTGTTCGGTGTTTTATGGTTGAATGGCATACAATATTGTATTGATCTCGAGTGGCATACAAATGGAAGGCTCACTCATAACTATATGGAAAGAACAACCTAGACAAGGCTCTTGTGACTAGACAACAAGCACAAATGAGACAATGAGTGAAGGAGATATTTGGATAGGTTTGGCTTGATGGTGTGTTGATTAGGGTTTATGGCTGACGGCCTGAGGGTTTATGGGTTGAGTGTTATATATATATATATATATAATTCATATATTAAATATCAAATTTTTATTTATTTATTAATATATTATATAGTTTTTTCATTTTATTAATATAATCTATGACACATGGGAAAGTTTTAGTTAGCGAGTGGATGTGGCCCATAGAGAGCATGAATTAAACACTCAACAATTCAAGATTGACTAAGGGAGTGAGAGAAACCCCGCAACATCTATGAAAACAAATTTAGCAACTTCTAGTTTATTTTAAGGTATTAGATTTGGAATGGGAACTCATAATAACCCATATTTGACATCACCCAACAATGGAGGATAAATATCTATTGAGATAGATGAAAACTATTAACATTGTAAAATGAAACAAAACCTCCACACTATAAATATCATTGAGTTGCAAACTCATTAACTAATCAACACTGATAAATACCTTAATAGAAACCATTAAATATCTATAATAGCTAAATACGCCATAAATGCAGGTTAATACAATAAAATACTCAACATAAAAGAAAAAATACACATTAAGACATGAAATATCCTAGAAACCTAAAGATAAAACCAACATTCAGTTTGCTTTGCGAGCTAGGATTTTATAATGCAACAACATGTATGTTTCTATCCAATTCAACTCTATGCTTATTAGAGAAATCTAGGCATCATTTGTCTTCCCTTCTTAGCCAAATAACCCATTCTCTCACTCAAAGATTCAACATATAGGATGGATTCTTAGTTTGGAGGATAGCTTGAAGGTCAAACATTCCCAAATAAAAATTTGTCTTAACATTACATCTTGTGCTTTCCTTATGTTTTTTTTTTAATTGATTGTAGGAGTATTGGTCATCAATCATGATGACATGGGTCCCTTCATGCCAACAAGTTAGTCTCCTCTATTTTCCATAGCCTCAAAAATTTTCATTGTTGATCATCGTATAACTTATGCCATAGCCAATTGTATAAATTATAAATTGAAGTTTTTTGTTGGATATTAAAGGTTATATATTCCTTTTAATGTTTTGAAAAATAATTCTTCTATATAAAAAAAATATAATTACATCAAAAACTCAAAAAAGTGAAAGGAAGGGTACATATAGAGGATATTAAATATAAAGGTACATATAAATGATATTAGTTTTGTTAATAGGGTTGAGATGTTTTAAAATAGTTGAAACAACGGGGAGAGCGATGGCTTCAGATAGGGTTTCAGGTAGGGTCCTGCTAGACCTTGCCGCCGTCAAGCCTGTGGATCTTGGTAGCACAGACCCAGTAAGGGTTTTTCGCGGCACTGTTGCCGATCTGATTGAATCAGAAACAAACAGGGTGAGAGAGGTCATTCTGCTGCTGCCTCTTGGACTTGAACTCTGGATCTGCACCCCATGGGCAGATAATCACATATTGAGAGCTACGTTTCCAGCTCTAAAGACAACAGACGACGATCTGCGTTGATCAAGGGAAATCTGCCGCCGGTCTCATTTGGATCAGTTTACATCGCGTAAAGAACACATTTTCACTGTGCTTACTTATGGACTTTTCATGGCGGGAAGGGAGATCTGGCTATTGTGGTCAAGAAAGTCTGCTGAAAACCGTAAAGGAGCGTAAGGGTTCTCGCTTCTATGTGCGGTTGGGGGTGGGATAAGCTATGGTCTGGGATCCCTGCTTCTGATGAGCTTCTTGGCTGACTTTGGTAGGGATTTTTTTTTAAGATGTATGCCTTCACCACTGCCTATGGTGAGAGCAGAGGCATCCAAGCTTGATCAGCAGAATCCCTCACCGAATCAGAAGAAAGGGGAGGCAAAGATGATGAGTGAATGCCAACAGAAGGGAGCGCCTCTCACTCTCTATTTAGCGAACTATATGTTCTCTTATCCCCAAATAATAGGTAATCCCTTGTTTTAGCTGAGATCTAATCCTTTTCAAATTTTTATCAGACCCCCTGTGGGTAAGTCTCGTTTAGTCTGGGTTTACGAAGACACCTCTATTCTGCAACTAAAACAAAAAATATGGGAACCGATGGGGTACCCAGTACCGATCCAACATTTAGTCAATGGACACAGCTCTCTTCAGGATTGTAAGCTCTTGAAGGAATACACCATAAAGGCAGAGATGAATATTTCCCTAAATCTGCGTCTGAGAGGGGGTGCCGCGAACCAGAGCACGCCAAGATTTGCAAGGGGAGATAAAGGGAAAAAACCCATCAGCCAGTAGCAAACAAATGGAGGCCCTTCCTACAAAAAAATTCTACAGGGGAAAAAAGTTGTAGGCTCACCTCTAGAACAAGCTGGAAGTGCTATGAGGCCATACATAGTAGAACAACAGGAAAAAAATCCAGCACTAAAAATCAACAGTTCAGCAACAGAGGAGCATGTAAAGACATACGAAGCCCAGGCATTAATATGTCGTTTCAACTGCTTCTGGCCCAAACCCATGGACCTTTTCCATTGTATTTTCACCCGATGGACCCTTGAATGTGAAATACACCTTTGTTCCAAGGGGTTTTTTATTGTGAAATTTAAAACCTCGGAGGAAAGAGATATAATCATCAGAGAAGGGCCTTGGTTTTGGGGATCCACGGGGATTTTCATCACTCCATGGTTTCCAGATTTTGACCCAAACACTATGACAGTATCTAGATTATCAGTATGGGTGAGATTATACAACCTCCCTCTTCATTTCTGGAATGATCAGGTCCTCGAGAGCATTGGGAATAGTATTGGGTGGTTTATTAAAACAAACATGGAAAGAATAGAAGATAGAATCTACACTTTCGCCCAGATTTGTGTCGAGGTAGATCTAAGCAAAGGATTGCCGAAGAAAATTATGCTGATCTATAAGCAACAAAACTGGTTGCAACCACTACATTATGAGAATACTGCGTTCATATGCAGGAATTGTAGAATGACAGGACACCTACAGAATACATGCCCAGAAGCTAAGAAAGCAAATAGCAAAAAGAAATAGAAAGGGAAACAGAGGAAAGGTTGGCAGTATCCCCCTCCAGATTCAGAGGAGGATGAGTCAGAAGAAGAAGAGGAACCAGTTCCTACGGAAAGTAAACATCCTACACAGGAACTAGAGGTACAAAAAAAGGACACGACCACACTCATGGATCCACACTTTCAGGTGAATCAAATAGAAAGGAATGTCGATGACATGGGTAGCGGAGGGATCAAACGACCCCATCCATCAGAAAATTCAGATTCGGACAAGGATACATGAACCCAAACAGAAAAAAATCAGATTTTCCTTTCCACTTGTGTGCCATCTCAGGGCGAGTGGTGCAAGGTTGAGAAGAAGAAAGGGAGAAAAACCTGATTTGTGGGACATTTACTCACGATCTAGTGGTTGTTAGTTTTTCTGCTTTCTCTTCTCTACCATTTCTCTTTTTTCCTTTTATTTTTACATTTTTTTCTCTGAATGCAATGTAGCCTTGCTACGATGCATTGTTTTCAAGAGCACATGATCCCAATGGGAAATTTTCGAAATGCTTCAATGCATATGCTACATGTAACTTTTCATTTTATAAATAAAAAGTTGTTGATTTTTTTCTGTGGAAAAAAAAAGGGTTGAGATGTTTTTAATTTGATTTGAATTTTTAATGGGAACCAATTGTTAATTGAGGGATATATTCCATGAATTAATATTAGCATAAGCATCCTAAAAAAATTCTTGTTGTTAAATCTCGTCATAGACACTAGTATTGAATTTTACTTCAATATTTTGTTGGTGGTTCACTATTATGAGAATGGAGAAATTTAGGATTAAAGGAAGCCATATGATGATGACTAGTATGTTGTTTCTTCTATTAGTTTCTATGATTGTTGCTTCTATGATCACATCTTGCTCCCCACATAATTTCATCTCCTCGTCATTTATGTTATAATTTCGTAAAATTATTTTTATGAGTCATATTTTAGTCTTGGAACCCTCTCATAATTTCAATGCATCCATCTACTATAACCATGTCAAATTTCATTGCATACAAGCACAAAATAAAAAATTTTCATTCTTGGCCCCATTCACAAGCCCCGACTCTACATGGGGTCAATTAATTAAAGCAAAATTTCCATTTATTGTTAAATGTTAAGTGAATTGAAAATTTACCTAACCTTGAGAGAATTGAGAGAATTGAACATGTGACCTCTCAATAGAAAATTAAGGTGCTTTGACGATGGGTACTTGACCAATTGAGTGCCTAACCCTTGACGAGGCTAGTTAATACATAGCGTGATAAGGATAGTAAAAAATAAAAATAATTTCTTCTCCTTGACATTTATGGTATAATTTTGTTGAATTCTTTGTGTGAGTCATATTTGACTCTCAGAAACATCCCATACTATCAATGCATGCATCTATTATAGCCATGTCAAATTTCAGTGCATATAAGCACAAACTGAAAAAATTTCAATGTTTTCCCTAATCACAACCCCAAACTTTGCGCGAGGTTGATTAATTAAAGAATAATTTCCACTGATTGCTAAATGTTGAGTGAATGGAACATACTTGACCCCAAAAGCATCAAAATAATTGAACCTGTGACCTCTCAATATAAACTTAAGGTACTTCTCCAATGTGTATTTGACCAATTGATCATCTAACCCTCTAGGGGCTAGTAAATATGTATCATTATAAGGACAATAAATAATAATAAATTATTTCATCTCCTCAAAATTTATGTTATAATTTTGTCGAATTCTTTGTGTGAGTCATATATGAGTCCTAAAACCCTCCCATACTAACAATGCATACATCTACTATAATCATGTCAAATTTCAGTGCATACAAGCACAAAAATAAAAATAAAAAATCAACATTGGCCTCATTCACAACCTCAATCTCTGTGCGGGGTCAATTAATTAAAGTATAATTTCCAATCATTTCTAAATTTTATGTGAATTGAACATTTACCTAACCTCAAAATTGTGTATATAATTGAACACATGACCTATCAATAGCAAATTAAGGTGCTTTGATGATAGGCATTCGACCAAATAAGCACCTAACCCTTGACGGGGCTAGTAAATACATAGGATGATAAGGACAATAAAAAATAATAAAAAATTTCATGTCCTTGACAATTATTTTATAATTTTTTTGAATTATTTGTGTGAGTCACTATTTAGTCTAAGAACCCTCCCATGCCTTCAACACATGAATATATTATAACCATGTCAAATTTCAGTTCATACAAGCATAAACTAAAAAAATTTCAACATTGGCCCCATTCACAACCCGCAACTTTGTGCAGGAGCAATTAATTAAATCATAATTTCCACTGATTGCTAAATGTTAAGCTAATTTAACATTTACCTAACCGTGAGAGAATTGAGATAGTTAAACTCGTGACCTCTCAATATTAAATTAAGGTGCTTTGATGATGGGTACTCAACCAATTAAGCACCTAGCCCTCGATAGGGCAAGTGAATACATAGGATGATAAGGATAGTAAAAAGTAATCAATAATTTCTTATTCTCAAGATTTATGTTATAATTTTGTTGAATTCTGTTGTGAAACCAACTCCAAAAATAGAAGAAAAGAGATATCAATGCCTTAGAAATGAGCCACTTCGAGGGGGCAACCTCAATACATTAAATGAATGAACAATTCTTGAATGATACAAATGACAAAACCTCCTTTCTATATATAGGAGACCATGGGGCCACAATGTAATCCTAGCCGACCTAACAATAATAATGTAAGGGCACAATAATAACAATATGGGGGTTACAGGGGTACAACAATAACAATAAGGGGGGCTACACTAACATAATAAGGGACTACACTATTAATATAAGGACTTAACATGCCCCTCTCCTTCAAAAAAGTGTTGTCCTCAACGCTTGATTATTTCTTGATGCTTCTGTATAAAATTCTCACCCTCCCATGTGGAATATTCTATAGGAAAGTTCTTCCACTTGCTGAGATACTCTGAAATTCATCATACTTGTCGAGTTCTTGTTTCTGTGACTGCTTTAGAAGTTATTTCTATGTGATTTTGATCTTCCTGTTGTTTCATTAGATTCTGCACCAAAGTTATGTTATCCTTTGGGAGTTAGAGAACTTGTTGTTGATGCTCGATGTTATCTTCCACTAATTTATCATCCATATTAGCTATTATTTGATCCTTCAAACCATCCAACTCAACCTCCATTTCTTATTTTAAACCATCTATGTCATATTTTGTTTCTCTTTGTAAGATTGAAATTTTTTGCAGTTGGTACCATAATTTTGATATCTCATACCGCAATTCTTCCTCTTCATGCGTCATAGTATAGATTTTTGAGGTCTTAATGGGTATGGAATTAATTTTTGGAGGCATTATAGAACCCAGTACTAATAAAAATTCTAAAATATTCCCTTGGAATCTCTTCAAACTTCTTTTTCAAACAAACGTTATGCAATTTTAAAAACCAAATACACACCTTTTTCTTTCTTTTGAGGAGCTCGATATTGAAACTGAATTATTTCTATGATTTCAGATCTTCAATATCTGAAATTTTGCATTGTGGTAGCCCTTTGAATTATGTTTAAAATGCCACAAGTTGGACCTGATTTGGATTCTTCAAGGAAAATTTATGTCTAATCTCCCACAATGACCCAATTATGGACTGGTTTAGTAGAGTGAATTTCTATGACTTGCCACATGTCATTGTTTCCTCCTTCAACTCTAAAATTGATAGAAAAGAAACTAATGTTATTTTTCTTGTAGCCACCTTTGATATAATTCCAATCCGATGCTCAAAGAGTGAGTTATGAATATTTTCCCACAATCATCTCTTTACGATGAAATTCGGGAGCCTAAAAAAACCATAACTTCCATAGACCATATCTCCGAAAATATTGTGAACCAAGCTCTAAAATTTTGCGACGATGTTCCTGAGCATTTCATATTTGCACCCTAAAGATTTTCGCTTCTGAACCTTCGTATTGGAAACATTGCCGCAAAAATTCCACGATCAACTGTTTAAAGCAGTGAAAACCTAGAATCCAAAGCTCTGATACCAAATGTTTTGTAACCAGCTCCAAAAATAGAAGAAAAGAAATATCAACGCCTTATAAATAAGCCACTTACAGGGGGCAACCTCCAATAAATTACATAAATGGACAATTCTTGGATGATACAAATGAACAAAACCTCCTTCTATATATAGGAGTCCATGGGGCCACAATATAATCCTAGTGAGGCCACAATGTAATCCTAGCCGACCTAACAATAATAATGTAAGGGCACAATAATAACAATATGGGGGTTACAGGGGTACAACAATAACAATAAGGGGGGATACACTAACATAATAAGGGACTACACTATTAATATAGGGACTTAACAAATTCTTTGTGTGAGTCATATTTGAGTCACGGAACACTCCCATATCTTCAATGCATCCATATACTATAACGATGTCAAATTTCAGTGCATACAAGCACATACTATAAAATAAAAAATAAAAAATAAAAATAAAAATCAATCTTGTCCCTATTCACAACCCTCGACTCTGTGTGGGGTTAATTAAGTAAAGCTTAATTTCCACTTATCACTAAATTTTAAGTGAATTGAACATTTACTTGGCCCTGAGAGCGTCGAGAGAATTGAACCCATGACATCTCAATAGAAAATTAAGGTGCTTTGATGATGAGTATTTTACCAATTGGGTGCCTAACCCTCGAAAAGGATAAATACATACCTCAATGAGCTTCCCTTAGTTTCAAGAATAATATATTATTTACTGAAAAAGGCCAACCATGTGAAGATGGAATCTCATATGCCCCCCCACACATCACTCTCAATTCCCAAATACCCATTTTATCTACTATAAAATATTTGAAAGCAAGATAGTAATAATTAACCATAGCTACATATTACTAAGAAAACAAAAATTTAAGGGAAATGGAACAGAACAAATCAACTAAAAACATATAAACACAGACCTCGTACAATTCAAAATTTTGATATCATTAATATTATTCTTCATCCAAGTCAACATATGTATCATTTGGTTCAGAATTGATGTTGAAGAGATTTGCCATATCAACATCATCGTCAATTTCATCATTTCCAATAATATCGTCATCATTATCATCATTAATAACAATTTCTCCTATGTTTCGTTCGAATTGTTCAATTTCTTCATCTAATAGTACATTGTCAATATCATCTTCATCCATAAAATTTGTCTCGATTAGCATCTTCTTGAACTTCTTAGACATTTTCATCTGACACATGAAGTAATATCTCCTCTACATCATATCCTTCTACAATATCATCTTCTTATGCTACATTATACTCAGTCAACCTTCCTCTTGGATCATATCTAGAAACATATGACCAACCCCCTCTACCAAAAACATCTAAGTAAAAGACTTGTTTTCATTGGATCGGAATAACATAGTGATTTGGTCATAGCTCAAATGACCTTGTATTAACCATGGTAACTTCGTTATCATGTTCAATAATAGTACTATTAGTGTCATGTTCATTGATTCGTAACATGTACCATTTAATGTCGAACAAAACTAATTTCAAGGAATTAATTTCACACTCAAGTATGTCATCAAAATACCCATAGTATCAATTTTTAGAGACTTGTGGATGTATGTCACGTCTAGAGGAAACATTAGCAACTTGGAAGACTGCAGTTATCCCGCAATTAGAACTTTTCCTTTTTCAAATACAATTTCCAAACACATAACAAAATGCATTGTCAATTCATAAATATATTTATATAAATTGGAAGTATATAGAAAAAAATTTTGCATTCACATTAATGATTTATAAAATAACTTAATAAAATATTGCAAGGTGAAAATTCATGCTTTCATGTTTATCTTTCAAACCATTTACTAAATCAATTTCCTTTTGCGTAAGGTTGATATTTGCTTTATGATGAGTTTTTATAACCAATGTAGACACCCCTTCCCACGCTAACCTACCATGATGTTGTGTACATATTTCAATACATACCTTCATCCATTCAATATTGTTTTCAATGTACATATGTAGTGCATCCCACTCTCGACCAACTTTATCATAAAATCAAAATTCACCAATAAATATTAGTTACCATGGTCAATATTAATAATTGATGAAGGAATAAAAATTATATAAGAATTTTATACACGAAAATTAAAAGTTATATGTATTATGAATAATCTCCAGTTAAATATTTAATTACCTCTCACTCTGCTTATTCTACCTTTCCCCAATAGGTGATTCCATTCAAATTTTTTTATGAAATTCACATCCCCAATGTGATCCACATCCATATTTGCTACTAATTTAGGAATATATTGACTAATATACACCATGGATTTATATACCATATATCCCTCCACCATAGAACCCTCAGGACATGCACTTTGTCAAACTAAAGCCTTCAATGATTTCAAGTGACTCTCCACCATCCACATTGACCTTTTGTGTATAGGTTCACACAATTAAATCTCATCAACATGGTGTATTCGATAGTGTTCTTGTGCATTGACAAATTCCTGAGGTATATACTTTTTCATTTCACACATTAGTTGAGGATTTATCTCTTCCAACACTTTATATCTTCTTTGTGAATTTCTTTCAATAAAACCCATCTACATATGTTACAAGAAAATAACATGTTTAAAAAAAACACAATATATTTCATTACAAGTAAAACACATGTCATTAAGTTAAACATAAATTGAAAAAACATTTTGCATATAAACTTCTACTTACCTCATGTATTTCCCAAGATCATATATAATTTGTTTGATGTTGTTGTTCAACTCATTTGGGAGAGATAGAGGTAGAACATACTATGTCAATAAAAATGAATTGTTATTTGTTCAATCCAAAGTAAACACAAAAAATTATGAATATGTACAGAAAAAACTGAAATATACATAACAAAATAATTGCCTTAATGAAGGTATGCCAATGATGTGTTTTTACCCCACCAAATTCACCTTTCTTTGTTAGGATACTTTTTATGTTTGAAGAAAAACTCGTGGGAAATTTAATTATTCAAATGACCTCTTTCACATCATTGATTTTCTTATTTTTAAATAACCATGGAAGGTTATTTTGGTCTCCATCACTATTTGATTGGATCATGTTTTGCATTGCATGATTGGCTTCTTGAATGTCACTGCAAATTTTGGCGATTATTTCTTTATCCCTCCTATCATTAATGATTTTCCATAATTTTTCCATAACATTCTTTCTAATATGAATTATATCAAATAAATGAACTATTTGTAGTTCCTCATAGTAGGGAAACCTCATTAATTGAGTGGGATAACTTTTCATTCCTCATGGAAACCCATTATTAATACCTTCATGGCCTTCATGATGAAGCATAGAAGAAATCAAAACAGTTATATCAAATACGATAAAATAAATTACATAAAAAATAAAAATTCAAAACATTATATATATGATACATTAAAAAATTGCATACATTGATGATTTATGTTTTATTCCAACACCCATAGGTGATGTGTCAGTCTCTGCGGCCTTAATCCAGTCTCTACTTTCCCATTGAAAATATGTTTTTCAATAGTGTGATACCTATGGCTCTTAGATAGGAAGAGCTTATACTCATCAAACACCTCCTTTCCTAAACTTTTGGAATGACGAGATTTCATATTAGGACCCCAAACTAGACATGCAAATTTACCCTTTGTTTGAAGACCTACATGAAGAAATGAAAGGGTTATTTAAAAAAATGAATGATAGCTTCAAATAATTATATACTATTAAAGTGAAATATTGGAATGTTACATACCAAAAAAATGTGTTAGTCCTGGGGCATCATGAACTGTTCATACATGTATTCCATGGAATATAAATTGCATATGCGTTACTAGTTTATAGATGTCATACATAGTGACGTCAGTCCATAACTTTAGTAACTTGTCGATAAGAGGCTAGATATATACATTCATATTTTTAACTTGATACTTACCTAGTAATTGTTTGAAATTACAAATAATTAATACCATGATATTTATGTATCTAATTAAATAGACAAATATAATATATTATGCAAAAACAACACAAATGAAAAATTTACATTTGAAAAACTAATGTAAACAAATACCTAGAATGATCATTGTCAATTTTATGTGCTCCCTCTTTATTGACATCCAAGGAGGAAGGCTATTGTTGATAACAAAAATTGGCCACACTGAGTAAATATACATGAGCACTCCAAATGGATTAACATCGTCAGCTACCAATGAAATCCTAACATTACGAGGTTCATTCTTAAAATGCTGCCATTTTTCCTCCATTTCCCTAAATGCATAACCATCTGCAGACATTCAAAGAAAACCATCTCCACTTCTCTTTTGGGCATGGTAATCCATAAATTGTGTTATGTTTTCACACTTCAACAATCACTCCAAACACGAAATTATGGGAATAAGACGAAGAACCTTTTGAGGCACCTTTTTTGTTATTTGATCAGTTTGATATCTACTACTTTTACATTGTAGAAAATTTGTTTTTTATGCATGTTGTCCATAATATATAATATGATAATTAGGACATGAATCTGTAGCTTGATAATCCATTCCAATTTCTTTCATAATGGCATTTAAATATCGGTATGTGCAAGCTAAAACTTTTGACAATGATATCAAAATTTTACCTAAAATCTACACATAAACAATAGCTAGTTATTGTAAAAAATATTAATCATAAATATTCCATTATTATTTACACATATGCTAACAAAAAAAAGAAAAAAATCAACCTTTATATATAATATGTGATGAAACATATTACATACCTTAGGATTTGTGTCATACAAGTGTTTTACAAACCATTCAAAACCTTTAAGTTCACCAACAATAATGTGGCGAAGAAAATATTTTCTTTTGAGCCTTCATAAAGTGGTGTCATTATATTTTGTAGCAAAGTTTCATCAAGATAATTATCATCATTTTCCTAATCCTCATCAATGACTGGTTGAGTGAACAAGTCTTTGATCAATTCATTTGTCCCATCATCTTGAAATATGTTATTATTTTCATATTATTCCATAGGATTGTTGAGATTCAACAAGAATATTCAGCACCCACACTAGTGCATTAAGCACCTCATTTCATTAAGCCCCTGGTCGCATTAAACACCTACACTAATGTGGGGCCCATAGGGCTATTTTTGGGTGCATGCCTATTTTTATTATCCCTTAATTTAGATGGACATTAAACTGTAATCTATTCTCAATGTGGACTTTAAATAGTTAACTAAAGTGGAAAAATCAGTTAGCTAGTGAATTTCGAGTTAGAGGTTGGTTGGTGGGACATGCAGAGTAATTCTAGTTGTAACAGAGTTTGAAGTGTAGTCGTGCATGAGTTGGTGCAAGTTGTAAATCAGTTTAACTTAGTTAAGTGAGTTAAACTCAGTTGTGCTAGTTGTAACTGAAGATACACTAGTGAGAGATCTAGTGAATTAAATATTAATTAATTCACAATCAGTGATCTCACATGAAACTGAGGATTTACTATTATTAGTTGCATGCATGTCAGATCCACTGGAGACCCAGCTGATTTCTAGGTGAAAAGGAAGTTGAATATCAGTTGTGACTTTATCTGCTTGCACACATGTAGGAAAAAAATCATTGGATGTTCCCATGATACTTGCGCAGTCAAGGTAGGAAGGATTGCATCAATTCGGGGATTACATTGAACAGGGATTGTGCAGTGAAGGCAGGCTGTCTAGAGACAGTAAATTGGCTAAGGGATTTGCCAATTTTTTTATGAAAGTGTGTGACAATTAGCCGATGTACTGAGGGCTCTTGTGAGAAGAGTTTTGTATGTAATTGTTTCATGATCCATGATATAATATAAAATAGAGGATAGTGGCTTTTTTAATTAGCTGTAAGCTTTCCCCAGGAAATTATCTGTGTTGTGTGTGATTGATCTTTCTTCATGTTCATGTGATTAGCGATTGTGTTTTTAATTCCATAAAATATTTGTAGAAGCGATTCAGTATTTAACTTTAGTACATTGTTAGATCAGGTGAATCCAATATATACATACATATTGTATAATTTCTACATGGTATCAGATCACAGGAAATTGTAGAAGTGAAGTAGGAGTTTAGTTTGTGACTGGATAGAATTCGAATTTGCAGAAATACTTTCTTGGTGCTACAACTGATTCAAGATCTAAATGGATTTCAATGGCTTGAGGTTAGAGAATGCACTTGAGGGAAGCTCAAACTACATTACTTGGAAGGACAGGTTGGAGGCAGTACTCGAAGATAATAGCTTGAAGGAATTCATTGAAAAATATATTCCTAATCCAGATGTTGCAGATGATGCTAATCTTGATGCATGGCAAAAGAAAGTGGCAAAGGCAAGGACGATCCTATTGGAGGGAGTACGAGACCACATTGTCTCAAGCCTCCATGGGAAATACACACCATATGCTATGTGGAAGGATTTGGCGGATCTATTCGAAAGTAGCAACGACCATAGGAAATTGGCGCTCAAAGATAAATTGAGGAAAATCAATATGGAAAAGATGACACCATTCCAAAGTATCTCACGAAGTTTGTCCAATGTTGGGATGAACTAGGGGGTGTGGGAATAACAGTCATTGATGGTGATTTGGTGAGTTTGGCTCTCCTAGGACTTCCTAAGAGTTGGCATAGCTATGAAGACTCTATCAATAGACAAGAAAAATTTCCAGATTGGCAATGACTATGGTCAGATTTGGTGCAGGAGTAGTTCAAACTGAACACCCGAGATGGCTCTCCATCAAAGCATGATGATGAAGAGGATTCTGCTTTGGCTGCCAAGGTGAAGAAGGGGAAGGGGATGAAATTCCATTCTATCAGATTCTAAAGGCAAGAAGCAGGACATGTCCAAGGTGAAGTGTTTTCACTGTCACGAACATGGGAATTTTTCTACTAACTGTCAACAAAAGAATAAGAACAAGAAGGTTGTTGGATTTGCAACTGGTGAGGCCCTTGCCTCGCAATTTGAGCTTGAATTCTCCTTGATTTCATGCATGGTGTCAAGTGTATTTGGATCGGTGTGGTATTTGGATAGTGGCGCTTCCTTTCACATGACGGGAGATAAGGATCTTTTCAGTGACTTGGAGGAGAAATATCTTCAGATTCATATTGAGATGGGTGACGAAGGACGGTACAGTGCTACCGGGATTGGTACCATTACCTTTTAGATGGAGTCAGGTAAACCATTTCAATTAAAAGATGTAATGCATGTACCAGGCCTGAAGAAAAAATTGGTCTTAGTCGCAATGCTGGAGGACAGATGCTATGGCATTGTTTTTAGTGATGGAAAAGCTTTCCTACGACATAAAATAACGGGTCAAGCCAAGAGGATATGGATTCGAGTTAAGAATATCTACAAGATGGAGGTAGATGGCTACGCTACCATGATGGGCAAGGCAGAAAAAATGGTGAGCCGGGATGAGGGCGAATTATGGCACAGGTGATTGGGCCATCTTCATCATGGAGCCTTGAAAGTCTTGTAGAAAATATCTACTGGAATTCCAATGGAAACACTTTCTCAGTTAGATCAGTGCAAGGGTTGCACCATGGGGAAGTATGTAAAGTCCACCTTTCATGAGAAGGAGAACCGAGCTTCGGGGATCCTTGAGAGAGTTCACACAGACATGTGTGGACCATTCTTGGCTGCTTCAATAGAAAAACATAAGTAATATGTAACCTTTGTTGATGAATTTTCTTGTAAATGTTGGATCTTCCTCATGCAAAAGAAATATCAAACAGTATCTAGGTTCTATGAGTTTAAGGCATTGGTGGAGAAAGAGTAAGGGAAGCAAGTGAAGGCTCTTAGGAGAGATAATGGTGGAGAATAAATCTCTAACGAATTCAAGAACTTCTGCAGCAAAGAAGGAATTTGAAGATAACTCATAGCACATCATAACCCATAGAAGAATGGAGTCGTGGAGAGGAAGAATAGAAAGATCGTGGGTGCAGCATGAGAGATGTTGCATGATCAGGGCCTACCAATGCATTTGTGGGCGAAAGCATGCAACAATGTGGTTTATTTTCAAAACCATTGTCCTCATAGAGTACTTGGAATGAGTACACCTAAAGAGGCTTTCACTGGTAAGAAACCTGATGTTTCACACTTTAAGATTTTTGGCTCATCTGTTTATGTGCATGTGACCAAGGATGTGAGGAAGAAGCTGGAACTAACTGCTAAAGTTGTGATTTTTGTGGGGTACATAGAAATACCCCATTATTATCATGTGTATTTTCCAAACAACAGAATGAATGTTGTGCGACGGGATATAAAATTTGATGAGGGGAAAGCCATGCGGTTGTCCCTTGAGAGGGAGATGGACTTGCATGGAGAGGAGGAACTGTCGGTTCCCAAAGATGGGTCTCAAGATGTGGTTCAACCACATGAGGAGGTTCATGGAGTGGAGGAAATCACTCATGCAGAGCCATCCATAAAAAATGGCAGTAGGCACACCACGAAAGCTGATAGGCTGAGACTTGATGCTGCAAAGAATGTAGGAGGCCCTACTTCATAGCGCAGACAAAGACAATCTCCTAACTGATTTACTAGATACATGGCTTTCGTGAGAAAATGTATTGTGACTGAACCATCTTCCTTTCAGGAAGCAGTGCAACAACCTACTTGGGTTGATGTAATGGTGGAGGAGTAAGACTCCATTTTCAAAAATAGTGCATGGGAAATTGTCCCAAGACTGGATGAAAAATCAGTGGTAGGTTCGAGATGGATCTACAAGGTAAAGCAAGCTACTGATGGGATTGTGGAGAAATACAAGGCCAGATTTGTGGCCTGGGGCTTCTCACAGCTCGAGGGGATAAATTATGATGATAACTTTGCACCTGTTGCAAGGTACTCTTCCATAAGATCCATCCTTTCACTCTCAGTGCAGATGGGCTGGCACATTCATCATATGGATGTGAAAATTTCATTTCTCAATGGGATAATTGAGGAAGAGGTGTACATAGAGCAGCCTGAAGGTTTCGAGATCTTCAACAGTGAGTCACATGTGTGCAGGCTCAAAAGAGTGATGTATGGGCTGAAGCAAGCACCCCGTGCTTGGTACAATCGGATATAAATCTATTTCACCAGACTAGGATTCACCAAAAATAAAGCAAATTCAAACCTGTACTAGATTTTGGTTGAGGGTAAGCTATTGATCATTGTTCTTTATGTTGATGATTTAATTTTGACTAGCGATGAGCAGTTGATAGAATCATGCAAGGAGGGTCTTGCAAGGGAGTTCAAAATGAAGGATATGGGCCTCCTTCATTATTTCCTTGGATTGGAAATGACAGTGGGATGGTGAAATTTTTTTGTCTCAAGGAAAGTATGCAAAGGCGACACTAGGTAAGTTTAACATGGATAGTTGCAAACCCATGGATACTCCTCTTCCAGGAAACTAGAGGAAAGATGATACTACTTCTTGAGAGGTAGTGGATGCTATTGTCTATCGATAGTTAGTGGGTTCGCTAATGTATCTAGTGAACACGAGACCGAACATTTGCTATGCGGTTAAAATACTGAGTCAAGATATGGTTAAGCCTAACAAGCTCTTTTGGAAGGTGGGGAAGCATGTCCTGAGATACCTGAGGATCACATCAGAGTATGGTCTATGGTACAGACAAACGGATGGAGTGAAGTTGCATGGCTTCACGGATGTAGATTGGATTGGCATTCCATCAGATAGAAAAAGCACATAAGGAGGGATATTTAGTATCGGATCTACAACAGTTTCCTGGTACACCAGGAAATAGAGATCTATGGAACTCAGTTCAGTAGAAGCAGAATACATGGCAGCAAGTCAAGCTGCATGTGAGGCTATATGGATGAGAAAGATCTTGGTTGGTTTGTTTGGTTCTCAGATGGATCCGACAGTGATTCATTGTAATAATCAGAGTTACATTAAACTCTCGATTAATCCTATTTTTCATGATAGGTCCAATCATATAGATATCCAGTACCATCATCTCAGAGATTGTGTACATAGGAGGATCATGTTGCTTTAGTACATTCTCACAGAAGATCAGGATGCAGATATTCTGACGAAGGCGCTCACTAGGAGAAAATAAGAATACCATAGAGACAGGATCTGGGTGAAGGATAATCCCTTTCTTGTTGTGAGGGAGTGTTGATATTCAACAAGAAGATTTAGAACCCATACTATTGCATTAAGCACATGCTTGCATTAAGTACCTACACTAGGGTAGGGCCCATAGGGCTATTTTTGGGTGCATGTCTATTTTTATTATACCTTAATTTAGATGGACATTAAACTGTAATCTATTCTCAATGTGGACTTGAAATAGTTAACTGGAGTGGAAAAATTAGTTAGCTAGTGAATTTCGAGTTAGAGGTTGGTTGGTGAGACATGCAGAAAAATTCTAGTTGTAATAGAGTTCGAAGTGCAGTGGTGCATGAGTTGGTGCAAGTTGTAAATCAGTTTAACTGAGTTAAGTGAGTTAAAATTAGTTGTGATAGTGGTAACTAAAAATACACTAGTGAGAGATATAGTGAATTAAATATTAATTAATTCACAATCAGTGATCTCACATGCAACTGAGGATTCATTATTATTAGCTGCATGCATTTCAGATCTAGTGGAGACCCAGTTGAGTTCTAGGTGAAAGGGAAGTTGACTATTAGTTGTGACATTATCCACTTGCACACATGCAGGAAAACACTCATTGGATGTGCCCATGATATTTGTGCAGTCAAGGCATGCAAGATTGCATCAATTCAAGGATTGCATTCAACAGGGATTGCGTAGTGAAGGCAGGCTGTCTGGAGACAGTAAATTGGCTAAGGGATTTGCCAAATTTTGTATGATAGTGTGAGAGAATTAGCTAATGTACTGAGGGCTCTTGTGAGAATATTTTTGTATTTAATTGTTTCATGATCCATGATATAATATACAATAGAAGATAGTGAAGTTTTTTAGCTGTAATCTTTCCCCGAGAAATTATCTGTGTTGTGTGCGATTGATCTTTCTTCAGGTTCATGTGATTAGCGATTGCATTTTTAATTCCGCAAAATATTTTTGAGAAGCGATTCAATATTTAACTTTATTACATTGTTATATCGAGTGAATCCAAGATATACATACATATTTTATAATTTCTACAAGGATCATTAACTTGATCTTAAATATTTTCTCCATGTTCCTTAGCTTGTACAAAATTTATAATACTACTTGGGGCATTCAAACAATGGCTATGGGGGGAACTTGACTTTATACTTAGAAGAAATCATCCAAATTAAAATTAGTATGCATAAAAAATATTATCAAAATATAAAATTTTAAAAATACAATTAATATAAACACAATAGATAATGAATATATAGCTTACGACAAATGATATCCCTTCAATGTGCCCATGTTTCCTAAAAAATGTCTTTTAGTTGTTTCTCTTAAAACTCTTACAGTACATAAGCCCATGCATTTAATGCAAGGGAAATAACATCTCCCATCACCCCCTTGATTTTTCCCCCAAATAATGTTTGTTGACATTCTTCCTTGCAAAAACATTATGTGATGATTATGTTTTAAAATTGAGTAGTGTACTAGATCTATTATATTTTGTAATGAAATTGGTATATATAAGAATAAAATTGTTTTTCGCTCAACAAGAAGACCTTATAACCTCTTAGAACTATTGTATTTATAGCGAAAATGTCATAACATCTCTTAAAATAAAAATATTTATAAATTTTCTTACTGTTGAACTTCCGATGATAGTTGACCAAGTCAAAGTTAACTAGTAAAAAAGTGACCCAATGTTCCATTAATAGTGCAACAGATAGAGAAAAACGATTTTCACCAGTATTACGATGACCATCAAATATCATTGTTCTTACGATGGTATGGGGAATACCATCGGAATTACAGTGCATTCAACACATGTCGTCAAAAGGAAAACGAGTACGAGTTGATTAAAAAAAATTAACATAATTTCTTATACTTTTTATGATACAACCAATTTTAGCCATACCACTGTACTTCCCATTGAAATTTATTATTATATATAGTAGTGAGTGGTGTAGATACTACTGAAAATGAGGTTATGTATTTTCTCAGGTATTGTCCTACCCCAATAAAACTCTTGACCTCAAGAACATTGGCAGACATCAGCCACTTCATGATGACCTCCATATTGGAAAGGTATGTCTTGACCTCTCATTCATCTATCACATAGCCTAAATGTACCAAACACCAATGTGTAATAGTTATAAATATCAGAATTATATTAACATAATATAAATCCACTATAATATGAAATAAGGAGAAAACCTTAACAATGCTTTCAAAGGTTCCAATACTTGTATCCCCTTATTTAATCTATGATTAGTGGAGAAAAACAATTCATAGAGTTAATCTACCACTCCCATACTTTAGCAATGTGTCTCCCCTACACTCTTAGAATAAGAAGAAGTAGTGGGGGGGGGGGGGGATTTCTTCTTAGAGGGGACACGTGTGAACTTCAAATAGGAGGATGGAGGTTGGAAAAATGGAAGAGAAAAGAATTTTTAGAGACAAGAAGATAAAAAATCGGAGGGCCATGAACATATGCCTTAGGAAAACAATGAAAAAAAGTTGTATTGTTGTTGAAAGAGCCATGAAACCAGGAAATCTGCAAGGAATTTTTGTGAAATCAATTGAACCTTTCTATGTCCTCACTAAGAAGAACTAGGAAAACATATTTTTGAGGGTATGAGAAGTAGACAAGGTGTCCTCTTGTGTTGTGAGAGGAATGTAATGTGGGTTTCTAGAGCTACTCTTTTTTTCACAAAACTTCGTAGTAGGAATTATCTAGTTGAACTACTTATAGGTTGAACCCATAGTTGTTGATCCTAATTTTCCATAGTGGTATCATAGTCTGGCTAGGGGGTGGTGGTTTACAATGAAATACCTATGTTTGGGTAGAAATCACTCAATTTCTTGGATTTTTCTAACCATCATCATCGTATTAAGATAATATTTTTTTTGTATCTCCTATGAAACCATTATATTATTCTGGTTATAAATTTTGAATATTTTATGGATAAACAAGTAGAAAATTGTTGTGCCCATTGAATCATTAAACCTATCAAATTTTTTACATGTTGATAGAAATAATTCATATTATATAACTCTATATTTTCCTATTTGTAACTTCTCTAAAATTGATGAGTGAATGAGGACTTTAATATGTTGTTACATGATTTCTTCTATTTTCTGGGATAATATTTCTTTAAAAAAATGGACAATATCATTCTTGGTAGTTTCCAAATATATAAATCTCTATCTTTATTTCTTTTAGTTTGATGATAATATTATTTGAAAGTATATTGGGTCCTCAATCTGTGAAATTGCTTCATCTTATGCCTAGTTCATGTCATTGTTGTGATATTTTGTTTTTCACATGTAATTGGCTTCAAGAGTTTAAATAGACATGGAGTATTTCCTTAGATAATCTGACCAATCTTTGTTAGAGTGAAAATTGATGCATTGGAAGAAATAATTGGAAGTCGAATTTTGTTTTAATTTAGGTTTTGAGTCTTGACCCTAACCTTTGGTCACATGGGTTGAAAGAAAGCCATGATTGAAGGATATTAGAGAAAATCAGATAAAAATCATAATTATGGTAAAGAGTGAACATCCTCATTATAAAGATATCTTGACAACTAGAGTTTCAAGATTATTCATTAAGGTACTAGTGGAAATCCAAATTATTGCGGAAGCATAATGGAAGTTTAAGGATATGTGGGATATCTTGATATTGCATCTGAAACATCAATTTAAATGTAAACTTTTGAAAGTTATGGATAGTGGAGAGATTAGAAATTTAGAACCTTAACCTTGAAGCCTTACATAAAGGAACTCTAAGAGTAGAATTTTTCAACATATGTTTTCTATTGGTTAATGGAAACCATTCCCATAAAATAATAGAATCCATATATCCAAAAGATTTTAAAGTTCTTGTTTATGCAAATTTGCAAGTCCAAATTCAAAACTTCTTCAAAGTGCACCTTTTGGTAAAAAAAAACCATATTCATATTCCAGTGGGGAAAATAGCATGGTGAGAGATGTGGCATGAGATGTGGTAGCTAATGTGGCTATTGACATGTCACTAGAGACATGGAATTATATTGTGGCATGTTGATGTGGAAATATGAATGATTGGATGATGTGGAATGTCAAAATGACACATTTTTATGAAAGAATTGATGTTGCAATTGTTGTGGTACTTGTGTGGTAGAGATGACATGGAACCCAAAAGTTTTAAAATTCAGAGTCTTGGAAAACTAGCCTTTTAGGACTTTCTGAGATGTAGATATTGAAAGAGTTTACCTGTTGATTGTAGCAAGAATCTAGAAGAGCAGAGAATATTTGTAGCAGGAAAAACAAATCTCATAATTATATGGATACAAAAATTTTGGAATTTCCATATCTATCCAAAAAGTTGAAATTTGGAACATTAGAGACACAAAATTGTTTTAAAGGGATTTTATGGAAATATGTTGGATTTGGATGGGTTGGGAAAGTGAACATTTCTAGTTAAAGACATGGCTCTACGCAATGGTGACACTTGGGTGGGATAATACCATGTGTCATCCACATGTTTGATGACATTCCATTTTGCAATGGTGACATGGGATAACAGGGCTACCATGTGTCAATGGTACATATGTTGATATGGGTTTAAAAGAGGTAATAATCAAAGGTCCATATATTTGTGTCCTAATTTTAGAAATGGATGAATTTTATATCATTAGGAAGCTCTCTTCAAGTAGAAGATAGTGGTGAACTCAAAAAATAAGTTTAAGGTATTTGAAGAAAGATGAATTTTGGTAATCCCATCTCCATAAAGTAAGCTTGGAGGTTTGAGATGGTTCAAGGAGGAGGAAATTTGAATTCATATTTCCTTAAGGTAGTCCAAAGGTTTCAGTCTAGAATAGAGAAATGATTACTTAGTTAAGTAATATTAAATGTGGATTTATATATTGAAATCCATTATATAAATTTTGGTTATATATAAAATTTTAAACTTTTAATAAATGGGGTGTGTTACAAACTGCTATCAAATCCAAGGTTAGAAAAATTAAGGTTGTATGGGCTCAAAGTAAAAATGATAAATACATGATTATTGTATTTTTGTTTAAATAAATATAACACCTTAACTTATTTTTTCATCATAGATAGAGAGAGGTAAACATCATGGAAGATTCGCCACAATGCCATGAATTTGGAAACCATGAACCTGAGACACGCAAAGGAGAAGAAGTGGAGACTACTATGGACATGGTAAACTATGAGAATTTTAGAAATGGAACTTCAAAATATAAATCATATAATGAAAATATTATTAAATTTAATGCTACTTTACTAAAAATATTGACTGAAATGCAAAAGAACATGTAACAAGGACAAGTAATGCTTGTAAAATCCCTTCAAGGAAGATATTTCATAGTGATAAGGCTCAAGTCCCTAGTGATGATATTAATACATTGTCAAATGATTCAATCGAGAAAACAACTACTTCTAATGAATCTACTACAATGAACCCACATCTTCCTCTAAGCATAAGGAGAAGAATAAATCTTCTAAAGATCCCTTAAAAGGAGAGCTCCATAAGAGAAAACCACCTACCATTAATGGTGATGTAAAATATGGTGAGGAATATTAAGCTTGGCTTTTGGGAATGAAAAAGTATTTCCATGTATACAAATATAATAGAAACACAAGAGCTAGAGTGGTTCCCTTCGTCGTGAATACTAAAACATACATTTGGTGGGAAGATCTCAAGAATACAAAGAATATCAATGAAAATAAAATCATTCGGAAGAAATTTAAAAAGCATTTTTGTCTAAAATATCTCTCTGAGAATTTTTATAATAGAAAAATCAAGGAATTTCATGAATTGAAGTTGGGTCAATTTACCATGAAAGATTATGCAAGGAGATTATAAAAAATGTTAAGATATGTTCCATATATAAAAGATGAGAAAGTGAAAATTTAATGTTTTATGAGTGGATTAATGACTCAGTCATACAAGGACATAATTGGATTTATGAGAGAAAGTGAAAATGAAATGTCTTATGAGTGGATTAATGACTCAGTCATACAAGGACATAATTGGATTTATGATCCTAATACCCTTGATGCGGTTATAAGAAATATTGAATACGAGTATAAAGCAAGGATAAACGAAAATTCAATAATTTGTGGAAATAAAAGTAAAAGGGAAATTTTGAATAGACGAAGAGAGGATTTAAGCATTTGCAGCATAAGAATAAATAAAGAAGCTTTAAATAAAAATACCCAGCACGATGTAGCTTTAAAAAAAAAAAATCCATCTCAATATTTATTCAAACAAATAGAGTGAGTAGCTTTGAAACCGAGGGAGCCTTGGAAACAGCCTCTAAGGTGTTGGGGACATTGAGAATAGAAACTAAACAAGGATTTCCCTCATAGGAAAGAAAATATTAAGCCTACTTACAATGTGTAAGATGTAATGGTGAATGATGTGGCAAACAATGTTCCAAAAATATCATTGAAGGATCGACAAGCAAAACATTGATTTTCAATAGTGGAAGTTAATGCTAAGATTGCTAAACAAGCTATCTCTATTATAACTTACCAATGCTGTAGCCATAGCTTCATTTCACCTAAAATTCCGGCATCATGTTTTCTTCAAAAGTGTAAATTAGTCCATCTAGCAAGAGGAGTTAAGAAGAGGTCTACTGAAATAATAGAAGATTTTTTAGCGATAATGAATGGAATAACGAAGGATTTAAATATTTTTCCTTTTGGGTTCATATGATTTCTTAATTTATTTTCCTTAGTTAGTAGTCCATGACGTAATATCACAATGCTATAATAAAACCTTTGAGAATATAAATTATGAATGGAGGCCAAAGTTAGTGAAAGGTAATAAGAGATCCATCCATTTAAGACAAATTTCATATTTACAGTTGAAAGTAAAATTTAGAAATTGTTATGAATAATATGTAATTTATATAGAGGCAATAGATTAAAAAGAGTCAAAACTTTAAAATGTTAGAAACAAGGATAATACTCAGAGGGGAGGTGAATCAATATTTTGTGGCTTTTCAACAATATTTAAGATTATTTATGTTATAACCAAAGAATAACATCATAACAATGTAAATCAAACAAAAAACACATATGAGACATAGATTTTTAGATGGAAACCCATAAAGGGAAAAAACCACAAACCTTATTTTTTTTATTTATGTAAATGCAAGCTCCAACCTGTTATTACATTGGATTTATTGGCACCAACTAGAAGGAGAAAATCTCCCTCTAATTTGAAAGCACCAACTTGGTGGAAGCACTTACTACCATAATTTGCAAGCACCAACCTTCTGCTTTTTTTAGGAAGCAGCCTAAGGAAACACCCACTCCTTGATATACAGGAACCAACATGATTTTCCTATTAGATCCATCTTTCATTCATATTCACACTCAGACCTTCAGGCGCATTATTCTCAAATTATTCTTCAGAATTTTACTACTATAGCTCTCAAATAGCTAGATATTCTATAGCAATGCAACCATGCTCACCACAACAATTCAAATTTGATCTTGTCATTACAAATTTTCTACTCAGTCAATTATTTCTACTCCTATGGACAGTTCCAGATTGATGCAGTTGCAAAATTTATAAGCATGTGTTCTACTTCACACATAGTGACTTCAGATTTTCTATCAAGTATCTTTCTGCATAGAGTTTACATTACTAGCTATTTTCCTTGCTAAGCCTCAATTGTGCTTCAAAATAGCCAACCATATCACGCTTTTCTTATTTTTTCTTTTATAATATCAACCCTTCAATCACCATGGGAAAGAATCCATAGTTTTACCCATGTAATTTTTTTTTTGACTATATAAACTATTCAAATTTATTGATTGTATAAGTGGTTGAATTAGTCAAAGGTGTGTGGGTTCTTACTCAAAATAATGACATAGCCATAGTTCTATGGATGATAAGCCTCCTCGTCCCTTACTCCTCAACCCATGTGACAAGGAATTATTTCTCCATCAAATCTTGCCCATTGGCTAAAAAATTGTGCTTTGTATTCGAACATTGATAGTCAATAAGTGATAGGAGGCACAATATTAGACATAAAAATGCATGTTTATTATGCATGTTAACTAATAACTCTTTCTCTCGGATCTCGCCCATCACCAAAAAACTTATTCTTTGTAGTCATATTGCCTTAAGATCTCGATGGTCTGAGAGGCTGTGTCCGAACACTTGTCACCAATCATCCACATCAACCAATCGTTAATTGTAATGTTGTACTTATGCTACCTCATTACTGCTTCGTCACACCTACCACTTTATATTTAGTCTCGACCATCTATCAAAAACTTATTTTTTTATTGGTATATCCCCAAGGTCCCAATAGCTTAATATGGGCCCCCATGTCATCTTCCACCATACTTTCCACATTAGTTGTTGTGGTCGATTATGGATTTCCACATGTCTCCTGTTAAACACTCACTTGGATGGCAAAAAATTCCATTTTCACCTACCACATGTCACCTTCACATATCGCCATGTCATGTTGTCATCATGGTGATTTTATCTTACCATGTGGCATCCTCTGAGTGATGCCATATGAAACTCGAAATTGGTCTTCTTGGCCACCCAAAAACACTAAAAATGCATGACATGTGTCACTCTTCCATACAACCACGCGATAGGCGCCGTGTAACCTTGTTGTGTCATCTGCCACATCAACATCGATTGGATTATCACCTCTACCATTTTTCATTTCTTTAGTCTTCCATGTGTCAAATATGTTGGCATCTTGTTGTGGTGTCACCCATGTCACCTTATTTTCCACCGTCCACATCAAAAAACCTATATCATTCATGAAACAATTGGTATCACAACCCCCCCTTTAGTGGTATTGTACTTAGGGGACGATTTTCACAATCCATCAAAGCCATTGATTAACAATTGGTAGTTTGGTGCAAAACCACTTCGCAGCCCTGACTTTCCTGCTAACCCTTGACATAAAGGGGTCCACTGCATTCTACAAGCACACTTGAATCTCAAGCCTCAAACAAATAGATAGTTATCAAACATGAAGTGTTCATGCCATGTATACGTTTGATAGGGTTTAAATCCCATGTTACTTTGGAATATTACACCTGTTGTTTACGTGATCCTCCCAATTTCGCTTATCAACACTTCACAACATGTTCAAATAGTAACTTTTAGGTTTTCAATTGGGTTAAAGGAATTTTTGGGTTTTCCCACGAACCCACACAATTTACCCATCCACATCACTTCATGGAACACCTTGATTACATCTCTACACATATGAATTGGACCATAGTCCCTTTGATATCAATGATAACACATGTCCAACAATCTCCCCCTTTGGAATTGATGGAAACATCACCAAACATTTTATTTTGGTCATTTATGGCAATTTTACCATTGGGAAACACTCTCTCTTATTATTTTGTTGTTTGCTCACTCCCCCCCCCATTTTGTTGATAACTAAGCACTCTCTAGTTGCAATATCTGGAATGTATCTATCTACAATATCTGCAATGTTTGTCATGATCTCAAAATCTCCCCCATTGAATCAATGGAAAAGTGTGTAGCCCCCCCCTAGAAAGATATAAAATATTTCAAATTTCTCTTTCTCATTGAATGGAATCAATTGCAATATTACCATGGCACTTTCCTTGAATGTTCACTCGGCTTACTGCTCAACTTCCTTTACTAGTCTTGATCTTAAGTTATTTCTACCTATGTATATTCTTCCCATGTTATGTTATGAGGCTCACCCCTTTAGCTCACACTTCCATTGATATTTTCTACAACCATACTCCCCCTAAACCGGTATAATTGGTTGTTGATTTTTCTTTGGCCAATTTGGTATTCTTGTGGACCTATCCAATGTGTTCTAATTTGTTAGTATGATTTTTCTCCACTGTATCTAAGCTCTCATTATCAAAGTTATGACTAATGGTTGTTTAATTTATACCCCTTAACTTGTAATTCTCCTAATAATCTAAAAAAGTTCCCATGAGTTTGTCTCAAATTATTACAACCTTCCATATACATATTAAACAACTGCCCTCTTTGCTTTTGGAGAAACGTTAGTGAAAAGAAGAGAGAGACACTACTCCCAAATTTTGCCTCAAATATTCAAAAGGTTCTCATGGAAGAGGCTTAGTAAAGATATTAGAAACTAGTTGTTTGGTTGAGATATATTCCAACTTCACAATATAATCAACTGCATTCTCTGTATGAAAATGGTACTTGATGGGAATATTCTTGATCTTGGAATGAAGAAAATGATTCTTGGATATGTTAATGGCACTTGTATTATCACAGGTATTGGGTATAGGATTATCATGAATTACCTTGATGTATTGTAGTGTTTTTTTCATCCAAAAAATCTGAGTACAACTTGTTGCAACTGTTATGTACTCAACTTCAATTATATAAAGGGATGTTTATGTTTTCGTTTTGTTTAACCAATCCACCAAGATATTTCTAAGAAATAAAGCATCTCCACTTTCTCTTTTACTATCATCTACATTTCCAACCCATTCAACATATGTGTATGTAGTTAATGAAAAATTTTGACCCTTTAGATGCCATAGACCATAGTCCATTACGGCTCTTAGATACCTGAATTTTTTTTTTTGGAGTTAAGAGGTGAATTTGTTTGGGTGTTGATTGATAACTTGCAACTACCCCAACGACATGCATAATATCTGGCCGAGAATATATTAGATACAAAAAAATACCAATTATTGATCTATACATTGTTTGAGTTACCTTAGGTGACTCCTCATATTTCTTGATATCTAGTGACCATAGAAAACTGACAAAAGAACACTGTTGCATCAATTTACTATTGTAAACTAACGCAAGTATTTATTATCAATCCAGGTTAGTGAAACTTAGAAGCATCCCCAAAGTATATGGATTTCAATTGTGATCAATTCAGAAGATGGATTATTAATGATTAGGGAAATGCATATTACAAATATAAATCCAACTTAAACAATTTCTAAATTAATATGTGTAATTAGAAGCAGAAGAATCTCATAACTTAAGAGATTTTTTTGTCCTTCTCTAATAAGATTACTATGTAAATTAGAAATAAAAAACTACTTAACTAAAAGTAGATTAAGCTACATGAAGCAATAATTGAAGAGGCTCTTCACTGAAGAGGTCTTGATTGTCCTTCATCATATATTCATTTATCAGTAATGCTATTGTTAAAAACGGGAATTTAGAAAAAGCAGGAAAGATGAATTCTAGTTTCTAGTCTCTTGATCAGATAGAAGAATTATTTAACTTAAATATTGGGTTGAATCTTCATATGAAGAATAGAAACAAGATTAAGATCCATCAACAACCATGTAAAAACATGTAAAATTATGTAAAGATGAATTCTAACTAAATATCTTGATTAGATAGAAAGAATGTTTAACTTAAAAATTTGTTTTTCATTTCATATGCAAGTTAAGAATGATCATTAGATTCATCAATACTCGGAAATAATCAACATAAACAAATTAATCATAAGCAAACAAATTCAGAAATTGTAACTACAAAATAAACTAAGAAGTGCACTTATCTCGGTGTGGGGGCCCTCCACCCTTGCCTCACACACTGAAGGTGAATTCAACTACTTAAGACCTCAATCAATCAACCAACATATAAAAATAGAAAATATGATAGAACAGATCTTCAATTATGTCTCCAAGTCTCAGAAATAATAATGTTAAGTCATACAAGCTCTACATATCAATGCCTTCAAATTTTGAGGCTTAAATAGATAAAGTATCTAACAAATTCATCGAAAACAACTCCTATAGTCATAACTATCCTTATCCTATCAAATCAAGTTGAATGCATCCATCAGATCCATCAAAATCTATAAAATCCCACAAAATAAGAGGTTTGACCCAGTTTCTAGGGATCCTTCATAAAGACAGGTCCTGTTTGACCGCCTTTAACCGGGCTATTAAAGCTTGGTTTGACTGTACCAACAGGTGTAAACTTATTCTTAGTTCCTGAGCCTTCTATAAATATATCTAGCGTGAGCCCAAGTGTCATGCACATATGCAAACCATAATGCTATTACAGGAATTTCTCATGGTGTCAAAAAATGCACTTAAATTTCAATTTTTACAAAAACATCTAATAATTGAAAAACATAATTTAAATACATGTATATGCATATTTTGGTAAAAATAAGGTGGATGTGATGGTGAATGGATGGATAATATGGAAAAATAATATGTATTTCATAAACAAAAAGAGATAAAAAATGAGGGCCAACATCTCCCCCAAACTAATGATCAAGCATGTCCTCATGCTTGCTTTTTCCTCTTTGACCTTTTGAGTTTTGATGCTGATCCCATTCCTGATAGTGAAACTTCCTGATGTGCTGCATATAGAAGAGAATCCATATCTTTGCATTGTTCTTCCTTGTAAATGGAGGTCTTAACCTTCTATTTCTCATATTTAGCCTTCCAGGAATTTTTCTCCTGAAGCCACCTGAATGCCTGTGTATAGAGAAGATTGTTTTTAGTTTTCAGCTTTCCCATTTCTCCACTATCTTATCATTGTCTTTAACCAATTTATAATTAGGTATTTTATAAGTTTCATTTTATTCTTTCAAGTGCCTCTCCATGATTCTTCTTACCTCTAGGCTATCTGTTAATTCTCTGACCCTACTAAGGTTTCGATCTTCCTCCTTGGTATTTTTAGAAAATGATTTTCTTCCTCATTATTTTCAAAATAGGAATCTCTTTCTACATGATTTTCATACACTTCTTGTTGCAACCTCTCAAGGATTTCATTTTCTTGTTTAGTTAAAGGATATGTCTCCATGACTTGCATTTCTGGTTCTGCTAAATTATTCTTTTTCTATCTTCTAGAAATGGTTAAAAATGATGTTTCCCTCTCTACCATTTCTGTCTCCTGATGTTTCTTTGACCTGGTTTTAGGATAAAGAGGTGAATGCACAATATTTCTTGTTTTCTGTATTGGTTTAAGTTTGTTTTCAGTGACTTGTTCTACAAACTTATTTTCAATTAGAAAATTTTCCCAAACCATTCCCTTAAATTTCAGTTGATAATCCACAAGGATTTTTATGAGTCCCTGGTGAATAATTTGGGCTTCTTTGGGCTTGGTATCATATTTTACACTCTCAATCATATTCATCAAATTTTTATAAAAGAAGTAGGGCAAATTGATTCTGATATCTTCTTTAATATGTTGTAGTAACCTGGCATGATATAGGTGTACTACACTATGTTTGTTACCATAGGTGAAAAACTTTTGAATTGTCAAAACTAGCTCTGCCCAAGGTTCATTGAACCACTCCCCTGGAATCCCCTTTGACCTATCAAAAGAACCCTTTCTTTTTTTATCCAAGAAGAATGTCCAACCCTTGTCTTCGAAATGCAATCCCTTATGGTACAGTTCTCCTAATGATGACAACTCTAAAGCTTCGGAAATATATTCTGGAGTCAAAGGAATATGTAAACTACCCACCATGGTTTCATCCTATTTGTAATTTTTTATAAATTCTCTTGTGACATCCTCATTGTGCCCTTTGAATTTTTGAAGAAAGCCTATTAAGCCTGACTGATAGAGTTTTTCAAGTGTTTCCCTATTCCAATGTTCAATTTGAAAAGCTTTGGGTTCTGCTCTTGAAGTCATTTTGTCTGAAAACCATTTTATCTACCATCTACTGTCATTAAATTCATCTTTGTAAACACAAATTCAAGTACTGAATGTTATAATAGTAGTAAGGCTTACCTCTTATTTACTGCTCTTGCCAATAATTCCTCTATTTTACTTTTGAAAAATGTGAGCTTACTACTTCAAATAAACACAAGATTTGGTAGAGAGGTTTAAGAAAACATAAAAAATTCATGTTTCTATTATCCTACTCTCCATTTGATTCTCTGTCTTTTTAAAAGCAATCCTCTTCCTCTGTTTTGTAAAAAATTATTCTCACCCTTTAATTTCATACAAAATTATTTTCACAAACATAGTATGATGTATCTAATTTAAAATCACTGTTTATGCAAGAGAATAGCTCAACCATTTCATCAAAAATATTATAATGAGTTCACTATTTTCCTTCAAAGATTCACCAGACTCTGTCCTCTGCTATGTAAAAATACAAAAAACATGTTTGACTATGTCTTCTAAACCAATATTTCTCCACAAATCCTGTTTTGAATTCTTCTACTGAGTGTGCTAATAAAATTAATCTATTACACAACTCAATTTAAAACAAATTCAATGTGCATTTCGAACTAGAATTATCCATTCTCTGTTTTCCATTTATTTTGAAATAGAAGACTGCATATGAGGATGTGTTCAAGCTTACCTGTCTTTGCAATGATCCTCGTGATCTTCTGCTCTGATCCTCGTGATCTCCCTTCTACTATAACTGAGGTCTATTTTGTTTCAATTAGTGCCAATCTCATTAAATCCTCACTCATTTACTCACTTAATCAACAAAATATTTAGTTGTTGACTGATGAAAGAGTATTTATGAATGGTGTCAAGGCGTTTATGAATGGTGTCACAAACAAAATATAACACAATGACAAGTTTTAAAAATCAAAATAGATAACTCCTTTTATAACTCTCAGTTTGTTTTAACAATCCTGAAATTTATTCATGCAACCATATTTTGTTTTAAACCGCCAAATCCAAGTTTACTTCTTACCTTATCCTTCACGGGATTTCGCCACCTGATAGCGCAGTTGCTTGACAAATTTTTTGGATTTTTTGGCTTTGAAACTCCAGTTAATTCCCTTATCGCTCCGTTCCTCTTCTCTTCTATATCTTCTTCCTTCTTCACTGCATTTTATCTCTTCATATTTCATTACGGCTTCTTCATTGTCTTCTCTCAACTTCTGCGTTTATTTTTTTTTCACAAAGTTGAAAAAATGGATGCGTGTTTTGATTGCATGCCATGCCTCTCTCACTAAGCCTTTGGAAGGCGATGATGGTGAAAACGCAGCATATATCAATTGTTTCAGGTCTTAGCAATTGCAGAAATGTTCTCATAAGTTTTACAGAGTGTTGTGTTATGGCATTTGAAATTATTTTGACCGTTCATTAACCACCGCTTGACTGGTTCATGCGTGGCTTTCCCTTGACTGTGATGTTGACTCTGGTGTACATTCCATCCTTTTTTTTACTTATTATGCAGTCCCTTTCACATTTTGTTTTTATGACCATGTCTACTTCCATACTCCGCATCATCTCCAATTGCATATGCACCATCATACTACTTGTATTCACATCACCGTATGCTATCATTTCTTTGTTCCTCCATTGTTGCATGTATTACGGTCTCATCATAGTTTCATAGCATAGCATACATCATTGTCATGCATTTTGTTTATCATGGCACCATACTTTAGGTTAGTTTGCATTCACTATTTGTATTATGTTTGAGCACTTGCTCCATTACCTTAGCTTGTCACCATTTATATTGCGCTCTTTGCATTGTTTTGTTATTTGAAATAGTTGCGCTATCATATGACTTTGAACATTAGGTTTGCTATTTAATTTTTAAAATTGACCAATGAAATGGTCACATTTTTAAAATTATATATTTATAATGATACTAACCTTTTGTTTGTTTTATTGTAGGTCTTCCAAGGGCTTAATGTTAAACTTTTGTTTATGATTCTCTTGTTTAGAAAAATAGGGTAGGGTATGGTATGGATAGATTATGTAATGTTTTATTAAGTAGTTAGGATAGTGGTATGGATATGAACATGGATAGAGTAGGGATAAAAATCATAGATGATAGAATGTAGATGAAAGTATAGGTGATAAAATGTAGATGAAATGTAGGTGATAAAAATGTAGATGAAATGTAGGTAATAAAGATGCATAACCAGTACTAAATTAGCTTTACAATTATAGAATATTTTCGAAAAAAGTTGAAATTTTAAGAGGGATTTTTACTTATTGTACTTGTATTCCCTCAAACCATTTGATGTTCATGATGGTTGACATTGTGTTTATTGTTACGAGGGCTCTTATAGCCTATGCGGAGCTTTTATTTCTTGTTTTCATCTGATTTGATTTGAAATGATGTTGTTCAGGTCCCTTCTGCAGGTTAAATTTTGACTTTTTAGGTCTCTTCTGATATGATCTTCATTTGATTTTAGCTCAGGTCCCTTCTGACATTTTGTATTTTCAGGTCCCTTCTACCATATTTTTAATAATGTTTGAAAACTTCTTCTGTCGTAATGATACAGGTCCCTTTCTGAATAAATTTCTTAATAAAAATTCAGGTCCCTTCTATATATGTCGAATGATGTACCAGGTTCCTTTGTAATTGTCGTTCATATTCCGTCTTCAATTCAACTGCTGAAACTATTTTCATATTTTTTTATTACACACCTTCCCCCAAGTTGATGATTTGACTTGTCCTCAAGTCTGCGATGTCTTGGAGGGTATATCTACAAAAAAAATTAGTAAAATAAAATGAAAACAAAAAGAGAATTCATATTGGCCAAAGAACTTGGTTTTCCCATATGAATTTGAGTTTGTATTGTGCCAGTTTCCTAGATTTTCACAACCAAACTCTTTTATTTTATATATATATATATATATATATATATATATATATATGTCATTCTTCTTCTACTAGAATTATGGAAGGCATATTGCTATGCTGCCCATTTAGTTCCAGATCTGAATGCATCGAAATTTTTCTCAAAAAATCCTCTTTATTTATCGGCTTATTGTAAATTGTAAGCCTATTTCCATCAACGACAAATGAAATAGATGCTTCATCAATTTTTTTTTATCTTGACAGCTCCATTTTCAAATATTTCTTCAACCTCATATGGCCCAAGCTAATGAGTCATGAATTTTGCTTTGAAATCTTTGAACTTGGAGTCAAACAAGAGTGCCCAATCTCCTTTCTGAAACACTTTATTATTTATGAATCGATCATGCCATTTGATCCTTTGTTTTTGGACAAGGGATGTGTGATCGACTACTTGTTGTCGTATCTTATCCAGTTGATTTAATTCCATAGTTCTTTGCTGTTGTGCCACATACAATTCCATCCCAATTCTACTGCTAGCTTGTATGTATGTATTTGAAATTCTATGGGTAATAGGACTTCTTTTCCATACACTAACTGATATGGAGTGAACCGAGTTGTGTTTTTCCAAGTTATCCTATATGCCCACAGTGCATCTTCCAATTTCTCTAACCAGTCCTTTCTATTCATTTGTACAGTCTTTGTCATGATGTTCTCTAGGACTTTGTTTGTTGATTCCACTTGTCTGTTTTCTTGAGGATGATACAAAGTTGATTTTCTATGCTTGATATTATATTTCTCCGTAAGATCTCGAATAAGTTTTTATGTGAATTTTGTGTCGTATTTAGTTACTATCTATCTTAGAACTCCATATCTTACAAATATCTCTTCAAACAGAAAAGACACAACAGTATCTTATGTTTCCCATGCTACTGCCTTTGCCTCCACCCACTTAATTAAATAATCTGTACATACCATGATGTACTTATTTCCATTGGATGGAGGGTTGATTGGTCCACAAAATATAAAGCCCACTATTCAAATGGTTCAATCAGCACTTGTGGCTTTAATGACATTTCATCTGATGCCACTGGTCTACCAATTCTTTGGCAGCTGACATATCTTGTCACATAGGCCATGGAGTCTTTGAATATGGATGGCCAGTAGTAGAAAAGTTTCAACACTTTGTATGTTGTTCTCTTATATGCAAAATGACCACCACATGGTTCATCATGACATGCTTTCAAAATTTCAATAATCTCATCTTCTCTAACACATTTTCTAATGATTAGATCAACACCAGTATAAAATAGATCTCCATTGACCCAACTATATCTAGCACTTTCTCTAATTATTCTTCTTTTCTACTTATTTATGTAATGAGATGGTAGGATGCCAGATGATAAATAGTTAGATGTATCTACAAACCATGGAGTTTTTGCATTTATAGAAAATATATATTCATCTGGAAAATTATCTGATACTGGATTTGGATCAGCAGGTGAATGTAGTATTGACAAAAAGTCTGCAACTTGGTTATCTTTGCCTGGTCGATCTTGTACATTAATGTTAAATTCTTGCATTAATAACAACCATCTAGTTATTCTACCATTTGTGATTGATTTATTTATTAAATATTTTATGGCAGAATGATCTTTGTGGATATAAACTTGATAACCTGTTATATAATGTCAAAATTTATTAACTGCATGTACTACAACAAACATCTCTTTCTCTGTAATAGTGTAGTTCAATTCTTCCCCTGTTAAGTTTTTGTTGATGAAATATATGGCATAATTAAACTGATTCTCTTTTTGTCCAAGTGATGCTCCAATAGCTATATCGAATGCATCAGTTGAAATGTGAAATGGCAAAGACCAATTAGGTCCTCGAAGAATGGGTGCAATTGACAAATTTTCTTTTCATTTTTCAAATGCATTATGACAATTATTTGTCCATTGTAATTCCACATCTTTCGCAAGTAACTTGAATAATGGCAAAGATATTTTACTAAAAATTTTAATAAATCTCCTATAGTAGCCTGCATAACCCAAAAAACTTATAACTTATTTTTGTGTTGTGGGCGGTGTTAAATTCACAATGACCTGATTTTTTGTCGGGTCCACCTTAATCCATGAAGAAGAAATATGGTGTCCTAACACTATCCCCTCATTTAACATCATAAAACATTTTTCATTATTGAGTGATATATTTGTCTCTATGCATCTTTTTAACACTTTTTCAAGGTTTTGTAAACAATCATCATATGTTGTACCATACACAATGAAATAATCCATGTAAACTTCCACGCACCCATGAGTCAAATCAGCAAAGATTGCAAGAACTGCTCTCTGAAAAGTAGATGGTGTATTACTTAAACCAAAGGGTAATACATTGTATGCATATTTTACCCATGGGCATGTGAATGTTGTCTTATCTTGATCTTCTAATGCTATATTTATCTGATTGTATCTGCTAAATCCATTAAGAAATGAAAATAATTTCTTTCCAGCTAATGAATCTAACACTTGATCGATAAATGGTAAAGTAAAGTGGTCTTTTAATTTAGCTTTGTTGAGTTCTCTATAATCCACACAAATTCTCCATTTCCCATTTTTCTTAGGTACTACAACTAAGAGTGAAACCCATTGACTATCTGAAATAGGATAGATAAATCCAAGTTGTAATAGTTTTTGTAATTATTCTTTCACTATTTCCTTATAGGTTTTATTTGATTATCAGTGTAAATGTGATGGATTCATGTTTTTGGATGAATTCCCCGCATGTCTTTGTAATCCCAGGAAAAATATTCCGAATATTATTGCAACAATGTTATTAGATTTTCCTCTTGTGATGATTGTAAGTTATTACCAATATTCAAATGTCTCTCAGGACTGATTTCAATGATTTTACTATTTGAATTGGTAATGAAATTTAATGGAAAAATGATTTCAAATGTATTTTGCAATGAATTTATAGTGCAATTTTCTTGAAAACATTCATTTAAAAGATCACTAGCAGCTTCATATTGAGTTACCCTAAGCTGCTCTGAAATATTTGGTTCTGAGATGAATAGATCTAATAAGTCCTCATTTTCTTCCTCCTCTCTAAAATTATAAACTTGATTAAGACAAAGAACATATTGAAGTTCTTGTGGTTCTTCTCCATCAAGCCATGATAATAAAGAAGGAGATTGAGTGGGAGGATATAATGTAACATGCTTTCTTTCATCTCCATGTGCAATAATCATACTTCCTGACCTGCATCCAATGTAAGCATCTACAGGGGCTAACCATGGTCTGCCTAAAATTAAAGGATTCCCTTCCAAATTTGTTTTTGGCTGCAAAACCAAGAATTCTATAGGATACTCTCATGAATCCAGTGAGACAATAATATCTTCCAATATACCTTCTGGTACAACTTTAGATCTATCAACAAGTTCTAAAAATATAGTAGTAGGTCTAATGTTGTTCAGATTTAACTGTTTCATAGTCTTTATTGTCATAACATTGATAGTTGCTCCCAAGTCTATTAAAGTATTTGGCATTGGAAAATTGTTAATCGAAATGGTAACCATAGGAATTCCTGGATCAACATTTTTTTCAATGGTTGTGTTTGTGAACATGAGACTAGCTAAACTTTCAATTACTTGGATTGTTGGTGGATCCTTCTTTCTTCTGCTAGATTTCTTAATGCATAATTCCTTTATTGTTTTTGCATATATCGGAATGTCTTTAATTTCCTGCAACAAAGGAATTTTAACATATGTGTTTTTCAATTCATCCAGAATATTAAATTCAGGCAGAGATATTGGAATATTCTGTTGTATCAATCTCTTTGGATATGGTGGAGTCTATGTCATAATAGATTTACCATTCTGAATTTGATTTTCTATTTGAGATTGTTGGCTTTGTTATCCTTATTCAATTTCTTCTTCAATTACCAGAGGAGAGTATTTTTGTAACACATTCCCATACCTTAGGTGGACATCTTGTATGGGAAGAATTGAATAAGTAGGATAATATGTTGCTTCTTCCAAATCATATGTTGGTCTATCCACCTTGTTACTTGGATTAGCTACTGGCTGAGGTGGAAATTGTATTGGTCTAGGAGGTGGTTGGTTAGTGGGAAGTTGAAGTTTTTGTGGTTGAGTTAGCATTGGTGGATTTTGAGATGGATATGGCATTGGTTTATGTTGCTGGAATTGTTGATATTGAGGAAATGGTTGTGAAGGGTATGGTTGTTCATATTGATACTACTGGGGATACATTTTTTATGGTGGATAGTTTCCATAACCATATCCCCTGCAACCTTGTGCAGGTTGGTTTTGATATTTTTGTGGTGGCCAAGCCTGCCATGGCATTGGTGTATTCCATGTATTTTGAGGATATTGAAAATTTTGGGGGTTTTTTTGAGGGAATTGTTGAGGCATCCTTGGTGCCATATAGTAGAGAGAATCTACTCCTTGCAATTATTTTAAGTTGAGACATTTTTCTGTTGCATGATTTTCTATGCAAAGTCCGCACACTTGTATATCTTGCAAAGGACATTCCCTGAGTCGATGTTTTTGCTTACACTTTAGATAGAAAATTGCTAAGATTTAATCTTTCTCTTCTTTCTTTTTCTTAGCTTTCAAAACATCTACTTGTTTTCCCAAAGTGCTTAAGAGATTTGTTTTAAAATTTTCTAACAGGCTTCCTATCTCTGCTATTGTTACTTCAATTGCTGCAGATTTGGAAGATTTTGATGAAATATCTCTCTTCCCACTCTTTTCTCTTCCCCTAGAGTATTTCTGACATAGTTCAACAATTTCTTCAAATGGTAAATTGGAGATATCTCCTTTTCCCATTACATTAAGAATGTCTAAATAATCATCTCTAATACCCTTAAGAAAATAGTGTGGATGGTGTTAGGACTAGGAGAATGATGTTTGGATTTCTGTAAATTGTAAAGGAATCTTTCCAAATATTCTTCCAAACTTTTGTCTTCTTGTTGTGTCATTCTAAAAATGTCTTCTTTCGAGTCTCTAGCCCTACAGTAAGCTTGATACTTTTTAAGAAAAAATTTCTTCATATCCTCCCAAGAAGCAATTGTATGTTCTCCTAATCTCATGAACCATTTCAAGGCTACTGCTTTCAGAGTAGCAGGAAAAAGTTGAAGCTTGTGTGTGTCATCAGTATATCCATAGGTTCTACACAAGATATCAAATTAGAACATGAATGCATTAGGATCTTCTGTTGACATTCCATAGAAATTAGGCAATATGGAAGTTGGAATTTTTTTCATTTTTATTTCTTCTCCTAGTATTTCTCTTGCATCTAAAATAGGAAAGTCAAAAGTAGTTTCCTTATCATTGTTAACTTCTTGCTCATTTTCTTGTGTTCTTTGATTTTGATTTTCTCTTCTTGCTTCTTCCTCTATTCTTCTAAGTGATTCTGCTCTTCTGTCTTCCTCTATCTTTCTTTCCGCCTCAATTATTCTTTCTTCTTCTCATTGTCTTTGTCATTCCCTTTTTTGTCTTTCATATTCTAGTCTTTGTTCAGGAGTCATGTTTAGTCTAGTTGATCATTCTCCTTCTTTAGCCATTTCTTGTTCAGAGATTTGTAGTGTTTCGATATGAGTTTTATTTTCTATTTCTTCCACTAATTTTATTTCTTCAAGGATAGGTTTATCTAGTTGTTCAACAGTTGGTTTTCTTGTGTCTTTTTGTTTCCATACGGAAGGAGGTTCTTTAGGTGATTTCTTTTTCTTTACCTCTAAGGGTAACAATATTTGTCTTTCAACTAAAGTTTTTTTTTTTTCTAAATAGGACTAATTCTATTGATTATGAAAATACTGATACAAAACTGCCAGGACTTCTGCTGTGAAAGCCAGACAGTCTGGGTTGATTGACTAAGCTGTCCTTGAGAAGTTGGGGTCGCCCATAGTGGGAAACCGACCCATTAAACATGAGAAGTTGGGCCGCCCATAGTAGGGAAACCGGCCAGAAACTTATACAAAACATGTGAATAACTTCAAAAACAAAGCAAGAGACATCATTTTGCCCAACAGGTAGGTAACTAAAACAGTAAAACATGAAAAAACCAGCAGTGATTGAGCCCAAGGGATCAGCCCTCATTCTCAGAAGACAGCGGTTCCTCTTCAACTCTGCATGCATATTCATTTCCAGTGCTGATGTCCTCCTTTCCTTCCTGACTGTCAGACTTCATGTTCTAGTTCGCAGCTTCAGTGCTGACCCCTGCGTGAAGAGATGGGTTGGGGCGAAGGTCAAGAGGAGGGGGGGGGTCAGCAGAAAGGGGAATTTCTTCACGAAGGGAGACAGTGATGAGGGCGGTGATGATGGAGTCAAAAGAAGTACAATGGAAGCGAAGTTCCGCATTCTGAGTGGTCTGCCTGATGGTGGTCCCTCGAACCCTGTTGATTGGAGGAGTGGGCTGACAGGGATGGGCGGTGGCATCTGAGGAAAGGGGCTGACGGGGAGGAGCAAGAATGTCAGGTGGAAAGGAATGTCCGGGAGGCTCAGAGTGAGCGTCAGGTTGGCCAGAAGCATCACCAATAATTCGCACACGCCCGCGTCCTCTGCCAGCAAGGATTCCCCTACCTCTGCTCCGACGTCTACCATCACGTGAGGGTGGCGGGGGGGTGAGGTCGACGCCTTCAGAGGAGGAGCTGAGCTCAGAAAGGGGCAGAGGAGGAGTGCCAGAAATGCGGCCTCGACTAACACCACGTCGTGCTCTCATTCTTTGACGAAGTCTGGGCATGGCTAGCAACAAATGACGCAGACGAGGCCTGCCTAAGAAGGGGTCAGGAGAAGGGGAGAAGGCAAGGAGACCACCGGGGTGACTCTGACTATGCGGGGGATAGCGAGGGAGAGAGTTTGAAGAGTTCGATGTGAGCGAAGATCTGAAATTCCCAGGTGAAGTGAGTGACGGTGCACAACGGAAGAGCGCGGCAAGAAGAAGGCGCAAACTGCGGCAAGAAAGTGGTGGGCGGGCCGCCATGGACCAAACAAGCTAACCAGCACGCCAGCCTTGTGGTTTGCAGTGGAAGTGGCCGCACAGGAGGACAAAAGCCCATTTGCTCGAGAGGGAAGCAGGGTTCATCTCCTGGCTGGCTCTCTCTTGCCCTTCTTCCTGTGAAGGGCCAAAAACCGAGCGCCATATACCCGAACGGAGGTGCGATGCCGCGTCTGTAGTGTTCCACCAGGCATGTGCGCCGGAGGTACAGCAGACACGCACGGCCATGTGGACGCCACCAAAACGACCTTAGGAGCTTCATGGGTGCAGTGGCCATTAGTCTCTGTCGGCACTTGTCCCGGCGGGAGCGATCGTGTAGTCCCTGATTCTGTTGAGTGTCTTCATCATGAATGATAGAGAGAGAGCCATGAGTCATCATGTTGTTGCTTTCAATGCCGAAATTGGCTAAGAGATCGGCGACCTTGTTTCCTTCCCTCATGACATGGGTGAAGGAGATGGCTCGATTGTGGTGAAGCCAATCACTTATCTTAGCAATCCGGGCAGCCAAACGCCAACTGTGAGTCACCTTGGCCGGGTCGGCGCCCCAAAGAAGCTGGTTGGCAATATGGATGAGGATCTGAGAATCCCCTTCTATAATGATGGGGAAGAAATTGTGCTGACGCGTCAGTTTCAAGCCTTGCCAAAGGCCTTCAAGCTCCGCTGAATTATTTGTGTCCCAGCCTATAGCCCCAAAGAAGAGGTGCTGAACTTCTCCTGTGGAATCTCTGATGATACCTCCATAGCCTGCTTGCCCCGGGTTCCCCTTGGAAGCACCATCAAAGTTTAATTTGAATACTCCTGGGGAGGGAGGAATCCAGTTCGAAGGTGTGCTGGTGGTCTTCTTGTTTTGAGTCTTCAGAGTAATCCCCAGTTTAAGATTCCAGTTTTGCCAAACGAGGATTTCTCTCTGCTGCTTGGGGAGATCTTCTTCTTGCCAAGAGTGAATGGCTAAAGTTTCCTGAAGGTTGCCAATGAGGGAGAGCCATAAAGTATCCAAAGGGGTGGATTGATTTTTGAAGATACGTCTATTGCGTTCTTTCCATAGATTCCAAAAGATCAAACCAGGGAGGAGCTGCCAGAGGGCATTAAGGAGGGCTGATTCATAGGGGCGTTTAGGCCAAAATCGTAGGATAGAAGTGATATCCCCTGAAGGCTTGCGCTTCTGGCAGCGAAAGCTACATTTATTTCATAAGGAGTTGGCTAGAGGGCAGAGCAGCATAAGGTGTTGAATAGATTCAGGGCTAAGAGCACAGTTGGGGCAACGTGAGGGGCCTATGAAGCCTCGTTTGACAAGGTTATCCCAGGTGAGAATGCGCTTGTGACTTAAGAGCCAGAGGAAAGTGGATATTTTCGGCCAGGTGTGGGGATTCCAGATCATTTGCCAAAGGGGGTCACGTGGGAGAGGGGAGGGATACAGCAGAGAGTAGGCCTCCTTGGTGGTGAACATTCCTGTGGTGGTGTGACCCCATCTGAGGATGTCGGGATCAGGAGAGCTTCTGATTTGTCTTCGTTGCAATTCCTAGTCGAGGTCCCTGTACATATATTCCTGAGCATGAGCGATTATGTGATGCGATGGCTTCCATTGCCGGTACCCATTGTTGTCTGTGTCCATCCAATGCTCATTGATCTTCCCATCTAATCCAGCTCTGGGGTCTCCAAGGCTGTTAAGGGGAAACTTTTCCAGAAGGCTGGATTCTTGTTGCCAGGAGTCTGTCCAGAATCTCACCGATTGACCATTGTGCACTTCCCAGAAGCTATGCTGTTGAATAAGCGCATAGTGCTGCTTAGCAGCGTTCCAGATCAAGGAGCTCGAGTTGAGAGGGGTTAATCGAACTAGATCTGCAGTAGTTCAGTTGTTAGCATACTTTGCAGTCCAAAGTTGAGCCCAAGGTGTTTGGGGCTTGGAGATCCATCTCCACCAGACTCGAGCTGCCATGACTTCATTGCTGTGCAAGGGATCTCTCAAGCCAAGACCACCATCCGCCTTGGGAGTAAAAATAGTGCTCCAGTTCACTAGGGCCCATTTGCGATTATTCCCAGAGGAACCCCAGAGAAAGCATCTCTGGAGAGTTTTGATCTGTTTGAGGACCCATTTCGGGGCTGCGAGAACAGAAAAAAGATATAGAGGCATAGATTGTAAAGTAGCTTTGATGAGAGTGAGTCGGCTGACCATGTTGAGAGCACGGAAGGTCCAAGAGGAGAGACGGGATTCCAGTTTCTCGAGGAGCTGGTTCCAAGAAGAGTGCTTGATGGCAGAGTTAGTGAGGGGGGCCCCAAGATATTTGTCTTTCAACTAAAGTTAATCTCTATCCTCATCTCTGTTTTTCCTATAACTCTTGTATAGTAGGTCTTCCAACAACTAGTGTTGTTAGTCCTATGGATGAATGAGCTGTTGGGGGGTTTTGTTTCACAAATCTACCTTTTTGATCTCTATCTCTAGGCGTAAGAAAACATTACTTGAAAGAAAAACTCTATTTTTTTTTTTTGGTGATTTTATATTTTTTATCTTTTTGTCTTCCTATTTGACCATTTTGAATATGCTTCCTCGGCAACAGCGCCAAAATTTTGGGTCAATTTACTCTTGTAAACTAACACAATTATTTATTATCAATCCGGGTTAGTGAAACTTAGAAGCATCCCCAAAGTATATGGGTTTCAGTTGTGATCAATTCAGAAGATGGTTTATTAATGAATATGGAAATGCATATTACAAATATAAATCTAACTTAAAATATTTCTAAATTCAGATGTGTAATTGAAGCAGAAGAATCTCCTAACTTAAGAGATTTGTTTTTCCTTCTCTAATAATATTACTATGTCAATTAGAAATAAAAAACTACTTAAATAAACAATAGATTAAGATACATGAAGCAATAATTGAAGAGGCTCTTCACTGAAGATGTCTTGATTGTCCTTCATCATATATTCATTTATCAGTAATGTTATTGTTAAAAACAAGAATTCAGAAAAAGCAGGAAATATGAATTCTAGTTTCTAGTGTCTTGATCATATAGAAGAAGTATTTAACTTAGATACTGGGTTGACTCTTCATATGCATAATAGAAACAAGATTAAGATCCATCAACAATCATGTAAAATCATATAAAAGCATGTAAAGATAAATTCTAACTGAAGATCTTGATTAGATAGAAATAATTTTAACTTAAAAAAAAAATTTTCCTTCCATATGAAAGTTAAAAATGATCATTAGATTCATCAATACTCAGAAATAATCAGCATAAAAAAATTAATCATAATCAAACTAATTCAGAAATTGTAACTACAAAATAAACTAAGAAGTGCACTTAGCTCGGTGTGTGGCCCCTCCACCCTTGCCTCATACACTGAAGGTGAATTCAGCTACTTAAAACTTCAATCAATCAACCAGCATATAAAAATAGCAAATATGATAGAACAGATCTTCAATTATGTCTCCAAGTCTCATAAATAATAATGTTAAGTCATACAAGTTCTACATATCAATGTGTTCAAAGTTTGAGGCTTAACTGGATAAATTATCTAACAAACTCATCTAAAACAACTCCTATAGTCATAACTATCCTTATCCTATCAAATCAAGTCGAATTCATCCATCAGATTCATTAAAATCTAGAAAATCCCACAAAATAAGTGTTTTGACCTAGTTTCTAGGGATCCTCCATAAAGACAGGTCCTATTTGACCGCCTTTGACCAAGCCTATTAAAGCTCAGTTTGATTGTACCAACATGTGTACACTTATTATTAGTTCCTAAGCCTTTTAGAAATATATCCAACTTGAGCCCAAGTGTCCCGCACATATGCAAACCATAATGCTATTACGAGAATTTCTGATGTTGTCCAAAAATGCACTTAAATTTCAATTTTACAAAAACAACTAATAAGTGAAAAACATAATTTAAATACTTATATATGCATATTTTGGTCAAAATAAGGTGGATATGATGGTGAATATATGGATAATGTGGCAAAATAAGATGTATTTCATAAACAAAAAGAGATTAAAAATGAGGGCCAACAAAAACTCTTGCAGCCCAAATTTATTCAACACTTCTTTGAGGTACTTGTTATGGGTGATGAATACTCCTTTTTTTGATCGAGTGACATCCAACCCAAAAAAATATGAGAATTCTCCAAGCATGGACATTTCAAATTCAATTTGCATGTCTACATCAAATTTCTAGATGAGTAAATCTGCATCACTACTAAAAACGATGTCATCAACATAAACAACAATAATTAAAAGATTAGCATTCTCATACTTGATATACATATTATTGTCAGCTTCTCCTCGCTTGAATCCTTGTTGTTGCAAGTATTTGTATGGTTTGGAATACCATGCCTTGGGTGTTTTTTTAATTCCATACAATTCCTTTTTCAACCTGCACACTTAATCAATATTTTCTGAGAGTTGAGAACCTTTAGGTCGTTTTATGTAAACTTCTTCTTCAAGCTCTCCATTCAGGAAGTTTGATTTTACATCTATCTAAAATAATTTGAATTTTTTGTGACTTGTGAATGCTAGGAACATCCTTATTGATTCTAATCATTTTACAGGGGAAAAATTATATTGAAACTATATTCCCTCATCTTGAGCATAGCCTGTGTATACTAATCAGGCCTTATTTCTTACAACTTGTCCACTCTCATCCAACTTGTTCCTAAAGACCCATTTTGTACAAATGACATTATTATCTAATGGTCTTGGAACAAATTCACAAGTATGATTTTTTTTTAATTTTATCCAAATCCTCATTCATGGCTTTAACCCAATGCTCATTTTGGCTTGCATGAGAAAATATTTTGGTTCAACCATTGAAAACATAGCAATATGTTCTTCACTATAGGTATTCATTAATATTCTTTGAGTTTGAACTCCAGCTTTCTTATCACCAACAATATGATTTATAGGATGATGATTTTGTACATAAGTTGAGGGAATTTTTGGGTGAGAGCATTCTGTATGCTCTTCTTCCTCTTCTCCTAATTCTTCAAGCTTATCTACTTCATCTTAATTACTGGTCTGATATGGTGGACTAATCAATTTTGGCTGCTAGTTTTTGACAAGTAGCTCCTCATCCACCTTAACATCAATGTAGTCAACCATTTTACAAATCCTTTTATTGCAGCATCTGTAGCCCTTTATTTTAGTAGAATATCCTAAAACTATTCCTTCATTAGCCCTTTCATTAAACTTACCTAGATTATCATCATTGTTTTTGATGTAGAATTTGCTGCCAAAGAATCTGATGTGTTTTATTGTGGTTGTTTTCCATATCATAGCTCATATGGAGTCTTGTCACTATTTCACCTGAGATGATATTGTTTTAAAATATAGATTTTTGTATGAACATATCAAGCCTAAAATATTTTTGGCATATTTATTTCATCCATAATTTCTCTTGTCAATTGTTGTAGTGATATATATTGTCTTTTAGCTACACTATTTTTTTGTGTGTATGCAATAATGAATTGTCTCCTTATACCATGTTCTTCACAAAACCTGTTAAACTAATTTAAAGTGAACTCCCCACCCTTGTATGAACTTACACACCTTAATTTGCAATAAGTTTGGTTGTTAGCCATAGCAATAAAAAATTTAAAATTTTCAAGTGCTTTAGGATTCTCTTTCAGAAATGCAATCTATGTAAGTATGGTATAACCATTAATAATCAACATTAAATATATCTCACCACTTTGAGTCTCAGTTCTTGTAGGCCCACATAAGTCTGTATGAACTAATTACAATGGCTTGATGTATGAATTCTCCTTGGTATTGAAAGGAACCCATATTTTCTTTCCAATTTGAAACGACTTATAGATTTTGTTTCATGGCTTAGTAATCATTGATTAGTCCCTTACATCTTCCATTTTGTTGAGTTTCAAAATATGGTTGAAATTCAAATTTCCTATTCTTTTGTGCCACAACCATCTCTCATCATGTTTCTGCAGATAACAATTCTCATTTTCTTCTTTGAGTATGTACACATTCTTTGTGGTTATCACACCCTTTGCTATTATCTTCCCTGTGTTTTCTTATTTTATGTCACGACCTTTGAATTGAAACATAACATCATACCCATGATCACATTTTTGGCGTACACTTAATAAATTGTGCTTGAGACCATCTACAATGACAAAATTATAAGATTTACATCTTCCATTATCTAAGCTCATTGTTCCTTTACCCCTGATATTTCCCAGGGAATCATTTCCAAAAATGACACTTCTTATGTTTTTTTCATTTAGTGACCATAATTTGTTTCTATCACCAGTGATGTGCTTAGAGCATCCAAAATCCACATACTATGACATACTCTGCTTTTTTTGGTCGTATAAAAAAATGACATGCTCTTATTTCTCTTCTTCCTTTTTTCTTCCTCTAGGTCTTGGTTTCTTCTTGTGTTTGTTTAACCTAAGAAGTTGATCTGAGTTTTTTGGTGATCCATGTGGATATTAGTGGCCACCTACCTATTCCACTTGGACCCCGAACACTGTTTCCTTTCATTTTCTTTAATTTTAGTACAACTTCCTATTTTTCACATGTTTTCAGGTCCTATGTAATATCCCAAAATAAGGAATTTCTACAACAATAAGAATATCTTAAGATATTATAAGAGCTACAGTAACTCATGAAAATAATAATGGATGTTCAGTGACAAATATACTCATATGATGTGTTAAAAAACACATAGCCATCAAATGAGTGAAACAACAGCAAAAGAAGAACTTCTACACATTCCCAAGTGCGGAAAATGCAGAAAATAGACCCTGAAAACGTTATTTATGAATATATGCATTTTTAATGGGTGGAATAACACTTGGTTACATTAGTATATGATGTTAGGCCCTCACATACAAAATGGGATCAGGAATAAATCCCTTTTGATATGTTAAACAAACCTCCCGGCTTCATAGCAACTCAAAAATAACCAAATCCCATGACTTAAGTGATTCAGAAAAGATTGAAGCAAATGAAAGCATTATTTTATAAGGTTATCTATAGCATAATGATGTAACAACATGGATTTGGAACTTTATGGAACAATATGCCAAGAAAATGAAGATCTGACCTCCTTATTCCATTATAAAGCCAACCCGACAAGGGTTTCTTGAAAGTACAAGTACAAAAAGAGAAAATCTGAATATTAAGCTCAGAAAATGCAGTCTCACTAAAAAATTACAGGAATATATTTGAATAATACAAAAGAGGGGTAATAATCCCTTCCTCTAGCTTTCCGGGAGAAGGGTTCGCCCTTTCCCTAGGAAACTAGCTCAGAAACAAGGGTCTTAACCCTGCTGCAGCAACTCTATGCAAAATGACACAGTTCTTGCAAGGGACTATGCTGTAGGAGATGAGGAATACTTTGGCCTACTACCAAGATATAAAATGTGCTCAGAAATCGTCCTATCTGATCTCTCAAGAGAAGGAAGGCACCTTCTACTGAGAAACATACCCGTAAGTGGTGTAACAAACCTCCACTGCAACACCCTGCAACTCAGAAATATTCTGCTATAGAAATAACGCTAGGACTGAAGAATGGTGCTTGGCCTCAAGCCTGGATGTGGAGAAATACAGGACAAGCTCTCCCAAGAGGCCTATCAAAGGAAGAGGTGGGATTCCCGCTAGGGAACACCCGGTGCTAAATAGCACTGCAACCCTACTAAACAGCAAGAGGAAGCCAAGTCTGAAGATACCAAGATCAAATGATCAAATCAAAATCATGAATCACAAAGGCTCCCATCCTCTTCATATATAGCAAGTGAACTTCTCCACATTGGGTCCATCCACATGTGCCATCAAGCTCATGCAAGTTGTCCTCCACCAAAACTGTGTTGTCCATCAACGAAGTTCAATGTATCTAGACAAATTTGTTGACTTGGTCAAAGTTGACTAAATCAACATGATCCCATCTCTGTTCACACTCAAGGGTGCTCAAATTAGCTTCTTATTCTTACTCCTTTCACATTAGGAGTGTTATTGATCCCTCTAAAGAGGTTAATGGGCCTCCCTACCCATTTATTCACCTACCTAGTGATAAAACAACTCTAATATTCCATTTAGCTTGGAGGCTAAAATTTTGGAATATTACAGTCCTCCCCTCCAAAATATTTCTTGTCCTCAAGCAACTGTATAAGGAGAGAAAAACTCCTTCCCTCCTCTTCTTATGGCCTCCTCATCAAAAGTATCCACCACTGCTCAAAATGATCTACTACAAATATGTCCTCCACTGTTTCCTCCCAAGCATGCAAAACCATATGGCTTACATCATAGAAAGGTGGAAGATGTAAGTGAAAACCTCCCTGTCGTTCAATGGCCTCCTCAAGGTAGTAGGAGTGATGATGAACATGGGGAATATTATTCCCAATGAGTGACTTCCACATCCATGCTATCATCCAAATGAAATGAGCCAATCTAGTTAGCTCAAATAGATCCTCAACCCCTGGTACATACAATGTGTTGGGGTTGTATGGAGAGATTGGATCCTCCCACCCAAGTGGTTTCTCTCTCAATTTAGGATAAGTATGGGGATGTTTCTACTCTTGGGCTGAAATATTATGACCTCCAAGAGTGGCCCAAGAGGCCGCACCAAAAAAATAAACCATGAAGTGCCTCCTCCAAAAACTCAAGTTCTCCAAATGGCTCCTCCCACATGAGGAAGAGAGATGTAGTTTGGCAATCATGGGCTGCCCATTGCTTCTCCTGAAATGTGCATCATGCAAAGTAGGGAGGATCATACTCCCAATGGGAATCTTCAACTCATATCCCACTCTCCAAACCAAGCTTCCCATGAACATAGATATATCAGCAATACATGGAAGCAAAAACCAATAGAAACAAGTTGCCATATGACAACCAAAAAGTGGATCAAGGTCCCACACAAGGAACCAGCGCAGTGCATTCCTTTCCTTCATCAAATCAAACAAAAACAAGTTCTTTTCCAGCCACTTTTTTGCTGCCACAATCATTTTACAAGATATAATCATGAAAGTACAAAGTGGTGTCAATGGTACACACCAAAAATCATGTGGCTTCCCCCACAAACCACTAATGAGATAGCCAATCTCAATGCTACAAAAGGCTACAAGTACATTATTATACAATATGCAAGAAGGAATGATCCTCCTTGGTACAATATGCTGCTCATATAGAGAAAATAAGTACAAAAAATAAAATGAAATTGTACATCCTCCATCATGTACTTGAATTCTTGGGTTGAAATGGCTCAACCGAAAATTCTCCCTCACCTCCAAAAGGTAGGGAAGTGGCTGTGACATCCTCTCTATCACCATCCGGACTATGCATCTCTCCATATGCTGAAATATGTCATGCTGAATGCCCTCCCAAATGAACTCCTCTGCCAAGGAAATATATGCATCAAAATGCATGGGAAAGAAGTCCTCATGTGCTGCATGTAGCAGCTTCTCCTTGAGCTTAGAAGCTATAGTCAAGAAGACTCTGCCATAATAATAGATGACCATATCATCCACCATATATCTATCATCTCCATCAGGGTCATCAAGAATCATGAAAGCACCAAGATCCTTGGATTACTCTACCAAGAGTTGAGACCTCCAATATGGATCAATCCTCCCTAGAGACAACGCTAGTGATCTGGCATGTGAAGCTCTCCTCATGCTGCTGCCTGCTAATTTGACATCCCCCATGCCAAATTTCTCCTCCAAACTCTTCACCTCTCCAAAATCCAAGGGTGGTGAATCCAAAGACAAGATGTCTTTCATCAATGCTAGATCTGGTGGCCTCCCAGGTGGAATGCCTCCATGTAGTGAGATATCAATGTCAAGAGTGGACTGTACATATGGTTGGGAAACCTTGCCCTTGCCTTCACAGCACAATACATTCTGCCTCCTCTTTGCATTAGCTCTCTGAAATAGATAAGGGTGTGTGCCTCTCATCAATTGATGCTGCCCTTCCTCCCTACCTTCTCCTTCCATCTGCAATGCTTCACAACCATGCTGCTCACTGGTTGTGCTTTGACCTCCATGTATGAGATCCTGGGGAACTTCTTGCAAGGATACAAGAATCCCTCCTGCTGGAGCATGTGGTCCTCCTTCCTCTGCATGAGGCATTATATATTCTCTAGATGTGACAGCGCTATAACCCCCATCCTTCTCTTCATCTTCAATATGAATAGGAGGTAAATGCTCAATAAGAGGATCCTCCTTTGCAAAAGGAAACTTCATGCCCTCTTGTCCAAGGTTATGAAACAAGGATCTTACCTCTAGCAAGGTATCATTAAAGATTTGATCTCCTTCAGTAGGTTTCTAAAGTGGTTTTGAGTTTGTAGGTCCTCCCAACTTATGCAAAAGTTTCATTGGTTTGATTGTCTCATGTTTTTCATCAAATCTTTCTACCAATCTCTTAGTGAAATTTGCAAAATAAGAAGTATTAACATTTTTCAATGAAAATGACTCAAACATCCACCAAGCATAGGCCTTACCTTCAAAGTGCAGCGCTGCAACTCTGATGGCTTCATCTTCAGAAATTTGATGCTGCTGCAAATAAGTACACAACTCCTCCACCCAAGCTTTGGTTGAACAAGTTGGGGATCCATCAAAGGTATATAGAGAAAATATATCTATGTCATGCAAATTTCTCCTCTCCACCTTTATCTTGAAAAACTCTTTGAAAGTAATATGATCTCTAAACTTTTCAGTTTGAGATTCATACTCTTGCAGAAAATTACTAAGAGTTCCCCTTCGTGGCATTTTCTCTTCTTTCATTTCTTTCATTGTAGATCTGGGCATTTGACTACGCTATGCATAATAGGGTGAAGTTGCAGGCTCATACCTATCATGTTCCAATCTAGATCTGGCTTTAGATCTAAACTCCTCAGTATATTCCATCTCTCCTCTCATCTTCTTAAGATATTCATTGATGCACTACATAGATTTTGGAAGAAGCTTTGAAAGCCTATATTCCTTTCTATCTCCACATAATGGAGTCTTATTTATTTTCATCTCTCCTCCTCTTGATAGCATCATGGCTGAATTCAACAGGCTGAGCCAAGACTATGCTTTGATACCACTTTAATATCCCAAAACAGGGAATTTATACAACAATAAGAATATCTTAATATACTCTAAAGTTGGAGCTACAACAACTCATGAACATAATAATTGATGTTGAATGAAAAAAATACTCATATTATGTGCTCAAAAACACATAGCCATCAAATGAGTGAAACAACAACAAAATAAGAACTTCTACACATTTCCAAGTGGGGAAAATGCAGCAAATAGACCCTGAAAACGTTATTTTTGAATATATACATTTTTACTGGGTGAAATAACACTTGTTTCCATTAGCATATGATGTTAGGCCCTCACATAAAAAATGGGATCAGGAATAAATCCCTTTTGATATGTTAAACAGACCTCCCGGCTTCATATCAGCTCAAAAATAGCCAAATCCCATGACTTAAGTGATGCAGAAAAGACTGAAGAAAATGATAGCATTATTTTATAAGGGTTTCTATAGTATAATGATGGAAAAACATGGATCTAGAACTTTATGGAACAATATGCCAAGAAAATGAAGATCTGACCTCCTTATTGCATTATAAAGCCAACCCGGCAAGCGTTTCTTGAAAGTACAAGTACAAAAAGAGAAGATCTGAATATTCAGCTCAGAAAATGCAGTATCACTAAAAAATTATAGGAATATAGCTGAATAATAGAAAAGAGGGATGACAATCCCTTCCTCTAGCTTTCTGGGAGAAGGGTTGGCCCTTTCCCTAGGAAACTAGCTCAGAAACAAGGGTCTTAACCCTGCTGTCACAACTCTATGAAAAATGACACAGTTCCTGCAATGGACTATGCTGCAGGAGATGAGGAATACTTTGGCCTTCTGCCAAGATATGAAATGTGCTCAGAAATCTTCCTAGTTGATCTCTCAAGAGAAGGAAGGCACCTTCTACTGAGAAACAGACCCGGAAGTGGTGTAACAAACCTCCACTGCAACACCCTGCAACTCAACAATATTCTGCTACAGAAATAATGTTGGGACTGAAGAATGGTGCTTGGCCTCAAGCCTATATGTGGATAAATACAGGACAAGCTCTCCCAGGTGGCCTCTCAAGGGAAGAGGTGGGATTCCAGCTCGGGAACACCCGGTGCTAAACAACACTGCAACCCTGCTAAACAGTAAGAGGAAGCCAATTCTAAACAGACCAAGATCAAATGATCAAATCCAAAGCATGAATCACAAAGGCTCCCATCCTCTTCATATCTAGCAAGTGAACCTCTCCACATTGGGTCCCATCCACATGTGCCACCAAGCTCATGCAAGTTGTCCTCCACCAAAACTACGCTGTCCATCAAGGAAGTTCAATGTATCTAGACAGCTTTGTTGACTTGGTCAAAGTTGACTGAATCAACATGATCCCATCTCTGTTCACACCCAAGGGTGCTCAAATTAGCTTCTTATTCTTACTCCTTTCACATTAGGAATGTTATTGATCCCTCTAAAGAGGTTAATGGGCCTCCCTACCTATTTATTCACCTACCTAGTGATAAAAAAACTCTAATATTCCATTTAGCTTGGAGGCTAAAATTTTGGAATGTTACATCCTAAGCTTTCAGAGTCGTTTTGAGTCCCTAAACAACATTTTTTGGAATATGGGACAAGCCCATAGCCCATTGGCTAGGGGCTTGCTAGGAAAAAAAAAATCCCTGGATTGATATTTCTAACGAGATATTGTGCGCACCAAACAAAGATCATTTGCCCAAATTACGACCCTTGGAAGTTGTTGTTCCAACTAATCCCAATGTGGCCTAAAAAATTTTGGTGCTTCATCTCCTAGGATTACTTTTTTGGATTTTAATGGTTTCCATTGTTTCTCAATAATAATAATGCCTCTAATATTCATTGTAACATAGTTTAGAAGGCATGTAGCCATCACTTCTCTTCTCAGAGATAAGCTACCATCACCCAAGCTAGTTTATTTCCATGTTGCATGTAAACAATTTCCATTATCTCTTATTAACTAATTGAAGTTAAATTTTCATTGTAGCTCTATGTTTCTAATAAAATTTTTATTCCATTTCATTTCTTTGTAAATATGGATCAGTTGGTTCTACACTTAGCTACATTATGGCCTAAATTATGACAGTTAAAACATTCGACATCGTCAAATCAGGGAGAAAAAGGATTGTTTTCCTTGAGATTTTTTCTATGTGAATTTACAAATTTGTTGTCTCTATTTTACAAATAAGATTAATTTCTTGTATTTATCATCATATGGTTTCCAAAACATTCTCTGCAATCTACAACTTTTTGTTCGAAAATTGTATGTAAAAAATAGTAACCATTGAAAATGTTTTGGTACCTGGACGCAAGTTTCCTTTGAGGGTGTGATTTGATTATTCTTTGATGGTTTTCCGTTGGATAAAAAAAATGTCTTTACTAATTATTCCCTTGATTTCTATGGATTTCCAAATTCTTGCAATAACTAATATGTTGTTGTTGCAGGCTCTATTCATTTTTCTTTTGTTGTTGTTGCTTCCTTTCCTCTCATTTGACTGCATTGCTGGTTGGTCCTTTGACTACTTCAATATTGTTGATTGGTCCTTTATTTTCAAAAAAATTTACACCTTCATAGCCCAGACTCATTTTCATGAGAGGAAATCTTAGAATACTGAGAATCTCATCCAACTTGTTATATCCTTCAATGATCTTTAAGTTTTGAATTCATTGGGTTTTAGTCTTCTCTAATTCCTTTCTAGGAGAGTATTTCTTCTTCTTTTCTTTCACACTCCTTGCTTTCTCTTTCAATTGTTGTAATAAGGTGTATTCAAATTTATTTTTCTTCTTAAACTTCACTTTAAGAAGAAGAAGTGATGAATCTTCATATTCATTTTTTTCTTCTTTAAATTTCGCTAGCATATCCTTATTCTTATTATTCTTTTTCCCAAGTATTTGAATTTATGCTAATCCACTAATCAGCTCGCCCTCTAGTTCTATGTCTTCCTCTTATTCATCAAATTAATTTTGTTATTCATCTTGTTTTTCTAAATCCATGAGCATAAAATCCTTCATTGATTCTTTTTTTCTTTCTTCATTAGAGGATCAGTCATCTTCATCTTATGAGGAATTGTTTTATTCTTGAGTATACAAACTATTCTTTTTTAACTTCTTTCCTTTCTTTAATTTCATATATTTATTCTTTTATTTATGATAATTTTCATTATTTCCTTTCTCTTATGAATTTTTTCATTCATAATAACCAACTTCTCCACATTTAAATCATTTGAAGAGTAACTTACCTTTGTACTTTCCATATCCTCGCTTTAATATTTTGATAAACTTTGCCTCTTCTTCATCGGATTCATAGCTACATTATTTTGATTCTTCCATTATTTTCTTATCATCTTTGAAAGTATCCTCCCTTGATATAGATTTGCATTTTTAGGTTTTCATTTCATAGGATATCAATTTTCAATGCAATAAGTCCAACATCAATGTGTTGAAATTTTCGCATCTCCTCAATGGTTGATAGTGTTAGGGTCCTATATTTTATAGGATGTCAAGGTCATGGAGTATTTCATATTTTTTAGTTTACATTGTAAATTATTTTCAATTTGCAAATGATTTCCAAAAAAAAAAGTATATATAAAAATAAATCAAAAGAGGGTATGCCAAAAAGAAAATGACTATGAAGAAAAAGACAAAAAGAAGAAAATTTGAAAAAAGAATAAAGAGAAATAAAACCCCACAAAATAAAAATAGAAATAATACTAAAAGTGTTGCAAATTTAAATGCCACTACTATTAAATTAGCTTCCTTTATGTTAAAATCCAATAAGATTGTGTGCAGCTTGTCTAAAAATGCAACAATGAATAGATTGTTTGTTCCAATCATACAACTTAATCATGATCGAACAATTGTGAATTTCATGTTAATTAGGTTAGTGAATAAATATTTGTCAAACAGTTTAATCTTGAAAAATCGGTAGTTAGGTAGAAAATGAGATTGATTCAACAGTCTAATTTGAATCAATAGGAGAAATAAACAATAGCATATGTTATATCTTTATAAAAAAAATGACATGTGGGTTTGCTAGCTTAAATGCACCCTAAGGAAAGAAGATAAAAAAATGTTAGCTTAGAAAAAGAATTGAAAATGAAAGGGTAGGTAGAAGTTTTGTTATGGCTTTGAAAAACATGAAAATATTTATCCTAAGTTTGAAAATTCCAAAGTTATATTTCATGCACATGAGAAGGAAAAAGGGTAAATGTTTTATCCTAAGTTTAAAGTGATCGGTAACATCAATATAAGGCTTGTACATATAATCTATTATCCTAAGTTTTCACCTTTATCGAACCCCTGCTACCTGAAAAAACATCTCATCAAATCCCATCGCTGCACGTTAACCTACCATCACATCTCCGCTCATTTGATCTCCCATTCTTCCATCCGATGACCCTTATTGTTTTTTGGCCCCCCCTCTCCATCCGAACTTTACCAAGGGGGTAAAAAAAAATATGTTTTGTGTTTCGAGCCCACACTAACATGGCACCTTCTTGTCATTTCGCACCCCCCCACTTAAACTGCTTACTGCTTTGGACCCCCTCTGAAAAGAAATTTCCCCACCATATAAAAAATCGCTAATCCGCTCATTGAGCGCCTGTCATCTCACGCCACCTAGATCATACTGTTTCCAATTAAATGTCTTCCCGCGGTAATACAATCATTGATGAATTTAATTCATCACTAACCGTTAATCCGATAGATCTGCGCCACTCACAACGAGAAAACGATCAAATTGTGTATAAATCCATGCCTGATAAAATTTTAATCCTTTACCTTACAATTTTCTCTGCTCTATACATGTTTGCTGCAGGTTGACAGAATGCTAGAACAACTAGTCCAATCACTGTCAAAGTACTCTCTGCAACTGTCGCAACTTCTTCCTAATATCAGATTCTTTACACAGTCCTGACACCCATTTATCTATAAGAAACCCTCATTCACCACAAAACCTGATCCAACCATGCCTCATATGAAGAAGGGATAGGAAGAACTTGTAAATAGACTGCTCCATCCCCTTATTTACCTTGATCACCTACCTTTGGCAGATAGGGATTATAAATCCATGAAACCCTGTGTGAGTTTGAGTTATTTGAAATGTATCGCTAGCTTGAAGACAAATTCATTAACAAGTCTGATGATATTGGATTGTGGGAGTCTAATTTACCCCACTACATCTTTCCTCGCACCCATAGTGCCCCTCAATTCATCAGGAAATGTCAAGCTTGTTATGTACCTAGCCAGAGAGCTATTATTTCCCCTAGAGGAGAGATTTTAATTACCATAACTTCTCAAGCCATAGACCAAATGATGCAAGAACCTATCACAGAAAATGAAACTCCTTTCTCTCAAGAAGCACTCACTGAATTATATCATAAGCTAGAATTTGCAAAAGGGCTAAAACCCTTGAGCTTTTTTGGCTGAAGATGCCCAACTACCCAAGAAGAATCCTTCCTATTCATCCTCCATTTTCCCTGATAGAGCCAAGAAAATCATTATAGTTATCTCCTATCTCTTAGGATATTACTTAGATCAGTGGGTAGATGAGGCCATTATAGGATTCCTTTCCATTTTCTTCACAGATTCTAAGCCTTCCATCTTATTCAACTTTAGCCAATTCCTTGCAGATTCCATCCATGAACAATTTGTCAAATTCCAAACTGAAGAGGTGTTTAAATATGCCTTTGTTTTAGTATATATATTTTTATATTTTCATGTAGAAAGGTTCAATTTTCATTGCAGAAGTTGGATGATGATGGAAATCAACAATATGTCATCTTCTGGACTACAATGGTAATGAAGGAGCAAAAATAATACTCATATAAACAGTTCATAGAATTGTTTTCACATCCAGTACTGAGTCATCTAAGTAGCAATTCAAAGGAAAGAATGAGTGAAGAGATCAGGAAAATCTTGCAATTATCAAACCAAACCAAAACAGGAGACTGGTATCTTTACCAGAATTATACAGAATTAAGGATCTATGGATGTGATTTTTCCCCATTTAATCTCCCAAAATTCCTCACAATGAGTATTTTTTTCTCTAGAATACATCACGTAAATGCTCAATGCCGATGAGGTCCATTTTTTGTCTACAAAGAAAAAATCACAATTCAGGATCAAAACACAGATAGGGCCCTTCATTTGTAACAGAAAATCAGTAGGGGAGGAAGCAGGCACATTTTTGAAATAAATGCAATTCAGCCTCCATTTTACATGTCCATATTATCCATTAGGTACCATCTCCAAGCTAAGGGTAGAGAACAAATCTACACCTTACATTCATTTCCACAGACCAGAGATTGAGAGATACATGAACTAGCTAGAATGGCTGAGAACACTCTATAAGAGGCTGAGGAGAAGTTGGTTTCAACTTCAACCTCACAAAATCTTGTCCCATAAGAGAAAGAAAGAAAAAGGATGAGAGAATAAGATTCACCTTCAGTGATTGACACTTCCAACAAAGAGTTCAAAATCATGTACAAGAAGAGGACTAAGCTAAAGCCCAATGTAAACCCAAGCAAGTATTCAAATTAGGAAGTCACCATGATCACCAAAGAGACACCTACTTCCTCACAAGTAGGTGGTCAGACTACACTTTCTCCTACCACCTCTATAGCTTCATAGGCTCAACAACAAGTTATTCAAACTAGTACAGTTGTCACAGGGGAGAAAGAGAAGAGCATATTTGATACATTCAGAGAGATTAAATTGAATAATGAAGTTCTGAAGACCAGTACATATAATGAGTTCTAGAAGCAGACTTCCATCTCTCAGAGTAGACTGATGTCAGCCTTTGACTTTGAGAAAGGAAAAATGTAGATGGCTTTTCTCCAAGAACAAATTCCACAGCCCAAGACAACAACAAATTATAAAAATACTACATTTGAATTTGATATTAAATATATACATCCCATTGATAAAATGGAGATTCGCAAGAAGACATGTGAAATGATTTCATCTACACTCACTAACACTGCTATGATTTTGTCCAAGTTGCAGGTTTATTTAGCAAATCTCTAGTCACAGCCCAAGATGGAAAAAATATCTTCTTTTTCCAAGGATTCCAGGATTAAGTCTTTGGAAGACTTGGTGATTAGAGTTAGATATGATCCCTCTAATATCAAATATGCAAAAGAGGTGATAAAGAAGAAAAATGTTGACATAGCAGCATTAAGGAAGCGGCTAAAACTACCAGCTACAGAGGATCCCTTGACCAAAGAAATCGAAGAGACAGAATCCCAGAAATCAGAAATGATGAAGCTCATCATGGAGAAAAACTCCCAGTTGAGCCAAATGGAATCAAAGATGTAAAAGATGATAAAGGAAAAATAGTAGGCTTACAATCTTTCATTGGTTCCTTTAGAGGTTGTACCCCTTACAACTATTCCCACAATCACACCTTCTACAACAAGTATAGTAGATGGAGCAGAAAAACTCACCAAAGCAGTTCAGAATATGCCAATCCAGACAAAAGAGATAAAGAAGCTCCAAGATCAAGTGAAATTGTTGTGGGGTCAGAAATCCAAGAGTGAGAGCTCACATGCAGCTGAAGCCTAGAGAGAACAAAAGCTAATAGAAAGGTTGTAGAAGTCTGAGAGGGAGTCATCTATTGGAAATACCTTGGGCCAAGTCAAAGAGATAATTTGGATAGATATCATTGAGTCCATTAATCAAATTTGGCCCTGGATACAGATCATATTTGAGTAGAAATAATTGATACAAAAATCCAATGATGCCATCAAAACTATCAAGGAAGATTTTGGAGACATGCCAATTGTTGCCAACAACATCATCAAGTTCCTTAACTCCAAGAATAGATATGAACTGGATGACTTGAGAGTTGAGGACATGACAACAACAATTTTGGAGGAAAATAAGGTTCTTACAAAGAGAAACCTAATTGTACAGATGGAAGAAAAATGTCACAAATTAGATATAGCTGTAAACAGATTTTTTAGTAGGATACAACCTTTAACTCAGAAAGGTCTTCCTTCCCTGTTTGTAATCAATGACAAATTAATGAACATAGAGGATTATGTAAAGAACCTAAATGAAATTTCCAGGGACACATCTAAGTTTTAAAATATTAGAGGCGCTATGACAGGGAAAGCGTTCTTGGAGGCATTGGCTCATAACCTTTTCATCCAGCACAAGATAAACCATGTTTTTGTGGTAAAACCAACCTTTTCCAAGTATACTGAAGTGGATGAAATCTACATTAAGGTCATAAAATTAACTATCCTAGATGAATATCTATGGGATAAGTTAAATGAGTTCCAAGAGTAAAATGTAACAAATAATAGTCAACTATAGCCGACTCCTAGGACTGCACATCAGCCATCATTACAGCCAGCGCAGTCTATAAATAGGCCTACTCAACAACTAATTCCTTGAAAATAGTGCTAGAATGCTAGGTCACCCACATCGAGCCTATTTTTTGTCATGGCTAGAGTTTATTGTTAAATTTAGCTTAATAATACACTGTCTATTGAGACAACATTTATTTTAATCAATTTTGTAATATTTTATTAATAGTTCATTGTTTGAAGTATTAGAGGTTGATTTCTGAACATATTTTTCGTACTGCACAATGTAAATTCCAATTTTTTGCTGGAGCATCAATAATACAATGAATTATTTCAGGATTCATGTGGTGCAATTACTGGTGAGGTGTTTCTATTGTTTTTTTGTTTTCCACCGTTATTTCCTTACTATGTTTATCAAAATTCTTAATTGTAAAACAGAAAGTGTGATGAATATGACATGTTATTTAAAACACCTTATCCTCGCTGCTTTTACAATTTAAATTTTTTCTCCTTGAAGTCAGATTGAAAAATAATTAAATTCTTTTCATTCTCAACTGAAATTCACTTTTCTTCCATATCCATTATTCATTTAAAAATCTTAAAGAACCCAATGAATACAACCTAGCTTGCCTTGTTATAACTCTTTTAAAAATTGATGGAAAATCCCGTTTTATGTTTTGACTCCATTGCCCAATGGGAATATAAATATTTAATCAACCAAATCAATCAAAATCAAATAACAACCAAGTATAATAATAACTATCCTAATATATATTCAAGACAAAGTTAAATCATTAAAAGAGATCCCTCTCTGAAGCTGGCAGGGCTAGATCCCAGCTTCCAAAGTGGTTTTGATGTTGTCCTTTGTGTTTAATCTACCAATATTTTAAATTATCGAAAGATAAAAGATAGTTTGAACTCGAGGTCTATAGAGATCTCAGCACCTTTTGACCTATAATGGAGTCCTCCATAGTTTCATCAAGTCCTCTTATGGTATTGACTATTTTTTCCACTGAAATAAAAAAATTTACTATGTCCTCATCCTCTTTGATTTTTAAGGATTCAGAATTGCCTTATGTAGTCTTGGAGCTTGGATTTCTTCACTTTGTTGTCACCTTCATAAAAAATCATCATCTTATCCCAAATTTATTTGGTTATAACTGTGCTTTAATTTAACCAACTTGGATTCAAGAAAACCACATAAGATTGCATTCATTACTTTAGTATTGTTAGTGAATTCTAGTTTCTCACCTTTACTAAGAAATTCCTCAAGATTTTTATAGCCATTCTGCACTGTGTCCTAGACACCTGCACCAAGAGACATTATGTAGGTTCTCATTCTTACCTTCAAAAAAGAATAATTTTTTCAAGTGAAAATGGGAGAATGTTTTGTGGAATTTACATCCTAGATAGGCATTCTCTCAAATCTACCTTCCAATGCTTAGACTATTGCTAAAGGAGTGAGTTCCAATACCAATTGTTAAAAGCTACGATAATACTAAGAGGACAGGTGAATTAATCATTATCTAACTTTTTAACAATAATTAATATTATTTACGTTATAATTAAATAATAACACCACAACACTACAAATAAAATAAAAAACACACATGACATACAAATGTTTATGTGGAAAACCATAAAGCAAGAAAAAAATGCATCTTATTTCTATTCTCTATGCAAATGCAAGCTCTAACTTATTGTTACATTAGATTTACTAGAACCAACCAAAGAGATACACTTTTCTTCGAATTTGTAAGCACCAACTTGTTGGAAGCACATACTCCCACAATTTGCAGGAACCAACAAGGCACCAAAATTCTTCTCTTTTTAAGCACCATCATGTTTTTCCTAGAAAGTAACTCTTTCATTCATTTTCACACTCGTACCTTCAGACACACTCTTCTCAACCTAATCTTCATAATTTTACTATTGTAGCTCTCAAACAACTACATATTCTACAGCAATGCAAACATATTGACCACATCAATTCAAATATGATCTTTTCATTACAGTTTTCTATTTAGCCAATTATCTCTACTCTCATGCACAGTCCCAGATTGTTTCACTTATGTAGTTCGCACACATACACTTTTATTCACATGCAATGACTTTAGATTTTTTATTTGACTACCTTTTAGCATAAATTGTGCATTACCAACTCTTTTTATTTCTAGGCATAAACTGTGTTTCAGAATAGCCAAAAATATCATTTTTTTCTTCTTTTTCTTTTATAAGTTCGACCATTCAACTACCATGGGAAAGAATCCATAGTTTTTCCCATGGAAAAAATCGTTTGATTATATCATTTGTTCAAATTTATTGATTGTATTAGTGATTGAATTTTTCAAATGTGTCGGTATTCTTACCCAAAATAATTTTGTATACATAGTCAAATGGTTGATAATAATCTTGGGCCCTTTATCCTCAACCTACATGATCGAGGGTCATGCCTGGGAGCTCTTTCTCCGTCCGATATCACCCATCAGTTGAAATATTGTGCTCTTTATTTTCCTTTATATATTCAATAGGTGATATACGACATACATTATATAGACATATGTCTATTTACCAAGCTCATTAACTAAAAAATATTTCTCTCATATCTCATATATCACCCAAAACTTGTGCTCTTTAGTCATTTTGGACCGAGGTCCTAATGGCCTGAGAGGCTAAGGATCACAATACTCATTGTGGTGGTGTTATTGCTACACAAGTGTACCAAAATGCACCTCTGTAGCAATCAGTTTCTACCTGTAGAAGGTCATAGAGAAGATGATGTTGTTGTTAGGGAACCAACTAAACAATGTAAGAAAAAAATCAAGATATAAGTGATGTATACAATAACATGAACTTAAACAGAAAAAAACAATATACAAATGCTCAAATGGAGCAACAACCCAATAGAAAAAAATGGAGAAATCTCCCTTTATTAGGTGATGGTGGAATGAAGAATACAATGCTAACTCTCTTGTAATGAGTCCTTTGATATATGGAGCTCAAATATTCAAGACAAGGGGGGTTTTTTTCCTCAGTTTCCCTAGAATTTTCTCCTCCCTCTCTCAAAAGGATGGTGATCAGGCTCATATGATGCAGCTCTCTTCTTGACTAAGATGTTGGGTGGAAAACATGTTAGTCTCTCTAATCCTTATATTGCTACACTTGCAAGCTGGTTTGATATGGAGAAATTTTGACAACATAAAAATGTGTCTCCCTTTTATATTCCCATGGCCATTTTATATATAAATTTTTTGAACTCTCTTCCCTCTCTTGGCCCCAGATTAATAATGACCAAAGAGTAGGACAAGAGATACCTTTGTGGGATGCAGGCCTCCTCAAGGTGGCTTGAATTTGGTAGTCCTTGACTGCAATTGAAAGAGAATCATATTTTCCAAGTGTGTCAAGTGATCCGAGATGGTGACTTCTTTCCATCCCAAGGACCAAGTGGCTATCAAAGTATTAAGTGCGCCGTGTGCAAAGAGTCTTTCATGTTGGTGTGCTATCCACTAATTTATGACTGAACCTTAGGAATAATTAATTTTTTTTCCTTCCTAATGTATTTCTCCTTGAAAATCTTCATTTGTACTATCTTCCTGAAATTTTCTAATGTCTTTTTCTTGTGTGATTTTTTGGTGTTAACATTTTCCCTCTGATGTATGAGGTCTAGGAGGAATCGAATAGCCGAAATACATTATGTTTTATTTTCTTTGTGATCCTTTTGAGAGAGAGAGAACGAGTAACTTACTATGGAAATAAGTAAGGAAACCCATTGTTGAAAATAAGTAAGACACCAGGCTCTGTAGGAAACCTATAAGAGATAAAAATGAAAAAAATACTTCTACGAGGCGGGCATGTCCCATGCTCGTGATAATGACTAGTTAACAAAATCTGAGAGATATTGATTTTTTCAAGTCACATTGTGATAAGTGACCTTTTTCTAGTTGATGATAATGATTGTTGACACCCTCAAGGACATTTTTTATATGAATAAAGAAGTTGAATATGGCACCCCCATGTGGTATTTAGGTAAGGTATTTCTGAAGTAAATTCTTAGTAATAGCATGGGTCTTTGACTGTTGGGGACCTTCCCATGTAAGCATTGCTGAAAGGAATGCTTAATGATTAAGGGTCTTCAACTAATTCTAACAGAGTGCAATGGTTATTAAGTATGATACCATCTTGAGATGAAAACTTTGTTGATGTCAAATTTCAAGAGGATCGATGACATCAGTGGGCCATGTTAATTCCCACTGTGCCACCTGAGGATGCCCATTTTAATGGTGGGGGCTCATCCAATGTACTATCTCCTTCCTGGATAATGGTTGTTGGAGTCGATAGGAAAGAAGAATAAACCAATAAAAAATAAATATTGGTACAAGGGACTAGTGTTTCTAATGAAACACAAGGCTTTATGTGACTAGTTAACGAGAAAAGATGGCAAGAGATGGTTGAAAATGATGATGATGGTGGATGGTCCCGAGGTCAGAGTTGTAAATATAAGTGGCAGAAGTCATAATAAATTTTTATGTGGGTGTCCCTAGTGTCGGTAGGACATCCAAGGTGGGTGTATGTTTGTTATAACTGACATGAGTTGGGTGTGGTAAATAATGCGTAGCTCCAACCAAAGGTGATTAGGGATTGTTGCCAGGTAAGAAACGTAAGTATATGGGTGGAAGTTTTCTTCCAAAAAAATATTTGTACACTTTCCAAAATAATCTGAAAGTGGTTTGGATGTACAATCAAGGAGACAGGCGCCCCATTTATCATGTATGATCTTGCATGATGATGCGAGGAGTGTATTTGGTTGAGCATGGGGGCCCCATTGGTTGGTCTCGGTATGAGAGTGATGAGGCAGATGAAATGTCATAGATGTGCTATGATGATGAGGGCATGGTAGGCCAAATGTGAAACGTGGTGATGCATTTTTGTTGATTTTCTTGTATAGATAATAGTGTGTAATACCCCAAATCTGAAACATCTAGCAAGGCATGATTGGAAAACACATTTTCCAGTAATGGCTGCTACAAGAATTGAAACCAATACCTGGATCCCTTAGAACAATGTGTCTAAGTGATAATTCCAAGTGGAGGCTCCAAATAAATCCTTCTATGTGGGTTAAATAGATCCCCCACACTTAGATGTCCTCCAAAAGTTCCTGATGAAAGGGGATGCAACAATGTAAGCACAAGAGCTAGAATGAAAGAGTCATTTTACAACCATGAACTCATGAAGATATGAATAGCCAACAAATTTTGTTATAGCAGCAAAAAGAGTACAATATCTTGAGGAAACAGTCACTCAAGCAAGGTGATGCAAGCCTCAATAATACATGTACAAGAAATGAAAGAACACTGCTACACATATGAAACCCTTGGCTATGACAGCGCAGTGTATTATGGGAAACTGCTGCATAATGATGTAAATAAATGAATATGACAATATGTGGCTCAAATAAAGTGGGGGAACAAGGCTCTAACCTCTGAAAGCAATAATACATCAATCCTCAGAAGGATTGGCTAAAATATACAAAATGGAAAAAATGTCAAAGTTCCTAGGTAGCAGCTGCAACTCTAAAACTGGAAATGAATAGAGAAGGCTGAAGATGATGAAAAATATGAATTATACCTCCTCCAATGAATCTCCTAAGTGGAAGGATGATCCTTACACTTGAGATCTCACCCTCCAATCAACACTGCAAAACCCCACAGCAAGTGCTCTATGAAAATAATGCAATTACTGAAGAAAACTGCGTTGTAGGGGCAAAGGAATGATTTGGCCCAATGCCAAGATCTGAAATAAGCTCCATTGGCTTCCCAACTGATACTCCAAAGGAAAGAAAGACTCTCCCTCTGAAAAACAAGAGGTGGAAGAAGTGTTGTGACTTCTCACTGCAACACCCTGCAACACAGTATTATCCTGCTTCAGGAATAACGCTGTCCTAGAGGAGGAAGCTTGGCCTCAAGCCTAGATGTGATAAAAATTAGTAAAACTCCTTCAAGAGGCTTCTCAATAAATGAGAAGGGTTCCTAAGCAGGAAATCCTTGTGCTAAGAAGCATAGCAACTTAGCTAAACAACCGGACTACAGAAATATCTAAGCAGACAAGAAATCAATAATCATATGCCTGTGTAACAATGGCTGCCTTGCCCTCCTTTTATATAATGAAAGCTCCCTCTCCATGGGTCCCACTCTTTAGGGTTTCCTCCATCAAGGAAACTTACCTCATTCTTCTCTGCATTGTCTTCTTAAGCAAGCTACACCTCTTTAGGCAGTGTTGTTTGACTTGGTCAAACTTGACCTAACCTCTTTGAAAATGTCTCCTTTCACACATGAGGGTGTGAAATCTAGTTCTGAGGCTGATCCCTTTTCATACTAGAGGGATTTTATCCATGTTTTTATTATGAATGGGCCTTCTCACCCAATTATTCAACTCCTAAGTGAAAATAGAAAAAAATAATATTCCAATTTATTGAAGAAAAAATTTGGAATATTACAGTCCTCTCTCCCAAATGTTGCTTGTCCTTAAGAAACTGCAAGGATAGAACTGAGAAGTTTCTCCCAAGGCATGGAGACTAAAAAGTGTTGGGAAAACATCTTCCCCAAATGGATCCTCCATCCCCAAGCAATCATCCAAACAAAATGAGTCACCTCCCAACATGGCAACTCCTGAAAATCTCCTTCCACCTCAAGCTCCGGAAATGAAGGTGGGCTAAAAATCTGAATATGGTAAGCATAATAGCTCACCCCATGTTGTCCTTCTCTCCACTTACGATAATTGTAGACTGTGTTTTGATCCTGGGATGCAAAAGTATTGCCCTCAAATGGCAAAGTGAAGATCAATCCTCCAAGGAGTTCTCCTCCAACATTGAAGAACAAGCTGGCCCAAAATGTTTCATCCATGATGAATAGGTCATGATCATCATAGAAAATCATAATGAGAAGTTTGCTGAAGGTTTTACATGATGGCACATGATACAAAAAATGTCTCAAAAGGACACAGCGCAGTCTCATCCACTGCATCTCTAGAAAATAGTATGGCAAGTAGCCTACAAGAATCATCACATCTACTAATGAATAGTAAATGGCTGAATGTGTCAACAATACATGACCAAATACTTGCCCATGGCTGTACAATGGATGGATATCAAACTCATGGCTCACCTCAAAATAAAACAAATAGGTGGTTGTGGTGGCCATATATCCTCCTATGCTCCCATTAGAACATGTAGTGCAGTAAATGTGGGACTTCTCTCCCCTCAAGGACACATCCAACTCATGTGTCTCTCTCCCAATCATGCTTCCAATACAAATCAGATCCATATCAGAAAATGAAATCATGATCAGCAACAAAATGAGGAAAATTCTGAAGGTTTCATGTGGTGCAAGAAGGTACCAACAATTTTCCCAATAGTGACAGTGCAGTTTTCCAAACTGCTGCTTGAGAAAATTACAAGGCAAGGTGTTCCTTGATACATAGTTAAGCATGCATGTCATCATTTGGCAAGTAGTTGGACATAAAAACTAAACATACATGTAATGAGAAAACATTTTCCCAAGGCCATATAAAATATGGCTGCCTCCATCATATAGATTGGCCCAACTATGAACATGGAGCAATGTGAAAAGCTTGCCCTCTTGTGGAGCAATGCACTGCAAAGTAATGGTAAGATTATGGAAGCCAATACAGGTAAAAAAAAACTTCTTACCATATGCCAGAAGTAAGATGGTACATGGATCCATGAATGAGTCCTCCATAGTGCTTGGGCATGCTATGAAGAAGAATGTACCATGTGCTGCAAGAAGATCCTCTTCCTCATGCTTGTAAATCCAAGTCAAGAAGAATATGCCATAGTGATAGATGTCTCTATCCACTATCCCATCATCCTCACCTCCTCCTTTTTCACCAAGTGCATCCAAAGTGAATTGATCCTAGGGACACTCCCTCCATAATTTCCTGCTCCAAAGTGACAGCGTTGTGAGCTCATGCAAATAAGCTCCTATCAATACAAAGCTCTATTCTTTGACATGCTCCTTGTCAAAGACTCCTCTAGTAATTTTGCTACAAATAAAAAGTTCCTCCCAAGGTGGAAGTACCTATCTATCATATAAATCCAAGGATATAATTCCATCTCCTCCTCTTGCAACATCATGCAAAGTGTGAGAGAAAATCTTCTCTTGCTCTCCCAAGCAAAGCAACAAAATATTTTGTTGCCTCCCCATACTCCCATCATGCAACTCATGTGATGAAGACACAATGAATGATATGAGTACCACATAAACATCATGCATCCATACTCTATGTTACCCAATGATGAAAGCATCCTGCCATCTCTCCTCCATCCTCCTACTCTTAGGAAGAGTGTATGCCAAGTGATGGCCAAACTCTTTCAAGAGTAACCAGCACAGCCAAGCCTCCTGCTGCCTGATATCATAAATTTGCATGTAGCCTCCCAGCTCCTTTCTCATCAACCACATCCACTCAATCACTTGTGGATGCCTTCTCCTTCTCTTCATCTTGGTACTCCTCCCATGAAGGCTACCAACCTCCCAAACAAAATCTCTATCTTTGCACTCCATGAGACTTTGGAATGAAATATTCTTGAGGATCAATCATACCCTATGAGGACCCAAATAGGTGGTAGGAAAAAACCTCCCATCATGATGTGTATGGCTCAAGGAATGTCCAACACAAGCATGAGATATGTCCTCCATCTTCTATCTACTCCTGTGAGAAAGGAAGAAAATCATTGCACTCCATGGTGTGTTGAAGTGCACCTCTAATGAGATCTCTCCATGAGGCCTCCTTCTCAACAATAGTCTTCCAAAACCAATGAGGTCTTGGATCTGCTGAAAGTAGAAGTTCCTCTTTGAGTTGAGAGGAGCTCATTAAGAAAGTGTCATCTTGAAAGGAGAAAGGTTTTCTCACTCCAAGATGTCTACTATATTCCTTCAAGTCTTCAAACCCCAATCTCAAGTGTGATGAACAATCCAACAATGGCTCATGAGAATGATGGTTTACTTCCTCCTTGAATGTTTCCATGTTGCACAGCACAGTGCAACCAAGCTTCTCTATAGTAGCAGTGAGATTTGACCCTTGGTCATGTAGAAGTAAATTTCCACAATTACCAAAAGAAATTGCTGCAACAATATATTGTGGAAATATTTTCATACCTTGATGATATTTGGGAACTTCTTGTAAGGTTGCAAGAGTTCCTTCCTCCAAAGTGTTGGCTGCTCCAACTGTTGATGCATGTGGCTGCTCCTCCATGAGTGTGACAGTGTTATCACAAGGCTCCTCAAGTGGTGGTGTGAGCTTTTCCTCCTTTGTTCTTTCTCCATCAAAGGTTTTGATCAAGCTCTGAGTGAACTCTGCAAAATTTTTCACCCTTGCATGGCTCAATTGGTTGCACCACCAATCATAGGCTTCACCCTCCAAGTGCAACGCTGAGATTTCAACAGCTTCTTTCCCTGCTACAGGATGTAGTAGGAAAAATGTCTCCAACTTTCTCACCCAAGTTCTTGTTGTAGACAACCCATCAAAGGTAGACAGCAGGAATCTATTGCCTTTGATTTCTCTTTTGTTGCAGGGTTTCTTCTCTTCCTTAAAATGGATAAAATGAGGGAAATCTAGAGTCTCCTTGAAGGCTCTAGGTCTAGATCTATACTCAACAAGGTTATCACTTAGAATCTGATAATCCAAGTGTCCTTCATGCTTTTCTTCTTCTTCGTGAGAATAGGAAGTGCATGGTCCTTCCTCTTCTATTTCTTCAATATTCTTGACCTCCTTGGAGAGGTTTTCTCTGGATCTAAAAACTGATGAGAGTAATCTCATCTTCTTCATCATTATGATCTTCTTGGGCTAATACTCACAAGCTGAGCCAAGAAAGTTGCTTTGATACCACTGTAATATCCCAAATCTAGAACATCTAGCAAGGCATGACTGGAAAACGCATTTCCATTAATGGCTGCTACGGGAATTGAAACCAAGATCTGGATCCCTTACAAAAATGTGTCTAAGTGCTAAATCCAAATGGAGGCTCCAAATAAATCCTTCTAAGTGGGTTAAATACATCTCCCACACTTAGATGTCCTCCAAAAGTGCCCGATGAAAGGGGTTGCAACAATGTAAGCACAAGAGCTGGAATGACAACGTTATTTTAAAACCATGAATTCATGAATATATGAATAGCCAAAAAATGTTGTTATAGCAGTAAAAAGAGTACAATATCTTGAGGAAATAGTCACTCAAGCAAGGCAATGCAAGCCTCAATAATACATGTACAAGAAATGAAAGAACATTGTTACACATATGAAACCCTTGGCTATGACAGTGCAGTCTATTATGGGAACTATTGCATAATTATTTCAATACATGAATATGACAATATATGGCTAAAATAAAGTGGGGAAGCAAGGCTCTAACCCCTGAAAGCAATAATACATCAATCCTTAGAAGGATTGGCTGAAATATAAAAAATTGAAAAAATGTCGGAGTTGTTGGGCAGCAGCTGCAACTCTAAAACTGGAAATGAATAGAAAAGGCTGAAGATGATGAACAATCTGAAGTAGATCTCCTCCAATTAATCTCCTAAGTGGAAGGCTAATCCTTACACTTGAGATCTCACCCTCCAATCAACACTGCAAAACCCCACAGCAAGTGCTCTATGAAAATAACACAGTTACTGAAGAAAACCGCGTTGTAGGGGAAAAGGAATGAGTTGGCCCAATTCCAAGATCTGCAATAAGCTCCAATGGCTTCCCAACTGATCCTCCAAAGGAAAGAAAGACTCTCCCTCTGAAAAACAAGAGGTGGAAGAGGTGTTGTGACTTCTCATTGCAACATAGTATTATCCTGCACCAGGAATAACGCTGTCCTGGAGGAGGAAGCTTGGCCTCAAGCCTAGATGTGAGAAAAATCAGTACAACTCCTTCAAGAGGCTTCTCAAGAAAGGAGAAGGATTCCTAAGAAGGAAATCCTTGTGCTAAGAAACACAGCAACTCAGATAAACAGCCGGACTACAGAAATGTCTAAGCAGACAAGAAATCAATAATCATATGCATGTGTAACAATGGTTGCCTTGCCCTCCTTTTATACAATGAAAGCTCCCTCTCAATGGGTCCCACTCTTTAGGGTTTCCTCCATCAAGGAAATTTACCTCCTTCTTCTCTGCACTGTCTTCTTAAGCAAGCTACACCTCTTTAGGCAACGCTGTTTGACTTGGTCAAACTTGACCTAGCCTCTTTGGAAATGTCTCCTTTCACACATGAGGGTGTGAAATCTAGTTCTGAGGCTGATCCCTTTTCATAATAGAGGGATTTTATCCATTTTTTTATTATGAATGGGCCTTCTCACCCAATTATTCAACTCCTAAGTGAAAATAGACAAAATTAATATTCCAAATTATTGAAGGAAAATTTTGGAATATTACATAGTGGCCCGAGAACAGTGTTTCGATATGTGATTATGTTTGATAATATATGCATGAATATGAAGTGGTTCTTGGGCCAGAGTGTGTGGCCATAGATCCATGTAGTAATGTATGGTCTACATAAGTGACGAATGCCATGGAAGGTGTGGCTCTATCGACCTGCAAGGGTGTTTATCACGTACAAGGTGAGGTGATGATAAACATGGTCGGGTGAATGAAACCTATGGTTTTATTCCTATGAGGAAATGATTTTAGGATATGAAAATATTTGTAGAGGGAAGCCTGTCATACTGAGAATAGAATGATACCTGCTCTTGTACTTTTTTTGTCTATGAAGTATGGTCATTCGGCGTGTCTGCAACATCTGCGGCCAATACCCTAAGTAAAAGCATATTTTTCATACAAATATTTTGAAATAACTTGAATTCAAAGAAATAAGAGAGGGCATACGTGAAATGTAGTATGGAGGGAGTGGGTGTTGGTTCTAAAAACGAATTTTTCCATAATTTGGATTTATGAGGTCCAGATAGAAAATGATGAAGTGTTGATCATTGTGTTTCTCATGGTTTTGTGATTGGAAACTCCGAGATCTAGTTATGGGCCCCTAAAAATGGTAAAAAGGGTAATATATAGGCTAATATGGCCCACTTTTAGGTCATTTGTATTTTCTAAGTATGTGAGGTCAGAGTCAGTTTCCAGATATTTTCTTGTCATTGTGGTTAGTGAGAGTACCCGAGATTCGCATGGATAGTGTCCTGTAAGAGCCAAAACCTCCTGCTATTCATTTTTTTCATTTTCATGTTTGGGTGGGCCATATAGAGGGGGTAATGTATGGAATTTTTTCCTTTTTTTTGGTAGGACCATGCGAGTGATCCAAGCTAGCGCGCGCGGTCTCCGAGAAAATAATTTATCTTTGTGTGAGTACCTCGCGGGCTATAAAAATTTCAGCGCATTGTGTCGCACGCTTGTGTCAGGCACACAGATGAGGTCAGCGTGCACCAAGGACTATAAAGTGTGAAGTTTTTAGGATTAAGTTAACCACATGGTCTTTTGGAGAAAATGACTTTTTTTGTGTTTCCTTGGTGGAAGAATGCTATGGAGAGTGAGATATTTTCCTGCCCTTCGCACTGCAATAGCGCAAAACTCACATGCTCAAGAGAATTTGGCACAATATGGCTACTCAAGTTCTTTGAAAGCCGCATTTTGAGGTCCCAAGATGCATTTTTCTAGTACCTGGTTAGGTGCTGGGATAGCCAGCGGTGTGTGATGGTTTTGCACTAGGACAAATTGAGGATAAGACCTGAGACTGACATTTATTTTTTTATGGGCCTTTTTCCTCATGGGGAAGCTCTTTCGTATCCACTCCCTACTGGGGGAGTTAATATCCATGAGTGGGCTAAGTAACTTGGGCACTGTGAGTGTAATCCCATCTCGCAGGGTTGTGTTCGAGTGGTTGTTGTTACATATTTGGCTGAGTAAGCCTCTCTGGCCATGATAGTTTGTTTTTCAGGGTCGTCGTCATCACACCGAGTATCAGGACCGAATATCACAGTGTTGCGCTAGCTGTAGTCAGGTCACTTCTTTGATTGGGCCAGATTTGTGTATTAGGGTATGGTCAGGAATTTGGCCAAGGCACAGAGGGGTGTGTCGAGGACCTTTTGTTATGTGATAATCCTATTTGTATTATGTATAAGCGGGTCGTGATGTTATGACCCCTTGTTCCAATGCCTTTAGGCACTCCGAGGGATCCTCGGATGTGCCAATGGGCACTTGTGATGCCCAGTGCTGGCGGGGTTGAGGCAGGTAGATACTGGGATGAGATGGTTGAGGCATGGTTCAATTCAAACCCACAGTTGTTCCTCAAGTTTCTGTATGTCGGGGTCGACTTCCGGGGGGATCTGGACATAGGTCTTCCTCCCGATTATGTATGGGGACCGACAGGTATGATCTTTTATGTTTTCTATTTTTAGAGTTTCATTCTTTGTGTATGTATATATATGTCCTTAATGGTGACACTGATAATATTTTTTTTTTTTGCAGATGTGGGGCAGACAAGGTGTCTCCTTTCCTTCTTGGTAGGCCATGAGCCCAAGAGGAGGGGTATGGTTGGTACAGGGCAAGCCCAGCCAGGGGGAAATATCAGTGCAGGTGGTCCCAGCTCGGGAGAGGGTAGCAGTGTTGTGGCTACTAGTGGATATTTCACACTTTTGGAACATGGAGAGGTTACAAAGGCACGCGTGGTAGCAGTTGAGGCTCTCTTGGTAGCTACCAAGACTCAGCCATTAGCGGTAGAGGCCCGCGCAGTGGATGTTGAGGTTTAGCAGGTAGTTGCTGAGGCTCGGGCGACAGATGTTGCAGCTCATGCTGAGGTTGAAGATGCTTGTTCTCAGGATTTCAAGGATTCATGGAGTCGACTGGAGAGGCTAACTCGAGGTCTGCTGACCAGGGGTTTTGATGACCTGGCCGAGATATGGTTAGATACATTGATGGCCTGGGAGAGGGTAAATCGCCTGAATTTGCACCGAGCAGCACTTTCTACAGCAACTACTGCTCCGATACTGGCACCAGGTGCTCATGTGGGTCTAGAGGACCGAGTTAGTAGGGCTCAGCACTAGAGATGATTTATGATCAGGGAAAGCACCCATTATGAGGATGCTTCCCTATGTTGGTGATATTTATATTTTGACTGACTTGATAGCTAGAGGGATTGTTTTGTTGTATACTAGGACACATATTTTTTGATATATGTATGCAAGATGTATTCTTGGTGGCTCTTATGCTGTATCTATGGTTATTTTTATGATATTTTTATATGTTTATGATGGATTTCATTTAGTATGATGGATTATTTTCTTATGAGGATATTGCGCTCATGTATGATGGTTTATATGAGACTCATTCAGGTCTAGGACATGGTAAGATATGAGATCGGTTACCTGATTTTGATCTCTTGATATATGTTTAAATATATTGTGATCAAAGTGGTGTGCCAACCTTTGTGCATGCAGGTACTTACTAAATAGGCATGAATCATGTATTTGAAAGGTTTGGTTTAACCACGATACCATTAACTGGGAATCAAGAAAGACGTGCAAATGGTTGATGCCTTGGTGGGAGGCATCAATCAACTCTTTGATGACTATGTCATATTCTATTTGACTATTTGTGGTTGATCTGATATACACTCCATTGGCAAGGTATGGTGATCAGTCGGGAGAGTATATGGCCCAAGTGACAGCAGCTAAATTTTGCAACCATCGAGGAGCTCCATTAGCGAATCCAAAATAGTAAATGGGCGTATGATCCATCTATGGAACAAGAGCATTTGTTTTAAAATAAGTCCATGATTATTGATATCATCATAAAAAATTCATGTTGCATACATTTTTACTCTAGGGTGTTGAGGATTTCCGCCTTATGGGTGAAATTTCTTGAGGTAGATCCCATTGACGAGATTGTTTAGGCATGTACTGTCGGGGTCTAATAGAATGTATGCTCCTTTGAGGAGATAGTGTTTGATAATGTAAGGACCCTTCCATAATTTTTCGAACTTCTCAGGTCCGAATGCGTCTTTTGCGACATCATAGCGGAGGAATAGTTCCCCCTCAAAAAATTAGTGGGGGGGTGATGTTGCGGTCGAATGATGCTTCAACTATTTTTTTGTAAGGTTCATTGTGTTAGAGAGACTCTCTCCAACTTTCGTCGATGAGTTATAATTGTACCAACTGTAGCTCTAAAGGCTGAGTATCAGTGAGAAGCTCGATGGCTACGTGTAAGTTGGGGATTTTTTCGTTCGATAGGAAGCACGGCCTCCACTTCATATACCAATTGGAAGGGTGTGAACCCTGTTGAGGATTTGAATTCTATGCGGTAAGCCCATAAGGCTGAAAACACCATATGGTGCCAATTGGTTTTGTGGTTGTTCACCATATTTTGTAACATTTTTTTGAGTACTTCTACCTGATAATTTGATTGGGGGTAGTATGGTGACGCAAAATCATGTGTAAATGATCCAAGTGGCTCGAGACACCCTCAAGAGACCAAGAGGGCTGATGATAGGTCAAAATTCAAAGTGGTTAGATTTCTCTCAAACCAGGTTCATATTGAAGCACTCATCACCGTGATTCCAACGATATGAATGGATCTCCAATCCGAGCCTATATGGAGAAGTTAGAGCGATTCAAAGCTTTGGTCAAAGTTGGGCAGTGGGCTAGGTTTAAGTGTCCCACAAATTCACCGTCAACCGGTAGGGAACCCAGATCTCGAAAATGGGAAATATTCTAGCCTCGTTAATTTTCCCAATAACCCTTAAAATGGAGAAAACAAAAAATGACTAATGTTGTATTAAAAAACAAAAAAATATTAAATTAAGGGTGGCGGGCCATGACCCCTGCCACCCCCGTCGAACCATATTATATCACAATTATGGGGTGGCGGGACATGACCCCCGCCATACCCTCCACCCACGACAACCATATATGGTTGATATATAATCAAATATGCGAGTGGGCGGGCCACCTCCAGTGGACCCGGCCCAAGCCACCCCCTCGTCATATTACAAAGGCCAAAGACCGTGTATTTTAAACTCCCCACATATATGATGTGGGCACACATAAAAAATGATGCCAATAAATTTGGGCCAATGGGAATCGAACCCGCCTGGCCATGTAGGCCAAACCAATTCATGGGCGGCCCAACCCAACCACAAACCAAAACAATAACCATATTAATACAATGTGCCAACCATTACAAACAACATTCAAAATTAAAACATATGTTTATTCAAACAATACATAATCGTGCCCCAAATTTAAATGCAACAGTTATGTTTTAAAACACACCATGCCAAATTAAAATAAACAAAGGCTATTATGAGAAGGGTAGGATTTGATCCCGCGACCCCTCTCCAACAAATTACCTTATTTACAATTATGCCAGCCCATTGGGATTTGAAAAATTCACTGAATTGAAGTTATGAACCGTGTCCTTTTCCATTCGACCCCAACAGAGGAGGAGGCCGAACAGGAAGAAGAAGGATAGACCAACAGAGCAGGAGTGAGGAAGCATGATCACATCTACAAAGGTGGAACCATGCTCGTATGCTTTTCGATACAAACAATCTTTTGCAAAGAATATTCTTTGATTCCTAAAATATTCCATGGGGAGGTAAAATTCCATTTTTTTCAAAATGATATAAAGTTTATAGTCATTTTAACCATAATTTTGCAAGGAACACGATGGTAAAGCCAGAATGGCCATCTGAGCAGCAGATTTGGAGATTCCCTACATAACAGAATCTTATGGAATCAAAAGATTTCTTGAGGCCCAAAAATTTATGGAGTCCATTTTCGACAAAATTTATGTCTATTTTACACCTCTCGGCGATAGGGGCTCAATGGTGACATCTATTTCAACAGCAAAGCTCCCCATTTCTCTGCAATTTTCTAGATTAGATTGAGGATGTCCAATTCTCAAGTGTGGGAAGTCGATTCTATGCACCTCGACACCATGAGTTCAACGGTACAACCAGATTCAATAGTTGAGCATCCACTTATTCAACCATCTTCAGAGGTTGAGGTATATGCATTTTGATCGTGTGCCTCTTTTTGCTGTGAGATGTATTATGATTTCTATATCCTTTCTTGATGCATGTGTGGGATCTTGTTTTTTATTTATTATGTCATGCTAATAGGAGGTCGATCATGAGTGAGAATTACTGTAGGGTAACGTCTTGTGGAGAGATAAGCCACTCATGTTGTGGGCTCATCCTTGTATGAAGATCATCCATGTACATCACATCTTTTGGCATTATATTAAGTGACCTACCCCATTTTGACATCAGACCCGGAGACGTAGCCCACACTGGGTGAACTCCGTCATCAATGTCTCGTGTGTTTTATGTTACTGATGGTTTTCTTGTTTCCTCTATATTAAGCATGCATATGTGTTCTTCTATGATATTTTAAAAATAAATTCTAGCAAATATCATAGAAATAAAAGATCATGGGTAAATACAGTTTCTAACGGACCTGGATCAAGTAGTATCAGAGCGGTCTTCTTGCTAATGCGAATTGCGAGCATGAACAATGATTGAATGTGTAGCAATGGAGGATGGAAAATACATGTCCGAGGCGATTCTTAGGATGTCCAAAATAGTGGACATGATGTATGAATCTTATGAAAGACAGGAGGAAGAAGAAGCAGAAAGTGATGCTACATCCACATATTCATCGTTGTCTTCAAGCTTTCAAGCAAAGGATGTTGAATTAAGGAGGCTTCTCCAAGAAGAGAAATCAGAGAAGAAAAGATTGTAGCTTCAGCTACGAGCCATGGAAGAGTCCTTGGAGGAGTTGAAGCACAAAAAAGGCTTGAAGGAGCCATCATCACATGTATCTGAATCGATATCTGAGGTAAACAATGTTGATGTTTCTTCAGTTTCATCTTCACATGCGATCATTTCTATAGGAAATGTGGAGATACCCATTACAGGAACTGGCATGAGACTACTCATCAAGATGGAATATAAAGGAGGAGGAATCGACGTTAATGGCAAAGGCATAACTCATCCATTGGAGGTTGTGCAGAGACCTCAATTCATAGGTTTGGGATACACTAAAGAACAGTGCTTGAAGGTGTCAGAAGTTTCCAATGCATAGTTGAAACCATTGGGGAAAGAGAATGATGGGAACACTTCACCATCATCCTATGATAGCACACATTGCAGTGAAATAGTTGAGGCAAGATTTTTTCACCATGATCACACCCGAGACAACCAATAAATATATAATAAGTCTTGTTACTCTGGTGTTCATTTTGATTACAAGCATGTCGCTAAAAATGAACATATATCATGGCAACAGAAAATATGTAGTTTTTTGGATTACATAACCATGTATTTGCTGAGTGTTGGAAGAGAATGAAAGGAGGATGAGGCGTGAAATGCCTTCTCCACAATAGGAAAATAAGAAGGTAAAGTAGGTTGGGAGGAAGAAGAATTGTTGCAGTCATTGTGATAGACGTGGCCATCAGAGAGCCACGTGTTTGAGGCTCCATCCAGATCAACGCCTTAAGGAAAAAGCATCAGTGCGGGAACCAGTTGCAACAATTGTTCAACGAGCAAATGCGCCACATAGATATGACCCCTTCACTTTGATAAGTGAGAGATGGGTTTTCGTAGGTTTGGTAGTGTGTTTTCCCTTACTTTGTAAATCATATGTTGTAATTGAAAATGTAAAAGTGATGATGTTTTTTCCATCACTTTCTTAGCAACAATGATATTTTGGCCTTGTATAGATAGTTGGGGTATTTATTCCATTTTAATGTAATCTTGACCACCGAATATGTTTTATAAAATCGTGGCAAGTATGGGATGCTTGGGTCATAGATTTGTCACTTATTTAAGCATGTAATTTGCAAAATATTGTAATACATGTTTGCATAAGATGCAGGAGTCGGCTCATCGCTTATGGCTCCGAAGCACAAAGGTGAAGGAGAATGAAGGGTGACCTTTCAGGACACTTGTGGTGCAGACAAGGTACACAACAACTACAGATTATGTTCATGCTTTTGGTGGACTAAAATCTACTCAGTGGGGAGGATTAATCCAGGTGGCTCCAGACACCCTCTGGAGACCAAGTGGGCTGAGGATAGGTCAAAATTAAAAGTGGCTTCCATGGGGAGGTAAAAATCCATTTTGTCATAATGATATGAATTTTACATTCATTTGAACCAGAATTTCGTAGGGAACGCAATGGTAAAGCCATAATGGTCGTCTAAGTAACAGATTTGGAGGTTCCCTGTAGAACAAAACCTTAGGGAATATTGAGGGAATCAAAACATTCCTTGAGGACCAAAAATTTATGAAGTCCATTTTTGACAAACTTTATGTCAATTTTACACCTCTCGATGACAGGAGCTCAACAGTGACATCCATTTCAACAACAGTGCTCCCCATTTCTCAGCCATTTTCCAGATTGTAATGATGTTGTCCGATTCTCAAGTGTGGGCAGTCGATTCTATGCACATCGACACCATGAGTTCGACGGTACAACCAGATTTAGTAGCTGAGCATATTCTTTTTAAGCCAGCTTTAGGGGTTGACGTATATGCAGTTTGATCATGTGCCTGTTTTTGTTGTGGGATGTATTATGATTTCTAGATCCTTGTTTGATGCATTGCGGGATCTTGTTTTTTTTAGATTATGTCATGCTGATAGGAGGTCCATTATGAGTGAGAGTTCTTGTAGCGGAATGTCTCATGGAGAGACAAGCCACTTAAGTTTAGGGCTCATCCTTATATGAACATCATCCATGTACATCCCATCTTCCAGCATTATATGAAGTGGCCTATCCCATTTTGACACCGTACCTAGAGACGTAGCCCACACTTGGTGAATTCCGTTATCAACATCTCATGTGTTTTATGTTGCTAATGGTTGTATTGTTTCCTCATGCTTAAGCATGCATATGTGTTCTTATATGCTCTTTTAAAATTAAATTCTAAAAAACATCACAAAAGTAAAATATCATGGGTAAATCTAGTAGCTAAAGGATCTAGATTAGTAAACCCAAGGTGTTAGGATAGCTCTTGGAATATTTCATTCTTTGAATGTTTTCCATGGTCAAATACTAACACCTTGGGTACAGTGAACCATATAATGACATGGTTGAATAAAAATCGTGCTGTGGTTTCTGCGGTTTTGTTGTATGTGGGCAGAGCTTCTGCCTATTTGGTGAAATAGTCATTAGTTACTATGTTGTATTTGTGGTTTCCTTACAACGTGGGCTTGCAAGTCATGAATTCAATGCTCCATTTTCAAAAGGGACCTTCTACAATGATGAGGTACAAGGGAGAAGGAGGGGATATTTCCTTGTGAGCATAGCATTGGCATCACTCGCACCTTTTGACTACTTGTATGCAATCGTGAAATAGGGTGGGCCAGACATAACCAGCACGTAAGTATTTTTGGGTGGTGGCCATCCTGGAGAGATGGCCCCCACATGCCCCACTATGGTAGTCATTTACGACCTAATCAGCTTTGCCGTGCATAAGACATCGGCGTAAAATGGTGTCAACGCCTTGTCGATAAAGGACATCCCCTATTACAAGGCATTGGGGCCTGATTACGTATGTGCCTTCGGTCGTCACGGGTGAGTTGGGGATTGAAATTTTGGGTTCATAGAAAAAGAGGGAAATTATCGTACCAAGGGTCCTTTTTTGTTGCTAAGAAAAAATTTTCATCAGGTAATGAGCCATTAATGGGGGATCCTTGGATCTCATTAGGGAGATCAGTGATGAACTTGGCTAGGATGAGAGCGATTTTTATCTTGGGGGAGCTGAACTATAGGTCAAATTCTTGAAATATAACTATCCATCGAGCATACTTATGGTTCACAATGCGGCAGGTTAGAAAATATTGCATGGGGTTGATAGTTGCTATGACTGTTGTGGTTATGAGGATGATGTAATGCTAAAGCTTTTGTACTGCATGTACTAGGGCTAGGGCTGTTTTTCTTCTGGATCATACCTCAAGGTAGGCTCGGCTAGGTTCTTGATGACGTAATAAACTACGTGCTCTTTGTATTCTGGTCCATCCTAGACTAGCACCCCAGTTATGGTTGTATATGATGCAGATAAGTATAAGGTGTAGTCTTTTTTGTAATTGGGTGGGATGATCAAGGGGGTTGAAGAAAAGGCGTATTTTAGAACCTCAAATGAATTTTGAGCCTAATCATCCCATTTGAAAGGAATTTATGATGGAGAATACGCAGGAATCCCTGCGCACAAGTGGCATAGTTGGGGACAAAGCATTGTAATAATTTGGCCTTACCCTGCAGAATTTGAATTTTCTTTAATGTTTTGGGTGGTGGTACCTCCTTGATTTCCTGGACCTTGAGGGGCTCCACTCTGATTTTTTTTTGGGATACTATGAATTCCAACAATAATCATACATTAGTGCAAAATACAAACTTGAGGGGGTTCAAGCATAGGTTATATTGTCGGCATCATTGAAATACTAGCTACAAATCTTACAAATGGTCAGCTCGCTTCTTGGATCGTACTGTGAGGTCATCCAAATAGGCCAAGATGAGATGAGCCAGGTCATGGAAGATATAGTTCATGGCCCGCCAAAAGGTGGTGCTTGCGTTTTTAATACCAAATGGCATAAACTGGTATGAAAATGTGCCCCAAGGGGTAGTGAATACAGTCTTGTACCAATCCATATGTCGGATCTAAATTTGGTTGTACCCTGAGAATATAGCCATGAATGATAAGGCCTCGTGATCAGCGCAAGAATCTATGACTTGGTCAATGAATGAAGTGGGATATTTTTCTTTGATACAAGCTTTTTTTAGGTCTCAAAAATCAGTACAGACTCGAATGGTGTCCTGTTTTTTCATGGCGAGTACAAGGTTGGAAACCCAAGATGTGTAAGAAATTGGATAGATGCATTCGACTTTATGGAACTTGTCTATCTCATTCTTGATTGCTTCAACTTTGGATAGGTGTAACTGACATTGTTTCTGGCGGACGAGTGATATGTTGGTCCATGTGTCGATATGATGCTCCACGATGGTAGGGCTTAAACCTAGAAATTCTGAATAATCCCATGTGATGTAATAGGGTTGTGTATGAGGTTACTTATTCTGGAGAGCATTATTCTCCCAGCGAGATTTCTTCAGTTTTTCCTAGTTTTTTTTTCAAAATATTTACCTTAACGATAGGTGAAATATTCGACATATTTCATTTCTCAAACACATTGGGCATTTGGATAGGGTTCTTGAACCAATATACTTTCCCTGATGGCAGGAATTATTTTGATTCAATGGCGTAAATGTCCTAGGTTTTTGTGCCGCTAGGTACGAACAATTTTTTCTGGTAGAAAAAACAAGCAGTGATGCATGGAATCCCATGGAGAATTAGGTTTATTCATGGCCTCTAATATATCCTCACTAGATTGAAACGATATGTTTAAGGGGGATTTGTTTTGTGTGAGGTCGTGATGAATGGGTTTGGGCCTAGCAATGTTGGTCGAGAGACATGCATATGACTTTGTGGATGATCTCATAGAACTAGACGAGGTTGATAGAGTGGAGACTAAGTGGGTCTGCACTTTCGAAGGTACCACTACCGACGCGGTAGTTGCAGTGGTCTCGACACCAAGAAATGTTGAGCCTCCAACAAGAGTCATGGTTCCCACAGATGGTGAGATGAATTGTATATGATGTTATGTGTTTTCAACATTAGATGGTGGAAGAATTTACGCGATATTTGTGTTGATTTTAGCCAGAAGATGTTCATGCTCTCTTGGCGACGTACGAGGGGTAAAATTATCTTCCTGTAATTGAATATTTTTTCGGATGCAGAGATGTCGAAATTTTCATAACATAGGGCATTTATTTGTATGATGGAAGTAAAGGTACTCACTAAGTAAATGGTATGTGCTCTAGTACTACTTATGATGTTAGATGATGATGACTGGTGATGGTTGTGAGAGTGTACATTTCTGTGTTTCTGCCATCTCTGAGTATTATATTTGGTGTGATTTGGCTCGATTGGGTTTCTTTTTCTAATGCTGCACTAGCCACTCTTAACCTTTAAATTTATTTAAAATCAATCGTGTGGTGAAATTGCGAGAAAATATAGAAATAATAGTGAGCGATCTTCTCTTGATAAGAGATGTGAATTTCAGGGATGGGGGTGACCATGCAAAGAACTTTAGTGAACTTAGAAAGCTCCCAACATTGATTTACCATGTGGTCATGATTATCACATAGGGCACATGAGATGTGTGATTTGCTTCTTACCTTGTTGGGGTGATGGGTCACCTTCACATATCTAGGTGGTTGGTGAGAATGGGGAGAAGGCCTCATTGCTATTGACTGTCTACATTCTGGTAACTCAAAACCGGCTACGTCTATATTATTGGTGACAAATGAGAACATGGCATCTCGCATTATTATAAATCAATGTACGTAGGGACATTGACGAGTGTGGTGGCTATATTGGAAAATTAGACAAGAATGTCGCCCTTTTGTTTTCCAATCTTTTTATATCACCAAGTTGATTGGGTACGATTTTTGGAATGATAATAATTAGACAAGAATTTTGCTACTTTTTGTTCCAATCCTTTTCGATCATCAGGTTGACTGGGTACCCTTTTTGGAATGATACTAACTCTGGGCACTGAGTGATCAAATGATCACATTCGTCGCACAATGTATGGGCTAGGAGTGGACGTTGAGGGTGGTTGTGGGTGGAAATCTTCCCTTGTGGTGGCCGCCTCTCTTCAGATACACATAGGATAGACCTCGATGCTTCATTCTCCTGGGTTGTGGAACTTTCTACGAACTCTGAATTTGATCTTTCCAATTTAGCATGATTGGCTATGAACAGGTGTAAAGACACTAATGCTAAATGGAATCAAGGAATGTAAGGACAAAGACGGAGATGGTGGTTACCTTGGAAAATATCAAAAGAGTGTCGATCATGTCTAACTAAATCTATTTGGACCACCAGATTGACTAGGCACCATCTTTGAAACAGCTCCAAATTTTTGCATTGAGCCATCAAATGATCACGTTTGTCACATAATGCACAAAGCGGGACTTGAGACTAGGGATGGGGGGGAGGTGGCCCTCTTGGTAGTCACCTCTCCTCCGATTATATAAAATGGTCCTAGATACTTCATTCCCTTGGGTTGTAGTGATTTTTGTGGATCCTATGCCCGAGTTTTCTAAGTCAAGGTTTTCAGCGATAAAGTGTCATATGAAATCTAACATCGATCGCAAACGATGGATATGGGGACAACGTCGCACATGGTGGTTTCTTCGACAGATCTGACATGTATTTCGACTATGTTGAGATAAGTTGATTTGGGAAAAATTTGGAATTGTGTACCAATGGTCGAATGCCCTTAATTCGGGGCATTGAACAATCAAGTGATCAAGTTCATTGCACAACACGCAAATTGGGACGTGGGGTTTGGCCTTTATTTTCCTTCTTCGAGCCATTGCGTTTGTTGAGTATGAGCATTATGTGAGCTCTTCTCACATGTATAAGATGGTTTTTGACCCGTCTTTATCCAATTTCATGGATGTTGTAGAGGCGTCCTCAAGATTGGATTTCTCTAGGCCTTGCAATGCATCCCTATATTGAGGCATGTCCGGTAAATGGTGGGTGTAATGCCCATATTGGTTGCATATGGCGCACACATGCATGGTGCGCAATGCTTTACCTTGGGTATTTTTTATAGCATCATTTATCACCTTTATATACTTGATGATCTATGTGTTGTCCTTGGGCAACCCTTTCCATTCAAACTTGGTCATTTTCTTAAAAAACAATATTTTTAATTACATATGTGACTCCGCCCTCTCTAAAATGCGTGCAGTCACGGGTCCACTCAGATATGACCTACGTATACAATTTGAAATGTTAAAAAATATAAAAATCCCTATAATTTGGGCAAGTTTTATAGGTTACACTAGAAGCCCACCTACAGGAGTCTGTTGAGTCTCAAATCTGCATCTTTTCCATACACTTTTCTATACCTTTTTCACTCACCTGAACCTCCCAAGTTGTCAATATCATTTGCAAAAGAGCATCTAACATGGTTTTTAATTATATTTTTGTGTTTGCTATTTGATTTAGATTTTGTTCATTCAGTTGCGGAATCTTTCCACTTTCTGCAGCTACTGCAACTTTCCGCAGCTATTTTGTGAAACTATATGTTACAGGTGTCTACAGGGAAAACGAGCCACATGGGCAAGTCAGGAATGATGTGGACATGGTTCGTGTCCTATTGGTTCAAGAAAACTCATCTAAAGAAGCCGCGGTCAAAGGCGTCCACATGGAAGTCAACCATAGAGTCTTACGGTGACAGGACTCTGTTCCGTGTCACGTAAAGGTTCATATGGCCGTTTCTGAGCTTGCGGAGGACAAGTCGACATCTGTACATGGCTCCATAGTCGAATTCAAGCATCCACTTCTCATAGATTTATTTTCCAACACGGCCATGATCCTAGCTCCGTGGACGTAATGGTCTACGTGTTCTACACCAGCATAAACTTTAGGAGACAGTTATATTTCTTTTGTTATATATAACGCGTTTGCATACGCATATGGAGTTAGTCCCAATTAATCTCTGTTAATTTTATTAAGTCTGCTCTGTAATGTAATTACGCTGCCTTTGAGCCGTAATACTACCATACTGTTATGACTGCATTTTTAATATAAGAAGACTCTGTTTTCCAACTTAATTCGTACTTGAAGATCGTTGCCAAGGCTGTTGTAGAGGGCCCCTGCTTAGCTAAGGTTTTTTGCATTAGTGTATAGTTCTTATTTCATTTCTTTAAAGCTCATTGTGCCATAATCCATTCACATGTTTATACATTTCATTTTTTTTCATTTCTGTTTATAAACTTTCCTGCTTTCCATTTCACTTCTGTCTTTCATGTTTTATGTTGTTAATCATTGATCAGTGTTCTTGTTTCAGGTTATAGATAGGCAGCCCGGGAATTTTCATAGCTTTTTGACTAATGACATGGAATTAACATTGTTCTGCTGCTAATGTGCTTTTCTTAGTTTCTGTTTCATTTCAGTATTGCTTTGTTTAACTTAGTTTTGCTTATTTGTTTCAGTAGTTAAATTTAGATATATTAAACTGCTCATAGCATCTTCAGTTGCCTCCGAAAGCCACAGCTGGACTGATGGTGAGGGATTGTATTATGAAATGTGTAGTTTAGTATTAGTTTCCTTTCTGCAAAATCAGATATATTAAACTGCTCATAGCATCTTCAGTTGCCTCCGAAAGCCACAGCTGGACTGATGGTGAGGGATTGTATTATGAAATGTGTAGTTTAGTATTAGTTTTCCATCTGCAAATTTAAATATATTAAACTTCTCATAACGTCTTCAGTTGCCTCTGAAAGCCACATCTGGACTGATGGTGAGGGATTGTATTATGAAGTGTGTAGTTTAGTATTAGTTTCCTTTCTGCAAGTTAGAAATGTTAAATTGTGCATGACATCTTCAGTTACCTCCGAAAGCCACAGCTAGACTGATGGTGAGGGATTGAATCATGAATGTATGGTTTGATATTAGTTTACTTTCTGCAAGTTAGATATCAGTTACTCAAGTTGTTTATGGTTACTTCCGAAAATCATAGCTGGACTAATGATGAAGGATTAGAAGATAAATTGATGTAATCTGATTTAGATTTACTTTGTTGCAATTCTGAATTTCTTTAAGCATAGTTTCTTTTTGTTTAGACAGCAGCAAGAATAGTTTAGTTTCATGCTCACTAGTTCACTGTTTTTGATTTATTAGACTTACAACATCTTTTCATTTCAGCAGTACATTTTCATTTCCTTTCAAGTTTTGTCATTGGAAATTTCAAATTCTTTTTTAAGTTTCAAGTTGGTAAATCATTATAGGGGATATCATTTCCTTGAACAAATATAACCATACTTGTTTTCATTTTAGAATTTCCATTTCACCTTAGAAAACCAAAAACGACAAAAAGTTAAGAAATAGGTTATCTTGCACATATAGTGCGCTGCACTTCATCAGCTTACGAATCCCGGATTGACAAATTAAATTTAGCAATTTAGGATACACTAAATTGACCAAACATTTTGGCGCCGTTGCCGGGGAAGTGTAACTAGGTAGCCAATTTCTTAAAAAAAAACACAAAATCATAAAAGAAGGGAAAACTTGATAACTTCTTGAAGTATGCTCTCCTCTTGCACCTAGTGTGATCTGGAGGATCATAAAAGAGAGTTATTGGTTTAGTAATTTATTAAGTATGCTCTCTTCTTGCACCTAGTGTGACCTGGAAGATCAGAAAGAGGATTATTAGCCCAACTTTAAAAAAAAAAAATAAAAAAAAAAAAAAAATGACATGCATAGAGCAAGAGATTCTAGGGGAAGGTTTATAGCTAAAGCCAAGAGTTCGATTTTCACAACTCCATCTTCTTCAAGGCATAGACCAGATTCAACACCATCTACCCCTAGCCTTAAGATTTTTGGAAGTCAAGGAACAGCTGAATTAGAGGATTCTCCTATACCACCTACTCAATCCCATTTAGAAAACAAAGAGACTTTCTCTCATTCTCCCTTGGTAGAAAAACTAGAGGACTTTAAGGACTCTAAGGAAACTATCATGGCAGAGGAAGTAATAGATGGAGGTAGAGGTAGAGGTAGAAGAGGAGGAAAAAATGGAGATAACAGTGGTGAAGGAAATAATGGTAGAAATAGGGAAGGAGACAACTTGTTTGGATTCCCTATAGTTGATGAGGAAACTCATGCAACAATGAAAAATATCTCACCATCTGTCCTCCCTAACTTTTATGGATTGCGAAGTGAGGACCCTGAAACATTTCTGTTTGAGTTTGAAGTTGTGTGCCGAACATATGACTATATGGAAGATTCTCAAAAACTCAAACTGTTTCCTTCAACTTTGAAAGGATCTGCTTTGAAATGGTTCATGGGATTAGCCACTCAATCTATTAGGACTTGGAATAATATGAAACAAACATTTTTGGACAGATACTTGGACTATTGTATGCCCACCAATCACAAGGATGAGGTATTCAAAATGATGCAAAAAGAAGATGAAAGTTTGGAAGACTTACTTGAAAGATTTCAATACAACTTGAAAAGAGCCAAGATGAGAAATTTAGATGATGAAACCTTGAAAGCCTTCATATTAAAAGCCATTAGAGATGAATGGATAGATATTTTAAACATGATGGGGAAAGGAGATATTTCTCAACTCCCACTTCGTGACATAACAGAACTATGTGTCCATCTCTCAAGAGGAAAATATAAAACAGGAAAAGGGCCTAGGGATCCTTCTCTTATTAAGGCTAACAAATCTACAACTGGATCAGTAAGTAGGGCAGAGATTGGTAATATGCTTGATGAGTTCAAAACTGATATCTTAGGGAGCCTTAGTGAACAACTAGACACCCTTAAAATCCAAAACAAGCAGAAAGCATAAACATATGCTTTAGCCATCTTTTGTCCGAAATGTAGGAAGAAACATGCTTTAAGGGAATGTCCCTTGGATGCAAAAGTTGTAGAAACATGTATGATTTTCTCAGAGAATCATGAGATCAAGGATTGTCCTTCAATTCCTGGACTCAAATTTGTCTTTCAAGAAGACCCAAATTCAGTAGAATCTCTCTTTTTCGTAGCAAGGAGACCTTGGCAGGGACAACAAACTCAAGGGTTTAACAACCCTATGAATTTTCAAACCCAACCAAGTTGGAATCCTTGGCAACAACCTTGGCCCCAACATCAAAATTCATATCAGCCATGGGTACAAGGGATGCAAAATCCTTATGGGAGATTTTCTCAATTTTATCAATATCCTCCATCTTTTCAAAATCAACAAGCTCCACAAGTTCCAAACCCAAATCCACAACTTTCATTTCCATTTCCACAACAACAACCTTCTCAACAAAATCCACATCCTCAACTCATGCTCCCATATCAACAAAATAAAAATCAAATTCCAGCTTAGTCATTGCCAAATCCTAATAATAAGAATCCTCAGAACACCTACATGGTAGAAGGACAACAATTTCCTACCTATATGATTGTTCCTCTCAACGATGTACAACTCAGATCTGGTAGAGTTTTAGAAAAACCTTCTATAGATATCCAAGAGAAAGATACCTCTGAGGAGGATTATCTTCAAGTCAATAAGGGTTCTGAGGAAGAATCTCTTCAAAATTCAAATATTCAAAAAGAAAAAGAAAAGTTAACACCCACAACTCCTATAGTTGAGCAACCCGCATCTTCATCTACACCTCCTTTTCCTGAAAGACTACAAATTGACAAGGGAGTGGAAAAACAAATCTTGTTGCCTAACTATGATTTTCTAGATGAATTGAAGAATGTTTGTATCAAGATTCCTTTGCTACAAGCCATTCGAGAGATTCCTATTCTAGCAAAAACAATAAAGGAGTTGAGTTTCAAAAGACCAGGAAGGAAACTAAAAGACACAAGAAGAATCCACCCGGTAGGAAAGATTGCAGATATTATGATGGGAAAAATTACCATGCAGAAGTATGTAGATCCAGGAAGTCCAATTGTCAAGACACATATAAATGGGATAGAAATTCCAAACACATTGATTGATTTAGGGGCTGCTATCAACATTATGAGTAGACATACTATGGACCAGCTAAAACTTCCTAACCTTCTTTTTACACCTACTTTACTGCAACTTGCAGATCGATCAGTTATTAAACCATATGGTGTATTAGAAGATATTTCAGTCTCCTTAGATTCTTGGGAATATCCAGTAGATTTTATGATTTTGACTCCCAAGAGTAATCTAGGAGGGCACCCACTTATTTTAGGAAGACCTTGGCTAGCCACAGCTGATGCTTTTATTAGTTGTAGATCTAGGGACATGTACATTTATAATGGTAATTCAACAAAGAAATTCAATTTGTATCCTCCAGCAAGAGAAATCACAGAAGTAGGATACAATGAATGGGTTGATGATGAGGACACTATACAACCTGTCTTTACCATTTCTGAAATCAGTGAGGAAAGTCAAATTCTGAACACATTAGAAAATTTTGAGACATCTTCAGAATATGACCCCACACAATTTCAGTTGGAATCTGACATAGAATATATATCATCAAGACAAATGTCTCTCTACTCTATGGAAGAGTTTGGTAGTTCTACTATTGAGATTTTTCCAAGAAAAACATTGAATATCAACAAACATATGGAAAAATCACAACAAGAAGAACTAACCAAAATCTTGCAAAAACATTCTACTGCATTTGCATGGGAGTATACTGACATGAAGGGAATTGATCCTAAGACTTGCATCCATCATATCTATATTGAGGAAAACAGTAGACCAATCAGACAACCTCAAAGAAGGATGAATCCAAATCTTAGGGAGATAGTGAAAGAAGAGCTCCAAAAACTTCTCAATGTAAACTTCATTTGTCCAATTTCAGATAGCCGATGGGTTTCTCCTTTGGTTATAGTACCTAAAAAGAATGGTAAATGGAGGGTATGCATTGATTACAGGGAATTGAACAAAGCAACTTTGAAGGATCGCTTTCCTTTGCCTTTTATCGATCAGGTATTAGATACATTAGCAGGTAAAAAGTACTTTTCATTCTTGGATGGTTTTAGTGGCTATAATCAAATTCAGGTAGCACCTGAAGATCAAGATAAGACCACATTTACTTGTCCATGGGGAACTTTTGCCTACCGAGTGCTTCCTTTTGGGTTATGTAATGCACCCGCAACATTCCAAAGAGTAGTACTAGGAATTTTTCTGATCTAATCCATGATTGTGTAGAGGTTTATATGGATGATTTTACAGTTTATGGTAATTCATTTGAAGAGGCATTAGAAAATTTGGAAAAATTTCTTATAAGATGTAAAGAAAGAAACCTTTCATTAAGCCATGAAAAATTCTTTATGATGTTTACTGAAGGGATTGTTTTAGGACATCATATTTCAGGAGATGGGATTAAGGTTGATAGATCAAAATTTGAAGTCATTTCCAAGTTGCCTATTCCAAATTGTCAAAGAGATGTTAGAAGTTTTCTAGGATTTACTAGTTACTATAGAAGATTTATAGAAAACTTCACTAAAATAGCATCTCCACTCTTCAAATTTCTTACAAAAGACTGTGAATTTAAATGGGATCCTGATTGTCAATCAGCTTTTGAAACTTTGAAAACAAGAATATCTGAAGCACCTATCTTAATAGGACCAAATTGGAAACTCCCTTTCCATATTTCTACATATGCTTCAGATACAGCTCTAGGAGCTGTGTTGGGTCAAAAAGATTTAGTTCCTTATGCCATTTATTATACCAGTAAAAATTTGACTCCCACAGAGTTGAATTATACTGTGACTGAAAAAGAGTTTTTAGCCGTTGTTCATGCAATTAATAAGTTTAGACATTACATAACAGGCTATGAAACTTTTATTCATACTGACCATTCTACAATTAGATATTTGATGAACAAACCTGTTACTAATGGCAGAGTGACAAGATGGCTTTTACTTTTGCAAGAATTCAATATTACTGTGTTGGATAGACCAGGAAAACAGAATACAGTAGCTGATTTCTTGTCTAGGATTCAGAATACTAAAGAAGATTCTCCTGTAGAAGATAAGTTTCCTGATGAATACTTGTTTGCAGTAATTATTAAGACCCCTTGGTATGCAGATATTGCTAACTATTTGGTTACAGGGAAACTACCTTCACATTTATTTCCAAGAGAAAAACGAAAGATTATTCAGGAGAGTTCAAAATATTCATGGATTTCTAACGAATTGTTTAAAACAGGGCCAGATCTTGTGATCAGAAGATGTGTCAGGGAAGATGAAATGCCTGATATTCTTATGGCATGTCATGATGAACCATGTGGCGGACACTTTGCAGACAAAAGGACGGCCTATAAAATCCTCTCTTTAGGATATTATTGGCCTTCCCTCTTCAAAGATGCGAAACAATATGTCAAAAGGTGTGACAGCTACCAAAGAGTAGGGAAACCTACCCTTTCAAATGAAATGCCATTACAACCACAGGTACTCATTGAACCCTTTGAAAAATGGGCTTTAGATTTCATTGGACCTATTAATCCACCATCTAAGCAAAAGAAGTATATATTGGTTTGTACTGATTATGTTACTAAATGGGTGGAAGCTAAAGCATTAGTATCTGCTACTGAAAATTCAGTTATTCATTTTCTTTATGAGGATATTTTTACTCGCTTTGGTGTTCCAAGAGAAATTGTGATAGATCAGGGGAGCCAATTCACATCCAATTTGGTGGAGAAGTTGATGGAAGAATACAAAATCAAGCACATAAGATCTACTCCTTACCATCCACAAGCAAATGGTCAAGTGGAGTCCACAAATAAAGTTCTTGAAAGTATCATCACCAAAACTGTTCATCTACATAGAAGAGATTGGGCAGAAAGGCTTCCTGAAGCCTTGTGGGCCTACAGAACTACATGGAGAAATAAAACAAGACATTCTCCCTATGAAATTGTTTATGGGAAAGAAGTCTTGCTCCCCATTGAGTTCCAAGTCAAGACCTTCAAGATAGCAGTTCAGTTGGGGATGGACTTATCAGAAGCCCAAAAGCATAGAATGGAGCAGTTGAATGAGCTAGATGAGATCAGACAAGAAGCAATTCTAAGAACCGATCTAGTTCAATATCAAAGAACTAAATGGCATGACAAATATATCAAAGAGAAGAAGTTTCAAGAAGGAGATTGGGCATTGTTATTTGACTCCAAGTTTAAAGATTTTCAAGGGAAATTTCAGACTCATTGGTTTGGGCCATATGAGATTGACAAGATCTTTAGCAATGGAGCTGTAAGAATCAAGACCATTGATGAGTTTCAAACTCCTCTTATTGTGAATGGCCATAGATTAAAAGTTTATCATAAGCCACTCTCAAAAGAGGATTTTGTCAAAATGTTTCAAGAAAGTTCTGCAATCAGGCTGGTAGAGAAGAATTCTTCTTCTCCACTAGCCTAGCTTTTGTTCTTTTCAGTTAAAAATAAAAAAAAATAAAAAAAATTGGTATAAGCCTGAAAACCAATCACTGATTGGCAGTCTTATACAGAAAATATAGGGTGAAAATCAGGAACACCTGACACTCTATATTTTCCAAAAAAATCTCTCTTTCATTTCACAAGCCTTGTGACCACCCACTCCATTTCATTCCATTTCATTCTATTTCATTTCACTTCATTTCACCCCATTCCACTTCATTTTATCCATTTCATTCCATTCCATCAATAAAAATCTTTTTGATGACCATTTCCATCTGGTCATTTGTCATCTGTTCATTTCCATTCATCCAAGTAATAGTTGTGTCAGTTTCCGCAGCTGACTCCAGTTTCCGCAGCCAGAAGCAGATTCCGCAGCTACTACTCTGTTTTCAAAAAGAATGTACAGTCAGATGTTATTTCCATAATCATGAAATAAAATGCAGGTGAGAGGATCAAAAATGAAGACATGGAGCATTCAAGACACCAATGAAGAGCAATTAGTTGAAGACCAAAGGAAAAAGGAAAAGATTCCAAAGGTATGAATAAAATTCATTTCAAATAGCATTGAAAAACACATGTTTATATAGTTATGAACCATGAGCTCTATCCATTATGTGCAATGATTATTGATAATTCCGTAACCTTTCATGATCTCCATACTATCCTCTCGCATTCATTCCCAAACGGTTCCATCATTAAACCCCCGATTTTCACTCATGATCCAATATCCCACCGGTGACAATGAGACGTATTTGATTTGACCAAGGACTCTTACAGCCGCATAAATCCATAACCGTTGATTGAAACGTGTTCACATTTATTTCGCAGCCACCAAATTTCAAAACGCTGCCGAATGTGTTATACTCTGTCAATTTCACAGCCGTATCTCTGTTATGCTCATGAAACCCTTTTCTATTCTATCTCACTCCATTCCGTTCATTGTGCTCATTTCCACTCTCGGATATCTACCCACAGTCTCACTCCATTCCGTTCATTGTGCTCATTCCCATTCTATAATATATTCCCACAGTCATTGAGCTCATTTCTGTGCATTCAGCCGTTCTATTTCCATTTGAATCCTCCACGCAGGAAAGTCTTTGAAGAGCAGAAAGAAAAAATGGGTAAATTGCTAAGAGCAGAACCGGAAGGACCGAAGTTCATGGAGGGATATCCACAAGTAAGGGATGTATTGAAGAAAGCAAATTGGCTGCGGTTTATCCAGAAATTCAGAGGGTATCATAAAGAAGTGACGAAGGCATTCGCAAGGTCGTTTAATGGCTTGGAAGTAGAGATTGGAGACCTTAAGTTTGCGGTCAATGAAGCATCTATAGCAACAGCCACGGAACTTCTTCAGGAGGGTGAGCGTTGGTTTAAGAATAAAAGTATCAGTGATGAAGCATGGAGAACAATCTTACGAAACCAAGGTATGGACATAACTGTTTTTAAAAGAGGAATTCCTATGCATGCATTGAAAGAGGAATGGGCTACTTTGTTGCTAGTTGTTCAGAAATTCATTACATGTGAAGGCCGTTTTGGGTCCATGTACATGTACCATACCAGGTTACTGATGAATTTTCTAGATAATCAAGCTCTCAATCTCCCATATTTTCTGTTAAATAGCTTGAAGAAAATGTCCGTGACTGTTCAGAAACATTTAGGAGATGTAGAACCTCATCTATATCACCACGGCCTTATAAAAATTTTGATTGAAAAGGAGTTAAAGGAAAAGAAAGACACATGGGAACAATTTATGGTTAGAAATTTCTTTGAGGAACCTCAGGAAATTCCTGAAGGTAGCACAACAAGAAGAAGTAGGAGAAAAAGAACAATTGATGAAATCCAAAATACTCCTACTACTGCAATTGAAAGAACTGATAGGGAAGAAAGACTATCAAAGAGGAAGAAGAAAGAAATCAAGGGTAAGAAGCCAATAACACCAAAAGAAAGAAAAACTATTGAGGCTATACATAAAACTCCTTCTTCTGAAGAAGAAGATAATAAAGTGTTATCTGAAAGACTAGTTTATCTTCAAAAATAGTCCTCTATGGCCAAGAAGACAGAGAAAGGAAAACAAAAACAAAAGGATAGTGCACCACAGCGTGTGAGAAGAAGCAGCAGACTTAAGGGGAAATTGAGGAAAACGCAAATGAAGGGTCCTCATTTCATTGATCTGGGAGAGGAAACATCTGAACAGTCCCCAGCTGACCATAGTCCATCTCAGTCAGTTAGTGAACCTGGTTCATTTCATTCCCAATCAGACATTGAACATACTCCATCCCATTCTCAGCAAGATATTGATGTGAGCCCTTCTCAACCAGATTATTCTCCTTCACGGCATTTTGGGGATAGCCCAATAAAAATGACACCTGAAATAGACCCCAAGCAGCAGGAAGTATATGACTATATAGAATATTTGGAAAAGGCAGCTACAGGTCCCAGTACTTCGTCTATCCAGCCTCATACAGTACAGGATGATTTAGTCCAATCACTGAAACAAGAAATCTTTGAGCTAGAGCTTTTGAATAAACATATCAAAAATGAAAATGAGACATTGAAAGAACAAGGCAAACTGGACAAAATCATCCATGATAATGCCATGCTACATCTGGGAATTTGGCAGAAGAAGAACAAGAAATTGAAAAGGAAATGCCAGAAGTTGAGCAGAGCACTGGTTAATATCAAATTTAGGTGCTTAATGAAGAAACCCAGAATGTTGGCAGCACCAAGGAAGAGGAGGAGAGGATTGGATGTGTTGGCTGAAGTGTCAAGGAACATGAATTAAAGAGAGATTATCAAAATTTTGGTTGCATGAGGACATGCAACACCTTCACAGTGGGGGTATGTTGAGTCTCAAATATGCATCTTTTCCATACACTTTTCTATACCTTTTTCACTCACCTGAACCTCCCAAGTTGTCAATATCATTTGCAAAAGAGCATCTAACATGGTTTTTAATTATATTTTTTTGTTTGCTATTTGATTTAGATTTTGTTCATTCAGCTGCGGAATCTTGCCACTTTCCACAGCTGCTGCAACTTTCCGCAGCTATTTTGTGAAACTCTATGCTACAGGTGTCTACAAGGAAAACGAGCCACATGGGCAGGTCAAGAATGATGTGGACATGGTTCGTGTCCTATTGGTTCAAGCAAACTCATCTAAAGAAGCCGCGGTCAAAGGCGTCCACATGGAAGTCAACCATAGAGTCTTACGGTGACAGGACTTTGTTCCGTGTCACGTAAAGGTTCATATGGCCGTTTCTGAGCTTGCGGAGGACAAGTCGACATCTGTACATGGCTCCATAGTCGAATTCAAGCATCCACTCCTCATAGATTTACTTTCCAACACGGCCATGATCCTAGATCCGTGGACGTAATGGTCTACGTGTTCTCCACCAGCATAAACTTTAGGAGACAGTTATATTTCTTTTGTTATATATAACGCGTTTGCATACGCATATAGAGTTAGTCTCGATTAGTCTCTATTAATTTTATTAAGTCTGCCCTGTAATGTAATTACGCTGCCTTAGTGCCGTAATACTACCTTACTGTTATGACTACATTTTAATATAAGAAGACTCTGTTTTCCAACTTAATTCGTACTTGAAGATTGTTTCCAAGGCTGGTGTAGAGGGCCCCTGCTCAGCTAAGGTTTTGTGCATTAGTGTATAGTTCTTATTTCATTTCTTTAAAGCTCATTGTGCCATAATCCATTCACATGTTTATACATTTCATTTTTTTCATTTCTGTTTATAAACTTTCCTGCTTTCCATTTCACTTCTGTCTTTCATGTTTTATGTTGTTAATCACTGATCAGTGTTCTTGTTTCAGGTTATAGATAGGCAGCCTGAGCATTTTCATAGCTTTTTGACTAATGACATGGAATTAACATTGTTCTTCTGCTAATGTTTTTTTCTTAGTTTCTGTTTCATTTCAGTATTGCTTTGTTTAACTCAGTTTTGCTTATTTGTTTCAGTAGTTAAATTTAGATATATTAAACTGCTCATAGCATCTTCAATTGCCTCCGAAAGCCACAGCTGGACTGATGGTGAGGGATTGTATTATGAAATGTGTAGTTTAGTATAAGTTTCCTTTCTGCAAATTTAGATATATTAAACTGCTCATAGCATCCTCAGTTGCCTCCGAAAGCCACAGTTGGACTGATGGTGAGGGATTGTATTATGAATTGTGTAGTTTAGTATTAGTTTTCCTTCTGCAAATTTAAATATATTAAACTGCTCATAACGTCTTCAGTTGCCTCCGAAAGCCACAGCTGGACTGATGGTGAGGGATTGTATTATGAAGTGTGTAGTTTAGTATTAGTTTCCTTTATGCAAGTTAGAAATGCTAAATTGTGCATGACATCTTCAGTTACCTCCGAAAGCCACATCTGGACTGATGGTGAGGGATTGAATTATGAATGTATGGTTTGATATTAGTTTACTTTCTGCAAGTTAGATATCAGTTACTCAAGTTGTTTATGGTTACTTCCGAAACTCATAGCTGGACTAATGATGAAGGATCAGAAGATAAATTGATGTAATCTGATTTAGATTTACTTTGTTGCAATTTTGAATTTCTTTAAGCATAGTTTCTTTTTGTTTAGACAGCAGCAAGAATAGTTTAGTTTCATGCTCACTAGTTCCCTGTTTTTGATTTATTAGACTTAAAACATCTTTTCATTTCAGCAGTACATTTTCATTTCCTTTCAAGTTTTGTCATTGGAAATTTCAAATTCCTTTTTAAGTTTCAAGTTGGTAAATCATTATAGGGGATATCATTTCCTTGAACAAATATAACCATACTTGTTCTTATTTTAGAATTTCCATTTCACTTTAGAAAACCAAAAACGACAAAAAGTTAAGAAATAGGTTATCTTGCACATATAGTGCGCCGCACTTCATCAGCTTACGATTCCCGGATTGACAAATTAAATGCAGCAATTTAGGATACACTAAATTGACCAAACAGAGTCCGTGGCCAAACTGTTTCCCAACTAAAAAAATTGTTTTGAGGAAGTATAAATACACCTCATGGGGAAGGCCTAAGGGAGGAGAGAGAAAGGAATTGATACTATAGCATGTTATAGCCCAGATCAAGTCTGATTATCCCTATGCATCCTGCACTTCCCAGGTTCAAAAAACCCTTCTTTCCTTCTTTGATATGTTCACCTACTTTATGTGACATCTTTGTGCACCTTTTATGGAAGAAGATTGTTGAGGCTTAGGCTTGATGGATCCGAAGGACAATTTCGATTGGAGCCGTGGCTGATTTCACGTGATATTTCTCCACATATTTTATATACATCAATAACGAATCTATGTACCATTCCTGATGTCATGATATTATATGCTTTTTATACATGTTAATGATCTCCTAATTGTTAATTTCATGTTATCTTCTATATGCCTGTATGATCTAACCCACTGAAATTTAGGATATATATGTTGTAAAATTAGTCTATGTGAATTTTCTTGAGTGATTTGCAGGTATTGAAGTACGTGGAGAAGCAGAGGGTTTTCACCTTGTTGGAACGACCGCAAGCGGGTAAGGTCATCTCTCCCAAGTTTAGTAGTTTAGGCATTAGGACCTTTAGTTTGATTGCTTCTTGGTGTTGTATGCCTTCCGCTCTGGTAGGTCCCTCAACCCAAACCTTAGGGTAGTTTCACCCACAACAGAATTGGAAACTACACTCGGTATTACATCCATGTAATTCATACTTTAGGTTGTTTTCTATGGATTTTGGGTTCCCTGATTGATCTCATCACTTTCCCAGTCTTATTGGTTCTTTATCCATCCAGGCAAAAGTCCTGATCTTTTGGATCGGGCTTGGATTTTTTTTTTTTCCTTGCTACCATTTTTATATGCAAATTTAAGTGCACACAGTTGCGTATACAGCCATTATGGTCCAAATAAACATGAGTATACGTGATTTTCCTTAGACACAAACGCGTATGCACACACGTTGTACATTGCCAACCTCGTATGGCCAGTTTCAAATGGAAATTTGATTTTTGTAGTCCTGTAAGGTCCTTTTTCCTATTCTCAATCACTGTTCTAGAACCTTTGATGTGTTTGGATAGTGTTTCTGTCTATCGTGTGTCAATTTCTCTCTTTATTGCTTGAAAACCTAATCAACTTAGGGTTTTCCTTGCTTGGTGAAGTTTCAGTTTTGGTTGTTGCACCGGAACTTCTTTCTGAGGTTCTTGGTTGTTCTAACATTTTAGAATAGTGAGTTTCTGTTGGTTTTCTCATGCTTGGCCTTGTCATTGCTTCACTTTTTGGTTTTTGGCTTGCTGGCTTGTTTGGTTTTCTTGGTTTCTTGAGATCAGCTTTTTTGGAAAATCTTGAAGTTGTTTTCTTACTTTCTTGAAGTTTCTGTGATTGATGGAGTTTTACAATGTTGTTTCAATTCATTTTCTTGAGTTAGTTACTTCATTCCATTTATTGAGTCCCATCATGAAAGTGAGATGGTTGAATTAAGGAATTTGGAGTTGCTTGTTGGCTCAATTTGCTGATTTGAACTCTTTGGTAGTTTGTGGTTTTCTCAAAGAGATTTTGTTGCTTCCTTAAAAATTAAAAGGCTAACAAAACATTGGTTTTTTCCTTTTATTTCTCTTTTGGTTTTTGTTTTATGGTTTTCATCATTTTTCGAGCAAGTTTGTAGTTTTTTATTTTGGTTCGGATTGCTTGGTTTTGAGAGAAGTTCTTGAGTGGACCTGTCTCTTCTTGTATCAAGTATTTTTTGGCATTTGTCTACAAGGACGTTCTTTTTTGGGATTGTCTTTTATTTTGTGTCAAAGTGATCAGACTTGTCTTGTTGAGAAACTCATTTTCTTACCTTTTTAAGTAGTCCTAGAATTTGCATTTGTCATTGGTAGTTTTTCATTAATATAGTTTCACCATTAAGAATATCTAGTGCTTTGATATTTTTTTAGTGTGTGAGCGTGATCTTGAAAATAAAATAAAAATTTCTTGATTTTATTAGTTGTTTCGTAGAACCTAAGTAGAAATCTCTTTCATCGAAGAAAAAGTTGCATATGCATGTAGCAGGTTTCTACTGATTTCTCTTTTGTGTCAAAACATCATAAGTTGTATTCTCCTTTTACCCCTGACTTAAAAAGAACATCAATTAAAATCAAGAGTGTAATTTAAAATGAACTAGAATTTTTGAGTTTTCATTAATATACACCAACTATTCTAGGTCATAGGGCCTTGGAATAGGTGAATGGAGAGTTAATTCTCCAAGGCCACTCAAAATTTCAAACATATAATTTGATTAATGGGTGAAATCCAGCCTCGTTAAGTAGACCAGGAAAGATCTCCTCCAGAGAGTCAAGATCGAGGGCAAGTGAAGGTAGAGAAGAGAGATACCCCCTCTTCTATTTGATCGATTCTAAACAAAGACCGTTCCGCCCTGTTGCTGATATGAACTAGGATACATGGTTGTTATTCCTAGGTACCATATAGGTGACTGCGGGGGGGAATACCCGTGGTGCCTGAGGCATAAATTGAATCACTCTCATTTGTACTTCTAGAGGGTGCCCTTGCAAATCTTAGGTACTTGCACCGACAAAGGATTTTCTTAAGAGTTCAGCGTAATTGTTTATGCTACCTTCGCTAGTAGGCCTGTGGTGTAATTACCCCAGACTATTCTCAGAAGGTCCTTATTTTCGTTTTCTTGTATTTTGGTGTCCGGTCCTAATAACCTAGAGCAGAAATACCTGAGGGTTACTTGATTTTTGAACCTTAGGGACATTTTTGTAGAGAGTGCTCTTTTCTCCTAGATTGCCATAGCTTTGTAATATTTTGAGTCTACATAAAATATCATAATTATTAAAAGTGGCTAACCATTCGGTTCATGGATCAAGGAGGCTTTGTGGGCTTTCTCCTGTGAGTGTCGAGCCTTCTTCAAGAAGACGTAGGAGAAATTTTGCTGGTTATTTCCAACCAGTAATTGCAAACGCATTAGAGAGTGATCCTCCACTTGGGGCTAGTATTTTTGAGGGTATTCCTAGTGCTAGTCGTGATTTAGAGAGGAGTACTATACTCCTTTCTTGAGTCCTTTTTCTGTTAGAAGAAGTTGAGGTTGAAGAAATTCTTGAACCTCCATTTTCTCCTTCCTCTCCTCTTCTTACTAGTTTTCTGGACGTTTTATTGTACGTTGGGCCTCTGTCTCACAGACTGGCTGGCCCTCATATTTCTCCTTCTTTTATTTCATTGGCCACAACTAGGAGCACAACTTTTGCTATGATTACTTCGAGTGTGTATACTCCTCTTTTGGCTGAGGGAGGAGGTACCATTTATATCTTGACCGTCACTCCCAGTTCTGCAATTTTTGGCTCTATCTCCATCCCGTCTACAAGTGGGGGCACCCAAGATTTTTCTTCCCATTTTGGTCCCTTTTCTTTTGGGATGCATTCTAGTGCAATTCCTTCAGTTCCTCTCATTGTCGCTTCTGCTATCTCAACACCCATGTATTATATGGCTAGTGGGTCAACTTATTTTCAGGTTTTCCCCTTCGAAAGTGGTCATATCCCTCATTTGAACCCTTCCATATGTTCTTTTCCTTTCTCCACTCAAGGTCAAGGTTTTAATCCTTTTAAAGGCTGGAACCCTGCTTTCACTCCGTTGGGAATTGGGAATCATTTTTTGTATGGTCAGCAGGGGTGTAGAAATTTATTAATACTGATAGTACTACCATATCCTCCTCATCTAACAAATTAATCTTATGTTAAATACAGAACCCTTCCACTTAATTCATTGCGAAAATTAAATCTCCAATTGAAAAACTCATGTGAAGAAAATAAATCGCACATAAAACAAAGTTGTTTAATGGGAAATATTAAATCTAAAAACCCCAAATATCATATATTATGTATATCAATGGAATCATGTAATAATATGATACAAAGCTTAGTATATCAAGCTCTCAGTACAATCAACAATCATTACACAGTGTCATGCAGAAATTTTCATATATATGCACCAATTTCTGGTCTCTTGACAGTCTGCCTCCACTGCACAATCCCTGCTGAAGAAAACCCCTGAATGAATTCGAATTGGCCTTTCCTTGATTGCGAAATCCTCATTGGAATTTCCAATGTGTGTCGGAAGCATTGGATGCATCACTATAGTCACAACAGATAGTCCATCTCACCCTTTCACCTATCTCTCCACTGGGTCTCCACTGGAACTGACATGCAAGTAGTTAATTGTTGCATTTGTTCAGTTTTAGGTGAGTCTCTAGTTATGAATTAATTAAATAATTAATTCACTAAACTCTCACTAGTCAGTTAGACTAGATACAACTAGCTCAACTGAGTTTAACTCACTTAACTGAGTTAAACTAAATAAAAACTCTTGTAACTACTCTTCCAACTCTTTCATAACTTTTCCACTTCAGTTCTAATTGAGTCCTCCATGCATGAGTCACCAACCACCGAAGGAATTGTTTAATTCCTTCAACCCATTTATTTGCGAAATCTATTCACTGAAATAAAGTGCTCCAAGAGAATAAGTTGATATTTATTGTCAGATTATTATTAAGGGCTAATAATAATCGACATGCATCTATTTTTAGATTGACGATCTATAAATAGACTTCACCCAATATTCTAAAAACAGAATTTCATGTATTTTTCACATTTGATCAACCATCTACAAATAAAATCCTGCAACTTATAGAATTTTCTCACCATGTCTAAAAATAGACATGCACCTAAAAATAGTTTGCGGGCCCCACTTAGTGAAGGTGCTTACTTTTCACTAAGCTTGTCATATTTTTGAATCTCAAAACTCACTCTCAACAAGATAGGGATTATCCTTCACCCTGATCATGCTTCTATGGTATTCGAATTTTCTCCTGCTAAGTGCCTTCGTCAGAATATCTGCATCTTGACCTTCCGTAGGATTGTACTGAAGCAACATGATCTTTCGCTACACAAAATCTCTGATATGGTGATACCATATATCAATATGTTTAGATCTCTAATGAAACACAAGATTAATCGAGAGTTTAATGCAACTCAGATTCTCACAATGTATCACTATAGGATATAAATGAGAACAGAACAAACCGACCATGATCTTCCTCATCCAGATAGCCTCACATTCATCTTGACTTTCTGCCATGTATTCTGCTTCAGCTGAACTAAGTGACACGGATCTTTGTTTCCTGCTGTACCAAGAAACTGTTGTAGATCCGATACTGAAAACCCCTCCTGATGTGCTCTTTCTGTCCGTTGGTTTTCCTGCCCAATCTGCATCCGTGAAGCCATGCAACTTCACCTCATCCGTCTGTCTATACCATAAGCCATACTCAGATGTGCCCCTGAGATACCTCAGAACATGCTTTCTTGCCTTCCAAAAGAGCTTGGTAGGCTTAACCATTGCTTGACTAAGCTGGTTCACCGCATAGCATATGTCCGGTCTTGTATTAGCTAAATACATGAGTGAACCCATCAACTGTCAATAAACAGTGGCATGCACTAACTCTGTCGATGTAGCATCCTCTTTCCTCCAATTTCCTAAAAGAGGAGTATCCATGGATTTGTAGCCCTCCACGTGAAACTTACCAAGTATCTACCGAGCATACTTTCCTTGAGACACAAACAGTTCCTTCTCGCTGCCATATTTCCAATCCAAGGAAATAATGAAGGAGGCCCAAATCCTTCATCTCAAACTCCTTTGCAAGATCTTCCTTGCATGAGTGTATCAATTTCTCATCACCCGTTAGTATTAAATCATCAACATAAAGAACAATGATTAAAAGCTTACCCTCCACCACAATTTGGTACCTCACTCTTGGTGAAGCGAAGTCCAGTGAAATAGCTGTTGAGTTGTGTGTACCAAGAACGTGCTGCTTGTTTCAACCCATACAACGCTCTTTTGAGTCTCCACACATGTGACTCACCGATAAATATCTCAAATCCATCAGGCTGCTCAATGTACACTTCTTCCTCAATGATCCCATTAATGAACACAGTCTTCAAATCCATCTGATAAATGTAACAACCCATCTACGCTGAGAGAGCAAGGATGGTCCTTATGGAAGAATATTGTGCGACATGTGCAACGGTTTCTTCATAATCAATCCCCTCGAACTGTGAGAAGCCTCGGGAAAAAAATATTGCCTTATACTTCTTGACGATCCCATCAGTAGCTTGCTTTACCTTGTAGATCCATCTTGAACCTACCACTGATTTACCCACCGACCTTGGAACAATCTCCGAAACATTGTTTCTGACAATGGAGTCACACTCCTCCACCATGGCATCTACCCATGTGGGCTCCTACACCACTTCTTCAAAATAAGATGGCTTTGTCATAATACACTTGCTCATAAGAGCCATGTCTCTAGTAAATCGGTCAGGTGATTGTCTCTGTATGTGTTGTGATGTGGGGACTCCTACATCCTGTGCCACATCAAGCTTCAGTCTCTCAGCTTCTGTGGTATGCTTTCTGCTTGTTCTGATGTTTGGTTCTGCATGAGTGGAATTCTCCACTCCATGAATCTCCTCCTATGGCTAATCCACATCTAGAGGCTCATCTATGGGAACAAATAGCTCCTCCTTTGCATGCAAGTGTAGCTCCCTCTCAAGCAACAACTTCATGGCTTTCACCTCATTGAATTTTATATCATGTCACACCATAGTCATTCAACTGTTTTGCAAATACAAATGATAATTATGGGATGTTTCTGTGTACCCCACAAATATCCCAACTTCTGCAATCGGCTCCAGCTTCTTCCTAGCGTCCTTTGTCACATGAATGTAAACAAATGAGTCAAAAATCTTCAAATGAGAAATATCAAGCTTCTTACCAGTAAAATCTTCTTCAGGTGTACTCATGCCAAGTACTCTATGAGGACAATGGTTTTGCACATAAACTAGAGTGTTGCATGCTTCTTCCCACAAGTGCATCGGTAGGCCCTGGTCATGCAACATAGCTTGTGTAACAACCACGAGTGTTGCGTTCTTCCTCTCCGCGACCCCATTCTACTATGGGTTATGAGGTGCTATGAGTTCTCTTTGAATTCCTTCTTTGCTACAGAAATATTTGAATTCGTTCGAGATATATTCACCACCATTATTGCTCCGCAGAGCCTTCACTTGCTTCCTCGACTCCTTCTCCACCAATGCTTTAAACTCACATAACTTTGAGAATGTTTCGTTCTTCTTCTGCATGAAGAAAATCCAGCATCTACGAGAATAATGTAATATCCCAAATGGAAATAAATAGAAATACAAGCACATAAACAATACATGCAGTAGCTAGAGACAAATTATAAGGAAAACAAACAATATGGAGAACGCTGAGCCATTTTATTAAATCTAAGAAATGGAAATGAGTACAGAGGTGATCAGAATGATGGCACCTCGGCTTGCACTAGGCAAGCATAGAAAGACTCTTAGGAAATGACCCAGAATGGCTGCTCCTTCTGGACTGCGTTATCTCCAAAGCTGCTGCTACTGCTACTATGTTGTTGTTATTGCTGGAATGAACTGAATCTTTGGGGCTGCTCCCCACCTCGGAAAATTCTGAAAATTAGAGACTGGCCTTTACTCCCAAAACCCAGAAAAACCTAGAAATATTTTCAGAAATGGCTAACCCCGAAAATGGCTCCTTGAGGCACTACCATATTCCTCAAGGATGGATGCTCGCTCTGAATGATATGCTCCAAATAATGGCCCCTGACTCCACCAAAATTTTGGAATAGGTAAGGGCTGGTCCCTTACCCACTATCCCAGGCTAAATCCACCAACAAATCCCCAATCCGGAACCACCTCCTCTGAAGACTGTGTCCTCCCTCTCACTGATTGCGTTGTCTCTCTGAGTGGATGATCCTTCTGTGGTAGCTGCAACTCTCTCCGGAAAAAAAAAGGGTGAAACTCCTCACCTGAGCAGGGACTCGAAGTCCCCCAGGGCTGAGGTTGGGATCTCCACACGGAGACACCCAATGTGCTAAACAACACTTGCAGACTTTTCTCAACAGCAAAAGCATGCTCAATGTCAAAAGACAAATAACATAGATGCATAATCAGAATGAATGAATAAGGAGTGTCTTCCCCTTTTTATTCTTTGAGAGCCTTTCTCTCACCCAGGCCCCACCAAACTGCATTGTTCTTCTTGGCCCACACTTTCCCTATATCACTGTGCTGTCATGGGCTCACGCTGCCACTTCGTCCTCCTAGGCCCCACGCTGCCAAATAATTATATGCTCAAAAGACTTTAGGGAATGTTTATTTCCTAACTGTAGGTTGCATGTCTCATGACCCACTTTATTAACTAAATTAACTTTAGAAAAGAAAAGCTGGAAAAAATCAATATTACCAATTAGTTGCTGCTAATTGGGAATATTTATGTCCTCCCTGCCAAAACTTGCTTGTCCTCAAGCAATGCCTGAACAAGCCTCCTCTCTTGCTGATGCTCCCCATCGTCACTGCAAAATGTGCCTGGGTCCCAGATGCACCACAAAATATTCCTTGTCCTCTGTATCACCCTGATATGAAGGGATCTCTCAATGCTAGGATCCTAAGCCATCTTATCCAAAATGAAGCTCCACCTGCTCCACCCACCATCCTGCCATGCTAATGAAGTCCCCCACTTCATCAGTGACTTGCTAAAGCCCGATGGAAGATATAGATAATCTCCCCATGTGGTATACAGCTCACCCATAGAGGTTATCGAGCTGTGTAGAGTTGTAATGCTCAATTCCCCTGCTAATCTCGTAGAGGTACCACCATGCTGATGCTATGCTACTCTGATCATGAGATACTCCCTGTCATGCGCAGACTGTATCCCCCTCTCCTGAGACCTAGTGGCAGGAGATCTATGAGAGAAAATCTCATCCGACCCAGGCATCGCCATGATGCCAATACCTACCCCTCCGAATGCAGCTTTGAATCTATGTAGCAACATAGAAAGTCTGTGTTGCCATCCGATGAAGTCCTCCATGTACCCCCATGTGCCAACCCAACAGTGAACTAGATCACTCTTTGTCCTGACTCTCACCATCATGAGACAGAATGGACTATCAATCAACTGAATCTCTGCATCCCATAGTCGGACCTGCTGCACCATAGCTCTGACAACTACGGGAATCCTTCCATGCCTCGTCTCTATTCCCTGCTCGTGACCAATATAGAGGGTCCATATATCATGGGAAAATATGATGCATGCTAACTTGCCCTGTGTCTGCCACTGTGTAGTACCGATAATCACTGGTAGCCATATGTGACAAATAGACACCCCCTGAATGCAATCAATAGATGTATATATGATACTCGCAATTGACTCAAGGTATCTGGATCCCTCCTGTACCTGCCAACCATATCCACTGGGTCTGCCATCCTCCCTCTCGATAATGTGTCGATACATTGTCTGGAGCGCAGATGCATACTGGAATGCTATCTCTTCTATACCCAGTATCCTCTGCTCATGCATGGTCTCGACATGCCCTAAGAAAAGAGTGACACATGTCTCCCTCATGACCCACTCCCCAGGTGTAGGCTCAGCGATGACTGATGTGCCACCTTTTCAGAGGATCATCTCATCCATTAACCTGTGGCTATCAACTAGTGCACCGACCCAGTGCCATCGATAAGAAGTCTCTCCCCTATTGTGCTGAGTGTCATCCAAATATCTTGGGTGAACCTCGCGTACCCCGCTGCTCATGCCCAGAGTGCCAAAGGACAAAAACCGAATTGACTATGTCCATGAGTGATGTAGAAGAGGGTCAAGCACATGAGTCCCCATAGATATCGTCAAGTATCGCTCATTTGTCTCCCCATTAATCCTGGGTGAGCTACCCCCAAAGGTATGCTCGGTGTCCCTGTCTATGAGTCTCCCTGGAGGCAGTACTCTAAGACCCTGTTGTGTAGCATCGTACACCCTCGCATACCACCAATCATCCATGTACTCCTCAACATGCCACTGCACACTAAGGCATACCCCTCTACACTTCTAGATACCCCTTGCTACTGATGTACCACCCTGTACCGTCTCGTGCCTTGTCTGTGTCATGGCACCAGTCACGCCTCGCGTGTTCTCAATGTGACGTAGGACACTCCTACTCCACAATTCAGTGCCACACACTACGATACACCACCATGCAACTCCATGTCCACCGGTAGTCCACTGCTGAATGCTAGATGCTCCCACACATCCTTAGATGTGATGGCCTAGAGGTGTGTCTCTACATGTCGGACCACCCCCAATCAGTATCATCACCTCCATCGTCGCATCGCTATACCCACTGATGAATGGATCATCACTCCAAACCATCCATGAGGGGTCTGAGAAGTGAATCTCCCTATGTGTCAGTAGTGATACCACCACTGCTTGGCTCCGCTGCAACCTCTGTGCCCCACAAAAAGGTGAAGAATCCTTGGCTCCATACAAGGCACCATCTGGTGGCCTGCCAATGCCACCTCCTCCGAGAAGCTCTTGCCAAGGTATGTCTATCACCCTGTGACCCCGCGTACAAGTGTTATACCAAGACAACCTAGGGATCCTGCCCATAAACTGGTTGGCCACTGGCGCTGACCGAAACTCCACTAGCGAATGTGCACGCTCAACTGCTAGGCAAACTCTACCCTCCAAGACATAGTCAACCGACCTGCCTGGGAAACGAAAAGTAGTCCCACCTGGATCCCAATTCCAATTTTGGGTTTCTATATTCCCAGCACCTGGAAACTCCTACTGAACTACACCTGGGTCCACCATTACCTCCATAACCCACTCCACCGGGTACTAACTCAAAATATCTCGCCATCCAACCTCAACATGTGGATGATGCACCTTGTGCAACTCTGATCAACTCATCTCGCTTTCCAAGTCAACGTATGAAATCTGACTAGGTGGCTCCGCCTCTCTCTCTCCAATGGAAATAGGTGACCCAACAATGTTGCTAGCCTCGTCTATGCATGCCTGAAGGGGGCTGCTCTGACACTCCAATGTGCCCTCTAGCTGTACCATTAGGGAATCCAACCGTTCCCCAATGTCGGCCAACTTGGCCGCTAACTTGGTACAAACCACTCTCATGCCCTCTAGCTCCTCGTTCTGTAACAAAATAGCCTCTAGTACTGATGTGGCCTTCCCTTTCAAAACTAGAAGGTCAGCTCAAAGCTGATGACACTATTGTGTGCGACCATCATCCAAGACCTCTGTATCTCCTAGTGCCTCATCAAAGTTGGATACATCTCCTGGAACCTCACCCATCTGCTGCACGCTGCTACCACACGAAGACTCGAACACTACCCTGGTCATCACCTCAATGGATGGCACTACTGGGGTAAGCTCTACTCTCTCTACTAAGATGTCAACCGATATGGTCAAACAAGTCTCCAACATAAATGACCCCTGCGTCATACTGGGTGTATCCACATGCTCCTCATGATCTTGTGTGCCCTCATCCTCCAAGTGAGAGGTGGCCATTTTGATGGCTTCCCCTTCCGTTATTCAGTCAAGATGGAAAGAGGTATCCAGCTTTTCCACCCGTTCCTGAACTGTGCAATCAGGGGATCCATCATACGTGGGAAAAAGTGTCCTCCCAATGGTACGTTGAAACTTTGAACTCTGCGTGCTAGACCCCCCACTGTTCCTTCCTTCTTCATCCTGCTTGAGCTAACATTAATATCTGAAGGGAAAATCCGCTCTGAAGTTTCCCCCATGGACTTCCATTCGCGGAAATAATCTCCCAAGGGTATATGATCATGTCGCCTACCTTTCTCACTCGGTACTGGAGGTAAGAATGTAGGCATCGTGAAACGGGGGGGTGTGTGTGATGCTACCTGTTGTGCTATGGGGTGCTCCTGTAAATGATGACACATGCCTGAGCCCTCTCCAACGTGAAAACCCCTTGGGGTCTCGCATTTTCTAGATTCTATCGTGAACCTTTACCCCATATATTCTATTCGTTTTGACAAATCCTGTACTGAAATAAGGAGGAGTTCCCCGAAATCCTTCCCGGCAGCATGTTCCTCCGCCATTGGTTCTTCTTCCTCTACGTCCACTACCGGAACGTTGTCACCTTCCCCGAAAGTGAGCTCTAACCTTTGTTGTTGGTCTTTATACCTTCTTCCCCTGTAGGTGATGTTTGGTTTTCCTGCTGGTGTCATAGACAATCCGCTCCACAGGCTGAGCCAAGTCTATGACCTTCGATACCACTGTAATTATCCCAAATGGAAATAAACAACAATACAAGCACATAAACAAAGACATGCAACAACTAGAGACAAATCAAAAGGAAAACAAACAATATGGAGAATGTTGAGTCATTTTATTAATTTTGAGAAATGGAAATGAGTACAGAGGTGATCATAATGATGGCACCTCAGCTTGCGCTAGGAAAGTGTAGAAATACTCTTAGGAAATGACCCGGAATGGTTGCTCCCTCTGGATTGCATTATCTCCAAAGCTGCTGCTACTGCTACTATGCTGCTACTATTGTTGTAATGAACTGAATATTTGGGGCTGCTCCCCACCTTGGAAAATTCTGAAAATTCAAGAATGGCCTCTACTCCCAAAACCCAAAAAAAACCAGAAAGCTTTTTAGAAGTGGCTGACCCCCGAAAATGGCTCCTTGAGGCACTACCCTATTCCTTAAGGAGGGATGCTGGCTCTGAATGATATGCTCCAAATAATGGCCCTTGACTCCACCAAAATGCTAGAATAGGGAAGGGTTGGTCCCTTACCCACTATTCCGGGTTGAATCCACCAAAAAATCCCCAATCTGGAACCACCTCCTCTCAAGACTGCGTCCTCCCTCTCACTGATTGCGTTGTCTCTTTGAGTGGATGCTCCTTCTGTGGTAGCTGCAACTCTCTCCAAAAAAACAAGGGTGAAACTCCTCACCTGAGCAGGCACTCAAATTCCCCCAGGGTTGATGTTGGGATCTCCACATGGAGACACCCGATGTGCTGAACAACACTTGCAGAATTTTCTCAATAGCAAAAGCGTGCTCAATGTCAAAAGACAAATAACATAGATGCATAATAAAAATGAATGAATGAAGAGCCTCTTCCACTTTTTATGCTTTGAGAGCCATGCTCTCACCCAGGCCTGACCAAACTGCATTGTTCCTCTTGGCCCACGCTATCCCTCTCTCACTGCGCTGTCATGGGCTAACGCTGCCACTTCGTCCTCCTGGGCCCCACGCTGCCAAATAATTATATGCTCAAGTGACTTTAGGGAATTTTTATTTCCTAACTATAGGTTGCATGTCTCATCACCCACTTTATTAACTAAATTAACTTTAGAAAAGCAAAACTGGAAAAAATTAATATTACCAATTAGCTGCTGCTAATTGGGAATATTACAAATAGTCATAAACAAATATAACATAATACTTGTGTTTTGTTGTTGAAGCAACCGAGAAAGGTCCACACACATCTGTGTGAATTCTCTCTAAGATCACTGAAGCATGATTCTCCTTCTCATGAAAGGTGGTCTTCACAAACTTACCCATAGTACATCCCTTGCACTGATATGACTGTGCAAGAGTACCCTTGGGAAGTCGAGTAGAAATCTGCTGCAAAATCTTCAAGGTGCCATGGTGAAGATTTCCCAATCTCTTGTGCCATAATTCGCCCTCATCCCGGCTCACCACTTCTTCTACTTTGCCCATCATTGCAGTGCAGCCATCTACCTCCAGCTTGTAGAGATTCTTAACTCGAATCCCTATCCTCTTGGTTTGACCCGTTTTTTTATGTCGCAGGATAGCTTTTCCCTCACTAAAAACAACGTCATAACCTCTGTCCTCCAACATAGCAACTGAGGCCAAGTTCTTCTTCAGACCTGGAACACGCATAACATCTTTCAATAGAAATGGTTTACATGACCCCCTCTCAAAGGTAATGGTTCCAATTCTGGTTGCACTATATCTACCATCGTCGCCCATCTCTATATGCATTTGGAGATCCTTCTCCTCCAAGTCACTAAACAACTCCTTGTCTCCCGTCACATGGAAGGAAGCACCACTATCAAGATACCACACCGATCCAATTGCACTTGAAACCAAGCATGCAATCAAAGAGAAATCAAGTTCAAATTGTGAGGCTAAGGCCTCACCCACTGCAGCTCCAGTAGCCTTCTTATTCTTCCTTTTCTGTGGGCAGTTAGTGGCGAGATGCCCATGTTCGTTACAGTGAAAACACTTCACTTTGGAAAAATCCAGCTTATTTCCTTTATCCTCAGATTTTGGATGGGATTTCATCCCCTTCCCTCTCCTTTATTGGGCAGCCAAAACGCAATTATCTTCAACATCATTCTTCAATGAAGAGCCATCCCTGGTATTCCGCCTTATCTCCTCCTGCACAAGATCCGACCAAAGTCACTCCCAATCCGTCAGTTTCTCCTGTCCATTGATAAAGTCTTCATAGCTATTCCAACTCTTCGGAAGCCCAAGGAGAGGCAAGCTCACCAAGTCATCATCCACAACTATAATTCCAGCACTCCCCAGCTCATCCCTACATTGGACAAACTTCGTGAGATATTTTGGAATACTGTCGCCCTTCTCCATTTTAATTTTTCTGAGCTTATCTTTCAGTGCCAACTTCCTATAGTCGTTGCTGATTTGGAAAATATCTGTCAAAGCCTTCCACATTGCAAATGGAGTGGATTTCCCTTGAAGGCTTGACACAATATGGTCTTTCACACCTTCCAACAGAATTCTTCTTGTCTTTGCTACCTTCTTTTGCCATGCATCAAGTAATACAACATTGCTAGAAGTAGGCTTAGGAACATCGCTATCGATGAAATCCTTCAGTCCATTATCTTCAAGCACCACCTCCATCCTATCCCTCGAGGCTATGTAATTCGAGCTACCCTCAAGGGCATACTTCAATCGCAACCCACTGAAAGACATTTCAATGAATACTCAACTGTCGAATCAAGAAATTTCTGAAGCAAATTTGAATTGTCCACCAGCATAATGGATGGTTAATGAAGAGAGCAGAGCACAAGAAGTAAGAAGGGTTATGAAGAGAGAAAATAGAGAACCCTTACACATTAGGGCAAAAATATTCAGCCCTATTGGATTCGTCATCAACCATCTTAAGATAGAAAAGGATCATGCACTTGCAGAAAGGTACCTCCACACACAAGCTCAAGCCATGTCTCACTTTGATGATGTTTATAGGTTGTTGGGAGATGAGTGCATAATGACTAGTCAAAGGAGATGGAATAGCCTCCCTCACAGCCTTAGAAACATGGATTATCACACACCAGAAAAATTGAGAGGTGCCTTAGAAATAGCACCACTATACAAGAGGGCCATGCATGCCAGAAATATTCAGTGGCTTGGTTTGAAGCTCAGTCCACTCTTGTTATTGCGGCTAAGTGATGGAAAATACCAAGATGAGTAGGACAAAGAGTGGGAAGAAGAAGAAAATAATGATGGCTTTTACCCACCTAAAGGGACTCCCACACTTCTTCCTTGGGAAGCCAGAGGGTCCATCATATATTTGAAAGAAATGAAGAAGGAGGACTAAGTTGCTCAGAAGATAAGCAACCATTTGGTAGGGGGGTGATGATGAGCTCCATCATTAGGTACATTTGGAGGGGTTAATTGTCACCTTTTTGCCTTATTAAGTCTCTTTTTGTCACATTTTAATTATATTATGGTCTTATGTTTCTAGTTTAGATGGTGATTAAGGCTTGTCATACTTCGAATGCCTAACATGAGTTAAATGCAGGAAAATCATGAATATATTGCATTTTTTATGAATATTTTGCCATTAAAGCTTGGAGTAGACAACAAGGAGAGATTCTAGGGGTATTTTTCACCTCCTTAACTCCCAAAGGTAGCCAAGGGATCCTCGAGATTCCCTCCAACAGCTCGAAATCAAAGACAACCAAGAAAACTCAAGATCAAGTGCATTAAAGTTACACTTCACTTGCAGTCAAAGTGGACACATCACCTACTTTCTAGGGAGCTGTTTGTAGCTACCCTCTAGGTTAAATAGGGTTGAGAAAGAGGTAATTAGGATTTGAACTTTGAAGGAAGCTAATAGACTCTTAGCTCTTGTAATAGGTTTTTTAGACTTTCATGTTGATGTAATGAGATTGTTTTTTGCAATAAAATGAGTATACATATTGGGCTTCATTGATCTAGTTTCAAAGGGCTAGGCTTAGTCTCTCTTGTGTATTTTGTTAGTGTCATTTTTTGCATACTTCAACCAGGGATCAAAACACATTTTCATGTGAATCTTGGGTGTCCCATTCTGAATAAATTTTTCATCATTCCATTAGGTCATGACATAAATTTTTCCGTTGGTGGTTGTCTTTGTTGAATAAGTTTCTTTCTCCCTCAGAAGATCATATTTGCTGATTCATTCTCATGATTCCTTGAGCATGATAACACCTATGGAAATGCTCTGTTCACTTGGAAATCTTTAAAGTCAAAATCTCATTCAAAGGTCAGGTTAAAAAGAAATCCCATTAGGTCATTAGGGTTTTTCATTTCTCAAGGTCACTCCTTCATTCAGATAAGGTTATCACATATATGAGAGGGACTAAATAAGATCATCATGATGTATTTATTATACTTTCAAAGTTTTATTTTTAGTTTAATGACTTTTATATCAAAATGTCATTTTGATAGAAAAGTAAATTTTGTAATTTATTTCAATTTTTTCAAATGTACTTTTACATTATTATATGTAATAAATCCAATCCCAAAGTTGTCAAAATGAAATTATGTTTAGCCTAAGTGAGAAAAGAGAGCCAAACTCCATGTTGATCAACCTATAGTGCAAAAATTCAGAAAATTAAAAGAGTATCAGTGCCTAAGGAAAAGTGAACATTAAGAAAGTGGGTGATTCAAATTGAAATTTCAAATCCATTAAAGCTATAAAGCCGACCAAGCTTCTAAAAAAAAGTCATAGTTTCCATCTAACCTTCAAGATTTTTTAGCAAGAGAGAAATTCTGACTTTGTTGAGCAGTATGGGCCAAAATTTCAAGGTGATGCGCATTCTCAGGTTGGCGTTGTGCATTTTAAGTGGCGTTGTGAGTTTACCCAGCCGCGCTACTCGTTTTCTTGGAGAAACCAGAGCAATTAACACAGGCGCTGCGTGTTTGAAGATTGGCACTGTGATCTTACCCAGAAACGCTGCGCATTTACATAGTGAAGGTTTTGAAGGATTTCACTGCTTCCATCAAGCTTCGGTTTCCTCATAAATTTCTCCAAGGAGTTTTTTGATCAGTAAGTGGACATAAAACACCTCTCTTTTCACATGTTTGTTGTTCCTTTAAGGAGTTAAAGTGTTATAGCTTATGAAACCCTAGTTTCAGTTCATTATCATTTTTCATACACCATATCTTTGTTCACCTCCCTAAACCCATATCATTCATGAGCATGGTTAATCCCTAGGGTCTTCATTGACCTAGGCTTTCTATTTACACTCATTCCCTTCATTCATTTAAGCTAGCCATCTCATATCCTTCTCCATTCATCTCATCTCAATTTTTACCCTAGGGTTTCCTAAGTCAAAATTAAAATATTTTTGAAGAAGAATATAGAGGTGTTGGTGATGCACAAATACCAAGGAGAAATGACCACAAAGGAGGGAAAATTGATAGAATTGAACCAATAACTACAAGGGAACTAATGGCCTCTCCTCTCGGTGTGTCTTGTTTCAAGCATGTTGGTTGTTTTGAGTTTTGTGAGAGGGTGCAGTAGATTCAATATCACTCTGAGTTGACAAGGTTATTCATCACAAACCTTCATGATAGGCAGGTCACTCTTGCTGGGGTCACTTTTGATATGACCACTAATTCCATTTGAGCTACTACAAAAATCCCTAATTTTGGAGCGAAATGGTTTAAACAAGGAAACCTTGATCTAAGCTATTATGAACCATACCTCAAACCTAGATACAAGGATGATAAGAAGTCAATTTTCCCTTTCTCTCATCTCCTTGACCGATATGTTCCCATGATGAAAATAATCATGAAGTACTTCACTTGTGAGGGTAGGTTTTCTTGACTCTACTCATACCATATCCGACTCCTTATGCACTTCACTAGAGTCATAATGCTTCACATACCTTACTATCTCTTCCACAACATTGACAAGATGGAATTCATTGTGCAAAAGAGGGATTATAATCATCAAATGCAGAGTATTTTCCATCACTCCCTCATCAAGATGATAGTCATGCATCAATTGGAGAAAAAGAATATCCCATGGGACACATTAATTTCAAATTAAGTTTTCACTACCCCACCTAGTCATCATGAGAAAAATCTACGTTCATCATCTTATCCTCCCATATCCACTTCTCGATCTCAGCCTGCTACTCATACATCATCACCTAGTCAGATCCATTCACCTTATGTTGATCCTACTTCTCCGCCTTTCTATAACCCTTCATCATCTCATCATGATACTGAGGCATCAAGTAGTGAGGAGGACATTGAGGTAACTTGGGCTCATGTGACTGATGTTGAGCCATTTCCCAAGACCTATCAGAGAGGCCACAGGCATGTGTTTGCTTCATTAATGAGCAGGAGGACAAACATGAAACTGAGTAGGAGTTTCAGTTAATTGAAATTGATGAGGAGGATGAGGATAGAGTCACTAGTGCAGTGATCAGAAGCAAGGAAGAAAATATTAGTAAGCTTCTAGCTAATCTTGATAGAGCATAGTATGTGATTGACTTTCTTGAGCAGGAAAATCAACAGCTGAAGACCAAGCAGATCATCAGTGAGGTCAGGACCATCAAAGCTAAAAGAGAGGCATGGAAAGCTAAAGCCTTGTTGGAATATACCTTGGGAATATTTGGTGAGATTGATGATGAGGAGGATCAGCCTCCTAGATAGAGACCAAAGACAATAGGGCTTAAGAGAGCTCTAGCCCGTGAAAAACAGAAAGAGGTTGAGTTGGCAGAGAAGCTCACTCCAAGTGAGTTGCTTGCCCTTGAGATTAGTAGAGATAGAGATTCATGGCTTGATAGAGCCAAATTGAACTTGGAGGGCTTTCTGGAGAAGGCCAAGAAGGACAATGGTATTCAGAGGAAGATGGAAAAACACTATGCCATGAGAAACAAAATTTCAAGGGCAAAGCTCAAATGAACCCATGCAAAAATTCAAGCTCTGACCGAGAAAAAGGAGAAGGAGGGGTTAGATATACTTTCTGATGTGTCTCTTCATGCCTCAAACCCTTGATTAGCAAGTAACCTCACAATTTTGGACAAATTTTGGCACATTTGGCACTTTAGTGCAAATTTTGGTTTTTGGGCAATTTTGACAAACAGAAATTCTGCTAAACGCTCAACGCCACTGGAGTTGCGCTCCTTTTTGGGGAATCCAATTACAAAATTTCCACCACTATCATGTTCATAATGATTAGGACATTAACTCTGACAATTTTTAGAATATTTGGAGGAGAATTGGTCCCTCAAAAAGGTAAAAAACCACCAAAATAACATGTTTTTGCCCTTGTTTTTGCCTTGGCGCTGTGTGTTTACTAGTCTTTGGAGAATAGGTTTTTGACAAAGAATATGGACATAATTTTCGAAACTGGAGGCATATTTGGAAACTAGACTCAGAGAGATTTCCAATGAGCTATCATGGAGCTGATTTTGACATCGGGAAGGCCTCTAAAATTTGATTGCAAGACATGCTATTTTTTCTGTCATGGCACTGCGCGTTTACCAGGAAAATGCAGTTTTCATCATCTTCAGCAAAATTTTGAATTTTTGACTTTTTACTTGGGAAAATGAGAAAATTATTGATGTAAATTTTCATGGTGAATGTAAATGTCATGTTATTACTTTCATCTAGGTTATATGCATCAGATAAGTCTTCTAGAGGTCAAATGAATCAGTTTCCTCTCTTTTAGAGGGAAATTGTTGAGTTTTCCTAGTCTTCAGATTCTTGTTTGGGAGTAGGTGAAACTGACCCCTATCTCATGGATTTGATTCCCTGAGTCTAGGGAGAGTGGTTTTGAGGTCTATTTGATGTATTTTTTCAGTCATTGTAATGGTTGGATTCACTTGGAGCTTTGGCATCTAAAGAGACATTTTGTATCAGTTTGGCTTGGACATTAATGAGAAATTTGTAGCTATTTCTTTGGGATCCATGTGGTATGAAGTGTTTGACATAGTTTCTTATTTTTTATCATTTGTATGAATGTCTTGTAGCTCATAAACCATTTTCATGTCTATGATATGCTTAATTTCAAGTTGAAAAGCAGTTTTCATGATTCATGCTCTGTTTTGGGAAATTTAGCATAATTTTCTTATTTTCTTCAGGTTAGGGAGAATTCATTTCATATGCTCTTCCTAAATCCTCACTGGTCTATTCACCTCACCATAATAATCCTTTGAATTTCAAACCTTCTACCTACCTTGCCCCTTAGAACCCCTGCAACAAACTGTATGCAATCAAAATCAAAAACTTGAGCTACTATACGTAGCCTAAAATCTTCTTTCCTTAGTCATCTTAGCCCTGATCTATATGGAGAGAGCCCTCTCCTGGCCTGTTAGGGTTAGCTACTTGGCTAAGCATGGTTTGAGGTTACCTCGGGATTGCTTCCGTCAGCCTAAGGTTCAATGTGAGTGATAACATTTTGGCGACTCTGCTGGGGAGAAAAAGTAAGATTAGATCAACCCCAGTAGTAAATTTTCATTGAAATTCTTAAACTTGTGGATGATAAGTTTAGAATTTATTCAAAGGTTGAACTGAAAAATTTGTAAATTCCATATTTTTTTTTTAAATTGGACATACTGGCTTCCTGAAGGTACACCAGATCCAACCCCAATCCGAATTCTCCTACCATTATTAGTGATCCTCAGAACATTGGAATAAAAGCTAAAGTTGTTGAGACTTCTAGTTCAGTCAGAAATCGATCAGAAGAAAGTTCCATCCCCAAAGCTCATTCATTTTCTGAAGCATTAGAAAACTTACAATATATTGAGTTTGATATAAATTTTGAGAAAATTTTAGCCCGGAGCAAATCTTTGAGTTGGATTGATGAGACACTTGTTGATTCCTCCATTTCCTTCCACAATCCTGTTGAAGATCATTTTTCCCACTCTCAATAAGGGTTTCAATTAGCGTCTCAATTACAAACGCAAATTTTACAAGTTCTTAAAGATCTGCAAAACTATTCTTCGCAAGTAAATTCTTGGGTGATAAGCAAACCTCAGATCTCAGTTTATTCTATTATCACTTCATCTGCTATAACCCAGAATATCCCTTTTCCCCCATCTCCTTCTTCATCTGTTTTTCATACTACACAATCATTGATCAATCCTCCCACATCAGGTATCCAAATCCCTATTATAAACCCTATTATAAATCCTCCACCTCCAATCATCATGGCTGCAAGATATGCCCCCCTTTTTCTCCCTCAGAACAAAGGTGCTATGCCCGTATATTATCAAACTAAAATCCCTTTGTTTGAAAATACTCAGCCTATGACAGCTCAAAAGCACGTAGATAAGATGAATGACTTCTTTGACCTTCATGAAATTGATATATAGGATGTGAAGATGAGACTATTTGCACAAAGTCTGGGAGGAGAAGTGAGAAAATGGTTCAGAGCTCTACTAGCAGCCACTATTGATAATTTAGAAGTTTTGCATCGTCAGTTTGTAGAAAGATGGGAAGAAAAGAAGAATCCCCTTCAAATCCTATATGAATATGAGAACATCAAAATGAATGTTGGTGAGTCTATTCAAGATTATTGTGTGAGATTTAATGCAATGCACAATTCTCTTCCTGCACATATGAAACCACCGGAGGGTATGGTTTTGGTCAAATTTTCGGATGGATTTGATGCTGATATGGCATATCAGTTGCATGAACGTGATCCTACAACTTTAGCAAATATGAAAAATAATGTTGTAAGTGTGGAATCTAATTTGTTGGCTAAGAGAGAAAGGATGAGATCAGAAAAGAGGGTGACTATCAAAGAGGAGACATCTACTTTCCAGGAAAAAATGGATCCATCACTCCGAACTTTGGAGAGAATGGTTGACCAATTATCTATTTCAGAGAGACCTGAACCACAGATCCGGAATCCAAATTTCAGAGGGCAGTAGCCTCAGTTTAGAATCAAACAAAGAGATCAGAAATCACCTGAACAAATAGTACAGCAATAATAGCATATTAGGACCCCGTTGTAGCAGAATTATGTCCAAGGAGTAGAAGAAGAGGAAGATGAAGATCTGGTGGTTGAAAAAAATCATTTCTTTAGAGCAGATGGTTTGCCCATGTTCCTGACTGAAGATGAAGAGTGTACTAAAAATATAGATTCTCCAAAAGATGAAGACTATATCTTGGCAAATGATGATGATTTGGAAATAGAATCATATGATTACCAGCGTGGATATATGAATGCTTTGAGTGAACATCAGAAACAATATTCTCTAAGGAAAAAATATGTACCTATTAATGCCATTCAGAAAAAGAAAGAGTAGTCAAAGAATGATCTTCCTAATAATCAGAGAAAAGGTAAAGAACATGCAGATCAGAATCATAGCAGCATCAACCAGCCATCAACAAGCTCAGCTACTAAAGAGAAAGACACTCCGAAAAAGGATGCAAGGGATCAAAATGATAGAAGAGATCCTGTTGTCAAAGAGGTAGATAAAGTCACAAATTTTAATTTAGAAAATGAAATAGCTAAATTTAAAGCTTCCATTCCTTTGACAGAACTAGTAAAGAATAGTCATTACAAACATCAGGTGTCTAAAATGTGGTTAGTTTATCCTTTTTTAGATATGGTTAATGTTGAAGATGACCACCCCGAGCTTATTTTCAGTCTAGCTATAGATGGTCAATTAGAAGAGAGTGAGGTTCCTCCTTTTTATTTGAGTCTTAGACTGCATGAGTACATACCTCATAATGTTATGCTTAATTATGGTGCTTCTCTCAATTTGATGCCTAAGGCTATTATGGAAAATATGGGCATGGATATCACTCGACCTTATCATTATTTGTATTCATTTGATTCTGGTAGAGTTTGTTGCATTGGTCTCATCAAAGATTTAGTGGTTTCTTTAGACCAAATTCTATCCAAGAATGATTTGATGGATGTGGTGGTGGCTGATATACCACCTCATTTTGGCATGCTACTGTCTAGATCATGGGGAGCTAAACTCAAAGGTACTTTGCAACTTGACTTCTCTTATGATATTATTCCTATTTTCGGGCAATTGAGGAAATTGTATCGGGAAAAGAAAATGAAATATATGATAACTAGTAAGGAGAAGCCTGTCAATCATACAATACAGGCTATACATACAGATATAGAATCTTTTATTTTGTATAATGATGGTGATTTGAATGATGTAAATAATCAGCTAGTAGTAGTAGAAGATGCGCCAGAAGTTTCAGAAAGTTTCAGAGCAAATCTTGATAAAGAGAAAGAAATGGTACCTTCTTCAATGGTACTTTCTTCCAAAAAGCATCTTGAAGAACATAAAATCAGTAAATAATAGAAAGATGAGGTGACTGGCCCAAGTAAATCAGAACCAAAAGTTAAATTTCAGCATCTAGAAGATGAAGAGGGCCTATGGATCATGGATTTTGACAGTGCTTTGGGTAAGGAAGGTACAGGTATTGGTATTTGGATCTGAAGTCTTGTTTGTAAATATGGAGGAATTCCAAGTAATGTTAGAGAATGCTCTTATAAATTGGATTTTGACTATTCTAATAACGAAGCGGAGTATGAAGCATTGATCACAGGTCTCAAAATTTTGAAGAAACTTGGTGCAAAAATAATTTCTCTTTATGGTGATTCTAAGCTTGTCATAAAGCAAGTGAAAGGAGAATATCAAGCAAAGCATCCGTGGATGAGAGCTTATAGAAATGCAGTCTTGGGTGTCTTAAAAATGTTTCCTGAGTATACATTAACTGCAGTACCAATAACTCAGAACATCATTACAGATTCTCTTGCTACTGGAAAGTAATCTCAAAATTCCGATGAACTCCAGTAATAAATTTGAAATTCACGTCAAACATAGACCCAGTGTTCCAGATAATTTAAGGTACTGGAAATTTTTTTGGGATGACAAAGAAATTAATAGCTTTTTGAAGAATGAAGGAAAATTAAAAGATGCTTTTATTGATCATGTTTGTGATGCTGATGATCAAGACATAGAAGCCAATCAGATGAATGTTCTACAACTGAATGACAATATTATTCCTAGAGGTCTGATACCTTTAAAAGAACTGTTCGATCAGGATGATGTGGCCATAAAACCAACATTGACTCCTACAGAAAAGGGTGTGGAAGATGTAACCATTGGAACAACAGACAAGCCCAAGATGGTTAAGTTGTCTAAGACATTGTCTCTTGAGGCGAAATATAAGTACATCAAATTGTTATCTGAATTTTCTGATAATTTTGCAAGGGATTATGCAGATTTGAAGGTCTATGACAATAATATTAGTCAGCACACTATTCCCATCAAGCCGGATCAAAAACCCTTCAGACAAAAATTGAGAAGGATAAACCTAAGATTGTTGCCATCCATCGAGAAAGAGGTAAACCAATTGTACAAATCAGGTATCATTGTGCCAATTAGGCTTTTTTATTGGATTTCAAATTTGATTCCGGTAGGGAAAAAGACCGAAGAGATACAACTGTGCATATATTTCTCGAATTTGAATAAAGTATCTTTAAAGGATAATTTCCCCCTTCCTAAGATGGACCATGTTATACAAAGGGTAGTTGGAGCAGCATGGATCTCACTACTTGACGGTTATTCAAGTTATAATTAGATTTTGGTACATGAAGAAGACCACAGTAAAACTACTTTCACAACACCTTGGGGGACCTTTCAGTATGTTAAAATGCCATTTGGACTCAAGAATGCAGGGGCTACTTTTCAGCGGGCGATGGATATAGCCTTTGCTAATGAGAAATATGTTTTCTTAGTTGTGTATCTAGATGATTTGACAGTGTTTTCTGGTTCTGATGATCAACATTTGTATCATTTGAGAATTATTTTTCAGAAATGCAGGGAGTTCGGAATTTCTATAAGTCTAAAGAAGAGTCTTTTTTCCAAGGAGGGAGGAAAAAATTTTGGTCGCATAATTTCCAAATATGGCATTTGCGTTGATCCTTCCAGAGTAGAAGCCATTCAGAAGATACATTTTCTACAAAACAAAAAGGAGATACAGGCTTTCAATGGTAAGATGAACTTATTATGCATATTTGTTCCTAATTTAGCTAAGCATTTGAGGGAAATGACTAATATGTTGAAGAAGGAAAGTAGTGTAAAATGGACCATTGATGCTATGAAGTCTTTCAAATTGGTAAAGCTAGCTTTAAGCACAGCCCCTATTTTGGTTATTCCAGATTATACTAGTGATTTCATAATATTTTCATTTTCACCCGAGCATACCTTGGCTGCAGTTTTGATGCAAAAGAGAGATTAGGTTGAACAACCTATTGCTTTCTTCAGTCGAGCCATTAGAGATGCTACTCTCTGCTATAAAATTATTGAGAAACAAGCTTTAGCCCTAATCAAAGCCTTGAAATATTTCTGGATCTATATTCTACATCCACATACTATACCCTATGTTCCAAATGCAGTGGTAAAAGAGATTCTCACATAGACTAATCCTGAAGGTTGGAGAGGTAGGTGGATAGCAGCTATGCTAGAGTATTATCTCAAGATTAGGCCTACCAAACTAACCAAGGGGCAGGGCTTAGCCAAGCTGATGGATGAATCCAAATTGCATTCTCTAGACATAAACCTTATTGCAGAAATGTCATATGATGAAGAAGATGGTGCTCTAATACAGGTATCAGAAATGTTTCTCACTTTACCATGGTATTATGATATAGTGTATGTTCTTCAACACTTATGTCCTCCTCCTGGAATGTCAAAAAGTCAGGGTGGGTCTTTGAAATAAAAAATCTGCTAAATACTGCATTCTAGGTATTTCCCTTTATTTGAAAGATCCAAGAGGTGTTCTTTTGAATTGTCTAGTTGAAGATGAGGCTAAGCAGGTAATGGATGACTTCCATAGGGGAGATTGTGGAGGTCATTTTTTTTGGAAAACAACAGCTAACAAAGTGTTGAGAGAAGGGTATTATTGGCCGATTTTATTTTTTGATTTGTACAAAATAGTTACAAACTGTCGTGAATGTCAGGTTTTTCAAGAAAAAGGAATCTCCTTCCTCTTCCATTGAAGTCTATTGTAGTAAATGCTCCTTATGAATAGTGGGGACTTGATTTTGTTGGGGAAATTCATCCCACATCATCAGCACAACACAGATGGATTCTAAAGGCCAATGACTACTTCACCAAGTGGATTGAGGCTATTCCTACAAGGCAAGCTACGGACATGATAATCATTCAATTTTTAGAATCCAATATTTTGTCGCGTTTTGGTTGTCCTCACAAGATTATTAAAGATAATGCTGCAGCATTTAAGTCAAAGAAAATGGTTGAGTTTTTTCACAAGTGTAATATCAGATTGGGCCATTCCACTACATATTATCCACAGGGCAATGGATTAGCTGAGTCCTCTAATAAATCTTTGGTGAATATTATTAAGAAAATGTTGGAGGAGAATAAGAAAAATTGCATAGGAAGCTTACCAATGCTTTGTGCGCAGACCGAGTGAGCACCAATAATTCTATAGGTATGACACCCTTTGAATTAGTTTATGGTATAGATATAGTGTTTCCTACATCACTTGTAGTCCCGGTTATGAGATTATTGCAGGAGGCGGGTAGTGAAGAAGATGATATGCAAAGTCAAATCAATCAAATGATTCATCTTTAGCAAACAAGGGAGGAATTTTCTCAGAATACTTCTAATCTTCAAGAGAAAATAAAGAAGATTTATGATCGCAAGACTAAGGCAGATAAATTTCAGTTGGAGGATGTAGTGCTAAGATGGGATGCAAGAAATGAAGATAAAGGTAAGCACAGGAAGTTTTAAAATATTTGGAAGGGGCCCTACAAGATCTTGGCTTATCGAGGAAAATATTCCTATTTACTGAAAGAAATGAATGGACAGGAATTTTCAGGAGGACCAGTCAATGGTAGGCTCCTGAAAGATTATTATTTCTGATGCAACTTTTGAGAGAATGTTTCACTTTCATTGTAAATACCAGTTTATATTTTCTGCAAGGTTTGGGGCAGAAGATCATCTAGGCTTGGAGCTCGAAGTGAAGGATATAAAGCTTGTTGATTTTCTGTTGTTTTCAAAGTTTTGGAGTTAGTTTTAAGTTAGTTTCAGAGTCATTTTTTGAGTCAGTTCCTAGTCACTTTAAATGGTTTTTGAGTGATTTTAATAATCTGCATTCTTTTGGATTGTTTGACTATATTTACCCAATGGTTAGGCACTTGGTCTACGGTGATTCTGACACCTCCAAGGAGCTTCCATCCCCAATAAGGCCAATGTTAGTGTTATTATTTGCATACTTCCACCAGGGATCAAAACACATTTGCATGTGCATCTTAGGTGTCCCATTCTGAATAAATTTTTCATCATTCCATTAGTTCATGACATAAAATTGTTCTGCTGGTGGTTGTCTTTGTCGAATAAGTTTGTTTCTCCCTCATAAGATCATATTGGCTCACTCATTCTCATGATTCCTTGAGCATGATAACACCTATGGAAATGCTCTGTTCACTTGGAAATATTTAAAGTCAAAATCTCATTCAAAGGTCAGGTTAAAAAGCAGTCCCATTAGGTCATTAAGGTTTTTCATTTCTCACGGTCACTCCTTCATTTAGATAAGGTTAGCATATATATGATAGGGACTAAATAAGATCATTATGATGTATTTATTATACTTTCAAAGTTGTAATTTTATTTTAATGACTTTTATATCAAAATGTCATTTTGATAGAAAAGTCAAATTTGTAATTTATTTTAGTTTTTCCAAATGTAATTTTATATTATTATATGTAATAAATGAAATCCAAAAGCTATAAAAATGAAATTATATTCAGCCTAAGTGATCAAAGAGAGCCAAACTCCATGTTGATCAACCTGCAGCGCCAAAAGTCAGAAAATTAAAAGAGTATTAGTGCCAAAGGAAAAGTGAACATTAGGAAAGTGGGTGATTCAAATTGAAATTTCAAATCCACTAAAGCTATAAAGCCTATCAAGAATCTCAAAAAAAATCATAGTTTCCATCTAACCTTCAAGATTTTTCAGCAAGAGAGAAATTCTAAGTTTTCTGAGCAGTTTGGGACAGAATTTCAAGGCATTGAGTGTTATCAGGATGGCGTTGCGCGTTTACCCAGCCACGCTGCGTGCTTTCCCGGAGAAAACAGAGCAATTAACATAAGCATTGTGCGTTTGAAGATTGGTGCCGCGCGTTCATCCCGACGCTAAAATCTTACCCAGAAACATTGCGTGTTTACACAGTGAAGGTTTTGAAGGATTTCACTACTTCCATCAAGCTCTAGTTTCCTCATAAATTTCTCCAAGGATTTTTTTGATCAGTAAGTGGACATAAAACACCTCTCTTTTCACATGTTTTTTGTTCCTTTAAAGAGTTAAAAGTTTTATAGCTTGTGAAACCCTAGTTTTAGTTCATTGTCATTTTTCATACACCATATCTTTGTTCACCTCCCTAAATCCATATCATTCATGAGCATGGTTAATCCCTAGCGTCTTCATTGACCTAGGCTTTCTATTTACACTCATTCCCTTCATTCATCTAAGCTAGCCATCTCATCTTCTTCTCCCTTCATCTCATTCCAATTTTTACCCTAGGGTTTCCTAAGTCAAAATTCAAAGATGTCTGAAGAAGAAGATAGAGGTGTTGGTGAGGCACAAATAACAAGGAGAAATGCACACAAAGGAGGGAAAATTAATAGATTTGAATCAATAACTACAAGGGAACTCATGGCCTCTCCTCTCACTGTGTCTTGTTTCAAGCATGTTGGTTATTTTGAGTTTTGTGAGAGGGTGCAGCAGATTCAATATCACTCTGAGTTGACAAGGTTATTCATCACAAACCTTCATGATAGGCATGTCACTCTTGCTGGGGTCACTTTTGATATGACCACCAATTCCATTTCAACTGCTACAGAAATCCCTAATGTGGGAGAGAAATGGTTTAAATAAGGAAACCTTGATCTAAGCTATTATGAACCATACCTCAAACCTAGATGCAAGGATGACAAGAAGTCAATTTTCCCTTTCTCTCATCTCCTTGACCGATATGTCCCCATGATGAAAAAAATCATGAAGTACTTCACTTGTGAGGGGAGGTTTTCTTGACTCTACTCATACCATATCCGACTCCTCATGCACTTCACTAGAGCCAGAATGCTTCACATACCTTACTATATCTTTCGCAACATTGACAAGATGGCACTCATTATGAAAAAGAAGGATTATAATCATCAAATGTAGAGTCTTTTCCATCACTCCGTCATCAATATGATAGTCATGCATCAACTGGAGCAAAATAATATCCCATGGGACACATTCATTGCAAATGAATTTTTCACTACCCAACCTAGTCATCATGAGCAGAATCTCCCTTCATCATCTCATCCTCCCATATCCACTTCTCCATCTCAGCCTGCTGCTCATACATAATCACCTAGTTATATCCATTCACCTTATGTTGATCCTACATCTTCACCTTTCTATAACCCTTCATCATCCCATCATGATACTAAGGCATCAAGCAGTGAGGGGGACATTGAGGAAACTTGGGCTCATGTGACTAATGTTGAGTCATTTCCTAATACCTATCAAATAGGCCACAACCATGTGTTTGCTTCACATGGTGTGAAAGGGGCCATGCTTTCTTCATCAACAATATAGGTAGACAAGGGCAAGGAAAAGGCTACAGAGCCTATCATTGACGAGCAAGAGGACAAACATGAAACTTAGCAAGAGTTTCAGTTGATTGAAATTGATGAGGAGGATGAGGATAGAGTCACTAGTGAAGTGATCAGAAGAAAGGAAGAAAATATTAGTGAGCGTCAAGCTAATATTGACAAAGAACAGTCATGTGATTGACTTTCTTGAGTAGGAAAATTAGCAGTTGAAGTCCAAGTAGATCATCAGTGAGGTCGGGACATTCAAAGCTCAAAGAGAGGTAGGGAAAGCTAATGCCTTGTTGGAAGAGACCTCAGGCAGATTTGGTGAGATTGATGATGAGGAGGATCAACCTCCTAGACAGAGACCAAATACAATAGGGCTTAAGAGAGCTCTAGCCCATGAAAAACAGAAAGAGGCTAAGTTGGCAGAGCAGCTCACTCCAAGTGAGCTACTTGCCCTTGAGATTAGTAAAGATAGAGAGTCATGGATTGATAGATCCAACTTGAATTTGGAGGGCTTGTTGGAGAAGGCCAAGAAGGATAATGATATTCATATGAAGATGGAAAAACACTATGCCATGAGAAACAAAATTGTAAGGGCCAAGCTGAAATGAGCCCATGCAAAAATTCGAGCTTTGACCGAAAAAAAGGAGGAGAGGTTAGATATACTTGCTAAGGTGTCTCTTCATGCCTAAAACCCTTGATCTACAAGTAACCTCACAATTTTGGATAAATTTTGGCACATTTGGCACTTTAGTGCAAATTTTGGTTTTTAGGCAATTTTGACAAACAGAAATTCTGCTAAACACGTAGCGCCACTGTCGTTGCGCTCTTTTTTGGGGCATCCAATTGCAAAATGGCCACCAAAATCATGTTCAGAATGATGATTACATTAACTCCAACAATTTTTAGAATATTTGGAGAAAAATTGGTCCCTCAAAAAGAAAAAAAACACCAAACAAACATGTTTCTGCCCTTGTTTTTGCCTTGGCACTACGCATTTACCTATCTTGGGAGAACAGGTTTTTAATAGTGAATATGGACACCATTTTGGAAACTGGAGGTATATTTGGAAATTATACTCTGATATATTTCCAATGAGCTATCATGGAGCTGATTTGGACATCATGAAGGCATCCAAAGGTTGATTTCAAGATAAGCTATTTTTTCTATTTATGGCGCTGCACGTTTACCAGCAAAATGTAGTTTTCATCATCTTCAGCAAAATTTTGACTTTTTGACTTTTTCTTGGGAAAATGAGAAAATTACTGATGTAAATGGTCATGGTGAATGTAAATGTCATTTTTTTACTTTCATCTAGGGTAGATGCATCATATAAGTCTTCTAGAGGTCAAATGAATCAGTTTCCTCTCTTTTAGAGGCAAATTGTTGAGTTTTCCTAGTCTTTAGATTCTTGTTTGGGAGTAGGTGAAACTGATCCCTATCTCATGGATTCGACTCCCTAATTCTATGGAGAGTGGTTTTGAGGTATATTTGATGTATTTTCTCAGTCATTTTAATGGTTGGATTCACTTGGAGCTTTGGCATCTAAAGAGACATTTTGTATCAGTTTGGCTTGGACATTAATGAGAAATTTGCAGCTATTTCTTTGGGATCCATGTGGTATGTAGTGTTTGAAATAGTTTCTTATTTTTTATCATTTGAATGAATGTATTGTATCTCATAGACCATTTTCATGTCTATGATATGCTTAATTTCAAGTTGAAAAGCATAAATCATGATTCATGCTCTGTTTTGGGAAATTTAGCATAATTTGTTTATTTTCTTCAGTTTAGGGATAATTTTTTTAAGATGCTCTTCCTAACTCCGCACCAGTCTATTCACCTCACCATAATCATACTTTAAATGTCAAACCTTCTACCTACCTTGCCCCTCAGAACGCCTGCAAATTTTGACCTAATTTCCTTGCCCTAGCTGTTTAACTCCTCTGGATCCAGCAAACCCTATACAATCAAAATCAAAACCCTGAGCTACTATACCTAGCCTAAAATATTCTTTCCTTAGTCATCTTGGATGTGATCTATATGGAGATAGCCCTCTCGTGGACTAGTAGGGCTAGCTATTTGGCTAAGCGTGGTTTGAGGTTACCTCGGGATGCCTCTCTCAGCCTGAGGTTCAATCTGAGTTATAACATATTCATTCTTTACTTTTATGTAGTTGTAGCTAGTTTTGCTTATGAATTTTTACCTAGTTTGCTTACTTTTCAATTCATTGTTTAAGTTTTCTTCCATTTGTCTTTGATGTATATTAAGCTTGATTACATGTTGGTAGAATAGTTTATAAATTCGGAAATCTATGTCAAGCCTCGCTCTCTCATACATTTCATTAGATCTTGAGGAGGGTATACCTTCTCCACAGTACAAAAATTCTTTTTAGTTTATGACTTCTTGGAATGACTAGTTAGGTTTTTGTAGTTTCATGAACATGTTTAGAATGTTGAGTTAGATTTCCATTTGTAGGCTAAAGTAGGTTCGATTTCCAAATTCAACTCATCTTTTCCATTTCCTTCATCATGAATTTGTCAATATTTGTTGCATGAACAGGTATTTTTCTTGTAGTTTCAAGTATCACAGCAAAGGAGGACTTCACCAGCACCTTCAGCTTCATTTATCACCCTTCATCAACCTTATTTTCCTCAAAATTTCCATTAGCCCTATTTTCATATTTTTCACCTGCACACTGTGAGAAAACCCTAGAGGTGCAAGACAGACTTCTCAAGAGGTTCTTAGCTTGGCCAAGGGGTTGGCCACCTTCCACTCATCCGAAAACACCTTCACTCCACCTTCCCTACGCTTTTCTCACCCATTTTTGGCCTCATATTTCCCTCGGATTATTTCCTGTAGCAATTCAGGACTTTCCTGTAGCGCTACAGAAAACCTACAACAACACTTGCAGTAGCACCAGTGGGACCCTCCTTAAGCCCAGAAACCACCATCTAATTAGTAGATTAAGTTCACATCTAGTGTAATGTTTTTCATTTGTTCAAGTGTTGCTGGACTTATTTCTCTTAGCTGAAATTCTATTTTTGGACCAAAGGCCTCTAGATAATGCAAGAGAGCTAAGCCAGGAGGAGGTCTTATATTTGTTGGCATTGAATAATAAACTTGATTAAATCTAGCAGAAAATTGTTGTATTGTTTCATTTGGATGTATTTTCAATTGATTGTATTCTTCTATGATCATAAAAAGGTTGACTTTGATTATCCATCTATCGATGAAAATTTTGACAAACTGCTGGAAATTTGAGATGCTTGCAATAGGCAGGTTCTTGAACCAACTCTTTACTTTAGTTTGCAAAGAAAGAGCAAAAAGTATGATACTAACATCATCTTCATCAATTTCAAATAGGTCCTGATAATTCTCAAAACCTTAAATATGTTTTTCAGCAGTGATGTTACCATTTTATCCATCAAACATGGGGAGATATTTGTAATAGTTATTAGGGAAATCATGGAGTATAGGAGGTAATATGAGTGGCTTAAATCTATCGGGAACTTTACAAGGTATAGGAATATGTACAGGAATTTTAAGGTCAGTCTTGATTACTTGAGGCTTATCAATCAGAAGATGATCATAAGTTTCAGAATAAAATTGTTCAAAGGAATCATGAGAATTTATATTTACAATCTCCAAAGGAAAGTAGTTAAATACTAGTCTAAGATCTTTTCTAAAATACAATATACATTGAACAACATTTTTAATGAGAAAGAACATGATGTCTTGGATTAGAAACCTAATCTTCCCATGCTATTCTTTCAGGTTCATTCCTCCAGTGGAGTCTTGGATTTGATTTTGAAAATGATTTGAAGTCACCAGGTGGATGATTTTAACCTTTGTGTGTGTGATCATTGTCCACCATCATAGATCAGATCTGAACTTTGATGTATGTTTCTGAAGAAGATGTTCTCCCCAGTGGAGTCGCCAATATTTTATCACTCAGTAATTTCTCAAGGTTAAAGAAAGAAATCATAGAGGTAACCACAAACCTATTTTTTAGATTAGGATATAGCCTTCCTAATGCTCAGAGAGGGCTCTCTCTTAATGATTTAACTTTTTTGTTTTAATTGATTTTAGGCTAGTTAATAAGTAGAGAATTGGTTTGGCTTGATTTTTATTTGTTGATGGAACTACTGACTTAGATGGATAGATGTATGTTTATTTTCCATTGGGAAATGGATTAAATGTATCAATAAAACAAGACAGAGGAAAATTATAAAAGTAGTGTTACAGGGCAAGGTAGCTGAGCAAAATCAGATCTTTAAGGCTGAAAGGTGAAGTGATTTTCAATCAGGATCAAGGAGCAATTAAGGATTCCTTAAAATGGAAAATGAAGGAAGGTGATAGAGGTCAATCAGGATGGGAGAGAAATTAATGATTCTCAGATCCGGATATCAAAAGAAAACATTAAAATGAATAACAGTTCAGAACATAGTGCACTTAAACAAGTTCTTCAATAAAATTCCTGTTAAAACATTCAAATTTGGAAAACATGTAAGTTTATGAAATACTTAAGAAATGAACAAGAAAAATTGAAATATAATTCACTGAAGTAGCTCAACACAAGAATCCTATAAAGAAATGCCTTTATTACTATCCTGACTGTCAACTTGAAAAGGTACAATAAACCCTCTGCTAGTATATCAATTCAGCTATAGAAATGCTCAGGAATCCACACTCAATAATTCGAATGAATCAAGTATTTATAAAAAAATATTACAAAATATCATATCAACTATTTAGGATTTTAATTAAGGAAAGAAAATATCTAGATGCAAAAAGGTAGGGACGCCTTTCTAACTAAATGCCATTTGTCCCTGTTTATTGGATTTGTTTTTTGTTTCTCTGATCTGTTGCTATCTTTTCTCTCACGCTAGCTTTCTCTTTCTTGTTGACTTGTCTTCTGATTTGTCTTTTAATTCTTGGTTTTTTATCTGTCTTTGATTTTATCCGCCTGCTCTGTTTACTCTTTAACTCTGTGAATTCTTTCACCTTACTACTCTGTTACCTTTTCACTTTTTCTTTTTACAGTAAATCTTACTCACTCTTTCATGCTTCTATGTTTTTAGTAAATGTATATTTTACTAAAAATACATTTTTAAACTTTATGTAAGATATGTCCTGGAGAGCACTTTATATGAATCTGATATATTACTGTATATATCTTTTTCTATGCAGGCATTTGAATTCATACCCTGCAAGTCTTGGGGTAAACAGTTTTGAACTAGTATCAATTGTTTATCCAATATTCTATTCTGCTAACGACGTGCAAAATAGAAAAATCGTTAATGAAAACAGGTTTGCAGATATTTGAATGGGTTTCTAAAAATTGGGAAGTTTGTGGAAGGAGTCTTGACTGTGGATGGCTTTAATTTTGGTTGGAAATGGCCTTTTAGTCCTTAATGTCAATTTTGCAAAGGAAAACAATGTAACGGTATTGCAGCTTTTGTTTTGAAATTTTGGTGATCCATGGCATTGACGTAGAGATTTGTCACAATGGCATCTGGGTTTCTCACATTGGTTTATTGCATTGGCGTAGATTGGAAAGGTGGTTTTAACATAGCGCAAGGTGAATAGGCAGTTCATAGCAATGGCGATTTATCACAACAAAAGAGCGAACAGGCAGTTTATCGCATGTCGAGAAGCGGTTTGGTGGTTTGGGATTGGGGAATGCGATAGAATGTGGGATCACCACGTGGCAGGGGCGATGGTTAAAACCACCCATTTCACACCCCCCCCCCCCCTCGTGGCTTTAAACTTTTGAATGCTAAGGAGTGCGAAATGGTTTGGGTACCGTTGGATTTAGTAGCAGAGATCAGATGGTTAAAACTGATTGTGAAATCCTATTTAAATGATGTGTGGTTGGGAAATAAAATATGCGTATTTTTAAATATAATGGGGAGTTAGGATTGTAATGAGGGGGTTGGGTAATACAAAGTTAAGCAATGGGATAAATATAAAAGGGTCGGGATATAATATAACATAAAACTATGGTTAAAATAATATAAAGGGGGTTTGAAATATGATAGTGGAATGTTAGAAATACATTAGGCAAGGGGTTTTAAATTATGTTGGGGAGGGGTTTAAATGAAATTAGCCCAACATATATTAAACAATCAAAACTATGAAAAAGTGGGTTTTTGCAATTTTCATTTGAATAATGTGCAATTAGTAAAGGGGAAGGGATTTTAGTGATGGGGATGGGTTTTTAGCTAGGGAAAGTTTTTTTAGGAAGGGGAAATGGTAAGAATAAGGGGAAAGGGATATTATCAAAAGGGAAAGGGGTTTTCTAACTAGGGAACTGACTCCCAATGGTTAAAATAGGATTTTTAGCAAGGGGGAATGGTTAGAAAGATATTATTAATAAGAGATAAACTAACTGATTCTTTTCATAACTTTTTGAAAGTAATCTACCTACCCTTCATTTATCCTAGCATTTTTATTTCCTTTATTGGGTGCATTTAAGCTTGCTGACACTTTTATTTTCTTTTAATAAGCAAACTAACCTACTTCTAACCTTATAACTTCCAATGGCTTAAATTAAACTAATGAGCTCATTTTATTCTATACCTAACTACTGATCTACCAAGATTAAATGGTTTGGCCAGATCTTATTCACTAACTATCAACATGAAATTTAAAGCATGAACGAATCAAGATTAAATTGCTTGATCTTCATGAATTGTGGAATTTTGGATAAGATGCACACAATATTATTTGCATAAAAGAAAGTATCTAAAAGTAGTGGCATTTGAATTTGCAACACTTTCAGGATATATTTTTATCTATTTTTGTGGGGTTCATATTTTAATCCTTTTTTAATCTTCTTTCTTTTGGTCCTTTAATTGTTCTTTTAGGACATACCCTCTTTTCATTTTTTAATATGGGAGAACATTTGAAAAAATCAAAGGTATGTAAAATATTCCAAGATTTAAAATATCCAATTCAAAATTATGATCCCTATTATTATAGGACCCTAACAGCGGCTTCACTTGGGAATGGAATCTCCTTGTGAGATGTCAAGAACACCGTCGACTAGTGGCTTGATCCATTGGGCCAATCCCAAGCCTACACATGCTTTTTTATATGATCTTTGTGACTGAAAATATCAAACTGATATCATAACCTTTTCTCTAAACTGAAATCTGATCTGAAATGAACTTTATGCTGAAACCAAAATCCAATAAAACTAAAATTCTACCTACTTACTCTAATCAATTTTACAACTGGTGATTAGGTAAAATGAAACAGCTAATGCAACTATTCAATAATTATATACATTGATGTATTTTGTTGCATTTTCTTGTTTTTGATGAAAACTAAAGTTCTACAACCCAACAGAAACTTGTCAACAGATATTAATTTGATAAGGAAATATTTAATTTCCATTGTTGACTCTAGAAACTGTTCAAAAGGATCTTTCAATGTATATGCACTTATGTTCAACTAATCCAAGAAACTGTACATATGTTCTGGATGGCCTCCATGCCATGAAACTAAACTGTTATTTCCCTATAAAATTAACCTATGATTGTCTTAAGATAATTGCAGATTTTCAGACAAACTTTGTGATGATATTACTATTGATGGAAATGTCTATCTGAAGAGACTTTTATTATCTTGATTCTAAAGCTCATAGTTAATTAATGGGGAATGATTCTAACCGCATTCATTATCGAACACATCAGCTATTTGATCATGAAAAACTTGGAAGGATTATTGCAAACTATTACATATGGGTTTCAATGGGACTTCATAGATTTCTACAGGCTACTCATCCTTTGCTTTAGAGATAAAATTTTCTTTTAAAAACTGAAATTATTCAAAACATAGTGGTATAGAACTTTCCTGTGTCATTTGATCAAGTAGTTCAATGGAATTTGATAACTGTAATTTTGCAACTAAAGAATCATTTTTAAGAGTTTCATTGTCTTCTTTGTTGTCAATAATAATACTTAAAGACTGCTGATTTTTTATTGCTTTAAAGTTGTCTCTGATGAATTGAAATGAAGCAAAACAAAGAAGCAAATATCCTTCACTTATTTCCAATTTTTTTGCATTTTCTTCTTCACTTTTATAGCTGATATGCATTGTCTGATCAATGTATTCTAGCTGTTGAAACAGAATTTCCTCATCCCACAAACTAGCTACTAATTGCTCTGTAAAGTTAGCTTGAGTTTAGAGAACATAATTGTCATCATATTGATCATACTTAGGCAAATCATTAAAAGAAGGAATTTCATCAAACATACACATTATATCAGCAGATTTCTCATCTACAAATCCATTTTCTGATCCACAGTAGTTGGGATTAGCAGGAACATGTTTATGGCCAACAATCTATTCTTTTTCTGTAATAAGTGGGTCATGGTGATCTTGAATGAAAAATTCATCTTTCATGGTGATTCTTTGTATTATTTCCTCAAGTTTACTTACCAAAATGTCAAGTTTTACCTCTAATTAGCAGATTAACTTCTACATCTACTGAAATGTTCTGCATTTGTTCAAGTGTTGCTAGATTTCTTTCTCTTAGCTGAAATTATATTTCTGGATCAAAGGCCTCTGGATAATGCAAAAGAGCTGAGCCAGGAGGAGGTCTTATATTTTCTGGCATTGAATAATAAAATTGATTGAATCTGGCAGAAAATTGTTGTATTGTTTAATTTGGATGTCTTTTCAACTTATTGTATTCTTCTATGATCATAAAAAGGTTGACTTTGATTATCCATCTATCAAGGAAAATTTTGACAAACTGTTGGAAATTTGAGATTCTTGCAATAGACAGGTTCTTGAACAAACTCTTTACTTTAGTTTGCAAAGAAAGAGCAAAAAATATGATACTAACATCATCTTCATCAATTTCAAATAGGTCCTGATAATTCTCAAAACCTTGAATACGTTTTTCAGCAGTGGTGTTACCATTGTCTTCATCAAACATGGGGAGATATTTGTAGTAGTTATCAGGGAAATCATGGATTATAGGAGGTAATATGAGTGGCTTGTATCTATCCGAAACTTTACAAGGTATAGGAATATGTACATGAATTGTAAGATCGGTCTTGATTACTTGAGGCTTATCAATCGGAAGATGATCATAAGTTTCAGAATAAAGTTGTTCAAAGGAATCATGAGAATTTATATTTACAATCTCCAAAGGAAAGTAATTAAATACTAGTCTAAGATCTTTTCTAAAATACAATATACATTGAAAAACCTTTTTAATGAGAAAGAACATGATGTCTTGGATTAGAAACCTGATCTTCCCATGTTGTTATTTTAGGTTCATTCCTCCAGTGGAGTCTTGGATTTGATTTTGAAATTGATTTGGAGACTCCAGGTAGATGATTTTAACCTTTTGTGTCTGATCACTATCCACCATCATAGATCAGATCTGAACTTTGATGTATGTTTCTGAAGAATATGTTCTCCCCAGTGGAGTCGCCAATATGTTATCACTCAGTAATTTCTCAAGGCTAAAGAAAGAAATCATTGAGGTAACCACAAACCTACTTTTTAAATTAGGATATAGCCTTCCTAATGCTCAGAGAGGGCTCTCTCTTAATGATTTAACTTTGTTATTTTTATTGATTTTAGGCTAGTTAATAAGTACATAATTGGTTTGGTTTAATTTTGATTTGTTGATGGAATTACTAACTTAGATGGATAAATTTCCGTCTATTTTCCATTGGCCTATGGAGTCAATGTGTTAAGAAAAAAGACAGAGACAAATTATAAAAGTAGTGTTATAGGTCAAGGTAGCTGAGCAAAATCAAATCTTTAAGGCTGAATGGTGAAGTGATTTTCAACCAGGATCAAGGAGCAGTTAAGGATTCCTTAAACCTGATAATGAAGGAAGATGACAAAGTTCAATCCGGATGGGATAGAAATTAAGGATTACCAGATCCAAATATTATAAGAAAACATTGAAATGAATAACATTTCAGAACATAGTGTACTTAAAAAAGTTTTGCAATAAAATTCCTGTTAAAGCATTCAAATTTGGAAAACATGTAAGTTTATGGAATACTTAAGAAATTACCAAGAGCAAATGAAATATACTTCATTGAAGTAGCTCAACATAGGAATCCTGTAAAGAAATTCCTTTATTACTGTCTTGACTGTCAACTTGAAAAGGTACAACAAACCCTCTGGTAGTAGATCAATTCAGCTATAGAAATGTTCAGGAATCCACACTCAATACTTCGAATGGATCAAGTATTTATACAAAAAATATTACAAAATATCATATCAATTGTTTACGATTTTAATTAAGGAAATAAAATATTTGGATGCAAAAAGGTAGTGATTCCTTTCCAACTAAATTCCACTTGTCCCTGTTTATTGGATTTGTTGTTTGTTGCTCTGATCTGTTGCTATCTTTTCTCTCATGCTGGCTTTCTCTTTCTCGTTGACTTGTCTTCTTATTTCTATTTTAATTCTTGGCTTTTTATATGTCTTTTATTTTATCTACCTGCTCTGTTTACTCTTTAACTCTATAAATTCTTTCACCTTACTGCTCTGTTAACTTTTCACTTTTAATTTTTACAGTAAATATTACTCACTCTTTCATGCTTCTATGTTTTTAGTAAAAGTATATTTTACTAAAGTAACATTTTTAAGCATTATGTAGTCCTAGAGAGTGCTTTATATGAATATATTGTATTACAGTATATATCTTTTTCCAATCAAGCATTTAAATTCATAACCTGTGAGTCTTGGAGTATACAGTTTTGAACTAGTATCAACTATTTATCCAAGCATCTGTTCTACTAATGACCTCCAAAATAGAACAATCGTTAATGAAAACAGGTTTGCAGAGATTTGAATGGGTTTCTGCAAACTAGGAAGTCTGTGGAAGGAGTCCTGACTGTGGATGGCTTTAATTTTGGTTGGAAATGGCCTTTTAGTCCTTTATGTCAATTTCGCAGAGGTAAGCAATGTAATAGTATTGCGGATTTTGCTTTGAAATTTTGGTGATCCATGGCATTGACGCAAAGATTTATCACGATGGCATCTGGGTTTTTCACATTGGTTTATTTCTTTGGCACATAGTGGATAGGTGGTTTTAACATAGTGCAAGGTGAACAGGAAGTTCATAGCAATGGTGGTTTATCACAGCAGAAGAGCAGACATGCGGTTTATCGCATGCGCAGAAGTGGTTTGGTGGTTTGGGATTGGGGAATGCGATAGAATGTGGGATCGCCACATGGCAGGGGGCGGTGGATAAAACCACCCACTTCACACCCATTTCTAACATGATAGCGGAATGTTATAAATACATTAGGCGAGGGGTTTAAAATGATGTCGAGGAGGGGTATAAATGAAATTGGCCCGACATATATTAAACGCTCAAAACTATGCAAAAGTGGGTTTTTGCAGGTTTTAATTGAATAATGTGGAATTAGTAAAGGGGAAGGGATTTTAGTGATGGGGATGGGTTTTTGGCTAGGGAAAGGTGTTTTAGGAAGGGGAAATGGTTAGAATAAGGGGAAAGGGATATTAGCAAAATGGAAAAGGGTTTTTTAACTAGGGAAATGACTCCCAATGGTGAAAATAGGATTTTTAACAAGGGGGAATGGTTAGAAAGATATTAGTAATAAGACAGAAACCAACTGATGCTTTTCATAAATTTTTGAAAGTAATCTACCTATGCTTCATTTATCCTAGCATTTTTATTTCCTTTATTGGGCACATTTAAGCTTGTTGGCCCTTTACTAACCTACTTCTAACCTTATAAATTCCAATGGCTTAGATTAAAATTATGAGCTCATTTTATTCTCTACCTAACTACTGATCTGCCAAAATTAAATGGTTTGGCTAGATCTTATTCACTAACTATCAACATAAAATTTAAAGCATGAATAAATCAAGATTAAATTGTTTGATCTCCATGAATTGTGGCATTTTGGACAAGCTTCACACAATATTATTTGCATAAAGTAAAGTAACTAAAAGTAGTGGAATTTGAATGTGCAATAGTTTCAGTATCTATTTTTATCTCTTTTTGTGGGGTTCATATTTTAATCCTTTTTTAATCTTCTTTCTTTTGGTCCTTTGATTGTTCTTTTAGGACATACCCTCTTTTCATTTTTTAATATGGGAGAAAATTTTCAAAAAGCGAAGGTATGTACAATATTCCAAGATTTAAGATAGCAAATTCAAAATTATGATCCTTATTATTATAGGACCCTAACATATAGCACTGTCACCTCCAAGTTTGTATGAACCCGAGGTTGATAAAGTAAAGTAGGGTAGCCTCTGGGAGCTGTAGCATTCTTGGTGCAATACCAGGGCTCACCAAAAACCAGTCCTTCCTTTTATATTATCCAGCAAAATGAAGAGATACAACCTATAATAGATTCGTTGTAATACTTCTCTCTCATACATTCTCCTCTCCCTTTCTTGCTCAAAATACACATAATACAAAATCGCAATACAATTCCCTCATATAAACCGAGGGGTTTCCTTCTAGGGAAAAACACCCTAAATAAACATAACTTCTACCGTCATATTATCCTCCTAATTAACAACCCAAATGACTACGAAATTACAATATTTTACAAGGAAATTTTACATCTATTTTTGTCTTTGGGAGAATTGCCCCTAAACCCTATTTATGGATCCATTTACATCTATTTATGGATCCACTGCTATGCCTTCCTTGGAGAAAACATGTCCTAATGTGCCTTAGTATGAAAGAAACTGAACTTGTTGAGCTTAGCATACAACTGATTCTCCCTTAGGAATGTCAAGGCAGTTGCTAAATGTTCGACATGTTCTTCTTCATTTTTAGAATATACCAATTTATCATCAATGAACAAAATGAAAAACTTGTTCATATAAGGATGCAACACTCTATTCATCAATCACATAAAGGTATTTGGAGCATTAGTAAAACCAAATGGAATTACAACAAACTTATAACCATACCTAGTCTGAAAAGTTGTCTTGTAAATGTCCTCTTCCTTAATGCGTGCCTGATGATATATGGATCTCAGATAAATATTCGAGAACACTATTGCTCCCTTCAACTGATCAAACAAGTCATCAATCCTCGACAATGGATACATGTTCTTGATGGTCACTTTGTTAAACTAGTTGTAATCAATGCATAACCTAAGAGTACCATCCTTCTTCTTCACAAACAATATCGGTGCAGCCCATGGTGATACGCTTGGCCGAATGTATCCTTTGTCAAGTGTTTCCTTTAACTGCAACTTTAGCTCTACTAACTATGGATTTATCATCTTATAAGGTGCCTTTGATGTTGGTGCTACTCATTGTACCAAATCAATAGAAAAGTGTACCTCTCTATGAGGCGGAAAATCTGAAATATCTGCGGGAAATACATCCTGAAACTGCTGCATAACCGAATAATTTCTCAAAAAATTTACATCCTCCACCTCCTTACCTTTGTCATTAGAAATGTGCACTGCAAATAACATACACCCTTTGATGTGACTACACTTGGCCTGCATAGTGGTAACCATTCTCATCGATGTTACTTTATTCTTACCCTGTAAGATTCTTTGCTCCCCATTTTCATCCAGGAACTCAATGGATTTTTCATAACAATCCACTTTAGTCCTGTGAAGATATAACCAATCCATGCCCAAAATCATGTTATACAACCCAACAGTAATACATTCAAATGTGTTGATGTAGGCATACCATTCAGTTCAAATGCAAAACATCTTACCCAATGATGAACTCACTTATTTGTACATGTAGCCAACTGCACTAACCAAGACTCCGCATGCACTTCTTTATCCAAACCAGACATATCCACAAAGTTAAGGTTAACATAAATATAATTAGATCTAGGGTAAATCAAAATAGAAACAACTTGATCACAAAGCTTACCGTCCATCTCTATAATACATGATTGATGGCATGCCTGCATGTTATCCAACAATGCATAGATACGAGGAATGATTTTCCCAACATCCCCAACAATATGTGCCTCCTGTGGAATATATATATGAGGCCTACCACCATGATTATATAGACAATATCTCTTGATATGTTCTTTGCCACATGTCCAACACTCCAAATATCGCGTATCATCACCTCTATGTTGCTATTGTGATCCATGTCCCTGTTTGGCTACATTGAACTTCTTGTATGGTGCCATATTTTCCTTCTCTTCTACATTCCGAGGCCTTGTTCTTTTTTACTTCCATTTACCTTTCCCTTTTTCCTTCCCTTTCCATCCTTGTTGAGGCTAATTTTTACGCTTTGATTGCTTGTATAAATGTTTCAGCTTCCCAATAACTTCTTCAAGTGACTGAGGCTCAACATACTCAATCTCATCACGAAATTATAATGGAAATCCACTCACAAATCGTTGAACCTTAGACTTTTCATCTTTAAGATATAGTACATACATCAATAGCTCCAGGAACTTAGTCGTGTACTCCTCCTCTATCATCGATCGCATATTTAGCTCATATAATTCTTTGACCTTACTATCGTAGCACCTTTCTAACAAGTACTTCTTCCTGAAAAGCCTCTTAAACTCATGAAAACTCAAGTCCTTTGTCAAGATGTCTCTAACTCGCTTCACATCTTCCCACCAGATATCTACTTTACCTCTCGGGATGAAGACAACTACTCTGGCCTTCATATTATCTGTGTAATTATGCAACTTGAATAAATTATTCATCCCAAGTATCCAAGCCTCTGTCGCTTCCAGCTTCTTCAAATCTCCATCAAAATTAGGTGGATTTGCTCTATTAAACTCCTCTAGAAAGTATCCCCTATCACTCCTCTTGTAAGGAAAATAAAAATTATGATCATAATGCCTATCATAACAAGAACTATAATAGTACCTGTGTCCATCACTTCTCCTCTTTGGATTATCCAACGACCTGCCATCTCTCATTGTTTCATCTCTATCCGACTTGTGACCATCATGAGTCCTATGCCCCATTAGTTTTTTCATCCTCCCATGGCTGATCCGAACTGGCCCATGTCGCTACAATTCTGACAAACTCTGAAGGATTATTGCATTAACTTCTACTTGTTTCTCTTGTACCTACATGATTTTGTCATTGTCTTCCTTACAACCCCTTATTTCTTCCTTCAAACTCCTCAATGTGTCTTCCAAGTCAGAAGAATGCCCAACACCATGCTTCTCATCTGATTCACAAGAAAAATATTTGTAGTCTACCATCTTTCTATTCATCTTGATCCTTTTCCTGCAAGGCATCTTATGTCATCTAAACCAAATCATAAACCAACCAACATACCTTACCATAATTCGGGGAGGATATTTCATCTGCAATATCAACAAAATCAGCGTAATACATGTATAAACATAATCATAAGACCATATAAATGTATAACATATATAAATATCAACATATAGACATCATCCTAACTAGATTCCACTCATCAATGCATGACCATATCAACCATAGCCTCATGCATGATGACACATTCCACTACAGCACCCTCACTTCCACATGGAAACACAACTACAACCATGATTGACACCATGAATATAGATCAAGTGTATAGACCACAAGGATGAGTAACACATGTGCAACCGACATGAATGCATGACCAACACACACCCCCCATCCAGTCCAATAGTGAACCATGCTCTAATACCACTCAATAACTCCCTCCTACCATATCTACCCAAGTAACCCTCCAAACAGGGAAAACATGTGAAGAGAGGCTACTATGATTTGATTCAACCTCCCAGGTCACCTTAAGTAAATGGAACTAACACTACACAACTACACATACCTTCTACACCTGCTACAGGAAGCCCAAGAGCTAGCCCAACCTTCCAAGAGGCTAGCCCCTAAATCAACCTGACCTTATCATGCATCAATCCCCCAGTCTCTCCCTTGACATGGGTAAGAGTACATCTGGAACCCTCCAGTCACACGCACAACATGGGTATGCATGTGACTGGGGACTTTTCCCAGTAGTTCTGAGTCTGTGACCCCGATTTATGTGCCCCTTTTTTAAGCCCAAATCCCAGGTAATTTTCGAGGACTCCATTACAATTTTAGACTTGAAAGATAACAACGGAATAATGATATAAAAGAAAACACTTGAACAAGGACTTCATTGGACCCCAACTATCCATGTGTAACACCCTCCTCCCACATCTACCCAAGTAACCAGCCAACCAAGGTAAACATGTGATGAGAGACTACTATGATGAGATTGAATTTCCTAGGTGAATTTACGGAAGTGGAATTGACGGAAACACATCACAGAGACATTGTACATCAACAATAACACCCCCAAGAGCCAACCCAACCATTCAGGAATCCTGCCCCTAGGTCCCACTGAACTTTTAAGCTCATGAACCTATATATGAATGCACAAGCCTACATTCCTACGTCTAGGAGGCTCTATACGCATACACAAGCCTGCATGCCTGCATCCAAGGACTATTTCCAGCAATGTTATGCCAGAGTCTACAAAACTTAAGGAACTTTTCAAGCACAAAATTTCGGCCACTTCCTGGAACTTTTGTAACATCTAGAATCGATTAAACACATGATGACAAAGCTACAAACCAAAAACTAACTCAAGTAATAAGCCTAACCATCTCCAACTAGGACTGAAATTTTGTCAAAATACTTGGCATGAATGCAAGCTACAGGTGTAAACAACAAATCTGAGCATAGTGGTCTCACACTTATCTGAGAATCACTAAGAATAATTTCTCCCTTATATCCTTAGTTTCAAAATCATCTATTATGTCATAAAGACATCATTCATTCATTTCACAATCAAAGCATGAGTATAGACATACATCATCATTTTCAAAACATGTGCTTATAACTAGCATAATAACAACATAAATATAAAGGATACATCAGCCATAGAATCCACATAATAACAAAAATATTTAGCCATCAATACAAGAGGAAAGAGCTCTTATTGCCATAAGAAAAATGCAACCAGGTTTGGGGCTTCCATGTTCCACCCGACCATATACACGGCTAAGTCAAATCTCCCTTTATTTAGCCACCCTCGTACCATATTCCAAGCATGAATGTGGGATCTCATCAAACACATCAATTAAAACCAATCCAAGGCTTCTAGAGGCCAAATCTCCACAGCGTTCAACCAGCAATTCCACCTCATGGCCAGAGATCAAAACTGTCACGGATTGTTCTCTACCCAAGTTTTTTCACGGCTCCAAAGCATTTGTTCCAACTAGGGATTCTAGGACTAGTAACTCAACCCCATTTGTTACAGGGATTCTAGAGCGTTTGTCCAACCAGGGATTCCAGGACTAGTAACTCAACCAACCTAGGGCTTCCAAAGCATTTTTCCAACCAAGGCTTCCAGGACTAGTAACTCAACCCACAGTTGTTCGCAGGGCTTCGAGATAATTTATCCAACCAAGGATTCCAGGAACTAATATCTCAACCCACATCTAAAGGAACATGAGAACCAACTAGAAAAAAAAAAGAAAAAAAAAATTGAACCCACAACACCATGGCTATCCAGGAAATGGAAAGGTTAGGAAAATCCATTTACAATCTAGGAAATCGTCCATGCCAGTGACAGATCATGAACAAGAAACCACATGCATACACCATGCATGCAAAATATAGTGAGGAAAACATACATGCAACTCGGTACCTACACTCAGAACCTACATTAGATGTTGATCCTGATGTCCTCTTGTGCTTTCCTGCTCTTCTTTTAACTTCTTGATCCAAATATCCAAGTATGCCACACTCTCCAAGAGTGCTCCAACAATACTCTAAGTGCTCAAGAGTATGAGAGAGAGAGAGAAAAAATGAGAGTTCCAAAACTACATTGACCAAAGTCTTGGAAAAATCTTCCCAACTAATCCTCAGAAGCCTTTTTATTAATGAGGCCTCTATTTTCTTCATTTTCCATTATTTTCCTTCATTTTCCTCCTTTCATGCAACTTGTGACCTTTCACCTCCCTTTTCTCCTATTTTCCATTATTTTATAAATAAAATGTCAATTAATGCCTCATGCCTTTCCAAAGCCTTTTCCATTGCCTTGCCACTTTCCTTTAGCCATAATAAACCAAAATGAACACCCACTAGGATGCTTTTCCCAATATTCAGCTAGGAATAAGTGTTCCATCACTGTGGTCTTATATATTTTTTACAATAATTTTTTCCATGGTTGTTACAAAATCCTCCCCCTTGGGGGAACACTTTCCTCGATGTTCAATGACCCCTATAACCAGCAAGATCTCTAAAAACAAAACATATTGCCCATGGAGCTTTATAACATAGCTCGTTGTAGTATTTACAATGAACATCTTCTAAAACATGAAAATCATACCATTTACTGGAGCTTTATAAAACAACACATTATGGTATTTCCATTAAAAACCAAATATACTTAACCACATTTTCTTCAACCGAAAAATAACCATACTATCTGTGGATATTTATAAACCAGCTCAATACAATATTTACAATAATATACACATATATTCATATACACATTTTCTCAACCAACAAATAAAAGGATATGATGCATGTATCAATAAGCAAGGGAATCCATAGACTCACAGCTCCACCCTCAAAAGTAGTACCAAGATTCACCTATTTTCCAGGAAGTGCAGAATCCACTGTCAAAGTCAAAGATACATCCATTGTTTAGTGATATAATCCTACACCACTTGTCCTCTCAGTGAACATTTATTGTCTCATTGTTCTAGGGCATACTCCCAATGTGCATCTAATTCCATATGGAAATGTTAATGACCAAAACAAATATATCCCCAACCTTCCCTTCTTTGCTAACACAATCCCTTGAGAAATCCAGTCACCCCCTTCTATGCAGTCACACACCTCCCAAGTTCTATTGGCACCCCCATCCAGGGAAGTTCATCCCTTGGCAAGGTTTCCTCGCTTTGAAATGTAAAGAAACCAAGGCATTAAACTGCCTCAAAACCATCATACAATTCACAAAATTCTCATGTAAATCAATGGATGTTATTGGGTACCAGTGTCCCACAATGGCCCTTCTCCTGAAGTGCTTTACCAATATATTTTTTCTTGTTCGAATTCCCTTTTTTGTTGTTGCTAATGTTGTTTCAACCACCCAACCGGGCATTTCTATGCTTCATGTACCAAGCACATAACTTCCATTAGATTCAAAATAAATTGAAATAAATTCACATCATACCTCATTGGTAGCTCCTCAATAAGGTGCACTCACAATTTTGTTCACTTCCTGTCACAATAAGTCAAACTAGATGTTTGATCAAGTCATCATGTATAAACATATCACATCTGGTTAGCTCAAAATTCAACCATCATAAATAAAAATAACGAATCGCATGAAATCACCATAAACAATAATCATAAATCACATGTAACCATCATAAGTTAGAATCACATATTGCATGCATAACAAGCCTGAAATAAAATATCGATACTTATCCTTCATCGGTCCTTACTTCTTCTTTTGTTCTTTCGGTAAACACACCAGATCAGTTTCCACACCTGACAAGCACTAGTGCCTTCACTTCTCTTCAATCACGTACACATACACATAGTGTTCATCACAACACATACATCCACACATGGCATACAACACCACACAATACATACACCCACATCTGGAATGCAGCATAACACATACACCCACACTCGGTGTAGAACACAACACATACACCTACATATAGTGTTCAACACATGCACTTACACCTAGTGTACAACACAACACATACACCTACACCTGGTGTACAACACAACATAATACCTCTATACCTGGTGTACAATACAACACAATACATATTCCTACACCGGCATACAACACATACACCTACACCTAGTGTAAATTACAACACAATACATATACATATACAGAGTACAACTCAATGAATACACATGTCATGATGCCACAACTACACCATGCACATACATAGTATTGCATTCCCACAACATGACATGTACGACATGCACACAATCCCACATGTATACCAGTACCATAAGCACAACATGTACATAGCACCACCTGTACACAACACTACCTTCACAACGTGTGCACAAAATCACATGTACAGGACAACACCTGTACAATGTTTACAAAACTCCAAATGTACACCACCTATACAATGTGTACACAATACCACATGTACACAACACTACATGCACGACATGTACACGATGCCGCATGTACAGAGTGCCACATGCACGACATGTATACGGCACTACCTGCACACAACACCACATGTACAACATGTACACAACACTGCATACACATAGCACCACATCTAAAATCATGCACACAACACCAGATGTACAACACACACAACACCATAAGTACATAGCACTACATATATGACATGCACATAACACCATACGTACATAGCATCGCATATCAAACATGTGCACAACACTATATGTACACAGCACCGCATATCCAACATGTACATAGCACCATCTATACTTAGCACTGCATATGAAATATACACACAACACTATATATACAACATACGTATGACATCATATGTACACAATACTACATGTGTTGCATTTAATCATCACCATAGGTACAATCACTAGATACACAACATGTGCAACATATACACGACATTATTACTACACATCCATATACCAATCACTGACCCCACAAACAACTTTTTTTCCAGTTTCTTTCCACTATCTTTCTTATCCTAGAATGTCACAAATCACACTACTTTCACTTCTATGATGTACCCCTCAGCATTACATGTCCATAAAAAAACATAGGAATAGTACAAGAATATAACATTAAATCATATCCACATGATATTGACCTCATAGATCTGTCAGAGTTACTCTTCCCACCTGATTCCTCATACGACCAAGAACCTATTCATGTCATTCTCTTGCATAAGAAATCATTTCTCCACAATAATTATCCCTAAAAAACCTATCAAATAGTGACATAGATACATAGATACATACATATGTAATAATTAGCATAAAACAATTATCATCCTATCATACAACGACATACATATACACATATATACATATAAACATTTAGCATCAAAAAACTATAATCCATGACAACCTTGTCAGACACGACATACATACGTACATACATACATGTATACATATATAAACACTAACATAATCATGATCACATCATAATTACTAGATATCATAAGGTCATGGTTAAGAAAACTCCCTTTATTTGTGCACAACATGCACAACATTGAGAACAATAGTTCCCAACATAGCCAAGGCATCTAACACCTTAGCTCCATTCACTTTACCTTACTTCATTACCTTTCTCATGAATATCCTCCCACCATTCATTTACACCAATGTACTCAACCAATCCAACCAGATGCCATACTCTTACCTTTAGTGTAATAGCCCTGGTAAAAATTCATGTAAAAATATATAAGGCCATGGTTGATGGGACACATATTCCAAGTTGAATGGTGGGAAAAACATCCTAGCAGGTGTTCATTCAGTTTATTATGGCTAAGGAAATTGGAAAAGGAAAAGGAAAAGGCTTTGGAAAGGCATGAGGCATTAATTGACATTTTATTTATGAAAATAACAGAAAATAGGAGAAAAGGGAGACGAAAGGTCACAAGTTGCATGTGAGGAGGAAAATGAAGGGAAATAATGGAAAATGAAGAGAATAGAGGCCTCATCTATAAAAAGGCTTATGAGGATTAGTTGGTACCTTTTTTCATTGCATTTTTGGATCTCTCTCATTACTCTTTCTCTCTCTCTCTCTCTCTCACTCTTCGACACTTCGATTTTTCTTGGAGCACTTTGGCATTGGAGCAAGAAAGGAAAATAAAGAAAGGAAAAGCGGGCTCAAGAAACTACAGAAGGATTATTTGAAGGTATTGATTTTCATATGTGATTTCCTTGTTAGATTTGGCATGCATGCTATTGCATGTGGTTCTTTTTTGTCTTGGCATGGGTTTTCCAGGCGTGACTGTTGGGTGCAGGAATAACACTTAAGCAAACTCCTCAACACTTATTTTGTCAACCCGGGGGATCCGTAAACTTAGAGACGAAGCACAGGAAATGCCAGATATGGTATGAATATTCCTAATATAAACCCCTACTTTCTTTAAAGTAAATATTGCAGAATCAAATTAAAGAGAGAAAAAGGCAACTTCAACCATCAAAATAATCTAAGGTTGGAACAAGAAAGAATGCATTTGCAAGAGGGAATTAAAGATAAAAGGGAAATCACTCTAGATAATTATTGTTTAACTACTGAGTGTGTGTTTTTCTTTAGCAGAGACACTTAGCAGTCTCATCATATGGGCCCTTAAACCTGCTCCTTTAGAGATTTCCTTCTTGCACTAATCTGTCCTACATTATCGCAGTCTGTTTGCACTAGTGCAAGAACAAATATTTATGCAGAAGGTAGAAATGGTGTCTTTACTAAAGGATTTTTACTTCGTGCAAGGGCTTGAACTTTTCTAGGTTCAGAGCACTCGGATCCCGTGGCAAGAAACTAGTTCTTGCACTGGATCAGAGCAACCTGCACTTAGCATTTAATTCTTAAAATGAGTGCTTAATGATTGCAAGTGCTATTATAATTTTAAATCAAATTGCACACATAAAAAGTGAATTTTTCTGATCTTAACAGAGTGCAGGAATAAAAAAACAATCAATATACATTTATCATGTCATAAGAATTTAATGAAAGAAAGAAGATTGCAGGAAGTAAACTAAGAAAGCTTGCTGCATCACACCAATGTGCACTGGTGCAGGTTCATTTCTCCCCCTTGGACCAGGTTGGGAAAACCAATCAAATAGAATTGCATAAAAGGAAATATCACACCAACGTGCACTAGTGCATGTTCATTTCTCCTACTTGGACCAGGCAGAGGAAAACAAATATGAAATTAAGTGCAGGAAAGGAAATTGTAGGAAAAGTAAATTTATCTACTTCACACAACGGATCTGCTTTCACTCAGATAGGAATGCATGTGCTTAAAATTAAATCACACTTGACAATATAAACAAAAATTACAGGAAAACGGGAAATGGGGTAAACGTGCTGGGTTGGTTGGGCCCTAGCCAACGAGCGCATTTCCCTTTTAAACAAAAACGTTTCTCAGTACCTTAATCAATTCATCAGCTCAAACACATAAATGAAATTTGTGAAACATGAGGCGAAGTTCCATTTTATTAATTCACTAAGGCAAGCACATACATTAATACAACGGCCAGCCCAGATTCGAGTGATAACAAAATACAAGAACCTATTACCGCCTCTCTGGTTGTACCTCTGTTCTCTTTTCCTATCAAAAAATTTCCTCCCCCAGTCCTATTTACATTCTACATTATATAGATCTTTGGCCAAAGGAAAAAATAGATCATTCAACCGATTACACAACCAAACGCAGATTTTAGCTTCTTGGCCTTCGAAATTAGATGGTTAGCAAACTGGTGGTAGCCAATCTCCAGCTTTCGTCCTTCGCAGATTGGGTCTCGGCTTCCTTTGGGTCGATATTTTCTATCGTGGCTAAAGCTACTCGATCTTTGCTGTCATGGCTGAAGCTACTCAAAATGAGGTGGTGATCAAGGAGGTTCAGATCTGCTGCAAGGATTTGTTGTGCTGGCAACGGTGCAAGATCTGAGCCTGCACTAGGATCAGTGGTCATGGTGTTACACTAAAAACTGTCACCCTGAAATTCTGCTAACTGTATGAGCTCATTAACACCCATACATGCCTCCTCTGCAATTCTTACAACCTTTACTCCTCATGTCAAGCCCTAAAATAGGAGGAAAAACCATAAAAATCTCTGAAACTTTGGGTATGCAGGTAACATGAAGCCTGCCTGCGTTCCTAGCTTGGGTACGTAGGTAATACACTGCTTACCTGCATTCTAGAACACAGTTTTCCTTTGCAATTCCTGCGTACCCTCCTCAAAGTCAAAAAAGTGAGAAAGTAAAGTCAAAAAACTAATTTGAGGTCAATTCTAGAAGGTTCTAGATGAGAATTTTTGGGGATGAGTACGCTTTGATAAGGTGCATGTATCCCACACCTTAAGGAACTAATCCCTTGATGTGAGGAGTCTATCCCTTTGAAGGAGTATTCTATCCCTTCAAAGGTGGAATCCTAACCTCCTCATCTGCTCTATAAAAGGAGGCATTGGGTAGCCTCAAAGGGTTAGATTTTGGAGATTGAGAATTGCAGTTCAAGCTTTATGGGTGATTGAGTTGAAGTGCTGTTGAGATTTAGACTTCTTTCTGCTGAGCTTTTGAGAGGAAAGATCACATACCTCTTTATGCTCCTGGAGGAAGAGTGAAAGAATTATCAAAGTAGATGAGACTGCTACTTCAGACCCCGGGAAGGCCTTTCAAACATCAAGGCTAAGGTTGTAAGGTTCTTCTGTTATTTTAAGATTAATACAATCAAGTTTTGTTTTTCTCAATAAATTGTCGTTCGATTGTTTATTTCAATAAGCTGTCGTTTTATTGTTTATTTCATAGATTCCTTGATCGCTATGATAGGTATTTTTTATGATTATTTGTTATACAGGTGCTATTTAATATTTTCTTGTTTGTGATTGCAGGTTGACAAAAGACGATGCTTTCTTGCGACGAAAGAAATCTTGTTGTGACGAAAGGATTATTTTTGCGACGAAAGAACTCTTGTTGCGACGGAAGGATTATTGTTGCGACAGAAGAAATATTGATGCGACAGAAGAACTACAATTACAAATAAGCATTTGGATCTAAGGTAGGATCAACACCTTCATAGAATTTATTTGTAAAACAAATATATTTAGAGAAAGACAAACTTAGTTGTTCGTTTGTTGCTAGATTGTCTTCTGACACTAGGGAGATTGATCTTGTCTGCAAGAACGATTTATCTGGCCAACACATGGTAAGTACTTTTAAATACCAAATAAAAATTGGAGATATAGATAAGTTAGAAAGAGTGATTAAAAGTAAGAAATCATGTAATAAATTCTAAGTTGAATTAAAAATATAAAAAATAAAGTTTATATGAAATATGTCACCGTGCTTGGACTAGTGCAAGATGAGGGTGCATAAAAGAGGTAAAACAGAGGTAAATGGTTATGATTTAGGAAGGGGAAAATGGAAAAAAGATAGAAAATTAGGGGGCTAACAACCTCCCATCCCTAAGATGTTGTGTGTCCTCACATAACTATTTACCTTTGCAAAAAACCTTCAAAACTTTGAGCATTCCATCTCAATCCTGCTCTGACATACTGACATCAGCCTGCAATTTTTTCAGACTTCTTATTTTTTATGTTCTTTAGTTTCTTTGTCACCTTTTTAAGTCACTTGAAACATTGTGCAACTCGTTATTTCCAAACTCTAACTTCTCCTTTCTTTTTATGGATCTCTGCAGTTAATTCTTATTTACTCTGTCCTTTATCCTCTTGCGCTTTAGCTATGAGTTGTTCTAAGTTCTGCACTTGAAGCTCTAGTTCAACTATCCAAGCAGCAGGAGTTACCACATCTTCTTCTTCTCCTGTCTCGACAGGGGCAGTATCTTCTTCAAGGACCTCAGTATCCCTCGGAGTTTCAGCAAATGCTTCTTCCTCTTCTTCTTCTTCTGGTTCTTCTCTTCTTCTTCTAGTTCTTCTTCTTATTCTTATTATTCCTCTTTTGGTTATTCTTCTTCTTTTGGTTATTCTTCTTGCACTGGTGTAGGAGGGGATTCAATGTCCTGTGGGGACTGTGGTTCCTTTCCTGCACTAGATTCTTCATTCTTTTTCCGGGCCTTTTTAATGAAATCAGCTAATAGAGTGTCATATTCGAACTGACAGGTTGTCTTCTTCGGGGGTGTGTGCCTATACTGATGGCATAGAAGGAGTCTCTTCGATAGGTGCACTAGCTTTCTTCTTATTTGGAGATGGGGCCCTTTCTTTTATTGATTTTTCAGGTCGTTTCCTTTTTTCACTGGTGCAAGAAGGACTCCCCTTCACATTCTTACTCAGACCCCTGCTTGTACTGGCGGGGTCCTTTGTCTCCTTCCCAGCAGCTGTCTTTTTATGTAGTTGTTTTAACAGCGCCTCCCAGGTCATGCCTTTGATTTCTAATTGTTTTTGGAACAAAATATTTATCAGGTTGTGGTGATAGAAATTCTTTTCGGCCTGGTCTTCTCGTCTGTCCTGCACAACCTTGGCCATTTTTTCCAAGCTCTTAAGCAAACATTAGGGGAAATCAATCCTCCACCAGATGTGTCGGCCACCTTCGAAATGTTGCAACATCCTAAAATGGTACACAAAAGTGAGGGAGTACCTTCCCTCACAGGTTAGAATATTATGTAGGATGAAAAGGAGGTCCCGCCATTGTCCTAGCAGGACACTGCGTAGAATTCCTTTCTTCCAATCTACCTTCATATTCTTTTCGACAACGAAACGCTGTCATCGATTCCTTTCTAGCTTCTGATTTTTAAAATACTATTGATCTGGATTTTATACAGGAACGCAACAGAATACAGAAATAACCATGAACATAGAGATGCAGCGGAAATAATGCTTCATTTTATTAATAAATGAATGACTGCAATAAGCTTACAAGCATAATGGAAATAAAATAGCTAGGGTGCTAGTAGCGAATCTTTGAGAAGAGATGTGATGGCTACCGACCTCTCAACTGTGTTACAATGAGGCTCAAGGGCCTATTTATTGTTGAGAAACAATGTAGAATATGAAACGTCCAAAAACCTAACCGTAGGAGATGAGGCGCCAAAACTGTGGGCGCCCGTTTGGGTAAATTGGTGGTTCAACTTCCCGGGGGCATAACTTTGGCACCCGATCTCCGTTTTACGCGTTCAATAGCTCGTTAGAAAGATCTATCCGAGGACTACAACTTTCGGGATGAATTTTATCAAAAAATTTGTTGGCGCTTTCATACCCAAAAAATGTCGTTTAGGGCCTCAAAACGGCTCCGGAAGTTCAGGACCCGAAAAACTGCTAAAAATAGTAAGTTTTGTTGCAACTTGAAAATTGAAGAACTGAAGATGGGGGTTCAAATGGAATAGGTGGGTGGCCACCAATATCCACCTGGATCATTAGGATTAAGCCCCCAAAACGGCTCCGAGAGTGGAGGACCCGAAAACCTGCTAAAAATAGTAAGTTGTGTTGAATGTGAAAATCTGCAAGAATTGATGGTGCTGGTCCAAATGGAATAGGTGGGTGGCCACCGATATCCACCTGGATCAACTACTCACCAGTATTTTCCAAGCCTGTCGCTGCTGCTATAAACTCTTTAGTAACTTCAAATTTTAGAGGTCCAATTTTTACTCGGCCATTTTTTAAACTTCTGGTAAACTATAGGGCCACTTCATTGCTGTGCCCGTCAAAATTTTGCAAGAATTGAAGAAATCCTGAGTCTCGTAATAGTACAAGACTATTGCGATACTCAGTAATCTGTTCTACCATATTGAGGGACAAAGGTTCTCTTTGAACAGGCGGCATCGCTGCTTAACGGTTATGAACAGTCAAGAACTTACATGCAACGTCGGGAAAATTGATTCTTATAGATAGGGATCCAACTGTCCACCATCCCTTCCATCTTATCACCCATTCATTCCACTGAAATAGTTGTGGACGCACAGCATCTTTGAGATCGTGTCAAACTGGTGCTTGCGGTGACGTTTTAACGGCTAGGTGAGGTAATCATTACGAGTGAAGGACATCTAGGATTATGGCAGAAAGGGGAAATTATATCCAAGAAACAGTTAAACACTTCTACACTCCTTCATAATTCAAAAAAGAACTTTAGCATTCAACAAAAATGATCATGATTCTTAACTTAAAAATACCTTGTACTTTAAATAATTTTCTCTAGTTAATATGATAGCACAAGTACTCATCGACTAAGTGAAAGGACTTCTTATAAAATTTCATGATGACCACTTTCCTATGATGTATGCTATGAAAAGAACAAATTGCACTATGTTTTTGACAGGGTGCATGCTTGCACCGGTCTGCTTGCACCGCTTAAACTATGCTATTCTTATGGTACCATTCTGCTTGCATTATTATGTAGGAAAACATGCTTGCACTAGTGCAAGCATAATACCTGAAAAAAAAAAAAAAAAAATAGGGAATTTAAGTAAAATATAGGCTAGACTTCCAACATGGCTTCCTCAACTGATACTAGAAATTTGCCTTGCCCTTTCTTGATGCTTCAGAGCATATCATTTTGCTCTTTGTGCGTGAGATCCTGCAATGAATTCATGAGGGAACAAAGAAGTGGGAAAAGGGAAATTTTATACTGGGAAGGAATTTTGTTACAGGGATTCTAGGAATAGTACCACAAGAGGGGATAAACAAAAGTGGGATAGGGAAAAAAAAGTCAAGGGTAATGTGGGATTTTTATGAAACAGATAGGGTAAATTCAGAAGAATATGGGAAGGTTAATTATTCTCGGACTGAAGAAGAAAACTGAGGGAATATTACGAAAGTGGAATATGAAGAAAGGCAGAAAATTTTCTGGAAGGTCTACCTGCACTGGTGCAAGAAAAATAACTGCATCGAGAATTAAGCGTTACTTGAATAAAAACATCCATGCTAATTACCCCAATTGTATAAAGGTTGGTTCTGTTGAACCTGATTTTACTTGGTGGTCGCTAGCATATCTAAAGATCAAGCAACATTCTCTTTTTTTTAGAAATTTTTGATCTTCCTGCCAGCAAGTTGGTTTTCAAGTTGATCCTTCTATAATCATGTCAACAAACTAATTTTCATAATTACAGGAAAATATTTTTTCTTTACTTTTTATTAAAAAAAATTCTCTTTTATTTTTTTATTTTTAAGAAGAAGAAGACTTCATGTTTTCAAAAGGTTGGTATTACCATTCACCACTACCGTCCTGAATTGTTGTTGGACTTGCTGTGTAAAATATTTCCTGGCAAGTGGCTGAAAATACTTCTTTAATTTGTGTCCATTTACCAAGAATACTAAATTTTTTCCATCAATAGTTTTAACTTCTACTGCTCCATTCTCGAATACTCGGATGACTTCATAAGGTCCCATCCAATGTGTATGGAACTTCCCTTTAAAATTTTTAAATCTAGAATCATAAAGGAGCACCCAATCACTTGATTGGAATTTTTTTTTCTGAATAGACTTGTCATGCCACCTATTGCGTTGCTGCTGAATTAGTATGTTCTGCTGAACAGCATTCCTATGAAATTCATCTAACTAATTTATTTGGAGAAGACGTTGTTGTTGTGCCTCATAGAGATCTAGTCTTAACTGAACTACAGTTCTGAAAGTTTTTATCTGGAACTCAATTGGTAATAGAACCTGTTTTCCATATACCAACTCATATGGTGTACGTCCCGTGCTATTTCTCCAAGTGGTTCTGTATGCCCACAAATCTTCTGGTAATATTTCAGCCCAGTCTTTCTGATGCATATTTACTGTCTTTGTAAGAATGGAATCGATCACTTTGTTTGTGGATTCCACCTGGCCATTTTCTTGCCAGTGATACGGCATGGATTTCCTGTGCCAGATCTTGTATTGCTCCATCACACCCTGTACCAGATTAGAAATAAACTGCAAACCATTGTCAGAAACAATTTCTCTAGGCACACCAAATCTAGTAACGATTTCAGTAAAAAGAAAATCAACAACAAATTTTTCTGTAGCAAAGGAAACAACTTTAGCTTCTACCCATTTTGTAACAAAATCTGTACAAACCAAAATATGCTTTTTACTTAATGACGTTGGATTTATTGGCCCTATAAAATCAATAGCCCATTTTTCAAATGGCTCAATCATAACTTGGGGGCATAAAGGCATTTCATTGGTTTGATTAGGCTGGCCCATTCATTGACATCTATCACATCGCCTGACATACTGTTTGGCATCCTTAAATAAGGAAGGCCAAAAGTAACCAGCACGCAATACTTTATATGTAGTCCGCTTATCAGCGAAGCGGCCTCCATAAGGTTCATCATGAGTAGATTTCAATATGTCAAACACTTCCTCCTCTCTTACACATCTATGGATAATCAAGTCTGGACCAGTGTAAAAGATATCTCCTTGAATCCAGGAGTATGCAACACTTTTCTGAATAATATTCCGCTTTTCATGAGCGGAAAAGTGGGGTGGTGTTTTCCCAGTAACCAAGTAATTAGCAATGTCAGCGAACCACAGAGAATATGTTGACATAGAAAAAATATGTTCATCTAGAAAATCATCATTAACAGGAGTTGCTTCACTAGGGTTATCTAATCTAGAAAGAAAATCTTCTACAACATTAGATTTTCCTGGTCTATCAACAATAGTAACATTAAATTCCTGCAACAATAGCAACCACCTAGTCACTCTACTGCTAGTCAATGGTTTGTTCATCAAATATTTAATCGTGGAATGATCAGTATGTACAAATAATTCATATCCTGTAATATAGTGCCTGAACTTATTAATTGCAAAAATTATAGCTAAAAGCTCTTTCTCTGTAACTGTATAATTTAATTCAGCGGAAGACAAATTCTTAATAATATAATAAATAGCATAGGATTTCTTATTTTCCTCTTGTCCTAAAGCTTCGCCAATAGCCAAATCTGAAGCATTAGAGGAAATGTGAAAAGGCAGGGACCAGTTAGGACCTCTCAAAACTGGTGCCTGTACCAACTTTTCCTTCAATGTTTCAAGACTATTAGCAAGCAGTGGACCAAGAAAATTCACTATCCTTAGCTAGAAGTAGGAAAAGAGGGGCAGCTATCTTAGAAAAAATTTCAATGAATCTTCTATAGTAACCAGAATGTCCTAAAAAACCTCTTACTTCCCTTTGAGTTTTGGGTGCAGGAAGATGCATAATGATTTCAATCTTTGCTGGATCAACCTGGATACCTTTACCAGAAATGGCCAAGTACCACTCCCACTTTGCACATTAATCTACATTTCTTGTCACTCAAGGCGAGATGGGCTTCCTGACAACGAAGAAGTACTTTCCCCAGATTTTTGAGAACTTCCTAAAAAGAATCACCAAACACAGAAAAGTCATCCATATAAATTTCTACAAATTCTAGATCAGCAAAAATGGCCAGTACTACCCTTTGAAAGGTAGTCGGGGCATTACATAAAGCAAAGGGAAGCACTTTATAAGCAAATGTACCCCATGGACATGTAAAAGTAGATTTATCCTGATCTTCGGGTGCAATCTGTATTTGGTTATAGCCACTGAAGCCATCCAAAAAGGAAAAATATTTCTTTCCTGCAAGGGTATCAAGCACCTGGTCAATGAAAGGGAGAGGGAAGTAATCTTTGAGAGTGGCTTTGCTTAATTCTCGGTAATCAATACAAATACGCCATCTTCCATCTTTCTTAGGTACTAGCACTAATGGAGATACCCACTGACTATCAGAAATAGGATAGATAAATCGACATCCAAGAGTTTTTGTACTTCTTCCTTCACAATATCTCTTAGAGCTGGATTCATTTGCCTTCGGGGTTTTTGGACAAGTAGGGTTCCTTCCTGAATATAGATATGATGTGTACAAGTTTTAGGAGGAATACCCTTCATATCTTCATAGCCCCGAGCAAAGGCACTAAGATGGTTTTGCAACAAATTCACAAGTTGCTACTGCTGAGATGAGTCCAAATATGAACTAATATGCAAGGATTTACCAGGGATAATCTCAACAAGAGTAGTATCAGACTTAGGAGTACTCAAGGGAGTGGTCAAATGCAGTGGTACAAAAGAATGAGAATCATGATTATCTTGAAAATCTAGGCTGAAAATCTGGCTCAATGGCTCAAAATTAGGCATAGTGTCTAGATTATTCAGGAAACCTTGAATCTCATCTTCTTGTGAAGACCCAGTATAATGATGGATAAGGGAAATGGGCTGAGTCTCCTTATCACTGCTTTCATCCAACCAAAAAGTATCTCAAAGGTCCTGAATGGATCTGGCAGGGGGGTATAAGGTAACTTTCTTCCTAGAATCTCCATGCGAAATCACCGAAACAACATACAATCTATGCATCGGCCGTAGCAATCCATGGTCGACCCAAGATCAATGGATTTCCTCCTACTGGGTTCTTTGGCTGAAGCACAATGAAATCAGCAGGATATTCCCAAGAACCTAATGATATGATCACATCGTCCAATACTCCTTCTAGCTTAATTTTATATCTATCTGCTAATTCAAGCATAATGGGAGTAGGGCGAAGATGAGATAACCGAAGTTGATCCATGGTTTGCTTAGTCATGACATTAATGGTTGCTCCCAAGTCTATAAGAACATTAGATACAAGGACATTACCAATCTGAACTGAGACAACAGGGTTTTCAGGATTAGTATATTTTTCCATAGACACACATCCCGTCATCAACTCTACTACCCTACCAAAAAATTGAATGGTTTGGGGTTCCGCTCTCTTCCTCCCGGGTTTCTTGAGACAGAGTTCCTTAATAATATTGGTACAAATGGGGATCTCTTTAATGGCTTGAAGCAAAGGTATCTTAATGAAAATATTCCGAAACTCAGATGCCAAACTAGTCTCAGAAATAGGCTCACTTATTTCCATTACTAGCCTCTCTGGGAAGGGAGGATAGTTGGAAGAAGATGGCAAGGATTCAGAGGGTAAGGGCTACTTAGTGACAGCTTTTGGAGAATGGTTAAGAGTTTCCTCTTCTCCTTTCTCTTCAACAATCACTATAGGTTGCTTCTGATTTTCTGATGTTACATTCCTTCTTGATCTTAATTGAATATCTGAACCCCAACTGGAATAAATTGGTACTTGAATGGTAAAGGTGAGTTTGTTACATAGATCATTTGCACTTCCTTATTATTCTTAGGATTGGGCATAGGTTGAGCAGGAAATTGAGGAGGTCGAAAGGGTGGAGGTAAAGGCAACGGTGGAGTAGACTGACTCGGAGGTTGAGGCATTGAATAAGGTGTATGCGTAGATGGATATGACTGCATAGGTGGCTGGTAGGAATATGGAGAATGATTTGGCCCTCTCCAACCTTATTTCCATGGTTGAGAAGGTTGCCCATGCTCATAGTGATTCCCAAACTACCACTGTTGATTACTTTTAGGATAAGAATATGCATGTGAATTATAACCAAGATAGTGTGGAGAAAATTCAGAAGCCATAATTGTACCTACCTGAGGCCAATTCCTTCTTGCTCCCATAGCATACAAGTATTCAACTTCAGGCTGCCCCCCTGTAAATACAGCTTTAAATCCTGCTATAGAGGGACATTTTTCTGTGACATGGTCTTCTGCACAAATAGCACACTTATTAGTTTCTTTCAAATTAAGAGGACACTCTTTAGGAGGATTTTTTTCTCTACATTTAGGACAGAAAATACATAATGACTCTTGTTCCTTCATGAATTTCTACTGAAATTTTAAAAAGTCTAACTGTTTGGTAACAGTATTCATTATATAAATTTTCATGTTTTCCATTTTATTTTCTAGTCCAATAATCATAGCATCAGTAGATTAAGTTCTTCTATTTCTATTTCGAGTCCCTCTACCGGATCTATACTGATTTCATGAAATTTTCCTACATAATTCACAAATTTGTTCAAAAGTTTGCTAATAAATATCACCTTGTCCTAACAAATTCAAATTATTTCTAGCATTATCAGTAAGTCCTCTTAAGAACAAGGTTCTAATAGTATTGGGATCAAACTTAAGTTTTGACCTTTGTAAAATATACAGAAATCTTTCTAGGTAATCTTCAAGAGTTTCATCATCATCCTGTATGATTGTAAAAATTTCATCCTGCATGTCCCGAGTTTTGCAATATTCTTGATACTTAGACAAAAACACTCTCTTCATCTGATCCCAAGAGGTTATAGTGTTTCCTCCTAACCCCATAAACCAGCGTAGAGCTGAGTCCTTGAGACTAACAGGAATAATCTTAACTTCTGAGCGTTAGTTGAATAATCATAACTTCTACACGGAATATCAAACTCGAATAGAAAAAAGTTAGGATCTTCATGAACTTTACCATGGAAATGAGGGAGAGCTAATGGTGGAATATTCTTCATTTGCGCCACAGTATCAGGGTCCACAATTGGAAACACAAAAGTGGTTTGTTCTTCACTTACCTGGTTTTCACTAGTCCCTTCCAAATGATCTTCATGGTCCACCATTATTTCCCTTTTACTGGTATCGCTCTCAACAGGCTGATCCACACCTGAGTTGTTGTCACCAGAATCCAGGTGGATTTTTCCTGCGTGATGGGTTTGAATTGGATTGGGCTTCCTACTTATAGAAAGATACCCAATATGATAATTGTTTTCAGAATTATTTTGGCCCTTAGCGGGCTTCGAACCCTTACCTTTTCTAGGCATTCATTTCAAAAAAGAAAGAAAAATAACAAACAACTTCTAGTAAAAATGTTGTCAGAAATAAATTAACACCAGTAAGATTCCTTCAAAGAAGCTTTTCCAAACAACACTGCAAAAATAGAGGAAAAATTACTTCTATTGTATAATCAGAAAATTCTTACCAAATCAAATCACCTTCCTGGCAACGATGCCAAAATGTTGGGTGCGGGAATTACACTTAAGAAAAATCCTCAACACTTAATTTGTCAACCTGGGGGATCTGTAAACTTAGAGACAAATCACATGCAATGCTAGAGATGGTATGAATCTTCCTAATATAAATCCCTACTTTCTTTAAAGGAAATATTGCAGAATCAAATTAAAGAGAGAAAAAGGCAACTTCAACCATCAAAATAATCTAAGATTGGAACAAGAAAGAATGAATTTGCAAGAGGGAATTAAAGATAAAAGGGAAATCACTCTAGCTAATTATTGTTTAACTACTGAGTGTGTGTTTTTCTTTAACAAAGACACTTAGCAGTCTCATCAGATGGGCCCTTAAACCTACTCCTTTAGAGATTTCCTTCTTGCACTAATCTGTCCTGCACTATCGCAGTCTGCTTGCACTAGTGCAGGAACAGAGATTTATGCAGAAGGTAGAAAAGGTGTCTTTACTAAAGGCTTTTTACTTCATGCAAGGGCTTGAATTTTTCCAGGTTCAAAGCACTCGGATCTCGTGGCAAGAAACTTGTTCTTGCACTGGATCAGAGCTTCCTACACTTAGCATTTAATTCTTAAAATGAGTGCTTAATGATTGCAAGTGCTATTATACTGTTAAATAGAATTGCACACAGAAAAAGTGAATTTTTCTTATCTTAACAGAGTGCAGGAATAAATAAACGATCAATATACATTTATCCTGTCATAAGCATTTAATGAAAGAAAGAATATTGTGAGAAGTAGACTAAGAAAGCTTGTTGCATCACACCAACGTGCACTGGTGCAGGTTCATTTCTCCTGCTTGGACCAAGCCGGGAAAATAAATCAAACAGAATTGCAGAAAAGGAAATATCACACCAACATGCACTAGTGCAGGTTCATTTCTCCTACTTGGACCAGGCGGAGGAAAACCAATCTGAAATTAAGTGCAAGAAAGGAAATTGCAGGAAAAGGAAATTTATCTACTTCACATAGCAGATCTGCTTTCACTCAGACAAGAATGCATGTGCTTAAAATTAAATCACACTTGACAATATAAATACAAATGACAGGAAAACAGGAAATGGGGTAAACGTGCTGGGTTGGCTAGGCCTTAGCCAACCAGCGTGTTTCCCTTTTAAACAAAAACGCTACTCAGTACCTTAATCATTTCATCAGCTCAAACACAGAAATGCAATTTGTGAAACATGAGGCGAAGCTCCCTTTTATTAATTCACTGAGGCGAGTACATACATTAACACAACGTCCAACCTAGATTCGGGTGATAACAAAATACAGCAACCTGTTATCGCCTCTCTGGCTGTCTCTCTGTTCTCTTTTCCTATCAAAAACTTTCCTCCCCCAGTCCTATTTACATTCTACATTATATAGATCTTTGGCCAAAGGCTAAAATAGATCATTAAACCGATTACACAACCAAACACAGATTTTAGCTTCTTGTCCTTAGAAATTATATGGTTATCAAACTGGTCGTAGAAAATATCCAGCTTTCATCCTTCGCAGATTTGGTCTCTGTTGCCTTTGGGTCGATCTTTGTTGTCATGGTTGAAGCTGCTCGATCTCTGCTGTTGTGGATGAAGCTGCTCAAAACGAGGAAATGATCAAGGAGGTTTGGATCTACTGCAAGGATTTTCTGTGATAGAAATAGTGCAAGATATGTTGAGATTCAACAAGATGATGAGCTTAGTGAAAAGAGTCACCTTCACTAAGTGGGCCCGCAGGCTATTTTTGGCGCAAGTCTATTTTTAGTCTATGTCTATTTTTAGACATGTCGATCATATTCTATAAGTTGCAGGATGTTATTTTTGGATGGTTGGTCAAGCTAGAAAAATAGATGGACTTCTATTTTTAGACATATTGGGTAGAATCTATTTTTAGATTTCCAGTCTAAAATTAGATATGTCGAATATTATTAGCTCTTAATAATATTTGGACTCTAAACATTATCTTATTCTCTTGGCGCACTTCAGTTAAGTGCACAGATGTGGCACAGCAGCTGACAGAAGGAATTACGCTATTCCTGAGGGTTTACTGGAGCTAATGCATGAGGACTTCAATTAGAACTCATGTGATAGAGTTTGGTGGAGTTGTATTTAGTTTAACTCAGTTAGACTCAGTTGAGCTAGTTGTATCTAGTCTAACTGATTGATACACTAGTGAGAGTGGTGTGAATTAATTAGTTAATTAATTCACTAAGTAATAACTCATTAATCAACTGAAGAATACATCAGTTAACTACAGTGCATGGAAGTTTCAGTGGAGACCAGTGGAGAGGTCAGTGTAAGAGCAAGTGTGACTATCAGTTGTGACTATAGTGATGCATTGATTGCATCCAACACTCAGTGGAGATGCCAATGAGGATTGCGTGAGCAAGGCTGGCTAAATTCGAGTTCATTTAGAGCCATTCTTCAACAGGGATTGCGTAGTAGAGGCAGGCTAGCAGGTAGCAGAGATCGGTGCATGGATTTGCAAGATCGAGCCTGATTAGTGTGTAGCGATTGTATTGTATTGAGAGTTTGACATGTTCAGCTTTGTATGAGAATTTTTACATGATCTCTATGACATATATTATATACATATAGTTGGGGTTTTTAGCTTCAGGCTTTCCCGTTAAATAACTATGTTAATGTGTGTGAATTTTTTATGTTTCATGTGTGCATTGCAATTGATTTAATTTCCACATGTGATGATTAATGGTGGAATAGATTCTGTATTGTGCATGAAGTTAAAATAGTGTGTGATTAGGAGAATATTGGATATATAACACATAAGTTATATAATTTCTACAAGATCTGATCCTGCACTAGGATCAGCAGTCACGGTAAGTACTTATAACTACCAAATAAACATTGGAGATATCGATAAGTAACAAAGAGTGATTAAAAGTAAGAAATCATGTAATAAATGCTAAGTTAAATTAAAAATATGAAAGATAAAGTTTATCCGAAATATGTCACCGTGCTTGGACTGGTGCAAGATGAGGGTGCATAAAAGAGGTAAAACAGAGGTAAATGGTTATGATTTAGGAAGGGGAAAATGGAAAAAATAGAGCAAATTATGGGGCTAACAATGACAGTATTTTCAGCCTAGCCTTGCCATTTCTAGATAGCCATGGTATTGTGGAGTTCTCATGTTTGGTTTAGTTGGATTTTCGAATGGATTCGAAGTTGAGTGAGGTGGATATCTGAATCATTATGGAACTGTTTCATGTGTTTCCTCGGTTTAGGGCCTAGTAATTCGGGTTTGGATTGCAATAAAGCCTTAGAGGTGGTTTTATCTCCATTCAGGCCCAAGAATCCTAGGTTTTAGAGATACGATAAATCCTGGAGAGTATGTCTCAGTTTAGGGCCTAGTGACCCCTGATTTGGACTATGGGTTGCGGTAAAGCCTGAGATACTAGGAGACCGGAAAATTCCTCACGGTCTAGGTGGAGAGAATCCAGTGATATCCATGCTTGTGTTTGCCTAGTGATAGGGTGTAGATCACGGTACATTCGGTTATGAAATGTTTATTGTGTTGGCCTAGTGATTCGGGATAGATCACAGTAAATCCTGATTTCTATTAATGAGGGTGAGGTGGTTTAGCCTCGAGGTGCCTTGGTTGGTTCTTTGCTTTGAGTCCCGCATTCATGCTTTGAATATGGCATGAGGGTGATTGGTTGAAGAGAGAATTGGCTCAACCAATCTATGGTCGGGTAGAACGTGGTAGTCCCATTTCCGGTTGGTTTTTACATTAAATAATGAAGAGCTCATTCCTTTGGTAATTAAAGTATAATTGCACTGGTTATTATGCGGATTTTATTGTTGTTGTATCCATGGTATTTCTGTTGTTACTGTGTCAATTATAAGAATGTATTTTATGAATGATGTTGTATGGATATATCCATGTTTTTACTTGTAAATGAATGCATAATGTATCTATGGTTAAATAGATTGTATTGAAGCTAATGACGTAAGGGAGAAATGCTTCTTAGAGATTCTCATATGAGTATGAGACCCCTATGCTCAAATCTGTTGTTTACACCTGTAGATTCAATGTTTGTGACATGTTTGACAAAATGCTTGACATCATGGCTAGGAGGGTTAAAGATGATTTCTTAATGATGTGATTGCTTGTGTATCATTTTCTTGTTTTTATTTATCATCCCTTAAATTTCCATGAAGTTATGGGTAGTGACCTTGGCTCTAGGCCAAAAAGGGTGGCTCAAATCCCGGAGATGCAGGCACATAACTGAGCATTTGGGGCACTAGCCGCTGGAATTTTGTGTTATGTCTGCAGCTATAGCCTTCTAGCCCCTTAAATGCAGTTCTATACCTATAGCTATGGCTCAAAGGGGGTCAAAATTCCAGTGTGACCCAGGGGTAAGAGGCCTGAATGGTTTGGTTACCTCCAGGGGTGTTGTGGTTGTTATACAACGTTTGTGTGTTGTGTTTTCTGCCGGTTAGACTTCCTTAAGGTCACATAGGAGGTTGAATCTCATTATAGTAGGTTCTCATTGCATGTTTACCTCAATTGGACGGTTACTTGGGTATATGTGGGAAGGGGGTGTTACAGAGTGGTATCAAAGTGTGGCTGCACTCTCCTTGGTCAGTGTCTAGTTTCTGTTCTCTATGGGTGATGCCTAGTTCCCATTATTGTGGTTGATATCTGATACCACAGAGTGGTATCATAGCATGGTTCAACCCTCAGACTGGATGGGAAATGTGTTGGTCATGCCTTTATGTTGGTTTCTTATGTGTTTCTCATACCTAGTGTGTATGTGTGTGTTCCATCCATGTTTTGTTGGCCATTGTGGTAGTGGTGTCGCCATGGAAGTGTTGATGGTGTTGTTGTCAACATGTTGTCATGAGTATATGATTGATTATGTGTTGTTCATGCTTTTGAATTGTTCATGCACACTTTCTTACATATTGTTACATATTGTACATGCATTTTTTGCTTATGTTAGGGTTGCATATTGGTCATGCTTCAGTGTCATCCATGTATGCTTGCTTGTGTGATGTCATACGTTGAACATGCATTGGTCATTCATGATTGGTTATACATTTTAGGTGGGTTCATATGGCCAATTTTGCATTGGTACGATTGAGGTTGTTGTGCATAAGTGTTGATCAGCAGTTGTCATTGATGTCAACCCAAGCAACACCAGGGGCTAACCCAATATTGCATGGGAATTTTTACCTACAAAATTAATATATTATGGGTCAATAATTCCTTTGATGGTTTCTACTTGTCGAGATGTTTCCGTTGATATATGGCACGCCGTGTAATTCTTCACGGTTTGAGAGATATTCATGTTTTAATTTTGTACCCCCAGTTAGTGGGCTAAAACCCCATGGGGTTGGGGCATGGGTCATTGAAAATTCATAATTAATATTTTTTAAGCTCCTAAAATCCCTCCCACGTTCACTTGTTGAAGCCCCTCTCAACTTAAGAATTTATATAAATTGTAATCTTCATTTCCTCCTTAAGCAAGGGATTTCACCATCTGAAATAGGTCATCGTGGAATTTGTGCTCTAAATTTGTTTCTACGAAGGTTAAGAAGCTGAAATCCTAAGGAAGCTGCTGTAAAAATTTCAGATCAAGGCGCACAATATTTTTGGAGATATGATCTGTGGAAGTCAGGGTTTTTGCAGGCTGCTAAAATTCATCTCAAAGAAGTGACCCTGATAAATTCATCATAACTCTCTCTCTGAGTATCGGATTGGAATTCCATAAAAAGTGGTGGATATTGCACAGTCGTTACTTTTCTCTCTATCAATTTCAGAGCCAAATGAATAAACAGTGACACGTGGCACACTGTAAAAGTGCGCTCTGCTGAAACAGTCCATAATTAGGGCATTGTGAGAGATTGGGTATAACTCTCTCTTGAAGAATCCAAATTGGGTCAGACCTGTGGCATTGGAAATAAAACTTAGAGTACTACTAAAGGACCAAAAATCAGATATTGAGGATTTGAAATATCAGAGATACACCAGATTCAATATCGAGCTCCTAGAAGGCAAGAAAAAGCTAAATCATGTGTTGTCAAGGGTTGCAAAGGACCAAACTTTCTGCGGCAAAAAAGCAAAGAAATGTGCAGCAGAGGGTAGCATGACAAGAGCAGCAACAAAGGTGCATAAAATCAGCAAGAAGTTCATCATATGAAGTCTTCAAGTGGGCATCACTGCATACAATCATTGTAAATGTATCATTGTACTAAGTCATTGTAAATATATTATTGTAAAAATTGTACTAGTGTCTATTTGCCAAGGGTTGAAGAGGCAATGTTGGGAGGTATAGGATCATCATTAGGTGGTTGTGTCAAAGTTAGGGTTATGGTCTAGTATATATTCTTCTTCTACATCATTCTATATCATTGTAAAGTGGACCATTTTCCCTAGTACAGGAGTCCATTCTTATTTTATTCTTCTATAGGGTGGTAGGGTGGTGCTAGGGTGAGTTGTAGCTCATTGGGTGTTGGGGAATCCGTTCAGTTGACTACTGAAGAATCTCAGGCGTTGGAGCATCCATCCAACGGGAGCTGGAGAAGAATGCTTTTCTAGATTCTAGGAAGTTGGAGCTTTATTTTCAATTGGAGTTGAATATTAAAGAATTATTAGAAAAGCATTAGGTGGTTTTTGTCCCGGAGTGGGTTTCCACCTTAAAAACTGTGTGCATTTGTGTTCCTATTGTTTGTTGCTATCATTGTACAAACATTGATAATAATTGAAGATTAACTAATGCTCTAATTGAAAGGAATATTGATTCACCACCCCCCCCCCCCTCCCCTCTCAGTATTTCCAACAATAAGGTCATTGAATGAAATTAGGGGCTGAGATAGAGTAGGAGATGAAGATCATTAAAGTGAAGTTGAAAAAATGGACTTTGGGATAAGAGCAAACTGTCATACAAGTTGGTATGCTTGGCATGCATGAAAGTGATTCATGGTTGTTTTAAGCATTAGGGTTACTTATATATTTTTCATTTTATGATTATTATAGTTACATATGTGATAAATGCTAGTTGATCAATGTAGTCATATGCATTATGGTTATGTCTATCCATTTCATTCTATTGATTTTATGGTTACATACATGATATGTGTTTGTTAGTTAGTGTGATCATATGTACATGTGTTGGTTAGTCAAGCACGGTATTAACTTGATGACTATGTTATATGTTGTTGATGAATACGTTATATGTTAACTTATAGTTAGATCGAAGATTGTGTTATATGTTGTTGATGAGCATGTTATATGTTAACTTCTTGTTGTTATATGTTAGTTAACTTGATGATTAGGGTTATAGAATTAATATCTTGATGTCATTTGTATCATGCTAAATTGGATTGGCCTATGAAAATGATTACGGTTATGACATTCAGGTATGAGTCGACTTATTTGTGACATTGTGTTATACTAATCTAGAATGATCATACATATGTGATTGCTATGAATGAACAAAAAATGTTTATGATCTTATGATTTGAACATGTTATTTAGTTACTGTTATGGATATCATGATCATATTTGTGTTAAGATATTATGTGTTGTGAAGTTATATCGTGCTAACTAGATTGATTGTGCAGACAAGATAGCCTCCCCTAATACACATTAAGGTATGAGTTTCTTATGTCGTTTACTTGGTTCTTGAATGTTTGATTATGTCATCTATTTGGTGTTTGAGTGTTGGTGTCTATTATGTCATCTATTTATTGTTGAATGTTTTGATTAATCGCATTATATGTGCATGTTTATATAAGATTTCATGAAGTAATGATCTTGTTTTAAGATGGTTGTAATAACACGTATGCATTGAGACAATTGATATGTACTTGAGTGTAGCAAGGTGATAGTTGTAGCAGTATGTATTATGAATTATGACTATGATTTGATTGTGGAATATGACATGGTTTTTAGACTTGGTAAATGTTGATTCCAAATTGATAAATATGTTGTCTTGATATTTGGTGCATACGGCTGACATGTGTGTTCAATTACAAGTCAGCGTACTCGGCACAAAAAGGTAAGATAACTGGTATATTGTTATGTTTATCTAAGTGTTGAAATTTGTGTGTTTATGGTACTATGATGCAGGGGATTGCATGGCAAGAGACTACCATGAAATCTTCAAGAAGGCTTGGGTTGAGTTTTCCTTTGGAAGTGTTGGGAACCATGGGGATTGAGTCATGGTGTTTGTTGTCATTCTTGTACTTTTGGTCTTTTATGATTTGTTTTCACTTGATTTGCATTTTTATTTATGTCTAGTGCACGGGCATGCCACTTTGTTGTGGTGTCATATTGCTTTTGGTTTTTCATGGTCTTATTATTGCTTTCTCTTGTTCTTAACTTTTATGATTTGAGAGTCTTGTGGATTGGTTGGGAAAGATAAATTTGATGGAGCTATGGAAGAGCTGAATGAAACCTAGCAGGTAATGAAAGAATTGGATGAAGCTTGGTGCATGTGTAAGCGTAGCAGAAGGTAATAATATGACAACCATTTGGATTTTTTGGGTCCATTGAGGTAAATGGAAGGTGGCAGGAAAATCATGAAAAAGGTAACAAGAAAGGTAAAGTGAATGGATATGAGGCGTTATATGCCTTGGCTACATTGGGAACTGTTTCTCTCAACGTTTTGAATATTGTGCATGAATAAAGGAATTTATCTTAACCTATACCTTATGATATCTGGTAATCATGATGTGATCATGATTAGGTTGGTATTTATATATGTATGTATCTATGTCATTGTCTGATAGGATGATGATTGTTTTATGTTAATGATTATATATGTATGTATGTATGTATGTATGTATGTATGAATCTATGTCAATGTCTGACAGGGATTTCAGGGATAATTCTTATGGAGGCCTGATTTCTTATGTAGGTGAATGGCATGAAGAGGTTCATGACTATGAGAAATGAAGAGGTAGAGTAGCCTTGAAAAATCTGAGTTCAGTATCATGTGGATATGAGTTAATTCTTGTATTATTCCTATGTTTATGTTATGGATAGGTAATGCTGAGGGGTAAATCATAGAAGTGAAAATAGTGTGATTCGCGACATGCTAGGATAAGCATCGATAATGGAAAGACACTAGAAGCAAGGTTTCTTGTGGGGTCAATGTGTGGTCTATGGATGTGCAGTATTGATGTTGTGTATATGTTGCGCATGTTTTATATTGATTGATTGTACCTATGGTGATGTGTGCATGTAACATATGTAGTGTTGAGTAGATATGATGGTGTATGCTTGTTGTATATACAGTGTTGTTGTATATTGTATGTGTAGTGCTAGGTATAGATGGTGTTATGTGCATGTTGGATATGCAGTGTTGTGGACATATCATATTATGCGCATGTTGGATATGCGGTGTTGTGTGCATATGGTGTTGTGCACATGTTGGATATGCAGTGTTGTGTACGTATGGTGCTATGTACATGTTGTATATGCAGTGTTATGTACATATGGTGTTGTGTGCATGTTGTACATATGGTGCTATGTACATATGGTTTTGTGTGCATGATTGTACATGTGGTGGTGTGCATGTGGTGTTGTGTACATGTTTTACATGTGGTGTTAGGTGTAGGTGGTGTCGTGTACATGTCGTGCATGTGGCGTTGTGTACATGTGGTGTCGTGTACATGTCATGCATGTGGAGCTATGTACATGTGGTATTGTGTACAAATTGTGCAGGTGGTGAGGTGTACATTGGGCATTGTGTACACGTTGTTCCAATGGTGTCATGTACATGTGATTTTGTGAACACGTTGTGCAGTTAGTGTTTTATACAAGTGATACAATGTACATGTTGTGCATATGGTACTAGTATACATGTGGTATTGTGTGCATGTCATACATGTTTTGTTGAAGGCATGCGATACTATGTATGAGCATGGTGTAGTCATGGTATCATGACATGTGTATTCATTGTGTTTTACTTCATATATGTATATGTATTGTGTTGTATTGTACACCGGATGTAGGTCTATGTGTTTTATTCTGGCGTAGGCATATGTATTGTGTTGTATTGTACACTGGGTGTAGGTGTATGTGGTGTATGACGGTGTAGGCATATGTATTATGTTGTATTGTACACTAGGTGTGGGTGTATGTGTCGTATATCGTATGTGGGTGTATGTGTTGTGGTCTACAAGGTGTGTATGTGTATGTGATTGAAGAGAAGCAAAGGAATTGGGTGCTTCAAAGTGTGGCAATAGTTCCTATATGTGTACAGTAAGAACAAAGGCAGAAGGACCGATGAAGGATAAGTATCAGTATTTTATTTCAGTTTTATTATGCATGTGATCTATGATTCTAACTTATGATGGTTACATGTGATTTATGATTATGGTTTATGGTGATTTTATGTGATTCATGATTTTAATTTATGGTGGTTGTTTTTTGAGCTAACCAGACATGATGTGTTTATACATGATGATTTGATCAACAACTAGTTTGACTTGTTGTGATAGGAAGTGAACAGAAGTGCAAGTGTACCTTATTGACGGGCTACAAATGAGGTATGATTTGAAGTTATTTAAATTTATTTTGAATCTAATGTAAATTATGTGGTTGGTACAAAAATGCATGAACATGCCTAGTTGGGTGGTTGAAATTGATTGCAACCATTAGCAGCAACATAAAAAAAGAATTTAAACAAGAAACAATATGTTGACAAATCACTTCACGAGCAGGGCCAATGTGGGACATTGGTACCCAATAGTGTCTGTTGATTTCCATGAGCATGCTATGACCGGTATGATGGTTTCGAGGTAGGTATATGCCTTGGTTTTTTTACCTTTCGATGCGAGGAAGCCTTGCCAAGGGATGACTACCCAGGACAGGGGTTCCTGCAGAACTTGGAAGGTGTGTGACTGCATGGAAGGTGGTGACCGGATTTCCCAAGGGACTATCTAGAATATAAGGGAAGGTTGGGTTGGATATTTTTTGTTATTAGCATTTCCAGATGGAATCATATGCACATTGGGAGTGTGCCCTGGAACAATGAGACGATAATTTTTCACTGAGGGTACAATAACACAGGATTGTAGCGCTGGACATTGGATGCAAGCTTTGACTTTGGCACTGGATTCTGGAATTCTTGGGAAGGCGGTAAATCTTGGTATTAACTTGAGGGTGGAGTTGTGAGCCTCTGGATTCCCTTTTTTAGTGATACAGGCATCATATCCTTTTATTTTTTGGTTAAGCGAATGTGCATATGTGTATATTATTTTAAATCTTGTATCGAATTTGTTTTTAAATCTCCATAGAAAGTACGGTTATTTTTTGGTTGAAGAAAATGTGCATGAGTATATGCAGTTGTTATTGTAAATACCATAATGATCTATGTTATAAAGCTCCAGTAAACTGTATGATTCTCATGTTTTTAGCACGATGACAGTGTAAACACTGCAACGAGCTATGTTATAAATCTCCATAGGCAGTATGTTTTATTTTCAGTGGTTTGTTGGTTTGTAGGTGTCATTGAACACCGAGGATGGTGTTCCCCCAAGGGAGGGGGGGTTCTTTAATAGTCTTGGTAAAAATTCATGTAAAAATATATAAGTCCATGGTTGATGGGACACGTATTACAAGTTGAATGGTGGAAAAAACATCCTAGCAGGTGTTCATTCAGTTTATTATGGCTAATTAAATTGGAAAATTCAAAGGAGAAGGAGAAGGCTTTGGAAAGGCATGAGACATTAATTCACATTTTATTTATGAAAATAATGGAAAATAGGAGAAAAGGGAGATTAAAGGTCATAGGTTGCATGTGAGGAGGAAAATGAAGGAAAATAATGGAAAATGAAGAAAATAGAGGCCTCATCTATAAAAAGGATTTTGAGAATGAGTTGGTACCTTTTGTTAGTGTGTTTTTGGAGCTCTCTCATTATTCTCTCTCTCTCTCTCTCTCTCACTTACTCTTGCACACAGAGTTTTCTTAGAGCACTTTGGCATTGTAGAAAGAAAGGAAAAGTAGGATCAAACAAATACAACAAGATTATTTGCAAGTATTGATTTTCATATGTAATTTCCTTGCTAGATCACGCATGCATGGCATTTAATGTTGACTTGGCATGGGTTTCACTAGGTGTGACGGTGTTTTCAGCATAGCCTTTACATTTCTGGATAGCCATGGTGTTGTGGAGTTATCAAGTTTGGTTTGTTGGACATTGTGTTCAACGCTCCCATGTGTTTCGTGACATGGACTAACCACCTCTCGTGGATCCTAACTATGGTGATTGTAGCGGAGACTAACGCCTGCAGCCTGCGGGTTTTGGTCTAACAGCAATCGTGAGTTCCAACAAGTGGTATCATAGTGACAGGTCTTGATTTCAAAACTCACTCAGGTCGCGTTGAGGGGGCTATTGTTGGACATTGTGTTCAACGCTCCCCATGTGTTTCGTGACATGAACTAACTGCATCTCATGGATCCTAACTCTGGCGATTATAGCGGAGACTAACGCCTGCAGCCTGCGGGTTTTGGTCTAATGGAAATCGTGAGTTCCAACATGGTTTAGCTGGATTGACGGATGGATTCGAAGCTGAGTGAGGTGGATCTTCGAATGATTATGGAAATAGTTCATATGTTGCCTCGGTTTATGGCCTAGTAATCTGGGTTTGGATTGCAATAAATCTTGAGAGGTGGTTTTCTCTCCATTCAGGCCTAGGAATTGTGGGTTTATATTATGCGGTAAATCCTATAGATTATGTCTCAGTTAAGGGCCTAGTGACCCCTGATTCATACTGTGGGTTGTGGTAAATCCTGAGAGACTACGAGATAGGAAAATTCCTCACAGTTTAGGCAGCGAGAATCTGGTGATATTTATGCTTGTGTTGGCCTATTGATTAGGTGTAGATCACGATAAATCCAGTTATGACATGTTTATTGTGTTGGCCTAGTGATTTGAAACGGATCATGGTAAAACCTGATTTCCATTTATGAGGGTGAGGTGGTTTAGCCTCGAGATGCCCTGGTTGGTTCTTTCGGTTTGAGTCGCACATTCATGCTTAGCTATGGCACGGGGGTGATTGGCTGAAGAGATATTTGGCTCAACTAATCTATGGTCAGGTTGAACGTGGTTGTCCCATTTCCGGTTGGTTTTTACATTCAATAATGAAGAGCTCATTCCTTTGGTATTTGAAGTAGAATTGCACTAGTTATTATGCATATTCTATTTTTTTTGTATCCATGGTATTATTTTGGTTATAAGAATGTATTTTATCAGTGATGATGTATGGCTCTATCCATGTTTTTACTTGTAAATGAATGCACAATGTATCTATGGGAAAATATATTGTATTGCAGCTAATGATGTAAGGGAGAAATGCTTCTTAGAGATTATCAGATACGTATGAGACCCCTATGCTTAAATCTGTTGTTTACACCTATAGATTCAATGTTTGTGACATGTTTGACAAATTGTCTATCATGGCTAGGAGCGGCCCAAATGGGTGCTTAGGGATGGTATTTCTTATGTACCATTATCCTATTGTTATTTATCATCCCTTAAGTTTTGATGAAGTTATGGGCAGTGACTTGGGCTCTGGGCCTAAAAAGGTGGCTCAAATCCTAGAGATGCAGGCACAGAACTGAGCATTTGGGTCCCTAGCTATTGGCATGTAGTTTTATTCCTATGTCTATAGCCTTCTAGCCCCTAAAATGCAGTGTTATGTCTATGGCTATGTCTCAAAGGTGGTAAAAATTTCAGAGTGACTTAGCGGTAATAGGTATGAATGGTTTGGTTACGTCCTAGGGGTGTTGTGGTTGTTGTACAAGGTCTATATGTTTTTTTTCCATCGGTTCCACTTCCTTAAGGTCACATAGGAGTTTTAATCTCATTATAGTAGCCTCTCGTCGCATGTTTACCCCCGTTGGCCATTTACTTGGGTAAATGTGGGAAGGGGGTGTTACATTTAGTTTCCCTTATACATGCATCGAGCTTCGTATGAGTCTTTCATTACCTGTTGGGTTTCATTCATCTCTCCCTGAGCTCCATTAACTTCCTCTTTCCCCAACCATTCATAAGACTCTCAAAACATGAAAGGCAAGAACAAGAAAAAATAATAATAAATCGTGGAAAACCAATAGAAATACGACACCACGAACAAAGTGGCAAGACCTTGCACCAGACATAAAAAAAAACTGCAAATCAAGCTCAAAAAATCACAAAATACCAAAAGCACAAGACTTAGCAACAAACACCATGACTCAGTCCCATGGTTCCCAATTCTTCCAAAGGAAATGTCAACCTGATCCTTCTTCAAGATTTCATGGCAGTCTCTTGACGTGTGATCCCCCGCATCATACTTCCATAAACACATAGTTGTCAGTGCATAAATAAACATAACAGCATTCTAATTACCTTACCTTTTTGTGCCAAGCACTTTTCCTTGTAACTTAATACATCCATGCCATATCTCAACCCTTGATGGATCTAACTATAACTAGAAACTAGTTATTATACATGTCAAATTCATGTTCAAGAGTATAACACATATCTACATAATGTCAAACAAAATCAAGGTTAATAATAATTCTTGTATGCAGAGCACTCATTCACTAGGAATTAGGGTTTCCAAACATAGATAAGGAATTCTTATCCAATTCATTTTTTTTACCATTTACTTTTTTGCAATTGAGTCTTATCATATGGTATCACATCACCCAGCTATTAATAATATAAATGATTAAACTATTATCTTGTCATGTTAATGCCAAGCATATTTCCCTGCAACTATTCACACATGTCACCCACGTGTCCCACATATCAAGACATCATATCTATCAATTTGAAATCAACCTTTTCCAAGACTAACAACCATGTCATAATTAACTAATATTCAAGATCATAATACAACAAATATCGTCTACTTGCAATCAAGTACATATTAACTATTTCAACATATGTGTGTTAGTACAACCATCTCAAAACAAGATCATTCCTTTGTGCAATCTTATAACAGATACAAACTCGTATCATACAACAAATAAAACATTCAAATAACTGATAGATGACATAATAAACACCAAAATTAAAACACCAATTAGATGACATAATCAAACATTAAAGTACAAAGTAGATGACATAAGCAAGCTCATACCTTAATGTATCTCAGGGGAGGCTATCTTAATTGAAAAATCAATCTATTTAGCATGGTATAACTTCACAACACATCAACTCAAACACAAATAAGATCATGATATCCATAACAGTAACTAACTAACATGTTCACATCATAATCTCATAAACATATGTCGTTCATGCATAACAATCACATATGTATGATAAGTCTAGATAGTATAGCACAATGTCACAAATAAGTCGACTCATACCTAAATGTCATAACCCTAACCATATGCATAGACCAATCCAATTTAGCATGATACATATGACATCAAGATATTAATTCTATAACCCTAATCATTAAGTTAACTAACATATAACAAAATAAGTTAACATATAACATGGTCATCAATAACATATAACATAATCATCAAGCTAGCTACAAGTTAACATATAACATGATCAGCAAAAACATATAACATAATCATCAATTTAATATCGTTCTTGAGTAACCAACGCATGTACATACGATCACACTAATTAACTAACATCTATCATGTATGTAACCATAAAACCAATAGAATGAAAGTCATAGATATAGTCGTAATGCATATAACTACACTGATCAACTAGAATTTATCACATATGTAACCATAATAATAAAATGAAAAACATATAAGTAACCCTAATGCTTACAACCACCATGAATCACGTACCTGCATGCCAAGCATACAAACTTGTATGATGGTATGCTCTTACCCCAAAGTCCATTATTGCAACTTCACTTTAATGATTTTCATAGGCTTTCTCTATCTTAGCCAACACATTAGCATCATATCATACCAAATCATCATGATGACATATTTGCATATAATGACCTTATGCACAACAACCTTCACCATGAAAATGCATGCATAAAAACATATATACACTGACATTCATAACAAATGCATATACAACCATACACTCATGACAACACATCCCACCATCAACCTTCACATGGAAACATCACTACAACCATGATCAACACCATGCAAATGCAACAAGCACATGGGCTACAAACATAAGGAATACATATGAAACCGAATTAAATGCATGACCAGCACACCTCCCATCCATTCTGAGGGTTGAACAATGCTATGATACCACTCTGTGGTATCAAATATGACCTAAAGAGAGCGCAACCTACTTTGATACCAATCCATGGTATCCGATATGACCGAAAGAGAGCGTAACCTACTCTGATACCACTCTGTGGTATCAGATATCACACAAAGAGATCGAAAACCATACACCACCCAACGAGAGCATAAACTAGACACTGCCCAAGGAGAGTGCAACCACGCTCTGATACCACTCTATAACACCCTCCTTCCACATCTACCCAAGTAACCGACCAACTGAGGTAAACATGCAATGAGAGGCTACTATGATGATATTCAACCTCCTAGGTTACCTTAATAAAGTGGAATCGACATAAACACATCACACAGACATTATACATAAACAATAAAACCCCCAGGAGCTAACACAACCATTCAAGTATCCTGACCCTAGGTCACACTGACCTTTTAAGCTCATGGAACTATAGATGCATGCACAAGCCTACATGTTTTCATCTAGGAGGCTCTGGAAACATGCCAAGCCTGCATGCCTACATCCAGGGACTATTTCGAGTAGTGTTGTGGCAGAGTTTATGAAATTTAAGGAACTTTTCAAGCCCGGAATTTCGGGCATTGCCCAGAACTTGTTGTAACTTCCAGAATCCATTAAACACCTGATGAAAAGGATACTAAACCAAAAATTAACTATAATACTAAGCCTGACCATCCCCAACCAGGACTGACAATTTTTCAAACACTTGGCCTGAATGAAAGCTACAGGTGTAAACAATAGATCTGAGCATATGGGTCTCATACTTATCTAATAATCGATAAGAGTAATTTCTCCCTTATATCCTCAACTAAAATATCATCTATTATATCATAGATACATCATTCATTCATTTACCAATCAAAACATGAGGATGTCCATATATCGTCACTGCCATAACACATGCTTATAACCAACATGATAAAAACAGAAATATCAAGGATACATCAGCCATAGATTCCACATAATAAAAATAATATTTACCCATCAATACAAGAGGAAAGAGCTCTTATTTCCATAAGAAAAATGAAACCATATTTGATACTTCCACGTTCCACCCAACCATAGACATGGTTGAGCCAAATTTGTCCCCAATCAGTCACCCCCATGCCATATTCCAAGCATGAATGTGGGATCTCATCAAACACATCAATCAAAACCAATCCAGGGCTTCCATAGGCCAAACCGCTTCAACCCTCAACCAGTGATTCCACCTCAAGGTCGGGCATCACAACCATTATGGATTGGTCTCTACCCAAGATATTCCAGGGCTCCAGAGTGTTTGTTCCAATCAGGGCTACCATGACTAGTAACTCAACCCTAGCTATTATAGGGCTTCAAAAGTTTTTTTCCAACCAGGGCTTCCAGGACAAGTAACTCAACCCACCTAGTGCTTCCAGATAATTTCTCCAACCAAGGCTTCCAGGACTACTAAATAAACACAGTTTTTCGTCTAGCTCCCAGAGAATTTGTCCAACCAAGGCTTCCAGGAACTAATAAATCAACCCATAGCTAAAGGAACATGAGAACCGAAAAGACTCAACAAATAATGAAATTGAACCCACAACACCATGGTTATCTAGGAAATTTCAAGGGTATGAAAATCCATTTTCAATTTAGGAAATCCTCCATGCCAGTGACAAATCATGACCAAGAAACCACTTGCATACACCATGCATTCCAAATCTAGTGAGGAAAACATACATTCAACTTGGTACTTGCACTAAGAACCTATTGTAGATGTTGATCTTGATGTCCTCTTGTGCTTTCTTGCTCTTCCTTTACCTTCTTGACCCAAATATCCAAGTATTCCAGACTCTCCAAGAGTGCTCCAAGAATACTCTAAGTGCTCAAAAGTATGAGAGAGAGAGAGAGAGAGAGAGAGAGAGAGAGAAAATGAGGGCTCTAAAACTACACTAACCAAAGTCTGGGAAAAAGCTTCCCAACTGGTCCTCAGAAGCCCTTTTATTAATGAGGCCTCTATTTTCTTCATTTTCCATTATTTTCCTTCATTTTCCTCATTTCATGCAACTTGTGACCTTTCACCTTCCTTTTCTCCTATTTTCCATTATTTTCATAAATAAAACTCCAATTAATGCCTCATGCCTTTCCAAAGCCTTTTCCATTTCCTTTAGCCATAATAAACCAAAATGAACGCCCACTAGGATGTTTTTCCCAACATTCATCTTGGAAAAAGTGTCCCATCACCATGGTCTTATATATTTTTTACATGAATTTTTACCAGGGTTGTTACACCATGATAGGCATTTCGTTAATATTGTCATATATATGTAATCTACAAGTTTAAATAATAGATCTGAGCATTGGGGTCTCATACTTATTTGAGAATATATAAGAAGCATTGTTCCCTTATATCATTAGCTACATTATCATCTATTAGGTCATGTATTCATTTCTCATTCAATAAAAAATAAAAACATGATGAGATCTATACATTTTTACTCTCATAAAATACATCCATAACTAACATATAAATAACAGAAATACTGAGAATACAACAACCATAAATGTTACATATAATCCAATACATTTACACATAAATTACCAAGGAAAGGAACTCTTATTCATGCATGCAAAAGCCAACCTGGTATGGGACTACAACGTTCCACCCGACCATAGATTAGTTGAGCCAAACCTCTCTTCATCCAATCACTCCCATGCAATATTCCAAGCATGAATGTGGGACTCAATCCAAAAGAGCCAACCAGGGCTTCCCAAGGCTAAACTACCTCACCCTCATCAATAGAAACCAAGCTTTACCACAATCCACACCGATCACTAAGCCAAAAAAATAAACATGTAATAACAAGATTTACCATGATCTCCACCAGATCACTAATCCAAAACAAGCATGGATGCCACCGGATTTCTCCACTTACACCATGAGGAATTTTATTGTCTCCTAGTCTACAGGATTTACCGCAATCCACACTGAATCACTAGGCCCTAACTGAGACTCCACTCTCCAAGGTTTATTGTATATCCCATCCTGGGATTCCTAGGCCTGATGGAGATTTCCCACCTCTAGGCTTTACCATATATCCCTCCATACACTGGTCAAGGATTCCTAGGCCCACCGAGGCAACACAAAATTTGTCTTTACCACAACCCACAGTCTGATTTAGGGGTTACTAGGCCATTATTTCTTTCATTCATAGTTCCACCTCATTCAACTTTGAATCCATTTGGAAATATAGCTCAACCAAAACATGAGAACCCATCACACCATGGTTATCCACAAATGGAAAGGATAGGCTGAAAAAACATTGTCACACCTGAAAATCCCATGCCAATGATAGAAAGAGAACCAAGGATACACATGAAACACCATGCATGCCAAATATAGCAAGGAAACCACACATGAAAACCAATACCTGCAAAGAATCTTGTTTTAGTTGCTTCATCTTGATCTTCCTTGTTTGATCTATGCTTCCTCTTTGCCTTCTTTCCCTTTCTTGATCCAATGTTGAATTGCTCCAATAAAAATCTAAGTGTCCAAGAGTGTGTGACAAAGAGAATAGAGAGAGAGAGATCCAAAACTGAACTGAAAAAAGGTACCAACTGATACTCAGAAGGATTTTTATCAATAAGGCCTCTAATTTCTTCATTTTCCATTATTTTCCTTCATTTTACTCCTTACCTTCCTTTTCTCATAATTTCCATTATTTTCATAAATAGATTCTAATTAATGCCACTCTACTTTTCCAAATCCTTTTTCATTTCCTTTTCCAATTTCCTTAGCCATAATAAACTAAATGAACACCGACACTAGGATGTGTTTCCCAACGTTCAGCTTGGAATAGGTGTCCCATAACTTTGGTTATTAGTTTTCCTTTATTAACTTTTATTACATGGAATTTTCACCAAGGTTGTTACAACTACGACCACATCAAATTTTCCTGCACTAATATTGTCTTGACCAATAGAGAGCTCAAACAAAGTATTGTTGCCACTCAAAAGGCGTTGTAAGATCCCGCTTCCCAGTATACCAGTGATATTGATCAGATAATCACATCAGTGGCTTGTTTGAAAGCCTATATCATTCAAGCTACAGAGGAAGCCAAGGGACTCTTAGCACAAGTTAGCATCTGGTCAGGTTGCCTCACACGAAGAAACCAGCCTATTTACACCCTGCCGCAATAATCCAATCCACTTTTTAAATAAGCCATGTCCTCCAAGGATAAGGCCCAAGAGACAGAGTTTTTGGCACAGGTGGATGCCCTCACCATCCAAATCCAAAAAATCGAAGTTTAGTTGAGGAAAGCCAAGACCCTTCTCCATGAACTTAAGCCACCAGCACAAGCGCAGTTGTGGGAACTACAACTGATCAATGAGGAAATAGAACCGTCGATCTCACAATGCAGTGCTTAGATCAAGCGAGAACTCTCGTAGGCTCATGGTAGGTGACTCTAAATGACTTCACAAGGTCAAAAAATGCATCCATTAAGTCTTTCCCCGAGTTGGGTCCTTCTTTTGAAGGAACCCACCAAGGAGGAGGATCAAAGGAAGAAACACCGCAACAACAAGAATCACCAACAATACCACTAGCCCCAAAAACCGATTGACTCGAGGATGAGTCAATGGACTCTAGTCAGGGCTTGTTTGGTCCTTCATTTTGAGAACTAAGTTGTGACACTTTTTGAATGTTGACCACATTTTTTCTAGAGGAAACCATTGGGAAGTCTTGGAGAAGACAATTATACAAGGAGAAGGGACTAGCCAAAGACTAGTAGTTGTGGAGAACTAACTATAGAAATCAAGACTCAGGCATTTGCAACCAAGTTGAAAGGAATGTTGATAGTCGAGGAAGCAAACACAACCAAGCAACAGAGGAAGCTAAAAGAGGTAAAATGTGAAGTATCTTAGGGAGAAGTAGAAGCAAGCGTAGGGTTTGAGAAGGCCAAGGGTAAAAGCGAGTAGGGGAAGAAGCAAGGAATGCACCAAAATGTTGTCGCAAAGCTTATTGAGCCCACACTAGTCCATCTTATCTTGCTCATGTAATATCTTGTTATGTTAGTTAATTTTCTATCAACGAGGCATTTGAGCCCGATGTATTGTTGTAATGTTTTTGAATCTAATGGAAGAAGGAGTTATAGGGTTATATGAAAACCTTTATGTCTGATTTGATGTGGCCTTTTAAAAATTTTATTATGATTGCACATGCACAATATTTGATGTCTTGAATTCTTGATGTCTTGAATTCTTGAATATTTGATGTGGCCTTTATGTCTTGAATTCTTGAGCTGTCTTGATTGAATATTTGATGTTCTAGTTCTATCTTTATTGGTCATTGATAGCCTCCATGGGTTTTCTCTCGATACCATATTCCATCCCTAACTAAGGTCGCAGAACACCTTAGGTGAGATTCCTTATTCTTCCTTAATAGTGTGAAAATGATGGTGTTACACTAGAGTAAAATGGAGCTTTGTTGTCCCTTGTGCCTGAACTCAGGGTCTCAGCCCATTCATCATTTTTCTCCCAACAACAACGACTTATGTGTTTCCTACCCCCATGTTCCTAACCTATACTATAAATTATTTTGTGGCCCCATGGGGAATTTATTGTGCTCACAATTAAGGTTATTTTTAGAGAGTCTTTTATTTTCTTACGGTTTTCCAAAATGAAAATTAAAAATAAAATAAGTACAAAGATTCCAAGGGGGGATATCCTTTGCACAAAGTTTCAGTGAATTTAGTGTGTGGGGTGATGGTGTGTGCAAGTGAAATGGTGAACATAAAAGGTGTGAATTTCAATGATTTGGATATGCAATAATCCTTTTCAATCCCCCCTAATTACACTATGTTATGTTGTTTTGTTAAACCCTCATCCCACATCTACCTAAGTAACCGTCTAACTCAAGTAAACAAGTGATGAAGAGTTACTATGATCTAATTCAACCTCCTAGGTGACCTTAAGGAAGTGAAATCAACGGAAACATGTCAAACAAACCTTCCACATCAAAAACAAAACTCCTAGGAGCTAACCCAACCACTCAGACCTATATCCCTTAGGTCCCACTGATTTTTTAACCCACTTAACCCCTAGACGCAAGCACAAGCCTGCATGCCTACGTATGGGAGGCTCTCGACGCACGCACAAGCCTGCATGCCTACATACAAGGACTAAATTTCCCTTACCTATGTGTGTGTCCATGAGATTTAAGGCACTTTTTAGGCCCAGAGCCTAGGCCACTGCCCAGAACTCAATGACAAGTTTAGGAATGAAATAAAACAATGAAACAATGATGTTAAAGCAATTATTCGACCAAGGACTTAACTGGACCCCTGTTGTCAATGATAGGAATTTCATTAAACATGTCACAAATATGTAATCTACAAGTGTAGACAAGATATATGAGCATAGGGGTCTCATACTTATCTAATAATCGCTAAGAACCATTGTTCCTACATCACATTAACTACATTCTAGTCTATTTAGGCATAAATACATTATTCACTCAATTATGAATCAAAACATGATGAGAGCCATACTTCATCACCATCATAAACCTCAATCATAAACAGCATATAAGAAACATAAATTACAAGCACCTAACAACTATATAAACCATAGAATAACCATAATATTTACCCATAAAAGGGAAAAAGAGAACTTATTTCCATAACAAAAATTCAATCGAGTATGGGACTTCCATGTTCCACCTGACCATAGACATGGTTGAGCCAAATATCTCTTAATAATATCACCCTTGTGCCATATTCCAAGTATGAATGTGGGATCCCATCAACTGAATCCATCAAAACTAAACCAGTGATTCCAGAGGCCAAACCACCTCAACCCTCAACCAGTGATTCCACCTCACGGTCAGACATCACAACCATCATGGATTGGTCTCTACCCAAATTTTTCTAGGGATCTAGAGTGTTTGTTCCAATGAGGGCTTCCACAACTAGTAACTCAACCCCAACTGTTATAGGGCTTCTGTAGATTTTTTCCAACTAGGGCTTCCAAGACTAGTGACCCAACCCACATAGGGCTTTTAGAGTGTTTGTCCAACCAAGGCTTCTAGGACTAGTAACTCAACCCATATTTTTCCACTGTGCTTCCAGAGCATTTGTCCAAACAAGGCTTTCAGGAACTAATAACTTGTCCCACAGCTAAAGGAGCATGATAACCAACCAAAAGAAATAATAATAATAATAATAATGAAACTGAACCCACAACACCACGGCTATCCAAGAAATGGAAATTCTATGAAAATCCACTGTTAATCTAGGAAATTCCTCCTGGCCAATGACATATAATAACCAAGAAACCACATTCATACACCATGAATTCCAAAACTAGTGAGGAAAACATACATGAAACTCGGTAACTGCAATCAAAACTCATTGTAGATGTTGATCCTGATGTCCTCTTGTGCCTTCCTACTCTTAATTTTCTTTATTACTCCAAATCATTGAGTACGCCACACCCTCCAAGAATTATTCAAGAAAACTCTAAGTATCCAAGAGTATGAGAGAGAGAGAGAGTAATAAGAGAGCTTCAAAAATGAGCTAACAAAAAAAAGGTACCAACTGATCTTAAGAAGCATTTTTATTGATGAGGCCTCTATTTTCTTCGTTTTTAATTATTTTCCTTCATTTTCCTCATCACATGAAACCTGTGACCTTTAACCTCCCTTTTCTCCTAATTTCCATTATTTTCATAAATAAATTCCAATTAATGCCACTTTTCCTTTCCAAAGCCTTAGTCATTGCCTTTGCCAATTTCAATAGCCATAATAAACCATGTGAACACCCAGAATAGGATGTTTTTCCCAAAATTCACCTTGGAATACGTGTCCCATGACCTTGTTCATTATTTTTCCTTGATACACTTTTATTGAATGGAATTTTCACCAAGGATGTTATAGAACCCTCACCCTTGGAAGAACACCATCCTTGGTGTTCAACAACACCTACAACCACAAGACTGTTGTAAGAAAAAATACTTCCCATGGAGCTTTATAACATAGCTCGTTGCAGTATTTACAATGATCAACCTATTGAGAAGAAAACCAACGTGACAACATAAAAACATAACATCATAATGAAAACCATACTGACATGACACAATATTTCTTATTAGATTTGTATAACATAGTTCATGGTGGTATTTACATCCATACACATATGTACATATATCAAAACATAATGCCAAAATATACGCCAAACATTTACCAACATCGTACCAAAACTATTTTTCCTCAACCGGTAGACAATGAAGGATACATAGCTTGCATCTGATCCACCATCTACCATGTAGCTTCATCAGGCCCAAAGTGCTTCCATTGCACTTTAACTTGATCGATTGCTCGATTTCGGATCATGAGCATCTTTCTCTGCAAAATGCACTAAGGTTCTGACTGGAATTATCTTTTTGGATCCACCTACAATACAGACTATACAAATACATTATCAACATCTTTAACATATTTCTTAAGTAATGAAACATGAAAAACATCATGGACTTTCACTATCAGAGGCAGTGCAAGTTGATAGGCTATTGGCCCAATCCTCTCAATAATCCTGAATGGTCCACAAAATCATGGTTCCAACTTGGCACATGATTGTTGGGGCCCTTGTTTTGCAATAAAACGGTTTTGATTTGAGGATAACAAGTGGAAGAGCACAACCACAGTAGACAGAGAGATGTCACAGTTGCGAAGAGTTGAAGAGCAAGTGGCACGAATGTTGCAAAAATAGGCACATATGGCGGGAGGAAGCGACAAAGAACAAACAGAGTACTCCCAGTAATCAGGGAGATGCAACAAACAACAGAGCAGAAAGGAAGGGAGAACTGATAGTCGCGTTGGCAAAGGAACAAATAGGTAGTCGGCCAATAGAGACAAGAGGTTGGCACTATAGGGATCAGAGGGGGAGAGCCGTAGGAGAGCTCTGTTCGCTCTTTTCATTATATACTCTTTGTTCATTTTGTTCTATCATATGTGATAATGTTGTAATCTGTTCTGCCAGGATCGCTCTGAGGAGCAATGTAACTGTCTCTTCTGTTAATGCAACATACTATGATCTAGATTTGATGTCATGAGTTCTTTAATGTGTTTCTGATTCAGCTGAATGCATGGGTTACTTTAAATTAAGTTTTTAGTCCTGAATGTGTTCATGAGTATTGTCATTTGTAGAGTATTTATACATATTTAGTGCACCCAGTTCTATCTATTTTATTCTATATGTTATGCTTGATTGATACCTGATCTAATCCTAATCTTAGTAAGGTCACGGAACACCTCGGGTGAGACTCTCTACTCTTCGAAGTAGAGTGAAAATGTCGGCATTTATCTAGACTACTGCAGAAAACCTTGTTGGCCTCCATATTGAACCTGGGTCTTGCCCAAGAGACCTTCTTCCTCGCTAACAAATGGTTCCATTGCCGGGACCTAAATCTCCATTTTGGAACTAGATCATGGTATCATGGATCTTCGAGAGAGAAATAAGAAGCTTGTGGGATAACCACCTAAATTAGTTCATAGCACAACAAGCAGAGTTGAGACAACAAAGGGAGAAAGATGTTAAGAATCAGGTTCTCTTCTCTGAAGCCGCTAGTGATATTTACGAGATCTTCTGGGGAAAGTTTCCAGAGGAGTTCTACAACTTGTTTCGGAGACTACAGGCCAAGACAGTTCAAAGAAGATCATGAAATAACTGTCACAAGTGGTTGCATGAAGATCTGGTGGCACTCCATCGATTAGATACTGATTTGACCTGAGCTGTAGATTTCTGGGTGCATCTACCTTGGAAGGATACATAGTGGAGTTCGCAGCTGAGTGTTACCATTCTTTCCCAAAAGCAGAGGATATATTTAGATCAGGGTTGTGCGGAGAGTTGTTGAAGGAGATCCCTCTGTGGATCAAAGCCTTGATGGTAGACGAAGGATTGATGGAGTTTCAAAAATCTGAGATGGAGACTTAAACCTCCAGTACTGGAGGAAGGAGCTGAGGGGGAGATGCTACGTTGGAGAGGGGAATAGGACATGGATGCTGAGACCTCCAGTAGGTTGAGGGAACAACGAGCACATCGGAGGGCGCAAATCATGGAAAATTTTAGGGGCTAATATTCGCAGGTGGGCTAATTTTCCATGGTTTTTCCAAAAAAAAGATTCGCCAATTTCCATTTTTTTATAAAAATGATTCACCCAAATTTTACAATATAAAATTATTTTACGTTAAAAATCGCCAACATTATATAGACAATATATATAATATCATTATAAATTTGAATAATTTTACAAATACATCAATAAACATTTTATAGTTTGCATACTAGGCACTAGTGAGATTCGCCAATTTTTTAAACTTCAAGATAATTTTCCATCCTTAAAATTATCCCTGGCGCAAATTGCTGAGAAGTGGCGGGAAAGGGTGATGAAGGAGTTGGAAAATTAGGAAAGTAGTAGAAAGGACAAGAATAAGGCGCCTCATATGACAAAGGAGATGGAAGTTCAGATGGGTTCCCAAGATATAGGAGGGACCATCAAGGAAGTGCAGTAGGTGTATAGGAGCCCAGCCCAAACAAAGAAGGGAAAGAAGTATGGCGGAGATGACGCATGCCCCGAGGAGATGTCCGATGTGGAGCTGCATGCTGCGATGGAGAAACTATTCCGAGAGGGGCCGACACCCATTACCCAAGGTAAATCTATTCCCCAAAGTTCAAGTAGCTCTAGTCTCAACCTTCCCTTGGTACTCTATCAGCCACTAGGTGAAATTTTTTTTTAAGTTACGGGAATTGAGTAATTTGAATAGTGTTCAGTCTATAGCAGTAATACACACTAGTAGTAGTGCTAGTAATACCATTTCACATCCAAGAGCTAGGGGTTTTATTCCAGTAACACCCACGCAAGAAAGCATGGCGAGATCATTTACCCGATACCCAGAGTTCTCTGGGAGGGGTAATAATTATGTGGAACAACACTGGCACCTCTGCGAGGCCATATGGAGGGCTCAACAGACACCAGAGGCTGGTAAGTTGATCTAATTTCAAACCACTCTCAGGGAGAGAGCTCTACGCTAGTTTATTAAGTGGTCTTAAGCTCATCAGAACCCAGCGATAGACGATGTAAAGAGAGATTTCGTTAAGGAATTCAAATTACCCTAAATAGATCATCAGGGTCTGACAAAGATGTGGGAGATCAAGCAGCCAGAGGGGGAAACTGCATGGGATCTAATGAGGATATTCAAGGATGCGATTGGAAAATTGAGTTATCCAATTGACCCGAACCATCATAGAGATTGGTTCATCAAGGCCCTTCTTCCATTAACAAGAACTCCGCTAACACAACAAAAGATCGAGACGTTACAAGATGCATTGGAGCAAGCTATGCAGATAGAGGCCATGGCGGGCTATCCACAAGAATTTAAAGGAGGAGCATCTACGCAAGACCCTTCCATGCTGGGGTTACAACACCAGATAGCTAGCCTAACAGAAAAGTTGAAATAAATTCAACCAATGCGGTTGACCAGGCCAAATGTATGGTGTACGCACTTTCTAATGGAGGGGCACGTGGTAACCGAATGTCCAAGGCTGTGGGGCCAGAATGTGGGGACATCGGTAGTAGGGGCACAGGGAGCTCCACCAGTAGGAGGATTTGCATAGATAAACACCCAGGGATTATATATGCCGCAACATCAGTACACAAGATTCCCCACGCAACATAATCAAGCCGCAACTGTGGAGACAAGAGGTTGGCACAGTAGGGATCAAAGGGGGGGAGCCGTAGGAGAGCTCTGTTTGTTATGTTCATTATTTTCACTCTGTTTATTATGTTCTATCATATGTGATAATGTTGTAATCTGTTCTGCCAGGATAGCTCTGAGGAGAAATGTAACTGTCTCTTCTATTAATGCAACATACTATGATCTAGATTTGATGTCCTGAGTTCTGTAATGTGTTTCTGATTCAGTTGAATGCATGGGTTACTTTAAATTTTTTTTTTTAGTCCTGAATATGCTCATGAGTATTTTCATTTGTATAGTATTTATACATATTTAGAGCACCCAGTTCTATCTGTTTTATTCTATATGTTATGCTTGATCGATACCTGATCTGATCCTAATCTTAGTAAGGTCACGGCACGCCTCGGGTGAGACTCTCTGCTCTTCGGAGTAGAGTGAAAATGTCGGCGTTTTTCTAGAGTACTGTGGAAAACCTTGTTGGCCTCCATCCTGAACCTGGGTCTTGCCCAAGAGACCTTCTTCCTCGCCAACAAATGGTTCCATTACCAGGACCTGAAATTCCATTTTGGAACTAGATCATGGTATCATGGATCTTCGAGAGAGAAATACGAAGCTCGTGGGATAACCACCTAGATCAGTTCATAGCACAACAAACAGAGTTGAGACAGCAAAGGGAGAAAGTTGTTAAGAATTAGGTTCTTTTCCCTGAAGCCGCCAGTGATATCTACAAGCTCTTCTAGGGAAAGTTTCCAGAGGATCTCTACAACTAGTTGTGGAGACTACAGGCCAAGACAGTCAAATGAAGTTCGTGAAAGAACTATCATAAGTGGTTGCACGAAGATCTGGTGGCACTCCATCAGTTAGATACCGATTTGGCCTGAGCTGTAGATTTCTGGGTGCAATCTACCTTGGAAGGATACATAGTGGAGTTCGCAGCTGAGTGTTACCAATATTTCTCGAAAGTGGAGGATATATTCGGATCAAGGTTGCGCGGAGAGTTGATAAAGGAGATCCCTCTGTGAATCAAAGCCTTGATGGTAGACGAAGGATTGATGGAGTTTCAAAAATATGATATGGAGACTTAAACCTCCAGTACTGGGGGAAGGAGCTGAGGGAGAGATGCTACGTTGGAGAGGGGAATAGGACATGGATGCTGAGACCTCTAGTAGGTTGAGGGAACGACGAGCACATCGAAGGGCACAAATCATTGAGAAGTGGCAGGAAAGGGTGATGAAGGAGTTGGAGAAGCAGGAAAGTAGTAGAAAGGAAAAGGAGAAGGCGCCTCACATGACAAAGGAGAAGGAAGGTCAGATGGGTTCCCAAGATATAGGAGGGACCATCAAGGAAGTGCGGCAGGTGTATAGGAGCCCAGCCTAAACAGATAAGGGAAAGAAGTATGACGGAGATGACGCGTGCCCTGAGGAGATGTCCGATGTTGAGCTACATGCTGTGATGGAGAAACTATTCTAAGAGGGTTTGGCACCCACAACCTAAGTTAAATCTATTCCCCAAAGTTCAAGTAGCTCTAGTCCTGACCTTCCCCTGGTACTATATCAGTCACTAGGTGAAATTTTTGTTAAGTTACGGGAATTGAGTAAGTTGAATAGTGTTCAGTCTATAGCAGTAATACACACTAGTATTAGTGCTAGTAATACCATTTCATAGCCAGGAGCCAGGGGTTTTATTCTAGTAACACTCATGCAAGAAAGCATGGCGGGATCATTTACCCGATACCCAGAGTTCTCTGGGAGGGGTAATGATGATGTGGAACAACACTAGTACCTCTGCCATATGGAGGGCTTGGTAGACACCAAAGGCCGGTAAGTTGATCGAATTTCAAACTATTCTTAGGGAGAGAGCTCTATGCTGGTTTATTAAGTGGTCTAAAGCTCATCAAAACCCAGAAATAGATGATGTAAATATAGATTTCGTTAGGGAATTAAAATTACCCCAAACAAATTAGCAAGGTTTGATAAAGATGTGGGAGATCAAGTAGCGAGAGGGGGAAACTGCATGGGATCTAATGAGGAGATTCAAGGATGTGATTGGAAAACTGAGTTATCCAATTGACCCGAACCATCAGAGAGATTGGTTCATCAAGGCCCTTCTTCCATTAACAAGAACTCGACTAACACAACAGACAATCGAGATGTTACAAGACACATTGGAGCAATCTATGAAGATAGAGGCGATGGCAGGCTATCCACAATAATTTAAAGGAGGATCATCTGCGCAAGACCCTTCCATGTTGGGGTTACAACACCAGATAGCTAGCCTAATAGAAAAGTTGAAAGAAATTCAACCAATGTGGTTGACCAGGCCAAATGTATGGTGTACACACTGTCTAATGGAGGGACAAGTGGTAACCGAATTTCCAAGGCTGGGGAGCCAGAATGTGGGGACATTGGCAGCAGGGGAACAAGGAGCTCCGCTAGTAGGAGGAGTGACGTAGATAAACACCCAAGGATTATATATGTCGCAACATTAGTACATGGGATTCTTCATGCAATAGAATCAAGCCGCAACTGAATATTGTGAGATATGCAAAAGCATGGGTCATCCACCCCGCCTATGCCCAATCTTTCAAAAATACTCCAACATTCCAAACAACATATACTGTGAGTTTTGTGCTTCTACAACACACAGCATAAAGCAGTGTAGGGCTCTAGATGCATTAGCAGAACGATTGGACATGCCTTCATATAGAGTGAATGAGGCTCCCAGGGGACGACGGGGAGGCATGCGAGGAGGCTGAGCTAGAGGAAGAGGGCCAGTACGATGTTACAACTATGACCAAGAAGGTCACGTGGCTAGGGAATGTCCACTTCCTAGAAGACCCTGGTGCTCTCATTGCAGAGTTAACACGCACGCAATAGAATACTGCCCAGAGCTCATTAAAAGATGTGAAGAAAAAGCTAGACAAAGAGGAAATATCTGGTGAATGTAGAACCAAGAATAATAGAGGCTCAAGCTATGCAAAACATAGCCATAGTGACGCAAGGAGGGAAAAAAACAGGGGAAGACACAAATATGATAGACCCGATAAAATTGATAAGGTCGGCATTGCCAAAGCCAATGTTCAAGCTAGAAAGACAAAAGCAATACTTTAAAGAAGCAGTGGAAACATTTGCCCAACTTGGGGGAAGCAAAGGCATTGAGTTGTCACAGGCCAAGGAAGGTAAGGAGAACCAATCTATTACAAGTACTATGATTGAATAATGGTTCTGCCTATTTCTAAAGATTGTTACCAACGTGCCAATGTTGGAACAGCTAAAGCAGAACTTGGAAATGGTGGTGCAAGAGACCACAGGACCAAGGGAGTCAAATGAAGCAACACATAAATACATACGGACAGGGAAAATAAATAAGAGAAGGACAGGAAAAGAACTATGGGTAAACACTCAAGTTGTGAGATTCCAAATTAAGGAAACAATTCTTGACCTGGGGTAAGACGTCAATATTTTGCCAAGGAAGACGTGGGAATCATTGGGAAAACCAAGGCTGACATACTCACCAATTCAACTCCATATGGAAAACCAGTACTGCATTGTTCCCATAGGCAGATTGGAGGAAGTAGAAGTTGACGTTGCGGGGGTAAAGACATACACGAACTTCGAAGTGATAGACATCATGGGTGATAAAGATCCCTATCCAACATTATTGGGGATCGACTGGGCTTTCGAAAACTATGCAGTAATAGATTTAAAGAAGGAACTGATGATCTTTGAAGATAGGGAGGTCAAGGTCACCCAGCCATTCGACCCGTATCAAGGTCCCTGATACACAGAGTCAGTTGACAACAGAGAAGATTCCCATCTTCTTGATTATCTTTATCAAATGACTGCATGGAAAAGGGAAGATTATATCAACCCGATATCGGGGGGATCTGTGAGTTGGAGAAGAATTCAAAGCTCGGACTTAGGCTCGAAGATAGCCTAGGATGATTGGAAGCAAGGGGGGTATGAGACTAATACAAGAAGATGCGCCACCATTGGAAGGATCAATTGGATCGGAACTGAGGTAAGAGATTATCAAAATTTGTCAAATATGAACGCTGTAAACACTTCTATTTCCAGAATAGAAGATAAGGTACCAACGGACTATAGGGTCCCACTCATGGATATGGCTTTACAATCCACATCAGCAAGGTGGTAGAGTAACCACCACAAATCACTGTCGCAATGGGACAAATTTGCAGCAACATTGAAAGCCAGGTTCAAAGAAGAAGAAGGAACACACTTCACAGAAAAATATCGAGGGGACTCATACCCCATAAAACATTTGAAATTTTGTGAGGATCAATGTAAAAATGCAGGATACCCGGGAGAACTGTGGGTACACAAGTTTATACATTCACTGGATTTGATTCCACAGGCTTGGTACCTAACTGAATAAAGAAAAATAGGAACCAATGCTTGGCAAGAAGTTGTAGATAAATTTACGCAATACTTCTTGTTTGAAGGAAAAACATAACCAGTCACCCAAGAATTGCAGGTCATTAAAAGGGTATTGTTTTTCCTGGAGACTCGGGAGGAGGAAGAGAAACCACTCCCAACCTAAGGCATCAGACAGACGGTAGCATGTAAAAAGATAAACAATGAGATGGATGATGATGATCTAGAAGGTCTCAGACATCTGTATTTCGAGGAAAAGGAGGGGGGATGGGATATTAAAGAAGACCCAACAACAGAAGGAATCCATCTGCTACAACTAAAGACCAAGAAAATGAACATTGGGACAGAGGAAAAGCCCAAACTTGCGTCAATTGGTGATTATTGGGATGCCGAGATGACTAAGGATATATTAAATCTGTTAAAATAATATGACTACTTGTTTTCATCTTCAGTAGTGGAGTTGAAAGGAATAAAAGGAGACCTATGGGAGATGTGTATAATTTTGAAACCCGACGCAAGACCAGTCAAGCACAGACCCTACCGTCTGAATCCAAGAGTGAAAGAGAAGTTCAAGGCAGATATTGAAAAGATGAAGAAGAAGAATGGGTAATTCCTATAGTCATACAAAGTAAAAAGGATAGGTCTGAAATTCGATTCTGTGTTGACTATAGGAGCTTGAACAATGCGTGCATACATGACCCGTTCCCTACTTCGTTCAGTGACGAAGTTCTCAATAACTTTGCGGGGAATGAGGCTTATTCCTTTACGGATGTATTTTCAGGATACCATCAGGTAAGGATAGCTGAAGAAGATAAGAAGAAGACAATTTTCACTACCAAATGGGGTTCATTTTCATATCATGTAATGCCATTCAGGTTGAAAAATGCGCCAGCAGTATTTTCACGAATTGTGATAGCAGCGCTTCGAGAATACATCCAAAAATTCCTAGAAGTCTATATGGATGACTGGACTATCTACAACATGTTAAAGGACCATGCAATGTTATTGAGGATAATTTTTGACAGATGTAGGCAACTCCAGATTTCATTAAACCTCAAGAAGTGCATCTTTGCAGTTCCTTTTGAAACACTGCTAGGACACGTTGTATGCAAACAAGGGGTTTGCGTTGATCCAGAAAAGGTGGTAGTTATAATTAACACGGAGGAATCAGAATCTTTGAAGCAACTAAGATCATTGCTAGGCCACACAGGCTACTATAAGCGATTCATCTGCAACTATGCGAAGATAACAACCCCACTAGAAAATTTTTTGCGGAAATCAAAGCAGTTTAGTTGGACAGAAAATTGTAAGACAGCCCTGAATACCTTGAAAGAAATGTTGGCAAGTGCGCCAATACTGTTCCACCCTAACTAAGAAAAGCAATTTCATGTCCACATTGATGCTTCCAGTATCGCACTTGGAGCAGTTATGGCTCAACCTGGAGACACTTCAGTTGATCACCCAGTTTATTTTGCAAGTCGTAAGCTATCAACAGCGGAAAGGAACTACACCACAACAGAGCTCGAAGCATTATCAATGGTGTATTCCCTTCAAAAGTTCCGCCACTACCTACTAGGAGGTATGTTTAAGTTTTTCATAGACCATTCAGCTTTAAAGTACCTATTTAACAAACTGGTCTTGGAGGGAAGAATCTGCAAATGGCTCCTACTCTTTCAGGAGTTCACCTTTGAGGTGATAGTGAAACCCGGGAGACTAAATGTGGGGCCTGACCACCTGTAAAGGCTAGAAAATGGAGAAAACGGAGGGTCTCTAGATGATCAGTTGCCAGATGCTGATCTTTTTAGAGTAGAAGCCATCCCAGACTACTTAGACCAGATAGCACCTATCTGACAATAGGACAGTGCCCAAATGAATATACAGCAGCCCAGAAAAAAAATTTAGTAGTCCGAGCAACAGAGTATCAGCTAATATCAGGGCACTTGTATAAGATGGGGTTAGACCAAATTTTTTGAAGGTGCATGGATCATGAGAGGGAAGGAATACTGTGGGAATGCCACTATGGAGTTGCAGGAGGGCATGTCAGAGCAAAACCGATTGTAAGGAAAATACTTCAGGCAGGCTTATGGTGGCCGACAGTACACATGGACATTAAGGCATTTGTAAAGAAATGCGATGTATGTCAGAGGACAGAATGTCTATCACATAGGGACAAGCTCCCACTTCACCTGGTAAAGGTACTGCAGCCATTTGAGAAATGGGCAGTTGATTTTATAGGCCCGATTGCACCTGTCGCAAGACACTCACAAGCCAAGTATATCATAACTGCAATAGACTATTTGACAAGGTGGGTAGAGGTGCTACCAGTGAGGGATTGCACAGCTGAAACAGTAGCTCGATTCATATTTTAAAATATCATCAGTAGGTTTGGTTGCCCGAGAAGTCTGACAAGCGATCAAGGTACACAAATTTTCATCAATGACACCATTAAATCTCTGCTAGAAAACTTCATGGTACAACATCATAAAAGAAGTCCTTACCATCCATAAGCTAATGGTAGAGTAGAAGCATTCAATAAGATTTTGGAAAAGGGTTTAACGAATATTTTCAACGCTGAACGAGATGACTGGGACGAACATATACCAGCAACATTGTGGGCATATAGAACAACTGTCAAAAGACTAAACAACCAGACATCGTTCTGACTGGTGTATGGAAGGGAAGCAGTAGTACCGGCTAAGTTTGTAATACCGAGCTTATTAATTGCAACATCACTTCAATTATTAGAGGAAGACTTGCTGGAAGAGTGATTACAAGAACTACAGGAGCTGGAAGAAGACAAGTTTCTAGTAGAATTCCATCAAACCATCTAGAAGAAGAGACAAAAATCTTGGCACGACCACCATATCAAGCGCAAAACATTTATGGTCGGCGGAAATTTTTTACTTTACGACAGAAAGTTCCAAAATTTCCTAGGTAAACTTAGAATTCATTGGCTGGGACCGTACCACGTCATAGAAATCATAGATTCAGGAGCAGTTCGGTTAGCACAACTAGACGGCCAGATACTACCAAGATGGGTGAATGGCACACGCCTGAAGCCCTATCACGATTAAGTACTACATTTCAATTTTCAACAACTCTCACAATCGAGAGGAGTCAGTAGGGTAAGTTAGAATAGATAGATTCAATAACTCTCTCGCACCCGAGACGAGCTTAGATATAAATCCCAATAAAAAAAATTCCAAGCACAGAAAAAAACTCATAGTTGCGATGCGGAGACCGCAACACAACCGATTGTGGTTGGGGGGGAGGGCAGTGTCCAACGTGTCATCCATGTCAGAGAATGAGAATATCGAACATCATTCCATCATCATGACTCATAGTACCCATGTGAGTCCATAGGATTACTGAGATTTGAGAAGTAATTTCCATAATTAGCATCGTCCATACCGCAATAAATTTTCCATAATGGGTCATATTCATTACCCATCATGTATGCCCAACTCACGAAGTCACAGTCAACTTTTTCAGAACCCACCTCATCCCAGTAACTAATCACATGATTATAGTCGCGAGGGAAGGCAGGGAAAATTAATTATTTATGGGGTCTTATCAACCTCATGCGTGTCGGTTACTTACATAACTTGCATGAAAGAAATCACGAGAATGCCGAAGAAGTCTGAGTTAGAAACAAAAACAGCAACAGGAGCAACAAAAACTTCATCAGAAGAAGTCCAGAGGAAGTATCCAAAGGTAGGAATTTACAAGGAAAGAAAAGGAGTAACTTTACAAGTACCAGAGAAGAGTAAAAATTACCAAGGTAGTGCCAGCAGTCATCGAACAGGAGATCGACAAGAGAATACAGAAGATGGAGTCACTGGTGGGGAAATCTGATAGCGCGTCGTTGATCGACACCGACCTGACAGATTCTTTCCAATTCCCAGCGATGAAGAAACAAGTCTATATGGAAAATTATGCCACCGAAGTAGGACAAGAAGCAACAAGAGTACCCCCAGACTTCAGAGGTTTCCAAAAATCAACCATACTAAACCTCATAAATCTTCTAGTGTTCAACACCATAGGGGCTGCGATGCAGTGCACAAAGTTCCTACTGAGAAGGATCCACAATGGGTCACTATGGTTGGGAAATGAAATACCAATTCATGTGGAAGATATTCACAAGTTGATAGGGCTATCATAAGAAGGTAGAGACATCTCCATGGTGTTCCAAAATGTTTCAAAGAGGGCAAAGAAAGTAGGAGATGGCGATTACTACAAGAAGTATGACACCAAGAGGGGAGGAAAAGGGGAAAAGATAGACCTTATAAACAAGCCAGCAGTCAAATTCGACTGTTATCTGATTGCGAGTAAAACCATGAGGCATTACACAAAAGGTGAGTGTACGCTTGATACCATCTCAGTTGTGTAGAACTGTATCCAGGGGGTGCAGTTAAATTGGTGTTGATTTTTACTTAATGAGCTATTTTAAGCTTGCGAGGATAACTACAAGAGAGCCACTAGATTCATCTATGGTTATCTTATCATGGCGTTGGCAATGTGGAAATGGACATTCCTGGGAATCAGACAGCCTATGGAAATCGCAACAGGTCAACCGTTAGCTATGAAATTCACACCTTGTAAGGCGTCAGGGGACCCCAGCACCAAGGAGGTGAGCGAAGAGGCATTCAAATTCTGGTATAGCCAGATGGACGATGTGGTAATGACTTAGAAAAGAATCCCAAAGAGCTTGCTAGATAATTACTCTGCGCAGATATGGTTTGGAGTCAGCCACAAGCAAACCTACATCAGGCCAAAATGTGTGCCGGAGTCGACCTTCAAAATGAAACCGTTGAAGTTTCAAATCGATGAGAGAGCTTTCGACACTGAAGTATGTTCTTGGCCAGGGGTGGGAATGGAGGTCAGAAGCAGGGTCTATTTCTATTCATTTGATGGCATGTTTCCAGTTCCATTGCTAGGGGAAATGCTGGATGGAACAATGGCCAGAGTGTCGCGATTGCAGCTGACACCAATCATCGAGGAGCTGAACACAAAGTTACAAAGCTTTAACCAAGTAATGCAAACTCTAACCAATGATTCTCCATTGTTTCTGACTTTCACAGAGTTTCTGGCCTCCAACTCTACATATTCTTCCATCACAGCCCCCATAGTCATGACCATACCACTTAAATTTTTTAATTCACCACTGGCAACAACCATAGTTCCTATCAAAAAGAGTAAAGCCTCCAAGCCACCTATAGCTACACCAAAGGCCAAGAAGGCAAAAATTACAGTGTCTAGCCAGGTTTTTGATCTCACTAGAGAGGATCAAACGCAACCAATGGACATGAGAGCTCCAATCCAAGAAGAACCAGTGACAAGACCTCAGGTAAATCAGGAGCTACCTATGTTCAACCCCTATTCCTTTTTAAATATTTTTATATCTCCACCTCGCACTCACCATTCATCGGCCCACACATCATTCATCTCCAAAGACCATTCAACCCGAACTCAATCCACATCAGCCACCATCTCAGACCTCATTCAGAGCAAAAGTTAAAACAAATGGAGACAAAGAGGTAGAAGTTAACTCCAGTACAGCATTGGTACCTGAGGTTAACCAACCCCTGGTTGAACAGGTCACTTTTCAGGACCTTTTAAGTCGAGGGGGATCTTTTACTGCAGATACAACACCCTTGCCAAAAGAGTTGAACCCGTTTCAGCAATAAAATCTGATACTCCACTGGATGCAGCCCACTCCAAGCATGGGTAACCCTGATAACCCATCGCCACAAATGACACAGCCTCAATCACCTCAAGAACACTCAGCCAGGTCCATTGCAAGCAGTCAACCACTTAAAGAAAGACCGCCAAATCAATATACGACCGAGGCTGAAAGCATGTAGACCTGGGGAGCAACGCAGTTGTACAGTATTATTCAGTGGGCAGCACAACAGGCTGAAGGTCTCCACACCTAGTTCTAGCAAACATTTGAACAGCAATAGGTACAGATCATCACGCTTACTGAAGAGTGCAAGCAGTTAAAGAAGGAGAAAGACAATTTGCAGAACCAACTGGAAATGGTGACACAGATTTTTAGGGATCTCTGGCCCACAGTAACAACTCACAACGATCAGATACCGATCGACCTATCATATAGAGACCCAGTCGGGCAGTCCCTTCATGTCAGAGTAGCATGTTTGAATCTCAACCGAAAAATTCAGGAATTGAAAGCAGCGCTAGCAACTAGGCTTGCGCTACCAAATCCAGTGGTCATCTACATAGAGAAAATAGCAGAAAGACAGAACCAAGTAACCAGGATGCAGGAAACTCTGAGCACCATGGTGAAGGAAGCATACGAACTTCTGAAAAATCTACATGAGTGTTCAACCTCGCTAACTTTGAAATCACAGCCGATTTCGGCAAAACTGCAGCAGGTGTCGAAGGAAATTCAAGAGGCCACAGACCCCGATGGACTTGACCAATTGTACAACCAAGAAGAAGAGATGGAGGGAAAGATACAGCAAATTGAGGGACATTCATCAATAGCCAAGCAAGCCCTCCGGGAGCTAAGGAAGCCTATCAAGCTTACTGCCCAAACAATGCAGCAAATGGCCACGGAGGCCGACATTAAGATTAAGGACGTATTCGGTAAGCTTCCGCCCATCTCAGGGGAAAAAGAAGTAGAACAAGTCACCACGAAGACAGACCTGCTCATGCAGGGATGGCAACAAGCCATTGTCAGCTTCAAGGAACTCAAAGCATCCGCGTTGGCAAAGGTTCCTAATTTGGGGCCCTTGTTTGGACAAGAAGAGGAAAAGGAGAAGACAAGACCAACCACGGAGGCAAGCGGACCGATGGAGACCAATAAAGCAGAAAAAAATTGACTTGGGATGAGTCAATAGTATGTGGTCAGGGCCTGTTGGGGCCCTTGTTTTGAAATAAAAAAAATTTGAGTTTCATATAACAGGTGGCAAAGTGCAACCATTGTATACAGAGATTTGCCACGGTTGTGAAGAACTGAAGAGCAAGTGGTGCGATTATTGCGGAAATAGGCATAGATGGCAGGAGGAAGTGACAAAGAACAAACAGAGTACTCCCAGTAATCAGGGAGATGTGCCAAATAGTAGAGCAGAAATGAAGGGAGAACTGACAGTTGCATTGGCAAAGGAACAAATAGGGAGTCGGCCAATGGAGAGAAGAGGTTGGCACAGTAGGGATCAGAAGGGGGGAGCTGTAGGAGAGCTATGTTCTCTCTATTTATTTTGTTCTCTATATTCATTTTGTTTTATCATATGTGATAATGTTGTAATCTGTTCTGCCAGGGTCGCTCTAAGGAGCAATGTAACTGTGTCTTCTATTAATGCAACATACTATGATCTGGATTTGATGTCCTGAGTTTTGTAATGTGTTTCTGATTCAATTGAATTCATGGGTTACTTTAAATTTTGTTTTTAGTCCTAAATGTGGTCATGAGTATTGTCATTTTTAGAGTATTTATACATATTTAGAGCACCCAGTTCTATCTGTTTTATTCTATATCTTATTCTTGATCGATACCTGACCTCATCTTAATCTTAGTAAGGTCACGGCACGCCTCGGGTGAGACTCTCTGCTCTTCGGAGTAGAGTGAAAATTTTGGCGTTGTTCTAGACTACTGCAGAAAACCTTGTTGGCCTCCATCCTGAACCTGGGTCTTGCCCAAGAGACCTTCTTCCTCACCAACAATGATCCAATCCGCAAGGATCTCTTCTTAGGCTTGATGTGAAAGTACACATGTTCCCCAACCTGAAACTCCTTTAAGAACCCGTTTTGATCTGCATAGCTCTTCTGTCTATCCTGTGTTGCTTACAGATTCTTCTTGATTACCTGCATTTCCCGTTCCATCTCTACCAACATTTCTGGACCAATCAACACCCTGTTAACTGGATCACTCCAACTGATGGGAGTATTACAACTCCACCCATACAATTCCTCAAATGGACTCATCCTCAATAATTTATGATAATAAATTATTGTAAGTGACCTCTACCAGTGGAAGATACTCTTCCCACTTTTGTTGTTGATGCATCACATAAATTCTAAAAATTTCCTCCAATATCCTGTTGAACCTTTATGTCTATCCATCTTTATGTGGAAGATAAGATGTACTAAATGCAAAATTTGTGCCCAAACCTGCAAAAAGCTCCTTCCAAAACTTGGAAGTGAACTTTGCATCCCCAACTGACATAATATTCTTTCAAACACCATGCAATATGACCACGTCTTTGATTAACACATGTGCTACATATCTAGCTGAGAATGTAGACTTAGTGTGCTACCTTTGTCAAGATGTCCACAAAAACCATGATGGAATCGTGTTATCTCACTGTCCTTGGAAAAAATGTGATAAATTCCATGGAAATGACCTCCCATTTCCATTCTAGTATCATAATCGGTTGTAGCAGTCAACCTAGGTGCTTACACTCTGCCTTAACCTGCTGACAATCCAAACACCTAGCCACAAACTATGCTACGTCTCTCTTCAATTTTGGCCAATAATAAAACTTTTTCACTATCATCAGTGTCTTTTGATATGCTGGGTGACTCGAATATGGTTTCACATGAAAATATCTCAATATCACCTTCTTGATTTCACTGATATCTAACACATATATCCTGTCTCTAAACCTGACCAAGCTATTTTTTAGAGACGATAATCCATATCCTGTACACTTGTACCTATACCACTACCTGTACCTGTACATGCACTCTGCTCCAACCTGTGTACATTCTCCATATACCTATCATCATGTTGACATGCTTGCAAGATCCTATCTTGTATATGTATCCCATAGGAGCTCATAGATGTCATGCAATTAACTTGTATCCACCTGCTAAGAGCATATTCGACCCTGTTCTCTTTATGTTTGATGTACCTGATCTCAAAGTCAAAGTCTACTTCCCTAGGAGGTGGAAACTCTGAGATATTTGTGGGAAATACATCCTGAAACTGTTGTAGAACTGGGCACCTGCTCAAAACATTTGCATCCTCAACTTCCTTACCTTTGTTGCTAAAAATATGTACTACAAACAACACAGACCCTTTACTGCGACTGAGCTTGGCCTGCATAGTTGTAACCATCCTAACTGATGTTGCTTTCTTCATACCCTATGGGACTCTTTATTCCCCATTATCATCCAAGCAATAAATGGCCTTATCATAAAAATATACCTTGGTCCTATGAATATATATTCATTCTATACCAAATAATATAGTGTATTACCTTAACGGAAATATGTTCAAGTGCATCTTTGTAGACATGTCATTCAACTCAAATGCATAAGCTCTTACCTAGTGATGAATTCACTTCTTGGTACCTGTAGCCAACTACACTAACCAAGACTCTACATGCACTTCTATATTCAAACCACACTTATCCACCAGGTTAGGACTAACATAACTATAATTAGATCTAGGGTTAATCGAAATAGAAATAACTTGATCACAAAGCTTACCATCCACTGTAGTATCTCTCTGATAGATACTTCTTTGGAAATAGCCTCTCGAATTCACTCCAAGTCAACTCTTCCTCATAAATATCTATGAATTTATTCACATCTTCACACAAAATATCCTCTCTACCTCTGAGGCCGAATGTAGCTATTCTTTCTTTCATGTTTTCTGATTAATCATGCAACCTAAAAAAATTATTTATACCAAGAAAATGTGCCTCTGCATCATGTGGTTTCTTCATCTCTTCATCAAATCTAGGTGTTTTTTCCTTATTAAACTCATCCGACAAATATCCCTTGTCACTCCTCCTATAAGGATGATAATGATGTTGATCATGATGCTTGTCAAAACCAAAACTAGAATGATACTTGTTTCTGTCACCTCTCCTATCCAGAGTGTCCAATAATATGTCATATCTAATCATGCCATCTCTATACAATATGTGACCACCGGAAGACCTATTGTCATATGCTCCATTGGTCCCATCCTCCTTTCCATGGCTGATCCAAAGTGGCCCCCATTTCTGCAACTCTGAAAACTTTGAAGGATGGTTGCATTAACCTCTTCTTACTTTTCTTGTGCCTGTATGTTTATTTCATTATCTACCTTCAACTCCTTATTTATTCCTTTAGACTTCTCAGTGTGTTTGCCAAGTCAGAAGAGTGCCCAACACCATGTTGCTAATCTGACTTAGAGTCTTTGTATTCTACCATTTTGTTATTCATATTTGATTTCTTTCTTGTAATGCATACTATGTCAGCTAAACCAAATCATAATAAACCAACATACCTTAGCATAATTCAGGGACGATATCTCATCTGCAAGATCAACCAATCAACGTAATACATGTATAGACATAACCATATAAGCATATAGACATATATCACATAGGTGTATCAACATGTAAATGTCATTCTAGTTAGATTCCAGTCATCAATGCGTGACCAGATCACTACACATACCATGACCGCATGCATGACAATGTCCACCGTACCAATGCACATGGAAAATACCCAAGCATAGAAACAGAGAAATCACAAGCATAAACACAGAAAATACACAAGCATAAACAACATGAAATCAAGCATAAACAGAAAATACATGTAACCACACATATAAAGACCATATATATAGGCACTTGGCATGTATAAAAAACATGTAACTAGTCATATACTCATGACGACATAGTGTATAACAACACCATCGGCCTACACATGGTGACATCACTGCAACCACGACCAACATTGTGCGGATGCAACAAGCACATACACCATAGGTATGAGAAACACATATGCAACCAACAAAAAAGAATGACCAACACACCGCCCATCCATCCCAAGGGGTGAACCATGCTCTGCTACCACTTTGTAACACCCTCATCCCACATCTACCCAAGTAACCGGAAAACCGGGGCAAACATGTGACGAATAGTTACTATGATTTTATTCAACCTCCTAGGTGACCTTAAGGAAGTGGAATCGATACAAACACATCAAACAAACCTTCCACAACATCAAACAGAACTCCCAGGAGCTAACCCAACCACTCAAACCTCTATCCCCTAGGTCCCACTGAGTTTTTAAGTCACTTAACCCCCCGATGCATGCACAAGAATGCATGCCTGCATCTGGGAGGCTCTGGAAACATGCAGAAGATTTCATGCTTGCATCCAGGGACTAAATTTCCTTGACTTATGCCTACGTCCATGGGTTTTAAGGCACTTTTTTAGGCGCAAAACCCAAAACTCAATGACAAGTTCAAGAATGAAATAACACAGCGAAACAATGATGTTAAAGTAATTATTTGAACAAGGACCTAAATGGACCCCTACTAGCCATGACATGCATTTTTGTCAAACATGTCATAAATATACAATCTAAAGGTGTAAACAACAAATATAAGCATATAGATCTCATACTTATCTGAGAATCACTAAGAACCATTGTTTTTACATCACATTAACTGAATTATAGTCTATTTAGGCATAGATATTCTTATCACTCCCCCTACTTCCCAAGGTTGATAATGGAGCTGAAGTAAGGTAACCACAGACTAACCTTTAAGTTTGTAGAAATTATATCAGACTTCACTATCAACCTCGGAATAAGAAGATTCAGAAAATGGTACAAAGGTCTAAAAATCAATAGGATCAAAGGCAATTTCTGAAAGAAAAGTTTCAGACTTAGACCTAAACAAATATGTTTCAAATTCAAAATTGTAGGACAAATATTCTGAAGCTAATATCGTAGGCAAGGAGTTTGATTTCACAAGTGGAGGAATAGCCTTTCCAACTTTCCGAGACTTAGTCTTCTTCTTTCTTAAAAGACTCTCAGGGTCATTGATAATTGGTGAGGGATTTGGGTTTGGATTTGACCTAGTGTGTCTTTTGGGAGCCAGGTTTTCTTGAAAATTTTTACCTTGGCTCGAATTTACAAACTCAACCTTCTTTAAATGTCAAAAATTGTCACCCACAAGTCTAACCTTCAGTGAACTAAATAAATTTTCCCACGAAATTTTTTCTCAATTGCTCCCATGCAATGACGCCAAAAATGTTACCACTCCCCCCCGCTTCCCAATGCTGAGAATGGAGCTGAAGGAAAGTAACCACAGACCAACCTTTGGGTGAGGTAGCTAGCCCTACCAAGACCAGAGAGGGATCTCCCAATGTCACTTTGTAGCCAAAGGGATGGCTAGATATAATTTTTTAGGATAGTTATGATGCTCAGTAGATTAGGGTTTTTTTTTGTTTGGAGTTTTTCTGGATAGGAATGGCAGTTAGGAAACTAGGTCTAGGGTTTTGTTCTAAATTCAAAGGTTTAGTTGTAGAGGTAAGGGTGAGGCCAGGTAGGTAAGCTGAGAAGCATGCTTAATTTTTTTTTGTGTATAGATTGAAACTGAGAGGGAATCAGAATGAGAATTAAACTGAATGCATTCATCAGAAGAGCAGAGACAATTTCATGTAAATATCATAAAAAACAGAGCATGGAAAGCATGATTCCTCTCAATAAACTGATAAGACTTAGCATAAAGAAGCATATATGTGAAATATAGATAACATAAAATTCAGCATGATAATTTTACAGAGAAAAACAAATTCTCAAAGGAATACCACTGGGGTCTCAACACTATGTCTGCAACATTGTCTTTGATTTCATTAACAAAAGCTTGTACAATAGCTCCACTGCAAATAACAACTATCCAACCTCTAAAATGGCTTGCATTTGGAGTAAATATAGAAAATAGAAGTCATGAAACCTAATTGGGTCGAAATCTGATCCAAAACACTTCATAATTACACCAGATGAGTCACTTCCTAGAATCTAGGGATGTTAGAAACTAATCCCTGAAATTTAGCTGAAGACTAGGAGTGTGTGTCTCCTCCATTAAATTACATGTTTAATCATCATAGAGGGAAAAAAAACCCAAATACATCAAATGAACCTCATGGGAAAGCTAGCATCGAATTTTGGAGTTTTCCTGGCATGACAGCTATCTGAAAGGAATCCAATGCAGAAACGTAGCACCTTTAGCAGAAGTGTCGCGCCCATTCAAAGGTGATTTTGACCCACTTAGAAGCATCCAAATGCAAATATGAGAGTGTTTTTTAGTAGCCCTATGAGTCTAGTCTCCAAGGCACCTTAAATTTTTATAAAACACCCATATGAATACCACCAAAAAAAAATGTTCCCAACCTTACTCCAGAAGCGTCGCGCCTGGTCAAAAACTTTGGCATAAGCATAGAAATGAGGCAGTTTTTAAAGTTTTTCTTCAAAGCCAGATATTTTCATGGAAAAAAAATTCCACATATGGCATGTATTGATCAATATGAACCCATACATGTAATAAAAACGTCATTTGGATGCCCTGAGAGAAAGCGTCGCGCCTTTGCTTGACATTTCTATGGAGGCAAAATTTTGCAAAAATCATCAAAAATACAAAAAATGCTCAAAATTGATCAAAATTTGTTCTGTGACACTTTTGGAGGATATTCTAAACGTTCATGGATGCCTCAATAAGGATTTCTATGTTTTCCTTCTCCTTACGCTTCATTTGAGCTTCTTTAAGCTTTTTCTTCACTTGTTTGAGTCTGATTTGTGAGATTTTTTTTCTAGCGCAATAGTGATTTTCCATATGTCTCTGAAGGTTATTGTTCTTTTTAGATTTCTTCATAAGATTATCAAGGTTTCCATTAACTCTGACAAGCCAATACTCTCTACCCTGATTGATTTCATCAAGAATTAGTTCATCAAAGGTTTGCCAACCTGATTTAGGAGCTTATTCTCTTTCTTTCTAAAGCGCCTTCTCGAGGCCTCTTGTCCTTGCTCTACTTATTTTTGTTTAAACTTCTGCATATTCCAGCTGATCATCATCTATTGTTTCTTTTCCCTTGCCTTTATCTGCATCAACATGTACCTTTGGCTTGTCTTGGAGGAGTATTTCATCTTTAACTGAACATTTTCTTGCTGTAGGAATTTGATTTGAGAATTTTCCATTGAGAAAACCTCCCTCAACTCTACTATTTCTTCATATTTCTCCTTTATGATTTCCTCAACTAACTTATCCTTCACCTGTCCTACCATTTGAACCTCTAAAGGTGCTTTTTCATCATGGTTCTACAATGGTGACTCACCATCATGGCTAGGTGGATGATCCATTGTTTCTCTTTTCTCAAGTGTAGCTTCAGGTGCCAATACACTTCGTATGGTATTAGGAGAAAAAAACCATTCTATTTCTCGTCTCATAGGTTTGAGTAATCTCAACCCTAGGTGATTTTGAAATCTCTGCTTGCCTACTTGAAGAGCCAACCTCTTTTTCCTGTACTAATGTTGTGCTATGAAAAATAGGTGGACTAGTAGTAGGAGCTAATGCTACTTTCTCCATGAAAACTTCCCTAGTCATATTGTTTGTTGAGAGCTGGTGAAAAACAATCAACTTAACCAAACCACAGTGAAATAGACTAGGATGAGGATTTCTACCTTTTCTATGTACCTTTTTCGCCATCTTGACCAAACTCCTGAATAGATAGTTTGACAAATTGAGTGATTTGGTAGCTGTGAAGTGCATTAGTAACCTGACATGGTATTGGTATAGTCTTGAAAATCTTCCCTCGCATGTAAAATATTTCATGATTAGCTTCATTAATGGGGCATACTTATCAATTAAATGCCTGAAATGGAAAACATGTTCAGGTTCATCTCAACAATGATGTTTAAGGAACATTGGGTAGTTTTCTAGGTCCAATTCCATTCCCTTGAACCATACTTCTCCTTCATTTGGAATCCTTGTTTTTGAAGTGATGGCCTCTACTGATAGAGTGAATTCAATGCTTTCTGTGATGGCCTTATCTATGTTGAATTTAGTGTCAAAAAGGTTAGTCAATTTGGCATGACATCCTACCTCCATGATTCTCTCACAGAATCTCAAACATCTACTGTTTTCAAAACATATATTGGCATAAGGGGAGGCATTGAGTTCTTGTAATGTGGATGGCTTAAACTTGGAACAGTGGCCTCCCTTATGAGAAATATTTTCACTCTCCGTAGTAGCTTTAAACAGGATGAAACCCTCCTAGATGAAATGATTGGGTAGGGACAGTGAATTTGGGAAAATAGGGGATATGGTAGGGTGACTGTAGGGGCTATGATGAGGTATAAAGAGGTTAAAAAAAATTCCCCAAAAAATTGAGGGGGTATGGTGATGTATTAGCTTGAGGCTACAAGTGAAATTTTCTTAAATAGGCATGGGGAGGTGGATAAAAATAGGAAAACACGAGAATTTTCCAATTTTGTTGTGGAAATGTAGTGGGAATTTAGGGGTTTTTTAGGGTACGGTTTATGAATTATGAGTGAAGGTTTTTAGATGGTGGGTTGAGGGTTTTTAATGGTTAAAACCAATCAAGAAAGGAAACCCTAAAATTTAGTGGAGGAAAAAAACCCTAAAGATAGAAAACATTCATACACTTATGAATTGACTTGAAGAAAGCATTTAAAGTGTCCACTAACTAGTTTTGGAGGCCACAAAAGGTTTGTATAACTGTTTTGAAGTTTTAGTAACTGATTCAAAGAGTAAAACCCAAAAATGTAGCACTTTGGGCAGAAACGTAGCATTGTGGCAGAAGCGTAGTGCCACCCCTAGAAACGTTGCCCTGCCTCCAGAAGCGTAGTAGAGTGTGTTTTCTTGCAAATTTTCTGGTTTTCTTCCACCTTCGAAAATGGTAGAGTATTCTGAAGGTGAGAAATTAAATTTATTGAGAAAAAGAAGATAAAATGAATTGAGGAAGTGACTTTTCCTCTTATAACATCAATAAAATACCCTTTTTTTCATTTAGTGAAAACGTGACCTTTTTGAGGAACACTTTTCTTTTTTGAATATTTTGACAATGTAACAAGCTTTTGAAAGAAGACAAATTGTCTTTTTTTCATTTTCCTACCTAAGCCAACTCCCTTTAAAGATAAATTTGTATGATGGAAATGACCCTTCTTTCACCTTCTTTATGACAGAATTTGAATTTATGGTGGCGAAATGAAAGACACCTAGACACTGGCCTAGGTGAAAATATGGTGAATTGACCTAAGATTCTAGATGATAATGAAGGAAATGACCCATGAAATGACAATTACCAGGAATAAACTGGAGGGAGTAGCTTTTTAAGACCTAGACATATCCAGCGAACAAAAAATTATTTGAAAACTGACTTGGAAATATAAAATTTTGACCTAGGACCACTACTAGACAAATTTGAAAGAGTACATTTTAATCAAATAATATTGGACACTAACAGATACATTGTTCATTCGGTTACGAATCAAAACATGATTAGAGCCATACTTCATCACCATCATAAAACTCAATCATAACTAGTACATAAGAAACAAAAATGGAAAACACATAACAACCATAGAAACCATAGAATAATAAGCATATTTACCCATTAATACAAGGGAAAAATAGTTCTTATTTCCATATGAAAAATGCAACCAAGTTTGGTACTTTCACTTTCCACCTGACCGTAGACATGGCTAAGCCAAATCTCTCTTAATCCACTCACCCTTGTGCCATATTCAAAGCATGAATGTGGGATCTCATAAACCAAATCCATAAAAACCAAACCAAGGCTTCCAGGGGCAAAACCACCTCAACCCTCAACCAATGATTCCACTTCACGATTGGACATCACAACCAACACGGATTGGTCTCTACCAAAGTTGTTACAAAGCTCCAGAGTGTTTGTTCCAAACAGGGATTCTGGGACTAGTAACTCAACCCTAGCTGTTACATGGATTCCAGAGCATTTGTCCAACTAGGGCTTCTGGTACTAGTAACTCAACCCACCTAGGGCTTCTAGAGCATTTTTCCAACCAATGCTTCCAAGACTAGTAACTCAACCCTCAACTGTCCCTTGGGCTTCTAGAGAATTTGTCCAACCAAGGCTTCCAGGAACTAATAACTCAACCCACAACTAAAGGAACATGAGAACCAACCAGAAAATAAAATAATAATAATAATAATAATAAATAAATAGAAAATTAAATTAAATTTAAAAAAAAATGAAACTAAACCCACAACACCATGACTATCTAGGAAATGGCAAGGCTAGGAAAATCCATTGTCAATCCAGGAAATTAATCTATGCCAATGACATATCATGACCAATAAACCACATGCATGCCAAAACTAGTGAGGAAAACATACATGAAACTCAGTACCTACAATCATAACCCATTGTAGTTGTTGATACCGATTTCCCCTTACGCTTTCATGCTCTTCCTTTGATTTCTTGCTCCAAATAAACCACACCCTCCAAGAGTGCTCTAAGAAAAATATTATTCAAGAGTATGAGAGACAGAGATAGAATAATGAGAGGGCTCCAAAAATGAATTGACGAAAAAAAGGTACCAATTGATCCTCAAAAGCCTTTTTATTAATGAGGCCTCTATTTTCTTCATTTTCCATTATTTTCCTTCATTTTCCTCCTCACATGAAACATGTGACCTTTCACCTCCTTTTCTCCTAATTTCCATTATTTTCATAAACAAATGCCAATAAATCCCACTTTGACTTTCCAAAGCCTCGTCTATTAGCTTTGCCAATTTCCATAGCCATAATAAACCATTTGAACACCCACACTAGGATGTTTTTCCCAACATTCAACTTGGAATACGTGTCCCATGACCTTGGTCATTACTTTTACTTTATTAACCTTTATTACATGGAATTTTCACCAAGGTTGTTACATGTTCCTTGCAAGAAAAAATAAAAGATATGTGGATAATGGACCACTTACTTTTCCTAAGTATGCTTTATAAGCATATATGGAAATGGAAAATTATTGTTTTGAGAAACATTTCCGATCCCCCCCCAGGTTCGCCACAAGGGTACAAGGGAGGGAGGTACTACTCTCTTTCTTTACTAACACCAACTCCTAGTACCAAATAAATGAAATTAGTTAGCAATACAGCTAAAAAATATGTGTGTATAATGGGCCACTTACTTTTCTCCTAGTTAATCTAATTGTGATATGAATTGATTTGAGCAAAACACGTAAAAAACCTGTGTGGATTAGGGCCACTTACTTCTTTCCTATTTAAGCTATGTGTAATGTTCTAATTAAAAACGGATATGGAAGGTATTATTTTAGAACTATTTTCAATCCCCCCATAGGTTCACCACAAGGTTGCAATGGAGGGATGGCCTACTCTTGTTCTTAATCACACTACTACTAGTCCCGACATACAAAATTTTAAAGAAAAAATAAGCAAATCACTCTACTTGTGATGGTTAGTAAATAAAAATTAAAACTTATCTAAACTATAAAAAACTGTAGGAGTGTAGGCAAATCACTAAAGGCTTCCAAAACACTCAGGAAAAAGAAATTACAATGAAAATTTGAGTTCTCTATGTGTCTCGCAGGTTATGTTCTGCATAGTCGCGAGAACCGCATGACTGTCTCTGCAATAATCCACGAGGTCGTCCCGAAAAAATAAAATGGATACTTTTAGGCTGTGAACAAGTCCAATTGATACCTGCAAAGGTTTAGACAAATAATGTGATTGAAACGAAATAGAAACACAATGAGAAAAGTCATGAAAAACAACCAATTAGATCAAGAAAGGCAAGCAAGTGGAGTCGTCGTTTTGTATGGTGTGTTTGCTAGCACATGAGTCCCAAATCCACCCTCCTTTCAACTATTTTCTTCCTCCAAGGAAATATAAAAACAATGAGTGGTGTTAGTGATTAAATATGGACTAACAAAGCATTGAATTGAATGGAAACATTGCATAAACTAAACTAAACTAAAACTAAACAATAACAATGTGAAAAAAGCTTGTGAATCAAAACAAATCAACAAAGGAGTAGGAAAAGGATCATTTTTATTGATTGCTGGTAGTGGAAGAGATACAAATGAATATCAAAGACACTTGAGGAGATTTTCTTGAGAAATGGTGTTCAATAGTTCTAAACAAGGATTTCCCCTTCTCAATCTCTTTTACAAGCTCTTTGTATCTAAAATAAGCAAAGAAAACTCTCTACAATGGTGGAATCCTCCTCACAATGGTATGCTAGATTTCCTTGGATAAATTTTGGCAGCATAACATTGCACAACTTCTTCTTGTTTTTGGCTCTCCATGCTCTTGCATATATATAATTTTTGAACACGCCTTCCCTCCTTTGACTCGTAAATGAGGTTGTTTGCCTCATAAATGAGATGATAGCTACCATCCTCTTTCCATTAAGGCTTATTGGCACTCAAGGCTCAACGGGTCAGCTCATCATGTTAAGGGATTGATTGGTTTTCAAGAAAGTTCATGTCTCTAGGTGTTGATTGTGCTTTTCACAACCCTTGCGGCTATCGAAGGAAAATTTGTGAGGTAGTGAATTCCTATGTCTGGAACACCCATGAGGGTTGATTTTTTAAGTCAACCTTGGAAAGTATTTTGATTTTTTCCTTCCATAATTTTTCCAACTGAAAATGTATCTTTTATACATAATACTCATTGACTTTGATTGTCTTCTATTATGTACAAATCAGTGTACCATTATCTCAAAATAACAAGGAATATAGTGGCCAACCTACAAAGGTATGTGTATTGTCCCAAGATGCAATAACAAGTAGAGAGGTTCATAAGAGGATACATGATTTGTCATACGAATAAGCCTAGTAATATGAAATGAGGTTTATATCATCCCTTAGTTGTACCCACTTGTCCTTGGGAAAGCATTTCCATGGACTTTGTGGGAGGTTTACCAACAACCAGTAAGGGACATGACAACATGTTCATGGTAGTTGGCAAGTTCAGTAAGATGTGTGTCTTGATGTCCTCTAAGAATACCATTAGTCGGAAATAAGCAACAAACTTGTCCTTTGGACAAGTTTGGGTGCACTTTGGGATACAAGGGATCACCATTTCAGACAGGGAAATGAGGTTTCTCAGTGCATTTTGGACTACATTGTGGGAGAAGATGTAACAAACCTGGTAAAAAATCCATGTAATAATGTTAATAAAGGAAAAATAAGGCCATGGTCATGGGACACATATTCCAAGAGGAACGTTGGGAAAAACATCCTAGCGAGTGTTCATTTGGTTTATTATGGCTAGGGGAAATTGGCAAAGTAAATGAAAAATGCTTTGGAAAGGAAAAAGAGATTAATTGGCATTTTATTTATGAAAAAATGGAAATTATGAGAAAAGGAAGGTGAAAGGTCACAGGTTGCATGTGAGGAGGAAAATGAAGGAAAATGAATAAAATAGAGGCCTCATTAATAAAAAGGCTTCTTAGGATCATTTCATAGACTTTTTTCAGTTCTATGGTGGAGCTATCTCTTCTATTCTCTCTCTCTCATACTCTTGGACACATAGATTTTTTCTTGGAGCACTTTAGCATTGGATCAAGGAAACCAAAAGAAGGAAAAAGAAGGCAAAGGGAAGCAAAGATCAAGCAAGGAAGATCAGGATCAAGCGGCTATAATGGGATTACTTACATTTATCGATTTTCATGTGTGTCTTCCTTGCTATATTTGACATGCATGGTACATGCATGTGTGTATATGGTTCCCTTGCTATCATTGGCATGGGTTTTTGCAGGTGTGATAGTGATTTTATGTTATGCAACCAAATCACAAAATAGAAGAAAATATAGATCAACGACAAGTTATAAATCAACCTCTTTGAGGGGGAAACCTCCTTTATGTTACATAAATGAGAAATTCTTTGATGATTCAAATGAAAAAACATAATTTATATATATAGGAGTCTAAGGGGTGATGGGTCCCAATATAATCAGAGCCTACATAACAATAATAATGTAAGGGCACAACAATAACAATAATGGGCTTCTATGGGGCACAATAATAACACTATGGGGACTACATGGGCACAACAATAAAAATAATGGGGCTACACTAACAATAACAATAAGGGGCTACACTGGTATTATAGGGATCGAACATTTTCAGCCTTGCCTTTCCATTTCTAGATAGCCATGGTGTGATGGGGTTATCTTTTACTTGGTTGAGATGGATTGTCATATGGTTTCAAAACTGAGTGGGGTGGTCTCCGGAGAAGAACATAATGCCTACAAATCCATAGATGAGTGAAGGTGGGATTTTGGTAAAGACAGAATGTGTGTATCTTGGCTGGCCTAGGAATCCTCGACCAATGAATGGAAGGATATATGGTAAATCCTAGAGGTGTATGGCCTCGATAAGGCTTAGGAATCCTTGATCGGTGAATGGCAGGATATACGGTAAAGCCTAGAGGGTGGAGTCTCGATTTGGCCTAGGAATCCTTGACCGATGAATGGTGGGATATACAGTAAATCTTAGATACTGAAGACAAACAAATTCCTCACGATTGAGGTGGAGAGATCCGGAGGCATTCATTCTTGTTTAGGGCCTAGAGATATGATGGGATTGCAATAAATCTTGGTGGTATTGATGAGAGTTTCAGGCCTCATAATCCCTTGGTGGGATACACGATAAAGCATTAGGAATCCCTAGTTGGTTTTGTTATGAGTCCAAAATTCATGCTTAGAATATGACACGAGGGTAATTGGTTGAAACAAATATTTGGTTCAGCCCAATCTATGGTCGGGTGGTTCATGGAAGTCCCTAACTTGGTTGGATTATGCATTCATTAATAAGATCTCCTTCTCCTTGGTATTTCATGTGTAAATGTACTTGTCCATATATGGTTTTAATGGTTGTTATATCCTTGTTATTTCTATTGGTTATATGCTGGTTATGAGTATGTTTTATGACAGACTTGATGTATGACTCTCATCATGTTTTGATTATAAAATGAATGAAAAATGAATATATTACCTAATATATGATAATTCAGTTATTGTGATAGGGCATCAATGCTTCATTACGAATCTCAGATAGGTATGAGACCCCTATACTTAGATTTGTTATTATGACCCATATATTACATATTTGTGACATGTTTGACGAAATTCCTGTCATGGTCAGTAGGGTTTAGATCAAGTATTTGTACCAATGATTTAAATATTAGCCTTATTCCATTGTTGTTATTAATTTCTGAAAGTTTCATGAGGTTATGGGTAGTGGCCTGAGACCTATCACGAAAAAAGTGGCTCAGAATCCGGGGTTGTTAGCTCAGAACTTCCTAAAAAATGCCACATTTATTGGCATGCTTTCTTGTGGGAGTGACTATAAGGCCTCATTCACATACTTGGCTTTTCATGGGAGTGGATGAGGGTCTAGATCAGAAAAATTACAAGTTGTCTTAGGGGTTAAGCACCTAGAAGGTTTGGTTGCCTCCTCAACGGTCTGTAGCTCTTGAGGAAGGTCAAATTGGTTTTATTTTGTCAATTCCACTTCCTTAACTATACATGGGAAGTTGAATCACATCATAGTAGCCTCTCATCAAATGTTTACCCCAACGGACTGGTTAGCTTGGGTAAATGTGGGAGGAGGGTGTTTACAGGGTGGTATCAGAGCATTGTTCCATTCTCCTTGGGTAATGTCTGGTTTCCATTCTCCTTGGATGAATTTGTTGGTCATGCATACATGTAATTTACATATTTTTTCTTTATGCTTGTGGTCTATGTGCTTGTTGTGTATGCATGGTGGTGGTCATGGTTGCAGTTGTGTCGACATGTAGAAGTTGATGATGTTGTTTATGGGATGTGTTTGTCATGAATGCATGTTGGTTGTATATGCATTTGTTACGCATGTCAGTGTCTATATGTTGTTATGCATGAATTTTCATGGTTATGGATTTCCATGTATAGTAATCCATACATGCATCGTGATGTCACTGTAGGTATTTTATGTCATCATGATGTTCTTGGTATGCTATGATGCTAATATGTTGGATGAGATGAAGTAAGAGACACAAATCATCAAAGCGAGATTGCAACACTGGACCTCGGGGTAAGACTAGATCGTCATATAGGTTTGTATGGTGTGTATGTAGGTATGTTGGTTAATGGTTTTTATAAGAATTATGGTTATGTACATGTTTTTCATTCTATGGCTTTTATGGTTACATGTATGATACATGTTAGTTAATCAGTGGTATCATATGTACATCCGTCTGTTAGTCATGAATGCTAGTAACATGTTCTTGTATGCATTGTGGTCATATGCATGATGATTATGGTCATTGCAGCTAAGGTCTTGATGTTATTATTTTTTGTACTAATCTGGATTGGTGTGTGAATATGGTTATGGTTATGGTATATAGGTATGATCTGGGATATTTGTGATATTTTGTTATACTAATCTAGATTGATTTTGCATATGTGATTGTTATGCATGAATGATAATGGTTTATGAGTTTGTGATATGAACATGTTGGCTAGTTACTATTATGGACATCATGGCCTTATTTATGTTTGATTTAATATGTTGTGAATTTATATTGTGCTTGTTAGTGTACTATGTCTAGGGATCTTGGTCATGTTACTCTTATTATTCCATTTTAGGTCATGTTAGTGTATTAGTTTGTTTTCATGAGTGCCATGGTATCAAAAGGGTTAAATTTTTTAAAGTTTCATAGAGTTAAAAGAGTATTTTTGGCATCATTTTAAATATAAGGTAATAAGAAGTCATGATTTTAATTTTCAATCATGATGGGTTAGTTGTTATTCTAGGAGAGTCTAAGGATCAATGTAATCAAACTTTGATTATCACAATCTAAGTATGGAAAGAAATTCTACATAAAAAATAATTATGACAAGGTATTGGGCACAAAATTGGCAGTGGTGACGAGTTACTTTGAATGTATTTTCAACAACATGTCATGATCTTAGCAAAGAGGTAATGGTTAGGGGTACATTCCTTCTCTCTTCCCCAAGCGTTGCGAATTCAGAAATGCGTTGCGAGTTCACGATTATCCATCCAAAATAGTGATCAACACTTTCTTACTTGCTCCAGGCTATTCTGCATGTTAAATTGAGTGGTTATCTTAATTCCACAATGCTTATTCCTTCACCATATTCATCGAAAAGCCTTGGTTTGCTCATTCCATTTGACGCGAAAGAGAGGCAAGGGCCCTGTGAATCCACACAGTGAGACATTTTCCTCTTTTCTCGTTACCAATTTGTCTTTTCACTATGAGAGACTTTGCATGAAAATTGTTGCGTTGGTCTAAAGACTAGAAAAAAAAAAAAAAAATCCCTTGAAATTTATGCTTAAAGGTGTTTTAGAGGTCAAATTCCTTTGGCGTTGCGAAAAAAAATAGTGCACTTTGAAACTTAACAGTTTGATGTGTTGTGATTGTTTTTGTCATCATTTTAAAAAGAGTTTTATGACCAAATGGAAACGAATTTCGAAAAAATTGAAAGAGGTTTTTTCCAAGAATAGGCCAAAGAATAAAACCATCCTTAATTTTCTGCACATGTGGTATATATTGGAATATTCAAATGCATCTTTAGAGCCTATGTTTTAGGTTTTGTCATCTTTTGTTTTAGTTATGATGATTAGGTGCATATTGTGAGGAGATGGAGACGAATTTTTGGAAACTGAGAGACATTTCTCTCAAGGAAACTCTCATATACAAAAGCCTCCTTCATTTTATTCACATCTACCAAGATTCAGGAGATATGAGCTAGTCTTTTAACCCTATTTTTCCAAAAATTTAGTCTCTATTTCACCGTGAAAGTGGCTAATGCGCTGCGAAAGTGGGTAACAAGTCAAAGGGATGTCTGAAGGTGTTTTAAAACATTTTTAGGAGGTTCAACGCCAGCATAGGGGTATTTGAAGAAATACCCATTTGATTCTTTTTTACAAACGTGGGTCGCAACCATACAAAGCATGGAAGCCACTTCAGTGCGTTGTCAGTCTTCCTAATGCGTTGCAAGTATGGACAATCAACACTCTTCATTTCAAATTTTGAATTTTGAACTTATGGAAGTTGTTTAAATCATGTAGATAGGTGGAAAATTATCTAAGGAGACGTATTTAATGTCTATTTGTAAATATTCCAAGTTGATGATGTATTAGGAAATTTATAATAAATAGGTCAAAGGTAGTTTCCTAGTACCTAGGAAAGTGGCTTATGTTTTCTATTTTCATGTAATTAGTTTTATCTATTAGGGGAATAGGTGGATTTATACCCCTTTAGACTTAGGGAGAGAATATTGTATATAATTCATGAATTTGACTGTAGAAAGAGTTGGTTGTTGGTTGAGTTTAGAATGGAATACCTTTGCGCACTATAATTTTGAAGACGTTTTTCGAGTGAATGAATGGAATAGCAGGTGATTTGCAGGGATTCTTGTGTCAGAATTTTGGTGGCTTGTGATCCTTTGATTTGTGAGTTATCTTATTTTTTTTCATCCCTTTAATATGCATCTTTATTGCTTGGAAAAAACCATATGATTGATTTAGAATTCATCCTTAATGATGCTCTGATTAGTTTGCAAAGTTATTAATGTTTTCAACTTTAAAACAACATTTTAGAATTCATCTATTGTTTGATGCTCTAATGTGATTTTCCTTCACCTTCTACAAAAATTTAATCTAAAACCACCACCAAAGATGCCTACATCGCCCCTATGGAGAAACCCTTTATTTTCCCATCATCTCACTGGACAAAATCAGATTTTGAACATGACTCCATGGCCAATGGATTTGACCCTTTTCTCATCAACATACCTCTAAAATCGAAATATTTTTGAGCTTACTACCTAGCCTAATATCCTATTTTATTAAGTGACCCTAGTGAGAGATCCCTCTTCAGGCTAGAAAGGATAGATTATGGCCTAAAGTGGTTTTTGGTTACCTTTTTCATTTTCCTCCTCGGCCTAGGAAAATCATAGAGTGCTAAAAATGCTAATATAGATCGATTGTGCAGACAAGATAGCCTCCCCTGAGATATATTAAGATATGATTTTGATTATGCCATCTACTTGGTGCTTGAATTTTTTATTATGTCATCTATTTGGTGTTTGAGTGTTTGGTATCTATTATCTCATCTATCTATTGTTTTAATATTTGATTAGTTGCATGATATGAGTTTGTATCTATAAGATTGCATGAAGGAATGATATTTTTTTGAGATGGTTTCACTAACACATATGTGCTGAGAACAATTGAAATGTACTTGAGTGTGAGTGGGTGCTAGTTGTAGTATTATGACTAGTGACTGTGAGTTGATTATGATATTTTTGTTAGTATTGGTAAAGGTTGGTTTAAAATTAATATATATGTTGCCTTGATCTTTGGAACATGTGGCTAAAATGTGTGTTCAGTTATAAGGAAAAGTGATTAGCACAACAAGGTAAGATAATGGATATATTTTTATATTTTTTATATACTGACAATTATGTGTTTATGGCAATATCATACAGGGAATTGCATGACAAAAATATTTCCATGAAATCTTGAAGAAGGCTTAGGTTGAGATTTCCCTTGGAAGCAGTAGGAACCCATGGGGTTGATTCGTGATTTTTGTTGCTATTTTTGTGCTTTTGGTGCTTTGTGATTTGTTTGTGCTGGATTTACAGTTTTGTTTATGTCTGGTGCATGGGAATGCCACTTTGTTCTGGTGTCATATAACTATTGGTTTTTCATCCTTTTCTTCTTGTTTGTTCTTGCTCTTGTATTTTATGTTTGAGATTCTAGGGAGTTAGTTGGGGAAGAGGAAAGTTGGTGGAGCTTGGGTAGAGCGATGTGGTACCCGACAGGTAATGTAAGACCTTGATGAAGCTTGTTGCATGTGTAAGGGAAGCTGAAGGCAAGAATATGACAACCAGTTGAGTTGTGTAGAAATTATACAACATGCATGTATATGTTGGATTCACCCTATCTAACAATGTACTAAAGTTAAATATTGATTCTCTTCTACAAATATTTTGTGGAATTAAAAACATAATCACCAATCACATGAAGTAAAGAAAAATCAAATCAAACCACAACACAAATAATTTCCCAGGGAAATATTACATATAAAAACCCCACTTTATTCTATTGTATATTAACCATGGATCATGAAACAATTACATACAAAACTCTTCTCACAAGAGCCCTCCATTACTCAGCTAATTGTCTCACACTGTCATATAAAAACTAACCAATACTTAGCCAATTTATTGCATCCAGACAACCTACCTTACTTGCACAATCCCTGATGAATGCAGTCCTTAAAAGATAAGAATTCTTGCCTTCCTTGACTGTGCAAGTATCATGGGCACTCCAATAGGTTTTTGGTTGCATGTTTTCAACCCAATAATCCTACAACTGATAGTCAACTTCCCTTTCACCTAGATCTCAACTTGGTCTTCACTGGATTTGACATGCATGCAACTAATAATAGTAAATACTCAGTTGCATGTGAGATCACTGATTGTGAATTAATTAATATTTAATTCACTTGATCTCTCACTGGTGTATCTTCAGTTACAAATAGGAAAACTGAGTTTAACTCACTTAACTGAGTTAAATTGATTAATACCTGCATTAACTAATGCACCACTGCACTTCGAACTCTGTTACAACTAGAATTACTCTACATGCCTCACCAACTACCTCTAACTCGAAATCCACTAGCTAACTGATTTTATCACTATTAGTTAACTATTTCAAGTTATCATTGAGAATAGATTACAGTTTATTGTTCATCTTAGTTAATGGATAACTAAAATAGACATGCACCCAAAAATAGCATTGTGGGCCCCACCCTAGTGTAGGTGTTTAATACACTAGGCATGGGTGCTGAAATTTTCTTTTTGAATCTAAACATTCCCTCTCAACAAGAAAGGGATTATCCTTCACCCCAATCCTGCCTCTATGGTATTTGAATTTTCTCCTGGTGAGCGTTGATCTAAAAATGAAACTATTTGTATTTGTTGTTCAAAGTATCCATTTCCATTTAATTAAGTGTGCAAAGTGTTTATCATGTCTTGCAAATTAAACAAGGTCTTTTTGGTAACTATTTTTGAGTTTATGTGTGAGGGAATATTAATTAAAATTACTATTTAAAATCTTAAATTAGAAATACATAGCAGCATAACTTCACCATAACAATACAACAACATGATGAGGTAGTTCACCCCTCCTGGGCTACATCTGTCAGGTCCAAGGCTCCCAATGGGCATGTCCTTGCTCTATTAGGTTGCTCAAATTGGTTTTATAGTGAGAAATAAGCCTAAATATGCTGAAAAAACTGTGAAAATGAATTCATAAGATAGAAATAAGCTAAGTATGGATTTATTTCACCTCAAACAGTGAATTGTAGCCCAATGCAGCTCCATTTCCCTTATGGCCCTAATGGCTTTCCAAGCTTCCCTGAAGAAAAAATGGTTTAAGAACACCTCTGTTAGCTTTGAAACCTATCCCAATGACTCGAGAATGCTCAGAATACCTAAAATTGACCAAAATTTTATCCATATTGGTTCAATATTGGAAAACTTATGACTCAAACAAGTTTTTGCCCAATGGCCCTAGAAATCCTCCTCCAAAACTAGAGGAACTCCAGTTAGAGCCACCAAAATAGTGGGACAGCCAAAAAGGTCAGAACCGCACACTAAGTTTGGCGGAGGTAATAAATAAATTTTGGTTGAACTCGTGTTCACATGTGGAAATGTCAGGCAGTTTTCGCTAGCATTTAATGGATTAGCCCCCCGCCCATGGTCACGGCCTGCAGGTCACGTGGCTAGGGGGCCACCACCTGCAGCTTAACTCAATAGATCCTTCGGTGAAATGGGCTTAGCCCTTGGTCCTGGCGTGAAGTCACGGGTCTTCCGCCCTTAAGCCCTGAGGGCTAAAGCTCTTATCTCTGCCCATTCAACCAAACGAATCGCCCGTTTGCAATGACCCAAAGGCGTTTAGGTCGGGTCGACCTCCACCCAACTGAACCAACGTGTTTGCACTTGCATGAGGCCATTATTTTCTGACCCATAAACGTTTGGGTCAGGTCATGCCCGACTGCTGACCCGAATGTGTTCAGGATGACCCGACTCCGTTCAGGTCAGGTCAGGTCTGCCCACCAAAATGTTTTTTTTTGATCAAGACTTGAACCTTGGGTCTGGGGCCACATGGCAGCCTCCAGGAAGGCCACGTGGCACCCTTTGATAGGTCCCCAAAAACCATATAATTTTTTTTTTTAATTTTTCCACATAATTTTTTTTTGAAAATGACAAATTTTTGTGTTCAAAAGTCCTGTTTTGAAGGTCACTGGGCATTTTAAAACTTCAATATCTTTCTCATATGACATCGTATTTGGGTCCCGTTCATGGCACTAGAATCTCAGCAACGAGGCCTCTCCGGTCCTTTAGTTTGCAACCAATTTTGAGCAGTTCCAATTTTGAGCATGTTTTTCCTCTTGGACATGATCAACTAATCACACCTCCCCATTGGGAAGCTTTTGGACCCCAAAAGCCTTCAATTACCTGTTAAGAATATGAGGGTATAGATACCTCACCTTTTCCACCTCCATCCATTTTTCCTTACTCAGTTTGTTGCCTTTAAGACCAGCCCGAACATAATCAACATTTCCCCTCCTCGAAGTGTGTGTCCTTCTATCAAGGATAGCATCCTCTTTCAGCTCATCCAAAAACTCTGGTGAGAAATCCTCTATGGATGGTTGCTAAATGTCACTTTCATAATCAGCAATTAAAGGAGGTTCATATAAACTTAAATTTTCCACATTCACAATGGAATACATTTTCATATATGAAGGCAAATCTAGTTGAAAATCATTATTTCCAACTTGTTTAAGGATCTTGAATGGAACATAACAAATAGGATTCAGCTTTTTACCTTCTCCTTGCATTTTTTCCTTACTAATATGCAGCCATACATCATCTCCTTCTTGAAACTTATGATCAACTCTGTGTTTTTCATGCCTCTCCTTGTACTTGCCTTGACTTTTTTCAAGTTGTTCTTGAACCTGCTGATGTATGAGCTGAATTCTTTCAATGAACATGTGAGCTTTGTCAATTTCACTATGCCCATCAATGGAAACATGCTTTTCAAGAATGAAATCTAAATGTGACTTATGCAAATACCCAAAGCAAGCTTCAAAAGGTGAAGTATTTGTAGAAGAGTGCTTGGCCTGGTTGTAAGCATGTTGAATGTAATGCAAGTGCTCATCCCAAAGATTTGGATGCTTGCTGCAATAACCTCTCAAAATATGTACAATGGTTCTATTCACTACCTCTATTTGGCCATATGTTTGCGGATGGAAAGAAGTACTCTTCATCAACTTGGTGTCCATCATCTTCCATAGATTGGACCAAAAATTCCCAACAAATCTGGAATCCCTGTCACTAACAATAGAAGTAGGCAAGCCATAATGAACCCATAAATGTTGAAAATATAAATCAACTACTACATAAAGATAATCATGCTACTTTCTAGATAATGGTAGACCTCCAACAAAATCCATAGAAACACTTTCCCATGGTCTAGAAGGTACCGGCAATGACGTATATAAACCAAGATTTTTATTGCTAGGATTTCCTGTAGCACATAATGAACAACCTCTAATGAAACGTGAAACACTATCTACCATGCAAGGCCAATAACAATACCTCTATAAATGTGCCACCATTTTGCTTACCCCGAAATGTCCATCAATAAGAGAAGAATGAGCTTCTCTCATGATGCTTAGTCTCTCCCCATGTGGTATACATAACTTTCCCATATGCAATAGCAAATTATTATGCAAATGATAATCATTCTCCTCAACATGATTCTCTTCACTCAAGTTAGCATAGACATCCTTAAAATCAACATCTGATGCATATTGTTCTATGTATCTCTCATGTACAATAGAATCATTATTAAGTAAAGTAGTAGCACTAATAATAGGCCTTGAAAGCATATCAGAAAATTTATTGAAAATACCTTTCTTGTACCTTATTACCAAGTGAAATTGTTGTAGGAAACCCATCCATCTGAAATTTCATGACTGTTGTAATTTACTTTGCGACTGAAAGTACTGTAAAGGCTAATGGTTGGTATGAACAATTGTTTCTTTGCCCATCAAATAGTTTTTCCACTTTTTAAAGCTTTGTACCAACGCATGAAACTCTTTATCATATGTAGGATAATTCACAACAGCACCATTAAATGTCTCAGAATGAAATGCAATAGGCTTACCATGCAGTAAGATAATTGCACCCATGGCGTAATCACTAGCATCGGTCTGAATCTCGAATGGTTGTCTCAAGTTCGGTAATGCAAGGACTAGAGTTGAACTTATATTCTCTTTCAAAGACTCAAAATCTTTCTGTTGCTTGCCTAACCATTGGAAAACACACTTCACACTTGTCACTGCATGCATGGGAGTTGCTATGGCAGAGAAGTTAGAAATAAACTTCCTCCAATACTGAGTTGCACCCAAAAAACTTCTTACCTTTGTAATGGATTTGGGAGTAGGCCAATTCACAATGGCTTCTACCTTAGAAGGATCAATTCTCAAAGCACCTCCTCCTACTATGTTCCCAAATAAACCAAAGAAGCCTTTCCAAATTCACACTTTGACATTTTAAGAAATAACTGATTTTTCTTCAAAATATCAAGTACTTTCTTAACATGCATTACATGCTCTTCTCTAGTCTTGCTGAAAATTAATATTTCATCTAAGTAGAAAATAATGAAATCATCAAGAAAAGGATGTAATACGTCATCCATTACCTACATGAAATTTGCAGGTGCATTGCATAAACCAAACGGCATAACAAGCCACTCAAAGAGTCCCTGTTTGGTTTTAAATGTTGTCTTCCAAATGTCACTTTCTGCAATTCTAAATTGATGATAACCACTACGTAAGTCTAACTTAGTGAAATATTTAGCATCTTTCAGCTGATCTAACAAATCATCTATCCTTGGGAGTGGGTAACGATTCTTTACCGTTATCTTGTTCAATGCCCTAAAGTCCACACACATGCGCCAAGTTCCATCTTTCTTTGGAATCAACAATATCGGTGACCCACATGGAAAAGTGCTTGGTATTATGAATCCTTTTTCCAACAAGTCTTTAATTTTCCTCTTGATTTCAGCATTCTCCATGATAGACATGCGGTACATGCCTATGTTAGGAAGAGGACAATCTTGATGTAACTGGATTTCATGCTGAATCTCCCTTTTAGGAGGTAAACCTGTCGATTCCTGAAACATCTCATGATGTGCATCAACTACATCATATAAATCTGATTTAAACTTGGAATCAAAATTTTCAAATGACTCATGACTCACATCAACCTTTGGCTTAACCATAAGAAGTACAAAACTCTTAAAAGAATTCACTAGCCTTTTTACCTGTCTCGCATTTACCATCGCTATATTTACCTTCTTGCGATGTGTTCTGACAATAAACTCCTTGCCATCTTTAAAGAGATGATACTTATTTTCATGGCGATGGAAGATCGCTTTCCTGTCAAGTAAGTAAGGACTTCCCAAAACAATTCTTGATATATCAAGCGGTACTACATCAAGTTCAATTGTGTCAATAAAGTGTGCAGTAATTTCAAATCGCAATATGCATTTTCTTGAGACTTGTAAGTTAGCATCCTTGCATATCCATCCAAGTGGATAAGGCTTTGGATGTGGAATGGTCTCAAGTTTAATCTGTTTGACCAAGTCTTCTGATATGATATTTTCTTGTGACCCACTGTCAAACAGTGTGTCAATTTTTGTATGTTTTGAGACTACTCTCACATGGAACAATTCAATTATTTCTTCCTCATTTGGAGCTTGTACATGACAGTTTGAAGTACTAGTGATTGGCTTAGTTTCAATTTCCTTTCCCTTCATAATTTTCAAACCCATGGCTGCAATTTTGTTTTCGTCACCTGAATCATCACCTAAGTCTTGTGGTGTAGTTGTAGTAGCTGCAGTTTTCTACTTTCCTTTGTTTTTGTTAAACTGAGTTATTTTTCAGGATGTAATTTCCAACAGTTTTTCTCTTCATGGCCTTCTCTTGAACAGTTTTTACATATCACTTTCTCACCCTCTTTTTTGACATATGCATTCTTTTTTCCTTTTCCCTTAAAGGTTTTATCTTTGTTTTTCCCCATAAAAGGTTTGTTTCTACCCTCATCAAAAGTGTTTTTTCCTCTAGCCTCTAAATGCATAGCTTGTACACAAACTTCGTCTAGACTAGTATGATTTAACATAAGGATAGTATGTCTAAGGTAGCTGTGCAAACCACCTATATATTTCAGCAAAGTATCTTGAATTTTTAAATCTACCCCTAATAAGAGTTCTCTTCTCTTAAACTCTTGGGTGTAGTCTTGTACATTATGTCCCTTAAGCTGTCTGAAGTTTTGCCAGTTCATGATAGCCTTTTGTAAATGAGCTAATGGATAAAATTGCTTTTTAATTTCAGTAATAAATTCAGCCCATGATAAAGTGATCTTACCATGTTTTTTAATTTCATCCTTGGTCCTGGCTTCCCACCATACCAATGCTGCTCCATCCATTCTCAAAGAGGCTAATTGAATCTTGGTGTCGTCATCATGAAGGTTCTGTATCCTCAAGTAAACTTCCAACTGTCTTATCCAATTCTCAATTTTCTCTGTATTAACTTCACCATTAAACATAGGCAACTCAAATTTAACATCAAGCTTTAAAAATGGAATTTTACCAGTGGTTTTAGACTTGTGATACTGATTCACCGAAGTTGAGGATGATGATGTAGATGAAGAGGATGAAGATGGGGATGGTGGATCACCATTTCCTCCATGTCCTTTCTTTGACTTTTCATCACTTTTCTTTCCTCCTAAATAACCCTCTCCTTCTTTCTGGCTTTTAGACCCTTCTCCAACAAGCCTATCATTCCTTTCTTGGTAGAGTATCCTCACCATCTCTGTCATATCCAAGAAAGCCTTTCGGAACACTCGTTCCTCTTCTTTGGGATCCATATCTTTAGAAGTTTCTCCCTCTCTTGAAGACATGCTTGAAGCTGCTTCTATGGCTCTTGGAGGTGGCTCTCTGGCCCTTCTTGGTTGAGGATTACTTTGTGCACTAACCAAGTGCCCTTCACCTCTCTTAAGTTTAAGCTTAGTAAGCATCAAAACTTACAAACAATCAACTATATATTTTCACAAAACAAAAGCTGAGTAAAAATCTTGCTCCTAAGGCTCAAATCCTTAGCTTTGATACCATCTAATCTGAAAATTAAACTATTTGTATCTTCTGTTCAAAGTATCCATTTCCATTTAATTAAATGTGCAAAGTGTTTATCATGTCTTGCAAATTAAACAAAGTGTTTTTGGTAACTGTTTTTGAGTTTATGTGTGAGGGAATGTTAATTAAAATTATTGTTTAACATCTTAAATCAGAAATACATAGCAGCATAACTTCGCCATAACAACACAGCAACATGATGAGGCAGTTCACCCCTCCTGGGCTACATCTGTCGGGTCCAAGGCTCCCAATGGGCATGTCCTTGCTCTATTAGGTTGCTCAAATTGGTTTTACAGTGAGAAATAATCCTAAAAAGGCTGAAAAAGCTATGAAAATGAATTTATAAGACATAAATAAGCTAAGTATGGATTTTATTTAACTTCAAACAGTGAATTGTAGCCCAATGCAACTCTATTTCCCTCATGGCCCTGATGGCTCTCCAAGCTTCCTTGAAGAAAAAATGGTTGAAGAACACCTCTGTTAGCTCTGCAACCTGTCCCAATGACTCCAGAATGCTCATAATACCCAAAATTGACCAAAATTTCGTCCAAAATTGGTTCAATATTGGAGAAGTTATGACTCTAACAAGTTTTTGCCCAGTGGCCCTAGAAATCCTCCTCCAAAACTGGAGGAACTCCAGTTAGAGCCACCAAAATAGTCGGACAGCCAAAAAGGTCAGAACCGCACACTAAGTTTGGCAGAGGCAATAAATTTAACTATCGTTTGAACTCGTGTTCACATGCGGAAATGTCGGGCAGTTTTCGCTGGCGGTTAATGGATTAGCCCCCCGCCCATGGTCATAGCCCGCAAGTCAAATGGCTAGGGGGATAGCACCCATGGCTTAACTCAACATACTTTCCAGTGAAATGTGCTTAGCCCTTAGTCCTAGCGTGAAGTCATGGGTCTTCCGCCCTTAAGCCCTGAGGGCTAAAGCTCTTATCTCCGCCCGTTCAACCAAACGACTCGCCCGTTTGCAATGACCCGAAAGCGTTTAGGTCGGGTCAACCTTCGCCCGACTGAACCAATGCGTTTGGACCTACATGATGCTTCTATTTGCTGACCCATAAATGTTCGGGTCAGTTCGTGCCCGACGTCTGACCCGAATGTGTTCAGGGTGACCCGACTCTGTTTAAGTCGGGTCAGGTCTGCCCACCAAAATGTTTTCTTTTATCAAGAATTTAACCTTGGTTCTGGGGCCACATGGAAGCCTCTAGCCAGGCCATGTGGCACCCTCTGATAGGTCCCCAAAAACCGTGTAAAAAAAAAAAAAATTGCCACATAATATTTTTTTGAAAATGACAAATTTTCGTGTTCAAAAGTCTTGTTTTGAAGGTCATTGGGCGTTTTAAAACTTCAATATATTTCTCATACGACATCGGATTTGGGTCCTATTCATGGCACTAGAATTGCATAAATGAGGCCTATCCGTTCGTTCAATTTGCAACTAATTCTGATCAGTTCCAATTTTGAGCATTTTTTTCCTCTTGGACATGATCACCTGATCAAGCGCCTTCATCAGAATATTTGCATCCTGATATTCCGTGGGAATGTACTGAAGCAACAATATTCTTCTTTCCACACAATATATAAGATGATGGTACCATATATCTATATGCTTTGACCTATCATGAAACACAGGATTAATTGAGGGTTTAATGGAACTCTGATTATCACAATGAATTATTTTAGAAGAGAGGAATAACTTGTTTCTGAGTTTTTTTAATAACCCAACGTTTCGGACTTCCTAAGTGAGTACATCATCAGGGGTAGATGCCAACATTTCAAATTACATTTGGCGTCTACCCCTGATGATGGGCTCACTTAGGAAGTCCGAAACGTTGGGTTATTAAAAAAACTCAGAAACAGGTTATTCCTCTCTTCTAAAATCTATTTCACCTGTATGGATTCTCTCTTTAAAAAAAATGAATCATTGTCGGATCCATGAGAACCAAAAAAACCAACCAAGATCTTTTTCATCCATATATCCTCACACGAAGCTTAACTTGCTTCCATGTATTCCGCTTCTGTTGAACTGAGTGCCACATATCATTTTTTCCTATTGTACCAGGAAACTGTTTTTGATCCTATGCTAAAGATCCCTCCTGATGTGCTCTTTATCTTGGATGTACTACCCGCCCAATATGCATCTGTCAAGCCTTCAAGCTTCACTCCCTCTGTCCATCTGTACCAAATACCATACTCTGATGTGCCCCTCAGGTATCTCAAGATATGCTTCCCCGCCTTCCAAAAGAGCTTGGTAGGCTTAACCATAGCTTGACTAAGTTGTTTAACTACATAGAAAATGTTTGGTCTGGTGTTCACTAGATACATCAGTGAACCAACTAAATGCCTATAGACAGTAGCATCCACTACCTCTCCTGAAGTAGCATCCTCTTTCCTCCAATTTCCTGGAAGAGGAGTACCCATGGGTTTGCAGCTCTCCATGTGAAACTTACCCAGTATCTCCTTTGCATACTTTCCTTGACACAAAAAAAGTTCACCATCCCGCTGCCATATTTCCAATCTAAGGAAATAATGAAGGAGTCCCATTTTATTCATTTCAAACTCCCTTGCAAGATCCTCCTTGCATGAGTGTATCAGATGCTCATCACCAGTCAAAATTAGATCATCAACATAAATAACAATAATCAATATCTTACCATCAACCACAATCTGGTACAGGTTTGCATTTGCTTCACTTTTGGTGAAGCCTGGTCTGGTGAAATAGTTGTATATCCGAGTGTACCAAGCACGGGGTGCTTGCTTCAACCCATACAGTGCTCTTTGAGTCGGCACACATGCAAATCATTGTTGAAGATCTCGAAACCTTCAGGTTTCTCTATGTACACCTCTTCCTCAATGATCCCATTGAGAAACACAGTTTTCACATCCATCTGATGAATGCTTCAACCCATTTGCATTGAGAGTGTAAGCATGGATCTTATGGAAGAGTACCTTGCAACATGTGAAAAATTCTCATCATAATCTATCCCCTCTGTTACACCATTTTTTGGTCATCTAACCTATTATCATTAGATGGACCCAAGTACACCATGTAAGACCAATTTTACCCTAAGTAAAATTGCCTTCACTATGTTAAATAACTTAATAAACCACATTTATTAGGTTGTTTATGGTCTAAACAGGAAACCCCAAAAGGAAATATTAAACAAACCTATATTTCTTTGATTTTCCTCATGGAATAATTAATTAAACCATAATTTAATTATTATTCCCAGTCATGTTTAACCCAAAAACAAAGAAATTAATTAGATAAAACTTTATTTATCTTATTATTTTCTAGGAATAATTATTTAAATCTTATTTAGATAATATTCCTTGTTAAATATGACCAAATCACCCACAAATAATTAAATAAATCATTATTTATTTAATTATCTCTCAACCACTTCCTTAAATAATTAAATAAATCATTGCTTATTTGATTATCTTCTAACCGCTTCCTTAAAAAGATAAATAAATCATTTATTTATTTATTTTTGACAAATTAAGGGATTTGACCCAAGTCAAATACCTTTTCCCTCCAACAAATATAATAAAATATTCCATAAAAAGTGGATCTAGATCTGGTTAACCCATGCACCAAGATCTAGAATGACCCAATATTTTGTTATAAATAGGAGGGTTTTCCTACCATTCTTCACCTTTTGTTGCCTATTAGATCACTCTGGATCTATACACTTGGTCACTCTTTTCTACCATTTGCTGTGTGAGCTCCCTTTGATTTCTATTCTTTGTGTGGGTTTTCTACACCAATAAGAGAGAGAAATCTTAGATCTGAAGTGCTGAGGACTTCCAAGAACCCATCCCACTGAGGAGAATTGGATACGCCTTCTTTTTTTCCTCCCAGGTGCCCAATTAATATAAAATTCTTTCAAAAAATCGTTCTTGTCTTGTCTATTGGTATATGGAGCAAACCCTTATTTTTTCTGCTTAATGTCTTTCCATGCATAGATCTGGTTTTTGCAGCTCTTTTATGTTCAACTAACCATAGATCTGAAGATATTGGCAGCCACTTTTGTTGTTAGGGCTATTAGTTATGCGTAGCTAAAGTGGTCCTTTTTCGTACACTTCGACAAAGGGTTCATACTAACAAATGGCGACTCCACACGGGTTTTAAATTACGACCGCTGTCGTTTTTCATATTCCTGCATATCCAGCTACTTCAGACCCTAGGGTTTCTTTTCAGCTGTTTATTTTTCCTATTTTTATGTTTTTTTCTCACATAAAACCCTAAAACATTAAAATTTCTAACTTCCGTGTGTTTCTGGCCCTATTGCGCAGGTAAGCGACACCAGCCGCAACTGAGACGACAACTTTTCTGAAAATCTGCCGCCGAGACAACCGGAACGGGGGGTCGCACTTTTTGGCCCATAACCTACGACCTGGACCTCCAGGTCGCACTTTTCAGCCTATTTTCTGCGACCTGCACTGAAAACAGGTCAGAACCTGCGACCTGCCAATTTTTCAGTGATTTTTCTGCAATTTTTCTGGGTTTTGCTGAAGCTTCTGTCAGGGTTTTCCAACCTCCGTCTCAGCCCGCTTTGACCTAGTTCTGATCTATGTTTACTCATCTAAGTGGGAACCTAGCCCCCTAGGGCTTCAGTACCCTCCACTTTTTGTGGAAGAGTTTTAGTTGTTTCAGCCGTCTGTTTTTCAGAGTTCCAGCCTTCCCTTTTCCAGATCTTCTACCTCCTTGTCAGATCCCTTTAAATCAGCCTTTCTTCCTTTCAAATCACCTCTTGTCATTTTTTTTGGACCTCTCTTTAGGACCTCCTCCCAGTCCTTGCCGCTTTTTGCTGATTTCCTCCCTTTTTCCAGCCACCTTGCCTCTGTCTCTTGGCTGTGATCTGCACCTCTTTTCAGCAGCTTTATCCTTTAGATCCCTGTCCCTTTTGACCTTAGATCTATTAGCCTCTTTTCTGTGTGTTTTGCCTAGATTTTTCCCCTTTTTTAGATTAGTTTTGAGAGACCCGCCTTCTTGGGTTAGATAGATGCACAAGTAGCTGTTATTTTTCTGTTATTTCAGCATTATATATTGTTCTCTGCAGATTTATTTTCAGTTACGCCGCACACTTTTTTCTTGCTCTCAAAACGGAAAGGGTTTAAAAATTAAAATTAACGCACGCCACACACTGACCCTAAGTGAAGAAGCGCCTGGTTAACATGGCCTGGCAAAGACTCTAAAATCAATTGTCACTGCACCTTTTCTGCCCTTGACCTCACTTGATTCTGTCCCTTTCTGCCCTTGTCGGTTTCCTTCTTCCCGTCATCATTGCGCCCCCAAGGCGCCTTTCCCGGAGACTTCTTGGCCTTCACCCTCAGTTTCCGGTCGATCGACCTACTCCGTCCCACCGTCGTCGAGCCAGTCCCCCTCCGAGTCCGAACTCCGACTCCTCTTCTGATTCATTGGGTTCTCCTTCTCCTCCTGGTTCTCCCCCTGTCACCTTCACCATGTCTGGTCCAGGGCCTAACATTAGCAGTGCTCCAGGCCCTAATGCCGGAGTCACTACTAGCAGAACCGCCACAGGAACTACCTCGGCCATACCCTTGTTGTCGTACATTGCAGGCCTCAGCCTCCCCGATTTCAATCAGTTGATTAATGACCCTATCCACCACGGTGTTGGTTGGCCTGCTATGCCAACCAAGCTCCCCTCCGACATCCCTAAGTTCGAAGGCCTTGCTGGAGAAGATCCAACCAATCATGTCCGATATTTCCACATGTGGTGTTCTTTCATTTCCATTACCGATGACTCCATCCGTCTTCGTTTGTTCCTTCGCACGCTTACCGGCGAAGCTTCTAAATGGTATGTTGACCAAGCCACCTCTTCCCATACCACCTTTGCGACCCTTGCCCAAGCCTTTTTATCTTATTTCCAGCTCCCTCTCCGATACGATACTGGCACAAAGCTCTTGACTTCATTCAAGCAAACCTCTTCGACCCGCCTTTCCGCCCATGTTCAGGAATGGCGATGAAGACGGAGCTTATGTCGAGCCCCCCCCTTCGAAGATCGGGTTTACATGGACTGGTTCCTTCACACCCTCTTAGCTCCTATCGGCAAAGATGTCGCCTCTCACTTTCCTCAAACCGAAGAAGCCGCCCTCCAAATAGCCTTGAAATATGACCTGATCTACACTCAATCTGGTTATGTTTATACCGTTCTTCCTGACCTCCCCAGGCCCGGCGGCGCTAACGCCCCGGGGGCATCTCATTCCACCGACGGTATCGTTGGAGCCCTTTCCCATCCGTACGCTCAACCTCCTATGGGCTATGGTCTCCCTCAGGGAGGGGCCAACACCTCTAGCACTCTCCCCCCTCCTGGTAGCATGTATCCAAGATACGGCATGCCTCCTCCTTTTGCCCAACCTCCTGCTTACCTCAATGTTTCCCAACCTAGCCATTACCTTTATCTGCAGCCTGGTGCACCAGCTCCTCCAGCATATGCGCTTCCATCTCCCTTGCCTCCTCCAAACCCGCAACAGCACTTATAGCCCCCTCCAGGGCAAGTATTTGCACAGCAGGGCGCGACTAATCCCCCTTCTTCTCAAAGAAGGCGGAGAGGCAACCCAAACCAATCTGCCCCTGGTACCCATGGACCCAATCCTGGTGTTGACCCTAACACTTCCAACCAGCAACAGGGCACTCAGCCCAAGTCGGACAGGCCGCTTCGCACTAATAAGCCTTGTTCGTGTTGCGGTGTTTATGGTCATTACACCCACGATTTTCCCCTCTTACCCCAGATGCGGCAGATGTGGGAGTCTCAAGCCACATTGCGCGGACAACACGCCTCCCCTCATGCTCCTCCTAATGTGGCCACTACCCAACCAGCTGTGTTTACTGATCCTTTCCCTCAGCAAGGATTCGTGGCTACCCAACCGCTTGACAGCCAGGTCGCCACTCCCCCTTCCCTTTCTGGTTCCTCTGATTACCAGATCCTTATGATGCACTCCGATCCTTCCCTGACCGTCGACCTTCACCTTCAAACTCGGTCTCGCCGGTACCCCAAGCCTCCTGCTCAGTCTGCCCCCGAGCCTCCTTCTTCAGGTTCTACAGAGCCTCTTTCGACATCCAGTGGCCCCTTACATATCCCTCAACCCAAAGTTGAGGTTCATACCAAGATTCCTAAGGGACCCCTACGTCAAAACACTGCTTCTGGTCAAGCTGCTCATTCGTATAGTATATTAGATGATTTGGCACAATCCCCTGCTGCCATTTCCACACTGGAACTCCTCCAGTCGTGCCCTTCCCAAAAGAAGGCTCTACTATCTACCGTGGGCGCTGTAGATTTTGCTGATGACCAAATGATTGTTTTCGACGCCACTCAATCGGACCATCCTCCTCTCCCTCCTTCCATCGCCTTCCAAATCCCAGTCAAAATCCGAAACGCCAACGTTTCCCGGTGCATAATTGATGAGGGGGCATCCACCTGCGTGATATCCGCTTCGGTTTGGAAGCAACTCGGATCCCCTGAGTTGGCCCCTTCCACGATCACCCTTCGAGCGTGGGACGGCCATGCCTCCCAGCCCATTGTCCTGTTTCGTAATTGTCCTATCACACTCGCCGGTAAGACTGTTTGCGTTAACGTCGAAGTCATTGATGCCCCGCTAGACTACAACATTCTATTGGGGCGAAGCTACACCTATACTATGTCTGCTGTCCCATCCGCGGTTTTCCGCAAGATGTATTTCCCCATAATGGAAAGATAGTCACCATTGACCAGTTGACATATCATGAGCCAAAATCTCAGACCTCACCTGAGACGACCATCTCTTCTGTAGCCAACAAGAAAACTGTCAATTCCTTGACCAGTGTCTCCCCTGACGTTTACAAAGATTCCTCCCTCCTTGGAACTTTCCCTAACCTTCCCCCTCCTCCTATCACTGATCCCAACTTATCGAATGTTTGCATGATGCAATCGTCTCAGGCTGCCCGTAAGCGGCCTGCCTCGGCTAGTCAACAACCTCCCCCTCGCCCTCCGCAACCCGCTCCTAGCCATTCATCTCAGCCAGCCGAACCTCCTCCTTCTGGGCCCCCTGGCTGTACTGTATCCCCGAACCCCTTTATCCTCCCCGGGATCGGTTCCCTGTGCCTTAACCATCTCTGAGCCGTCCCTCTCCCCGGGTCATCGCCGCGTATACCTTCCCTGCTCCTCCCGGGAGTATATTCTCGTCCCGTCATGGCCACCCCTCTCTCCCTAACCCGACCTGGGCATACCGGTCCGGCACCTTGACCTCCACCGCCACCCCTCCCCGGGTCACCGCAACCCTACATGAGCCACACCAAGTTCCAACGGGTCCCCCTCACTTTCACTTCATACACCGGTGCCCCTCAAAGACTCTCCACAGGACCGTTCTCCTGTCGTGACGGCTCCCGGGAAGAAAGGCAAAGCCCGCAAGGGGGCACCTAAAGACAAGACCACCATGACTGACCCGGCCCCTCCTCCGCCCGCAAAGCCTTGTGCCTTATGTGATGTCACCGGTCATGCCACCCATGCTTGTCCCGAGTTGCCTCGTATTCAGCCCATGGTTAAAGTCACGTTCCCCAAGTCTACGGTCCCTGAAGCCTCCATTCCTTCTTCGTCCGTAACCAAGAACCCCAAGACTCTCCGCACCAACAAACCCTGTGCTTTGTGCGGTGTTCATGGCCATTACTCCCACCATTGTCCTCACTTGACGCATTACCGCACCTCTTTAGAGGTGGTCCGAGAGTATGAGGTTGAACAAAATCAATCCGCCTCTCCCATCCTCGTGCAGTGTGCTTCAGGTCAGCCTGAGGATCCCCCCGCTCCCATCGATATTCCCCCCCTGATGTTCAGATGACGGAGTCTACTGTAACCATTCTTTACCTATCCTCCTCTGCGAGACACTTGGAGCCTAGCCCCTCTGCATCCTCCCATGTTGTGTCACCTAACCACCCCTTTTCTACCCATACGCGAGATCACTCCACCCGTGTCTCTGTTGACCTCCACAGCCCGAGTCCTCTCCATACTTCAGATAGCCCTCATATACCACCCTCCAGTTTGTATATGAGTCATAGTCATCTTGCTCCTTGCACTCCCTCCCGCAGTTGCCGCCCGATGTCTTCTATGCACTCACACTGCCGTCATTACCTCTCCTCCCCTCATTTGTTGTCTTGTAACACCATTCCGCAAGACCCCCCGTCCACACCCTTTATCGGTTACGCCGATGGTGCAAGTCATTACTCCCGGAATCTAGCCTCAGCAGGGTGGGCCATCTTCACCCCCTTGCATGCCCTTGTTCTCTCTAACGGGGTTTGCATTGGTTCTGCCACCAACAATCAGGCCGAATATGATGCAGTGCGTGGTCTCTTAGCCGATGCCCTCTTTCATCGCATCCTCCATCTGCACGTTCGTTTGGATTCCCTACTTCTTGTAATGCAACTAAATGGTGTTTATCTTGTGCATAACCCTGTGTTGTTTAGACGCTATTTACGAGTGAAACTCTTGATACGTGCATTTGAAACCATAACTTTCAACCATGTACCTCGAGAACAGAATCACTATGTAGATAGTATTGCAAACCATGTTCTAGATTGACATTTATCACACGCATTTCATTCAAGACAATAACATTCATAATTATTACAAACGATGCATATCCATAGTATGTGTCGCAAAAACATGTGTTTAGAGTCCATTTACTCTGATACATATGACATGCCCATAGCATGTTACAAAAAACTCAAAACTGGGGGCACCACCTGTTCCTACATACACACTAAGGGGCACCACATGCCCCACACCTAATCACTATCTAGCGGATCCCAAGCCAATGGCTCTGCCCCTGCAGCCTGTAGATCACGTATCCCCTGACCGGCCATCGCCATGCGCCGCATGACCCCTCGCCATTCCGAGGGTAGACCAATACATGGCTCTATGTACTGGTCGTCTAAGTCCTGCCACCCGCGCTCTGATACTCCGGTCAGCAACCTTTCGCATCTACGGCGGATGTCCTCCATAAGGGCGGTTGCATCCTCATTTTGCGCTGCTCTCGACCCACTCGGACCTACAGCTCTAGCTGCTACCAGTCGTCCCATATATCCGACCGGTTTTACCGGCGCTATATCTGCATACCAACAGTACATGAATCAGTACCCTAGCTACTATTCAAAAAATTGTAACATGCCCATACAAGAATAGCAATCTGTCACTTACCATCGGGCCCCCAGACTCGACCAGGCGGAAGTAGCAGGTCTGTATCTCCACAATAACTCATCCCACTATAGGGATAGTCGTCTATGTATAACGGAATTTGATCCCAATGGGCAAAGAACTCAGGTCGAAACACTTGCCCGACCGCCCCTCCTCCTCCTCTGCACAGTAGCCGCCCCCACCGGCGCATCCTGGGCTCTCTCGGGCCCCCATCTGGAAGCTTTACACGAGGCCGCAAGGTCGGGATCTTCTCAAAGAAGAAGGCGCACAATAAAGTCCCATACGAGCAATCGTGGTTCACTTGTCGTCATGGCAGAGCGATAATCGGCCGTTTCACCGACACCAACATCATCTGGGCCCACCCATAGTAGGTCCCACTCAGCACACTCTCTACAATCATCATCTGCCCTCCAGTGATGTGATGGAACGCCTGTTGCTCCAGATACACACAAAGATGCACTTCCATACTTCATCGCACGGGGGTTTCTAGCCTCAGATCCCCGATCTAGATTCCGAGTCCCCTCGACTCTCGAGACCCTACGACAACAGCGTCCAATAAACCCACGATATGCCGCCCCGTGGTAATATCGGTCGCGTGCTTCCCACCATCCGGTTATATCCCATCAGGAAATATACATCCTGGACTGTCAGTTCGATCCTGTGCCCCTGCACTAAAAAGACCTCATGCTCTGGATCCCAATAACTGATAATCCGGGCCAACAAGGGCTCTCCTGCTCTCATCAATGGGTTCTCCAAAAACTTTAGAACCCCAAACCTGGCCAACACACGACAAACACCCTGATCCGCCTGGATCTCTGCCCGTAATGTACTCAGGTCTCTCTCTCTCCAGTTAACCCATAAATCTACCATACCTGCACAAAAACATCATCTTTGTCAGCATACAGTTCGGGAATACCATAACCAAACACACAAACCTAACTCCCAGCCATAAAACAGCACCAAAACCCCCTCATCTCCCAGGTCGCATTTTTCTGCCCAGTTCAAGACTAGGTCACAGTTTTTGCCCTGAAACCTGCGTCCCAGGTCGCACTTTTTGGCCCAAAAAGTGCGACCCGACTGTAGAGATGAAGGAGGGTCTGTTTCTAGGATTTTGGGTCCTAAACTGAACTTTCAATCCATCAAAATGAAAGAGTAAGGTTAGGCCTATTACCTGCAACTGACGGATCTCGATTCCAATGGTCGGTTTGTCCGCTACGCTCGCCACAAGATTTAGGGCCTTCTCTCCTCTCTACATTTACCACAGCAACAATAACAAATGAGTGAATTTGGAGGGAAAACTGCCTTATTAAAAGAGAACCCCTGTTTCTTCTTTCGACTGTTGCGACCACACCGTAGCCCCATTTGATAAACCGTCTGCACCGTTGGAAAGCTCTCACCGAGCCCTCAAATGGGTATCTGTTATTTTTTTATGATCTGATACTTCACTAGGACACTTTTTGTCCAAGAAGGGTCACTTCCCCTCTCATTAAAATCGAATTTCCTCACTTACGACACTTGTACTCAGGGCACCACTTCGCCTCCTTACTTGTCTTTGTTCATGTTGATTTTCGTCATGAGTTCCCATCTTGTACTCATGTTTTTATGGTCCCTCACTGGGCCTTTAATGTGTGGCAGCACCATCGAGTCGCCCTTGTTTAGAGCATCCAAGTTTAGTCATCATCCCATTCATGGAGTCTATCCCGAGTCCCGTGGTACCCCACTATAGCCCTCCATCCTTCATTGCTTGGTCTCTCTCTTGTGTTGCACTTTATGACCTTCAGTCCCATTGTCCCCTATCCCTTATGATATTGTGTCAGTCCCTGCTAGGTCATTCATGCCCTTTATGCTCTAACAAGGGAAGTCGTCCATTCGGTACTCAGTCCTTTCCTTTTCCCTATCATCATTAGTGTCAGTCTGTCCATTGCTCCACTATTTTCTCTCGTGCCTTAGTTGAGGATGTCTCATTGCCTCACCTATGGTGGACCTCCTTCTGTCGACATCAGCTCATTCCTTCCAGAAGCCGGTCTAGAGGGCGGTGTACCTTGGTTCCAGCTTCCACTCTTGTTCGGTGCCTCGGATCAGGCAAAGGGATCTCTCATTTTCCTTTGACTTGGTTGTTTCTCCACGCCAGCTCCTTCCCGCATGACCGAGATCCGTATAATTGATGGTTCAGTGATACAGCAGTAGCTCTTGATGATTCTCGGGTGTGTGTGAGATGTCTCAACCCTCATGAGGGGGTGGCCCTACAGGTAGCCCCCCACATGCCTGGATGAACTCCTCTTTGCAACCTTCAATGCAGCTCCAGATATTTGACGGTGTTGGCCTTCGCCACTTGTAGCGCCTCTTTGATTTGCATGTATCAATCAGATTTTGTGAGCCCTTCCCCTTTTCCAGGGGGCATTTGGGTTGTATTTGTATCTCATCTACTCAGATATTATTGTACAAGTCCTGGCTATTATCCCAGGCACAACATGTATATGGGATTCCTCATTTTATTTTTATCTGGCTCTTGATTATGCCAGCTGTACTCTATGGTTCGGTCCCTTGTTTACTGGACACGCTATTCTTTTGTACTTTGTCTCGGCGGGCATAGGTATGCCTCCCCTGCCGCCTTCAGCACAGGTACCCTCTCATGGGAGCTTGTTGCTGCGAGTGCGTCTCCTCGAGGTCTAGTTCTTCGACACACTATCTACCTTACATTTCTCTCTCTGACTTCCCTCTTGCGGTCTAGTGATTGAGTTCTTACAACGTACTTCGGTCATACGATTTGCTCCTAACACTTGTATGCTGGGGGCAATCTGTTACACCATTTTTGGTCATCTAACCTATTATCATTAGATGGACATAAGTACACCATGTAAGACCAATTTTACCCTAAGTAAAATTACTTTCACTATGTGAAATAACTTAGTAAACACCTTTATTAAGTTGTTCATGGTCTAAACAGAAAACCCCAAAAGGAAATAATAAACAAATCTATATTTCTTTGATTTTCCTCTTGGAATAATTAGTTAAACAACAGTTTAATTAATATTCCTGGTCATATTTAACCCAAAACAGGAAAATTAATTAGATAAATTATTATTTATCTTATTGTTTTCTAGGAATAATTATTTAAACCTTATTTAAATAATATTCCTTGTTAAATTTGACTAAATCACTCATAAATAGTTAAATAAATCATTATTTATTTAATTATTACTCAACCACTTCCTTAAATAATCAAATAAATCATTATTTATTTGATTATATCCCAACAACTTCCTTAAAAAGATAAATAAATCATTTATTTATTTATTTTTCACTAATCAAGGGATTTGACCCAAGTCAAACACCCTTTCCCTCCAACAAATAATAATAAAATATTCCATAAAGGTGGATCTATATTTGGTTAACATTATTTTAATCATGCACCAAGATCTAGAATGACTCAATAGTTTGTTATAAATAGGAGGGTTTTTCTACCATTCTTCACCTTTTGTTGCCTATTAGATCACTGCGGATCTATACACTTGGTCACTCTTTTCACCATTTGTTGTGTGAGCTCCCTTTGAGTTCTATCTTTGTCTACACCAACAGGAGAGAGAAATGCTAGATCTGAAGTGCTGAGGACTTCCAAGAACCCATCCCATTGAGGAGAATTGGAAACACCTTCTTGTTTTCCTCCCAGGTGCCCTTAATACAAAAAATTCTTTCAAAAAGTGTTCTTGTCTTGTCTATTGGTATATGGAGCAAACCCCTTGTTTTTCACCAGCAGCAATGTCTTTCCATGCATAGATCTGGTTTTAGGCTCTTTTATGTTCAACTAACCGCAGATACGAAGATATTAAGCGGCCACTTTTGTTGTTAGGGCTATTAGTTATGCGTAGCTAAAGTGGTCCTTTTTTGTACACTTCGACAAAGGATTCATACTAACACCCTCAATATGTGAGAATCCTTGGGCCACAAACATGGCCTTGTATTTCTCCACACTCCCATCAGCAACTTGCTTTACCTTGTAGATCCATCTCGATCCAACTATTGATTTGTCGACCGGTCTTAGGACTATCTCCCATGCACTGTTCTTGTCAATGGATCCATACTCCTCCACTAGTACACCAACCCAAGTTGGTTGCTGCACTGCTTCCTGAAAGAAAGATGGTTCAGTCACAATACATTTTCTCATGAGAGCCATGTATCTAGTAAATCGGTTAGGAGGCGTCTGTCTCCCTTGTGAGTAGGGGCTCCCCACATTTCTGCTGACATCAAGTCTCCAATCTATCACCTTTCATGGTGCGCCTTCTACCATTTCGAGTGGAATGGCTGCAGTGTTTTCCTCCCTCCATGAACCTCTTTATGTGGATCGGTCTACATCGGGAGGAGGCTCATCCTTGGGAACCCATTAGTTCCTCCTCTACATGCAAGTCCATCTCCCTCTCAAGGGACAACCACATGGATTTCTCCTCATCAAATTTGATATCCTGTCGCACAATAGTCATTCTGCTGTTTGGAAAATAGACACGATAATTATGGGGAGTTTTAGTGTACCCCTAAAAAATCACAACCCCAACTGTTGGTTCCGGCTTCTTCCTAGTGTCCTTGGTCACATGCACATAAATAGATGAGCCAAAAATCCTAAAGTGTGAAACATCAGGTTTCTTACTAGTGAAAGCCTCTTCATGTGTACTCATGAAAAGTATCCTATGAGGACAACGGTTTTGCACATATACCGCAGTTTTGCATGCTTCCACCCACAGATGCATCGGTAATACTTGATCATGCAACATCACTCTTTTTGCACCCATGATCGTTCTTTTCTTTCTCTCCGTGACCCCATTTTGATGTGGGTTATGAGGCATTATGAGTTCTCTTCGAATTCCTTCTTCGTTACTGAGAGCTAGTTTGAATTCGTACGAGATGTATTCTCCATCTCCCATCATTATCGCTCCTAAGAGCCTTCACTTTCTTCCCCGACTCTTTCTCCACCAGTGCCTTAAACTCAAGAAACTTAGAGAACGTCTGATCTTTCTTTTGCATGAAGAAGATATAGCACTTACGATAAAATTCATCAACAAATATTACATAGTACGTATGTTTTGTTGTCGAAGCAACAGAGACTGGTCCACACACGTCTGTGTGAACTCTCTCAAGGATCCCTGAAGCTAAGTTCTCCTTCTTATGAAAGGTGGCCTTCACATTTTTTCCCATAGTACGTCCCTTGCATGTGTTTGACTGGGCAAGTGTACCCTTGGGAAGACCAGTAGAAATACGATGCATGACTTTCAAGGCTCCATGGTGAATATGGCCCAATCTTATGTGCCATAATTTGCCCTCATCCCAGCTCACCACTTGATCTGCCTTGCCCATCATTGTTGCACAGCCATCTAACTCCAACTTTTAGATATTCTTAACTCAAATCCCTATCCTCTTGGCTTTTCATGTTGTTTTGTGTCGCAGGAAAGCTTTTCCTTCACTAAAAACAACATCATAGCCTCTATCCTCCAACATTGCGGCTGAGACTAAATTTGTCTTTAAACCTGGTACATGCATTACATATTTTAATTGAAAGGGTTTACCTAACTACCTCTGGAAGGTAATGGTACCAATCCCGGTAGCACTGTACCACCCTTCATCGCCCATTTCAATATGCATATGGAGATCCTTCTCCTCCAAGTCACTGAAAAGTTCCTTGTCTCTCATCATGTAAAAGGAAGTGCCACTATGAAAATACCACACAGATCCCAATGCACTTGAAACCATGCATGTGATCAATGAGAATTCAAGCTCAAATTGCGAGGCAAGGGCCTCACCAGCTGCAAATCCTCCAGCCTTCTTTTTTTTCTTTTTTTATGGACAGTTAGTAGCAAAATGCCCATGCTCATGACAGTGAAAACACTTCACCTTGGGCATGTCCTGCTTCTTGCCATTCTTGGACTCAGATTTAGAATGGAATTTCTTCCCCTTCCCCTTCTTTGCCTTGGCATCTAAAGCACAATCCTCTTCATCTTCATTCTTAGATGAATATCCATCTCTGGTGTTCCGTCTAAACTTCTCCTGCACCAAATCTAACCATATTCATTCCCAATCTGGAAATTTTTCCCTTCCATTGACAAAGTCTTGATAACTGTGCTAACTCTTGGGAAGTCCTGGGAGAGCCAAACTCACCAAATCATCAACAAATGTTATACCAACGCTCCCCAGTTCATCCCAACATTGGACAAACTTTGTTAGATATTTTGGTATGGAGTCGCCCTTCTCCATCTTGATCTTCCTGAGTTTATCTTTGAGCACCAATTTCCTATGGTTGCAGCTACTCTGGAATAGATTCGTCAAAGCCTTCCACATTGCATATGGTGTGGCTTTCCCATGGATTCTTGAGACAATGTGGTCTCCCACTCCCTCCAAAATGATCCTCCTCGACTTTGACACTTTATTTTTCCATGTATCAATATTTGTAGCATCTGTCACAGTGGGGTTAGGAACATCATTGTCAATGAATTCCTTCAAGCCATTGTTTTTTAGTATTGCCTCCATCCTGACCTTCCAAGAAATATAGTTTGAGCTACCCTCGAGTGAATACTCCAACCTCAAGCCATTGAAATCCATTTCGATATTGAATCAATTGTAGCACCAAGAAAGTATTTCTACAAATTTGAATTTTATCCAGTCACAAACTCGGCTCCTGCTTCACTTATGCGATTTCCTATGCTCTGATACCATGCATAAATTATACAACATGCATTTATATCTTGGATTCACTAGGTCTAACAATGCACTAAAGTTAAATACTAATCGCTTCTACAAATCTTTTGGAATTAAAAAGAAACACAATTGTGAATCACATGAAGTAAAGAAAATCAAATCAAACCACAACACGGATAATTTCTGGGGGAAACTTCTGACTAAAAACCCCACTATCTTCTATTGTATATTAATCATGGATCATGAAGCAATTACATACAAAAATCTTCTCACAAGAGCCCTCCGGTACTCAGCGAATTGTCTCACACTGTCATACATAAAATTGACCAATACTTAGCTAATTTACTACCTCTAGACAACCTGCCTTGATTGCGCAATCCTTGATGAATGCAATCCCTAAAAAATAGGAATTATGGCCCTTCTTGATTGCGCATGTATCATGGGCACTCCAATGGGTGTTTGGTTGCATTGGTGCACCCCAATAATCCTACAACTAATAGTCAACTTCCCTTTCACCTAGATCTCAACTGGGTCTCCACTGGATTTGACATGCATGCAACTAATAATAGTAAATCCTCAGTTGCATGTGAGATCACTGATTGTGAATTAATTAATATTTAATTCACTTGATCTCTCACTAGTGTATCTTCAGTTACAACTAGCACAACTGAGTTTAACTCTCTTTACTGAGTTAAACTGATTACAACCTACATTAACTAATGCACCACTACACTTCGAACTCTGTTACACCTAGAATTACTCTGCATGCCTCATCAACTGCCTCTAACTTGAAATCCACTAGCTAACTGAGTTTATCACTCTCAGTTAACTATTACAAGTTATTTTGAAACTAGATTACAGTTTATTGTCCATCTTAATTAAGGGATAACTAAAATATACATGCACCCAAAAATAGCACTGTGGGCCCCACCCTAGTGTAGGTGCTTAATGCACTAGGCGTGGGTGCTGAAAATTTCTTATTGAATCTCAACAAGTTGTTGGGTCCATTGTGATAAATGGAAGGTGGAAATACAAACATGAGAAAGGTAACCGAAAGGTAAAGTAAATGGATTTGATGCATCAGATGCCTTGGCTATGTTGGGAATGATTGTTCTCAATTTTGTGCATGTTGTGCATGGATAAAGGGAGTTATCTTAATCTAGATCTTATGATATCCTGTAATTGTGTTGTGATCGTGATTGTGTTGATGTTTGGCTATGTGTGTGTGTGTGTGTGTGTGACATCGTCATCAAGGAACATGATTTTTTTATGTTGATGTTTATACGTATATAGGTATGTATGTATGTCGTTGTATGACAGGGTCATCAGGAATCATTATGGTAGAGGAATAATTGTTTATATAGGTGAATGGAATGAAGAGATTCCTATTTATGAGGAATCAAGTGGGGAGAGTAGCCCTGACAAATCTGAGGTTAGTATCATGTGGATATGAATTGATATTATATGATTGCACTATGTCTATGTTTATGTTTGTATAAAATCCATGTAGATTCAAGCTGACATTTATAATATGCTAAAACAAAATACTTGAATCTACTCTAAAAATTGTGGAAACTAATTACGATCACAAAATCACATGAACAAGAAACATGATGGAGGAGCATCTTCTCTCCGAGACATCATTGAAGACCAAACATGGAGGGGTCTTGTCAATTCCATGAGGAACTAAATTCTTTGATTGGAATATTGTAAAAATGTAATTTAATATAAGTTATTAGGAGATATTTGGAAAATGAGTCATTATGCTAATTAGGATGAGTGTTAGTGAGAATATGAGTCATAGAGTCATTAAATAAGAACAAATATTTTGTAACAAGTTGTGATATGTGTTAGCATTCGATTTGGGCTTTAAAAAAAAATCTACGTAGAGTCATTTAGGATCTGGTTTGGTTTATATTTATAGGAGTTAGTTACTAAAAATTAGGAATTAGTTAAAAATATCAAGAAATAGTCTTGTGTACAAATAGAACAGCGAACTTAAGTTGTAGGTGGATTCGATTAGCTCCAGAAAGGGGATGTTGGTCAATTGACCATGTAACATAAAGGTTGATGATATGTATGTACAAAACTTTTGAAAATGAATATAACAAGAAATTTCCTTCTAAATGAGGAATGATGGTTTATTATGGTTCTAAGCTTTATTACTGAATAAGACTTAGATTGATGAATGCATAGGAATATAATGCTATGTTTATTTTGGGTATGACCTGGTAAAGAATAGAACATAGTATGTTATATCTCAGTATAGTTATGTGTGGTGGTTGAAGTGAAATAGTTTCAAACTCTGTGCAAGAGTTGCAAACAACGATAGTTTAGACTAAGTCCTGTCATAAGCGATTTTTGAGTAAGTTTAACGCAGGATTTGATTTTGTTGAAAGGTGGAAGGTTCCATTTAATGAGTTGTTTAAATATTGAGAAGAATCATTGAAGGTTCTAACCGAAATTTAATAGCATTAGGCATTATTTTCATTAAAGTTCCAAATGCAGAGAATTGGAGTTTGAAACCTAGTGGAGAAGTGTGATTTATGTGAGTGAGTTCTGGAGATGAATGAGTAATGAATGTGAAAGAATTGAATATAAAATCCAGTTAGAGATAACCCATTGAGATTGAACCCGGAGCGAAAAAATTTGTTTGAGTTTCGTTAACCATGAAGAAACTAATGAGGTTTAAGCGAGTTCCAAAATTAATGTGTTGTGCATACATATAACGCCCTTGTGGGCTTCTCCCTTGGTGAATTGGTGCTTGGTCTTGACTCTGGCACTGACTTGTGTTGTGTTGTTGGTTCTTGGCTCGTGGATTTGAAGTTTGGCAGGGTAGTTAAAACCCAATGAAAATTATGAGTAAAGGAAGAGAGATCACAAACGTATGTTGACAAAGATCTACAGTTAGAAATAATTTGGAAGAAGCACGGGTTTTTTTTTCTCTGTGTGAGATTTAAGTTAACTAAACAACATTTCTTAGACAAGTAGTTTTTTTATCAACAAGTCAAATCTAGCCACTTATCTTACATGTTCGAGAATACAGAGCACTTTATATCAAGCCAACAGAAGAAGGGAAATTCGTAAGGGAAAAATGTCATCAAACTTGCAAGTCAATTTCTGATCAAAGGAAGGCGAAATTCAAAATTCTACCATCTGGGTTTTGTGAAGAGCAGGGTATATTTGATAAATCGTGAGCTATTTTACCAAAATATCCTTGGTTTAGGAGTCCTGAAGTGATATTTAAACTATGTTTTTGGAGACTACATGACTGGGGGGAAAACGACTTGTTGTTCCTTTGAACCAACGCCTGTGTTTGCATAATTTGAAACTGAACAAAAAGATGAATTGTTGTTCCTTTGCACTAATTCCTGTGTTTGTGGAGGTAGGAGCCATCAATTTGTGGTATCAAAGCACAAAATACCTAGAGAGCTATGTGACAAGGCTTAGAATGAAGATGATGAGCAAGATTTCTCATGGAGTTCGAATGAAGTGAACTCAAGGAGGTAAAATGGAAAATGATAGAAGGTTTATGAAAAAGCGTGGAAACTGCAACAACACGGATTTGCAGCACAGAGATTTTAGGTAAGAATGATGTTTTGTTTCAGTTTGTATTGGATTACATAGCTGATAGTTAAATGCTCACATTATGAGGAAGAACATAAGCGGTTATAAGGTTAGGATAGCTTTTTTCCCACCTTGGAAGATAGACTGCAACAGTGAAGCAGCTTGAAAATGGCTCCAACAAGGATTGTTGGGTAGAGCTAGTAAGTGAAGGAGATTTGTGACTAAAGGGACTTTCTTGGTAAGGAGTGAGGTGAAAGCTTCTAACAGTGAAGTTGTAAGAACCAAGAATACTGAGATTCTCAGAAGAACGTGATTGCAAAGAAGTCTAGTAAGAGCAAGGTAAGAGCTCAAATGGTTCTAAGTTGAAGGGAGCCAAAGATACCAAAAGACTGGCTTCAAGAGAAGGGCTTGGTGAGGTATAGTGACAGGTGAGGAAGCTTGTCATAGCAGAGGCTTAGAGTGCAGTTGCATTAGAGAAGAAAGAATTCATAGTGGAAGAAGGAAAAAACGACTATTTATAGTCACACAATAAGTCTAAAGGAAATTCAAAGGATTGAGATAAAATGCAAAGATAATGGCATGTGTCAAAAGGAGTTTGACAAAAAAATTCCTTGAGATCAAAGAGGGAATTAGTAATCTGATGAGGTTGCTACAGGAAGAGGAGAGAAAATCAGAGTCAAGGTTGGACTCTGAAGAGAAAAGTTAAATGGCCGATTAAAAAGTTAGTTGTTAGGAATTGGAAACAAAAGATGAATTTTTGGCTTAAGACATTGGAAATGGAAGAGAAGTTCAAGGACATTGAACAAAGGCCATTAGCAAAAGTTTTTACTTTTGTAAACCTGAGCAAGGTATTTTCTTTGATGAAGAAAGTGAATATATCAAGGAAGGACAAGATGAAGATCTTGTGAGTTGTTTCACAAGTTCAGACTAGCTTGAATATTTAGTGGTAAAGACACCAAATGGAGGCATGAAGTCCTATGTTTTTAATACTAATGAATATTTTGTGAATGCAGGTTGTTTTAATAAAGGAAAAAGAGAGCCATTTGAAACTTTCATGGAGGAGAAAGTGCTTAAGGAAATTCTTGCCACGAGTACAAATGAAGAACAAAGTAAGTTCTCCATTGAAGGAGAGGTTGGGATTCTCATATATCATGAAATAAAACAGAGAGAAAATTATGTTATAAAGAAGAGTGAGACAGAGATTCTTTTCATAGGAAATCTAGCTGAATATTTCTGTTATCACCCAAAAAAAATTTCAAAACATCATTGTGTCAAGTTTGTTTTTGGTCATGGTTCAAAATTGGGTTTAGAAGTCAATTTAGGATTTGATCAAGGGTAGGTTATATTTTAATAAGTTCAAAGCCCATCCTTAAGTTCAAATAAAGTCTTTTTTAAAGTCCATTCATTGTCAAGTATCCATAATTTCCATTTGTGGGTCATTTCCTAAAGTTTCATGTCAAAACTGGTCAATTAGCCAAGAAACCTCGTTTTCGTAGCGCCACTAGTTCAAAAAAGTTGATTTGTGCTACGAAAGCGCTAATAGATTAGTAGCGCAAACGGTGAAAAATACACTGCAGGTGCTACAAAAGCTCGGTTTCTTAACTGTCTTGTCATCTGAGCTGGAAAAGGTCAGAAACCGTTGGGAAATGGTAAGTTAGTGGTATGATGACTCAGTTAATGATGAGATTCAATGTACTTACCCATGTTGCATTCATCATTGTCATGATAGAGTTTGAATGAGGCATCATTCAGTTATGAGATGACATTTTAAATTCAAAATCTTGCCTAATTAGTCATTCTCGTTTCCTTTGCCTCCATTCGAGATGTCTGAGCACTGAAGTGTTAGAGCCAAACCTATGGCTATTTTATACAAAGGTTTTCTTCATCCTTATCAAGCAAGGCTCATAAAATTAATCAAGAGAGGCTGCTATTTCTCATTTTCAAGCGAGGCTGACAGGATTTCTAAGAAGCATGGAAGAGGAAAAGAAAGTTCACAGAGGGGGACACTGCTTAAGGCATGAGCCTGAAATATGAAGGCCATAATTGAAGACCCAGCAGTGATGGAGGTATTCAGAAGAGTAGGTTGTCTTCGGTTTTGTGAAAAGTTGCAAGGTTGCCACACACAGGTGTCCAAAGAATTTTCCTTGAACTTCAATGGAACAACTACCAAGGTTGGGATGCTAAGTGTGTCAATTACACCAGAGATTATTGCTGCTGTTACAAAGATACCAAGAGGTCAAGAAACTTGGTTCAAAAGTTTCAAATTTGATATGGAGCCATGCAAAGAGTTCATGAAACCTGAGTATGTAGATATGGACCTCAATAATGCTATCCCTAGAAGCTGCATCAAAGACACTTATGCAAAGTTGTTGTTCAACATTTAGAGGTATTTTACATGTGAAGGCAGATATCATAAGGTTTACACATATCATTTCAAGTTGCTTCTGCATTTCACTGGTAAAATTTCACTTGATTTTCCCTTTTATCTGCATAGGAGTCTTCCAAAAATGGCTGATAAAGTACAAACCAAATCTGAAGGTAGTGAAACATCCTTTTTTCATCATGGTTTACTGAAGTTATTGATTTTAGATGAGCTTCAGAAGATAGGTAGGGATTGGTCATCCTTTTTGTTTATAAATGGTTTTGAGTTGGAAACCCTAACTCCTGCTAGAAACCCTAAAAATAAAGGAACTCCATCATCACCAGTAGCAGAGTCTAGTCAACCCGTGGTTGCAAAACCAAAGGAATTTGCAAAAATGAAGCCAAGGAAACAAGTTGAGAAAAGGATAGCGCAGACACAAGTGCTTGATACACCAACTCCATCACCTGCAAAAAATAGGTCAAATATTGTCAAAGAGGCAAAACAGAAACAAGATGTTAGCAAGCAGGAAATCAAAAGAGTAACAAGAAGCCAAGAAGTGGTATTAAAGGGAAAAATAGTTGCTACAGATACAAAGGAAAATCCAGTAATGAAGGGAAATTTAGATGACATCCTTCATGCAATTGACATAGAGGAGACACCCATTGTTCAAGCTGAGTTCATTGGAGAAGATGAGCATAAACAGAAAAAGGATAAGTCTGCAAAAAAGCTTGAGTTTGAAGGGGAGGATGCAGCTTTCATTTTTCAAGCAAGAAAGTCTATAACTAGGCATGCTAAGAAACTCAAGGAAGGCAACAAGGAAGTTCAAGAACCTATTCAAATAGCTAAAGCCCCAGAAGAAGTTGCTGATTTATCAACACCTGCAGTGAAGCATACAACCAACAGAACAAAGAAGGGAAAATAAGAAATAACAGAGTTTCAACATCTTGAGGAGAAATTGAGGTTGGAAAACTAAGAAATTGTTGTGATGAGAAAGAGGGCTAGAAAGCACAGTATTGAGAAAGCAGAGTTAAAAAGAATGAAGGCACTGTGGGAAGGTAAAACTGGTTCTATTTCTGAAACTCCAAGCAGTGCAGAGCAATTTTTCACATGGACAGTCCCAACAATAAAGGAAGCCAAATTTGTCAGAGTAATAAATACTCACTTGAGAGCTAATAACAGGAGACTTAAATATCAAGTGGAGGACTTGGAGCAGCAGCTAAAATTGATTCAGGATGAGTTAAATAAAAAATGTATTAAATGACAATCATTGAAGAGTCAAAAGCTAAATTAAGTGAAAATGAAGAAGAGACCTCATGAAGGTTGAAATGACTGTGTTTTCAATTCATATGGATTTGTGATATGATGGAATCAGTTTTATTTTGAGTTTTGGCACATTTGAAATTTCCATTTTGGAAAATTTTGGACAAAACTTCCCACTCAGCAGTTTCATAGCGCAGATAGTGTAAAAAGGGAGAAAAGTGCTACGAAACTGCTGTAGCAGCTTTTCTTGCCCTTTTTCATCAAATTTTGAGGGGTAAAAACATGAATCAAGAATTGAAAATGTTGAGGAGGATGTATTTAAAGATAATTAAGTTAGTTTTGGAGAAAAGAGGTCAAGATTTTGAAGAAAAAAGTGTAAAAGAGCAACGCTATGAAAGGCGCTACGAAACTGTGTTGTTTTCGTTGCGCAGTCTATTACAGCTCATTTGAACAGTTTGAAGATGGTTTTGGACAACTGGAGCTTAGGGAGGATTTTTGGCAGGTGTTACTTCAATTTCTAACAGCAAAGGACCTCGAAATAATGAGTTCATGATGGTCATAATGTTTCAAGAATGCAAAGGACCATATGCCTAGAAAACAGGGGACTTTTTCCTACTTTGATGGAGGTCAGCATTATGGTCATAAATATTTGAAGCCTATCATCCAAATTCGACCATGTGTGAATACACTTGGAAAATGATGTAATTTAGTTATATAAGGTTGTTATGGATAGAGATAAGGAGTTTGAATCCTATTTGTAATAGGATTGTTTAGTAGATTAGCTGTCTTTTTGTAATAAATATCATGTCATATGGTTATGCAAGGTGTCAAGAGTCAGGAATTCGATGTATCTAGCACAAGATAAGATTATCTCATGTTGTAAATGGTCTATAAAGGACCAAGAATTCAAATGTACTAGGGTTGGACATTTTTTGGCAAAAGACTGTGTTTATTAGAATTGACTGGTTTTCAGCTAATACAGGAGATTTCTACTTAACCAACTCGAGATTCCTAAGGAGTTTTAGTGTGTTCTTATTGTATTTTCATATTTCTATTATCCCATTGCAGTGGATTTTGTTTGTGTTACTCAGAATTCATCTTTGACGCTCTGACTTCCTATATAAATGAACTGACTGTGTTTTTTACAGTTTCACATGTGTATCTCTTGATTAAAACTCTAATATGCCTCAAATTCCATGTTAAGTAGATTTATTGGCTTGCTGAAACTATTTTGACTCCATAAGCCCAATGTGTACTTGCTGATGTGATTTTCAACCTACATTTATCATCTATCTGATTATTACCCCACATAGAGTTAGCCATCTATATTTTATCAAAAATCATTAACCCTTGAGAGAGCCCTCTCAGGTTGAGGAGGCTAAGCCTCAATCAAAAGATTGGTTTGAAACAGTTACATGAGATTGATTTGATTAGCAGCCTATCAAGTCCATTTTTGTGATAAAAATTTCATCTCAAAGGAATATAGGATTTCACAAATAAAACTAGTGAAATTTTTTAATGCAGTAGACAAAGAGAAATTGTCTGTCAAGGGCAGCCAAAAAGAAGAACAGTTGTTGGAGATTGTTATGAGATAGGCCAGAGATGACTTCATAATTTTTAAGTTTGAGGAAGATATTAGTGTATAAATTATACAACATTTATGTATATCATGGACTCAATCCGATCTAACAATGTACTAAAGTTAAATACCAAATATCTTCTACAAATCAATTGCGGAATTAAAAACACAATCGCTAATCAAATGAAGAAAAGAAGAATCAATCAAGTTCCCAGGGAAAGGTTGTTGCTCAAAACCCCACTATCTTCTATTGAATATTCCACAAGGAATCATGAAAAAATTACATACAACTCTTCTCACAAGAGCCCTCTTTTATTCAACTAATTGTCTCACACTGATCCAAACAAAATCGAGCCAATTATCAGCCTGTCTTCAGCCTGCCTTGCTCGTGCAATCCCTGATGAATGCAACCCCTAAAAGATAGGAATTATGGCCTTTATTGATTACACAAGTATCATGGGAACTCTAATGGGTTTTTGGTTGCATGTGTGCAACCCAATAATCCTACAACTAATAGTCAGCTTTCCTTTCACCTAGATCTCAATTGGGTCTCCACTAGATCTGACATGCATGCAGCTTATAATAGTAAATCTTTAGTTGCATGTGAGATCACTGATTATGAATTAATTAATATTTAATTCACTTGATCTCTCACAAGTGTATCTTCAGTTACAACTAGCACAATTGAGTTTAACTCACTTAACTGAGTTAAATTGATTACAACATGCATTAACTAATGCACCACTGCATCTCGAACTTTGTTACAACTAGAATTACTCAACATGCCTCACCAACTACCTCTAACTCGAAATCCACTAGCTAACTAAGTTTATCACTCTCAATTAACTATTTGAAGTTATCATTGAGAATAGATTACAGGTTATTGTCCATCTTAATTAAGGGATAACTAAAATAGACATGCACCAAAAAATAGCACTGTGGGACCCACCCTAGTGTAGGTGCTTAATGCACTAGGCATGGGTGCTGAAATTTTCTTGTTGAATCTCAACACTCCCTCTCAAAAAGAAAGGGATTATCCTTCACCCTGATCATGTTTCTATGGTATTCGAAATTTCTCCTGGTGAGTGCCTTCATCAAAATATTTGCATCCTGATCTTCCGTGGGAATGTACTGAAGCAAAATTATCCTTCTCTGCACACAATCCTGAGATGATGGTACCGGATATCTATATGCTTGGACCTATCATGAAACATAGGATTAATCGAGAGTTTAATGCAACTCTGATTATCACAACGAATCATTGTCGGATCCATCTGAGAACCAAACAAACCAACCAAGATATTTCTCATCTAGATAGCCACACATGCAGCTTGAATTGCTGCCATGTATTCCGCTTCCGCTGAACTGATTTCCACAGATCGTTGCTTCCTACTGTACCAGGAAACTGTTGTCAATCTCATGCTAAAGATCCCTCTCGATATGCTCTTTCTGTCTAATGGACTACCCACCCAATCTGCATCCATGAAGCCTTGAAGCTTCACTCCCTTTATCTGTCTGAACCATAGACCATACTCTGATGTGCCCCTTAGGTATCTCAAGACATGCTTCCCCACCTTAAAAAATAGCTTGGTAGGCTTAACCATAGCTTGACCCAGTTAGTTAACTGCATAGCAAATGTCTAGTTTGGTGTTCACTAGAAACATCAGTGAACCAACTAACTGCCTATAGATAGTAGCATCCACTACCTCTTTAGAAGTAGCATCCTATTTCCTCCAATTTCCTGGAAGAGGAGTATCTATGGGTTTACAGCTCTCCATGTGAAACTTACCCAATATATCCTTTGCATACTTTCCTTGAGACACAAAAATTTGACCATCCCACTACCATATTTCCAATCCAAGGAAATAATGAGGGAGTACCATGTCCTTCATTTCGATCTCCCTTGCAAGATCCTCCTTGCATGAGTGTATTAGCTGCTCATCACCAGTCAAAATTAGATCATCAACATACATAAAAATAATCAATATCTTACCCTCAACAACAATCTCGTACAGGTTTTCATCTTCTTCACTTTTGGTGAAGCCCAGTCCAGTGAAATAGATGTCTATCCGAGTTTACCAAGCACAGGGTGCTTATTTCAGCCCATACAGTGCTCTTTTGAGTCGGCACACATGCGACTCACTCTTGAAGATTTCAAAACCTTCAGGTTGCTCTATGTACACCTCTTCTTCAATGATCCCATTGAGAAACATAGTTTTCACATCCATATGATGAATGCACCAGCCCATTTGCACTCAGAGTGAAAGGATGGATCTTATGTAAGAGTACCTTGCAACAGGTGTAAAAGTATCATCATAATCTATCCCCTCGATCTGTGAGAATCCTCGAGCCACAATTCTGGCCTTTTATTTCTCCACACTCCCAACAGCAGCTTTCTTTACCTTGAAGATCCATCTTGATCCAACCACTGATTTTTCGACCGGTCTTGGGACTATCTCCCATTCATTTTTCTTGACAATGGAGTCATACTCCTCCACCATTGCATCAACCCAAGTTGGTTGCTATGCTGCTTATTGAAAGGAATATGGTTGAGTCACAATACATTTGCTCATAAGAGCCATGTATCCAGTAAATCGATCAGGAGACTATCTTTGTCTGCGCTATGAAGTAGGGGCTCCTACATTCTCTGCAGCATCAAGTCTCAATCTATCAGCTTCCATGGTGCGCCTTCTGCCATTTCTCATGGATGGATCTGCATGAGTGTTTTCCTCCACTCCATGAACCTCCTCATGTGGTTGATCCACATCTTGAGACTCATCCTTGGGAACTAACAGTTCCTCCTTTGCATGCAAGTCCAACTCCCTCTCAGGGGACAACCACATGGCTTTCTCCTCATCAAATTTTATATCCCGTCGCACAACAGTCATTCTATTGTTTGGAAAATATGCACGATAATTATGGGGTGTTTTAGAGTACCCCACAGAAATCCTGATCTCAGTTGTCGGTTCCAGCTTCTTCCTGGCATCTTTGGTCACATGCACATAAACAAATGAGCCAAAAATCTTAAAGTGTGAAACATCAGTGTTCTTACCAGTGAAAGCCTCTTCAGGTGTAATCATGCCAAGTATCTTATGAGGAAAACAGTTTTTGACAAATACCACAGTGTTGCATGCTTCTTCCCACAGATGCATCGGTAGGCCTTGATCATGCAACATCGCTCTTGCTACACCCACGATCGCTCTGTTCTTTCTCTCCACAACCCCATTCTGTTGTGGGTTATGAGGCGCTCTTATTTCTCTTTGAATTCCTTCTTTGATGCAGAATTTCTTGAATTCATCATAGATGTATTCTCCACCATTATCGCTCCTAAGAGCCTTCACTTTCTTCCCCGACTCTTTCTCCACCAATTCCTTAAACTCCAAGAACATAGATAATTTATGATCTTTCTTCTGCATGAAGAAGATCTAGCACTTACGAGAAAAGTCATCAATAAATATTACATAGTACTTATGTTTTGTTGTTGAATCAATAGAGAATGGTCCACACACATCTGTGTGAACTCTCTTAAGGATCCCCGAAGCTCGGTTCTCCTTCTCATGAAAGGTGGCCTTTACATATTTTCCCATAGTACATCACTTGCATGTGTCTGCCTGTGCACATGTACCACTGGGAAGACCAGTAGAAATTTTTTGCATGACTTTCAAAGCTCCATGGTGAAGATGGCCCAATCTCTTGTACCATAAATCACCCTCATCCATCTCACCACTTGATTTGCCTTGCCCATTGTTAGACTCCTGTAATTCACAGTATCCCAAGGTGACTGATTATTTCCTAGATCTTTCATATTTAAAATAATATTCCGTGGTTGTCATTTATTTCCGGAAAAAGGAAGGGAAATTCGGACTGTCAAGAGCTTCAAAGGAACCATTCTTCGTTTCAGTTCAGTAGAAGGAGGAAAGTGTTCTGCAAAGCGTAATGGTGAGAAAACTTATTTTTCTGCCCTCATTTCGTATCATTTACCCTCTCTTACCCTTCATTTTTTCCAAATTATGAATTCCAATGCCCGAAATCCCATTAAAACCATTCAAATTCAAATATATATGCTTTCAGGACCTTATCGCAGCTCCGCCACCCACTTTAGGCTGCTTGATATATATATATATATATATATATATATATATATATATATATATAATAAATTGCATAAAACCTTTATCCCATTTAACCTTTACCTTTTCATCGCACCGCAAAATCGCATCTTCACTTACCATTTTAAATCCTGTTCAAACCCGACCGCCGATGCGATACTAAGTGCGATCCCTTCCTTTCCTTTTTGCATTGCAATTTCACAAACATTACATCACCATATTCATTCATCAATCCTTAAATCTTGCGATGTGCAGTATTAATGGGCCTCATCTTCGTCCTGCCACATCACCCATGTTCTCGTCGCACATTGCTCTTCGCGAAGTTTAGCATTTAACTTCCACTCTTCATAAAAAAACCTTAAAATTTGCGATGTGTGATAAATTCTAAATTTTGTGATGTGTGATAACTTTAAATCTTTTGATTTGTGATATGGGTGGGACCAAATCGCATGGCGCACTTCGCAAGCTCAGGAGAATAAGTGCCCAGATAAATGTTAAAACCACTGAATGTGATTTGTGATATGGGTGGGACCCAATCGCATGGCGCACTTCGAAATCTCAGGAGGACAAGAGCCCAGGTAAACGTTAAAACGACGAATTTTGAAGTGCAGTATTGACATGGATGCGATGTAGTTCAAAGAAAAATCCTAAATATTTCAAGTCTAGGTGCATTAGGTTTTTACGCTGTTTTGTGAAGGAAAGAAAACTCGGGTGGAAAAGCTCAGGTAAGGGACCCAAAAGGAACAAAAAGAGGAGGATTCATGCTAAAGGAGTATATTCACAGGGCATAATGAAGCAGTCAGCACAACAAACAGATTAGTTCCTCAATCAATTGTTTCAGCCGAAGCAGAGCCACATGTTATTATGTTTTTAACACTACCTTTTCGGCATCATACTAGCCAGTTTCTAACCGCTCTGAAATCAATAATGGACTGTTGTAACCACATTTTTTTCAGGTTTATTTTATCATAGCCTCTTTGTGATCCCAAGAGGAAATTTCTTCCTTACTCTGTAATCAATAACAGACTGCTAAAGTCGCTCTTATGGCCAGAATTGTCTTATCACCGCCTGCATGGTTCCACTTGGCAAAATTTTAGCTTGAATGTAATTAATGACTATCATTAAAATAGACAGAGTAACCGACTTAGATTTTAGATCAATATTGCATGCGTTAGCAATAAAGGAGGGGGCCCAGAAAGGAAGAAACCATTGTAATTGGCTCATCTGGTTGTAAACACTCTTTGGATGAATGAAAGATTATGATGTTTTCCAAATTCTTGTGTTATGTTCTATGGTGAAGTTCTTTCCCCATGTAGTTTTTCATTCTCTTGTTTTCACATACGTTTTTCTTTCTTTACTATGGATAGAAATTTTTGTGTAGGATTTAACATGGGGTACCCTGCTCAGTCTCGAAACAGTACTTTATGTTTTCCTCTGAGACCTGAATGCATAATTCAAAGACGGATTGCTCTGCATTCACGTTGAACCTAATATCATCCTCCTTTCCATTTCACAAGCTATAAAGATCCATTGGCATGACTAGCTTGCCTAGTTGCACCTAATCTCAATTATTCATCCATTTGAATCCATTTACACCTATTTGAATCCATATCCCAATGGCCCTCTTCTATTGCCTCAACTAGAAATCTTCAAACAAACCCCTATGCACTAATAGCTAACCTAAAATTCCCCTATGAACAAAGCTCTATCTAACAGAGAGAGCCCTCTCTGAATCTAGGAATCATAGGTCTTGGATTCCAAAGTAGTTTGATGTTACCTCTGTATTTTTGCTTTAGCCTCGAAATTACGGAGTGATAACACCCATCATTGCTACGCAACCATCTCCCTCCAGCTTGTATATATTCTTAACTTGAATCCCTATACTCTTGGCTTGTCCCATTTTTTTATGTCACACGAAGGCTTTTCCTTCACTAAAAACAACATCATAGCCTCTATCCTCCAACATTTCAACTGAGACTAAATTTTTCTTCAAACCTGGTACATGCATTACATATTTTAATTTAAAGGGTTTACTTGACTACCTCTAGAAGGTAATGGTACCAATGTCGGTAGCATTGTACCACTCGTCATTTCCCATTTCAATATGCATATGGAGATCCTTCTCCTTCAAGTCACTGAAAAGTTCCTTGTCTCCCGTCATGTGAAAGGAAGCGCCACTATCCAAATACCACACAGATCCCAATGCACTTGACACCATGCATGTGATTAATGAGAAGTCAAGTTCAAATTACGAGGCAAGGGCCTCACCAACTGCAGATCCTCCATCCTTCTTGTTATTCTTCTTTTGTGGAAAGTTAGTAGAAAAATTCCCATGCTCGTGATAGTGAAAACACTTCACCTTGGACATGTCCTGCTTCTTGCCATTCTTGGACTCGGATTTGGAATGGAATTTCTTCCCTTTCCCTTTCTTCATCTTGGCAGCCAAAGCTCAATCCTCTTCATCTTAATTCTTAGATGATGATCCATCTCTAGTGTTCCGTCTAAACTACTCTTGCACCAAATCTGACCACAGTTGTTCCCAATCTAGAAATTTTTCCCTTCCATTGTTAGAGTCTTGATAAATGTGCCAACTCTTGGGAAGTCCTAGGAGATCCAACCTCACCAAATCATCATCAGCGAATGTTATACCAATGCTCCATCGTTCATCCCAACATTGGACAAACTTTGTTAGATATTTTGGTATGGAGTCGCCCTTCTCCATATGGATCTTCTTGAGTTTATCTTTGAGCGCCAATTCCCTATGGTCGCTGCTACTCTAGAATAGATCCGTCAAAGCCTTCCACATTCCATATGGTGTGGCTTTCCCATGGATTCTTGAGACAATTTGGTCTCGTACTCCCTCCAACAGGATCCTCCTCGCCTTTTATACTTTATTTTTCCATGCATCAAGATTTGCAGCATCTGTCACAGCGGGTTTAGGAACATCATTGTCAATGAATTCCTTCAAGCCATTGTCTTCAAGTACTACCTCCATCCTTTCCTTCCAAGAAATATAGTTTGAGATGACCTCGAGTGCATACACCAACCTCAAGCCATTGAAATCCATTTCGATCTTGAATCAGCTGTAGCACCAAGAAATTATTTCTGCAAATTCGAATTCTATCAAGTCACAAAATCAGCTCCTGCTTCACTTCTGCAATTTCCTGTGCTCTGATACCATGTAGAAATTATACAACATATATGTATATCATGGATTCAATCCGATCTGAAAATGTACTAAACTTAGATATTGAATCATTCTACAAATCAATTGTAGAATTAAAAACACAATCACCAATCACATGAAGCAAAGAAGAATCAATTAAGCTGCAACACAGATAATTTCTCGGGGAAAGCTTGCTACTCAAAACCCCACTATCTTCTATTCTATATTCCACAAGGAATCGTGAAACAATTACATACAACTCTTCTCACAAGAGCCCTCCTATATTCAGCTAATTGTCTCACACTGTTCCAGACAAAATCAGGAAAATACTCAGCTAATTCTCAGCCTATCTTCAACCTGCCTTGCTCGCGCAATCCCTGATGAATGCAATCCCTAAAATATAGGAATTATGGCCTTCCTTGACTGCACAATTATCATGGGCACTCCAATGGGTGTTTGGTTTCATGTTTGTAACCCAATAATCCTACAACTAAAATTCAACTTCCCTTTCACCTAGATCTCAACTAGGTCTCCACTGGATCTGACATGCATGCAACTAATAATAGTAAATCCTTAGTTGCATGTGAGATCACTGATTGTGAATTAATTAATATTTAATTCACTCTATCTGCCACTAGTGTATCTTCAATTACAACTAGCATAATTGATTTTAACTCACTTAATTGAGTTAAAATGATTACAACCTGCATTAACTAATGCACCTCTACACTTTGAACTCTGTTACAACTAGAATTACTCTGCTTGCCTTACCAACTACCTCTAACTCGAAATCCACTAGCTAACTGATTTTATCACTCTCAGTTAACTATTTCAAGTTATCATTGAGAATAGGTTACAGTTTATTGTCCATCTTAATTAAGGGATAACTAAAATAGACATGCACCAAAAATAGCACTGTGGGCCCCACCCTAGTGTAGGTGCTTAATGCACTAGGAATTGGTGCTGAAATTTTATTGTTGAATATCAATAATTAGAGTGCTAGAAGAATTATTGGGAGAGCTTAAAAGTGAATAATAAATTACAGCCAATGGAGAAGAGATGTTTATAACATATAAGGAGACTGAGATGAGTTTAAATTGTCAAGTTAATGGTATGTTTGAAGGTTATGAAGAAGATCAAAATGAGGTTGTAATAAAGGAGACGGAGGACATCTTATCTTTTGAAGGTAAGAGAAAATTCCAAAGGCAGTATGAGGATGAACAAGTTTTTGCGTTCAAAGAACAAAGATGAACTTGGAGAATGGAATTATAATCAACAACTAGAAGAAAATATTGACAAAGGAAAAGAATATCTCATGCAATGCAAGATTGTTGAGGTATGTGACAGTGCTAATTCTTTCATGGAAAAGAAGGGAATAAGACATTCAAATTTCTTATACATCTTTGAAGGATGTTAAGAAAAAGAAGACAGTAAGAGTTTTGCAACTCTTACACAAAGGAAAGGACATCAGGAACAAAGTAATTTGGATAGAGAAATAGAAAATTTGATGAAGCTTATGAGGAAGAAACATAAGGAAAGGAGCTACATAAAGAGAAGACAAACAATCATCTATATGAAAGGCTAGACTGTAGAAAATGTTGAAGGAAAACTCAATGGAGTCTTATGAACTAAGATATGGAAACTAGGAGTATCAAGAAAAGACAGTAGAGTACATGAACAATAGTTAAATGAAGCAAAAAGATCACTGCAGAATAAATTTTGGGATCCAGGGAAGACCGAAGAAAAAGAACAAATGACCAGGAGGTCATTGATTTCTTACCTTGGGAGTCTGATGCAGGAGCATCTCCTCTCCAAGACATCATTGAAGACCAAACATGGAGGGGTCTTGTCAATTCCATGAGGAGCTAATTTCCTTGATTGGAATATTGTAAAAATGTAATTTTTTATAAGTTATTAGGAGATATTTGGAAAATGAGTCATTAGGTTAATTAGGATGAGTGTTAGTGACAATATTAGTCATAGATTCATTAAATAATAAAAAATATATTGTAACAAGTTGTGATATGTGTTAGCATTATATTTTGGCTAAAACAAATATCTACGTATGAGTCATTTAGGATCTAGTTTGGTTTCTATTTATAGGAGTCAGTTACTAAAAATTAGGAGTTTGTTGAAAAGATCAAGAAATAGGCTTGTGTACAAATAGAACATCGAACTTAAGTTGTAGGTGGAGTCGATTAAATCCATAAAGGCGATGTTGGTTAATTGACCATGTAACACAAATGAATCAGGTTGACGATATGTATGTACAGAACTTATGAAAATGAATATAATAAGTAATTTCCTGCCAAATGAGGAATGATGGTTTATTATGGTTCTTAGCTTTGTTAGTTAATAAGACTTAGATTGATGAATGCATAGGAATATAATGTTATGTTAATTTTGGGTATGACCTAGTACAGAATAGAACAGGGTATATTATATCTCTATATATTTATGTTCGTTGGTTGAAGTGAAATAATTCCAAACTCTGTGCAGGAGTTGAAACCAATGAAATTCTAGACTAGGTCCCGTCATAAGTGATTATTGAGTAAGTTTAATGCAAGATTTGATTCTGTTGAAAGGTGGAAGGTTTCAGTTAATGAGTTTTTAAATATTGAGAAGAAGCATTAAATATTCCAACCAAAATTGAATAGCACTGGGCAGTATTTTCATTAAAGTTCCAATTGCAGAGAATTGGAGTTTGAAACCTAGTGGAAAAATGAAATTTCTGTGAGTGAATTTTGGAGATGAAAGAGTAATGAATGCGAAAGAAGTGAATAGAAAATATAGTTAGACGTAACCCATTAAGATTTAACCTGGAGCGACGAAGATGTTTGAGTTTCGTTAACCATAAAGAAACGAATGAGGTTTAAGCAAGTTCTAGAATTGATGCATCGTGCATACATATAACACCCTTGTGGGCTTCTCCCTTGGTGACTTGGTGCTTGGTCTTGGCTCTAGCACTGGATTGTGTTGTGTTGTTGTTTATTGGATAGTGGATTTGAATTTTGGCAAGGTAGTTAAAACCCAATACAAATCATGAGTAAAGGAAGATAGATCACGAACGTATGTTGACACAGATCTATGATTAGAAATAATTTGGAAGAAGCAGAAGTTTGTGTTCTCTGTGTGATATGGAAGTTAACTGAACAATGTTTCTTAGACAAGTGGTTTTTTTATCAGCAAGTCAAATCTAGCCATTTATGTTATAGGTTTTAGAATATATAGCACTTTGTTTCAAGCCAACATAAGAAGGGAAATTCGTAAGGAAAACCCGTCATCAAACTTGCAGGTCAATTTCTGATCAAAGGAAGACGAAATTCGAAATTCTGCCATCTGGGTTTTGTGCAAAGCAGGGTCTATTTGATAACTTATGAGCGATTTTCCAAAAATATCCTTGGTTTAGGAGTCAGGAAATTATCTTTAAACTGTGTTTTTAGAGACTGCGTGATTGGGAAAAAACAACTTGTTGTTCCTTTACAACAATGCCTGTGTTTGCAGAATTTGAAACTGAACAAAAAAATGACTTGTTGTTCCTTTGCACTAACGCCTGTGTTTGCAGAGATGGGATCCATAAAAAGAGAAAGAATTTCAATCACACAACACAAAGATTTATCTGGGGAAAACCTCGGCTAAAACCCTCACTGTCTGTATATTGCATAAGTCAGAAAATATGAGAATAATACAATGTTTCTCTCAGGCTTGAGAGCTCTCTACACTATCTTTGTTTGTCTCATTGATTCCTATACAAGCTTGGCTCAATACTTAACCAATTTCTTTGCCTCAGGAATCCATATTTCCTTGCACAGTTTCTTAGGGAATTTGGCCCCTATTAATAAAGAAATTCCCCAATAATGATTGCGCAATACATCAAGGCTCTTCCTCTGACTGCATGCACCACCTGTATAATTGGATGATTATACAACTGATAATACACTTCCCTTTAACTCCAATCTCAACTGGGTCTTTCTCAGAACTGACATGCATGAGTTATTTTTGAGTGAATTATCAACTATCTAATTGATCACTACATGTGAATTAAATATAATTTCCACACTTTGACCTCTCTCCATTTCCTCCATCAGTTAGAACTAGTTAAACTAACTTTAACTCATATAAACTGAGTTAATTAATTACAACTCAAAATAAACTCAACCAGGGCTCCTAAAAAGTAGGAGACACTCTACATGCCTCTAGTTTGACCCTCAACTCGAATTAACTAAACCAAATAAGTATTCCTAACTTCGTTAACTCATACAAGTTGTCATGTGATGTGGAATTACAATTTCCTTATAATTTAATTAAGGGGAAATTAAATTAGAAGCCTCTTCTTTTTGCCATTTTCAACAATGTTATGGATAGGTTATGTCGAGGGATACATCATCGGAATGAAAGCAATATGATCTATAGCATGCTGGGACAATCATGGATGGTGGAAAGACATTGGAAGCAAGGTTTCTTATTAGAGATAGCGTGGTCTCCGGATGTGTGGTACTATTGTTGTTTATATGTTTTACATGTTGTACATGTTGTACATGTGATGTCGTGTGCATGCGGTTTTGTGTCTATATGGTTTTGTGTACATATTGTTTATGCAATGTTATATATAGATGGTGTTGTATACATGTTTTCTATACAGTGTTGTGTACAGGTGGTGTGGTGTGCATGTTGGACATGTTGTGTTGTGTACATATGGTGTTGTGCGCATGTTGGATATGTTGTGTTGTGTTCATATGGTGTTGTGTGTATGTTGGATATGCGGTGTTGTGTACATCTGGTTCTTTGTGCATGTTGCATATGCGATGTTGTGTGCATATGGCATGGTGTGCATGTTCTACATATGGTGCTATTTGCATCTGGTGTTGTGTGTATGATTGTACATGTGGTGTTGTGTGCATGTGGTGTCGTGTACATGTTGTACATGGGGTGATGTGTACATGTCGTGCATGTGGTGTTGTGTACATTTCGTGCATGTGTTGTTGCGTACACGTTGTGCAGGTGGTTTTGTGTACATGTGGTGTTGTGTACATGTTGTGCAGGTGGTGTTGTGTACATGTTGTGCAGGTAGTGTTGTGTACATGTGGTACTGTGTACATGTTGTATAGGTGGTACTATGTACATGTTGTACAAGTAGTACTATGTACATGTTTTACATGTGGTATTTTGTGCATGTCATACATGTTGTGTTGTGCACATGTGGTATTGTGTGCATGTTGTACATGTTTCTTTGTGTACGTGTGGCACTTTGTATGTGCATTGCGTAGTCGTGGTATCATGACATGTGTATTCTTTGTGTTGTACTCGATGTATGTATTGTGTTGTGTTGTACACCGGGTGTAGGTGTATGTATTGTGTTGTGTTGTAAAAAAAATGCAGGTGTATGTGTTGTTACATGTTAGGTGTAGGTGCATGTATTGTATGGTGTGGTATGTCATGTGTGGTTATGTGTGTGTGTGATGCACACTATGTGTATGTGTATGTGATTAAAGAGAAGGCACTGGGTGTTTGTCAGGTGTGGAAACCGATCTAGTGTGCATACAGAAAGGATCGATTAATGGATCAATATCAATATTTTATTTTAGTTTTAAGTATGCATGTGATTTATGATTCTGGTTTATGATGGTTACATGTGATTTATGATTTTGATATATGATGGTTAAGTTTTGAGCTAACCGGATGTGATATGTTTATTCATGATGATTTGATCAAAAATCTAGTTTGACTTGTGAAAGGAAGAAACAAAATCACAAGTGTACCTTATTGACGAGCTACTAATGAAGTATGATTCAATTTTATTTCAATTCGTTTCGAATCTAATGATAATTATGTGCTTGGTGCAAGAGAGCATGAAAATGCTTGGTTGGGTGGTTGAAACTTATTGTAAGGATGAGAAGAAGAAATAAAAGGAATTGGAATAGGTAGCAGTATGATGGTAAAGAACTTCAGGATCAGTGCCATTGTGGGACACTAGTACTCAATATTGTCAATTGATTTCCATGAGCATGCTATGACAGGTATGATGCTTTAGGTATATGCCTTGGTTGTTTCACCTTCCGGTGCGAGGAAGCCTTGCCAAGGGATGGATAACCTGTGATAGGGATGTCGGGGAACTTGGAAGGTGAGTGGTTGCATGGAAGAGGGTGGCTGGATTTCCCGAGGGAATCTGTAACAGAGAAGGGAAGGTCGAGAATGTATTTTTTTTTTTGTCATTAGCATTTCTAGAGGGAATCAGATGCACATTGGGAGTGTGCCCTGGAATAATGAGTTGGTAACTATTCACTGAGAGGACATTAGCGCAGGATCATAGCTTTGGACATTGGATGCAACTTTGAATTTGGCAGTGGATTTTGGACTTCCTAGGAAAGAAGTGAATCCTGCTACTACTTTGAGGGTGGATTTGTGAGGCTATGGATTCCCTTGTTGATTTATACATGCATCATATCCTTTTATTTGTTGATTGATAAAATGTGAACATGTATATATGTGTATATTATTGTAAATATTGTATCAAGCTAGATTTAAAAAGCTCCATAGACAGTATGATTATTTGATGGTTGAAGAAATTGTGCATGATTATATGTGGTTTTTATTGTAAATACCATAATGAATTGTGTTATAAAGCTCTATGGGTAGTATGTTCTGTTTTCAATGGTTTGCTGGTTATAGGTGTCATTGAACACCAAGGACGAAGCCCTAGTCAAAAATCCACGTAATAAAGTTAATAAAGGAAAAATAAGGCCATGTTCATGGGACACGTGTTCCAAGATGAATGTTGGGAAAAACATCCTAGCGAGTGTTCATATGGTTTATTATGGCTAGGATAAATTGGAAAAGGAAATGGAAAAGGCTTTGGAAAGGAAAAATACATTAATTGGCATTTTATTTATGAAAATAATGGAAATTAAGAGGAAAGGAAGGTGAAAGGTCACAATTTTCACGTGAGGAGGAAAATGAAGGAAAATAATGGAAAATGAAGAAAACAGAGGTCTCATTAATAAAAATGCTTCTAAGGATTAGTTCATAGACTTTTTTCAGTTCTATGGTGGAGATCTATCTTCTATTCTCTCTCTCATACTCTTGGACACTTGGAGTTTTTCTTGGAGAACTCTAGCATTGGATCAAGGAAAGCAAAGGAAGGACAAAAAAGGCAAAGGGAAGCAAAGATCAAGTAAGGAATATCAGGATCAAGCAGCTACAACGAGATTACTTGCAGGTATCGATTTTCATGTGTGATTTCCTTGCTAGATTTGGCATGCATGGTACATGCATGTGTGTATCTATTTCTCTTGTTGCCATTGGCATGGGTTTTTCCAGGTGTGATAGTGATTTTCAGCCTTGCCTTACTATTTCTGGATAGCCATGGTGTGATGGGGTTCTCATTTACTTGGTAGAGTTGGATTGTTGGATGGTTTCAAAACTGAGTGGGGTGGTCTTCGGAGAATAGCACAAGGCCTTATAATCCCTCAACTAGTGAAGGTGTGATTTTGGTAAATATCGATTATGTGTACCTTGGTGGGCCTAGGAATCCTCGAGTGGTGAATGGCAGGATATACAGTAAATCATAGATTTCTATGCCCTCGATTAGGCATTGGTATCCTCAACCGGGGAATGGAAGGATATATAGTAAAACATAAAGGGTGGATTCTTGATTAGACTTAGGAATCCTCAACCGGTGAATGGTGGGATATACAATAAAACCTAGAGATTTGATACAAACAAATTCCTGACAGTTTAGGTGGAAATATTAGGAGACATCCATGCTTTTTTAGGGCCCAGTGATCCGGTGGTATTGCAGTAAATCCTGCTGGTTTTTATGAGGGTTTTTGGCCTAGGAATATCTTGGTGGGATATACGGTAAAGCCTGAGGAAGCCTTGGTTGGTTTTGTTATGAGTCCCACATTCATGCTTAGAATATGGCACGAGGGTGATTGGATGAAAGAAATATTTGTTTTAGCCCAATCTATGGTCGGGTGGTTTGTGGAAGTCCAAGACTTGGTTGGCTTATGAAATCATTAATAAGAGCTCCTTATCCTTGGTATTTCATGCATAAATGTACTTTTTTCATATGTGGTTTTTATGGATGTTATATCCTTGTTAATTATGTTGGTTATATGTTGGTTATGAGTATGTTTTATGAGAGATTTGATGTATGTCTATCATCATGTTTTGATTAGTAAATGAATGAAAAATGAATATATGACCTAATAGATGATAATGCAACTATTGTGATAAGGCATCAATTTTTTTTTATGAATATCAGATAGGTATGAGACCCCTATTCTCAAATATGTTGTTTTGAGTTGTAGATTACATATTTGTGGCATGTTTCATGAAATTTTTGTCATGGTTAATAGGGGTCAAATCAAGTACTTGAACCAATGATTTCAATAGTAGCCTTATTCCATTGTTATTATTCATTTCTAAAAGTTTCATGAAGTTTTGGGCAGTGCATTGAGACCTAGCCCTGAAAAAGTGGGTCAGAATCTAGGGTCGTTGACTCAGAACTACCTGAAAAAGGCCATATTCGTTGACATGCCTTGCTTTGGGAGTGACTGGAAGGCCTCAGTCACATTCTTGACTTGTCATGGGAGCGAATAAGAGTCTGTATCAACAAAATGACAAGTTGTCTCGGGGTTTAAGCAATTGGAAGGGTTGGTTGGCTCCTTAAGGGCTTGTAGCTCCCGAGGAAGGTCATATTGGTTTTGATTTTTTAGTTCCACCTCCTTAACTATACATGGGAAGTTAAATCACATCATAGTAGCCTCTCTTCAGATGTTTACCCCAGCAGACCAGTTAGCTTGGGTAAATGTGGGAGGAGGGTGGTTACAAAATATTGGACACGAAGTTGAAAAAGTCTACAACATTCCATCCTCAGATAAATGGGAAAAAAAATTAGTCAAAAGGACTTTGTTGTAGCTTTTGAGGGGTTATAATAATAAGCATCCAAATACTTTGGATGAAAATCTGGTATATATACAATGCTCTTATAACAACATAATCCACACTTCTACTGGTAAGTCCCTAATTGGAGCTTGTTTTGGATATTTTCCACCTTCAAAGTTTGGATATTGCATATGGTCACCAAGGAGGAGAGATGGGGGATCTTACAAGGGAAGCCTTGAGGGCTAAAAAAATTGTTGATAAGATCAAAAAAATCCATATACAAGTAAAAGAGACACTATAAAAGTCACAAGAAAAATCTAAGGTCGTGCGTGATCAACACAAACTAGAGAAGTCATTCAAGGAGGGAGACAAAGTATGGTTATAGTTGAAGAAGGAGATGCTAAAGGGTCTTGGTAAGAAAATAAAGGCTCTATGATATGGTCCCTTTGAGATACTTGAAAAGGTGGGAGAAAATCCCTATAAAATCATACTACCCCCATAAATGGGCATTTACTATGTTGTGAATGTGGAGAATCTAAAGCTATATGAGCCTTCCATGATAGATCAGGAAGAGGAACAGGTCCTTCCTTCTAAGAAGGATTTGGAACTATATTCTTAGGCAGAGTTAAAAAATATATAGTTTTGTAGAAGAGGTCTAGAAATACAAGATATGGGAAGCACGGCCTTTGGAAAATTGGGTTGAAAGGACAACTTCTAGGCAAAGCTAAATGGGACACCCGAGAGAAGGTAGAGGAAAAATTTCCTCACCTCATTCAATAGAATACTTTTTGTTAGGATATTCTAACACATAATAAATAGTTAAGTATAACTTGGTCTAGCATAGAGTTAGGTAAAGTGTGTTTCTTTACTATGTACATTTGTAACTTATAATATGATGGTCACGATATGTAGTGATCTGACGGTTCATTCTCTCATCGGTATTACCGACACTTGATTTGTGGCTTAACACCTGATTGGTCCATGATCTCTATTTAGAGAGCATGGAAGGTCATTTGTATGGTGACCGTTTATGAGAGAATATTATGTAAATTTTCTTTCTTTATAAAAATAAATTTCCTGAAGTGGCTACATTGGCTCAAGTCATGGAATGTTTCCCTCTTTGAGGGTTTTAACCATGTCAAATACTAGTTTATTGATCTACGATCTATTTGTGAGTGGTGACCTTTGTTGTTTTATCTAAGGAACTTACCCTGTAAAATCCTACATGGTATCAGAGTTGTTTTGAGGGTTGCATCCGTTGTTGATCCAAATCTGAAGACAGTTTGACTGCATGTGACTGTCGTTTACCATATCTATGTTTTTAACCACTTTCAAGCTAGGAGAAGTGCTCTGTTGTGTATGTATCCTCTGTTACAATGAGGAGCCCCTTTTGTTTCATGCGAAAAGGATTCTAGTTGCCCAAGTTATGTCATTTTAGTTCTGGAGGTAGAAATCATTTTTTTTGCAGTTTTATTTATTAATCCCCCTATTTATTTCGGTTTATAGTCTTTTTTATTACCGGATCTATACCCTCTTCTCTGCGTATGCTCTTTTCTCTGCGTTGTGTGCGATCCTGGAAAATCAGAAACATGAAGACGAGATTTTCCTGCTACATATGTTCTTTCCCCACGACTTTGTGCGATCTTGGGAAATCAAAAATAGCGAGAAAAATATATAGTTGTTGGCTAGACTAACCAAAAATCTAACGCTATGCCATAAGGCTTGTATTTTTTGTTTTTGTTGTGTGCACGGTTGTGTTTTTTTTTGCAGGAAAAAGCACACACACCGAAGAGCCAAAAAAAAAAAAACCCCCTCCTTTCAAACAATTACAGAATCCTTTTACTAGCTCACTTGGTGTAAAGTTATTTTATGAGAATAGAGGTCTTGGGTCCAAGTCTCTTTGTCAAGCTTATTTTTCTAAAATACTTTTTGTCTAAGTTACTTTTTTTTTAAAAGCTTTTTGGCAAGTTATCTTTTTTTTAAAAGGGTTTTATTTAAAAAACACATGTAAAAGTAACATTGTAAAAGTGACTCTCACTTATTTATAAATGTGGGTCACATAAAGTAGCATTTTTATAAAGTGAGCTTATTATATTAAGTTTGGAAAAGAGGGGGGGGGGATTTTTTTTTATTTTAAGTACAACTTCATCATCAACTTTCAACCTATCACGTAACTACTTGGCAGCTACTCCAACTTTTCTTCAAAAAGGCATAACTTCTTCATCTCGAATCTGTTTTTTAACCGGCCTAATTTTTTGAGAGCTTTCCATTGGAGCAGTTAGTTTCAACATTTTAAGTTTTTTTAAATGGAAAGTGCATGCATATTTATTCTTAACAACACTAATTATTTCCAATGGCTATCCTACATGGTAGACTTAATTAGAAGTAAAGGGATTTATAGAATAGCCACAGGACAAGAATCCAAACCTACTGATGGAGATAAAAAGAATAAATGGTAAAATAAACAAGATCAATCACGAGGGTTGATAGGAATGTCCATTGCTCAAGATCTTAGATTTCATATCCAAGAAATTGGCTTCCCTCATGAAGCTATGAAAAATTTAAATATTTTTTTTGGCATTCAAAATGAAATCAGAGCCCACGAGCTTGAAAATGAGTTGCTTACTTTGGACTCCAATAATTTCTCCTCTATCGAAGATTTTTTGTCCAAATTCAAGACCCTTAGACTTCTTTTAGAAGGTTGTAAAGTCAAAAAGGAAGATGTTAGTCTTATCTATTCCATTCATGCTAAGCTAGGCCCTGCATACTCTGTATTTATTTCCACCTTCCATTCCACTAGATAAACCCTCATTTCTCAAGGGAAAACCAACAAGTCCCCCTCTTTTGATGAATTTTGTGATTCTTTGATAAGAGAACAAGAAAAACTATTACACCTTGTTCTTATTAATACTGAAAACTGTTCTAAGAAAGCCTTAGTAGCCCAACAACAACCATATCTAAAGAATCCTAAGAAGTAGCATCCTAAAAAGAATGGTCCTAAACCAAACAAGGGTCTTAAGCAATTTCAACCACAAACTAAAAAAGAAACTCAACAAAATAATAAGGAAACTAAAAACAAAGGGAAGAAGATAGATAGACATTGAAACTTTTCTAATTGTGATGGCCACATAGAGTCAAAAAAATTTAAGAAGATGGAAACCTTAGAAGCAGCAATGAAGAAGCACAACATCCATTTGGAGAACTCTTCAACTTCATCTTCGAAAATGGCACTTTCTGCATGTGGTTGTCAAGCATCAAGATATTTTCATGCATTGAATGTATTTTCTTCTTCTCATTCTCATGAGTCGCTCATTGATTATGGAGCCTCTTGCCACATGGCCAAAAATAAAGCCATGTTTTCTTCTTTAAATGATTGTAACACCAAAAATATTTATGTTGGTGATGATAGATCTCTTAGTGTTGTAGGGTCCGGAACTATTCATCTAGATAAAGGTCAGTTTAATGATGTATTATGTGTTCCTACCTTGTCCTGCAACCTTATATCTGTTTATCAGATAACTCATTCAGGTGAAGGGAAAACCATAGAATTCTCACCTCATGATGTTGTAATTAAGGACCTAAGAGATCCTGGACATATTTTAGCTATTTGCATTGTTGATGATTCCACAAGGTTGTATAATTTTGACAACTTTGGGTCATCATGTCTTCCCTCCATTTTTGTTGCTCATAATGATGAAGTGAGAAAACTTTGGCATGAGATATTTGGTCACTTAAAATATCGCTCTCTTCAAACTCTATGTAAAGAAAATATGGTGATAGGTCTTACTATGGTATCTTTCCGAGATGGGCCTCTTGGCATGCTTCAACCCCTTTGTAGCTTGTGCACAATGATTTATGTGGTCTACTTCTAGTTGATTCTTTCTATGGCTACAAGTACTTCTTAACTTTCATTGATGATTTTTACATACGCACTTGGGTATACTTCTTAAAACTAAAGAGTGAACTTTTTAACATGTTCTTGGCCTTTAAGGCCTTTGTTGAGAAACAATTTGGACATCAAATTCTTAAGTTAAGATCTGACAATGGAGGATAATATGTTAACAAAACATTTATAAACTTTTGCACTGAGCATGGCATTCAATTGCAACATATTGTTTTGTATACTCCACAACAAAATGGTGTAGTTAAAAGGAAGAATCACACTCTAAAAGAAATGGCTAATTGTATGCTTCAATCTAAAGGACTTAGTCTTAATTTTTTTGGCATAAGCAATTAATTGTGCAAATTACATAGTAAATCACACTCATGCTAAGGTTTTAAGGAATATAACTCCGGAAGAAGCCTGGAGCTCAATCAAACTAGATGTAAGTCACTTTTGTGTTTTTGGAAGTGATGCTTGGGCCCATATTCCAGATGAGAAACATAAAGCCTTAGAACCTAAGTGAAAAATGCATTTTTGTTGGATATTCTGAAGATCTCAAAGGATATAGACTTCTTCAACCCAAATCCAAAAATGTAATCATTAGAAGAGACGTAAAATTTGATTAAAATATATTGGCATGCGAACCTAGTTCGGCGGGTGTGCCACCTTTGGTCTGCGAGCCTGATTCAACATATGTGCCACCTCTCTCTATCTCTTCTATTTATGACAACATTCTTTCTAGTTCGAATGATGACATCGAGGATGAAAATCCTCCTCCACCTCCTCAAGATCTTCCTTCAGCTCCACAGCTTCCAAAATGGGTCTGATCTACTCAGGATGTAGCAGGTTCTCTTGCATGTGACCCTGTAAATTAACGTCGTACACGTTCTTAGTTTGACAAAGCCTCTTCCTTATTGGCTTGAGTTCTAGAAAATCCTGATCCAGACACCTTTGAATAAGCTTCAGGTCATCCAGATTGGGATGCAACTATGAATGAAAAATATCGTTCCTTATTGGAAAATGATACTTGGGATCTTGTTCCTCTTTGTCAGATGCAAATGGGTTTATAGGACAAAGTTTGGACCAGATGCAAAAGTGGATAAACATAAATCTTGTCTTGTTGCTAAAGTATTTTCACAAGTTTAAGGTATTGACTATACTAAAACCTTCTCCCCTGTTGCCAAAATTAATTCTATCCACCTTGTTCTTTCCTTTGCTGCCTACTTTAAATGGGAATTCCATCAAATGGATGTTAAATTTGCCTTCTTACATGGGGATTTGCATGAAGAAATCTACATGGAACAACACCCTGGCTTTATCCAGAATGACACTAGCCTTGTTTTTCACCTTAGGAAGTCTCTCTATGGTCTCAAACAAGCCCCTCAGGATCAGTATGCCAAAATGGATAACTTTCTCTTAGATAATGGCTTTTCTAGATGTCATTTCGACAACATTGTCTACACCAAGAAAGTGGGTAAGTCCTTAGTCATCCTTGTTCTTTATGTTGATGATATTATCCTTATTGGTGGTGATCCCAACCATATAAACCATGTGAATTATAGCCTCAAAAATAAGTTTGAAATGACAAACTTAGGACACTTACATTATTCCCTTGGCCTTCAAGCCTTGCAATCCAAAGAAGGTATTACCCTTTCTCAGTCCAAGTATGCTTGTGATCTTCCACACCACTTTCACATGGAAGACTATAAGCCAGCCCCTTCTCCCTTTCAGTCTCGATTCAAGCTTTTAGTCACTTTTAATTCCCCTAAAGTTGATGCTACCTTATACCGTCAAATTTTTGGTAAAATTATGTATCTAACCCATACTCGTTTGAACCATTCCTTTGTCGTTGGTCTTGTTGCTCGGTTTATGCATAAACCTCATGAAAGTCATTGGAAAGTGGCTAAAATAATACTTTTATATATTTAAGGTATAGTTCAGTTTGAGATTTATTACAGTGCAGGAGCATATCCATTGTTGATTTGTTTCACTGATTCTGATTGGGTTGGTGACCCTGGTGATCGAAATTCTACTGCAGGTTATGTATTCACTCTTGGTTCAGGACCTATTACATGGTCTTGTAAGAAACAAATTTTTATCTCTCTTTCTTCAGAAAAAGTAGAGTGTCATGGTGCAGTGGAAGCCAGCAAGGAAGCCTTGTGGCTTCGCCGGATCCTGTCCAAATTTGGTCTTCATCAACATCATCCAACTACACTTTGGTGTGATCATAAAAGTTCCATTCAGATATGCAAAGATCTAGTTCAGCAGCAACCCATGAAACACATTGAGCTACACTTACACTTCATCAGAAATCTCATTCATGATCATGTTCTTGAAGTGCATTATTGTTCAACCAATGATCAAGTTGCTAATATCTTTACAAAGGCTCTCATAGAAGCGAAGTTTACCAAACTTCGATCTATGCTTGGAGTTCAGGAAATTTATCATTAAAGGAGGATAGGCTCGAATGCCACCTTCCTTCTCCTATTGTGTCACCTTTATCAATCCTTCAATCTTATCCCAAGTTGTTCTTAAGGGGGGGTGTTAGGATATTCCGACACATAGGAAATAGTTAAGTATAACTTGGTCTAGCGTAGATCTAGGTAAATTGTGTTTCTTTACTATGTACATTTGTAACTTATAATCCAACAGTCATGATATGTAGGGATCCGATGGTTCATTCTATACTCGGTATTACCAACACTTGATTTGTGTCTTAACACTTGATTGGTCCATGATCTCTATTTAAATAACATGGAGGGTCATTTGTATGGTGATCATTTATAAAAGAAGCTTATGTAAATTTTATTTCTTTATATTAATAAATTTTCTGAAGTGGTCACGTTGGCTCAGGCCGTGTACTGTTTCCCTCTTTTAGGGTTTTAACCACGTCAAATACTAGTGTATTGATCTGTGATATGTTTGTGAGCGGTGACCTTTGGTGTTTGATCTAAGGAACTTACTTAGTAAATTCCTACATTTTTGGGACCAAAATCCTCCCAAAAATGGGAGGTGTTATCTAGATTAGATCATTATATTGTTTTTCATCCATCTCGATGCTTTTAGAGTGGAAAAACTGGAGCAATAAACTCATAGGACAATTTTTACTGGTGGGACCTAGTTTGGAAAATTTGGGTCTAAAACCTTTTGGGAGAATTTTGAGACATCAAACGAAATTTTTTTGGGGAAAAAAAATTTCTGATTTAGAGAAACACCTTTTCATCATATTTTGCACTGAAAGACCTTTCCAATGGCGCAAGAATTGCGTCAATTGGATTCCATATTCAAAATTTATGCCACCTAGAGTTTGACCTTCCTATTTTCGCCACCATAATTCAAGAGGATGTCATGTCAACCCCCATTGTTCATGGAAAAGGGGCTATCTAGGTCATTTTGATGAATAAGACTTTAGAAGAGTCCACATTGTAACTCTATTTAATGGTTGAGGTAGTCAAAGCTAAACACTATAGGTTATTGGGTTGTGTTATCACCAGACCACTAAGAGGAAAAAGGGTTCCATTCTTTCGAGTGCATTTGTGTAGAAATTATACAAAAAGCATGTATATCATGGATTAATCCAATCTAAAAATGTACTAAAGTTAAATATTGAATCACTTCTACAAATATTTTGTAGAATTAAAAACACAATCACTAATCACATGAAGTAAATAAGAATCAATCAAGTCACAACACAGATAATTTACCGAGGAAAGCTTGCTGCTAAAAACCCCACTATCTTCTATTGTATATTCAGCATGTAATCATGAAACAATTACATAAAACTATTCTCACAAGAGCCCTCATGTACTCAGCTAATTTTCTCACACTGTCACACATAAAATTGACCAATACTTGGCCAATTTACTGCCTCCAGGCAACCTACCTTGCTTGCGCAATCCCTGATGAATGAAATCCCTAAAGAATAGGAATTTTGGCCTTCCTTGACTACGCAAGTATCATGGGCACTCCAATGGGTGTTTTCTTGCATGGGTGAAACCCAATAATCCTACAACTGATAGTCAACTTCCCTTTCACCTAGATCTCAACTGGGTCTCCACTGGATCTTACATGCATGCAGCTAATAATAGTAAATCCTCAATTGCATGTGAGATCACTGATTGTGAATTAATTAATATTTAATTCACTTTATCTCTCACTAGTGTATCTAACAGTTACAACTAGCACAACTGAGTTTAACTCACTTAATCGAGTTAAACTGATTACAACTTGCATTAACTAATTCACCACTGAACTTCGAACTATGTTACAACTAGAATTACTCTGCATGCCTCACCAACTACCTCTAACTCGAAATTCATGATCTAACTGATTTTATCACTGTCACTTAACTATTACAAGTTATTTTGAGACTAGATTACATTTTATTGTCCATCTTAATTAAGGGATAACTAAAATAGACATGCACCAAATTTAGCCCTGTGGGCCCTACCCTAGTGTAAGTGCTTAATGCACTAGGCGTAGGTGCTGAAATTTTCTTGTTGAATTTCAAAACTCCCTCTCAACAAGAAAGGGATTATCCTTCACCCAAATCCTACCCCTATGGTATTCGAATTTTCTTTTGGTGAGCGCATTCGTCATAATATCTGCATCTTAATCTTCCTCAAAATTATTTTCCTCTGCACACAATCTCTAAGATTATGGTACCGGATATCTATGTTCTTGGACCTATCATGAAACACAAGATTAATACATATTTTAATGCGAATCTGATTATCACAATGTATCACTGTTGGATCCATTTGAGAACCAAACAAACCAACTAAGATATTTCTCATCCAGATAGCCTGACATGCAGCTTGACTTGCCTCCATGTACTCTACTTCCACTGAACTGAGTGTGACAAATCTTTGTTTCCTGTTGTACCAGGAAACTATTTTCGATCCTATGCTGAAGATCCCTCCTGATGTTCTCTTTCTGTTTGATGGATTTCTCGCCCAATATACATATGTGAAGTCTTGAAGCTTCACTCCCTTTTTTCATTTGTACCATAGACCATACTCTGATGTTCCCCTCAGGTATCTCAAGACATGATTTCCCACCTTCCAAAATAGCTTGGTAGGCTTAACCATAGCTTGAATCAGCCGATTAAATGTGTAGCAAATGTATGGCCTGGTGCTCACTAGATACATTAGTGAACCGAATAACTACCTGTAGATAGTAGCATCCACTACCTCTATAGAAGTAGCATCCTCTTTCCTCCAATTTCTTCGAAGAAGATTATCCATGGGTTTGCATCTCTCCATGTGAAACTTACCCAGCATCTCCTTTATGTACTTGCCTTGAGACACAAAAATTTCACCATCTCGCTGCCATATTTCCAATCCAAGGAAATAATGAAGGAGTCGCATTTCCTTCATTTCGAACTCCCTTGCAAGATCCTCCTTGCATGAGTGTATCAACTTCTCATCACCAGTCAAAACTATATCATCAACATACAGAACACTAATCAATAGCTTACCCTCAACCACAATCTAGTATAAGTTTGTATCTGCTTCACTTTTGGTGAAGCCCAGTCTAGTGAAATAGTTGTTTATCCGAGTGTACCAAGCACGAGGTGCTTGCTTCAGCCCATACAGTGCTCTCTTGAGTCGGCACACATGCTACTCACTATTGAAGATCTCGAAACCTTGAGGTTTATCTATGTACACTTATTCCTCAATGATCCCATTGAAAAACGTAGTTTTCACATCCATATGATGAATGCACCAGTCCATCTGCACTGAGAGTGCAAGGATGGATATAATGGAAGAGTACCTTGCAATAAGTGTAAAAGTATCATCATAATCGATCCCCTCGATCTGTGAGAATCACCGAGCCATAAATCTGGCCTTGTATTTTTCCACACTCCCATCAGAAGCTTGATTTACCTTGTAGATCCATCTCGACCCAACCACTAATTTGTCAACCGGTCTTAGGACTATCTCCCATGCACTGTTCTTGACAATGGAGTCATACTCCTCCACCATTGCATCAACCCAAGTTAGTTGTTGAACTTCTTCCTGAAAGGAAGATGGTTTAGTCACAATAAATTTTCTCATAAAAGCCATGTATCTAGTAAACCTCTCAGGAAACTGTCTCTATCTGCACTGTGAAGTAGGAGCTCCTACATTCTCTGCAGCATCAATTATCAATCATTCAACTTCCAGGGTGCGCTTTCTGCCATTTCTGATGGATGGCTCTGGTGAGCCCTGGTATTGCACCAGGAGTGTTGCAACTCCCAGGGGTTGCCCTACTTTACTTTATCAACCCGGGGTTCATGCAAACTTGGAGGTGACAGTGCTATATACACAGTAGATGCATTCTGTTCATGTCATCCTCTTCTGCTTTACGAAAGGGTGCTATCTCTTAAACTATGATGAAGACTAAGAAATAAATTACTGAAAGTAAATTATAGAAAGGAAACTATCTCAATTTTTAGAATGGAAATTACTGAAATGAAACTAATTTAATATGAAGAAATTAAATGACAGAAAGAAACTAAATTAATTTTTTTAAAGGAAATGACTGGAAAGAAACTAAACTAAGTTGCAGAAAAGGAAATGACTGAAAAGAAACTAAACTATATTGCTGAAAAGAAATGGCAAAAAGGAAACTAATTCTAAACCACACTTAACTTGGCCAAATGGCTAAATGCACTCTACTTATCCTATGATCTATCTTGGCATGCTTCTACCCATGCAACTAAGCTATCCATGACTTAATTCTAATTGAAAAAGTGTTGATTTGCATCTTGGAGGAAATAAAAGGCTAAAGAGGATAATGCAGGGAATAACACATGAAACGAGGCTTAGAAGTGGAAAGCGGGGGTTTAAACCTTACAAAACCTTATAATATGGCGCAGAGATGACTTTGGAGAGGAATACTATGAAATATGTGATGGCAGAGATGCGACGAAGGCAAAGGTTGCAATATGCGATGTCGCAATTGCAATATCGTAAAATTCAAGGGATAGCGGAAAGGTCGTCCGAGAGTGGGAGCGAAGTGCGATGAGGTAAGTCTTGTGGAGTGTGATTTGTGATGGGTGACGTGGTGGTGGGACCAGAGGTGGAGCGTGATCGCAATGTCACAATCAGCCGATAGGAGTGGTAAGTGTTAAAGAAAAGAATTAAAAAATGTGATTTTGTGATGTGTGATGCGCAGTGGTGACGTGGAGGTGGGGCCGATATCGCAATCGGCGTTTGGAAGAGATAAGTGTTAAAGGAGACAGGGAAATGTTGCGAGTTGCGGTGAGCGATCTGCGATGCGGTGGCAATATCTCATCGGCATTCGGGAAGCAGTAAGTGTTAACGGGAACAACTTAAACCATACAGAGTGTGAAATGCGAAGTACGGTAGTGGGGATTTCGAGGAGGAAGGAGGAGTTCAAGTTTTTGATGGTTTTTGAATGATTTTTACATGTTCTGCGTTAAAAATGGTAAGATAACCGTGAACAAAAAAACAAAGTAATAAGGTGGGTCGAAGGGCTTAAGTTCGTTTAGGGAAAAAGGTGGGTGCAACAGTTGCAAATAAGAGGCAAAGTAGGAAATGAAAGCGTAGAAACAATGTTCAGGTCATGAAGGCAGAGAGGGAAAATGAAGCGGGAGCTGCCTCAGAGCTGTTCTTGGATTTTAACAATGATTCTTGCAATCAATCCTGCTAACTTATGTACAAAGAAACAGGCAAATGCGTAAAAATACAGTGCAAAGGAACACTAAAAAATGGTAATGCAACTCTACCTTTAACCTCAGAAATAGTAAACAGAAACCAATTTTTGGGCCCGTGGGAAGGTTCGCCCTCCTCGAGCTCTATTGACAGAGATGAGAAGGGGGTCTTGATCCACAGATTTTCTTGGCTTTTTTCTATTTTATTACTCCCAAGCAAAGGAGAAACTACAACAGCCTACTGAAAGAAAAACTAATCAGAATGAAATTATCAGAAGCGGAGCTAATGAAATGAAAAAAAGAAACTTAACAAGTACAACAGAGAGGCTAAGGCACATGGATTGGGACCTAACCCAGAAGCCTAGTTCTCTAAAACTTAAATCAGTAAAATGAAATCAGTCTGCTCATTTCCTAAAATAATAACCTCATACATTTCTAAAAGCTTGATCACTGAAATAATAAAAAGCTCAGTAACTTGCAACAAAGTTCCAACTAGAATCGACTAGAATTGACTAGTATTGACTAACTCTTCCTAGCTCTAGCTCTGCTCTATTTATTCTACAGGGAAGCTACCAACATCTCCCTAAAAAATGGTAATTGAGTCCACTTGACTCCAAGTAAACAAATATTGGGTGCACTCCTCTTTGAGTTGCTTGGTTTCCTCTAACATTCGAATTGCTAGAGAGAATCCTTGGGATCCTTTGGCTTCCTTTGAGAGTTAAGGAGGGTGGAAAATCCTCCTATAATTTCTCCTTGTTGTCTCCTCTAAGCCTTTATGATAAAATCCTTATAAAAACACTTAATAATTCATGATTTTCTGCACTCAACCTCATATTAGGCACTCAGAGTATCTTATCCTTAATCACCACCTATACTAGCATCATAAAACCAAATAATAATAAAAATGAAAGAAAAAGAGATCTAAGAAGGAAAAAAGGTGACTATTAACCCCTCCAAATATGTCTAATGATGGAGCTCATCATCACCCCCCTATTGAATGGTTGCTCATCCTCTGAGCAACTAATCCTCCTCCTGGATTTCCTTCAAGGCTTTGATAACCCCCCTGATTTCCTGAGGAAGAAGTGTGGGAGTTTCCCCAAGGGAATAAAAACAATTATTCTTTTATGAATTCTCCCATTCTCTATCTTGTGCATATGCATCCTTTTCATCATTCATCCCCAACAGAAAAGGTGGGTTGAGCTTTAGTCCCAACCATTGGATCTTTTGTGCCTACATGGCCCTCTTTTACAATGGTGCCCTTTCCAATGCACTACTTAGTCTTTTTGGAGTATGCTACTCCCTGTTCTTGAGGCTGTGAGGGAGGCTGTTCCATCTCCTCTGGCTGGCAATAATGCACTCATCTTTTATCTTCCTAGAAACAACATCAAAGTGGCCTATCACCTGGGTTTGAGTCTGAAGGTAGCTTTCAACCAGTGCAGGGTCCCTTTCAATCTCGACGGTTAAGGATGACTCCTCTTGGGCTAAAAAATTATGGTCTGATATATAAGGGTTCTCTGCTTCTTCTTCCCATGACTCTCCATATTTATTTGCTCTAGTGTTCTCATTCATCATCGAAGATATTAGAGCCATCAACTGCATATCCCCCATTGAGGATTGGGGTCCCAGGTATCCATATTTGTCAGCACAAGGTTATGCACATAAAACTCTGCCATCTTTGCTCGATCAACCATGTTAGCTTGCTTGTATAAATTCATGAATTTCCTACAATCTTAGAAAGGTAGTGATCCATGGGAGGCTAGATTCTTGATTTGAAATAGGAGCCATTACTCCTTGAGGTACACAGTATATGAGTCAGAAGCGAATATGTGTTGAAGGGATTCTATGCATAAGTCTGCCATGGTGGCTAATTACTGCCCTTTTTGTTGCAATTGATCCTTCAGTGCTACATTCTTTGCCTGTGCCTTCTGCAACTGCTCCTTCATAACTGTTTCTCTGATTCTTTCCTCCTCCCTTGGTGATTCTTCAATGATAATTAGGCTCATGGGAGGAGTTTTTGGCTCTCTCTAACTTATCCTTTGACTCTTGTCAGCTCTGAAATACATAGAGGTCTACCTTTTTATTTTTGCGCTTATAGGAGCTAAGGTTGCAACTACCTCTTTGTATTGAGGAGATGTGGTGTTGTGCTGTGAATCTGCTTCTTGCCCACTTTCTGTCATCTGTTGAGATTCAACAAGATGATGATCCTAGTGAAAATTAAGCACCTTCACTAGGTGGGGCCCACAGGCTATTTTTAGGTGTATGTCTATTTTTAGAATGGTGAGCATATTCTAAAATTAGCAGGATGTTGATTCTAGATAGTTGAGAAAATTCTATCTTTATATGAGTTTCTATTTTTAGAACATGGGCGAAGCCTATTTATAGATAGCTAATCTAAAAATAGAATGCATATTGATTATTATTAGCCCTTAATAATAATCAGACATTAAATAGTAACTTATTCTCTTGAAGCACTTGATTTCAGTGAACAAATCTAGCACATCAGTGGACTGAAGGAATTACGCAATTCCTAGGGTGGTTGGTGACTCATGCATGATGGAATTTGTTGTAACTAAGTGTGACATAGTTGTAATAGAGTTGGAAGAGTAGTTATGGGAGTTATTATTTAGTTTAACTCAATTAAGTGAGTTAAACTCAGTTGTGCTAGTTTTAACTAAAGATACACTAGTGAAAGATGAGTGAATTAATTATTTAATTAATTCACAAGTAGTGTCTTACTTGCAACTGAAGAAACAAAACAGTTAAATACTTGCATGTCAAATCCAGTGGAGACTCGGTGGAGAGATAGGTGAAAGGGTGTGTTTGACTATCAGTTGTGACTATAGTGATGCATTCAATGCATCTACAGAAACATTGGAGATTCCAATGAGGATTGCGCAATACAAGAAAGGCAAGATCGAATTCATTCAGGGATCTTCTTCAGAAGGGATTGCGCAGTGGAGGAAGGCTGTCAGGAGGCAAGAAATTGGTGCATAGATATGAAAATTTTTGCATGACAATGTGTGAAAATTGTATATTGTACTGAGAGCTCTATGAGCTGATATTTGTATGAGATTGTTACATGTTCCATTGATATACATAATATATGATAGTTGGGGTTTTTAGCTTTAATATTTCCCGATAAAACATCTTGTTATGTGCGATTGATTTTTCTTCACATGTTTTACAATTGGCTATTTAATTTCTGCAAGGAATTAAGTGGAAGGATTATGTATTTAATATAAGATTAAATTGTTAGATCATGAGAATCTGGAAATACATTATTGTTTTATAAATTTATACATGGTATTAGAGCAGTGTTAATCACTGGAGATTGCAATATTGAAGCGGTGCCGATTTTTGTGCTAGTGCACAATTCAAATTTGCTGCAAGAATTTCTTGGTACAATAGTTGAGTAAACATTGAAATGGCTTTCAATGGGTTGCGGTTGGAGTATGAACTCGAGGGTAGCTCTAACTACATAGCCTGGAAGGACAAGATGGAGGTAGTGCTTGAAGATAATGCTTGAAGGATTTCATCGATAGCAATGTTCCTAAGCCCACTTCGACGAATGTTGCATTACTTGACGCCTAGCAAAATGAAGTAGCGAAGACAAGAAGAAGTTTGTTGGAAGGTGTGAAAGACCATAATGTGTCAAGCCTTCACGGGAAAGCCACTCCATTTTAAATGTGGAAGGCTTTGACAGATCTTTTCCAAAGCAGCAGCGACCATAGGAAGTTGGCACAGAAAGATAAACTCATAAAAATCAAAATGGAGAAGGGCGATAGTATTCCAAAGTATCTCACGAAGTTTGTCCAATGTAGGGATGAGCTGGGGAGTTTTGGAATTATAGTTGTTGATGATGACTTGGTGATCTTGGCTCTCCTTGGATTTTCGAAGAGTTGGCATAGTTATTAAGACTCTGTCAATGGGCGGGAGAAACTGCCAGATTGGGAGCGACTTTGGTCATATCTAGTGCAAGAGGAGGTAAGGCGGAGTACCAGAGATGGCTCTTTATCAAAACATGATGATGAAGAGGATTTTTCTTTGGCTGCCAAAGTGAGGAAAGGGAAGGGGAATAAATCCCATTCAAAATCCGAGGCTAAAGGCAAGAAGCTGGATTTTTCCAAGGTGAAGTGTTTTCACTTTCACGAACATGGGAATCTCACCAATAATTGCCCACAGAAAAAGAAGAACAAGAAGTTTGTTGGAGCTGTAGCTGGTGAGGCCCTTGCCTTGCAATTTGAACTTGATTTCTCTTTGATCGGATGCTTGGTTTCAAGTGCAATGGGATCAGTGTGGTATCTTGATAGTGGTGCTTCCTTCCACATGACGGGAGACAAGGATTTGTTTAGTGACTTGGAGGAGAGAGATCTCCAAATGCATATAGAGATGGGTGACGATGGACGATACAGTGCGACTGAAATTGGTACCATTAACTTTGAGAGGGATTCAAGTAAACCATTTCTGTTGAAAGATGTTATGCATGTTCCAGATCTAAAGAAGAACTTGGTCTCAGTCACGATGTTGGAGGACAGAGGTTATGATGTTGTTTTCAGCAATGGAAAATATTTCCTGCGACATAAAAAAATGAGTCAAACCAAGAGGATAGGGATTCGAGTCAAGAATCTCTACAAGCTGGCAGTAGATGGCTGCACTGCAATGGTGGGCAAAGAAGAAGAAGTGGTGAGCCGGGATGTGGGCGAATTATGGCACGGGTGATTGGGTCATCTTCACCATGGTGCCCTGAAGATTTTGCAGCTGATTTCTATTGGAATTCCAAAGGGTACACTTACGCAGATAGATCAGTGCAAGGGATGTACTATGGGTAAGTTTGTGAAGACCACATTTCATGAAAAGGAGAACCGTGCTTCAGGGATCCTGAAGAGAATTCACATAGACGTGTGTGGACCATTCTCAGTTGCTTCAACAACAAAATATAGGTATTATGCTATTTTCTTATGACTATTCTTGTAGATGTTGGATCTTCTTCATGTAGAAGAAGGATCAAACATTCTCAAAGTTCTGTTAGTTTAAAGCATTGGTGGAGAAAGACTCGGGGAAGAAAGTGAAGGCTCTTCGGAGTGATAATGGTGGTGAATATATCTCAAATGAATTCAAAGAATTCTGTAGCAAAGAATGAATTCAAATAGAACTCATAGTACCTCATAACCCACAACATGAGGTCACGGAGAGGAAGAACAGAATGATAGTGGGTGATGCATGAGCTATGATTGAGAGGGAGCTAGACTTGCATGCAGAGGAGGAACTACTTGTTCCTAAAGATGAGCCTCCAGATGTGGATCAGCCACAGGAGGACGATCATGGAGTGGAGGAGTCCACTCACACAGAGCCAAAAATCAGAACTGGAAAAAGGCGTACCACGGACGCTGAGAGGCTGAAGCTTGATGTGGCAAAGAATGTAGGAGTCCCTACTTCATAGCGCAGACATAGACAGTCACCTGACCGATATACTGGATACATGGCTCTCATGAGCAAGTGTATCATGACATAGCCATCTTCCTTTGAGGAAGTAGCGCAGGAGCGCACATGGGTAGATGCCATGGTGGAGGAGTATGACTCCATTGTCAGAAACAGTGCTTGGGATATTGTTCCAAGGCCGGTTGGTAAATTAGTGGAAGGTTCAAAATGGATCTACAAGGTAAAGCAAGTTGTTTATGGGAGTGTTGAGAAGTATAAGGCAAGATTTGTGTCCCAGGGCTTCTCACAGATTGAGGGGATTGATTATGAAGAAACCTTTGCACCTTTCGCATGATATTCTTCCATAAGGACCATCCTTTCTCTCTCAGCACAGATGGGTTGGCACATTCATCAGATAGATGTGAAGACTATGTTCCTTAATGGGATCATTGAGGAGAAAGTGTACATTGAGCAGCCTGAAGGATTTGAGATCTTCAGCAGTGAGTCGCATGTGTGCAGACTCAAAAGAGAATTGTATGGGCTGAAGCAAGCACCCTATGCTTGGTACACTCAAATCGAAAGTTATTTCACTGGACTTGGCTTCACCAAGAGTGAGGCAGATGAAAACCTATACAAAATTGTGGTGGAGGGTAAGATTTTAATCAGTGTTCTTTATGTTGATGATTTAATACTGACTGGTGATGAGCAACTGATACACTCATGCAAGTAGGACCTTGCAAAGGAGTTCGAGATGAAGGATATGGGTCTCCTTCATTATTTCCTTAGATTGGAAATATGGAAACGAGAAGGTGAATTGTTTGTGTCTTAAGGAAAGTATGCTCGGGAGATACTTGGTATGTTTCACATGGAGGACTGCAAACCCATGGATACTCCTCTTCCAGGAAACTGGAGGAAAGAGGATGCTACATCGGCAGAGGTAGTGGATGCTACTGTCTATCGACAGTTGGTGGGTTTGCTCATGTATTTAGTTAATACAAGATCGGACATATGCTATGTGGTGAACCAACTTAGTCAAGCGATGGTTAAACCTACCAAGCTCTTTTGGAAGGCAGGCAAGCATGTCCTGAGATATCTCAGGGGCACATCTAAGTATGGCTTATGGTACAGACAGACGGATGAGGTGAAGTTGCATGGCTTCACGGATGCAGATTGGGTAGGCAGCCCAATGGACAGAAAGAGCACATCAGGAGGGTTTTTCAATATCATATCTATAGTTGTTTCTTGGTATAGCAGGAAACAGATATTTGTGGCACTCAGTTCAGCTGAAGCGGAATACATGGCAGCAAGTCAAGCTGCATGTGAGGCTATCTGGATGAGGAAGATCCTGGTCAGTTTGTTCGATTCTCATTTAGATCCTACAGTGATTCATTGTGATAATTAGAGTTGCATTAAATTCTTGATTAATCCTATGTTTCATGATAGATCTAAGCATATAGGTATCCGGTATCATCATATAAGATATTGTGTGCAGCGGAAGATCATGTTGCTTCAGTACATTCCTACGAAAGATCAAGATGCAGATATTTTGTCAAAGGCACTCACTAGGAGAAAATTTGAATACCATAGAGACAGGATCGAGGTGAAGGATAATCCCTTTCTTGTTGAGAGGGAGTGTTGAGATTCAATAAGATGATGATGCTAGTGAAAATTAGGCACCTTCATTAGGTGGGGCCTACAGACTATTTTTAGGAGTATGTCTATTTTTAGAATGGTAAGCGTATTCTAAAATTAGCAAGATGCTAATTCTAGATGGTTGAGCAAATTATATCTTTAGATGAGTTTCTATTTTTAGAGCATGGGCGAAGTCTATTTATAGATCGCTAATCTAAAAATAGAATGCATGTCGATTATTATTAGCCCTTAATAATAATCAGAAAATAAATAGTAACTTATTCTCTTGAAGCACTTGATTTCAATGAACAGATGTGGCACATCATTGGGTTGAAGGAATTACACAATTCCTACGGTGGTTGGTGACTCATGCATGATGGACTTCGTTGTAACTGAGTGTGACACAGTTGTAACAGAGTTGGAAGAGTAGTTATGGGAGTTGTTATTTATTTTAACTCAGTTAAGTGAGTTAAACTCAATTGTGCTAGTTGTAACTAAAGATACACTAGTGAAAGATGAGTGAATTAATTATTTAATTAATTCACAAGTATTTTCTTACTTGCAACTGAAGAAATATAGCAGTTAACTATTTACATGTCAGATCCAGTGGAGACCCAGTGGAGAGATAGGTGAAAGGGTGTGTTTGACTATCAGTTGTGACTATAGTGATGCATTTAATGCATCTACACAGACATTGGAGATGCCAATGAGGATTGCACAGTACAAGCAAGGCAAGATTGAATTCATTCAGGGATCTTCTTCAACAAGGATTGCACAATGGAGGCTTTTTGTCAGGAGGCAATAAATGGGTGCATAGATATGCAAATTTTTGCATGACAGTGTGTGAAAATTGTATATTGTACTGAGAGCTCTATGAGTTGAGCTTTGTATGAGATTGTTACATGTTCCATTGATATACTTCGAAGTACATCTTTATTTCCTTCCCTCTATCCACTCTCTCACATCCTCCCTTTCCTTCCTATCTCTCCATTTCTCTCCTACATCTCTATCGCTCTCTCTCTTCACCCTCCAACTCTGTTACTATATCCCTACCTCTCTCCTTCTCTCATCCCTTCTCTTCATATCTCATTCTTTGTCTCTTTATCTCATCCGAAAACATACACACTCTCTCTCCATCTCTCCCTTGTCACTTAATCTCTCTCTCCACTTATCAATCTCTTTGTATTTCTTCTTCCCTCCCTCTCTCCCCCTCTAAATCCATCTCTCTCTCTCTCTCTCTCTCTCTCTATATATATATATATATATATTCCCTCCAATTTTCTCTCTTCCCCCATCACTCTCTTCCTCTCTCTCAAGTCCTCTCTCTTGTCCTTCCTCTCTCTCCAATCCTCTTTCTTGCTCTCTCTCTCTCTCTCAACATATACACTAAAATCAATGCATATAGTGCAAGAAATCAAATAGGATTAGAAATCACCATCCACAATGAAATCAATGCATCTAGTGAAATAAATCGTCTTCCCTCTCTCTCCCCTCCAACTCCATCTCTCTTTCCCTCCCTCTCTCCAATCTCTCACATCCTCTCTCTCTTCCTTCCCCTTTCTCCCTTTCTCTCCCATGTCTATATCTCTCTCTTTCCCTCTCTCTCCCTCTCTTCACCCTCCAACTCTGTCAATATATCCCTCCCTCTCTCCTTCTCCCCCCATTCCCTCCATCTCTCCTTTTTCTCTTTATCTCACCCCAAAACATACACACGCTCTCTCTATTTCTCCCTTTTCACTCCCTCTCTCTCTCCACTTCTCGCTCTCTATGTATTTATTCTTCCCTCCAAATCCATCTCTCTATCCCTCCCTCTCTCCTCCTATCTCCCTCCCACTCTTCTCCTCTCTCTCTTCCTTCCTCTCTCTCCCTTCCTCTCCTACCTCCCTCTCTCTTCCCCCATCTCTCTCTTTTCCCTCTAATCCTCTCTCTTCCCCCATAACTCTCTCTCTCTCTCTCTCTCTCTCTCTCTCTCTCTCTCCGCCCTCCAATCCTCTCACTATCTCCATCCCTCTCTCCTCCTCTCCCCCCCCCTCCATATTTATGTCTCCCTCTTCCTCGCGTACCCTTTTCTACCTCTCTCACTCCTCTCCCTCTCTCTCTTCATTCCTCCTCTCCCCTCTCCTTGATTTTATCCCCATCTCTCCCTTCTCACTCCCTCTATCTCTCCACCTCTATCACTATATGTCTTTGTTCTTCCCTTCCATATATATCTAGAGTTAATATATATCATGATACATTAATGTATATAATAATATAGAAAATTTAATATTGTATTAATCCAAAGTTATTAAATATAATAATATGAATATGAATATTAGATTTAATAATAATAATATTATTATTAATATTTTGATATTAATATTAGGGATAATAATGGTTTTTTGGCATGTTATTAATAATAATTTGCCCCCCCCCCCCCCGGATGCGGGTGTTCCAAAGCCGATTTAATGTGATGGGTTGGAGGGCTGCAACTCTCTGCCACCATCTGCCCTCGGGGTACGACGTGTTAAATGGCTTGATGCCCAGAGGAAAGCTCCATTTATCATCCCCTCATTCCAAAGCTGTTAGCTCTGCAAACTCTGGTTCTCGCTCGACTCTGGCTGTCGTGAGTCGTTCCTCCGCATGCTTGGGCGGGATTCACACCATGATAGCAGTTACGTTCTCTGATCTGTTTCACATGGGAAGGACGGCTTGGGATCATGCTGCGGTTTGGCGCGCTGTGGGTGGCATTCACTCGCAACATGTTATTAACCACCTGCTCTCGGCTCCCACTCAAAATCATTCTGATGTCAAAGATAGCAGCGTCTACAGGTGGGAGAGAATCGACCAGCGCTTGATGCGTTTAATGAACAGGGAGGCTGGTGGTTTGTCAAGCGCCTGGTGGAGTGTCGAGCAGCTGTTGCGACCCCATTTTTTTTCTCTTCCGGGCTACCTTGCGCAGGTTTTCTCTGTGGTTTGGGAGATTTTCAGGATTCCGCTTCAACTCAGCATGCCCAGGATTCGTCATCGAATGAGGAGCAGAAGGGGTAGCTCGCGGAGCCACCCTCCCCATGCCCCTTCCAGTCCTTCTCTGGACTCATCATCCTTTGGGGAAGGCTCGAGCCATTACCCCAGAACTCGTTCTGGTCGGGGGCGCTCTCATGACTATCGTTTGTTTTGGGGTCCTCACTCGCACCGGCCTCCTGCTTCCTCTGCCCCAACTACTGGCACGGCTTGGTTCACTTTCAATAGCAGTCTCAACCGCCCTCGCATTACTGCCATTCTATCAGTGGTCTTCCTTGAAGATAGCGTTCCTGGGGATGTCAGCTTGCTTCCGACTGCTCCTGCGACGACTGTTAATGCTCCTGACACCCAATTTTCGGCTTTCAATCTTGGTGATCGCAATTTCCAGGCGCCGCCTCCGCCTCGCCCTGCTGAACCGGTTCTGGATGAGGAAATGCTTTCTGCTGATCATGTAGCCCTGGCGACTCATGACGAACCTGCTTCTGACATGCACGCCACCGGCTGGTGCAGGATTGAGGAGGAGCCCCCTGAAGACTAATGGGTTCGTTGTCTGGTCTCTCCTCTGTCTCTGTTTCTCAAACCCCTGGGTTTTTTCTGTTTTGGAAGCTTTGCTGCTTTTCTGGCCCTCTTTTGTATCTTTGGGGTCAATGTATCCTTCAGAAAACTATGGTTCTGCACCCCTGCGTGGGCATCGACAGTTTACAACACTGTTTTTTCTGAATTTTCTGCCTCCATGGCAGCAGTATCTGACTACGGTCTTGATGTAATTTTACCCACCTGTTAATAGATAATTTTACTGAACAAAAAAAAAAAAAAATTTGGCCCATAGTATTTGACCTATAGGATTCACCTAAATAAAACCTATTTTTTGAGTGTTGGTAAATATAAAGAGATTTATAGAGTAAATATAAAAAAATAGGTTTTATTTATTTACCATACCTCTTTTATTTACAATGGTATTTGGCCCATGGACTTGGTATATAATTAGATGTTGATTTATAATGATATTTGATATGTTTTTATATATTTATCATGCCTCTTTATACCTCTTTTATATTGATTTATTTATTTACCATAGCTCTTTTATAAATATGGTATTTAGCCTATGGTATTAATAATAATTTGGCCCATGGTATTTGGCATATAGGCTTCACCTAAATAAAACTTCTTTTTTGACTTATTGTAAATATAAAGAGGTTTATGGAGTAAATATAAAAAGAGGCTTTATTTATTTAGTGGAAGTAGTCAAATATAATTAGAAATCAACATCTACACTGAAATTAATTTTCATCTTTTTTCAGTGGAAATAGTAAATATCCATATTTATTTTCATTTTTTTTCTACTGTTTTCTAATGCATAATGTTTTCTCGCCCTTTCGAGCTGGTAGATAATGGTTTCTATAGTGAGTGCTTTCATACAAAATTAAATTTGATAAATGATTAAAATCTACAATGATAACCTATATGGATTTTTTATTCCATTAACTTCTGTAACTCTTTCTATGTCTATAACGCTCAAAAGTAAAAGGCATTATTGAGTAATTTTATGAAGAATCAATTATGAAACACATTTTACAATTTTTCCTTGCTATCTTTCAAAACAAGTATTGTCTGCATTGCCTATAAGCATGCTTTTAAATTATAGTTTCTTCAATCTCTACTTCACCATACAGGTGTCAATCACATAAATAGTGAAAAACTACCATGTAATGAAAATTTTCATACTCCCACCAAAAAATAAAAAATTTTAGTTTCCATAACGACTCACTCTCGCTCTCCTCTGTTGATAAGAAACCCTAATGTTGACAACACTAAGATGGTTGACACCTCATCAATAGATTAGTCTCCTTCAATAGTTGTGATAGCCAAAGTAAGTGGAAAATATTTCTGGAGGTGTCGGTGAACCCAAGTGAGAACTTACCATTATGTAAATGCATAATTCGCATTCGACCAAATAAATATAATATATTAAAACCCTGGTGATTTCAAAGATTATGTGAACCATGGAGATTCAGGTAATCTCGTACAAATTCTCTTGATCTTTGTGATATTATTCATTGTGAGCATTTGGTATCTACAATGAATGATTTAGGTATTAGAGAGTGGAAAATGTTTTTTCTTGCTGGTAATGGTTTTGTTCCCCGTGTTTGTTTTCATGGCAGAGACCCATAGCAAAAGAGAGATATCACAACCATTGTCTCTCTTGTAGAAATGGTTTATGATGGATACTGGGCTGTAGATGCATCGGATCTATTAAGCTGAGTTGTTTAAATAAAAAAAATGGTTTATTTATATAATTGTTAAAATTTATTTGTTAAGCCGACACTTAATTTTTTTTATTTTTTATTTTTAATTTAAAACTTAAGCCGACATTTTGTATGAGGACGTGACATACCTGACATTGGGGTCAAACTGGGCTGTAGATGCACCTCTCGGCGCAATAAAAGCTTCCCTTCTCATGTTTGCGAAAGAGGACTAGGCCATGGGTAGGGTGATCTTGTTCTAATGTTGTCGCTGCATGTTGTCCCAAAATACACAGTTGAGGCTCACTATTGCTGCATTGTGGACTTTCGTCAGTCTCTCTCCCTTTAAAAAAAAATTAATTTACTGGTTTGGATGAGATGAGCCATCTTTATTATTAGACCGTGCAACTACTTCTTGAGTGCTTATGTAACTCGGCCTTAGCTCCAGTTTTCGTTAAAGACTGTTGTTTCCTTCTCCCTGTTAATTCATGATGGAATGTGTTTTTCCTCTCCTCGTTCTCCTTAACTCCAATTGATTTGAATTCTTTTCTTTTGGATGCCTAGGTGGCATGACTTTGTAGTTCTCCCTAGTCATACTTCACGATGGTGGCCAAGCTAACTGGCCACCTTTCTGCCCCTTAAACTCTAAGTCTACAAATTTAATTGTTTGTGGCTATTATGGATGTGTAGCAAGGGGTGAGAAGCTATACCTGAGTTTACCCGTCATTTCCAAGGTGTTTGCAGGAGCTGGATTGAGGATACAAGCCTTTTAGATGCTGCGTTCATCACTATTTTATGTTCTTTGAGTGAGCAGCTCGCTGAATGAGCGGCTCTCTGAGTGAGCTACTGATTTGTCCTTGATGTTTCTTCCCGTTGTAGACACTGCGTGGGGTGCTCCAAATGCCCTGGGTGGCACTCTTGTCTTCCCTGGGGTCTGCTTCATGAGCTCCTCCCTTGTTTTTCTTTGTTGTTCAAGAACAGATGTCTGCGTTGTAGGAATTCCATGAAGTCTGTAGCAGTCTGTGTTTTTCTTTCCTTGCTACATTGTGCTCAGGAATGGAGGAATTTGGTGCCTGGAGGTGATGGAGGAAGTTATGAAAATGAATGGAGTGAATGATGGGATGGATGGAAAACAAAAGAAGGAAAAGAAGATGAATGCTTCCCTGTGTTTCCAGAAATCATTAATAACCTACAAAACAACAAACACAGAAAACGCAAAAATGCAGATGTATATTTTTTTATTTTTGTTTTAGTTTTTCTTTTTTTTCCTTTTTTTTGAAATAAGGTGGGCTGCCTCCATGGAGGTTTTCAACCCACGGACTTTCCTTGGGCGCCTCAGAGATATTTTCACCCATGGATATTTATTTATTTATTTATTTTGAGCAAGTGAGCTATCTCCATCGAGGTTTTCAACCCATAAGCTTGCCTTGGGTGCCTCAGAGAAGTTTTCACCCATGGATCTTTATTATTATTATTTTTTTTTTATTTTAGGAGGTGTGGGAAACTATGGAGTTTCCCATTACATACACCTCTCTTCTTATTGAATTATGAACTCTTCCTTTGACAAAGGCTTCTTGTAAATTTTAAGTCTGTGACCATTGACAAGCAAGGGGATTCCTTCCTCATCTATGGTTCTGATTTGAACTGCGCCATTATGAAAACATTTTTCCATTGTGTAAGGTCCTAACCATCTTGTCATCATCTTGCCTTTAAAATCTTTAAACCTTGAATCATACAACAACGCCCAATCTCCTTCTTGGAAGGTCTTTTCTTTGATGTTCTTGTCATGCCAGACTTTCCTTTGCAGCTAAACTACCTCTGTGTGAAGAAGTGCTTGCATTATGAACTCATCCAATCCATTTAGTTGCAACAACCTTTCTTTTTGGGCATTTTATAGATCTAGATTTAATTTAGCTTCCATTCTTAAAGTCTTGAATTCAAACTCAACTGGAAGTAGAGCTTTCTTACCATAGACTATTTCATAAGGAGTGAATGTTGTTGTTGTCTTCCAAGTAGAGTATTTGTAGGCCCAAGTAGCTTCTACCAATCTATCTGCCCAATCTTTTCTGTTGTTGCTCACAACCTTGGTGAGGATGATCTCTAAAGCTTTGTTAGTTACTTCCACTTGGCCATTCGCCTAAGGGTGATAGCTAGTAGAAGTTCAATGCTTAATCTTTTTCTTCCTCAAAATATTCTCAATGGGGTGAGAGGTGAATTGTGCTCCCTGATCAATGACTATTTCTCTGGGGTACCCAAACTTGTAAAACACATTCTCCCTTAGAAATTTTTCTACTTTTTCCTCGGTTTCTATCTTAACTGCTTTTGCTTCAGCCCACTTTGTCAGGTAATCATTTTAGACCATGATATACTTCTTTTGTCTGGATGGTGGATCAATAGGTACAACAAAGTCCATGACCCACTTGCCAAATGGCTCAAGAGCCACCTAAGGGTGTAAAATAATTTTATCCCTTTGTGTGGGTTTCCCCATCCTCTGACACTGGTCACACCTGTTGATGTATCTTCTAGAATCTTGATGAAGGGTAGGCCAATAGTATCATGCCTACAAAACTTTGTAAGCAATTATATTTGCAGCAAAGTGGCCTCCAGATGGGTTGTCATGACATGCAGAGAGGATATCAAAAACTTCTTCCTCCCTCACACATGTCCTAAGGATTTGATCAAGGCCTAGCTTGAAAATATTTCCCCCAATCCATGTGAAAGGGGCACTTTTTCTGATGATTATGCTCCTCTCCCTGAATGAAAGATTAGGAGGGAGTCTCCCAACAACCAAGTAGTTGGCTATATTTGCAAACCATGGTGAGAGTCTTGATATAGAAAAGAGATGCCCATCTGACAACTGGTCATCCAACATTCCTTCTTCTCCTGCAGGGAGAGCTAACCTGGACAAAAAATCTGCAACAACATTCGCCTTTCCAGGTTTATCAATAATAGTGAAATCAAATTGCTGCAAAAGTAAAAACCATCTAATTATCTTAGCATGCACATCTAGTTTTTTCATTAAATACATGATGGATGCATGGTCAGTGTGAACAAAGTTCTGATATCCAGTTACATAATTCTTGAATTTGTTCAAGGCATGGACAATGGATAACATATCCTTCTTAGTAACGGTATAATTCAGATCAGCCTTGGACAAGTTATTGTTGATGAAATAAATGGCGTAAGAGATTTTTTCCTCTAATTTTCCTAATGTTTCCCTTACAGCTTTGTTAGATGCATCAGTGTGGATGTGGAAAGGAAGAGTCCAATTTGGACCTCGGAGGATGGGGGCAGTAGTCAATTTTCCCTTAATGAGCTCGAAAGCCTCTTGACAAGGACCAAACCAAACAAACTCATAATCCTTGGCCAATAACCCAAATAATGGTGAAGCCATATTGCTGAAATATTTGATGAACCTTCTATAATAACCAGCTAAGCCTAAGAAACTCCTGACATCTTTCTACTTTTGAGGATAAGGTACCCTTTTGATGATAGTTATTTTGTTCGGGTCTACCTATATTCCTGCTTGGGATATGGAGTGTCCTAATACAACCCCTGCTTTCTTCAGGAATTCACACTTTTCTGGGCTCAAGGAGAGACGCATCTCAATGCACCTTCTTAGTACTTTACCCAAATTGGAGAGAGATTCCTGGAAGTCATCCCCATATGGTGTGAAATCATCCATGTATATTTCGACAGAGTCACGGACTAACTCAGAAAAGATGCTGACGTCAACTCTTTGGAAGGTAACTGGGGGATTACAAAACCCAAAGGGTAGGACTCTATAATCCAAGGTACGCTAAGGGCAGGTGAAAGTAGTCTTATCTTGGTCTTCAGGGCTGATTTGAATCTAATTGTACCCATTGAACCCATCTAATAAGGAAAAAAACTTCTTCCCCGCAAGGCCATCCAGGACTTGGTCTATAAAGGGCAAAGGGAAATGGTCTTTCCTGGTGGCTTTGTTAAGTTCTCAATAGTCAACACAAATTCGCCACTCCCCATTCTTCTTTGGGACTGGGACAAGAGGGGATACCCACTCATTATCGGATATAGGATATATGAACCCTGCATCCAATAGTTTCTGTAGCTCTTCTTTGACTATGTCCTTCAGAGCTGGGTTCATCCTTCTTTGGGGTTGTCTCACAGTCTTGCATATTTCTTTGATGTAAATATGATGTTTTCATACTGAAGGATGAACCCCTTTCATGTCCTTGTAATCCCAAGAAAATGCTGCAAGATTTTCTTTCAAAATCTGGCATAGCTACTTCTCTTCTTCATTCGAGAGGTCTGGGTTGATTTTCAAAGATCTGGATGGGCCAAACTCAATATCCTTGGTGGTTTCATAGGTCGACTCAACTGAGTGCACTTCCATCCAAGGTTGCCTTTCAGACTCTTTGACTAAGGTTTCGAGAGGAATTTTAGTGGAGGACTAGTTTTGAATGACATGGTCGATGAGTCCATCTTCATCAAGTTTCCCCCCTCTAAGAATAGCATCTATGGTACACCTAGGGTCAATGTTATATAACTCATCTTCTTCATCCTCCAACCATATAGGGAGATCATGATCAATGGAAGGTTGGGCTGGAGGATATAACACTATATTTTTAGACAAAGGCCCATTTTTTATAGTCATGTTTCCGGACCGACAACTAATATAAGCATCTGCAATGGCTAACCAAAGTCTCCCTAAGATGAGGGGATAACCATTAAACTTGGTTTTTGGTTGCAGGACTAGGAAATCTATAGGATAATCCCAAGAGTCAACGGTAACCATAACATCCTCAACAATTCCTTCCAGAGTTACCGTGGACCGATCTGCAAGTTGCATAATTGTCGTGGTTTTCCTCAAAGTCCCTTGGAGATTAAGTTTCAACATAGTTTCCTTGGTCATGATATTGATGGAAGCCCCTAGATCAATCAGAGTGTTGGGGACTATGAGACCATCTATATGCACATCAACAACTGGACTACAAGTGTCCAGGTACTTTGGAAATATCACCTTCCCAGCATCAGGTCAGACAGTTTTCCTACCACATTGATTGAGGGGGTATCTCTCTTCCTTCTCCCAGGTTTCTTGAAGCACCTTTATTTTATGAGCCTACTGTAGATAAGGACATCCTTAATGGCCTGGAGAAGTGGTATATTTACACACAAATTTTCTAATTCTCCCAGGATTTCGGTCTCCTTTGGGGTGTGCTGACTAGGGTGGATCAAGTGCTTAGGAAAAGGAGGTTGTTGGATCTTAGTTTTAAGTTCTTCCTTCTCCTCCTCAACCTCTACAGGTGGAGATGGAGGATGGTTTTCTGGGAGTACTCTTCCCGACCTGAGATTAACCTCATGTATCTCCACAGCATAAGCTGGATGGGATGTTTCTCCATCCGGAGCCTGTTGTGCCTGTCTATTGTTTGGGTTCGGATTGGGCTATGCAGGTATAGGTAGCCTAGGTGGAGAAACATGAGTAAGCTGAGGTTGAGGTTGGGGTGGAGGCATTAGAGCAGGTGGTTGATTTTTTTGAGGCCTCCACCCTTGGGATGGATCGTTCCACTGAGGTTGTTGTGGAGCATACTGTTGAAATGGTTGGTTTACTAGCTGAGGATGATATGAAGGGTTCTAAGGCCAAGTAGGAGGTGTAGACTAAGATGGAGGAGTGGGGGTGTACCAAGGCTGCACGGGTGCACTCTGATTGTAATGATAGTAAGAGTAAGGTGCACCTTGAATACCTTGTTGATATGACTGAGGGCCTTGAGGCCTTCTCTGGTTGATGAAACATCGTTGTTTTGGCATTTCTTCCCGACCTTGATACACAACTTTGAGTCCAGGTAAGGAGGGACACTTTTTTGTGGCATGATTCTCCTCATAGACTGAGCAAACCTCTATGAAATTCAGTGGACATTCATTTCTTGGGTGATTCATGGTACATATAGGACAAAATATGGTCAGGGCGCTCTCTCTACTTCCTCTTGCTTCCTCTTGACCTTTATTATGTCCATTTTCAAAGCAAAGGTGTGCAACATGTCACTCTTGAAGTCCTCTAGCATGTTTCCAATCCCATGTTTGATGAAGGTGGAAGAGGAAGGGGTATTGGATGTACTTTGGCTATCTCTTTCTTTCTTCCTAAATTCCCTAGAATGGTTTCGGAAGTCAGTCTTGATTGTTTCATAGGGTTTTTGGTAGATATCTCCTCCTGTTAAAATTTTCAAGGTTTCTATCATCTCTTCACTTATCCCTCAAAGAAGTACAAGTTTAAGTGATGCAGGATCAAGAGTACAATTGGCTCTCTTATAGTTTAATTGAAAAATCTCTTCATAGTCCTCTAGGGATTCACTAGGTCCTAGAGTCATCCTAAATATTTCATCCTTAGTTCCCTTCGACCTAAAGTAGTCTCTGTATTTGTTGTTGAAGGTATCTTCCATCTGTGCCCGCCTAGTGATGTTGTCCCCAGGTAGACCCATGAACCAGCGCAAGGCTGCATCCTTAAGGGTGGATGGGAATAGCTTCAACTTATGATCATCAGAGGTGTAGTCATAAGTCCTACAGACAACAACAAATTCAAACATGAATGTGTCAAGGTCCTCAGAGGTAAGTCCATGAAACTGTGGAAGAGCTGAGGAGCTAATGTTTTTCATCTTAGTTTCCCCATCTGCCTCTCTTATGGGAAAGGCTCTCTGGATCCCAGCCATTGTTAAGATAGGTGAAGCAAGTCCCTCAGTTGAAAAAAGGTCTTCTTCTTCTACCCCAATAGGATCCTCAAAATATTCATAAGTCTCTCCTATAGGGGGTTCAATCTCACTGCCACAAAAGAAGAGTGAAGGGTAGCTAGGAGGTGATGTGGGGGTTTTAGGTAAGGTTTTTCATTGAGTATTCCTAGTCCTACAAGGCATGAAAATGAAATCTTTTTGTATTTTTTCAATATTTTTGAAATGACATGAAAAGAAAGGAAAACATAAAAAAATTCTAAAAACAAAATCAAAGCATCTACTAGACACCTCCCTGGCAATGGTGCCAAAAAGTGGTGAGCCTTGGTATTGCACCAAGAGTGTTACAACTCTAGGGGCTACCCTACTTTACTTTATCAACCCAGGGTTCGTAAAAACTTGGAGGTGACAGTGCTATATACACAACAGATGCATTTTTTTCATGTCATCCTCTTCTTCTTTATGAAAGGGTGTTATCTCTTAAACGATGATGAAGACTAATAAATAAATTACTGAAAGGAAATGACAAAAATGAAACTAACTCAATTTGCAGAAAGGAAATGACTGAAATGAAACAAATTTAATATGCAGAAAGGAAATGACAGAAAGAAACTAAATTAATTTTCTGAAAGGAAATGACTCGAAAGAAACTAAACTAAGTTGCAGAAAAGGAAATGACTAAAAAGAAACTAAACTATATTGTTGAAATGAAATGGTAGAAAGGAAACTAATTCTAAACCACACTTAACTTGGCCAAATGGCTAAATGCACTATACTTATCCGATGATCTATCTACCATGATTCCACCCATGCAACTAAGCTATCCATGACTTTATTCTAATTGAAGTGTTCATTTGCATCTTGGAGGAAAGAAAAGGCTAAAGAGGTTAATGGAGGGCTTAACACATGAAACGAGGCTTAGAAGTGGAAACCGGGGGTTTAAACCTTATAAAACCTTATAATATGGCGCAGAAATGAATTTGGAGAGGAATAATGTGAAATATGTGATGGCAGAGATGTGATGGAGGAAAAGGTTGCGATATGTGATGTCGCAATCACAATATCGCAAAAGTAAAGGGATAGCGGAAAGTTTGTTTGGGAGCGGGAGCGAAGTGCGATGAGGCAAGTCTTTCGAAGTGCGATTTGCGATGGGCGACGTGGCGGTGGGACTGGAGGCAGAGCATGATCGTAATTTCAAAATCAGCCGATAGGAGTGGTAAGTGTTAAATAAAAGAACAAAAAAAACGTAATTTGCGATGTGCGATGCAGAGTGGTGACGTGGAGGTGGGGCCGATATCACAATCGGCGTTCGGAAGCGATAAGTGTTAAATGAAACATGGAAATGTTGTGGGTTGTGGTGATTGATCTGCGATGCGACGACAATATTGCATCGACATTCAAGAAGCAGTAAGTGTTAACGGGAACAACTTAAACCATGCAGAGTGCGAAATGCGAAGTACGATAGCGGGGATTTTGAGGAGCAAGATAGAGGTCGAGTTTGTGCTGGTTTTTTAATGGTTTTTATGTGTTCTATGTTAAAAAGGGTAAGGTAACCGTGAACAACAAAACAAATGAATAAGGTGAGCCAAAGGGCTTAAGTGCGTTTAGGGAAAAAGGTGGGTGCAGCAGTTGCAAATAAGAGGCAAAGGAGGAAATGGAAGCGTAGAAACAGTGTTCAGGCCGTGAAGGCAGAGAGGGAAAATGAAGCGGGAGGCGCCTCAGAGCTACTCTGGGATTTTAACAATGATTCCTACAATCAATCCTGCTAACTCATGTGTAAATAAATAGGCAAATGCGTAAAAATATAGTGCAAAGGAAGACTGAAAAATGGTAATGCAACTCTACCTTTAACCTCAGAAACAATAAACATAAACCAATTTTTGGGCCTATGGGAAGGTTCGCCCTCCTCGAGCTCTATTGACAGAGATGATAAGGGGATCATGATCCACAACTTTTCTTGGTTTTTTTTCTATTCTATTACTCACAAGAAAAGGAAAAATTACAATATCCTACAGAAAGAAAAACTAAGCAGCAACTTGGAACATAAATGAAATTATCAGAAGTGGAGCTAATGAAATGACTGAAAGAAAAGAACAAGTACAGCAGCGAGGCTGAGGCACGTGGATTGGGCCCTAACCCACAAGCCTAGCTCTTTGAAACTTAAATCAGTAAAATGAAATCAGTCTGGTCATTTCATAAAAGAATAACCTCATACATCTCTGAAAGTTTGATCACTGAAATAATAAAAAGCTCAATAACTTGCAACAAAGTTCCAACTAGAATCGACTGGAATTGACTAGTATTGACTAACTCTTCCTAGTTCTAGCTCTGCTCTATTTATTCTACAAGGCAACTACCAACATCTCCCTAAAAAATGGTGATTGAGTCCACTTGACTCCAAGTAAAAAAAGATTGGGTGCACTCCTCTTTGAGTTGCTTGGCTGCCTCTTAGATTCGAATTGTTGGTGAGAATACTTGGGATCCTTTGGTTGCCTTTGGAGTTCGAATCGCTGGAGAGAATCTCTGGGATCCTTTGGCTGCCTTTGAGAGTTAAGGAGGGTGAAAAATCCTCCTATAATTTCTCCTTGTTGTCTCCTCTAAGTCTTTATGATAAAATCCTTATAAAAACGCTTAATAATTCATGATTTTCTGCACTCAACCTCCTATTAGGTACTCAGAGTATGTTAGGCTTAATCACCACCTATACTAGCATCATAAAACCAAATAATAATAAAAATGCAAGAAAAAGAGATCTAAGAAGGAAAAAAGGTAACTATTAACCCCTCCAAATATGTCTAATGATGGAGCTCATCACGCTCTGCATGATTTTTTTCCTCCACTCCATGATCTTCCGCATGTGGCTGCTCCACATCTTGAGGCTCATCCTTGGGAACCAACAGTTCCTCCTTTGCATGCAAGTCCACCTCCCTCTCAAGGTACAACCGCATGGCTTTCTCCTCATCAAATTTTATATCCCATCGCACAACATTCATTCTGTTGTTTGGAAAATACACTCGATAATTATGGGGCGTTTCAGTGTACCCCACAAAAATCTTGATCTCAGTTATCGAGTCCAGCTTGTTCCTGGCATATTTGGTCACATGCACATAAAAATATGAGCCAAAAATCTTAAATTTTGAAACATCAGGATTCTTATTAGTGAAATCCTCTTGAGGTGTACTCATGCCAAGTATCCTATGAGGACAACGGTTCTGCAAAAATACCGTAGTGTTGCATGCTTCTGCTCACAGATGCATCGTAGGCCTTGATCATGCAACATCGCTCTTGCTGCACCCACGATCATTCTTTTGTTTATTTCCATGACCCCATTCTGATGTGGGTTATGAGGCACTATTAGTTCTCTTCGAATTCCTTCTTTGCTGCAAAAGTTCTTGAATTCGTTAGAGATGTATTCTCCACCATTATCGCTCCTAAGGGCCTTCACTTGCTTCCCTGACTCTTTCCCCATCGGTGCCTTAAACTCAAGAAACTTACTAAATTTCTGATATTTCTTCTGCTTGAAGAATATTCAACACTTACGAGAAAATTCATCAACAAATATCACAGAGTACTTATGTTTTTCTATCGAAGCAACATAGAATGGTCCACACACATCTGTGTGAACTCTCTCAAGGATCCTCGAAGCTCGATTCTCCTTCTCATGAAAGGTGGCCTTTACATATTTTCCCATAGTACATCCTTTTCATGTGTCTGACTATGCAAGTGTACCCCTAGGAAGACAATTAGAAAGTTGTTGCATGACTTTCAAGGCTCTGTGGTGAATATGGCCCAATCTCCTGTGCCATAATTCGCCCTCATCCCGGCTCACGACTTTGTCCGCCTTGCCCATCATTTCTGCGTAGCCTTCTACCTCCAGCTTGTAGAGATTCTTAACTCGAATCCCTATCCTCTTGGTTTTTCATAGCCTCTATCCTCCAACATTGCGACTGAGACTAAATTTGTGTTCAAACCTGGTACATCAATTACATCTTTTAATTGAAAGGTTTTACCTAACTACCTCTGGAAGGTAATGATACCAATCCCAGTAGCACTGTACCACCCGGCATCACCCATTTCAATATGCATATGGAGATCCTTCTCATCCAAGCTACTGAAAAGTTCCTTGTCTCCCATCATGTGAAAGGAAGTGCCACTATCCAAATACCACACATATCCCAATGCACTTGACACCATGCATGCGATCAATGAGAAGTCAAGCTCAAATTGCGAGGCCAAAGACACACCAACTACAGATCCTCCATCCTTCTTGTTATTCTTCTTTTGTGGACAGTTAGTAGCATAATGCCCATGCTCATGACAGTGAAAACACTTCACCCTGGACATGTCCTACTTCTTTCCATTTTTGGACTCGGATTTTGGAATGGAATTTCTTCCCTTACCATTCTTCTCCTTGGCAGCCAAAGCACAATCCTCTTTATCTACATTCTTATATGAAGATCCATCTCTGGTGTTCCATCTGAACTCCTCCTGCACCAAATCCGACCAAAGTCATTCCCAATCTGGCAGCTTTTCCCTTCCATTGACAGAGGCTTGATAACTTTCAACTCTTGGGAAGTCCTAGGAGAGCCAAGCTCACCAAATCATCATCAGCGAAAATTATACCAACGCTCCACATTTCATCCCGACATTGGACAAACTTTGTTATAAATTTTGGAATGGAGTCGTTGTTGAAGTTTGCAACAAGAAAAAGTGAAATTGGCATCCGGAAACAACATCCATGATCCTAGTGAAAATTAAGAACCTACACTAGGGTAGGGCCCACACAGTCTATTTTTAGGTGAATGTCTATTTATAGATGTATGTGCATGTCTATTTATAGATGCATTTCTATTTTTATTATCCCTTAATATTAGATGGACATTAAACTATAATCTATTCTCATTGAGAACTTGAAAATAGTTAACTGAAGTGGAAAATCAGTTAGCTAAGTGAAATTCGAGTTAAGAGATTGCTTGGTGGGACATGCAGGTTGAATTTAGTTGTAAAATCGTGATTATAGTTGTAACAGAGTTGGAAGTGTAGTGGTGCATGACTTGTGCAAGTTGTAAATCGGTTTAACTCAGTTAAGTGAGTTAAAGTCAGTTGTGCTAGTTGTAACTACAGATACACTATTGAGAGATCAAGTGAATTAAATATTAATTAATTCACATGTAGTGATCTCACATGCAACTGATGTTTTTAATATTATTAACTGCGTGCATGTTAGTTCCAGTGGAGACCCAATTGAGATCTAGGTGAAAGGGAAGTGTAACTATCAATTGTGATATTAGTAGGCTACCCAGGTGTCGTTATAACACCACAAGATGCCCATGATACTCAACATAGTTGAGGAAGGCTGAAATTCTTTGTGATTAAGGATTTCATTCATCAGGAACTGTGTGAGCAAGAGAGGTTGTCTAGAGACAGTAAATTGGCTAAGGGATTTGCCAATTTTTGTATGACAGTGCGAGACAATTAGATGATGTACTGAGAGCTCTTGTGATTGAAGTTTTGTATGTAATTGTTTCATGATTCCTTGTGGAATATACAATATATTATAGAGGGGTTTTTTAGCAGTAAGCTTTCCCCGGGAATATCTGGTGTTGTGGTTTTCATCTATTCTTCTTTGCTTCATCAGATTGGTAATTGTGTTGTTTCTAATTCCGCAAAATATTTGTAGAAGTGATTCAGTATTTAACTTTAGTACATTGTTAGATCAGGTGAATCTAAGATATACATGCATATTGTATAATTTCTACATGGTATCGGAGTTGTGTTATTTATTTTCTACATGGTATCAGAGCTATGTTATAAATTTTCTACATGGTATGAGAGCAAGAGTTAGTTGGGTGCCAGAGTCTGTAGAGAATATCTGAAAATTTTGATGAAAAATTTTCAGAAACAAATAGCATATTTGGATTCTTTGTGAAAAAATGCCCAAATTTAAAAAAAAAAATCAGTCAAATCGAAGCTCGGATGAGGGAGATATCGTCGATTTAAAATCAGCTCCTTTTTGTTAGAAAATTTTGCGATGGCGGGACAATTACAATGTGCGTGAGCCAAGAACCTACATGCACTAAGGTACAAGATGCATGCAAATATTTGAGGAGCAAATCAGAGGTTAGTGACTTGTTGGTTGAGAGGGAGCCTCTCAACATGTAGCCTAAGAATCAGTCTCATAAGGTTGTGGAGCAGCCACAAATGGAGATGCAAAAGAATCTCTATAGAATTGATGTAGATCTGATTTCTACAGAGCTTCCTACCATTGGGAAGTGCGCAAAATTCATGCAATTGACCCTTGAGAGGGAGCTGGATTTTCATGCAGGTAAGAGTGAACCTCAAGATGTGGAGCAACCACATGCGGAGGATCATGGAGTGTGAGCAACCACTCATGCAGAGAAATTTCGAGCTAGATAGCCAGAGGGAGTGCATGCAGCTATACCACCAAGTGAGACATGGGGCGACATGCATGAATAATCCCAAGAAGAAATTTTGGGCAGGATTCATTGAGATGGTGTAGATCTCATGAATCAAACCTGGCTACGAGGAGCCCACAAAGAAGCAGTAGCAGGATCAGTTGGATTGATGCAGTCAGATGTTGTGAGGACATGAAATCAAAGTGACAGTGTCGGATACTGGAGTGAAGATCATAGTTGGAAGAAAGTGCAGAGTGAATGGATATAGATGTCAACAGTGCAGTGGATCTAGAAGACATGTGCAGTAGCTAGCAGCAAGTCAGAAGACTTTGATGACAGATGCATTATACTAATTCAGTTGTTTGGAGGCTATTCAGTTTCAGAAGTGTTGCATGCAAAGGTTGCATGTGCGATAAACATTAGCGAAGTGTTGCATGCAAGAGTTGCATGTGCGAGAAACACTAGAGAAGTGTTGCATGCATGGAGTTGCATGTCGCATGTCGCATGCAAGGATATTTCTTTCTTGTTGAAAGGGAGTGTTGAAGTTTGCAACAAGAAACAGTGAAATTGGCATCTGGAAACAACATCCATGATCCTAGTGAAAATTAATCACCTACACTAGGGCAGGGCCCACACAGGCTATTTTTAGGTGAATGTCTACTTGTAGATTTATGTGCATGTCTATTTATAAATGCATGTCTATTTATAGATGCATGTCTATTTTGAATATCCCTTAATATTAGATGGACATTAAACTATAATCTATTCTCAATGAGAACTTGAAAATAGTTAACTGAAGTGGAAAATCTGTTAGCTAGGTGAATTTAAAAGGTTGTTTTGTGGGACATGCAGGTTGACTTTAGTTGTAACAGAGTGATTCTAGTTGTAACAGAGTTGGAAGTGCAGTGGTGCATGAGTTGTGCAAGTTGTTAATCAATTTAACTCAATTAAGTGAGTTAAAGTTAGTTGTTCTAGTTGTGACTACATATACACTAGTGAGAGATCAAGTGAATTAAATATTAATTAATTCACATGTAGTGATCTCACATGCAACTGATGTTTTTAATATTATTAACTGCATGCATGTTAGTTCTAGTGGAGACCCAGTTGAGATCTAGGTGAAAGGGAAGTGTAATTATCAGTTGTGATATTATCAGGCTACCTAGGTGTAGTTATAACACTACAACATGCCCATGATACTCAGTGCAGTTGAGGAAGGCTGAAATTATTTGTGATTAAGGATTGCATTCATTAGGAACTGCATGAGCAAGGCAGGCTGTCTGGAGATAGTAAATTGGCTAAGGGATTTGCCAATTTTTGTATGACAATGTGAGACAATTAGCTGATGTACTGAGAGCTCTTGTGATTGGAGTTTTGTATGTAATTGTTTCATGATTCCTTGTGGAATATACAATATATGATAGAGGGGTTTTGAGCAATAAGCTTTCCCCGGGAATATCTGGTGTTGTGGTTTTGATCTATTCTTCATGAGATTGGCAATTGTGTTGTTTTTAATTCCGCAAAATATTTGTAGAAGAGATTTAGTATTTAACTTTAGTACATTGTTATATCGAGTGAATCCAAGATATACATGCATATTGTATAATTTCTACAGTCTCCCTTCTCCATCTTGATCTTCCTGAGTTTATCTTTGAGCACCAATTTCCTATGGTCGATGCTGCTCTGGAATAGATCCATCAAAGCCTTCTACATTGCATATGGTGTGGCTTTCCCGTGAAGGCTTGAGACAATGTGGTCTCGTAATCCCTCCAATAGGATCCTCCTCACCTTTACCACTTTCTTTTTCCATGCATCAAAATTTGGAGCATCTATCACAACGGGTTTAGGAGCATCATTGTCAATGAATTCCTTCAAGCCATTGTCTTCGAGTACTGCCTCCATCTTGTCCTTCCAAGCCATATAGTTTGAGCTTCCCTCGAGTGGATACTCCAACCTCAAGCCATTGAAAGCCATTTCGATCCTAAATCAGTTGTAGCACCAGGAAAGTCTTTCTGCAAATTCGAATTCTATCCAGTCACAAACTCATCTCCTCCTTCACAATTGTGATTTCCTGTGCTTTGATACCATGTAGAAATTATACAACAAGCATGTATATCATGTATTCAATCCGATCTAACAATGTACTAAAGTTAACTATTGAATCACTTCTACAAATATTTTTCGGAATTAAAAACACAATCTCCAATCACATGAAGTAAAGCAGAATTAATCAAGTCACAACACAGATAATTTCCCAGGAAAAGCTTGCTGCTCAAAACCCCACTATATTCTATTGTATATTCAACATGGAATCATGAAACAATTAAATACAACTCTTCTCACAAGATCCCTCTTGTACTCAGCTAATTGTCTCACACTTTCACACATAAAACTGACCAATACATAGCCAATTTACTGCCTCCAGACAACCTGCCTTGCTTGCGCAACCCCTGATGAATGAAATCCCTAAAGAATAGGAATTTTGGCCTTTGTTGTCTGCGCAAGTATCATGGGCACTCCAATGGGTGTTTGGTTGCATGGGTGCAACCCAATAATCATACAACTGATATTCAACTTCCCTTTCACCTAGATCTCAACTGGGTCTCCACTGGATCTGACATGCATGCAACTAATAATAGTGAATCCTCAGTTTCATGTGAGATCACTGATTGTGAATTAATTAATATTTAATTCAATTGATCTCTCACTAGTGTATCTAACAGCTACAACAAGCACAACTGAGTTTAACTCACTTAACCGAGTTAAACTGATTAGAACATGCATTAACTAATGCACCACTGCACTTCGAACTCTGTTACAAATAGAATGACTATGCGTACCTCACCAACTACCTCTAACTCGAAATTCATGAGCATATGAGTTTATAACTCTCAGTTAGCTATTACAAGTTATTTTGAGACTAGATTACATTTTATTGTCCATCTTAATTAAGGGATAAATAAAATAGACATGCACCAAATTTGGCCCTGTGAGATCCACCCTAGTGTAGGCGCTTAATGCACTAGGTGTGGGTGCTGAAATTTTCTTGTTGAATTTCAACAATTTGTTTGAACATAGATGAAAAAAAATAGCGAAGATGGATAAGTGATAGAGCACACAAAGAGTATTTGTGCACTGTAGTATCCCACGGGTCATAGTTGGGTATTCTCCCAAAAGGGTTTCCTATGTCATATCTTATGCCAATTGTGGTTTGTGAGTTTTATTTTTCTTTTTTCTATTTTATGCATAATTTTAATTTGCATGCATACACAATTAACCGTAATCTAAATATTTAAAAATCTAAAGAAAAAAAACCCTAATAGTGTCCATTTTCATATTTTTAAATATAATTTTATCGGATCCCTTTTGACGAATTTTCCAATGGAATATCCACGATAATTTACTGATAAATTGGATATTTGGGCTTATTCATTACAGTGCTAGCAGAAATATAGGTTATCATGGAAACATAACGTATCTTTAAGGATTTTATGGAAATATGAATATCCAGGCATCTAGAAAATCCATTTAAAAGTAAACCTTTCAAAGTTTCAAATAACATCGAGACTAAAGATTTAAAACCTTAACCTTGGAACCTTGCACAAAGGAAAATTAATCAACATACCATTTCCGTCAATTACCGAAAATATTCCCATCACTTAATAGAATTTGGATATCTAGAGGATCGAAAATTTCTTATTTATTCAGATCTAGAAGTGTAGAAATTTGGAACTTCTTGTAAAAGCACCTTTTGGAAAAAAAACTAGGATTTGGAGGCTAATGGGGTAGACATCGTTGCAACGAACATGGAATGAGATGCAACAGCTACTGTGGTTGTTGATGCATCACTGGTGGCATGGTATGTCAATGTGGAAATATGAACAAGGCTGGATTCTGTGTCACAATTGTAGAAAATAGATGATGTGGAAATCAGTGTAACATGTGTGGTGGAGATGACATGGAATTTGGAAGTATGTAAATTTTAAGTTTTGGAAAATTGGCCATTTAATATTTTCTCGAATCTAGTTATTTAGACAATTGACGTGTTGATTGTAGCAAGAATCCATAAGGAAGGAGAATAACCATAAAAGGAGAAAATTAAATGTCAGATCCATACAGATTTAGAAGTTGTAGAGTTTCCAAATGGATCTAGAAAAGTGGAAATTGGGAAGACCAGAGATCCAAAAAAATTATAAATGGATTTTATGGAAATTCCCAAATCTATATGGGTTAGGTAGGTTAGTGTCTCTTGTTAAAGACGTGTCCTATGTAGTGATGAAATGTGGGCAGGGGCAGGGGCAGGGGCAGGGAGGGGGGAGATGCTCCATGTTACTCATATGTTAACTCATGTGAAATTGTACGATGGTGACATAGGCATAAAGGGATACCAAATGTCATTGTAAAAATGCTAATGTGGATCTAAGAGGGATAGTTATCAAAAGGCCATATATTTGTTTCTAGAGTTCAAAATTGGATGAATTTTAAATCATAGGAAAATCTCTCATTGAGTAGAAAATGATGGTGATCTCATAAAAGAAGTTTAAGTTAGTTTAAGGAAGAGGAACTTTGATAATCCCATCTCCATAAAGTAATCTTGGATGTTTAATATTGTTCGAGGAGGAGGATATTTGAATTCCTATTTTGTTAAGGTAGTTTAAAGGTTTGAGTGTGGAATAGAGAAATGATTACTTAGTGAAGAAATATTCATTATAGCTCTATATTTTGTCATTCCTTTTCTAAATTTGGTTTATATAAAAATTTTAATTTTTAATAAATGGGGTGTGTTACAGTCTACCTTTAGGTGCTTTCATAATTATCTCAAGATGTTAGGGAAGTCAATATCAATACAACTTAATCAAACAATGTTTACCTAAAGGAAAATAGAAGATGAATTACATACATAATATATGCATATGGTATTCTACAATATATGCATTACCCACACCAAAAGTCTTGTTGATCAAGAGGTTGTCTTTGAGGTGCAAGTACTTGGATTGATATGATAACATCCTCCCTTAATTTGGTACTGACATCGTTGATGATTTTTGTGTTAATACTTTCATGCCTACTCTAGCTTCTGGTTGTAATCCGTATAATTAATACATGCTATCATTACATTGGCATATCCTTGGTTGATATAATAAATACTTTACTCTTTGCTTCTACTCTTGCCATGTTCATGGGTGTGTGTGTGTGTGTGTGTGAATAATCCCATATGTATATCATTTGTTGGCCAAAGGAGGTTTATGAAACATTACATGCACCAAAATCTTTTTCAATTTTGATGTTGAATTTCTCACTTCAATACTAACATCATTAGTGATTAAAGTGTTATGCCTTGTGTGGTTACTTTGGCTTGTGGATGATATGCATTTGGAAGCTAACATTAGGATAAATGTCTCTAGTTTGATTTGAATGAATTTAGTGCCAGGACTTATGTTCCCAATCTGGTGAAATCCCTAGCTTGATTTGAATGAATTTAGTACCAAGCCTTATGTTCCTAGTTTAGCTTGTGGTTGCTATAAATACTCTTGCCATGTTCATTAGGTTGATTTGAATGATTTCAGTGCCAAGCCTTATGTTCCCAATTTGGCTTGTGGTTGCAATACTTATGCCTGTGTGAATAATCCCACTTGCTTAACAATTTTATGTGAATTATCCCACTTACCTAACAATTATAAGTGATGTTGTAGACTTATGTTTCCAATTTGGCTTATGGTTGCTATAAATACTTTATCATTGCCATGTTTGTAAGTTATTGTATGCAAATAATCCTTACACATGTATAAGTATCCCATTGCTCTAGTATATTATCCCACTCACCTAACAATTATAAACAATTATGGAGACTTATATTTCCAATTTGGCTTATGGTGGCTATAAATACTTTATTATTTCCATGTTTGTAAGTTATTGTATGCAAATAATCCTTATATATGTATAAGTATCTCATTGCTCATGCATTGTGGGCACACAGTTACTTGTAGTTCTTATCTATGCCATAGATATACAATCTAAACCAACCATTATTACAATGGTATTTGATAGATATACATATATAAACCAACCATTGTTATAGTGGTCTTTATTTAGTATATAGATATCATTGTTATAGTGAGAAATACCTAACTTGAAATTAAATCCATAATAGCATAATAATAGAAACGTAGTCTAACTTAAAGACAAAAAATGATTTTTTTCACATAAATTTGTTTATACAATTTCAAGAAAGATTGTGATTTATTTATTTATTTATTTTTAATTTAAAATAAATTTTTGAATGCATAAATGGATTAACACCTTGAAAAATCCTCGAGGCACTCTAATTCTACATAAAACAACTTAAATTCAAAATTTTAAAATTTACTCTAGGATTTTGGTTAAAATTAACTAAGAAAAATACCCTAAAAAAATCATTTTATCTATTAGTTAGACTACATACATTAATAAATACTCTATAATTATTAATTTAACATTTTATTTTTTTGAGATATCAAAATCCCACCTCAAACATATTAAAATTTGAATATCTATACTCGAAATTCAACTTAAAAAATATTAAAATTGAAATTGATGAAATTAAATAAAAATAATAATACAAACTAATGATTTTTTTTTCAAGTCATTTATCTTTTACAATCTTAATAAACAAATTTGACATTTGAGATAAAAAAATAAAAATGATAACCCCAAATATAAATTTTAAAATAATTATAATAAAAGAAAAAACCAAAATATTAAAAGCTTATCCTATTCTTATCCTTCCTTAGTTATTAAGAATTCATAAATAATACATTCCAAAGTTTGACTTCTATCCATTCTGATTTAATGCTACCCATGTGATAGGTACCTTTCCTATGGCTCCCCTCAATGACACCTTTGTGATGTATACATGTTATTATTGTGGGATGTTCTAATGTATCTATTTCATTCTTGTTAAAGTGGGTATTCTTATTAATGTTAATAATAATAAAAATATTTATTTTATTTTAGTCATGATATTATTTTAGTTTTATAAATATTTTAATTTGTTTTAAAAGTATATGCTTTACCATAAGATTATAAGTTTTATTGTAAAATCGAAATTTTCAATTCTCAATTTTGTTTATTATTATTATTATTTTTTAAACAATATTTAAATCAAAATTAAATCTGATTAATATTGTCCACAAGCAACGATTTTACTGGGCAAATAATTAACATGTATGATGTGAAATTCAATGTTCAAATTTCATAAATCAAACTGATCAAAATATTGTAAAATAAATCTAATTAATATTAAAATATTATAATAACATATTTTTAATTTAAATTAAATCTAATTGATATTAAAATATTTTTTTTATTGGAAAATTATTTATTGTATATATTTTTATAGTATTAATAAAATATCATGTAATTATTTAAATAATTTTAATAAAATATTATTAATTTATCTTAATTTTGTAATTTTAATTAATATTATATAATAATTAGGCCGATAGGCCTTCTCTTTTGAAAGAGATACAGTTTTTCATCGTCAACATTTTTAATGTCTCGCTGACACGTGTTTCCTGACAATTTTAATCTTTAGCTGACCACTGTTCCCTGACACCTGTTCCAATCTGTTGGCAAAAACCATTGTTTTGTGTTCTGCTGTGACGGCAATAACTATTTTTAAAAGATTTATGCCCCGATGGCCGCTCCACTCTTCGTTCTGAACTAACCGGAATCTTCATCCCCGCAGACTTGCTTTGGCGCGCAATGCTCCGTCGGTTCCGCATATCGTTATGGCATGACAGTTGCTGATTTTAACATTTGTATTTTATTTTTAACTTTCATATCCTTATTTACAGTCTGCGGAGCGAACTTTGGATGCCCCTGAGCTTGTGGATGATTATTACTGGAGTGCCAATAACGTTTTATTGATAGCGCTCAGCAATACGGTGTATTTATGGGATGCCTCAAAGAGCACAACTTCTGAGCTCCTAACAGTCGATGATGATGTTCGTCCAATAACCAGTGTTAAATGGGCACCTGATGGAAGACATATTGCTGTTGGCTTCACTAATTCTGTTGTACAGCTACGGGATTCTGCATCTAATAGACAGGTAGATTAAATTATTTATGTTTTCTCATATTTTTAGTTTCATTATTTGTTTCTAGATGCAATCTCATTCACTTGGTAATGTTTTTCAATGAACACAGCTAAGAGCCTTGAAAGGTCACCAATCCCGTGTAGGTGCGCTTGCTTGGAATGGTTATATTATTACAACTGGTGGCCTTGATGGTTTAATCCATCTATGGTTAAGATAGCAGAGCTTAACGGTCACACGTCTAGAGTACTGCATCTGGCAGAGGTATTCATTCTATTGATCTATCACTAAATGGGTTTGTGCTGATAGACTTAGTTTTTTTGCTGACAATCTTTCCTTTGTTTTGTATCTTCACAGTCTAGATGGGTACACTAGAAGAAAGCCGATTTTTAGTAACTCTGATTGATTTCACTTGAATGCAATATAAATGCTCACGATATGGTGCACAAATGACGGGCGCAGAGGAGGAGGAGTAAGGTTTAAAAATGTGTGTACTGGTGTCTGTACCCAGAAGAAAGCTGAATTTTAATAACTGATTGATTTATAAATGCTTAGGGTATGGTGCACAAATGATGGGCCCTTCATCGCTTAAAGCGGAGCTTATCAACCTCTGTCATACCTGATATGAGAGATTTAGAAGCCTGCGAAACCGATTCTCGCGCTGGGGGCTGTTTTATGACCCCGGTTTCTGATTTTTATGTTACACCCACCGTCGAATTGACTATTGCTTATGATCGCGAAGCTGATGATACAGTGGTTTTGAAGATTGCAGTGATGGGCGACAGCAGGACAGGGAAAACCAGCTTTATGGTTTGTTTTCCCACCTTTCAAAATTTTCTTGTTTCAACCCTAAAGATAGAATTTCTTTGTATCTATTCTATTTATTTTGCCAAATTTATTTGTTTCTCCGACTTCATACCTGTGGAATTTTTATTTCATCCTGCAATTAGATGCTACGGTGTACTGTAATTATTTGATGCTTGTCTAGGTTGATAATTTAAATCAGCAATACCTATGCCCAAAGTTGCCATTATTGGAATATGTTAATGACCAGAGCACTAGAATTTTGGTTTCCAACATCCCTGGACAATACCCATTGGATGAAGGGAGCGTTACTTGACAAATATGACCGAACATTGCCTATGCAGAATAGATTTTCAGCGTTTTTTCATGATAATGGTCCAAACATATCGCATTTTCCCAAATGCCCCTCATATTTCCAGTGGTAAGCTTTTCATTGTTTGTCAGACTCGATTCTGACGCTTATCATGATTATAACACGTCTGAGATTAAGGAATGCGCCGGATGCTCTGCAGCCCGGTAGGTTGGAGTGGGGATATAATGTGCATTACATTTAGATGGTCCATTGTGTGTAAATGGACACTGGTGTAGATTCATCTAAACCTGGGTTTCATATGCATCTCGAGGCTACAAAAGACTTGAATTTGAGAATCGAGATATGCAACTTTGTTTTGTATCGGCTAAACTCGATTTATGAAATTGAGTGGAAGAGTGGAAGATGCAAGTTATCCTACTCTATTTATAAAGTATCTTTATTCTTTGTCCCGCCTTATTGTAGAACATTTCTTAGCGTAGTTGCTGTTCAGCTTTTTGAATGCATGTAAAACTGGGTTGCCATGTTGTTCCCTTCGACCCGTTGTATAGGACTTGTCTAACTATTTTTGTTTCCTTGGTTGAGTTCAGGTTTTAGTTGATCAAATAAAAACTGCAAATAAGTACACTGATGACATCATCTATGCTGGAGAAAAACTTATAATTCCTTGAGAGGGACATGGGAGCTCAGATTGTATTTGAAAGCTTGTAGTACAGGTTGTCATGGAATGTGTATGCAGTAATTTGCACAACAGCCTCAAGTCCCCAGTCTTGTTTAGATATAAGAGATTGTCCAGTTTGAGTTTTGGATTGTTTATGGTAGGTTGTCTATAACATATTTTAAGTATGCAATAAGCCACCTGGAAATGTATTTGTTTTGTTTATACAGATTTCCTTTAGATTTGTTACTCAGGGGCATGATGTCATGTTCTAGAGATACTCTGTCCATGTATCTTTACTATCTCGTAAAATGCAAGTTGAATGCTAATCATGCCAAATTCCAGTAATGATTTGGAAACTCATGTAGCAAATGGTTGATTGGTGTGCCCTGCATGGCAATGCTATCCTGCGTTTATTAATAAGCTTATCGTTGTAATGAACTCTTATATTTGGTGCCTCCTCAATTATTTTCTTAATAAGTACGATGCTTATGCTTCTTTGGTAAAATACTTGTTACAAATGGTGTTTGGAAGCAAGAAACAGTTTATAAATGTTTGTTAATCTTTCTCATTTCTTATTCTGCAGGCTCATTTTTCATTGAAAAAATTGAAGTTCTATGTCAATATTTATTTGTTGCCCTCGTGGTATATTAAGTATATAAATTTCACTTTAGTCTTATCCATTCGTTGTACTTCCTAATGTACAAGTCTTTGGACATTTGTTTCTATTTGAGAGAAGATGTCATGGAACACACAAAGCATTTGGAGATTATGGATATTAGAAATTCTAGTAAATGTGAATTGCTATCAAAGGAAATGGGTGTGTTTATATATCATGCTAATCTTGTTAGAAAGTGTATCTCAAAAGAATTCTTCTTCAGCAGCAATGCAAATGTGAGACTGTCCTGGGCATTGTCCTTTTCAGCAGCACCATAATTTCTCCTCTAGAAGATAGAGAACGACACACTAATAGATATAGGAAGAGGTGCTTTGTTCAGATATAGTTTGCATGCATACATGTGCTAGCCATCATGCATCAACGACCAGTCTTATGATGGGATAAAGTTCCGTTTATCTTCAGTTAATGAGACAAGGCACTAAAATGAAATGGACAGTGCTGTTTGTTTTATTTTTAGTAAATTCTGTTTTCTGACTTTGACTTTAGATAAGGTGCAGATTCTGAGGTGGGAATGCTCCACCTTATCTGGCATGCAGATCCATTTTTGTAACCCTAGGCGACTTACATTCTATATGAGATGTGTGAGGGTACAGATCTGTACAGAGAGCTATTACAGAGAGCTTGTGACAATTGCATTAACAGTACTTACAAGTTCACAAGAAATACTAATTGTGTGGTCAAAACGAGCTGGAAAGTATGACTAGTGTCACTTCAACAAATTTTTTGGTGGGCATACCATATGAGCTTTTGTTTACTCTGTTGTGTTTAATTTCTATTTTTTAGTAGTCTATCACACTCGAAAAGATCATATGCAACAATTTATAGTTGGAGATTCATTTTGCTTGCAAAGGTATCAGTCTGCCTGTTTATGGAGAAGTGGCTGTCATATTTTCAGGTGGAGACTCTAAAATGCGCATTATCGTTGATTGCTCTGCTTCGGACATGGGAAAGAGAAGGCATCACAGAGGATAACAAGTAATATTGAAAGGCCTATTTGACTGGTAATTTCTTGATATGCAATTAGGTAGCTCATTTGTATGAGTTACACATAAAATGTTGTACATACAATACATTATTGCCCGAAATAGGATACCTATGCATTTTCTTTAATCACAAATCTTTAAAACTTCAAATAAAACAAAAGAAAAATAGATCTTACACGGGTCACAAACAAGTTAAAATAGGTATGATTTTTTTTTGTTTTTTTTTGTTTTACCATTTTAAAAAGGAAATACAGTAAGTTTAAAATAGGTTTAGGTCTTTGTAATGATAGTCTCATAGGCTCACCGGTTTTCAGATTTCTTTAACCCTAGTAAACACATTTAAATCCAGTGGAATGCATAATTTGAATTGAAAAATAAAGCTTAGTGTTGAGATCATTTTCAGTAGTATTAATCTATACTTTCTATTAATTCAAGACAATTAAGTATTTTATTTAGGTCAACATACTACGCAACAATTTTGGTCAAAGGTTTAGTCATATTGTAATGCTCTAAAGAACTGGCTTTGCATGGGTTTGGATGTACCTGATTATGACATTTGAGTAATTAGCTTGTATTATCTCATGTATTTCAGTGTTAAGTGGCTTCATAAGTTATGGTTATAAGCGCTCTAGGGAGAATTCTCTGATTTGTTTGTATTTTTATCTTTTTTGTAGGTGACTGCAGCTCTCACACAAGTTGGCCTCGAATCTTCCAACTTCATTGTAGGGATTTACTTCAAAAAGAGCAATGAGTGGACAGGAAAGTTCTATTACCCATGATCCTGAAGTTTTTAATGTCATAATTTCCATGCAAGTTTAAAATTTTAAAATAGCCAATCTGCCTTTATTTAAATGTGGTTATTTGCTCAAGAACTGTTAGTGGGTTTATGTAGTCTGCTCATATATATTGAATACAACTTCTATCGGTTTTTTTAGTTTAAGTTAATAATTCTGCAGGCTCTTTACTTTTCAATCCAAATTAAATCAAAGCGATCACTTCAACATTTTGTTATGGATTTTAGGTGCAAGGTCTCTTAATTGCCGAATCTTGCACCACATTGGAGACACGCCAAACCCTTATGAACAAGCAATTTCGATAATTGGGAGGACCTTATCTGGATTTGATGAAGACAACTTGATCCCTTGTTTTGTTTTCAGGGATGGCAAGTTTTGATCTCTATTTCGATTGAAAATCTTGTTTGAATTTGGCACAATTTATTTTTCTTATGTTGGTTAACATGAATTCATAACATATGTAGCAATCTGGTTATTCCTAATAATGCGTTGTTTTTTCTTTCACAGCTTTGACACATGACGAAAGTGTGTTTAGTTTCTATCCAGATGATAGATTATGAAATGGATTTGAAGAAGCGTTGAGACGCTACAGGGAGATAGTACCACATCTTCGATTGGCTGGTTAGTTAATGGAACTTTGTCATTCCACCTGAAGATATGAAGATTAAATAGCCTTTAGCATTCTAAGGCTTAAGCTGGGAAAGTCTGTCTGACTGGTTTACTTGATATGTGTATATGTTGCGTATATCCTGTGTTTTCTTATACTTTTCTTGTATGTTCTTTTCTTATTTAGGGCCAACATCTTTTGCCCCAATTATTGAAGCAGCAATCCGTCTCGTGGAACAGAGTGGTGGGCAGTACCATGTTCTCTTGATAATTGGAGATGGACAAGTTGCAAATCTTCTCTATATAGATTGGTTATTAAAATGAATTTTTAGTTTGGTTGAAGGGACTGTCTTGTCTGTTGTCTGTTTAGTAAAAAAATTTAGCATTTTTTGAATTATTTATACCATATACTTTGAGAGCATGGGTGTTCTTATTGTTTTACACTGTTACAGGCGGCGTTGTTGCATCCATCACCTGCACACCTGCTCTTCGTCACCATAGACTGGGTCCTGAAGACCATTATTTGATACTCTCATCAGATGGTCTTTATCAATATTTTACCAATGAAGAGGTGGTTAACCATGTGGAATGGTTTATGTCATCTTATCCGGATGGACATCCTGCCCAACAACTTGTTGAAGAGGTCCTCTTTCGTGCAGCAAAGAAAGCTGGCAAGGAGACTTAAATGCTTGGAAATAGCTTGAAATAAAGTTATTTCAATAGTAGTGCTATATGGCGTGTAGAGGCCTCTACCGTTGTATTTGATGGAAATGGAAAGCTGCAAGTGTTCATCTCTAAAATTTTGCCCTTATTTTGCAATGTTGTTGTTGATAGTTTGGTTTCTTTTTTCCATGGATGCTACATGGAGATACCCTTTTAAAATGATTCAACAACCTCCTTTTCCATTCCACTCGCAAATTACCCATAACGAAAATGAATACATTTTCTGAGAAATCTTAAATTTGCACCAAGTGTTTTTTTTGTCAATGTTCATGAATTTGAACATCAATTTGTCAGGATGCCATTACAGCTTATGTAATATTTACATTGGAAGTTGAGTATGATGGGAATACAGGGCTGCAACGATGCAAATGAATATACCTCTTGCAATGGTAAACTTTGGAGGATTATGTTATCTAATTGGAAACATTAAACTAATAAATTATATGAAGATTGCATGCTTTCAAAGTTTGCATGTAGTGAAGGATCAGATAAGATGGCAAAACAAGAACTGACTTCACTGTTACATTGACAAAATCTCCTTCATCTCAAAAACTACAATTACTTAAATTTAATAATTAACGAATGATACTCCTATCGGCCTCTCCTTGCACCTCCTGGGGCAACTGCTAGTATATATTTTTTAATTTGACTTATGTGGAATTTGAATATTATTAAATTTCATCATTTGAATAATACTTTATAATAAGATTATTTGAGTAGATAAATTAAAAAAATAAAAAATTATGACATTTGTTGTCTTATAAGGATGTGAAGTTTGGGGTTGCACTTTTTCTAGAGAGTCACGAAGGAAGATTAAGATGATTCAAAAGCGATTCATAACCTACAACCTTAAGATCAAGGAAAATACTCCCTATCTTATTCTCGTCATCGAATCTGGTTTGTTCCCCATTGAAAGTACGACTATGCTTAGATATCTGATGTATACGAAGAAGCTTGACAAAGAATAAAAAAAGCTCTCTAAAATTGCTTCTAATTGTAGTCAAAACCCTCACCTTCGCCTCAAGCACGGGTGGCATAAGGATGCCTAGTCCTGGCTCAACCATTGGTGAATTAAAGAGGAGCTCAATATGGGAAGCAAAGATATTATCAAAAATACTATTACCTCCAAGTTTAAGGACAAGATGTGGGAGGATCAAAAGCTCGAGGGTAAAAGGAAGCTAAGATACTATAAGGAAGTGATCAACCTCACCCTTGATAATCAGAATTATCTCTCTGTGTTGTCCAACAATAAGAAAAAAATGAACATCGCTAAGATAAAAACTAATTCCCATGAGCTTTGGAGTGAGACCGGGCGGTGGTCTATTTTCAAGACCCCTTGGAATGATAGAATCTGTCAGATTTGCGATTCTAAGAAGGTGGAAGATGAAAAGCACTTCCTTTTAGACTGCCCGACTCTTACTCACATTCGCTCTCAATTCCCTATCATTTGCCACACTTCCAATCTTCTTGACCTAGAAACAAGATTTTGAAGAATCAAACTTAGATTCTTTCTCCTCTCTTAAAGTCTGATACACCCCATTGGTCTTGATAGCTGATAACCACCACCATCATCATCGTAAAATATTTTAATATAAAATTATTAATATTATTATTTAATTTATTTTTTTTAAATTTTATTTAACCTAAAAACAAAATTACATTAATTGGAAAACATTTAATCATGTAAACCTGCAAATAATAAAAAACAACTATAAATACTTGCATATTTTTACCAAAGTTAAATGTGAGAAAAATCACATAGCTTTCTTTTTCTCCACCTTTAATTAAACGTGAAGCCACTCTTACTATTACCAATTGGTTACCCTTTACTTCTTTATCTCTTTTCAATGGTTATTTCCGCCTTCGCATAAAATTATTTAATCTTATAATAAATTTATTATAAAATATCTTAATTTAAAGTTATTTATTTTATAATAATATTTTAATTTCAACCATTTAATCCTATAACTGTAAAGTCATATTCAAAATTTTGATGAACTGTATTTTTTGTGGATAAAACGGTTAACCAGACGAGTCCACAGCCATCTAACCATAGCTTAGATATAATCAAATTTATGGAAAAATTGGTGTCCCACGACATCAAACGGAAATTCGCTCTCTGACACGATGGCTTGAAAACTAAGAAGTCAACAAAATAATTTGTCCCTTGGGATTTTCAATTTTCAGATTGGCTGTCATTGATCGCAGAAGGAATCCCCGGCTCTCCGCGACTCTCGATAGTGGGCACCGACTCTTTAAAACCCCATCTGCCCGTAATTTCCTAGATCCCCAAATTTGTTATCCTATTTCTCAGTAAATTTAGGGTCGGCTCTCTGTCTCTCTGTACAAGCCATGGCTTCCTGCAGGCGACTATATTGCCTGCTGTTATTATTCTTCTCCGTCGCTTTGTTACTCTGTTGTGTGAAATCCTCTGAACAGCTCTCGGCCTACACAGTTTTGGAACAATTCGGCTTCCCGAGAGGAATTTTACCAACGAACGCGGGAGGCTACACGCTGAATTCCGATGACGGCAGCTTCGTCATTAACCTCTCGAGTCCATGCAGCTTCGACCTTGATTCTGGATATCAATTGAAGTACAAGAGCCAAATCACTGGCCAGATCGACACCGGTGCGATCAAGAAATTGACAGGAGTCAGTGTTAAGGTCTTGTTCTTCTGGGTTTCAATTGACGAAGTGATTCGGGATGGAGACGAGCTGGATTTCTATGTGGGAGTACTTTCGGCTTCGTTCCCTGTTTCCAACTTCTACATATGTCCTGAATGTGGCTGTGGACTCGACTGCGCGGTTCCCCAGCTCAGGGCCGACATGTAGAGCAACTCCATTTGTTTTTTAACGGGTAGGGTTTGCTCATGGCATTACACTAGGGTTAGGTTATACATACAATGTGTATATGTTATTATCGTTCAGAGTTCTGTTGTGGATAAGGATTTATATTCTCGTCTTGAACATACAAACCCTTGGATCTGCAGTGTTTCTACAGAGTTTGGGCACTATTATAATAATGATTAAAGATCTCAATTGGTAATGGAATTTAGGGACATTTTGGAATCTTTTGGAAGGATTATATTAATAGTTAAAGCCTCTCTGTTTTCTTGCTTCATTATTAGGATGACCTGTATCTTATGAGAATTCTTCTGTGAACATTGACTGCAAGACTTCTACGATGGTTGCCATTGTTGTGATGTCCCACAAAAGGATTACGGCAAGGGTAAATAAATCCAGCAGAACATTAATGACAGTATATGCCCTTATATGGGGATGTATATATGCACAGATCTGGGAAGTATATGTGTAGGGATCTTCTGGTGTATATATGTGTGCATATACTGCTATTAATGTTTGCCATGAAAGAAACACTACATTTTACTTGTGTATGTTGGGAAACTTTTTCTAGTTGGAAACTATGCGTCAAATTAATTGAGTGATCGGACTGATCATTGGTAGAGATCCATCTTTAATTTACTAGTTTTTATTTTTCTTCATGCGTAGAGAACTATGAAATCCTTTAATGTGCGAAGCCCGATATTTTGATGTATCCCTGTGTTTGGGCTTCTCTGTACCATGCTGTACCCCTTTCTGAATATGTTCTTGATGCAATTTTGCCGCATTCCAGCCATATCTTTATGGCAGACAAAAGGAAAAAATTTGTACATTTTGACGATTTTTTATTCGAAGTTGATTGTCCAAATCATTGAAGTGGTTCTCCGGAAGGAGGTAACGCCCAAGTCTTATAACGAATGGAAAATCACGATTTTGTTCTGTTGGTTAGTCTTCTAAATCCAAATCTCCCTTCCCTTCACAACCAACTCAGAACTATAGCTTCGACTAGGCTAGCTCTCATGTTTCATCAATTGACCCTAAATACAAGGAACATATATTAGAGCACCGTTCCATTATTTTGTTGAAAACATCATAGAGCTGGTTTATGGAATTGGGCTAGAAGTGACTGAAGAGAGAGAAGCTCATGATGAGATTGTGCATGGATAGTCTGTCTCTTTTGCTTTGATCCCAAATCATCTTATGGGAGACGAACATCGCAGGAAGCCTTAATTATTGACTGGGCCATTAGGGGTATCTTTGTGCACAGAGTTATTAGGTCCAAAATGTCTTAGACCTTCATGAGGCCAAAGTTGATACAATGCTTAGTTGATTTAAAGAATTCCCATATTCCAACTTATCAGCCACAGGTGCAAATAAGCATTCTGATAATCCCCAGCTTCCCTCTATCTTGGAAGTCCTATTGCACCCAATTCACAACCAATTACAACAAACCAGCCTAATATCACTGGTATTAATCTCCAGTTGGTTCCAATTGAAAATATCAATGCTCAAAACATTTTTATCTCAGAACTGCTCAAGAATCCAGCTTTGATGTTCCAATTGCACCTTTAGTCACCTCAAACATGGCCATGAGACACAGCTCATAATTCTTAGGATAGGGGAGGTCTAATATATGATAATTGTTTTTTTATCTACCATCTTGCACTGAAACTATCAACTTTGAATAACAACATCAGCATAGTGTAGAGAATGTTATTTTACAACTGATTCCAAGGTTCAACAGTATAATTTTCAGTTGACATCATCTCACCTTTCTCAACAACATGCAGAACATTTGGCTGGTCCCTCCCTGACTTTAGCAGTGGACGAAACTCAGCAGAGTGGGGCTTGGAAACCCCCAACTCATATCCCCCTTTAGCGCATTTCAGCCCAGATCGATGATGGATCCTTTGGCATTTTCAGTACTTCCCAGATGCAGAACCCCTCCTTACATTTTGGTCTCATAATGCTTTTCAAATCAGCAGTTCATTAGCTGTATAGTCAAATTTATCTTGATATTTGTTTTTCTCGTTTTCAGTTATAGTACTCTTTTCATAGAGCCAGCAATCAACTTTTTAGTTTGAAGGCTCATACATGTGCCAGTTTTGGCTTGTAATTACACTGATGGGGAGTCAGTCTAGTATATATACCTTAGCACAGTCTAATATGGTTATTTGATATCCTTGTAGTTCTCTAATATGGTTGTTTGAGATCCTTGTAGTCGTCTAAAGGGATTCTTAAAGGATTGCCAAAGCTTGTAACTTTCGTTGTTTTTTGAAATGCTATCTTTATTCACTAAAAAGAAATGAAGTACATTTGATCCGAAGGATAAAATGAATTTATACATTTGTACTACATTATATAATATATGATGTAAAGGATTGACCTTGTATGTATTTATGCTAGGTTTGTTTTTTTTTCTTCTTCTTTTTAGTTTTAGCTGATGAATTTCCACCTCCTAAATTAAAAAAGAAGACATAATTAGCATTATAAATGGTCTTCTTTTTGGTTTTAGCTGATGAATTTCCACATCCTAAATTAAAAAAGAAGACATAATTAGCATTATAAATGGTCTTCTTTTTGGTTTTAGCTGATCAATTTCAACCTCCTAAATTAAAAAAAAGACATAATTAGCATTATAAATGTTTTTCACTAAAATTCTATGTATATAATAAATGTAATTATCTTCTGAAAAAAAATAAATGTAATTATGTGATCTTCTATTTGCTAATCAGGAGTTATAAGATACCACTTTGCCATTAGCACGAGGTTCATATTTGAATTATCTGTGCAGAAGTGTGGACATGGATGAATCTCTTTGATGTCAGTGCAGAGTAAACATTTTTAGTGGTCAAAAGGTACATTTGAATTGTGGAATTGAAAATCTAGGGTAAGAGTTTCTCTTTTTTTCTTGCATAGTTCTCAATGTCTCTATTTTTTCTTTTCTATTTTTCACTTTTTGAATACGCCTCCTCATCCATGCACATAGGCTAAGTGGCTGTGTCTATGTGAATAGGATCACACTTAGGCTAAGTGTGAGTGACTAGATAGAAATATTTATGAGGCCAAAACAAGCTTCTATCCACATCAAAAAAAAAAAATGTGTCTATGTGAATAGGATCACACTTAGGCTAAGTGTAAAAAAAAAATCGTGTCTATGTGAATAGGATCACACTTAGGCTAAGTGTGAGTGACTAGCTATTGTTTCTTTCAAATCACAAGGGCATTCCATTGCGAGGACAAAATTCAATTGCGGATGTAGTAATTTCTTTTCCATATTTTGAAGCAAAAAGAGATCGAATTTCTTGTAGCTCCGACTCAATAGAGTGAGGTAAAATATGTTCTTTTATTCCAATGAAGTCATTTGATACCACGGGGTTGATCCCCTTTTTTATCATTGACAAGGGAGTTGTGCAATTGTTACAATGTAACCTTATTTAAATATTATCTAACTATCATCTTATTAGTCACTTTATTACATCAAGTAAGTTTTATATTTTAACACCCCTTCTTAAGGTTTGCAATGCAATCAAAGACATCCTTAGATGCTTCTCTTTGAAATAAACCACTTGAACCAATTAGGGCTTCATCTAGTTTCCTTGTAACCCTTGTACATGTGAAGCTCCCAAGTTGAATTTTGGAGTTTCTAGGTGCCATTTCCTCGAACTCCTGAATTATATAACTCCCAAATTAAATTATTGGATAGCAATACACATGCATGTGCCATAATCTCGGTATTGAGTGATAATTCATAGGTTCCACAAACTCTCGAACTAACAGGTGATAATCTTTGTTGAGAATACACTAAGATTCCTTGATTGCAAAGTGTGGGCCTCTTAAACCACGATAATACCATATATTTTTATTGTCCTTTGTTTTGATCAGGTACATGGGTATAAGTTTCTTTGCTACATAAGAATCATTGATACAAAGTTGAACATCAAATATCTCCATGGAATATCTCCATTTAATAAGTCATTTAGGTATCTAATCAAGGTGCTTGCATAGTTTTTTAGGAAGAGATTCCCGGCAGAAGTCCATGCCAATCTTACATTTGTTGAAAGTAAACATATTATTGAAGGGCAATTGATGGAAATGTTGGAAATAATGTCTCTTTGGTTTATTTTTGGAATGAAGAGAAAAATGAAACTCCTTTGGTTTAAAAGAATGATGACTTTCAAATTGAATCAAGTGTAACAAATGTGTTGGTGTTTTTCCTTGGTATTGCTCTCTTTTTTTATCAAGTGGTGTCTCGAGGCTAATAAGATACAAGCTATGGGAATTCTTCTTTTCCTCAAGATTAATATGACATTTTCAATCTTTCATGCTCTTAGTAGACAGGGGTGGTGGGTGACCTTCTAGTCTTGAAACATGCCCATTAATGTTAGCTACTACATGATTATTAGCTTGAATTTGTGCATATTAAATTTCCCTCACACTAAATACTTTACCAAAGATATGAATTTTGAACATTTGACAGAAAAGTATAATGACTTCACCTTTTTAACTTGGTAACTTGGATGCATTTCTTTCTGTTTATTGAATGATGTCACAAAGAACACATTAAAATTTGTCAAAACAATTTGTGTATAAAGAAACCTATAGTGTGGTTGCCTTCTTTCTTATGCAGGGTGATGGCCTTTGAATTTTCAATATTTGTAATATTTTCTCTCTACATAGAGCACCAATAACTTATGGTTCAAATCTTCTTTTCAAACCATTCTAATTCCTTGTATTTTTATTTTTGCAAAACTTTAACAATATATATATATATATATATAATCTGCACTTGCTTTTAAAACTTCTTTTATTGAACCCCTTTTCAATTCGACTTCTCCCATTACTGCTTTCGCTTTCATACCATGTTATTTTTTTAGATATATAAGAAACCTTGCAAACATTATCATAAGAAAACTTAACAAATCATGTAAAATTTAAGATTTTATTAATGCGAAGTCATTTGATATAATGGGCTTGATCCCCTTTTATATCAATGGCCACATAGTCATGCTTATTATTATTATTATTATTTCGTTCAAAGTAATTTCATTAGATTTTCAGAAAAAAACAATGTTTACAAAAATCATCTCAAGAAGCCCCTTTCCCTCATTCCGACCAAACTTGTTGAGATCGGTACCTGGAGGAAACCATAGAAAGTAGTTGACATCCATTATTTTCGAGAGGCATTGTAGCCTTAACATACTAATAGAAAACAAAAAGATAACCAGGAGTAAGGGCAACATACCAAGGAGGGGGATTAGGGGGCATTGCAAGGGGAGCTGCAAAGTAACCGACATGCTCATGCATATGAAAATCTGTGTTCCACCCTTGCTTCCACGCTGCGAAGGTGGTCATTGGTGTGAGAGTGGTTGTGGTGAAAGTTGTCCAATTGTTCCAGGATTTCGTTTTGACTGTATTGGATGTCATTTATATAAGCCACAAGCTCATTGTGATCTTCATAGCGGTGGTCCTTGAGAATATCCACGTTAATCTAGATATTCCAAAGCTAGTCAACAATGGACTCCAAAGTGGCAAGTGCCACAACATGGCCTGGGGAGTGAGTTGGTGAGATGGCCACTGCTTCTTCAGTCTCTCGGCGCTCTGAATTATTCGAGGCCGAGTTGTGGTCAGGCTCGGGACGCCTTGCGCAAAGATGGTTCCCTCCTCCTCGACGAGGCCGACCCTTTTGGCAGGACATACTGTAGTGGTCAAGGCGAAACCTCTGACGAAGGGGGAAGTCCAAAGTAATCAACTCACAATACTTGCAATAAACAAAGTTACCGAACCCACAGAAGTGCAGCGCCTGAAGGGTGCAACCCAACAACTAGTAAACACACACAGTGACACAGGGGGAGCCCACGACTACCTAGTCCCAGGGTCAGAATAGGTTGAGAGCTTTCCTACCCCCCATACTCACAGATGAAAACATCCTTGCCCCCCAGGCGACAAATAAATAATATCCTTTACCTTCAGCTTTAGCTGGCAACCAGGCCACCAAGAGGGCGTAATAAGGCCCAAGATAGCACCCTCCCACTGACAGAAGCTAAGAGAAAGTACCAGAAAGAACCAGAACACATGGAAAGCCCAGGTAGACTCTAATTGAACACCTTAATTATGAGAACGAACACTGAAACCTACATGAACAAATACCTTACCTTGAACTGCAGGCATGAGCTTCGGAAGCTCCAGAAAATTGACATTCCATGAAAGAAAACTGAAGGCGTGGAGACGAAGCGACACCCTGACTACACGCATTTCGAGATACTACGGGCAATCCAACAAACCAGTGCCGGCCCAAACCAGTCGAGCCCAAGCGTCCACACCATTTCTCACCAAGGCCTTGACCCTGACGATGTGTCATGGAACCCAACACTAGCACCTTTGTTCCCCGCTCTATCCAAATTCATCTCCTGAACAACCAAACTGGAGAAACTTTCACAATGGCCCATGAATTTAACAACGAAGTGTGCGAGCAGTATCCGCACTCACTTGCATTGAGGACTGGGGCGACACATAATGACACAATAAATGTATGCGTGGAGGCAAAACGAGCCCTAGTGGGTGCTTAGAAGACAAATGGTAGCCATGAGGGTCACCCCCATTGGGAGGGGGGGGGGTGACATAGTAATGTAGTTTCCTTTTTTTGTTTTTATTTTTTATTTCTATTTTTTTGTAAATTAGAGAAATTGGAAATTGAGTTAGTCTCGTACTTGTGTGACATGGGGTCGATTTTGAACACTACCACTATAACCCCCAAGTGAACTATGCTGCCCTTAGCACATGACTACAGGTAAACTCGGGGGATTTGAATCTGGATCTTGTGGTACATAACACTTCATTTTCACAGTGATTGTCGATTCAGCTGCCCTTCGGTGATGATTGTAGTTGTCTTATTAAAATATTATCTATCACTGCACCGAGAGGTGCTCTGCAACCCAGTATAAGGTAGCTGTGTAGGCATTAGATGTCAGAAGTTAAATATAAACATTTCTTAAATTTAATTTTTTTATATTCCAATTTTGTTTTTATTAATAAAATTACGAACAAAATCATAATATATGTATGTATTACATTAAAATATATAACATATAAATATTAGTTATAAATTAAGATCCATTTTATCATATAAATTATAGTAATGATTCCGTAATCATATTTAAATTTAATTAAGCACATAAAAATTTAATACTTACAATATAACAAGATTCTTAACCATGAATATTCACCCCCATTTTAATAGGGATATTATTAATTTGTAATGGCTTATCAATACCACATGCCCAACAAACATAACTTGTGTAATAATTTTCATACCTTTGTATGAAAACACATACACAATTTTCTTCTAAAAGTTTTTAACAATTTTTTTTTTTTTTTAAAATTAAATCTAAAAGAAAAAAGGCATGGAGGAGATGTAGTGGAGTAAATGTTTGTAAACATTTACATGTGGGCTCAATTAAAAAATAATAAAAGGTTAAAAGTAATTGCTTGGAGAGGCACTCTCCAACCCAGTATGTAGAGATGTTGTAATGTTTTGTAAACATTTTGACTCGATCAAAATAAAAATAAAATAGAATTTAAAAATAAATTAAATCAATAATGATAACTAGCAATAAAACATTTTGACTTGGTCAAATTACATACAACTAAAAATAAAATAAAATAAAAAATCATACAATTAATACTTATATTTATAATTATAATTAATTACAATTAATAATAAAACTAGCCTAGATCCATCTTAACCCCCGATCTACCAAGCCTCGAGAGGGATCAAATCCCTTGAGATGCAAATATTTTTTAGCTTGAAAAGAGCTTTGATCCCTCTTGGTGCTTGGTAAATCCGGAGTTAAGATGAATCTAGGCTGGTTTTATTTGTCATTTATATGAATGTGACTTTATTACATCAAAAAAGGTTTACACTCTAACAAAAAAAATATATGATTTGGAGAGAGTAGTTGATTCCCTAAGTGCGATTAGAACCCTTACGTGGATCTGAAGGATCATTTCCAAGATAAATATAAACAAAATGTAGACATGTAAACAAGTTGGAGGTTAGAGCTTTCAAGTGTGCTATTAAATTCTAGTTTGCTTGTAAAGGAGAAACAAGGTTTACCCTTTCTTTGCAATTTATATAATATAAATGAATATGCTCTAATAACATATCAAGTTGCAAAACAAAATAGGAGATATAAAGCTAGCTAATAAGTGTACCCCAAGGTCCTCAGTTAGAAGGACAAGTCTCCCACTTTGCAAGATGAAAATGTTCTCTTGTAAAGGTGATTGAAGAATCTCTTGCTCAAGGCCTTGCAAATCTAAGTAGGTTGAGATCCAAAAAGGATTTGAAAGAAGATTAGTGTTTTAAGTAGAGATTACAAAAACAAAAAGAAGATAGACCAAGATAATGATTTTGGAGAACAAAAAATATGAAACCCTATATTTGTGTATGGGAGAGGATGGCTCCTCCTTAATACCGAAGGGGGATATTACCTAGTGGAGACCAAGAACCCATAAGGAAACTATAAGAGGCCAACATCATCGAGTGTGTAGCAAATCAAGGAAAGAGATAAGGGGACCTCCTCAAGAGTTTGAGGAGTGTGGAATGGAGAAGAGGGGAAGAAATCCTTGATATCCTAAGGGATCAATTATTTTTAGAGTTGCAAAGAGTATTTAAGGTAGATTAATAGAGAATTGAAGAGGACGATGAATGTGATGGTAACCATCTATGTATGTTGAAAATAGATGCTAGAGAGGGAAAGCAACCAACATAAGGTGCTCAAAATGTCATGTGTTGCTAGGAGAAGGTTGTAGGTTTTAACTGAGTCATGTCATGTGTTGCTAGGAGAAGGTTGTAGGTTTTAACTCAGTCCCTGTACAATTAATTGTTGTAAATATATTCTTAATAAAATAGAAAAAGATGCAATGACAAACATACATTAACACAAGATTTTATCTTGGAAGCCCAAACAAGGAAAATGAATAAGATCTTTTAATATATTTTTTTGTATGATATTACAATACAATATATATCCCATGGTATCTATAAATCGCCATTACATTACCATGAATTAAAATACAACTACAGTTCCTATATTGAAACTACAAAACCATAAGCATAACCACCATGTGTCACAAAATCACTTTTGACAAAAAATCATTGGTCGAAAACTACCAAAAACATACTGAAAAATCTTTCCAATTTTTTTGGGAGCATAACCCCCACACAAGGGGGCTTTCACCCCCCTGTGAACCCCCAGAGAAGTAGGGACTCCCCCCCACCCCCTAACACCCCCCCCCCCCCCCACCCCCTAACACCCCTAATGAGCCCCTCTCGTTGTGCTCGACACAATATAAAATATGTGGATATAGTCGTGCAAAGAATACAACACATACCCAACATTCTCTCACTTGTTTTCTTTGCACATAGGAGGTCGTAGGAGTACATGATCAACAATCCAGGGAAATAACGCCCATTGTTTATGTAATAGCCCTTTTCGTCACCCCTTATGTAAATATTTTTATCTGAACAATTCTTGGAAACTGATGTAAATTGTAAATGATCTTGTTAATGTTTTTGTGGCAATGGAATACCAAATAACACCTCATTAACAGTTGGTTGTTCCTTGCAAAGGATCACAAAGATGGTGTTGTTACTGACAAACTTTAACAAATAAAAGCATGATAAATACTGGACGTAATGCATGTTGAAACATAATCCTAAAAAAAAGAGACAAATAAAGCAAAATACTCAATGGAGCAAACATGTCAGTATATCAATGGAGAAAGAATCCCTTTATTAACTGCTGATGGTAAAAGAATACAATAGAATGCTAAAATACTTGAGAATCCTTTGAGCTATGGAGCTCAAATATCCTCAACAAGGAGGTTCTTTTCCTTGGTCTCTTTGCAAACTTCTCATCTCTCTCAAAAGAAGTGTGAAGACTTTCCAATGGTGGACTCCTCTTCTCCCACTAAGATGTTGGATTGCCTAGAAGCCATATGGCCAACATGCTAGTGCTCTCACTTCCCTTGCTTCAACAATGAAATGTGGTGTTGCTTTGGTAGAAATTTGGCTAAAATAACAATGTCTCATCTTTTTCTCTTCCCATGGCTAGTTTAAATAGAAAATTTTGAACTCATCTTCCCTCCCTTGGCCTAAGAGTGATAGTGACCCAAGAGTAGGACGAGGATTCTTTTGAGGGATGCATATCTTCAGGGCAACCTCAAGTCGCTTGTCCTTGACTGGCCATGACAGAGAATCAACTCCCCAAGTGTGGGAAGCGGTCCTAGAAAATGACAGTTCGCCATTCCTGGATAGTGCGAATTTCGAAGGAAAATGTGCGTGGTCTGTGCAAACTAAACTTTGTTGTTGGTGCGCGGTCAAATATTTCTCACATAACCTTAGGAAAATTTTAAATTTTTATCCTTCCATGATGTTCTTTATTGGAAAATATTCATTTGTACCTTTTGTTGGACATTTTCTAATGTCTCTTACAGTGTATGATTTTTTGGTGTTAACAGTTTCCCCCTGATGTATGAGGTCTAGGAGCAAGCGTATAGCCGAAATACATCACATTTTCTATTATGACTAAGAGTCTACGTAACAAATTTGAGAGAGAGAGAGAGAGTAACTTGCTATGGAGATGAGTAGGGGAACCTCTTCACTGAAGAGAAATATTAACCATGCTCTCTAGGAAACATTAAGTGATAAAATAAGAAATGTTTCTATGAGGCGGGCATGTCCCATGCTCGTTATGATGACTAGTTAATACAATTTGACAAATATTTTTTCTGTCATGTCACATTGTGGTAAGTGACGTGCTGCTGGTTGGTGATGACGACTACTAACGCCTTTAAGGGAATTTTTCCTGTGAACAAATAGGCTGAATTTGGTACCCATATGCATTGTCTAGGTGAACCTCCCGTGTATTGTGGTTTAAGCATTGTTGAAGGAGATGCTTATCAATACATGGGTATTTGACTAAATGGTAGAGCACATCGGTTATGAAGTACGATACCACCTTGACATGAAAACTGGAGCTAATGTCAAATGTCAGGGGGATTGATGAAATAAATGGGCAATGTTGATTCCCATCGTGCCATCCGAGGATGTTCCCTAATTGGGGGGAAACCATCCAAGGTACTACCTCGATCCTGGAGTATGTTTGGTGAAGTTGACAGGAAATAAGACCTAACCATCCAAAACAAGCGCTGATACAAGGGATCAGGGTTTCTGGTGAAGACAAGTGTAATATGGTGGGTTAAAAAGGAACGATGACAAGAGCTGGCTATAAAGGATGGTTATGGACAATTGCCCTGAGGTTGGAGCTGTGAATGCAAGTGGCGACAGTCAAAACAATTTCTAATAGGGGTAGCCCTAGATTTGGTAGGACATCCAAGGTGAGTATAATTATGCTTTCACTGACGTGATTGGGATTTGGTAAAGAATGTGCAAGCTCCGAACAAGGGTGACTAAGAACTCCCGCTAGGTATGAAATGTCAAAATATGGGTGCAACTATTTCTCCTAAAAAAGGTTTGTACACTTGCCAAAAGAATGTAAAAGTAGTTTGGATGTACAATCACGGAGACAGGTGCCCCATTAAAATGTATGGGCCCCATTGGTTGGTCTCGGTGTGGGGGCGATGAGGCAGATGAAATGACACAGATGGGCTATGTTCGTGGGGGTGTGATAGGCCAAATGTGAAACACCGTAGTGCGTCTTGTTGATCGGTCGAAAAAATATTGGTGGTGGCCCGGGAGTGGGTTTTAGTATGATGAGTGAAGTAGAATGAGGCTGGTAATCAAGACGTATAAATGAGGTGGTTCCCAGGTTGGAGTGGGTGGTCATGGCTCCTGATAGCGAAGGGCGGTCTACGAATATGATGGGAGGCATGAGCAGTGAGATTATATCGATCGTCGTGGGTGTTTATCATGTGCAGGGTGAGGTGATAATAAACATGGTCGAGATGATGGACCCTATGGTGCACTTTGGAGAAATGATGTCAGGATATGCAAAGCTTAAAAGGAAGCCTATCATGCTGAGTGTAGAATGATACCTGCTCTTGTACTTTCTTTGTTGGGGTGTTGATCGAAGCATGATGTTTATGATGTACCTACAATATTTGTGGCCAATACCCCAAGTGAAAGCATATTTTTAAAACATATCAACAATCTGTGATGACATGAATAAAAAACAGGAGAGGGCATACCTGAGATGAAGTTTGGGGCATGGGCCCAAAAATGAGTTTTGGTGGAAACTGGAATAAAGAGTTGCAGATTGAAGATGATGAATTACTGATCCTTGCGTCCCTCACAGTAATGAGAAAAAACGTTCCGGGCTCTGGTTATTGGCTCCAGAAAATGGGAAAAAGGGCGATATATAGGCCAAAAGAGCCCAATTTCAATTCATTTGCACTAGTTAGCATGAGAGGTTAGAGATTTTAATTGGAGCATTTATTGTCGTTGCGGTCAACCAGAGCACTCGGGATGCACGCAAAGAGGCCCAGGTAGGAGCTAGAACCTTATACTTTTCATTTTTGCAGCTTCTAGGGTAGGTAGGCCACATATGGGTCCCTTGTATGACCTATTAGGGTTAGGTCTAGGGGACCACGCGAGCGACTCAAAACCAGGTGGATATCTGCCAAATGGTGAACACGTGTCTTGGATCGCATAGTGAGGTCGTCCAAATAGGCGAGGCTGAGATGGGCCATGTCATGAAAGATGTAGTTCATGGCTCACTGGAAGGTGGTGTCGATGTTTTTAAGACCGAATGACATAACTTGGCATGTAAAGGGACCCCAAGGGGTGGTGAATGCGGTTTTGTATTGATCCGTATGTCGGATCTGGATCTGATCATACCCTAAGAACCCATCCATAAAATACAAGGCATCGTGACCAGCATAAGCATCTATGACTTGGTCGATGAATGGTGTGGGGTAATTGTCCTTGGGACAAGCTTTGTTTAGATTCGTAAATCAGTACAAATGCGGATGGTGCCCTATTTTTTCATGATGGGTACAAGGTTAGAAACCCAAGACATGTAAGTGATTGGGTAGATAGACCCAGCTTTGTGAAGTTTATCTATCTCCTGTTTAATTTCTTCTGCCTTAGAAGGGTGTAATCGACGTTGTTTCTGCCAAACGTGAAGGGCGTCAGACCATGTGTCAATATGGTGTTCCACAATAGTGGGATAGATGCCTGGCATCTCTGAGTAATCCCACACAAAAATATCCCTGTATTCTTGTAATAGGGAGGTGTACGAGGCTACTTCTTCTAGAGAGCATGTTGCCCCTAGGGAGATTTCTTCGGCCTTGCTAGGTATTTTTGAAATATTCACCTTAACGATAGGTGAAATATTTGACATGTTACCTTCCTCAAACGAGTCGAGCATTGGAATAGGATTTTTGAACCAATCTACTTTTCTAGATGGCAAGAAATATTTAGTTTCAATGGCGTAGATATCATGGGTTGGTGTGCTGCTACGTACGAATGCTTTTTCCGATAGAAAAAATGAACGATGATGCATGGCTTCCCATGGACATTCAGGTTTCGTCATGGCCTCTAGAATATCTTCGTCGGAGTGAAAAATATTATCTAAGGGGGAATTGGTTTGTGTGAGGCCGTGAGGAGGGAATTCGGGCCCAACAGTGCTGGTCGGCGAACAAGAATATTATTCAGCGGTTGTGCCATAGAACCAAGCGAGGTTGACAAAGCGCAGATGGGGTGGGTTTGCACTGTCGACGATACTACTACAAGTATGGTAGTTGTAGTGGTATTGACACTAAAAAATGATGAGAAGACAATAAAAATCATGGTTTCCATGAATGATGAGATGAATTGTATGTGATGTTGCGTGTGGTCAACATTAAGTGGCGGAATAATTTTCCGTGATGATTGATTTGCACTCGGTGAGGGGGGGTTCGTGTGACCTTATTGGTGTATAAGGGTAAAATGAATCCTCCTTTATAGGAAACTGGCGCTAAATCCTAAGATATCAAAATGTTTGTAACATAGGGCATGCTTCTGTACCATGAGGGTGACAAGTGAAAATGTTGCACACATGGTAGGTACTTACTGAGTAAATGTTATGCGAGCCAGTACTACTCATGACGTAAGACGACGATGCTTGGTTGGGGTCGTGGATGGGGCATTTCGACGTGCTTTCCATGTTCGGGTCTTAGTTTTAGCGTGGTGTGGCTTCCTTCGATGGTTTTGGTTTAACGCTGCTCAAAATCATGGAAGATATTGACAATTCTTCATATGATGCAATTGGGAGCATATGCGACAATAACATCGAGTGATTTTCTCTTGATTGGAGAGATATATTTGGGGGATAGGGGCTGCGATGTGGAAAATATCAGCGAACCTGGTCAACTCCTAACATTGGTTAACTAGGTGGTTGGGTTTATCGCATAGAGCACATGGGAGGTTTGGTTTAGACCATGGCTTGTTGGGACGTTTGGTCTTCCTCCCATATCTAGGCCGGTGATGGTGAAAAGATGGTGGCATGATCTTTGCTGGTTTTCTCTCTTCGAACACGCACAAGATGGACCTACATGCTTCATTCCCTTGAGTTGTGGTTCTTCCTGAAAGTTCCGAGTTTGAGTTGACTAAGTCAAAATTTTCAGTGATTAATCGACGCATAAAATCTAACATAGAGCGAAATCAAGAGAGGTGGGGACAACGACGCACATGATGGTTACTTCTACAGATCTGAAAAGTATGTCACTTATGTCTGGATAAGTTTCTTTGGGCAACATGGGTGATTGGGTACCAGCGATTAAATGCCCTTAATTTAGGGCATTGAGTGAACAAAGCGCACACTCAGACATGAGATGTAGCCTCTGTTTTCCTTCTCGGTCCTTGGGAGGTTGGGCGTGTTGGGTACGAGCATGACACTGTTTCTTCTCATATGTATAAGATGGTTTTGGATCCGTCCTCCCCTATTTTCATGGGTGTTACAGATGGATCCCGGGAATTGGATTGCGCCAGTGCATGTAACACATCTCTTTATCGAGGGATTTCGAGGAAATGATGGGTATAATGCCCGTACTCTGCACATATGGCACATTTATGGCTGGTATGTAATGCCTTACCTTGGGTGTTTGTGACATTTTGTCTTTTGTGCGGAGTTGGGGTCACAGTCATTTTTTCGACATGTATAAGAGATTTTAACTCTTCTAAATTTGGGCAAGTGTTGGTAGGATGGCCAACTACATTGCACAATGCACAAGGAACTCTAGGAGCGTCCACCTTCTTCAATTTTTTCTTCTCCTTTTTATTGGCGCCAAATGGTGTTGCTACGGGTGTTTTCTGAGTTATGATAGCCTCCTTGGAGGTGATAGGGATGATACCTGTAGAGGTGATCCCCGAGTTTCCAGACATGGATGGTGGGGCCAAATACTAGAACGTCATCGCGAGAGTCATGTTTGGTAATGTAAGGGTTTCCATGACCTGGTGCGATACAAAACTAGGTGGGGGATATAAGAAGGGGGTTGAGTTCATGGCATATGGAAGAAGTGTCGAGTCAGCGACGATGACATTTGTGGTATCGGGCTCTAGTTCCTGACTCGGTTCAGTGTTTGATGAAATCATCATGCACACCGCAACTCCTATAGTTATTGGAGCTTCTCCTGGTAATATGGGAGGTTCTCCAGGGTATTTTCCTAGGAGCGTGGATGGTTTGAATTGATTGGGAGTGAAATCTGTGTATGTTGCAACTAACTCCATTTAAGAATCTACATATGGTAGCACACCGTCAAGGGCGGTTACAAGTTTCTTCTCGTAATACGTGAGTTGGTCTATAGTAACGAATTTCCCTTCGTGGGGGAACATCATCACTATGAATACGAAGGATGCTACCATAGCCATTGTGTACATATAACTCCATCTAAGAAGGATGTCATAGTCTAGCTGTGCATCCAAGACTTCAATGTCAATGAGCACAGTCTTGCCGTTGAGATGTACTGGTATGTCTTGAAAAATACCTACAGGGGCGGATGGGCGCCCATCATATGCTCTAAGAATGATGTCACATGGTGTCAGTGCCAGTCATATTAAATTTTTCCAAACCATTTTTGAGATGATACATGTGGATGCTCTTTCATCCACGATGAAATGATGAATGGTGATGTTCTGGATTGAAACTGGGATTTGAAGGGCGACTAGAGAAGAGAGTCGTGGGGTCGCTTTATCTAGGTAAAAAACCATTAAGTGGGAATTAGAAGGGCGATTGCGCCTAATGTGGAAAGTAAGGCTTTCCGTTGGGTTGGGGAAGATTGCAGGACTTCTAATGTTAACATAGCTGAGGGGAATGAGCCAAGTCGTCCACTATGTTGTAGCTATGAGTAAGGCTTTTGAATTATGTCTTGTGCGTCTCATGGGACCTTTTACCATTTTTGGCATAGGTTCGATAGGTACTATAGAAATGGTCAATGGTGCTATGGGTGTGCTTGTGCTTGACGCAGATGGGTTGGTGTCTGGGGGAGCTTCATAATTTCTATTTTACATTTGCAGGAGAATTTCTCCTCCTGCCTTGTAGATATCACGATGAGAATTGTTTTGAGTGTTCCCTCCAGAGTTGTTTTGCTGGGGTGGTTGATGTTGTTGAGTATTAAACACTCCTTGATGGGGGAAAGGTTCCTGCATTACTGTAGGTTTTTGGTTCTGCCCCCCTTGTCCCCTATTGCCCTAAAGTATTTTTAACTCAGGGAGCTCAGGGCAGTGGTGAGTGTAATTCCCATCCTGCCCACATATGGCACAAGAATGATTTTTCCTCAGACTAGAAGTCTTGTTTTTCCTTTGAGAGTTGCTGTTGGTTGGTTCCTGGTTCTGATTTTGGTTGGGGTTGCCCCCAACTTGTGTTTGCAGGGGGCGTTGCTGATTGTTGCCCCCTGTCCAAGATCTCCCTTTGGTTTTTTCTTAGCAACATTCAAAGGATTGCTAGTATTCTCCTGGTGAAATGATGGTCGTTTTTGAGCTTTGGAGGGTTGCACTAAATTAACCCCTACATTATTTTGTGCAGGTGGTATATTCTGTTGTTGTGCGAGGAAAGGAGAGTATTGGTTTCCTTGTCCCTGATTGGCGTACACATATTGGGACGAATCTCTTATGTTGGTATTCCTAGATGAGTATTGATTTCCCTGAGGGGGAGGGTATGGTCCTCCTTGAGGGGGATGATATTGGTTAACCCTGTTAGTCGCTTTTTGCAATGGTGTAAGCTGACTAGGGTAATATCCTGGGTGTGATACATTCTGAGTAGTATCAAGTTTTTGACTAGCAAACAAATATGCAGAATATTGGTAACTGTTGTTAGGTTGAGTTTGGGTTAAGGACCCTATCAACTCGTCAACAATGTTTGATGCGCTCGGTATCTCTTTATAAGTTTGCAGGCATGGGGCGTTTGGAAGGACATGGTAGATATATCTGGGCAGAGTGTATATGAGCTCAAGTTGCTGGGATTTACTAATGGATTCTTCTTCATTTCACGGGGATGAATTTGCCACATATTTTGAAATTTCCGATGTGAGACATCTCAAAAGAAAATCCAGGGGAACTCTATCGTCGAAATTGGCTTTACACAAGTTACGATGTTTCCACCATTCATGGATATGGTCCGATATGTGGATGGCAAGTGTTTGTTTGAAGTGGGTGAGGAGTTCCATTTCTGAGTCCCGTCGAATTGAGAGCTAGAAGAATGTAAGGAATGATATCGCTAGGTAGTTAAAGCTTCAATATGATGCAACAAGATGGTCAACGTACCATTTCACTGTAGGCCTTGTAAGGGTGTGTTGAAATAGTCGCAGCCAAATGGTGTCATCTATGATACTATTCGACAAACACCATAGGTGAAAAGTTGTGACATGGTTTCTTGGGTCTTCACCTTGCTTTCCTTCAAACTTTGGAATGTTTGAAGGGAGCTTAGTGGGCATGGATGGAAAATTAAGGCCATGTGAAATTGGGTCATTCGTTAAATTACGTTAATATGGTAGATTCAAATATGATAAGAAAGGTATTTGCGAGTTCTCTGCCATCGTGAAATGATTTTGGAAAGATATGTGCAAAGGGGTCCTCTGTGGAGAGGTCGGAGGAAGACTACCTTGATGGGTGCTTCTAGGGCTATCCAGAGGTGTGGTATGTGGGCTCCACAGAGGTAGTGATTGCTGACCTTTGTGGGGTTGTGAAAGGTGTAATTTTTTAGAGAGGGGTCCCGAGCAAAGTTTCCTCTATAAAGGAAGATCCTATAACGGTGGCTGCGTGACATCCTCTTCGCCTGGATTGTGGGAGGCTTGGAACACCCCCTGATAATGGGGCGAGGTTTAAGAAACACCTAGATTGACAAGGTGTCGTGGGGTCACCTATGGTGTTGATCAATGTGAATTAATTTATAATTTTGGAGGGAGGAATATCATTATCAATGTAATACAATCACATAAAACAAAGCAAAAATTGAAATGTAATTTTCCTTTAGATTAAGCGATGTGATCAATCAAGCAAAAAACGATTTTTGTTTGTTTTGTGTATGATAAAAATCCTATGTAGACCTGATCGTCGTTACCACTCTCAAAATAACTTGGTCTTGCATAGATATCCTCTAATGGGTACTGGGGCCAATGTCCTGAAAGAACTAGCGACACCTTCCAGCAGCTGGATAATCAACCAAGGTAATGGAAATGAAGATCGAGTGTTGCCCACACCATCACCTATAGGGAAATGATGCCCTAGATTTTGGTCACTAAAGTACCTTCATCCCACGTGAGCATTCGAGTCTTTAGCTTCTTGATAGTCAGTTACCAATACCAAGCACTGGATGGGTCAGGTAGCCTTAAAGAGTATCACACACACTAGATCTAAGCCGAACCCCCCATGAATTAGGTCTCTGTTATGCTAGGGTAATATTTTTCGTGGGATGATTGAAGGATTTTTAAGCACCCTAGAAGTCAACTTCTATGTTTCATAGATGTAAAATGACTATGGCGGCTTATGGGATGCCTACCCCCAATGGTCTTAACTTGAACTATTAATTCTTTTATGAACCATGTGGGGAGAATTAGTTGGTTTAAGTTATGGTTGCTTTTAATTGTCTTGAATTTTCTTAGGGTGTGAATGGTTAAGTAAAAGTAAGCTAAGCACGAGTGTGTGGCGAAGTGTGAGAAGATGCAAATATGCGATGATTATTTACTATGTCCCTTTAATTACACTAAGTGTTTTATTGTTCCTTGCATGAAATAAAAATGATATGCGGATAATGGACCGCTTACAATTCTCCTAATTAAACTATGTGGAACTAAAGGGAGATTGAGAATTCAAATGCTTTGGGAAAATGTTCATATGCAAGCCCAGGTTCACCTAGAGGTGCAAGGGAAGTAGAGATTACTTTCTTTCTTTACTAACATTTGACCCGAGTCCTAAAACTAATGAAAACAAAAAATGAAAGATAGCTTGTTTAGTAGTAAGATTTGTGGATGATGGGCCACTTACTCCTTTACTAATTAAACTATGTGATGTGCAAAAACTTCAACAAAATAGTTTGAAAATATGTGTGGAAATTGGCCACTCACTCTTCTCCCTAATTAAGCTATGCGTTTTTTTTTCAAATATAAAAAATAAACAAAACTCTAATTGATATACTAATTATGGTTAGTACAACAACTAGGCAAACTAAAAAACATAATAACACAATACAATGGTGAGGGAATTCACTAAAGGCTTTCAATCACCTAAAAAAATGGAAAATACAAGATTTTTTTCTTTCTAGAACACCGCTCATATTTTCCCAATATAGACGTGGAGCGATGCGTCTGTTAGAGAAAAAAGTGTGCGGTCAAGAACAAAGAGTAAAATTTTTCTTTCTGAAGCTCAGAGGATGTCCAAGAGGTCTTTAAAAATTTCCGAGAGAGGTCCTGAGCACCTTGTAGTTGTTTATGCAGAGAGGAGGTCCTGCAAAACAACCGTTAGAGCAAAGAAAAGAAACTAGTGGAGTAACCAATTATGTGTTAGTGTTTTTGTGGAAATGGAGTACCAAATAACACCTCCTTAACAATTGGTTGTTCCCTGCAAAGAATCACATAGATAGTTCGTGCTGTTACTGAAAAAAATTAACAAAGAAAAATATGATTAATACTGGACGTAATGCATGTGGAAACATAATCCTAAATAAAAGAGACAAATAAAAAAAAATACTCAATGGAGTAAACATGTAAATATATAAATGGAGAAAGACCCCCTTTATTGACTGATGGTAGTAGAAGAATACAATATAATGTTAAAACACTTGAAGAGAATCCTTTGAGCTATGGAGCTCAAATATTCTCAGCAAGGAGGTCCCTTTCCTTGGTCTCTTTGCAAACTTCTTATCTCTCTCAAAATAAGTGTGAAGAGTCCCTAATGATGGACTCCTCTTCTCTCACTAAGATGTTGGATTGCTTAGAAGAAATATGGCCAACATGCTAGTGCTCTCACTTACCTTTCAGCGGTAAAATGTGGTGTTGCTCTGGTATCAACTTTTCCATCATAACAATGTCTCATCTTTTGCTCTTCGCATGGATTGTTTATATAGAAATTTTTAAACTCATCTTCCCTCCCTTGGCCCAAGAGTGATAGTGACCCAAGAGTAGGACAAGAGGATTATTTTGAGGGTCGCATATCTTTAGGGAGACCTCAAGTCGGCTGTCCTTGACTGGACATGACAGAGAATCAACTCCCCAAGTGTGGGAAGTGGTCCCAGAAAATGACAGTTCACCCTTCCTAGGACCACGCGACTTTCGAAGGAAAATGAACGCGGTCCACACAAACTTCCTTTGTTGTTGGCGCGTGGTTAAATATTTCTCACATAACCTTAGGAAAATTTTAAATTTTTATCCTTCCATGACGTTCTCTGTTGGAAAATTTTCATTTGCACCTTTTGCTGGACATTTCTAATGTCTCTTGCAACATACTATTTTCTGGTGATAACAATGATGACTAAACTAAGAGTGGGCACAAATTCAGAGTCTATGGATGTGAAGATGCTTGGGAATTTCTTGGGGAAATAACAAAACTTTGAATGCTACAATTAATTCCCACCAATATCCCTTTTGAATTAAAAAGAAAAAATGTACATGCATTAAAGGAAGCATATGGGCGCCTGAGCAAAGGACGGGAAAATCCTTCTTTCGTGGGAAATTTTTGATTTGGTCAACACACAACAGAACAGATAAGGGGAAGGATGGAAGCATTCAAGAAAAAACGAGATGTGCAGAAGAGAAGTGACAATGTGGTAAGCGAGGGGAATTGGTAAGATAGTTGGGAAAGAGGAATCAAAACAACAAAGGAAGCTCACAAAAGAAAAGAGACCCCAGGTGGAGCCATTGGGCACATGCTTTGGATTCTTGTGTTTGGTTAAACAGGTTGAGATTCAGTTCTTTGGATGCCTATCAAATTTAACAGGTGAGGACGTGGTATGCTTTGGATTCTTGTCGGATTGCAGGTGGAGGCATAATGGGCCCTAGATTTCTGTCATGATTGATTAGGTGGTGCATTGTGTGCTCTTTATTCCTTGATGTGATTTATTGGGTGGAGCACTGTGTGATATGAAATTCCCTGAAGTGTTGTTTGGGTGGAGACATTGGGTGCTTTGGACTCCCGAGTGTTAGGGGGAGGTATTGTGTGCTCTAGATTACCATGTGGATTCATTAATTAGACTGGTGTGGAATTCCCTTGAGTATTCACTCCCTAAGCTCTGAATTTGTCTCAGGGGTGGTTAACTGCAAGAAATATTAACAATGCAATTAACCTACAGGTGGGAGGGGGCATTACCGAGTAGTATCAGAGCCAAGGTTCTACACTGTACTTTGGAGATAAGACTTGGAGTTCCAATACATAGTATCAGAGCACCTAGGTTCAACACTTAGAGTGAATGTGCCTAGAAAGATAATTTTTGAACTGTTACAAAGTGAGGTGATTTATAGTGATTGGTTGTTGTGTGTATGTGTGCTTCTTGTAACATCTTGATTGTGAACTACATGGTGTATGAAAGTGTTGATTCTGATATGTTAATTATTTTATGATTGACATATTGAATTGAAAATTTGTGCTACAAATAGCTTCACATCCATATGTTCATTGCAAACTTTCCAAGGTGATGGTAAACATGATTATTTATATATTGTTGTTTAATAGTTATGTGTATATGACAACACATAAAAAGACAATAGGGAATAGTAGAGCAAAAAGAGATGAACAATAGAATGAGAGTCGTATGATACTGATAAATCCCAACATGGTAGGGAAGAAGAGTTAGTAGAGAAAAGGAGAGAGGAAGGCTCCCCTAACTGGATTGACACCTTGAGAGTATAAGAGCTAGTCATAAGGCTGGAAATGAAAGGATTTTCATGGCTCAATAAAAGCAAGAAAAGGTAAACAAAATTATACTAAGAAGCATGTCAGATTTGCATACGTAGAGGCAACATGATCTAGGTGCTATCTACTTAGGAAAATATAAAGTCAGACAAAGTCCATTAGGACTTGGAAGGCATGAATTAAGGGCTAATGGTGCAAAAGGTACTGCATCTAAGAAAAGACATAAATAGACAAGTGGAGACATAGTGAAAGGTTTGTTACCACTCAAACCGGTAGGGGACCTAAGAGAGGTTCCTATGAGGGAAACTGCTAGGTCAAGGGAAACGATGGAGACTTAGCCCACTGTCACCACAACTAAGCCTCCCCGCTATTTACAGACTTTCACCGATGAGAGGAGACCTGGTAGTTTAGGAAGTCACCTGTAAAGTATAGATCGATGAATAAGTGTGAAGTGGCCCTAGAAATAATTTCCCTAGGATAGAATGAAGAATGGGACTTGCTTGCATTTTAAGCAAGGGACTTGATCTTCTAGGGAGAGGGGGTGAGGATTGGAGGGTTGAGGTAGAAGAATGACAGTTATAAAGGAGGTTCTAAATCCATATAATCCTTTGGGAACTTGGATTCGTGAGTAGTCATTGATAAATCAGATTTGATGAAGAATCGGACCACACGAGGCCAAGTGGACCCGACCCAGGTTCGAGGATGGAATTTAGCAACCAATGATTCTCCTATCCTGGAAAAGGTGAGAGTAAAGGATTAAACAAATTTTTTTACTTCAAAAGGTCAAATTGATCCAAATAGGTACTAGCTTTGTGAACATCTAGGAAAAAAATGATCCTAGAGCTAGGGCTTGAGGTATCCGGAGATTCCACTATCAAAATTGGCCCAAATTCATAGGAGAATGAGGGGGCCCACCAACGCAGTTTCCTCTAGGAGATCGAAGTTTTCCTACGACTAGATTCTTAGGAAATTGATGCCCTAGGTGACCTAGTGGGGCTAGACCTAGGAAGAAGGGGAAAATGATCACCCTTGTTTGAGGAACCAGTTCCTGATTCACTTGGGGATATGGAATCAAGGATAATAATAAATAAGGATTTAGTTTCTTGTCAAGGAGGCCCATAAAGTCAACTTCGTCCAATGTTAGAGGAAAGAGAAGAAAAGTGAATTTCAAGCATTTATACTTCATACAAATGGCGCAAGCTTATCGAGGTAACATGATATCTAGGAAATTTCATTCATCTAACAATGTCCCATACATAGAATAAGATAAATAGACACATAATTCCACATTTCATACATGCAACAATTAGCCCTAATTATAATGAAGTTCAGTATGCAGCAACAAGGAAAAAATAGCATTAAATTTTCACTTACAATGTTAGAGAGTATATCCAACCATCATCAAATTTGCAAATAAGAAGCTCCAAGATAGAAATAGCCCAAATCCACACATCAAAATTAATCCATCATCCAAAAATAGTCCTGCAAGGAAAAATGCAAATTTCTCTAAAGATAGAGAGATCCCAAGTCAAGAGATCCCACGTCAAGTGATGATATGTTAATTTTAGATAACAATGGTAATATGTTATATTATTTAGAGAAATTTACTTCAATTTTCTAATCATCCCAATATCAATTTCCAGATAAGCAATCACATTATGTAATATCCCAAAATGGGAACAAACTACACTATTGGGAATATTTTGAGTTATTACCAATGTGGAGCTTCAAAAAATCATGAGCATGACAATGTAGAGTAGCTCATTAGATGTAAAATAACATCACACCAGCAGATGAAAGAACCTCAGCAAGTAGATGGCCTATATTCTCCTTCCCAAGTGGGGAAATGCAGCAATATAGGGCATAAAACAATTGTCTTCAGTAAATTGCGCAATAATAGTGGATACAGGGACTTGGATCCCTTATTTTAGACCATATACAACCCACTTGCAGAATTGGAGGTGAAACAAATGAAACTAGCTACATTAAACAGATCTCCCCGACTCAATACTACTTAAAAACACCCTGATCCCATGACTTCTTTACAATAGAATTTTTGAATATGGTGAGAGCATAATTCCCATGAGGGTTTCTAAAGAAACTGATGAAAGAAGACTGATATAGATCTTATATTAATCAGATAGCAGAGAAATGGAGGTTTAACCTCTTTAACACAAGGAAAAAGACACTCGACAAGGGTTTCCGGCAATATACATGCACAAGAAGCAGGACTGCAGAAAATAACGCAGTTTACTGCAAATCTGTATTAGACATGACTGAAAATGACATAAAATAGCTGAATAATACAGAAAATGGCCAAAGACCCTTCTTATTAGATCTTCCGAAGGGAAATGAACACCTCCTCCTCAAAGACTAGCACAAAATCTCAGTGTGCAACCCTCCTGCTACTGCACCTGCATAAATGACGTAGTCTCTAAAGGGAATTGCGCTGTAGATGAGTATGGCTGAATGGACCTAAGCCAAATGATGAATTGAAGCTCAAATCCTTCCCTCTTGATCCCTTAAGCAAGCTAATTCAAAGAGAGGATGAAATTCCCGCACGGGAATTCTTTGCACTAAGCAGTGCTCCAATCACAACTAAACAACTGAAGCATGCAAGTAGTCACAAGACCAAAGATAGCTGAATACTGAATGATCTATTTGATGCTATGCCCTCCTTTTTATCTTTGGTGAGCCTCCTCACCGCGGACCCCACACATTTTTGAGGTGATTTCCAAGAGAGGATTCCTCCTTCAAAACTGCGCTGCCGTAGTTGGCTTCCCTCCTCTTTGTAGCAGCACTGTTGACTTGGTCAACTGGGACTAATCCACCTGCAATGCCTCTTTTCACACTAAGGGATCTTCAATCCGGTTCTCATATGTGTGTCTAGGCTAATCCTTGTTCATATTGAGCTAGTTTACTTGGGTGATTTCTTCCTCCTCAAGAATGCATGTTGACTTAGTCAAACTTGACTATGTCCCCCTCTATTTTTCCCTTGTTCACACTTGGAAGTGTAAAACCAGCTCCTAAGGTGATCTCCTTACTTACTAAGGTGGAATTTCTTCATATCTTTATTGTTCATTGGTCTCCTTTCCCATTTATTCCTCTCCTGAGTGAAAGCATCAAAATCTAATATTCCAACTTGCTTGTGTGCAATTTTTGGAATATTACAGTCCTCCCCTCCCAAATGTTGCTTGTCCTCAAGAAACTGCAAGGATAGGACTGAAGAGCATCCTATTCTCTTCTATAGCAACCTCATAATATGAAATCCTCCAAGGATCAAGGTGATGCATCATCAATATATCTGCAAGTTGCCCCTCCCAAGTGTGCAAGCCATCTATTGGGGAACATCCCAAATAGCTAAATTTATGTGATAGTGAAACATCCATGGAGGAAACAATGGAGTGTTTGAAGGTCCTCTTTAAACATGAGAGCTGATATAGATTGGGATTCATCATCTCCATTTGAATCTCTCCTCCCTAAGCTATCAACCAAACAAAATGAGTCACCCTCCAGGATGGCAACTCATGAAGGATCTCTTCCACCTTGAGCTCATGCAGAATAGGTGGGCTGAAAATATGAACATGGTAGACAAGATAGCCTACACCACGTTGTCTTCCTCTCCATTTAATATAAGTGTAGAGAATTTTCTGATCTTGGGCTGCAATACTGTTGCCCTCAATTAGCAAGAAAGGAAATAGACCTCCAAAGGTCCCTTTCCCAACGTTGTGAATCAAGCTGGCCCAAACCACCTCATACTCGATGGACAAGAAATCACTACCATATGGCATCCCATCCATCTCATGGTACCCCTCATTAAGAAACAAATATTTTGCTGTAGAGTCCATGTCTCTTCCCATGCTCCCCTTAGAACATGTAATGCAGAAAGTGTGGGGATGCTCCTCCCCCAAGAACACATCCACCCCATGTGTTTCTCCTCCAATCATGCTCCTCATAAAAGCAAGAATAATATTAGCAAATAGGATCATGATCAGCATCCTAATGAAAGAAATACTGAAGATTTTATGTGGTGCCGGAAGGTACCGACAGTCTCCCAAGTAATCACAGTGCAATCTTCCCCATTGCAGCTTTAGACAATAGCATGGCAAGTGGTTTCTTGACAAATGGATCGCTATGTAAGTCATCACACCCACTAGTAAATAGTAGATGGCTAAATATATCAGCGGAGCATATAAGGTGTAACCAAACACTTGCCCCAGATCATCTAGTATATGGCTGTCTCCATCATAATAGTTGGCCAAAAATGGTCCCTTGAGCCTAAAGAAAAAATTGCCCCTTTGTAGAGAAATGCACTGCAATGAAATGGTAAGAGCATGCAAATAGAGTGTTGAACAATCAATAAATACAAAAACAAAATTCTTACCATGTAATGAAAGTAAGAAGGTGACAGGATCCATAAATGAGCCCTCCATAGTGATGGGACATACTCCTATGAAGAGGAATAAACCATATGCTGCCTGAAGATCTCTTTCCTCATGCTTGGAAGTCCAAGCCAAGAAGGACATACTACAACAACAGAGGAATCCATCCACTACTCTATCAGTCTTAGCTCCTCCATGTCCACCAAGTGCATCAGATGTGAAGTGATCCTGGGAACACTCCATCAACAAGCTCCTGCTCCAAAGTGACAACGCTGTTGGCCTATGAAAATAGGCTCCTGCCAACTCATAAATCCATTCTCTGACATGTCTAATGTCAAAGACTCCTCCCATAATGTTTCCATCTCCTCCCATTGCAACATCATGCAAAATGTGAGAGCAACTCTGCCCTTTCTCTCTCTCAATCCTCCAAAGCAACAAATGTCTTTGCTGCTCCATCATACCTCCATCATACAACTCATATGGTGAAAACATAATGATTACATCATCATAATGCATCCATACTCCTTGCTGCCCCATGATGCAAGTACCCTGCCAAGTTCTCTCCTCCCACATACCCTTGTAAAAAGGATATGTCTCATGATGGCCAAACTCTCTCAAGAGTAGCCAACGCAGTTTTGCCTCTTGCTGCCCAGTATCATAGATTTGCAAGTATCTCTCCAGCTCCTTGCTCTCGATCCACATCCACTTATCCACCGATGGATGCCTCCTACCATTCTCCATCTTGGTACTCCTCCAAAGGAGATTACCATCCTCCCATATTAGTTTTTTCTCCTTGTATTTCATGGGATGCTGAAATGCAACTCCTTGGAGATCTCCTAGAAAATATCTCTCACCGATGATCATATTGAACCCATAAGGATCCAAGTGGGTTGAAGGCAAAGCCTCCTTACTGCTACTTCTTGACAACGCTGTAACTCTCCTCCAGGGTGTTTTGGCTATCCCATGTTTCAACTCCCGGATGAGCATTTGATTTTGCATGAATTTATTTGGAGCAAAGTTCACTCCATCCTCCAAGAATTCACACTCCACCCTCAAGGATTGTGTGCAACTCAACAAAGGTCCATGAAAATGATGGTTCATTTGTTCCTTGAACCATTCAAGCTTGCACAACGCAGTGCAATCCTGCTGCTCTACCTTAGCAACAATGTTTGATCCTGGGCCATATGAAGACAAATTCCCACAATTCCTTGAAATATTTGTTGTAATAAATAAAAGTGGAAATCTTCCCATACCTTGGTGAGGTGTGGGAACCTCTTGCAGTGTTGCAAGGGCTCCTTCTTCCAATGTAATGGCTGCCCTAGCTGCTGATGTAGAAGGCTGCTCTCCCAAGGTTGTGACAGTGCTGGTACATGTCTCCTCCCATGGTGGTGTAGGCCTTCTCTCCTCTGATTTTTCTCCCTCAAAGGTTCTAATCAACCCTTGGGTGAACTCAGAAAAAGAAGTCACTCTTGTATGGCTTAAGTGAATAAACCACCAAGCATTGGCTTCACCCTCCAGGTGCAGCGCTGCAACTTCTACTGCCTCCCTCTCTACCACTGGATGTAGTAGGAAGAACGCCTCAAGATTCCTTGCCCAAGCTCTTGCTGTAGTTGACCCATCAAATGTAGACAATAGGAACCTATTGCCTTTGATTTATCCTTGGCTGCAGGGTCTTCCTTCTTCTCTCAGTTGAATAAACTGAGGAAAATCTAGGGTCTTTTTGAAAGCCCTAGGTTGGCACTTGTATTCTGCCAAATATCCACTCAGGATCTCATGCTCTAAGTGGTCTCCTTGCTCTCCACTTCCTCTATGAGAACAGGAAGTGCATGTATCTTCTTCTTTCTCCTGAAACCTTCTAGAGGTCTCACTGCAGCTCTCCTCTTCTTGAAACCCTCTTAGAGTTTCAATGCATTTCTCTTCTTCCTTCTTAGATCTAAAAATAGATGATAGTAGTCTCATCCTATCCATAATTTTGTTCTCCTCTCCTTCTTATCTTTTGATTGGATCTGAAATCCACAGGCTGAGCCAAGATGGCAGCTTTGATACCACTGTAATATCCCAAAATGGGAACAGCTACACTATTGGGAATATTTTGAGTTATTACCAATGTGGAGCTTCAGAAAATCATGAGCATGAAAATGTAGAGTAGCTCATTAGATGTAAATTAACATCACACCAGCAGATGAAAGAACCTCAGCAAGTAGATGGCCTATATTCTCCTTCCCAAGTGGGGAAATGCAGCAATATAGGGCATAAAACAGTTGTCTTCAAAAAATTGCGCAATAACAGTGGATATGAGGACTTGGATCCCTTATTTTAGACCATATAAAACCCACTTTCAGAATTGGAGGTGAAACAAATGAAACTAGATACATTAAACAGATCTCCCCGGCTCAATACTACTTAAAAACACCCTGATCCCATGACTTCTTTACAATAGAATTTTTGAATATGGTGAGAGCGTAATTACCATGAGGGTTTATAAAGAAAACGATTAAATAATACTGATATATATCTTATATTAATCAGATAGCAAATAAATGGAGGTTTAACCTCTTTAACACAAGGAAAAAGACACCCGGCAAGGGTTTTCGGCAATATACATGCACAAAAAGCAGGACTGCAGAAAATAACGCAGTTTACTGCAAATCTATATTAGACATGACTGAAAATGACTTACAATAGCTAAATAATATAGAAAATTTTCAAAGGCCCTTCTTATTAGATCTTCCGAAGGGAAATGAACACCTCCTCCTCAAAGACTAGCACAAAATTTCAGTGTGCAACCCTGCTGCTGCTACACCTGCATAAATGATGCAGTATATGAAGGGAACTGTGTTGTAGATGAGTATGGATGAATGGCCCTAAGCCAAATGATGAATTGAAGCTCAAATCCTTCCCTCTTGATCCCTTAAGAAAGCTGATCCAAAGAGAGAATGGAATTCCCGCACAGGAATTCTTTGCACTAAGCAGTGCTGCAACCACAACTAAACAGTTGAAGCATGCAAGTAGTCACAAGACCAAAGATAGCTGAATAATGAATGATCTCTTTGATTCTATGCCCTCCTTTTTATCTTTTGTGAGCCTCCTCACCCTAGACCCCACACATTGTTGAGGTGACTTCCTAGTGAAGATTCCTCCTTCAAAACTGCACTGCCCTAGTTGGCTTCCCTCCTCTTTGTAGCAGCACTGTTGACTTGGTCAACTGGGATTAATCCACCTGCAATGTCTCTTTTCACACTAAGGGATATTCAATCCGGTTCTCATATGTGTGTCTAGGCTGATCCTTGTTCATATTGAGCTAGTTTACTTGGGTGATTTCTTCCTCCTCAAGAATGCATGTTGACTTACTCAAACTTGACTATGTCCCCCTCTATTTTTCCCTTGTTCACACTTGGAAGTGTAAAACCAACTCCTAAGGTGATCTCCTTACTTACTAAGGTGGAATTTATTCATATCTTTATTGTTCATGGGTCTCCTTTTCCATTTATTCCTCTCCTGAGTGAAAGCATCAAAATCTAATATTCCAACTTGCTTGTGTGCAATTTTTGGAATATTACACATTAACTTGATAGTAAATGCAGATGGAACATAAACAATAAGAAAAAGACAAGCCAAGACAAGAGGACACAACATTTGGTGGATGCTAGGGAAAAATCCCAATGTGGGGAAAACCCTTTGATCAAATATTCTTATTATTCTTCAAAATTTCAGCAGAGAGAGAGAGTACATCATACAAATTTACTTTCCCAAACAATGTCAAAACAATCCAGTCAAACAATAGTCAATAGGATGCCCTAACAAGAAATTCAACGTTGGTCAAACCAACAATAAATCATCTTCAATGCAGCTTGTTCAAACAAAGTCAATTCGGCCTCCAAAGATAGTCAAAGTTAACCCAAATATAGTCCTAAAATCTTTAGTCAAAGTCGATCAACGTTGCGGTCAAAGTAGCCTCCGATCAACGCAAGTCAAACTGCTCCAAATGTCTTAGGATGTGTGCCAGCTAATGCAGCGTCAAGAAATCAAACCTTCTGCATGAAAACCACATTCAAATTTGTGATGTTGACCCTCTGTCAATGCTTGTCAACGCTCCTGCAATCGGCCCTAAAACAAACTTGAAATTTCCTCTCGAAATTTTTAGCCTTCTGCCACACGTCAGAAGAGAAGAGATGCTTCTCTTTAATATGACCCAATCAAGAGAGGATAGAAAATGTGTGAGTTGAGATGATGTTCAAATGAGGAGAGGGTTATTCATCATTATTTTTCATTTTCTGTAGATGACTAAATATTGGTTCTAGATTTCTAAAAACAACATTCTTTGAACATTATGAGTTTTAGAAATCTCACTACCTTCATTATCCTTATGGAATATTTTTCACTATTTCACCAGCTTTCTGTGTTCACCCTGCCACTCCTACAAACTCCTTATGGGCTTATACCTGTCATTTCCATCCTCCTTTCTTGCCTATAATTCATTGGCCTATTTTTCACCTGTCCATAACTTCACTTTCCTTCTAGGGTTTCCTATAGCCTAAATATTTCCCATGATCCCCAGATTCCCCAAGCATTGATGGCCTCAAAACTATCTCTGTAGGCTCTTTAGATAAATCAAGTACATTGGATTTTGGATCTTCAATCACAACACTTTGACAAATACTCTGTTTTTTCACTTGAAGACTCCAAACCAATTTTCAGTCAAAGAATAGGTCAAAGAACCCCCCACTAGGTAAATTAGGGTTTCATATGTTTCAAGGTCATCATTGGTGTTTCAGACACTGTTTTTATGTGTTAGAATCTGGTTTAGAGGTATTGGAATGTTGGGACATGGTTATTCAAGAAAAACCTAAAGAGTTTCCAAAGAAGACTATCATTCAGTTTCAGATTCTGCACATGAGGTAATGGAAAAACTTTGGCACTTCTATAGGAGTGTTGAATTTTCCATTAGCAGAAGATATTGATAAGATAGATGGTCTGTTCATAAGAGAAGACAACTCACACCAGAAGAAAGGGAAGCAATTTGCTCTTAAGCAAAACTAGGGTTTTGTACTTGATAGTCCAACAGAGTGCCAACACATTAATCAATTGCAGAAATAACATAGGGAAGGTAAAGAGATGAGTTAGAATCCATGATAGGAATAAAGGAATATTCTTAAGATATCATTGTCTGATTAGATCCCAAACTTGTCAAAATGAGTTTATCTTGCCTAAATGATGAAATGATGAACTGAACTCCATGGTGCAGGCAAAGGAGGGTTTTGAAAGTGCTACTATGAGGAATCCTCCCAAAGGAGTTTTATGAGCTTGCCATGTCTAAATGAGAAAAATATAAGGTTAATCTCCAAGGTGAAAGTAAAGGAGGTTTTTAACACTGCTGCTGTGTCAAAATAAACATATCAAAGTCTCCAGGATCAAAACGAAAGACAAATTTCATGTCTCCAGCAAACTGCCAGCCAAGGTCAAAAAGCTAAGTTTCATGGTGTAAATCACATAGGATTTTGAATATGTCATTAAAAAATCATCACAAAATTGCCAAAATAAACTTTTTATGCCTCAGGGAGCAATGGGAAAGGTCAAAATTCATCATCTTACCAAACTACATACAAACAATGTAAAATTGTTAATGAGAAAAGGTGAAAAGTTGAGTTAACTTGATGATGGAAACAACAGAGGACTTTGAAGCTACTGTTGTGTGTAAGCATCACAAAGTCATCAGAATAACATGTCAAGTCTCAAAGGAGTAAAAGCGGAGGATCAACTTCATTTTTTTCAAGTCACCTACAAGCAAAAGTAAAAAAATATCAGTGAAAGAGGCTTAAAACATTAGGAAAGTGGGTTTGCAAAGTCAAATCAAGTCCATAAACCTATAAAAGCACATCTAAACACTTCAAAAAATCATGGTTGCCTTGCAAAATCATCAGAACATTCAAGAGAATAAAATTTGGGATTTTTTCAAGTGAAATTAGACACATTTGCCTGGCGCTGTGCCCTTGGCTTGGCGTTGCGGACCTGGAAAGTCGTGCTGTGCCCCTGGAATTTTTTCCCCATATATTTTCTTAAGGCGCTGCGTGCGTGGAAAGAGGCGTTGCATGCTGGGGAAGGCACTGCGCCCTTGCCCGGAACACACCCACAACAGTTTCTTAAGGCACTGCGCGTCTGGGTCTAGGTGCTGCGCACTTGGGCTGAGCGCTGCACCCTTGGCCTTGGCGCCGCGCGCTTGGCAATGAGGGCTTTCCAAGCCATTTCAACACTCAAACCTCCTCAAAAATTCTTCAAGCTGCCTCCAAGGTTCTCCAAAGCGCTGGTAGGGGTATGTACAGGTCCTAAAACACATTTTCAAGGTTTTTGATGATTTGTAATTGAAGGAATCAAAACCTAAGAAGAAACCCTAGGCTACAAAGCTTGAAATCACTGTCCAACCTCATTTCATCTACATATAAAGAGTATCAATCAGAACAAGGGTGGTTGCATTGGTTTAAGGTTTTTCATTTATCCAAGCAGGTCATAACACTCATTCATTCACCCCCTACATTGCAAAGATTGACCTTCCATTTCCCTCATTAACCTCAAATTACACATCAACCTCTAGTATGGAAAAATAGAATATAAACATGTCAGCTGAGGGTTGTCATTAAGTTGATAGCTTATCCCTCATTCTCATATACTTACACCCTCACTCATTCATCTCATTCATTTGTAAAGGCTACCATTCTACCATCCCTTCATCTCATTTCCATTTGCAGTCCTTGGGTCTTCTCAAGGCAGAGTTTTCAAAATGTCAAGAGAAGGAGACAGTGGCAGTGAAGGAGAAGGTCAGATGTCAGTGAGGCAGAGAGCATTGAAGCAAAGAGTAGTAAGGATGATGACAGTGGGACAAAGAGTGATGATGGCAGATCAAAGAGCCATGATGATAGTGATGATGGCAGTCATAAGAGCAGTAAGAGTAGTGAGACAAATAATGATGAAGCACGTAGTAATGGGACAAAGAGTGATGATGATAATGGGACAAAGAGTGATGATGGAAGATCAAAGAGCCATGATGGCAGTGAGGGCAGTGAAGCACATATTAGTGATGAGGTTGAAAACAAGCAGCTAGAGGCACAAAAGGACATCTATGAGATTAGAGCTATCAGGGCTCAGAAGAAGGAAAAATATAAAGAAAACCTTGGTAACCTGGATGATCCATCCCCTACAAGCATCCCAAACCTAATAAGCAAGGTAAAACCAAATTTTGGCACAATTTTGAAGTTTTTGGACTTTTGACTGTTTTGAAGGGCCAAAGGCGCAGTGCCACTGGCGCTGCGCTCTTTTTTGGGGCACTCAATGAAGGAATGGTTTACATTTTTGGGTTCCTTTGGCCAAGGACATCACTCTCAAAATTTTTTAGCTCATTTGGAGCAAAACTAGTCCTCCAAAAGTGCCAAAACACCCAAAAAATCACGTTTCTGCCCTATTTTCAGAGTTGGCGCTATGCCCTAAGCAGTCTTGGGAGAATGCGTTTTTGGAAACGAAAATGGACACAAAATGGAAAACCAAAAGAATATTTGGAAACTAGACTGGATAAGCTTTCCAATGAGATATCATGGAGCTCATTTGGACAACTGGAAGACCTCCAAATATTGGTTACAAAACATGAAATTTTTCCTGTACAGGCATTGCGCCCTTGGACCTTGGCACTGTGTCCTTGCCTGTAAAGTCAACAAAAGACACAAATTTATTGAAAAAATATATTTTCGAGGAATTTTGGGTCAAATCACTCATAGTTAGCTCAGAATTTATGTTAGGAGTTATTTTGAATATATTAAGTTAGATATTTTGTGCCTTGGGCCTTGCATGGTCTCTTTGGACACAAATGGCATTTATGATGATATTTTGGAGACCTATGTAATATTCCCAAATGGAATTAGAAGCAATGCAAATTATAATAATGTAAAACACAACAAATCTGAACATGACATAAGAGGCATCAATATGCAACCATCATTTTATTAAGATATCAGCAACAATATACAAAAAGATCATGAGGGACAAGCCACTCAAGCAATAGGAACAAGCCTTCAGTGATCAAAACAATCAGCACATGAGTTGCTACAATTGTATAGAATGCCAGAGAGCAGTGATAGCGCTGTCTATATCAGTGTAGCTGCTGCTTTAAACATACATAAATGAAATATCGCTGATAGAAACAAAAGAAATGCCTAGCAAAGAAGATATGGGTTCTAAAACATGGTTTCTAGCCAACCCGTAAAAGATTGCTAGAAATACCAAGAAATGTACAAGGTGACAGATAAACCTGGGTTTGAGATGTCACTGCAACTAGATCTAAATATAATGAGGCTATGAAAGATCTGAAATGATGATTTCCTCCTCCAATAGTATTTCTAAATAGAAGGTTGATCCCTCTACTCAGAAATAGACTCTCCTGATGAGCTCAATGAACCCTCCCAGCAATTGCCTCCAAAAACAACGCAGTTCAGAATTGTGACTACCCTGTGAGGGATGGTAGATTTTTGGCATGATTCCAAAGATGTGAAAATATGCCTAGGAGCTCTCCTTGCTGATCCTCCAATGGATATGCTACCTCTCCACTAAAAAACAAGCTCAGAAATAGCTCTATGTGATCCTCCTTTGCTGCACCCTGCAACACAACCTAGCTCTAAAAAGAAACTGTGCTGTAGCTGAAGGAGGTAGCTTGGCCAAAATGATAGAATGAGGAAATTCAGCTCAAAGAAACTCTCCTTCACTGAGGATGAGGTAGGGATTCCCGACCAGGAACACCCTTGTGCTAAACAACACAGCAACGCTGCTAAACAACACGAGGAAGCAAAGTCTAATTAGACCAATATCAAAATGATAATCGAAAACATGAATAAAAAAGGCTACCATCCTCTCCATATATATCAAGTGATCCTTCTCACATTGGATCCCATCCATACTTACCACCAAGCTCATGCAAGTTGTCCTCCTCTAAAATTGTGCTGTCTCATCATAAAGGCCACTCCTCCATGACAACGCTGTTGACTTGGTCAAAGTTGACTGTATCAACATGATCCAGTCCCTGTTCACACTCAATGGTGCTTAATCCAGCTACTGATTCTTCCTCCTTTCACATTAGGAGTGTTATTATTCCATATAAATATTTTTATGGGCCTCCCTACCCACTTATTCACCTACATAGTGATAGAAAAAACTATAATATTCCATTTAGATGAAGGCTAATTTTTTTTGGAATATTACAACCTAGCTAGGGTTTTGGTCCTCCTTGCAAGTTAAATACTGCATTGAGGCCTCATTGTACATGTTGGTTGTTGGTTGATTGTGGAGAAAAACCTCATAGAATTTGAGTTGTGAGGATTTTTTGGCTTTGGAGCATTGTGAAGGTTTTGGACTAACTATCAATAAGACAAGCTCATTTGCAGGATTCATGAACATGGCTAATGGTGATGTCTTTCTCATTTTGTACTTTTCATCTTATGTTTTACATATTGTTTCATCTTTCTCTTGTAATAAGATAGAAATTTTAGCTTAAGATATGCTGTCAAAAGCACCTTAAGTCTGTCTGCTTCTTTTGCTTTCATGTTTTCCTCTGCTAGGTAAAATTAGAGAATTCTTAGTTGTTCTCTAGTTTTACTCAGCTTGTTTATCTCAAGAATGATTTAATGGAGCCTATGCCAAGAAAGTTTATAATTAGCCCTAACTTTTGGTATAACTTTAAACATTGTTTTTGAGGTCTTTACTTCGAAGTATTGCTAATTAGGGTTTTGGCTGAAGAGGTTTATGGTTTTCCCATTCCCTTTTGTCCATTCTTGAATGGTTTCTTTGAAGGCCCTTGTAGTATGATTGAGGAATTTAGGAGTTCCCTGCTTTTTGATCATTACTATATGTTATCTTAAATGTTTTCTTTTCCTGAAGGTGAAATCACTAGAGACTTTACAAGTTTATTGCTCTCTAGGGTTTTCTGGATTGTTGTCTTAGTGTTTACTTGCTAGGGTTTGGTCAAAGAAGTATGGTATGCCCTGTATTTGGTTATTTCTTTATGCATAGTGTTCTTAAGGACTTTTCTTGTTGTAGTATTTGTTAAAGGATTCTTAACTGCCCTTTGCACCTAATTTGTTCACAATTTAATGTTCACTTCACTCACATAAGCCTTGAAGATCCATTTGGCTTTGTTATACTTGCCCTCCGAAACACCCTTGACCTATTGCTGTACTTTTCAAGGCCTTTTGCAGACTCCATAGCCCAATGGTCTAAACCTCTCTTACTCTATCTATTTTGCTTGACAACCTACCCAACCAACCAACCAAACAAACAAACCCTAATCCTTATAACTAGCCTAAAATCAAAACCCTAAAATCAATCAAGTTCACATCTTTCATACAAATATAGAGAGAGCGCTCTCTGAGTCCAGGAAGGCTAGGTCCTAGGAATCCAAAGATTGGTTTGATGTTACCCTTGTACATTTCTTCTTGCCAATCTGACAAATTACGGGGACCCTAATAGAGAGGATCTCTATTATTTATAAAATTTGTTGAGAGTGGAGACACATCTATTGGGGCTTCATGAGCCTACATTAGACTTCTAGCTGACCTTGACAATTTCCACATGTGTGAGAAATAAATTCAAAATCACACTTCTGCTCATCCAAACAAGATGATCTTTAAATCAATATTGCACCTCTCGGAAAGAGGTATCCAATAAAAATATTATCTCCATCATATGAGATTTCCTAGGTGGAGTTTGGCCCTAGTTTCCAATTTTAGCACTCCCTTTGAACTAGGGAGAAATCCACCTACCAATCCATTTGTCAACCTGTACCATCCATGTCATCCCTGCACTGCTTTGTTGGACTCTGAAGAAATAATGAAGAAGAATTTGATCGCGAGTGAGTCATAAGACCTTGCCACTCGCCATTGAACCAAAGTCAGTCGAGAGGTAAAACCTCAATCAGACTTGATCCCAGATCAAGTTGTTGAACACCATGCATCCTAGCATAGAGAGTACGATAGTACACGATGCATCCATCGATAGTGCTATGGTATCTATTCTCATTTCCCAACTCATTGGCTAGATGAGAGGTACTTTCCATGATTCCTGGACTACATGGGTAGGATGTATGCTGGGGAACTAGCAGGAGAAGGTGAACCATTCATCCTGCTCATATATCGGCCAATGGAGGGGGTATCACAGGGGAAAGTGAACCATTCACCCTATACAAAACACACCACTAGGGGAAGGTGAACCACTCACCCTATGGTCGTTCATAGCTCCAAGAAGTACTCCCAAGCTCCCTAGAGCTCCCAGAGCTCAATTTCCAACTCATGTGGGACCCTCATGGGAGGGTTTGTCCACGACTCCAAGTCTCTCATGGAAGGTTAAGAATATGATCTTCCCTAGGGGCTTCGTGAAAATATCTACGACCTTCTCTTTAGTTCCAATGTGATGGAGCCTTACTGCTACCCGTTGTACCATATACTAGATAAAGTGGTACCTGATATCAATATTCTTGGAGCAGTCATGGAACACGAGATTCTATGAAAGACGAATCCCACTTTGGTTGTCATAGTAGATCACGGTGGTATCCAACACATGCTCAAACAAATCACTAAATAGATTCCTTAGCCAAAAAAATTCATAAGAGGCCATACTTGCTACAATGTATTCGACCTCGACGGTGCTTAAAGCAACTAATTTATGGTTCTTGCTCATCCATAATATCAAAGTAGAACCTAGTGAGAAGCAACATAAACATGTGCTTTTATGATCCACCACATTGCCAGCCTAGTAAGCATCAACATATCCATGGGGCCTCAAATTTTCGACAGTGTATCTCAATCCATAGTTGATTGTGCCTTGGAGAAATCTCAAAATATTCTTGGCAACAATCCAGTGCATGTGATGAGGCTCGACCATAAATTGACTCAATGCATTCACTGCGAAGCATATGTACGGATGCAATTTCACCAAGAACATCAACCCCCCCAAAAGTTGACGATACTTGGAAGGATTTCCCAAATCGGGCCCAACAACACTTCTGCATAGATTATTAAAGTTGAGTTCCATCAGAGTAGTTACAGACTTACAGTCCACCATCCCAAATATTTCAAGGAGCTTCACAATATATTTTCCTTGAGAAAAAGAAACTCTCACCTAAATTTTGCCAGACCTCCAAGCATAAGAAGTAGTGTATCAGTCCTAGGTCTTTCATCTTGAATTTAGAAGCCAACTCCCTCTTGCATTAATGAATGAGAGGGTCAGCACCTATCAGAAATAGATCATCCACATTGAGCACCGCAATGAGAAGCTTGTCATTATCAACTTCATAAGATAGCTGTCGATCCTCTCATAACAAGCCCTAGGGGCTTGCTTCAGCCCATAGAGGGATTTTTTCAACCAGCATAAATGTGACTCTTGGTCCATAATTTCAAACCCTTCAGATTTTTCTATGTAAAATTCTTCCTTGAGCGAGCCATGTAAGAAAGCAATTTTGAAATTCATTTGATGTAGATTCCATCCCTGGGAGGCAACAAGGGAAATAATAAAAAAAATGGTGGTATATCGTGTAACTGGTGCAAATATCTCATCATAGTCCACACCTTCCTTTTGCGAGAAGCCTTGGGCAATGAACCTAGCCTTGAACTTTTCAACACTCCCATTAGCTCGATGTTTGATTTTGTAAATCCATTTCGAGGTGACAACATACTTGTCCTTTTTTCTAGGGACCACATCCCAGACATCATTCTTCATGATCAACTCATACTCTTCGTTCATTGCATCCTTCCAAACTTGGCGCCTCAAGACTTCTTCGAACGTTCTAGGCTCGGATTGAACGATGGTGCTTCTGGCAACTAAGTACCCATGGTACCTATTCAGCTTCTTACTTTCATGAAATGTCCCCCTTGGTGAAATATGTCACTCAACATCTTTGAGAATGTCTATGAGCCATGAGGGTCTTGTTTTTAAAGAATAGGGCTCACTAGGAGGTGGATCAATGGGATCCATCAGAGCTTCTACATTGGGCATCGGTTCATCCTCCGGTTCTTCCTACTTTCATGCATCTTCTGTTATCACTCCATAATTTTTAGGCTGAAACAAAACTACAGAGGGAACAAAAAACTGCTTCGGGCTTAGGATCTAGCCTTCCTAGACCCAAAGAGGGATCCATATGTTAGATATAGCTCTATTGATTGAGAATTTTAGGTTAGCTATTAGATGCAGAGTTTGGGTTTTTAATTGGTTTGGTGGGAAGAGAAAGGGAAAGCCATTGGGAAATGGAGTCAAAGGGGCTCGGGTGATTAAATTGCAGAAATATCAAGCATGAGTGAAACAAGGCAAGATAGGTGCACTACCATGGATCTTTCATACTTTGAAATGGATTATGAAAAGAAGAAAGGTAAGGCTAGGTCGAGACTGAGGAGCATTTAAGAATTCCTCAATTTGTCCTAGGATGTAAATTTCAGCAGAAACCGAGGAGCAATTAAGAATACCTCGATTTGGCATCAGTGGAAAACATAGGCTATTGTAAACACAGCTAGAATAGGGTGCTCTAATCAACAAATCCTATTCATCACATATTATATTTTACAATTAGGTTTACAGAAATATAGAGAAAGAGGAACATAATGGAAAAACACATAAAAACAAAAGAAAACATCATCATTTCAGATACCACATGAATCCTGAACAACTGGTCTTGTATTAATCTTCAAACAGTCACTTGAAATTCAGTGAACAACATTACAGAATGGGACTGTTCCTCATTGCAGATTCCCCCCCCCCCCTATAATACTTCGAACAATGAAGTATTTATGCTAATCCAACTCACTGATTACAATCAATGCAATAACTAACAATTACTTTCTTGTTAACTACATAATAAAAAAGGACTAACATTATTTGACATGTGCAGATAAAGCAATAGGAGTTATTAAGGGCATCTGGACATCTCGTACTTTTTTGATTCCTTTTAAATGCTCAATTCGATCGAAGCTCCCATCTTCTTTAAAAATAGAGAAACTGTTATAAAACAAATGCCACATGTATAAATAATGAACAAGCTTTAGGAAGTGATTGCAACAGGGGTGACATGCCTAAAACTTCCTCCTGTTGCTTAGGATGTTGTTATTAACAAGAACTACTTTTCCCTTCGAGAGATGGAAAAAATATAGGAACAATGATTTGGATTCAGTGACTGATTCTCCATTAACATCAAGTGAACACCTCCAGCTGGGCACAACCTCCTTTTAACAGCTAATGATCTTGGCTTGGAGTATTTCGACAATGGCGAGCTCAGGGATTGAACAACTGTTCAACTTTGCGATTTTATTTTTTGGTCATGGAGAGTTAACCCATCTGAAGGTACTCTTGCTGCAGTCCCTCTTCCATTGTTCAACCTATGGACAAAACAAATCAAGTGGAGGTAAGTCGTTTTGACCCTGAAGTTAAAAATCACTTACCGCTGAGTTTGGCATGTAAAACCTAAAACTAGATTTCGGAGGGTCCGGCAGGTGGTAAGATGTTTCAGACCCGGGGGGGGGGGGGTCTAAACTTCTCTAGAGATGACACATAGGTGTATGGGAGGAGACTGAAACCATTTATTTCAGACCCTCCCCATTGTTAAACTTCAGAGGCTGAGGGGGGGCTGAAAAGTCATGCTGATCGTCGGATGGGAGCGGGGTGCGGTGGATGTTGGGAAAGGTGAGTGGATTTTAACGAGGTGGATGTGATGTGGGGTGCAATGGTGGGGTCAGGGATAAATGACCGTTGGGGTGTGAGTGGATGGTGACATGGCAAGGAGGCAGGCCCGCCCGCAGGTCACAAATCGTCGTTTTTAACATGTTCCTTAGCACTTATCCTCCTAAGCTTGCCAAGCACGATATGCGATGGGGTCCCACCAATATTGCAAGTTGCAGGATTTGAGTTTTATTGCACATCACAAGGTTTGGGGTTTATCGCACATTGCAAGGTTTGGGGTTTATCGCACATCGCAAGGTTTGGGATCGGGGAAATGAGGTAAATGCTAAACCTCGCGAATTGGGATGTGCACTGATGGAAGGTGATGTGGCAGGACCAAAAATCACAAAGTTTGAGTTTTTTTTACGAGGGGCGGGAGTTACAGGCTAAACCTCGCGAAGTGCGATGTGCGCTGATGAAAGGTGATGTGATAAAGGTTTGTGGTGATAAGGTGTGGTTTATAACATATATATGTCAGATGATATATATATATAAACGACCTAAGGTGGGGGGCCGAAGCTACGAATAAGGGAATATATGGTAAGTTTAAACGGGAAAATGATATGGCTAGTAGTGGGTGGGCAGAGCTGCTTCTTTAACTATGAAAATTGAATTTTAATAGTTAAAAAAGGGGTTTTGAAAGAAATGAAGCGTGGGACTTTAGAAAATGGAAAAAATGAATGGTAAAAGAGGGTAAATGAAAGGAATGAGGCCAAAAATGAAGTTGTCTCACCATTACATCTTATTAGCAACACTTTCCTCTTTCCACTGAACTGAAAGGGCAGATTGATTCCTTTGAAGTCCTTGACAGTCAAGATTTCTCTTCCTTTTCTAGAAATAAATGACATCCATGGAGTATTATCTTCAATATACAAGCTCTGAAAGTAATAATCAGTCACCTTGTGATCCTATGAATTATAGGGTAATAACATCTTCAACTTTGTATTTCTTTGAAATAGGAAGATCTGTAACCTTCCCAAGGGAAACATCTTCATCGAAGGTGAAATCATGACTTATCTCCACTTCCTTTTGACCAGGCACATAGATTATATATGCCTTTGAAATTTCATTCTAGCCCACAAATGTTCCGTTCTTCCCAGAAGCATCCAACTTACTTCTCTTTTCTTTCGGCACATGAAAATACACGGGACTACCAAAATTTCTAAAGTGAGAAACATTAGGTTTCGTACCGGTGGAAACTTATTCGGGAGTTTTGTTGTCCAATGCTTCATGTGGGCATCTATTTTGAATGTATACGAAATTTTTGGAAGCTTCTCCCCATAAGAACTTCGGTAGGCCTTGGTCATGAAGCACGACACAAGTGGCTTCAATGATGGTTTGATTCTTCCTTTCGAAAACTCTATTTTTTTCAGGAGTATAAGCAATAGTGGTCTCTATCCTAATGCCAAATTCCCTACAATAGTCATTGAACTCATTTGACAAATATTCGGTTCCATTATCAGTCCTCAATACTTTGATATTCTTCCTTGTTGGATTTTCAAACAAGGCTTTGAAAGAACGGAACCAATAGAACACTTCATCCTTCTTCTTCAAGAAATAGATCCAAGTTTTGTGAGAGAATTCATCCACAAAAATAACATAGTACAAATATCCTAGTAAAGATGTTATGTGAAAGATACTAGATAAACCAGAATGGATCAATTGAAGAATGTCAATAGTCTTGCTATCACTTGAGGGGAATGGCCCCCTTGTATGTTTCCCTTTGGTACAACCCTAAAAAAAAACCTTCATGATCAACTTTAAAATCGAGCATACCTATGAACATCTTCCTAGCATCTAGAAGAGATTTATAATGAAGGTGAGAAACCTTCCGGTGCCATAATTTGGATTGAAGATAAGTGTTGCATGTCATGGCTCCCAAAGGACTTACTCCAACCTGATAAACGATATCAACCCTGAATCTACGAGTGAATGCTTATTTGAAATTCCTTTTCCAAATATGTACCTTTCCATCAATGAAGGCCACCTTGAATCCTTTGTCTTCCATCGCCGAAATATATACCAAATTCTTCTTCAAGTTAGGTACATATAATACATCTTGTAGATGAAGGGTTTGACCTTGATTTAAATGAAGAGTAACAGTCCTTGTCCCTTTCACGGGATCGGTGGCATTGTCTCCAAGTATGATATCCAAATTGGTTTCCTTTTCAATTAAATGTGAGAGTGCCTCTTTGTACCTAGTGAAGTGCCTTGCAACACCAATATCAATGAACCAATTATCCAAGGTGTTCAGAAGAGAGGTAGTAGAGAGGGAAGATATAAGATAACATTAATTTTTCTTATTATCTACAACAGTAGATTAATCATACCTGGAGTTTCCTAATCCCTTAGAAGGTTGACCATTTCCATATCGTGCAGCAGGAGAATTTCTCTTTCCTTTGTTGTTGAACTTGTTATTTCTTTGATTTCCATTTCCCTTGAAATTGTTGTCTTTGTGATCATCATCTCGTGGTGTGTCCATTTTATTAGGACACTCTCTAGCATAGTGGCCAAACCTGTTAAAATTGAAGCATCTACCCTTTCTTCCTTCTTTGAACCTCGATCTTCCTTGAATTTGTTTCCTTGTACCAAAATTGTTCTTTCTTTTAGCATGAGCGAAGAATGCAGTAGGATCATTCCTATTTGAAGGCATGTCTCTATCGATCATCCTTGTCTCCTCTTGAGTGCATCTAGTCAATAATTCATCAAAACTTGGAATCCTGTCATTGTTGATGATAGTGGTATTGAATACATCCCATGCTTGAGGAAGACATCCAAGGGAAATAAGAGTGAGCTCCTGGATTACAATAACCTCTCCTTAGCTTTGACCTATCCTTTCTTGTACTTTGTTTTAGTGGTCACCAGTGCATTTGAAGGAGGCTCAAAAATTTTTCCCTGCACATAATCCATGACTTCATTCTATTCCAAAGTTAAGTCTAGAGACATCTTCCATTCATGATAAATAGATTTATTATTGAGCTTGTCCTCATATTTAAAATAATATGAGGAAGACATTGACCCTTTTCCTTGTTCAAAAAATCTCAGTGATTGCTTTTCTCACTCTTGCTTGGGCTTTGTCTTCACCTAGGCTCTGATACCATGTTAATTTTAGATAAAAGTGGTATGTTCTATGATTTAGAGAAATTTACTTCAATTTTCTTATTAGCCCAATATCAAATTCCAGATAAGAAATCACATTAACTTGATAGTAAATGTAGATAGAACATAAACAATAAGCAGAAGACAAGCCAAGACAAGAGGACACAAAATTTGGCGGATGCAAGGGAAAAACCCCAATGTGGGGAAACCCCTTTAATCAAATATTCTTATTATTCTTCAAAATTTCAGCAGAGAGAGAGAGTACATCATACAAATTTACTTTCCTAAACACTCTCAAAACAGTCCAGTCAAGCAACAATCAACAAGATGCCTTAACCAGAAAGTCAACGCTGGTCAAACCAACAATAAATCATTTTCAACACATCTCAGTCAAAAAAAATAAATTCTACCTCCAAATATAGTCAAATTTAACCTAAAAACAATCCTGAAATCTTTAGTCAAACTTGGTCAAAGACAGTCAATGCTATGGTCAAAGTAGCATGTGGTCAACACAGGTCAAACTGCTCCAAATTTCTCCAGATGTGTTCCAGCTAATGCAGCCTCAAGAAATCGAACCTCCTGCCTGAAAACCACAGTGAAATCTGTGGTGTTGACCCTTGGTCAACGCTCTTGCAATCAACCATAAAACAGTCTTGAAATTTCCTCAAATTTTTGGCCTTCTGCCACACGTATGAAGAGAAGAAATGCTCCTTGTACAACCCAATGAAGAGAGGAGAGAGAATTTGTGAGATGAGATGATGTCCAAATGAGGAAAGGGTCTCTCTTATTTATAAAATTCATCGATATTAGAGACATATCTATTGGGGCTTCATGAGCCTACATTAGACTTCTGGCCGACCTTGACAATTTCCACTTTTGTGAGAAATAAATTCAAATCACACTTCTGCTCATCCAAACAAGATGATCTTTAGATCAATATTGCACCTCTTGGAAAGAGGAATCCAATAAAAATATCATCTCCATCATATGAGTTGTCCAAGGTGGAGTCTGGCCCTAGTTTCCAATTTTAACACAATACAAACGAATCCAACTAGCTCCTATTTATACCCCTTTTTAGAGTTCGATTTAGCTAATAAGCCTACACTAGCCCCTAAAAATAAAATAATGTGCAAATAAGACAATTTTTGGTGACAAGCCCACCAAACTAGATCATAAATGGAATAGTAAGCCTCTCAGGAGGCTAAATAATAATATATGCATGTCATGGGGCCCACCAAAGGCCTAATAATATCCATAAGTGCCTTAATGATGAATAAAATCCTCAAAATTTGATGGAAAAGGGGTAGCCCCTTTTTCTCCAAGTAATAGACCTGTGGTGCTGCCAATGGGTGTGGGGCACACTAATGACCCCATGGGTCTCTATATGAGTCAAATATTCCTATATATCATTTGTAAGGGCTCAAATGATGGAATGAACACTTCCATGTCATCATACAAGTCTAGCGACACCTTCCAAGTGTGTGGTGTTCCTGTGGCTCCTCTTGGGCATAGTGTTCCAAGTGCATCATTATCATCCCAAAGGTGGATCTATTTTCATGATGATGAGTCAGGTATCTTCACTTGCAACACTTGTACTTGGGGCACCATTTTGCCTCCATACTTGTCCATGCTCGTGTTGATTTTCTTCATGAGTAACCATCTTATACTCATGTCTTGATGGTCCCCATTGGACCTTTTTTGTGTGGCAACATCATCGAGTTGCCCTTGTTTAGAGCATCCGAGTTGAGTCATCATTGCATTCATGGAGTCTATCCCAAGTCCCTTTGTATCCCGCTACAGTTTTCCATCCTTCATTGCTTGGTTCCTCTCTTGTGTTTCATATTATGGCCTTCAGTCCTACTGTCCCCTATCCCCTTTGATATTGTGTTAGTTGCTGCCAGGTCATCCATGCCCTTTAAGCTCTAACAAGGGAAGTCGTCTGTCTGCTACTCAGTACCCCCCATTTCATCATCATCCCCGGTGTCAGTTTGTCAATCGCTCTATTATTTTCTCTCGTTCCTTAGTTGAGTATCCATTATTACCTCACCTATGGCATACCTCCTTCTGTCGACATCAAATCATTCATTCCAGAAGACAGGTCTAGAGGGAGGTGTACCTTGGTTCTAGCTTCCATTCTTGTTTGGTGCCTCAGATCAGGCAAAGGGACTCCTTATTTCCCTTTGAATTGATTGTTCCTCAGTTCCAACTCCTTATGGCATGATCGAGATCCGTGTACTTGATGGTTCAGTGATGTAGCAGATTGTATTGGTGATTCCTGGGTGTGTGTGAGATGTTTCAGACCTCATGAGGGGGTGGCCCTTCAGGTAGCCCCCCACATGCCCGGATGACCTCTTCATTATAGCCTTTGATGTAGTCCCATAGATTTGATGATGTCGGCCTCAGCTGCTTGCAGCGCCTTTTAGTTTGCATGTATCGATCAGATTTTCAGAGCCCTTTCCTATTTATAGTGGCACTGTTACACTGAAATTTGTCATCATGACATTTAGCTATCTATATGGGTTCATAATTACCTATATATTGTTCCCTTAGAGGTCCAAAATCATAAAGTTCCTAAACCAAGTCTTGGAATTGGAGAAAAGCTCATTAAAACCCTAAAAGCCCTAACTCTGCACTTTTCCTAGTCATTGTCTGGGGTACCGCGGTTTATTTCTCTAAAACCTGCGGCACATCCCACACGTTCTGCTCATTAAAACTGCGGATCCCCATAAAAGGTAAAATAAAAAAAAAGGTAAGTTCTAGAAGCCCAACTGGTCGAATATTCTCCCAGTTGGAGCCTTCTAGAAGTGTTATCTGGTCGAGCTTCGCCCCTTCCATTCATGAACCTCTATCCCTTCATTAATGGAGCTATCCCTTGGTATTTGGAGCTAAAATCCCTTTATGAGAGGAGTTTATCCCTTTATTATTGGAACTGAAACTACCTCCCTTTTGCTATAAATTGAGATCATGTTTCAGTCTCAAGGGTACTTAATAGAGTTCAGAAAGTACTTACTTCTTGCTTTGAAGAAGGTACTTAGAGCTTGGTGGTTTTGAGGTGAATTGCTGAAGAAATCATACTCTCTTTACTTGGCATCATTGGCATGAGAATGATCACATACTCATGTACATAGTTTCATGCTAGTTTAGAGAGGCATAGTCTATGTCCAACTGAGGGAAATGGCTGTTCGGAGCCCCCGAAGAACCTGTACAAACATCAAGGTCTCAAGGTTGTAAGGTTACTTCTTTAATACAAGTTAATACAAATGCATTCTATTTTCTCATTAAGTTGTTCATGTATCTCTTTGAATAATTTAATTCTTGGATTCCTTGATCACTGAGACAGATTATTTTTTCTGAATTATTATATCTTGCAGGTGCTTTTTATCCCTTTTTCTTATCTTTGATCGCAGGTCTTATATGCTAGATCGATATCTTTTGGAGCGACAGGATTAAAGATCAAAATAAGCGTTGGACTTCAGGTAGGAGCATCTCTCCATATGTAGTTAATTAATAATTCTGAATCATAATGATCTAGAGAAAATGGTTTGCATTTGTCTGTTTGTTACTAGATATCCTTAGGATAATAGGGAGACCATTCTTGTCCGCAAGAAGGATTTATCTGTCCAACAAAATGACGACTTCGGTTTTTATGAAGTTGAATGATCTCTTAGATTTTGATAGGCGTGTGATTCATTTGATTGTTTCTTTAGTGACTTTAGGATTTTTATTGAAATTTTCTTTGATTGCGTGTGTTAAAGGTTTTAATCATGGCTAAATTACCAAGACAATCATGTAGAATGCAAGGGAAACCCCTTGAATATACACCAAGCCAATTAGAAAAAATAAATCTAAAAAAGGACAAACATCAGGCGCTGGATCAACAGAACAGGAAGAAACATCCATAATTATTCATCCTGATTACAAAGTAGATCAACTGCAAGTAGTAGAGGATACTCCTCAGAAACTTTCTATTTCTGAACTAGTTGAACTTGCTTCTACAACAAGTGAATTATCACCTTTTGAACCTGAAATTTCTGAGCCTGAAACTGAGTCTACTATGTCTGAGCCTACTTTAGAGTTCGTTACTCCAACTCCTGGTCGTCCTGATTCACTTAGAGTGAGGATTGGATCACAGAAGATCTTCCTATTGGTCTCGTTAGTATTGAAGAAGTTATTGACACAGAAGAAGAAGTTGTTCCTCCTTCAACTCAGGAAACTTTAGAACTTAGAGAATGTGAATCTTGTAGTCCTTTTAGACAAGACGCTTGGTATTATTCACTGGAAAACTTTCTACAAAACATTGGTCTGAATTATTCACCACCTCAAATTCCTTATTACCCTACACCAATAGGTTATAGACCTCCATTAAACATGTCTAGTGAGTCATCTATGTTTTCTGAATCTCCAGAAATTTTTTTGTATGGTGGTCCGTCTGTTCCTGCAGGATACCAGTCGCTCTCTAGTACTTTCTCAGGGGCATATCCTTTTCCCAACAAACGTAAACCATCATCTAGTCCAAATGAATCAAATACTAGAAATTTGAACAATGAACAAATTTATATGATGTCTGGAAATATTCCAAACCCCGGACCTCAAGGTAGTAATCTACCCCCTGGGGGGCAACCTCAAGGTAGTAATTTATCTCTTGGAGGGCAACCTCAAAGTAGTCATTTATCGCCTGGGGGACAACCTCAAGGACAGTACATACCTCAGGGTCAATATCAACCCCAAGGACAGTACATACCTCAGGGTCAATATCAACCCCAAGGACAGTATATGCCTCAAGGTAAATATCAACCTCAAGGGCAGTACCCAGCTCAAGGTTTACAGCCTCCTTTAGGACAATAGTTCTACCCGGAATAACAAATTTTACAAGGAGGTGGAAATTATCCAGCTAATTATCAACCATATATTCAACCTAGTTATGGTCCTTCTTATGTACAACCTTCAATGGGACCTTCATATCCCAGAGTAAATATGGTGTGGGATCCATCCCAAGTCCACCTGAATTTGCAGCCTGTTGTCGACAATTGTTGTCTCTCCTAGAGACAGTCTAGAGCTGCCATAGACCAGTGCCTAGGACATCTTAGCATAGCAGGAGGCATATAATAAAACTGGGTTGTCAATCCAAAGGCTCTCCTACTATCTCTTGTTAAACAAGGAAATTGATTTAAAATGGGACCAGCAATCACAGAAACTGTCACAGGGAAAGTAATGTTGCAGAGGCACAATGCAAAGCTCCAATATAAAAGCGTCAGAGAGTTAAGAGACAATTTACTGCAAAGAGGGCCGGTTCAAATAATATGTCACAGAACTCAAATATCAGAAGTGTATGGAGGGAAAGAAACACCAGAGGATACTAGTTAACTTTGGTCTGATACCCAGATACACAACATATCCACATATGGGCTTATCATTCTAATAATCCATACATGACAATGGCGTTTTAAAAGCGAACTCCCAAAGCAACTAATATAGCAGAAAAGTGGATGAAATGAATATGAAACAATATATCATGCTTGAGCCATACTTAAAACGCTTGACTGATCCAAGTATGGGCATCAACTAGGATGAATCCTTACCTGAAACCAGTGAGCCACTCGCATTCCAGTAACATGATACAAGAATATGTGTGAAATGAAATATTGTATTAAACACGTAAGAGAAGTTTACATACTGTGAGATATCAAAGACCAGAATCCTGTAAACAGACAGAACTCCTCCTCACTGAGACCCTACGGGCTCTGAGCCTCAATACAAAAGCTTTACAAAATTTATACAAAAATGCCTTTCACAGCACAATTTTCTGATAGAAGTCTGGAACCCTTACAATGTCTTTTTTCCTCCTTTTTATAGAGGAAGAAGAAGAAAAACTAATAAAAGAAGTAGGTGAAACGTTTAATTGTTTAGCTTGAACAAAATGGTGGAAACATTCGTGCCCTTGTTGCTAAATTAATATGCTGAGCTATAGGTACTCTGAGGCCGGCTCCATGAAATAAATGCTGTAGGTTCAAACTTCTCCAGGGATAAGACATGAATAATAAAATATGTAACATTCTGTACTTTCCTGAAGAGAATTTGGCTGAAATAAACCCTGAGGACATTGTTTTCTATGAAAAGATCTTTCTAGTAATCTGCATGGTCTTTGATCTGGTACTTTGCCTCCAAAAGGGTATGTAAGAGGCCCAAAGTCCTTAAATACGTTTCTTGAATCCGCTGCTCTACACTGATAGTTTCTATCTACGCCATTAATTCTTCATCTGCTCGCCCTGTGCATTTGAATGACCTTGGAGGGTTTGATAGATTTAAATCCTTGCTTTCTTTAATAGTGGTCATATCATAGCAGCTCCCGGATCTTTTTCATAAATTCTAACTCTGGGAGATGATATTCTGCTGCATCTTCGATTTCTGTGGGTAACTCTCCACCGCGGCAAACCTGCAAAACCACAAACTTCTCAATGAAACCAGACGCAGGGGTGATGAACGTGGCGGGGTTGATGGAAATGGTGGTGCAGACTTGGCAGAATGATGAAACGATGCGGGGTGACGGGGAGACGCAGAGAAACGATGGAGGACGAGCTGGTGATAATTTTCCATGTGAAACGTAGAACTATGATTTACGAATGAAATATGTGGATGGCGGAGGAAAAATACGATAGACGCATGGATGATGACGTGGAGTATGGGCTACGGGGTTTGGCCAACTGCGAGGGTTAAGTACAGACCGTTCGATCTTTGGAGGAAATAGATGGTGAAAACGCATCCAAAAGCCATGAGGAGGTGGGCTAGGGGCGATGTGGACGGGAGTTAAAAGCCGTACAACTTCGGAGAACACGAGTCACTGGATCGAGCGCCCAAGATCAGACGGCTTACAAGAATTCCGCTGCGCGTCTTTTCCCGAGAGTTAATGCGCGAAATGGGGGAGGTTTTGGAACAGTGGCTGAGCCACGCGTCGCGCGATTAATGGAATCACTGGCCAATCGTGAATTACCGCCTGCTCCGGATGAGTGGTGCGGAATAAACCGGACGGTTTCAGTAATGGCACGGGCGCGGGGACCACCATAGCAATTAATATTCCGATCCGTCGATTTGTATTTTAATCCAACGGTCCAAGATGTGCACGATAGACATATATTCTTAAGCGCTTTTGGACTTAACCCTTGGTCCTGAGCCTTGGTCACATTGGACGGTAAAATATAGGGGGCCATGACTGAAAGGGGTCGGAAATTTTGTGACTTTGAATATGCAATTTGCGGCACTTTTTGATCATTTTAGAGAGTGGGGAGGCAACGATAAGCGAAAACGGACTTCTTAAGCCACAATGGAAAATTTGAAAGGTTCAGGAGGGATGGGAAGCCAAAAATTTGAATGAAGGGGCTAACATGTACAACATCGGCTCCATCTGGGGACGACATGTTCCTCCGTGGACATGTCAAGAACCTGCAGACCGTTTGTTTATCTTTCTGTTAACTACGCTATTCAGCCCTGCTGCATTTCTCTTCAAAATTCGTCAGCACACATCCCTTATTGAAACAAGAACTAAAACAAAACTTATATACACTTATGGTACAACAGGCACTCCCTGCCTGAATCAGAATTGGAAGTAGGGCTTTAGAAATTGGCCGTTTACAGGGGCATCCAGCACGTCGCCTTGTAAATTCTCTAATATAAATGTGTTATTACCTCCCTGTTCCACAATTTTAAATGGGCCAAACCACAATGGATCGAATTTGCCATGCTTTCCCTTTTCAGCTCTTCGGACATCCCATCTGAGAACCAGATCACCAACCTGCAATTTCCTATCTTTTGCATGCTGATCAAATATGTTTTTCATTCTTTCCTGATATTCAGCTAATCTCTGATTCACTTGGCCCCGTGTTTCCTCTAATTCCACCAATTGGTTAATTCTCCTGACCATATCATCTGGTTCCTCCTGACTGTCTTGCATGAAACGTGCCAGTGGTAAGGCCAGCTGCACAGGAAACACTGCTGCTCGTCCATACACCAGCTCATATGGAGATTTTCTAGTTGCTCTCTTGCTGGTTATTCTATTTTCCCATAGAGAAAACTTTAATTGGGAATCCCAATTCTTGTGATTCTCATTGATAGTCTTCTTCAAGGCCCTCACTAGGGTTTTGTTGGAAGATTCTGCCAAGCCATTTCCCTGTGGATAGTAAGCTGTGGAGTGCTTCAATGTGATGTTATACTGTTGGCAGAAATCTACAAATTTTGCAGACTTGAAGACCTGTGCGTCATCAGTCACTATTCTAGTAGGGCAGCCAAACCTGGAAATGATGTTTTCCTCCATGAACTTTATGATGGTAGTGTCAGTAGCGTTCCTTGCAGGTATGGCTTCAACCCATTTTGTAAAGTAATCTGTGGCTGTTAATATCCATTTATGTTGTCCACTTGATGGGGGATGTATTTCTCCAATAAAATCTATTCCCCATTGTTGAAATGGCTCATTGACATGAACTGGAATCAGGGGCAGAGCTGCTAATTTTTTCCTTTCAGCAAATTTCTGACACTTATCACATGCTCTGACCCAAGTAAAAACATTTCCAAATAATTTAGGCCAGTAGAAACCATCTTTCAGTATTTGATGAGCTGTGGCCCTCCAGCTGTAATGGCCTCCACAAATTTCCTCATGAAATTCCACCATTATGCTTTCTACTTCATCCTCTCTGAGGTATAATAGTAGTATGCCTGAAGGATCTCTCCAATATAACTGGCCATTAGCAACTATGTACTTTTTTTATTTTAATCTCAAAGCCCTGTATTTTTCTTTATCACAACTGGGGGGACAGCTGAATGTCAAAAGATATTCTACTATTTCTTTGTACCATGGGCTGGTGAGATATTTTATATGTGCTTTCTGAATAGCCATCTCCAACCCTTGCTGTTCTTTCTCTTTCTCAGACTCTTCGTTTGCTACCATGGAAAAATTTATGCCTAAAGCCTGATGATTTGATTCAGATAAAATCTTGGCTAGCCCCTACCCTTTAATCAGCTTAGTAGGTCTGATATCCAAATCATATTCCTGTATTTTTGCAATCCATCTTCCTCTTTTTCCTTCACTATCTCCCTGAATAAGAATATATTTAACAACTGTAGTAGGGACATATGCAATAATGCGGGACTGCAAAACATACACTCTGAAGGCTTTAAGGGACTTTACTAGGGCGTATGCCTGCTTCTCTAATATGTTATATTTCAATTCTGCATCATGGAGAACCTGGCTGAAAAAGGCAACAGGTTGCTCATATCCTTCTTCATTCTTCTGTAATAACACTCCAACTACTGTATGAGGTGATGCAAAAGAAAAAATCATGAATGGTCTAGTATAATCTGGTCCAGCTAGCATAGGAGCTTCAGCAAATGCAGCTTTAATTATAGCAAAGGCCTCCCGTGATTCTTGTGACCATTTCACCTCATTGTTCTTTTTCAGCATATCAGTTATATGCCTAACTATCTCAGCATAGTTAGGGATGAATCATCTTAGAAAATTTATTCGGCCTAAAAATACCTGTACTTCTTTTTTATTTCTGGGGAGAGGAATACTATTTATCACCTCTACTCTCTTGGGATCTATCCTTACCCCATCCTTAGTCACAATGTGCCCTAAAATCTTGCCTTCCTCTAATGCAAATAAAGACTTTTGTGGGTTAAGAGAAAGGCCATACCTTCTGCATTTTTCAAAAGTTCTTCGCAAATGCTCAATATGCTCAGCATCATTCTTTGAAAACACTATTATATCATCAAGGTACACCACCAGAAATTTATCTTGCTCCCCGACAAAGGCTATGTCCATGGCCCTTTGGAAAGTGGCTCCTGCGTTAATCAGTCCAAAAGGCATCCTGGCATACATGAATGTTCCCCATGGTGTGGTGAAAGAAGTCTTCTTTTGATCTTCTGGAAACACAGCTACCTGATTATAACCAGAAAAACCATCCATCATTGAAATTCTAGAGGCTCCCACTACTTTCTGCAGGATGTGGTCCATCTTGGGGAGTGGATAATTATCTTTTAAAGATGCTCTATTTAAATTCCTGAAATCCACACACAGCCTTATTTCTCCATTTTTCTTTCTGACAGGGACCAAGTTTGCCACCCATTCTGAGTACCTTAATGGCACAATTATTTTTTCCTTTAGAAGCTTCTTAATTTCTTTTTCAATGGAGGGAAGAAGCAGAGGATTTATGTGTCTGAGCTTCTACTTATAAGGTTTTGCATCTTCCCTCAAAGGAATTTTATGCTGCATTATATTAACATCAAATGTTTTAAGGTCCTGATAGGACCATGCAAATAAATCTTTGTATGATTGAAATAATTTCAGGTATTTTTCTTTATATTCCTCTGGGACCTTCTTAGATAGCTTTACAATTTTAGGCTCAACATTGGTACCCAGATTCAGATCTTCCATTTGATTTTCTTCCACTACTTTATTATGCTGCAATGGAACATCATTTTTGTCAAATAATCTTTCTAGAGGCACCAGCCCTCTAGGTATGACATTCCCTTTCAGCTGCAACACTTTACTTCCTGCCATTTTCTCTTCCCACTTATTTTCTAAAAAATCTTGAGCCTCATCTTCTTCACAATCATCAATCTCCATATTGGAGAATTCTCCCATTGTCTCCAGGAATTTCTTCATCTGTTCATTATCTTCAAATACCTGCCAGTGCTTGATATTATCTGGGATTGATGGCCTATAACGTACCTCGATTTCATACCTCAAGAGGGGCTTTTGAGGTGGATGGAATGTACTGGCAGCTACAACAAGTGAATTTGCCATTCTATTCTGCTCCCGGGGCATGAACTGGATATTGAATGCTGAGAAGAAATTCTCCACCATGTCCCATACTTCATTTCTATATGCCCTCAGTCGAGGATGCTTGGTTTGACATTGATTTCTGATCTGTCTGACCACCAGCTCAGAATCTCCCAGAACCTTTAAACATTGTATACCCATGCTCCTGGCTGTTTGCAATCCTAACAACAGTGCTTCATATTCAGCCACATTATTAGTAGCCTCATATTCCAATTTGAAAGACAGAGGGACCCATTTGCATGTAGGAGATATCAATATTACTCCAGCTCCATTTCCTTCTCTTGAATTTGCTCCATCGAAATGTAGAGTCCATACTCCTGCTTCATGGTCTTCTAAAGGCTGCTCAGACTTGATTTGACAGAAGGAAGGTTCCTGAACATAATTTTGATCTTCTTCAAGCATAAAGCATGAAAAATCTCCTTCTTTGCTGTAGACTGGTGAATTATCTGAGCTGTCAGCTTTTGTAATAGTTTTGACAAATCTGGTTTCTCTGTATAACCTCCTCTCCTGGCCACCAAAAACAGGGATAGTGGCATAGGTTAAATCCATCTTGAGTGACCCACCAATTTTTGTTCCCCAGGACCTTGACAACAACATGCCAAAGAGATCTGGGATGTCAGCCACCACAATGTCCATTACCACACTCTTTGCTGGAATTTGGGCCAGATTGACCACTAAATATTTAATCATCCCCAAGCATTTAACTCTTTTGGAAGCAAATGAATAAAGGTCTTTATATGGACGTGTGATTTGTAGACCTAGTTGCTCCATGACTGAAAAAGGCATAAGATTATGGGAAGCCCCAGAATCTAACATACAATTGTGTAACAATAGGTCATGAATAACTAAAGACACATAGAAAGGAGGAGTAGAGGGGTTTATCTCCTCGACATGTGGGCCAAAAAATACCACGGGTATTTCTTCTTGAAGATTAAGACTGTCTGGAATTATTGGTGCTTCAGGAGGGATTAATAAAGAAGCAACTTGAGATTGATATGCAGGTTGTTTCAATAGTTCAGTCAAAGGGACTGGGATTTTGACTTTCTCAAGTTCTTTTTGCAAATTGAAAGAAGGAGGGGGCTTTTCTATTACGACTTCTTTTGACTCTCTATTTTCAGCTGAAAGTTTAACTTCTTTTGATACAGACTCGACATTAGGAGGAGTAGCTACTTTTGAAGAAGAAGGAGTTTGATCATTAGACTGCAAAAGTTTGTTCAGAGGACTCTTACCTTTATCTGTGACTTTCTTCATTGTTGACTGCTTTTGAGTAGGAGCTTCCTTCTGGGGAGGCTTTTCTTCATGTTCTTGAGTCCGAGTTCTCTTTCTAGAGGATCTGAGATCATATCTCCTATTGAAATGTGCTTTCATGAAATCATTAAACTGTTTGCAGTAGTGATCAATTTATGCATCTTCTGTGTCTCTGATTTCTTCTTCTTCTTCTTCTTCTTGCAATGGGCATTCTAGTTCATCATTTTTTGAAAAGGCAAGATTTGCATCTTGCAGCCCATAGGAAATATCATCAGTGGAGTCATCTACTGGGCCTTCCAGGTACAATGGGTGTGGTACTTGATCTTGTTGCTCCTTTGCTTCCCTTGGCAATATCTGTAGAGGTGGATTTTTATACTGAGGGTTGTAACCTCTGTTTGGAGCATTATAAAAATTCTTGGGGGCTGTATTCTTGGCCTCCAGTTCTAGCTTGACCATATTTTTGATCATCTTGCTTATTTCCTCCATTTTATCTGAATCTTTGTCCTGGTTGGAAGTAGATACTTCCTCTTTTCCTCTTCTTTTGGTATCCTGTTCAGATTTCCCTTTTAATTTCCCAGTGGAGGCAAAAGTTGCTTCTAATTCAAGAGCATCTGACTAAGCATCATCTAGAGTGGCAGGCTTTCTTTCCCTGAGAGAGAAACCAAAATCTAAGTCAAAGGCTGCTATGAAAACAACTTTGGCAGCATTCTGATGAGGCTTCATATCTGCAGGGAGGTTTAGATATAACTTATTAAACCTCTTGATAAAATTTGACACCCCTTCATTATGTTTCTTCTTGAGTGTATTGAACTCGGTAAGGCACTGTCCATGATCTTTCTTTTCTCCCCATTTTCTGAGAAAATTATTTTCCATATCATCCCAGGTGGTTACTGAATGGTTTCTCAATGTCTTGAACCATTTTCTGGCTTCACCGTCCAGAGATTGCACAAATAATCTTAAGACTACATCCAGATGTTCAAAATTAAAGTTCTCTACAAAAGAGTAGAAAGACTCAAGATGCTTCTGAGCATCAATTTCATTTTCTCCAGTGAATCTGGGCAATATCTTCAAATAATCCTAGGGCATATCATTCAGCACTTGAGGTAATGCCAGGGGAGCATATTTATTCAGCAAAAAGGCAGGCACATTTTCCATTGGAGGAGGTGGGGGTTGTGCAACAATCTGATGTACAAATGAAGGAAGAGGAGTAGGAGGAAGTGGAGTATGAATAACAATAGGGATATACTGTACAGCAGCCTGAGGTGTAGATGGAAACAATTCACGATTAACAGGGGCAACCTCTGTAACTTCTTTAACTTCTTCAGCCTCAGGGGTAGGACAAAAGTTCTCTTTGGTTCTAGCACTTCCCCTGGGTGGGCTATCTGAGTAATATTCAAGATTTTCTTCAATGGAGTCAAGATTTCCTACTGGAATTTCTTGAGAAGAAGAGGATAGATAATCTCCTGTGGAAAACTCAGGGATTTCAGCACGGGCTGATTTATTTTCTTTCCAACCTCTTCTATGTATAATCTTCTCTGGGTCAGACACAGGGAGTATTTTCGATTTGGACGTATCTGACCTTAAATGTGGATTTTGAGGAGCCAGGACTACAAATATATTTATCAAATGAATAACAGTGTGGAGTCGCCAAGGTGAGAGATATGCAACTCTTCAACTCTCTGTGCTCACCTGATTAGAGAGTGAATATGATTTTTTGAGGCCCAGGGAAACTGATATTTCCACCCGTCTCGTAACTAAGGCCGTAAAAGATGTTGTCGCATACTTGTCTCTCCTAGAGACAGTCTTAGGAGTCGCCATGTATTCAAAGGTTTGGGGAGACTCACAGCAGATACATAAAACTGGGTTGTCAATCCAAAGGCTCTCCTGCTATCTCTTGTTAAACAAGAAAATTGATTTAAAATGGGACCAGCAATCACAGAAACTGTCATAGGGAAATTAATGTTGCAGAGGCACAATGCAAAGCTCCAATATTAAAGCATCAGACAGTTAAGAGACAATTTACTGCAAAGAGGGCCGATTCAAATAATATGTCACAGAAATCAAATATCAGAAAGTGTATGGAGGGAAAGAAACACAAGAGGATATTAGTTAACTTTGGTTTGATACCCAGATACACAACAGAACCACATATGGGCTTATCATTCTAAGAATCCATACATGACAATGGCGTTTTAAAAGCACCCTCCCAAAGCAACTAATATAGCAGAGAGATGAATGAAATGAACATGAAACAGTATATCATGCCTGAGCCATATTTAAAGTGCTTGACTGATTCAAGTATGGGCATCAACTACGATGAATCCTTACCTAAAGCCAGTAAGCTACTCGCATTCCAGTAACATGATACAAGAAGATGTATGAAATGAAATATTGTATTAAAAACATAAGAGAAGTTTACATACTGTGAGACATCAAAGACCAGAATCCTCTAAACAGACAGAACTCCTCCTCACTGAGACCCTACGGGCTCTGAGCCTCGATACAAAAGCTTTACAAAATGTATACAAAAATGCCTTTCACAGCACAATTTTCTGATAAAAGTCTGGAACCCTTACAATGTCTTTTTTCTCCCTTTTTATAGAGGAAGGAGAAGAGAAACTAATAAAAGTAGGTGAAACATTTAATTTTCTTAACTTGAACAAAATGGTGGAAACATTCGCGCCCTTGTTGCTTAATTAATATGCTGAGCTATAGGTACTCTGAGGCCGGCTCCATGAAGTAAATGCTGTAGGTGCAAATTTCTCCAGGGATAAGACATGAAGAATAAAATATGTAACATTCTGTACTTTCCTGAAGAGAATTTGGCTGAAGTAGACTTTGAGGGCAAGATTTTCCGTGAAAAGATCTTTCTAGTGATCTACAAGGTCTTCGATCTGGTACTTGGCCTTCAAAAGTGTATGTAAAAGCCCCAAAATCCTTAAATACATTTCTTTAATCCCCTACTCTTCACTGATATTCTCCACCTACGCCATTAATTCTTCATCTGTTCGACCTGTGAATTTGAATGACCTTGGAGGGTTTGATAGATTTAAATCCTTGCTTTCTTTAATAGTGGTCATATCATAGCAGCTCCCGGATCTTTTTCATAAATTCTACCTCTGGGAGATGATCTTCTGATGCATATTTGATTTCTGTGGGTAACTCTCCACCGGGGCAAACCTGCAAAACCACAAACTTGTCAATGAAACCAGATGCAAGGGTGATGAACGTGGCGGGGTTGATGGAAATGGTGGTGCAGACTTGGCGGAATGATGAAACGATGCGGGGTGACGGGGAGATGAAGAGAAATGATGGAGGACGAGCTGGTGATAATTTTCCATGTGAAACGTAGAACTATGATTTACGAATGAAATATGTGGATGGCGGAGGAAAAATATGATAGACGCGTGGATGATGACGTCGAGTATGGGCTATGGGGTTTGGTCAACTGCGAGGGTTAAGTACAGACCGTTCGATCTTTGGGGGAAATTGACGGTGAAAACGCATCCAAAAGCCATGAGGAGGTGGGCCAGGGGCGATGTGGACGGGAGTTAAAAGCCGCGCAACTTCGGAGAACACGAGCCGCTGGATCGAGCGCCCAAGATCAGACGACTTACAAGAATTCCGCTGCGCGTCTTTGCTTGGGAGTTAATGCGCGAAATGGGGGCGGTTTTGGAACAGTGGCTAAGCCACGCATCGCGCGATTAATGGAATCACTGGCCAATCGTGAATTACCGCCTGCTCCGGATGAGCGGTGCGGAATAAACCAGACGGTTTCGGCAATGGCGCGGGCGTGGGGACCACCACAGCAATTAAGATTCCGATCCGTCGATTTGTATTTTAATCCAACGGTCTAGGATGCGCACGATAGACGTATATTCTTAAGCGCTTTTGGACTTAACCCTTGGTCCTGAGCCTTGGTCACATTGGACGGTAAAATATAGGGGGCCATGACTGAAAGGAGTCGGACATTTTGTGACTTTGAATATGCAATTTGCGGCACTTTCTGATCATTTTAGAGAGCGGGGAGGCAACGATAAGCGAAAACGGACTTCTTAAGCCACAATGGAAAATTTGAAAGGTTCAGGAGGGACGGGAAGCCAAAAATTTGAATGAAGGGGCTAACATGTACAACACAGCCCAATGTGCAAGTACCTTATTATCAAGCTGGACAACAGGTTGGTTATAATCAAACCCAACAACCAGTCCAGCCTACAATCCAAATACCTGCATTTGGTCCTGTTCAATAGCCTGGTTTGAGTACACCTAGAACTTCGCCACAAAATACTGCTCCAACTTCTGTTCAACCTACCACACCTATTCCTGGAGTGTCTACAGCTCCTATTACTACTGCCCCGCAAATATCAATACATATTCCTCAAGTTTCTGCTTCGCAGTCTGGACCTACAATTCAGACTACTCTTCAGATACCTGCAGGAAAACCTGGTACAAGTACAATTATAACAAGTCAAACTTAGTTTACTTATCAACCATATCAAGGGAAATCTATGGTGGAGATCTCTCGATGAGTGTTTTAGGAGAGAGATGGAGAGAAAATGGATGAGATTGCGATATAATATGGACCATTCGATCTTAGAGATCGATGGCTAGGATTAAATCGAGAGCGACGTTGCAGAGGATAGCGGTATGACGGGAAACCGGGGATGGTTTTCGCACGACAGAATGGGGGGAGGCGGTTTTGGGCGGATGGAATGCGATTCCATACACTGGTCAACATGTGGATTCTCAATACCACCCATTTCACAAAATTTTGAAATGTTAAACCCCGGGCACAGAAATTTTGCGATATGAAGGATAAGCCGTCAGATCATGTGGTGTTGATTGGACAGTGCGGGTTGCACGCGATGGACACATAGACGCAGAGCGGAAAACCCGGTGGGCCATGCGGTGAATTGATCTTCTTTGTCGCGGAGTGAACGGAGGTCGAGGGACTAGGTGATGCGATGGCCGTAGATCTTCTCAGATCAAAGGCCATAATTAAATCGCATGGTTGAGGGATCAGGGAATAGGAAAAGAACAAAGGGAAACAACTTTTTGCAATTGCGATGACGGGAGCTATGGGAGGAGCGCGACACAATCTCGGCCGTTGGTTCTTGTGGGTTCAACGACTGAGATCAAATCGGCGGATCAGGCCATCAAAGGACCATCGCTTGGGAAAAATACTTATGTTTTTTGTGATGCGACGAAGGGGTGTGGTCCCATGGAAAGGCAAGGGGACCGGGGGTCAAAGAGAAAGGGCTTATTGCATTGGCGGGGGGAAAAATCAAAGGAAGACAAGGGAACGGGAAAAAATCCAATCGCGATGGGGCAATGAGGGCTAGTGCCTAGTTATGGCTCCAGGTCACATGCGGAGAAAGGGGCTAAGGGCTAAGCTGAAAGGGGCTTAAGCCCTTAGTGAGAAAATGGAGATTTTCAAGGATTTCAAAGGGTTTTTTGAGGACTTTGGAGGTTCTGATAGGGGTAAATACGGGGTTTTAATCCTTATAGAGGGATTTCACAAGGCTTGAAGGGGATTTGAGGCCTTTGAGGCTAAATGGAGGGTTAAAATATGAAAAGAAGGCTTTATGAAAATGGGGGGAAATAAGTGAAGACAGGCAGTTTCAAAGGCCTTTGGAACAGTTTTCTTTGGTGAATCAACATGGTTTTAAGATGGAAACAATAGAGAAGATGAACCCCCAGGATAGGAACACCATAAGACTTCAAGGATGCTACATTTTCAAGGGGATTTATCACTTGAAGGCTTGATGACGAATTTAGCCACCTGTTTGCTTTGACAAATTATTATAGGTGGCTAACAGTGGCTCAACATGGGGATGGAATCTTCTTGAAGGTGTCAAGAATCTCAGATATAATCTTTGGAAGTAGGCCAGAGCCTGGTACTTAACCATATTTTTCTTCTTTGATCAGTTGCTACAAAGTGATGGGAACTATATCAGCAACAAAGTTTCCCAAACAGCTATCTACCCATCCTACTGTCCTAACATTTTTTCTTCAAGGTGCATTTAGACTTGCAAACCTTTCGTATCATCATTTTTATTGAAATAAAAAACTAATCTAATTATACCCTTATTCCTCCATGAGACTAGTTTAAACATTTGGACTCATAGCTTCTCTACCTAAACTAATACCTGCCAAGATTAAACAGTCTGACAGATTTTCATTCTCTATATTCTAAAATAGAAATTGAAACACGGCCAAACCAGGATTAGATTGTCTGATTTGCTGTGGGTCCATGGCATAAAGACAAGCTACACATGAACTAAAACTTGTAGAACTTCAAAACCAAAATTTGAAGGCTAAATATCTGAAATTTAAAAACATTCTTCCTTCTTGCTATGACTCAGATTTTGAGCCTTTTAGAGTCACCTTTCTTTCTCATTTCAACTCTGGTTTTGATCTTATTAGAGATTTTTTCTTCTTCTTGGTTGGTTCAAGTTTTGAGCATGTTAGAACCAGCTCTCTTCTTCTCTTTGGCTCAAGTTTTGAGACAATTAGAGCCATATTTTCTTATGATTCTAGGTTCATATTTTCAGCATGTTTGAACCTTTCTTTCTTCTATCCTAATCTGTTCTACTGATAAGCCAAGATTAAACAGTTTGGCAGATCTTCTTCAATATCCTATCAGCAGTAAATTGAAATCTTCCCAATCATGATTAGGCTGTATGATTGGACAGTAGTTCTCCTTAAAGTAGTGGCATTTGAGCTTGCACACTTTCATATTTTCCTTTCCTTTTGGTATGGGGCTATACCTTGTTTTATTTTTTCCCTCTTTTATATTTTTTTATTGTTTTTTATTTTTTCTTTTTCTTTCAAAGAAAAAACTAAAAAACTAACTAAATTCTCACAGCTGAGCTTTATTGACATTCCTACCTACCCTAATCTATTTTGGAAATCTCTATTGTTGTATATGATACAATAGTGCCAGTGCAGCCAGTTAAGCAGTAGCAAAAAAGGGTAGAAAATATGACTACTTGTCAGAGATAACCATAGGGTACTTTGAATGTGGGTCTTCAAAACCAAGGCCACCACCAGTGGTGACCACTCCTGATGTATCTGGCTCTTGCAAAGGGTCAATGCTTGGGAACTTGAGCTAATCAGGGCCTCCATATATTCTGCCATAGGATCAACAAAAACATGATATAAACTTTCTTCTTTTAGGGTTTCCATGACTGGTAGGCTATCTGCATCCTTGATAGCTTGGTTCACTGCATCTTCAGTGTGGCTATTGAAAGCACAATCATCCTTTTCCTGCACATCAAAAGGCTGTGAAATTTCTTCTTTCTTAGGGGGAGGGAGAATTTCCAATTCACTTGATATTTCACAATGCAACTCTGTTATGAAATTTGACTGCATTTTTGCAAATTGTTCAGAGTCTTATATTAGTGAAGTGATTTGGTCTTTGCTATGTAGGGATGTGGAGAGGCCACTATGTTGATTTTTAGACCGACAGAAAAGAGAAGTTAGCCAGATATGACAATCTTTAGAGGCAAACTAGTTTTTAACAAGGAAAACTTAATCCTCAAAGTTTCCTAATCATGGGTGTGCACGATGTTTAATGGTAGTGTGGGTTGCCCCAGTGGAGTCTTTGTAAAAACCAGGGGTAATCAGCAGGCCTACTGATCACTAGTGCAGTCTTTCGATCCTTTAGGAGTTGTGGAGTCGCCAGGGGGATGCTTTCAAATGTTTAGGAAGATTTACTATCCACCACTGTGATTAAATACTAGTATAAGGCTTGTGGGTTCTCTGAGTTCTTAAGGACGTCTAAAATAACAGTCTACTCAGAGTTTGTCCCCAGCGGAGTCGCCATTATGTTGGGGTCCTAGTGATTTAGTCTACTGGCATACCAAATGACCATGCAACATCAGAACCGCTTTGGGATCTCTGGATCTAGCCCTCCTGGATCCAGAGAGGGATCTCTCTATAAAGGTAAAGAATAATGTATCTTTAAAGTTCAGTTTAAGGTATTAGGCTAGTTATAGAGCACAAGGGTTTTGTTTTGTTTGTTTGGTTGGGAACATTGACAGAAGGGTTCAGTGTAAGGTAAAGGAATGAGTAGTGAAGGATTTTCGGCAATGGGGAGATAATTCAAAGAGAATACAAGTCCATTGGGCAATGGGGTCATAAAAGGGTTTACTTGCAATCCAAATATCCAAGGCTTTCAAAGGGCTAGTCATCTAAATCAGAGGATCTCTTAAGATGATAGTATGGAATGAAACGATAAGGAAATGAAAGGAGATAACAAGGAAAACCTTCCAAGGTGACCACTTTAGAGTAAGTCAAGGGACAGGGCATACCTTATACCTCTATGATCAATACTCTTGATGAGGTTAACTTCAAAGACAACAATCCAACAGTCCTCCTGACTACATTCAGACAGTAGAAAACACTTAAGTTAAAACACAGAGTGAAGCCTAAGATCAGAGAAAGACTTTTAACCTTCTCTGCTTTTGACATTCAACTCAAATGGATCTTAGAAAAGTTAACTGTTGGAAGGGGAAATTAGGGGACAAGGCTAATCAATAAATCTCCCTACTTTCCTATTCTTTTCAGCTGGACTTAAACAAGAACATCAAAGAAACAAACTCTAAATTCATACATCAGTAAGCATGGGCAAGCCAACTCTTTAATTGGTTAAATTATGTTGAATTTGTTCCGAGATACACAAATAGCAGAGAACATAAAGATAAGAATGTGCAGGAAGCATTAGGGTACTTACAACAGTATATCGTAAGCCAAAATTACTGTTTCTTATAAGAGAAAATGAACATAATGTAACACAGAGGGAAAACAATAACATAGAAGGGACACATCACCAATGACTTAGATCAGGATCCGATGAACATGCTTGTCATATTAGTAGAGAAAAAATAGTCACATACATTCTTGTCCAATAGCTTGATATCATCTAGAAATAATCTCCTAGCCTATTTACAACAACTACTCACATAAATCTAATTCAGTAAAACAACTTACAATCAGTTAATTTCCAACCCTTTACAATGCATTTTCAATGAGTTCTTATAGGTGAATGAGTGGTGGTAGTGGTAGATAGGACTTAAATGATTCATTAAGACAGAGGGGGAAGAAGTATTCGGATGCCCACTCTGCTTAATGGTTTTACATTAACTATGTGTACTCTTTAGAAAAATTAGGAGTCTTTGTCAGTTTGAAAATAACCCCTAGGGTATGTTCCTTTCAAATAATTTCTGGCTGTAGTACTCTGTTTATACTCTGAGACAAGAAAGGTGAAAAACTAGCTTTCAGGTCTTCCTTGCTGTGCAACCAATGTACTGACAGTTTAGGAAATTCTGTCAGAATAATAACTGTTCTGGGGCTTGTTGAAGAATAGAGAAGGATTAGTAGGAATTGGTCCTTACTTCAGTAAAGGATTCTGCTGATATGTCCGTTGTGCTGCTGTAATCAATGATTTGCATTTAACCTATGTTTTAAGCTTTATTAAGCTTCCTTGATCTTCTTTATGGTCTATGAACTGCACCTCTGTCTGTAGTTGTGGATTAGGCGTCAAATCTTCAATGTACTGTGCTAATCCCTTTGATCTTTAACTCTGATTTTCTGCAGTGGCGGTTTTGATGTCTGGGGGTTTGGTTGTGCGAACAATGGTCATGATCCACTGTTTGAGACACGAAACATATCCATGCTGGCCCCTTTTGCATTAACTTATGTCACAGGGTCGTCACCCTGAGTTTTTTTGTCACCTTTCGTGACTGTGGGGCGAGCTGGGAAGGACCACCATTAAACCTGCAACATAGCGCAAACATGTTAGGAAATCTTGCGAATTGGGTTTGAATGCTTACAGAAGGCTTAGCTGGAGGGTGAGGAGTAGTGCGGATGGTGATTGTAGCGGAAAAACGGGAAGAAAACCCTGGCAGAGCAGCTAACCAGGTCCAATGGAGGTTTGGGTGGGACGAGGAATGAGGACCATTAGATCAGGACGATCTATGGTGGAGATCTCTCGATGAGCGTTTCAGGAGAGAGATGGAGAGAAAATGGATGAGATTGCGATATAATATGGACCATTCAATCTTAGAGATCAACGTCTAGGATTAAATCAGGAGCGACGTTGCGGAGGGTAGCGGTACGGCGGAAAATCGGGGATGGTTTTCGCGCGACATAATGGGAAGGGAGCTAAAGGAGGAATACATTCCATACACTGGTCGACACGTGGATTCTCAATACCACCCATTTCGAAAAAAATTGAAACGTTAAACCCAAGCACAGAAATTTTGCGATATGGAGGATAAGTTGTCGGATCATGGGGTGTTGATAGGACGGTGTGGGTTGCACGCGATGGGCACAGAGATGCGGGGTGGAAAACCCGGTGGGCCATGCAGTGATGTGATCTTCTTTGTCGCAGAGTGGACGGAGGTCAAGGGACTAGGTGATGCGATGGCCGTAGATCTTCTCAGATCAAAGGCCAGGATTAAATCGCATGGTCGGGGGATCGGGGAATAAGAAAAGAACAAAGGGAAACAACTTTTTGTGATTGCGATGATGGGGGCTATGGGCGGAGTGCGACGTAATCTCGGCCATTGGTTCTTGTGGATTCAACGGCTGAGATCAAATCGACAGATCAGGCCATCGGAGGACCATCGCTTGGGAAAAATACTTATGTTTTTTGTGATGTGACGAAGGGGTGTGGTCCCATGGAAAGGCAAGGGGACTGGGGGTCAAAGAGAAAGGGCTTATCGCATCGGCGGGGGGAAAAATCAAAGGAAGACAAGGGAACGGGAAAAAATCTGATCGTGATGGGGTGATGAGGCCTAGTGCCTGTTTATGGCACTGGATCACATGTGGAGAAAGGGGCTAAGGGCTAAGCCGAAAGGGGCTTAAGCCCTTAGTGAGAAAATGGAGATTTTAAAGGATTTCAAAGGGTTTTTTGAGGAATTTGAAGGTTTCGATAGGGGTAAAGATGAGGTTTTAAAAATTATAAAGGGATTTCACAGGCTTGAAGGGGATTTGAGGCCTTTGAGGGTAAATGGAGGGTTAAAAGATGAAAAGAAGGCTTTATGAAAATGGGGGGAAATAAGTGAAGATAGGCAGTTTCAGAGGCCTTTGGAACCGTTTTCTTTGGTGAATCAGCATGGTTTTAAGATGGAAAAAATAGGGAAGATGAAACCCCATGATAGGAACACCGTAAGACTTTGAGGATGATAGATTTTCAAGGGGATTTATCACTTGAAGGCTTGATGAAGAATTTAGCCACCTGTTTGCTTTGACAAATTATTATAGGTGGCTAACAATATCGACCAAATCATTGACGATTTTGCCAGAAATGAAATGTATTCATTTATGGATGGATTTTCTGGATACAATCAAATAAACATACTCCCTGCTGATCAACAAAAAACAACATTCGTTTGTCCTTGGGGAACATTTTCTTACTGTAAACTACCTTTCAGATTGAATAATGCTGGTGCAACTTTTCAAAGGGAAATGTCTTACGCTTTTCATGACATTAAACACATTGTGCAGCCTTATCTCGATGATTTACCTACTCATTCATTACACAGGGAAGATCATCCTACTCATTTACAAGCGATTTTTATGAGATGTAGGAATTATAAGATTCGTTTGAATCCCCACAAATGTGTTTTTTGTGTGAAATTTGGTAGATTAATGGGATTCGTTGTTTCGAAAGAAGGCATTCGTGTCGAACCTGCGAAGGTTGAGGCTATTATCAATTTACCTCTTCCTTCCACACTTCGCTAACTCCAAAGTTTGCAAGGGAAAGCAAACTTTCTGCGTAGATTTATCCAGAACTATGCTGAGTTAACAAAAGGTTTTACCAGGTTTTTGAAATATAATTTTCCTTTTATTTGGGATGAGATCGCTGATCGATCTTTTGATGCTTTAAAACACGTGTTGACCCATGCACCATTATTGCATCCACCAAATTACAGCCATGATTACTTTTTATACCTGGCAACCTCTGATTCCACCATTGGAATGGTATTAGTTCAAGAGGATGCATTCCACAACGAGCATGTGATTTACTATCTCATTCGAAATCTCAATCCAATCGAGATTAAATATTCGCATGTAGAGAAATTGGCCTTGGCAGAAGTTCAAGCTGTCCAAATATTTCGTCATTACATATTGTTACAAAAAACAACTGTGATATCTAATTGCAACTCGATGATGTACATACTGACTAAAAAATTACTTGAGGGAAAATACTCTAAATGGATTGTTATCCTTCAGGAGTTTGATTTAGAATTTGAAAAATCCAAATCAAAGAAATCGCTGGTGTTTGCCGAACTTATGTGTGACTTCCCAAATACTGAGATGGAAACTATGGTAGAGCATCCGATTGTTGATGAATCTCTATTTCTTATTAGTACGTTATATCCTTGGTATGGAGATATCATCATTTATCTTCAAACCCAAACTTTTCGGCCTAAAATTTCATGTTCACATTGACGAAAGATCCGTTACCAATCTCAGCAATACAATATTGTTGGAGACACACTTTATCGTCGTGGTGCGGATTCTGTATTTCGAAGATGTTTAACTCATGAAGAGGCTGAAAGAGTTTTGAATGACTACCACTCTGGAGCGTGTGGTGGTCATATGTCTGGGTATGCCACAACCCAAAAGATATTGCACGCTGGTTATTTTTGGCTGTCATTATTCAAAGATTGAATTCTTGCGGTCTGGAAATACCACAACTGTCAGATATTTGATCGAAAGATGCGTGCACCACCAGCTCCTCTTCACCCCATAATTGCTGTCGGTCATTTTGTAAAATGGGGCATTGATTTCATTACATGTAACCCTCACTCGGCTGGGGGGCATGGGTATATTATTCTTGCAGTAGATTATTTTACCAAATGGGCCGAGGCGATGCCTACATTTACGACAGATGGAAAAACTGCAGCTATGTTTTTATTCAATCATGTGATTGCTCATTTCGGTGTACCCCAAGCTATCATTACTGACTATGGGAGTCATTTTAGAAACATAATGATGATCAAAATTTCCGACCAACTTGGCCTGCGCCATGATAACTCTACTCCATATTACCCGCAGGCTAATGGTCAGGTTGAAGCCGTTAATAAATTTTTAACCACCATGATTAAAAGGATAATCGGAATTCATAAATCGAATTGGCATACCATGCTTTTTTCAGCACTTTGGGCATACTGAACCTCAGTAAAAACTGCAACAGGGTTCACTCCTTTTCAACTAGTTTATAGTTTAGACGCTGTGTTACCAACTGAATGCGAAATACCGTCACTCCAATTAGCCATAGAGTTACTACCAGCTACTTTTGAAGAGGAAAAACACTTTTTTTACTTAGCACAATTAGATGAGACTCGGTGCACCGTTGCATTAGCAGCCGAGACTCATAAAAAATGCATTAAAGCTAACGATAAGCTAGGAGAAGGGAAATTCAAACCAATATGGAATGGTCCTTATATTTTCAAGTGAGTGCTTGCAAAAGGGGCTTATGAATTGACTGATTATGACGGGGTCTCTTTAGATAAACCCAGAAATGGACTTTATCCGAAGAGATATTATGCTTAATTCTTGTGTGAAGATCTTACCTGTACATTAGTTATTTTTTTTAGTTAAAATGCCTTAGATTAGATGAGTATGTCTAGTTTAAGTTTGCTTTTACTACTATCACTGCTTATCTTGATTACTCTTGATATTGCAGAAGTCGACATCCCTTTAAGCATACATTGGTTTTGCTGATCATGCCCGTCGTAGTACACGAAATATTTCTTTCGTAGCCTGGGTTATCTATTCACCTACTGATGAGTTAGTTTCTATGCATGGGGTAAGCCTTGGTCAAACAACGAATAATTTTGCAGAATATAGCGCAGTGATTGAGTTATTATTTGATGCCATTTCATTTTGCATTCAGCGTTTGATCGTTAGGCTAGATTCAAAACTCATTGTATTTCATTTAAACATAGTATACGCAATTAAAAATCCAGTGTTACTGAGATTATTTTTGAAGATTCGTCTCTTGGAAAGGAAATTTGATTACATCGAATATCAACACATTCCAAGAAATTTAAATACATTGGCTAATTAATTAGCTAATAATATTATAAATAGACATTTGCAATGTTAAACCAGTAAATTAAAACAACATTCGATATATGTTGAACAAGATAGCCAGCGAAAGTAGTAATATCATAGATAAGAGTTTGTGTTTTCAAAAAATATTACATCATTTGTGACCATAGGTTTAAAACACCTTATGATCTGAAATATAGTGCTACAAAAAACAAAAATACAACAGTCTGCGATGATCATCCACTATCCGTGGTGATGATCATGACAATAAACTATCGCCCATGCCACCCTACGCAGGAATCTCCTAAACTGGCCAGGAACACCAGTGACGTGCCTCTGGAGACGAAGAGGAATATCATCCGTCGATGTCTCTGGGATATCTCTAGTCAACCTCTCCAGGTTGTGCTCTAAGTTAGTAAGAATTTCTGCTGCCTGGTTCTGTGGCTGTGCAACATGCTCTGTTGGCTTCCTTTCGAAGCGGTGGAGAGTGGCTGGCCTTCGTGGACCAACATCTACATTTGAAATTTTGTTATCAGTATTGGAAGATTAAAAATAAAAATAAAAATTAGAGTTAAAACACATGAAAATGATTCATTTACCTGATTCATCCCATTTGTGTCCCTGGAGGTAAGGACATCTCAGGGTCTCCTCTAAAATCTATGTCTGCATACGAGAGATCCTCAATAGCAAATATTTGGCTCTGTAACCAATAAAAATATGCTGGAGTGAATCAAACTACCACATAGCCGTCACCACCATGGCGAGCCATAAGCGCCACCCATCGTACCATACGAGGCTCTCTAGGTTCACCATGGTCAATAGAGGTCAATTGAGGAGCAAGGTAGGGAATCCTCTCCAAAGCAAAAGATACCAAGATAGCACCATACCCAAAGTTTTTCAACTTTGATTTTTTTTCTCTGGTCAGTTGACCTTTCATATTGGTCAACACCCCTTCACACTAATTGAAGATAATACCTCTGTAGCATTCGACAAATGTCTGCATTTGTGGCTTGGTAGCCACATGTGGAGCTCCGCTCCCACATAATCTGGTCACGGTGAATGCAATGACTTTCAGATCAAGACATATGATAGTTTTTATATCTATACGGTTGTCTTTGGGATCAACTTCTTCATTGCAGAACTCTTGTTTATAGCTAACAATAGGTAGGCCACCTTGCCTGGCTCCAAACAAAGAGATATGTTCACCTCTTTTGGATAAACCAGTGAGGAAGTAAATGTTTTCAAACTCAATTTATAGCTTGTGATCACCAATGACGTCCCATTTATTCACCAGCCAGGTCATTAGCTCTACCTGTGCCCTCATGCCCTGAATTGCCCAAAATTTGTATAAACCGTAATTTCTCAACACACGAATTATGGCCGGATTATTCATGGCTGCATCTTCTACCTCTTCATGCTTGCGTTCTCTCCACTCAAACATTGTGCAATGATCTGCAAATGGATGCATTTGAAGGTTAGAAGCTTTTAGATTGAAAATTTTTACCCATTTTTGAGAGGATTTTATAAATTTCCTTTTCTCACGAACAATGCAGACCCCTGCACGCACCCTTCATAAAAACCATGGTAGCCCAATAATTTTCCTTTAGGAAAATTATCGGGGTTCACAGGTAACCAATGGATGACCCGTGGACCCTCGAGAGCGAAATTTTGAACCTTTTTTCCCCTAAAAAATGATTTTAAAAACCAAAAAAGAGAATTCAAATGGATTAAAATGAAGAGAAGAGTGTTGTGGATTACCTAGATTCGATGATTTTCGATTTTAGCGGTTGGTTCTCCCGTTATCACCTTCGGAATGTTTTTTGCCCAGAGCTCTCAACTTTCAACTCTGAATACAAAAGGTGAAAATGACTTTGTTGAACTACTTTTTATAATATTTTTTGAATGAATAAAATATTATTTTATTTATTTTCCACTTTAAAAATTAAAATTTCAAAAGTTTTTACTTATTGGAAATAGGTATGTTTAATTTTTCTAGTTTATGTGCAAAAAACAGGTTTGTCGGGTGCAAAGGGTTATTTTTATGATGAGTACACTTTTATCACTTTTTCGGGCTCTTGAAAAATACGAAATAGAGAAACCCTGGAGTTCTCTTTTAAGCCCTTTTCAGACTCTCTAAACATGAAAATATTGTCGAGTAATTGACTATTCGAACTAGTTAAAGGAAATGAACAGTCCTCCCTTTAGTATAAATTTACCCCTTTTCCGGACTGAAATGGACTATTTACGAAAAAGGTATACGTTGACTAATCATGGTTAATAGAGTTCTCTCCTGCATTATTTTATCCTTTTTCGGGCTTGAGAGACTAAATTTATGAAAAATTACACCCACAGAGTTTTCTTAAGTTTTTCTTCTGACTCCCTAAAACTGAAAAACACCAGAGTTTCACCTATACTGGACTCGTTAAAACTTAAGAGTAAAGGACTTGTCGATTACAAACAGGAACGAACCACTCCTTCTTAAGGTTCGATTTTAATACTAAGTTGGACTCATCCAAAGGATGAGCTTATACAACAAGAAAATGTTATCCTCCTCAAGCTTGTCAAAAATAAATAGGTACTTGCCATAAATGGTGGGGGAAGAGAGAAAATGAATCCAGTTGTCACACTTCGTTTCAAAAATTTGTATACCACTCTTGAACACAAAACTTTTGTCATACTCATACTTGGGTTGGGAAAATCCTTTCGCCAAACAGTTAAACAAACCACATTGAAAGTCTTCAACCAGTTTCTGGGTATTAGCTTTAATTCAATTGTTACCAAACCATCTGCAATGTCGTTATGTGTTTAAGAGGTCAGTTCAAATAAACCATTCATTGCAAACATTTGTCTCCATTTGCATTGACCATCCCTGAGTCAGTTTGTTATCACAAAATCAGACCTGATAGGTTTCCAATCAAGTTAATCTCATGTAACTGTTTCAAACCAATCTTTTGATTGAGGCTTAGCCTCCTCAACTTGGGAGGGCTCTCTCAAGGGTTTATGATTTTTGATAGAAATATAGATGGCTAACTCTATGTGGGGAAAAAAACAGAAAAATGATATAAATTGATTGTAAATCACATTAGCAAGTGCACATTGGGCTTATGGAGTCATAATAGCTTCAGAAAAACCAAACAGTCTACCTAACATGGAAGTCAAGGCATATTAGAGTTCAAGTCAAGGAAAACACATGTGAAACAGTGAAACACACAGTCAGTTTGTCTATGAAGGAAGTCAGAGCATCAATGATGAATTCCGAGTAACATAAGAAAACACCACTGCAATAGAATATTAAAAATATGCCATCAGAACAAGAACATACAAGAACTCTTCATGAATCTTGAGTTGGCTAAGTAGAAAACTCTGTATTAAGCTGAAAACAGTCACTTACAATAAACACCATCTTTTTGCTAAAAATGTCCAACCCTTAGCATTTCTAATTCTTCCTCTTTATAGATCATTTACAACATAGGATAACCTTATCCTCATCTAGATACATCTAATTCCTACCTTTTGATACCTTGCCTAACCATGTGACATGGTATTTATTACAAAATGGCAACTGCAAACCTAGTGGACAATCCTATTACAAACAGGACTCAAACTCATTAAATATACTCATAACAACCTTATCTAAGCTATATTACATCATTTTCAAAATTTATTCCCATAAGGTAAAATCCAAATGATAAGCTCCAGCACTTTATGACCTTAATGCTGATCTCCTGCAAACTAGGAAACTGTCCCCTGTTTTCTAGGTTTAGGATTCTTTGTGTTCTTGGGACACTTTAACCACCATGAACCCATGACTTCGAAGCCATTTGATGTCGGGAATTAAAATAACATATGTTCAAAATAATCCATAAGTTCCAGTTGTACAAAATCATCATCGAACTGCCCAAAATAGCAAAAACAAACCTGTGCTACAAAAACAACACAGTTTCGTAGCGCTTTTCATAGCACAGTCTTTTAACTTATTTGCCTTCAAAATTTGGTTTCCTTCCTTTGGTATTATCTACATATTCACTTAACACATCCTCCTTAGAATTTTTAGGTCAAAATATACATGTCTTCCCCTCAAAAATTTATGGAAAAGGGTGAAAAACGCTGCTACAGTAGTTTCATAGCACATTTCACCCTTTTTGCACTATTTGTGCTACGAAACTACTGAATGAGCATTTTTTTTTTCGGATTTTCTTCAAAAATCAAACCAAAATTTTCCAAAACTTCACAAATTCACTGGTTTCATCAAGACGAACAACCATATGAACTAAAAACACCATTTCGTGAGGTTTATTCTTCATTACCTATTTGATTTTGCCTTTGAATTTGTCATTCTGCACCTTCGTTTTTTAGTTCATCCTGAGACAGTTTCAATTGCAGCTCCAAATCCTCTACTTGGCCTCTTAGTCTTCTATTACTGGCTCTCAAGTGAGTATTGATCATTTTGATAAATTTTTCTTCTTTGATAGTTGTCACTGTCCATGTAAAAAACTGTTCTGCAACACTTGGAATCTTAGACCTAGAAACAGTTTGGCCTTCCCATACTGCCTTCATCCTCTTAAAATCTATTTTTTCAATGATGTGCTTTCTGGCCTTCTTTCTCATCATTGAAATCTCTTGGTTTTCTAGCTTCAATCTCTCCTCAAGCAGTTTACACTCTCTCATGTGTTCCTTTCCCTTCATTGTCTTGTTCGCTGCATGCTCCGCTATTGGTGATGAGAGATCAACCACCTCTTCAGGGACTCTGTATGTTTCAAAAATTACTTGGATCTCTTTACTACCTTCTTGGAGTTTATTTGCATGCCTATTTAAAGGTTTTATTTCTTGGAAAATAAATTTTGCATTTTCACCCTCAAATTCAAGTTTTTTAGCTGATTTAACTCTTTTATGTTTGTATTCATTCACTCCAATAAAATCAGCTTGCACAATGGCTGATTCTTCTATATCAATTGCATGAAGGATGTCATCCAAGTTTCCTTTCATCACTGGGCTATCCTATGTACCTCAAACAACTATTTTTCCCTTTGATGTTATTGCTTGGCTTCTTGTCTTTCTCTGGATTTTCTGCTTGCTGGCCACTTGTTTTTGTTTTGCCTCTTTGACACTTTCTAACCTCTGTTTTGAAGGTGATGGAGTTTCTGCAACAAGCACCTGTGTCTTCTTTGCTCTTTTCTCAACTTGTTTTCTTGGTTTCAACTTTACAAACCTCTTTGATATTTCAAACACATGTTAAATATACTCTGCTGGTGGTGGTGAAGGAGTCTTTTTAGTTTTAGGGTTTCTAGCTGGGGTTAGGGTTTCCATTTCAAATCCACTCATAAAAAAAAAGGAAGACCAATCCCTGCTTATTTTATCAAGCTCATTTAAAACCAATAACTTTATCAAACCATGGTGAAATAAAGAGGTTTCACAACCATCACACTTGGCTTGTACTTTATCAAACATTTTTGCAAGGCTCCTATGCAAGTAAAAGGGAAAGTCTAATGATATCCTACCTGTGAAATGCAGCAGCAGCTTGAAATGATAAGTATAAACTTTATGGTACCTGCCTTCACACTTAAAGTATCTTTGAATGTTGAACAACAACTTGGCATAAGTGTCTTTGATACAACTCCTAGGTATTGCATTATTCAGGTCCATATCTGCATACTCAGGTTTCATGAATTCCTTGCATGGTTCCATGTCAAAATTAAAACCTTTAAACCAAGTCTCCTTCGCCCTTGGTATTTCTGTCACAGAAGCAATGATCTCAGGTGTGACTGGCACATTTAACATCCCAATTTTGGTATTTGTTCCACTGAACTGTAAGGCAAACTCTTTAGACACCTAAGTGTGGCAACCCTGCAACTTTTCACAAAATCTGAGACAGCCTGCTTTGCTAAAATCCTCCATCACTGTTTGATCCTCAACTATAACATTTACATTTTCAGGCTCATATCTCAGACAATGTCCCCCTCTGTGGACCTTCTTCTCCTCTGCCATGCTTCCTTTTTAAAAAACTTGTCAGCTTCTCTGGAATCAATAAAACAACTTCACTTAATTATGAATGAACAACCTCGCTTGATAATATAGAATAGCCTCGCTTGAGAAAATGGAACAACCTCACTTGATTATAGTGAAGATAACCTTGGTATAAAACAACCACAGGCTTAAATTTACTGCTTCAGAGCTTAAACAGTTGTGTGGGGGCAAATGAAAACTAGAATGACCGAATTAGGCAATATTTTCGAATTTGAAATCTCATCTTACGACTAAATGATGCCCCTATCATGATGATGATGGCTGTGAGATGGGTAAATACTTTGAATCTGACCTCTAACTAACTCACCATACCCTTTTCCTATCATTTCTTAATGGATTTCTGATAGATTCTGGTTTAATTGACATGACGGTTAAGAAAACACGCTTTCGTAGCACACATAATGTATTTTTCACAGTTTACTCTACGAAAGTAGCAGCAATTTCGTAGTGCAAAACCTCTTTTTTGAACTAAAAATGCTACGAAACGGAGGATTCTTGGCTAATTGTGGAAATTTAGCTCGAAACTTAATGGAATGAACTCTAAATGAAAAATGTAAATATTTGATCATGGAATGGACCTCTAAAGAATTTATTTGAATTCAAATGATGACCTTTAAACCTATAAAAACTATGAACTACCCTTAACCAAAACTTAAAATTAATTTCAGACCTATTTGAGACCATGATAAAAAACAGAGTTGACATACAATGTTTTGAATTGTTTTTGGGTGATAACACAGTCCTTGCAAATATTTCTTTAAAACTTGATCTAAATGGTTTCGTGTCGTGGGCTTTCCTATGATGGGTCACTTTCTATCGACGACAGCTTATCATCTAGGAAGTTGATCTAGAATCCTATCAATACCTTGGGATCTGAATGCCTTAATGGAAATTTTCTCGCCTTCGACGACAGGTTGCATCATTGACCTTCGATCGAATGATTCTGTGAAATGTTCGACTTCAGATCATATATTCACATTTCATAGATTGTAATGAGTAATTTGAGAGCCATTGTCATTATTGGTGGTTTCTCTCACACTTGTTAACAGTTCACAACATTGACTGGTAATCAAGTGGTTTCTACCATGTTTGACTTCGACACAATCAATCACATGGATAGAATCGTACTAGTTTGAGAAGAGGAAATGAAGACCCTGGATCTAGTTTCCACCATCCAGGCTACGAGGAGTTTTATTATTCATCATACAGTAGACTACTTATGACAAATGGCTGTGTCCATGCTGTGTCTACTATTAAAGTAATTCTAAAATCATTTATGTAGTAGAACATGTAGTTAGTTTTGATCTGAGTATGGGAATGCCTACCTCAACGATGATATATATATATATATATATATATATATATATATATATATATATATATATATATATATGTTTGCATTGAATTTTTTTACAGGTTTTAACTAGTACGTCTGTAACCCAATCCTTGGAATGATAAAGCACTTCACTCTTCAGAACTACTTCAGACTTCGCACTTTAGGGGGAAATATGTTACAATGAAATTTGTCACCATGACATTTAGCTGTCCATATGGCTTCATCATTACCTATATATTGTTCCCTTAGAGGTCAAAAATCATAAAGTTCCTAAACCAAGTCTTGGAATTGGAGAAAAGCTCATTAAAACCCTAAAAATCCTAACTCCGCACTTTTCCTAGTCATTGCCTGCGGTACCGCGGTTTATTGATCTAAAACCTGTGGCACATCCTGCACGTTCTTCTCATTAAAAATGCGAACCCCCATAAAAGGTAAAATAAAAGAAAAAGTAAGTTCTAGAAGCCCAGCTGGTCAAATATTCTCCCAGCTGGAGCCTTCTAGAAGCATTAGCTGGTCGAGCTTCGCCCCTTCCATTCATGAACCTCTATCCCTTCATTAATGGAGCTATCCCTTGGTATTTGGAGCTAAAATCCCTTTATGAGAGGACTTTATCCCTTTCTTATTGGAATTGAAACTACCCCCCTTCTGCTATAAATTGAGATCATGTTTCAGTCTCAAGGGTACTTAGTAGAGTTCAGAAAGTACTTATTTCTTTCTTTGAAGAAGGTACTTAGAACTTGGTGGTTTTGAGGTGAATTGCTGAAGAAATCATACTCTCTTTACTTGGCATAACTAGCATGAGAACGATCACATACTCATGTCCATAGTTTCATGCTAGTTCAGAGAGGCAGAGTCTTTGTCAAACTGAGGGAAACGATTGTTCGGGATCCCGGAAGAACCTGTACAAACATCTAGGCGTCAAGGTTGTAAGGTTACTTCTTTCATACAAGTTAATACAAATGGATTTTATTTTCTCATTAAGTTGTTCATGTATCTCTTTGAATAATTGAATTATTGGATTCCTTGATCACTGAGATAGATTATTGTTTCTGAATTATTATATCTTGTAGGTGCTTTTGATCCCTTTTGCTTCTCTTTGATCACAGGTCTTATATGCTAGATCGATATCTTTTGGAGCGACGGGATTAAAGATCAAAATAAGATTTGGACTCTAGGTAGGAGCATCTCTCCATATGTAGTTAATTAATAATTCTGAATCATAATGGTCTAGAGAAAATGGTTTTCATTTGTCTATTTGTTGTTATATATCCTTAGGATACTAGGGAGATCGTTCTTGTCCGCAAGAAGGATTTATCCGTCCAACAGGCACTTTGGTTGTACTTATATCTCATGTACTCAAATATTATTGTATAAGTCCTGGCTGTTATCCCAAGCACAATATGTATGTGGGATTCGTTATCATGTTTTTATCTGGCTCATGTTTATTCCAGAATTTACTATGCAGTCCAGTCCCTTGTTTACTGGACGCATTATTATTTGTAATTTTCCTCAGTGGGCATAGGTATGCCTCCCCCATTGCCTATAGCATAGGTACTCACTCATAAAAGAGACTTGTCGCACCTGTAAGTCTTGCCTCCTCAGGGTCTAGTCCTCTAGCGCTTTGTTCTACCTTATATTTCTCTCTCTTTGACTTCCCCTTCAGTGTCTAGTGAATGAGTTCTTACAATGTGCTTCGGTCATACGATTAACTCCTAACACTCGCACGCTGGGGGGTTATCTGTTACACCAATTTTTGGTCATCTAACTTGCTACTATTAGATGGACCAAAGTACACCATGTAAGACCAATTTTACCCTAAGTAAAATTTCTTTCACTATGAAAAATAACTTAGTAATCCATATTTATTAAGTTGTTTATGGTTTTGTTGTACTATACAACAACCCTCCCCATTTTTAAATTTTAGAATAAATTCCATTTAGAAATAGGTCCCCTTTTTTATCTTTCTTTGTAGATAGAAATAAAAGACTCATTGATAAAATGATACATTGCTTATTTTTATTTACAAAGTGTACAAACCTTTTAAAAACTTTCTGATCCGATGAGAAACAAAGCTTTTAATCATATTAAAAATATTATATAAAGTCTTTATATTTAACAATATTCGATATGTACAGTAATCGCAAATCGGAAAATCAGAGAATTCTTTGAAGTCTATTTTCACTTTGTAAAACTCCGATGCGATGACACACAATCACAATTGCATTTTGGATAAACTTTTAAAGTGTTATGTTTGTTTTGCATACCTCTGATGCGATGTGATTCATCGCAATCGCATTTCAGAGAATTAAAGAAATATATTCATTTGGTTGAAAGACTCCGACAGGGTGGACCCCACCTCATCGCAATCGAATTATCAAAGAAACTATTTAACGACTCATTCCATTTGAAAATCCCTGATGTGCTCTTCGCAATCGGAATTTGGCATAAGTCTTATTTCATTTTCCTTTTAAACGAATCACGATGCGAATAAAACTTAAATATTCATATATTATTATTCGTCGCATTCCATAGATTTAAAAGGCAATATATTTACACTTATTTCGAAATATGCCAATCTCCGATTGTACGATGACAATAATTCACAAATCAAACAAATGATAACATTTTATTTTGTTTTGAATGCGTGAGTGTGACTCCCTAGAGGGCATTTAATTTTTAAACCACGGATATAATAAATTAAAATCATCGAATAATACTTTCGTATAACTGTTTTCATTATTGCGTTTTCACCTTGGTTGAAAGCTTTTCTTTGTTGCAGAGCAATAGAACATCCAATTTTTCCATTCGCAGAACAAGAGAAACATTGCTCGATACTGAAATGTCGAAAAGATCCAGAAAATCAAAAGCTGCCATCGCTGCAAAAACTCCTATGTTCACTATGCCGCCTAAAGAGAAACCAGCAAAGCTTAAGCTGGTTACAGATACCTCATACCAGGGACTTGGTAAAATGACATGGGAAAATGTATGCAACTTACTTGAAAAGGAAAACCTTAAATTTGTTGAAGCTAAGGCCATAGTTCGTGACGAAAACGACTTAGATTCTGATTCTGAAAGTCTTCTTGGTGCATTAGCAAACTCATTTCTGCACTGAGTTGCAGCTCGGGAAAACATTTTCCCATATTATGATGTTATTAGATGGGTAATTGATAATGTGGCTATCAAATATAGAACCTTTGTTTCTGCATCTGGAGCAATATTTGGGTCATTCAAACCAGAAGACATCAAAGCGATGTACCACCTTCTAGACCCACAGAAGATTTATAACAAAGATTTTATCAAGGAATTTGCTGCGAATCATGAAAATCAGTCAGAACCAATTAAAGACTGGAGAAGGGCTCCTGAAAAGCATAGATACGAGGCATCAGGTATGTACTCTGTGGAGTCTCTTTTTCCTCCATACTGTTATGCAACAACAATGATGTGTAGATTTTTTGGAAATGATAACTCGGCTAGGTTTTCTATACAAATGGTTCCATTAATACATTCTGCTGTTAGTTACGAGATAATGGATTGCGCTGTCATTCTTTCTGATAAGATAGCCAACAGAATTCTTGAGTATAGGAAAGACAAAAATTCAGGAAATTCCACTCCTTTTTATTTTTGTGCTTATATCCTAGATGCCCTTTGTTTCAATTTTGAATTCCCCTTATTAGGATGGAAATGGACTCCTAAAGAACCTGCTCCAATTCATATATATCACAAGTTCTTATGGAAGGGGCATTTCAAAAGTCATGTTTACAGAGTCTGTCATGGTTTTCTTATTCCGATTTACCAAATCATTTTTGGTCGATTCCCTCCTAGACTTTCCGACAAAGCTAGAGTTGATTTGTCCTCAATTGGAGATTGGTTTGGAGAGGGAAAGTTCACATATATAAGAGTTTTTGGAAGTATTGTAGAACCACACATCCTTCCTTTGTATGTTCCAGACAAACTGTTAGCACAGGAAATTTCATATCAGTTGACAGTAGAAGGCATGTTTAGAACTTTGAAGAACAACAAGAAGCTTATGTGTCCTACTTTTCCTTTTAAATGTGGTGACTATACTCTCAGTAATTTTTTCCATGCTGAAAAATAAGTTGTTAAGTTAACCGATCTCAAGCTTTCAACAATCCCAGGGAGGCAATATGATCCTAGGAAGGTGGCATATGATTTTACTACTTCTGTTTCAATTGCTCGGTTTGAACATGAACCAGATATGTTTGATGATTTATTTGTTTCTGTAGATAAAATGTCCCAATTTTTTGATTTGGCCAAGTCCAAACTTCAGGCTGAAGAAATGAATAAATTTTTGTTATTTAGAAGTCAGAGGTTACTCAAATTTCCTCTGGATCAGTTGAGAATTTCTACACAAGAATATGAATCAAAATAGAAAGAAACAGGGAATACATCTGGAAAAGAAGTAACAAGAACTAATCCTATTTTACAAAAGAAAGATATTAGAAGAAAAGTTGATACTAAAAAGACATAAACAACTGCTAAGATTGATGTACAACAGTCTTCGGCCGAGGTAAGAAAAGAAAGCATAGGTACTGATGCCAATGTGCATACTGAAAAGGGAGGCACAGATAGTAAGAATACTGAACATACACCAAAAAGTGATATGAACAATAGTTCAAATTCTCAACTTGGAGGAGAAGAAGCTACTAAACTTATTGTTTCTCCTCATTTGCTGAGCCAATATGTACAATTTGCCCAGCAAATAGGACAACAGAATACTCCCCAAGTTGATGATCCGAAAGACCAGGATATAGAAATCATCCCTAAAAATCCCACAGGTGAGATCATGTTGAAGATAGAAGAAATCCCTCCTCTAGATATATTTTATAGTCCTAAACATAGGGCTATTGTGAGAAAACAGAGGAAAAGGAGGAGAACTGATCAAGATGCACTTTTGACATCAAAGGTGGAATTCATGAATATTTTTTATAAAAATGTTGAGGTGAATTCATCTGAGGATCTCACCAAATTATCCCAATATGCAGGTGCCTATAGTGCTGCTACTATAGACAAAGCCTCTGAAGTTACATAGTTAATGAAGCAAAAAGATGTGCAAATAGCCATGTTAGAAGAACAGGTTACAGAGAACCAACAGAAAATCATTCAGTTAGAACAGCGATTGCAGGATGGAGAGCTCAAATCTAAACAATTAGAAGAGCAACTTGCTGTTGAAAAGGAAAAAATCAATCAACAGACTTTAGAAAAGCAACAATAGCTAAATCAAGAAATAGAAAAATTACAGGTTTTTTTATAAAATGAGCAGACTTCAAAGATTGAGCAAGAAAATATGTTTCAATCTAAATTATACAAGTTTAATAATTATCCCAGTTTGGATCAATTAAAAAATTAAGCCCTGGAGACAAACAAGTTATTGTCTCAACAATTAAATGATTTTTTTCTAAAAGTTGCAGAAGCAGAATCCCTATGTGAATTAACATCTTCCTTGGTAGATGAAGGAGTCACTCTTAAAATTGAATTTGATGAAGCTGATGAAAAAATCTCTGAATTTATTTTATGGCAAGAATGAGAATCAGGAAGAAAATCAAATATTCCTAAGATTATGGAGAGACATAAAGAAATTATTTTTGCAGAATGGGAACAACGTTTGATCAAAGCAGAAAGAGCTACATCCAGAGCTAAAAGCATAAAGAACAATGTAACACAGCTGGTGAATGATAATTTATATGCAATCAATTTAATTGTAGATTGTACTCTCGGTCAATTACCTAGAATAAAAAAACTAATCACAGATGGAAACAAGAGATAATTAATAAAAATCAGCAAATTGGCCAACTACAAAGAATATCATGGGATACAATGTGGACCTATCTTATCAAGCCGCATAGTCAAAAAACAACAATAAAATTTCTTTCAAATGCCATCGATTGCATCATTCCCGAATTCTCTGATGCCACATATACAGGGCGGTTGCACTCAAAGCTTAGTCATCTTGAAGAAGTGAAGGAAATGCTAAAAATCTACCATCTGGGCACATCAAACGCAACAGATAATCAATGAGTCAGTTCACCTCAAAGATCACATTTCTGTTCTAGATTTTTGATTTAGATAGATTGTAGGAATAATTTTAGTTATTTTGTTAAGTACCTATTTAAACCCCTTTCATGCATTTAGAAAGGGGTCCTGAATTTGTAATATTTTGACTTGGAGATTACATTTCTGTACTCCATTGACTCTTATATTTTTATAAAAGATCACATCTGGTGATTTTGTGCGAAATTTCCTTTAAGAATTGCATTTCTGTATCTTGGAGTTGATTTTACATTGAAGTTGCTGGATTTGGATATCGGATTGCATTGGAAAATATCAAGATGGATATGGTATTTCTATCTATTCACTGTTATTTTCTTATGTTATGTGATATTCTCTTTTAAATTGCTATCGTTTATGTGTATTTTCTTTACAATATTTCTTTATACATATCATTTCTGAGTGTGCATAAATATTTATCTTTTACAGTAAATGCAAACGATATATAATGATGAATGCAATATATTATTATAACTCTGTTTATTTTCTTAAACTGAGTTATCTTTATTTGTTACTGCATAATTCAATTAAGCTATAACACATTTTCATGGTTATTGGTTAATTGAAACAATTTAAAGTTGTATTCACATTTGATGCCCGGGTTAGTTTTAGAATTGTTTTATCAGTTTTAAATTAGATTAGATAGTTTTATTTCAGTCATTTAGTCCCATTTTCCCTCCATCCAATCATTCCATTACCAACCCATTTAAATTACTAGGAAACTGGTCCTATAAATCCAGTTGGAGCCACCACACCAAACGGAAAAGGAGCTGTCCTAAGGTCCCGACCGGGTGGTTATCCCCCAATGTTTGAAGCAGCGATTTTCAAAGCTTCAACAGGTCTAAACAGGAAACCCCGTGAGGAAATATTAAATAAATCCATATTTGTTTGATTTTCCTCAAGGAATAATTAGTTAAACAACAGTTTAATTAATATTCCTAGTCATATTTAACCCAAAACAAGAAAATTAATTAGATAAATAATTATTTATCTTATTATTTTCTAGGAATAATTATTTAAACCTTATTTAAATAATATTCCTTGTTTATAAATAATTGAATAAATAATTATTTATTTAATTATTACTCAACCACATCCTTAAAATAATAAATAAATAATTTATTTATTTATTATTTACAAATAAAGGGATTTGACCAAAGTCAAATTCTTTATCCCTCCATCAAATAAATAAAATATTCCATAAAATTTGGATCTAGATTTGGTTAATAATATTTTAATTATGCACCAATATCTAGACTAACTCAATATTTTTTTATAAATAGAAGGGTTTTTCCAGTCACTCACTACCTTTTGTTGTCTAAAGATCACTCTGGATCTATACTCTTGGTTTGACTTTGATCCTCCATCATTATCATATTTTGCTGCCATTTTTCTTGTGAGCTCCCTTTGAGTTCCATTTTTTGTCTGGGTTTTCTACACCATCAAGAGAGAGAGATCTTAGATATAAAGTGCTGAGGACTTACAAGAACCCATCCCATTGAGGGGGTCTGGTAACATATTTCTATGTTCCCTTCCCAGGTGTCAAAAAATGCAAAAATTCTTTAAAATTTTTCTTGTCTTGTATATGGGATGCATGGAGAAACTCTTTCTTTTATTTACTGCTTAATGTCTTTTACTGCATAGATCTATATTTTGCAGCATTTATCTTGGTCAACTAATTGCAGATGTAAAGAAATTGGTAGCCATATTTGATGTTAAGGCTGTTTGTTATGCACAACTAAAGTGGATTTTTTTCGTACACTTGTGATTAGAATTCATACTAACACTAGGGATATCACCCACGAAGTGGTGGGTAGCAAGGTGAAAATCCATTGATTTTTCCTGAGAGGAGGTTAGATAGTCATGAGAAACAATCTAGTGCTGCAATTAAAAGACATTATCAGCATAAAGGGAAAGGAAAAGACTTCATGCTGGAAGAATTTAAGAAGGCAAAGCCCCTCAAATTGGATGGAGAGGTGAAGAAGGTTGAAGAAGTAGAGGCATGGATGCTGGGGATGAAGAAGTATTTCAAGGTGCATGATTAGTATGAGAATATGAAGGTAAGAGTAGCCAACTTTAGCCTGAAGGGAAAGGCTAATATTTGGTGGGAATATTTTAGGAATGTAAAAGATATCAGAGAAAAAGAGTTTCCTTGGAGGAGATTCGAGAGATATCAGGGAAAAGTACCTAGTTCAAAGGTAATATGACAAAAAGGCCATGGATTTTTATGAGCACAAAATGGGGCAATTGACAACTGATGAGTATGCAACCATATTTTTGGATCTAATAAGATATATGCCTTACATTACGGACGTGAAGACAAAAATTTAAAGATATCTCAATGGATTGCCACAAACATTCAAGGACATAATAAAATTCGATGAGCCTAAAACATTGGAGGATACCTTTAGGAAAATGAAGTATTGCTATGAAAAATAAAAAAATAGGACTGAGACTTGAATGGTTTGGAAAGGAAAAGACAAATCCAGTTTTAAAGGCAAAGGAAAAAAGTCCACAGGATGTTAGCTAGGAAGAAAAAATGTTAAGTTTTCCACTGTCGCTAAGGGTGAGTTTTAGCAGAAAACCACTACTAATGATAAGATCAATTCACTAATCCTGTAAGAGAAGAAGCCAAGGTTCAAAGGATGACCTATGAAGTGTTGGACATGTGGATAAAACCATCGGCGTAGAGATTTTCTTCATCGATAACAAAATGGTCTAATATTGTACAATGTGCAAGAAGTAGAGACTATAAAAGATGTGGCTCAGATTGTGCCACAAATTTATGCCAAATTGAACAATAGACAGGTTGATCTCTAGGCATCAGTGATCAAGATGAAAGGTATGATCAATAACCAACCGATTTCAGCTCCGATAGACCTAGGTTCTAATTTCAGTTATGTAAGTCCCAATATCTCAGAGATATATTCATTGCAGAAGGTAGCCCATGAAAGATCATGGCTAGTGCAATAAGCAACGAGGACTAAGAGGTGAGTTGAAAATTTTGTGAGGTCATGCCCAATCGTAATAAATGACATTCCCACATGTGCAGACCTAAACTTATTACCGTTGGGTTCATACAATGTGTTGGTCAACATGGATTGGCTGGCAGACTATAAGACCAAAATTGATTGCTTTAGTAAATAAATTGAATGTCTCAAAAACAAAGGGGAAAAGGTTACACTGTAAGAAAAAATTAAGCCAGTGACTATTCGACAAATATCATTATTGTAATTGAAGTGGTGCAACAAGAAGGGATGTGAACTGTACATTGTCCAAGTGACCAACAACTCATAAATGAATAGTAATAGTCTGGAGGAGTACCCGATATTAAGAAATTTGAGGATGTATTTCCTGAAGAAATCCTAAGGCTGCCACAAAGAAGGGAAATTTATTTTTCAATAGAATTGATGCCAAGAACAACACTAGTGTCAAGAGCCCCATATTGCATGAGTACACTAGAGCTGGTGGAATTAAAATTGCAATTAAAATAAATTTTGGATAGGGGACACATTAGACCCAACGTATCACCTTTAGGAGCACCTATATTATTTGTAAAGAAAAATTACGACACTTGGAGACTTTGTTTTGACTATAGGTAGCTCAATAAAGCCACAATCAAGAATAAGTATTCTCTGTTGAGGATTAATAATCTGTTTGACATGATGAGAGGAGCTGAGATGTTCTCAAAGATTGACTTGAGGTCTAGGTACAATTAGGTATGAATAAAAGATGAAAATATTCACAAAACAAAATTCAGAACTAGATATGGGCATTATGAATTTGTGGTTGTGTCATTTTCCCTCACAAACGACCCAACACGATTTATATATTTAGTGAATAATGTTCTCAGTTCATATTTGGACAAGTTTGTATTGGTATTTTTCGATGACATCTTGGTTTACTCAAAAACCAATGATTAACATGAAAAATACTTAACACCAATGTTTCAATTGTTGAGAGAGCATAAGCTCTATGCTGAACTTAGTAAGTGTGACTTCTTCTAGTCATAAATTCAGTATTTGGGACATATTGTATCCAAGGAAGGAGTGACATTAGATACTAAAAAGATCAAAGTCATTATGGAGTGGCCTTCTCCTTAGAATGTGATAGAGATTATATCCTTCATGGGATTGGTCAGTTATTACTAGAGGTTTATCTGTAATTTTTCAAGGATTGGGCATCCAATCACGATGTTGCAACAAAAAGGAATTAAATTCTAGTGGACAACAAAATGTGTGATAGACTTTGAGTAGTTAAAACATCTTCTCACCCATGTACCAATATTGAGGATAGTGGATTCAGAAAAATATTTCATAGTTTGTACAGATGCATGTGAGGAAGGGCTTAGTGGACTCCTCATGCAAAAATTATAGGTGTGTGAAATTTTAATATTGTTGCAATTACTGATTATCATTCTCCTATCAAATTTGATCATTTGTGTCAAATATTGAATAAAACATTACTGCAACTTCACATAAAATAAATAAACTACAATACTTGAGAAATTATTTCACGCACACAAATAATGAACACCATTATTTTTGGACAAATTTCCATGGAAAAACCCCATTTTGGTGAAAACCAGTTACGCAGACAACTAATTTTATTATTCTTCAACAAAAATTCATGATTGAAAATCACAATTGTTTTCCATAAATTAAAAAACCTTCGGAAAATTATTTTTTTCACTTCTACAAGACGATTTGGCTTCCCGAAGACAACTCGACCCTCCTCATTCAATTTGAACTCCTTTTGGCTCACTGAATCGAACAACACATGCAACCCTGGCAAGTCAAACCTCTCTGGAAAAATCACATTTCTAGAAAATAATCTCGATCTCCACTAGAATTTGATTTCTCTTGGAAAACTCAGCTTCTCTTGTGAAAATTGTTCAATCTAAAAAATATCTCTTTTCTCCGACAACTCGGCTTCTCCGAAGCAACTTGCATCACTGTGAAACTCAACTACTCTGTAGATAAAATCGATCTCCTACAAACTATGGAAATTGTTGTGAGGAATTTCCTTTGGCAATCCTGTATTCAATCATTATTGATCTCGATCTGCTGGTGCCCTCACTCTATTATTGCACCCTTTCTATCACTGTAAATTTGTCTCTAATCTCTCTGATTTGTTCTCCAAGTGCCCATCGATTTCATATTATAAACTCTCGTTGAGAAATCAACTACCACGATCTAATCTCAATCGTTGGCTAAGATCATCTTGACCCCACCAAATGGATTTTTTAGAAGTCACTAGAGGAAAATTGATTTAACTCAATTAATCCCTATTAATTAAGCCATTTCCATAAGTTATACTCAGGAAAATTAATAAACTGACTAATTCTTTCTAATTAAGGTAATTTTCCTTAGAAACTTTTTCTAGTTATTAGAGAAAATTAATCCACTGTTCTCCTTAGCCTCATAGATATAACATGAGAATAGAACACCTATATGAGATACATAAAATAACACTCCCTCATAGCGAGAAAGGTATTCTGCATAACACCCATCTTTTCTTTGAAGAATATGAATCTTTCCTTCCCCAAATCCTTCGTCAATATATTTTCTACCTGCTCATCTGTTGGTATATAATGTAGCTGAACAATATTGCGTTGCACACAATCCCCGATGAAGTGGTACCTGATATCTATATACTTGGACCTGTCGTGAAACACTAGATTATATGACAACATGATGCAACTTTGATTTATGCAATGTATCACCATCATCTAAACCCTTGGACCAAACAAGGCTACTAGCAGCTTCTGAAGCATATGGCCTCACACCTCGCCACACTAGTTTGTATGTACTCTACCTTTTCATAACTTAGTGCTACAAAAATTTGATTCCTATTGTACCAAGAAACAACTCTTAATCCCATGTTGAAGCAAAAAATATAAGTTCTTTTCCGATCCATTGTATTACTTTCCTAGTGTGAATTAGTGTATCCAACAAGCCTGACACTATCACCCTAAGCATACCTGATCCCATACTAGATAGCGTCGAAAAAATATCTAAACAAATGTTTAGATGTTTTCCAATGTACTCTCTTTGGTTCCACCATGAACTGGCTGAGAGAGTTTACTGCATAGTATATATCTCGCCTGGTGTTGACCAAATACATGAGAGAGCCAATTAACTACTTGTACAAGGTGGGGTCTCTATCCTTCTCCCTCGATGTGTCTACCTTCCTCCAATTCGTGATCATGGGTGTAGACATGGATCTATTATCCTCCATCCTGAATCTCCTCAGGATATCAATGCAATATTTCCTTTTCCCAAGGAAAATATGTCCATCTGTCTGCCACACCTCCATGCCTAGAAAGTAATGCATGCACCCCAAATCGTTCATCTCAAACTGAGATGCAAGATCCTTCTTGCACTCCTCTATGAGCACCAGTGAACCGACAAAAACAAGTCGTAAAAATATATAACAAGAATGAGAGCATCACCCATGATTGCCAAGCAGTATAGGTTTGCGTTTGCCTCACTCTTCATGATGCCAATACCCTACAACTACGTGTCAATGCGCTCATAAGATGCTCTGGGAGCCTACTTGAGCTTGTATAAATCTCTTTTCAACCTGCACACATGACTCTCTCTCTTGTGTGCTATAAAGTCCTTTGGTTTTTATATGTATACCTCCTCCTCCAACTCACCATTTAGGAAAACTATTTTGACATCCATCTAATTGGTCTACCATCCCATCTTTTAGCACTAAAAATTTTAATGGTGTAATCACCATTTTGTCACTGTTTTCAGATTTTTGTTGTGTCCTATTCCATGTCCAAAGTTTGAGTCATTTCCAATAAAAGTTAAAAAGAGTCCCAACATCAAGGTATTTTTAAGTAAATAGGTGTCATAGTGTTTTAGAGTCCTAAAATAAGTTAAAATATTTATTTTAACCTATGTTATTGTTGAAGGTTATTCATTGTTTTGGTAATAAATTTGCAGTCATCTGGTCTGGAATAACAGCTACCTTTGTTGCAAATTCATTGTCGAAATAGTAATGCAGTAAAGGAAACTATTTCTCAGAAACGAAAGTCATATATTCCACACAGTGAAAAGCGCAACTACTTCACTAATATTTTGGTTATCTAAATAAAGAGGCTGCAGGTAAACATGTAATCAGTTTTCAAAGTAGGAAAATCAAGGCTTCGTGGACAATATTGTAACCAGAGTTCTTTAAAAAGCAATGCGCTGCCTGAAGAAAAGAGATGGACCAACAGAGAGGGAGATCCAGAGAAGAGCAGCAGAGAATGTTTAAGGGAATCTCACCAAGAATTAGACTAAGGAATTAAGCGACGGAGAAGAAACACATGCAGGATGTGCGGACGTCCATGATCCAATCACAGATCCGAAGTGGAAGATATCGACAGATGAGATGATATCGAAAATTGCAATTTTTAAAGTTTACCGTTAACAAAGTCATGTGGTATGTTAATTGATTTGCGATGCAATGCGACTAAGAGGAGAGCAAGGAATACCGTCAGATCTGGGCATAGATCAATGGTGGAGATTAAAGTGCAAATGGAGCAATTTCGCAAATCGTAGTTTTTAAAGTTTACCGTTAACGCAATTGCATGATATGTTAATTGATTTTCGATGTGATCAGGCAAATGGGCATGTGTCGGCGTAGCATAATAGCGCATATCGCATAGTTTATGGTTCAGTCGTTATCAGTGTAGAGTTAAACTTACGGGCAACTGATTTGTGATAAAATTGAAAGTTGCGATGTGTGATTGCTTCTGATTGGTTGCCAGGATTGTGGGGCCAAGAACCATAGTTTTGTATGTAATGCATGTTAAAGTGTAGTTTTGTGCTGCATTAAGATTTATACAAGGAAGAAAGCACGAAACAATAAATCTGACACGTAATGATAAGGTGGAAGTATGAAGCTTAGTGGAATGACTTGGCGCTAGTTTTTGAATCACTTAAAATACATGTCATTACTCCTTGACATAATTGCAGGTGTGAAATTAGAGAAGAGAGCTCAGTGATCACTCAACCTGAGGCCTCTGCGCATGATACAGGTAAACAAAAAGGCAATCATCCAGCAAGCAGTCTCAGGTTTCAAAGAAATAATCCCAGGTTTCGTGGACAACATTCCAACTAGAGTTCAACAGTTGTATTCATGAGCAGTTTAGCTATCAGAAAATGGGGAAAGGAGGAAAGGTAAATAGGTCAGAGCTTGCTAACACAAGATTTGTGGATGCAAGGGAAAAATCACAATTCAAATCTACAGGTTGTTATAAATTACTCCAGAAGTTTTCTGAGGAGAACGTGGCGCTTACTCAAGCTTTCAATGAGTCTTTCGATGGCGAAAAGGTTAGGTTAGGTAGCAAAACATTCAACATTTTCGAGGCTATCATAGCCTGTGCAACCCAATATTCTGCAACTGGTGAACATTGGTTTAAAACAAAGCATTCCATGAAGAAGTAAGTTCTTACCTTAAGCCTGAATACGCTGATTTGAAATGGAATTCAACTGCTCACATTTCTTATTTTAAAGCTGATTGGCAGCATGTTATTACCTCAGTCCAGATATACATCACATGCGAAGGTAGCAATTATTTTAAAATATCATGATGTGATGGAAATGGGCTACTTTTTGTTTTGAATCATGATGGTGACATTAAATAGATGAAGTGGAGAGGTTATCCAGTTGCAATGGATGCTGCTAGGTGTCTTATATCCAACTTTCTATGAAATATCATGTTTTTGTTTTGAAGGAGACAACCACGTGTTACTCCCACTGTTTTTACACTTTTTGCAGAAGACTGGTTGCACTAAAACAGAAGAGTGGTCTTCGAATAGGCTTCCACCTCACACAAAAATTTCGGAGTGACAACCTTCATGATGCGTTCATGATGTTTATCTTGTTTTTAATGTAGTGCTTTGTAATTAAGATTAAGGGATAAGCCTCACCTCTTGCACGAGGTTGTAATGACTTTTGAAACAGATTTACCTTTTTCTGTGGAAGATGACAGTATCATATTTTGTATATATATGCCAAACTGATATGAAGTCAGGGTTGGTTGGTGGTTATACAATTTTTACTTATATGATCTGTAATATTTTTTGTAAATGAAATGGAATGATACTACTGAGGACTTATTACCAATTTGCTGTGTATATTGTCTACTTTACTTGTGTTTCCATATCTCCTTTCTTCCAGTTCCAGTTTGCAAATCATCATAATGTTATGTGTTTTTATTAGTCTCTTAAGCATGTTATGTGTTTTATCAGTTCTTGTTAGTCTCACATAGTGATCATTCCTGATAAAATATATGTTATAATAGTGGAAGAGCATCACTCATGATAGTTATTCTTCATGATATTTCAGTGAGAATCTTATCAGACTAGAAATAGCTTTCTCTCAATGGAATATTGTCAAACTGCTACTTTTGTGAATTTCTACTAAATGCAGTAGATTTATGTTTCAGAGACCTACTGTTTCCTTATATCTCATAATTTCCTCTCCTCATAGGAGAAAAAATTTCATTCTGCTACCACATCATATTCCAATACCCTCCTTAGTAGAAATGTGGATTTGACCTAAATATCTCTTCAACGAATCAGATTTTATACCATCTTCCAATCCCATGAAACAAAAAATTAAAATTTCTTTAGAGTTTAAGATGTGTCTGGTCAAGCGCTTGTTGCAGTCCAAGTGCTGATTCCAACGCCAACATGTTATGTTGCATCTGTCGGGAGACGAAGGCCTTGTAACAAAGTATTCTCCCAAGTATATTGTTATGGATTGCTGATAATCAGTCCTTGATGGTGAATAAGAATTGGTGACCTAAAGAAGACTGCAATTTTTTTCACCTGGCGACTCCACAAAGAGGAAGAGGGGTTTCAAGACCTCCTTCTACAAGGAGGAATCAGAGATCTCCAACTGTGACTCTAGTTGCTGACCTAGAGAAAATCATCAAAGATGCTCAAGGAAAACACTGATCAATTGAAGCCACATCTCAGTCAGTGAATAAGGTACACAAAAAGTACGTTCCAAAGAAAATTTTACCTCTATATACTTTAGAATCTAAGGAGGTTTTAGTTTCAAAAGATTCTGCTAAAAAATCTCAAGTTGAAGCTACTCCTCTAGAAAATAAAGTGGATATTGTTAACCTAGGCTCAACTAAAATTTTTTCTTACTCATCACCTATTAAATCTGAAATAAGTATTGTTCTAGTCAAAGAGGAAGAAACTGAATTTCTAAGTGTTGAAAAGAAGTCAAAATAATTTTTGTTGACTGAAGGGGAAGTATAACAAGTATTGGCTATTGCACCTTTCCTTGATATAGATATTTTGACTGAAGAAGACTTCAAGACTATTTTAAATTTCCTTTAGACTCATCCTGAATACCAATATCTTATTACCCCTCAGCAATAGTATTTTCATTTTTCTCCAAATCTAGCCATTGGGTCATCTTCCTCTCATCCTTTTGAAGAGTCCGTACCTGAAGGTCTTACTTTTAACTTATTTGATTTCCTTTCTCAGAAAAATAAGGCTGAATTAACTCCATCCCCTCAAGAGACAACTTTATATTCTTATTCTGATACTGAAGGAGAAGTCAAGATATCCTCTGTTCATCTTTTTGAAAACCCAGTTTTCTCAGTTCCAAAGCCTGAAAAATCAGCTCAAGACCCCCAATTTTCTTCTATCCTAAATCAGAATCAAAATTCACCAATTTTAATTCCTATTTCCCAAAAAACTACATCAGTTGTACATCAGAAAAATATGGCCCAACCCGCCCTTAGAAGGATGCTACAGATAGTGGTTGCGAGATATGCGCCACTTGTTCTCCCTCAACCCTTACATCCACTTCCTCAAGGAGATTACTTGAAATATATTCCAAAATACACTGGGGAGGGAGAATGAGTTTATGCTGAGGAAAATTTAGTGGCTTTCTATAGTCATGCTGACAATCAAAATATTGAACATGAAGATGTCTAGACAAGACCCTTTGTTCAGAGCTTGGATGGTGAAGTTCGAAAATGGTTTAGAAGTCTGGCTCCAAATTCAATAACAAGAATTGGTGAATTAGAAGGGAATGATTTGGTGCTACTTTGGGATGCTAGGAGAGAAGACCATGGAAAACATGGTATGTTTGACAATCTGTGGTTTGGGACATTTAGAATTGTTGAAGTTTTGGAGAATACTACTTTTCTGCTCAAACATCTAGATGATGATCAGCTGACTAGAGGCCCAGTCAATGGTCATTTTCTTAAAAAGTTATTTATTTAGTAAGTCAGTTGAGTCACTCCATTGTAAATATCCGGTGTGATGTGTCAATAAAATCCATGCCCAATGGTACTTATGTCTGTATATATGGCTAGTCTTGAGTCCAGTATGTCAATGGTCAATCCTAGTCTTTATTTTCAAGAAGTATTCTAATTTTCAAGATTTTTTGAGGCACTGAGTCTACAGTCCTTGAAGCCTCATAGGGAGGACTTCATCCCCAATAGGAGCCACTGTTAGCACTGAAAATGTTAATGGTGTAATCGCCATTGTGTAACTGTTTTCAGATTTTTATTGTGTCCTAGTCCATGTCCAAAGTTTGAGTCATTTCCAATAAAAGTTAAAAAGAGTCCCAACATCAAGGTATTTTTAAGTAAATAGGTGTCATAGTGTTTTAGAGTCCTAAAATAAGCTAAAATATCTATTTTAACTTATGTTAGTGTTGAAGGTTAGTCATTGTTTTGGTAATAAATTTGCAGTCATTTGGTCTGCAATAATAGCTACCTTTGTTGCAAATTCATTGTCAAAACAATAATGTAGTAAAGGCAACTATTTCTCAAAAATTAAAGTCATATATTCCACACAGTGAAAAGTGCAGCTACTTCACTGAGATTTGGTTATCTCAATAAAGAGGCTGCAGGTAAACAGGTAATCATTTTTCAAAGCAGGCAAATTAAGGCTTCGTGGACAGTATTGCAATCATAGTTCTTTAAAAAGCAAAGCACTGCCTGAAAAAAACGATGGACCAGTAGAGAGAGAGATCCAGAGAAGAGAAGCAGAGAATGTTTAAGGGAAGCTCGCTAGGAATTAGACTAAGGAATGAAGCAACAGAGAAGAAACACGTGCAGGATGTGCGGACGACCATGATCTAATCATAGATCGGAAGGGGAAGAGGTCGATGGTTGAGATGATATCGCAAATCACAGTTTTTAAAGTTTACCGTTAATGCAATCGCATGGTATGTTAATTGATTTGCGATGCGATGCGACTAAGGGGTGAGCAAGGAAGACCATCAGATCTGGGTGCAGATCAACGGTGGAGATTAAAGCCCAAATGGAGCGATTTCAAAAATTACAGTTTTTAAATTTTATCGTTAACGCAATTGCATGGTATGTTAATTGATTTGTGTTGTGATCAGGTGAAGGGGCACATGTCGACGTCGCGGAACAACACATATTGCATATCACATAGTTTATGGTTTAGCCATTATCAGTGTAGAGTTAAACTTGCGGGCGAACAATTTGTGATAAAACTAAAAGTTGCGATGTGTGATTGCTTCTGATTGGTCGCCAAGATTGTGGGGCCAAGAACCACAGTTTTTTATGTAATGGATGTTAAAGTGTATTTTCATGCTGCATTAAGATTTATACAAGGAAGAAAGCATGGCACGAGCAATCTGACACGTAATGATAAGGTGGAAGTATGAATCTTAGTGGGATGACTTGGTGCTAGTTTTTGAATCACTTCAAAGACATGTCATTACTCCTTGACATAATTGCAGGCACGAAATTAGAGAAGAGAGCTCAGTGATCACTCAACCTGAGGCCTCCACACATGATACAGGTAAAACAAAAAAACAATCCTCTAGCAAGCAGTCTCAGGTTTCGTGGACAACGTTGCAACTAGAGTTCAACCGTTGTATTCGTGAGTAGTTTAGTTGTCGGAAAATGGGGAAAGGAGGAAAGGAAAATAGGTCAGAGCCTGTTAACACAAGATTTTTGGATGAAAGGGAAAAATCACAATTCAAATCTGCAGGTTGGTATAAATTCCTCTAGAATTTTTCTGGGGAGAACGTGGCACTGGCTCAAGCTTTTGCGGAGTCTTTCGATGGCTTAAAGGTCAGGTTAGGAAGCAAAAAATTCAGCATTTTCGAGGCTATCATAGCTCGTGCAACCCAGTCTTCTGCAACCAGTGAACGTTGGTTTAAAAACAAAGCACTTCCTAAAGAAGTAAGTTCTTACCTTAAGCTCAAATATGCTGATATAAAATGGAATTCAATTGCTCACATTTCTTGTTTTAAAGCTGCGTGTAAGCATGTTATTACCTCAGTCCAGAAATACATCACATACGAAGGTAGAAATTATTTTGAAATATCAGCATGTGATGGAAATGAGCTACTTTTTGTTTTGAATCACGATGACAACATTAAACAGATGAAGTGGAGAGGTTATTCAGTTGCAATGGATTCTGCCAGGTGTCTTATATCCATATTTCTCGGAAATATCATGTTTCTGTTTTGAAGGAGACAACCACGTGTCACTTCCACTGTTTTTACACTTTTTGTTGAATATGGGTTGCACTAAAATAGAAGAGTGGTCTTCGAATAAGCTACCACCTCACACAACCATTTCAGAGTGAAAAAATTCATGATTTTTATCTTGTTTTTAATGTAACACTTTGTAATTAAGATTAAAGGATAAGCCCACATCTTGCATGAGGTTGTAATGAATTTTGAAACATATTTACCTTTTTCTATGGAAGATGACAGTATCATATTTCGTATATATATGCCAAACTGATATGAAGTCAGGGTTGGTTGGTGGTTATAGAATTTTGACTTATATGATCTATAATATTTTTTGTGAATGAAATGGAATGATACTACTGAGGAATTATTACCAATTTTCTATGCGTAATGTCTACTTTACTTCTGTTTCCATATCTCCTTTCTTCCAGTTCCAGTTTGCAAATCATCATACTGTTATGTGTTTTTATTAGTCTCTTAATAATGTTATGTGTTTTATCAGTTCTTGTTAGTCTCACACAGTGATAATTCCTGATAAAATATATGTTATAACAATGGAAGATCATCACTCATGATAGTTATTCTTCATGATATTTCAGTGAGAATCTTATCAGACTAGAAATAGCTTTCTCTCAATGGAATATTTTCAAACTGTTACTTTTGTGAATTTCTACTAAATGCAGTAGATTTCTGTTTCACAGACCTACTATTTCCTCATATCTCACAATTTCCTCTCCTCATAGTCTACAAAATTGCATTCTTCTACCACATTAGATTCCAATACCCTCTTTAGTAGAACTGTGGATTTGACCAAAATATCTCTTCAGTGAATAAGATTTTATACTATCTTCCAATACCATTCAAAAAAACATTAAAATTTCTTTAGATTTTAAGATGTGTCTAGTCAAGCGCTTACTGCAGTCCAAGTGTTGATTCCAGCGCCAACACCATCTATGCTGCTAATGAGATCATGACCCGGATAAAATTAAACTTGGCCACAAGAGTGAATGTCTCCTCGTAATCTATTCAATCCTTTTGAGATAACCCCTTGACCACAAACCTTGCCTTCTATTTTGGGATGCTACCATCTGCACCATGCTTGATCTTAAAGATCTAGCATGATCCAACCACTGCCATATCTAGTGGTCTAGGAAAAACCTCCCACACATCATTCTGCATGATTTAGATGTACTCCTCAACCATCACATCTCACCAAAACTGCTATTGTGCGGCCTCCTGATAGCTGGAAGGCTCGTTATCAACTAACTGGATAACTAACACCATGTAGACAGTGTACCTCTCTTGTTGTCTCTGCTTCTCATCCTAGGAATTCCCAAAAACTCCTAAGCATCCCTGAGTGTCTCATGAACCTCATAGTTCCTCCTGCTAATTTTAGATGATGGAATATTAACCTCTATATCGTACTAATGCATCTCCATGATTTGCTTCATTTGCTGTTCCATACTCCCCGAAGTCTGAGGAACCGCTGCACCTGAGCCAATGGCGATACTCATAAATGTACTCATGCTCTGTTGCCCCTGATCCTGCTACTCAACTCTAGGAGCTTTTGTTGGCCTTTAAATTTGATCATCAACTACTAGCAAATATCTAGACCTCATGGATGCGTTGTCCTCTAAGAACTTGACATATCTCCTGACTATAATGAGTCTGGTCCCTGGAATGAATATTCGATATGCCTTAGAGGTTTCACTGTGGCCAATGAAATAACCTCTCTCTACGGTATGATCTAACTTGGAATATGTATCTCCTGGAATGTGAAAATATGTTGGGCTGCCAAATATCTTGAAATGACTGACATCTGGCCTCTTCCGTGTGAATACCTCCTCATGTGTCATCTTTCCCATCGCTCTATGTGGGACCCTATTCTGTATGTAAACTGATGTACTGCATGCCTCTGCCCATAAATAACGTGGAAGATCTTGGTCATACAAAATCTCTCTCGCTGCCTCTGAAATATAACGATTCTTCCTCTTAGAAACCCTATTATGTTGTGGGTTGTAAGGAACCATCCACTCTCTCCTGATTCCTACCTTGATAAAAAAGTCCTGGAACTCCTTACTAGTGTACTCAACACCATTTTCTGACTGAAGAACCTTGATATTCTTGCATGTATCCACTAGAGCCTTGAACTCCTGAATGAAACTGAAGACCTCATCCTTGGTCTTCAGGAAGTATATCCATGTTTTACTAGAGAAATCATCGATAAAAGTCACAAAGTACTCGTATCCCTTGAGAGACTTCGTAGATATTGGCACACATATGTTTGAATGCACTAAGTCAAGAATACCTTGCAGTCTGGTGTCATTCCTTGGAAAAGGTTTTTTGGCAAGCTTCCCCAACACACATCCTTTACAAAGATCGTCATGATCTGTGGTCACCTCCAAAACACCTGTCACCATCTCATGAAAAAATATAGGTGCTCATTGATGTATATGGACCATCCTCCTAGGCCATAGATCACCCTCATCCATCAGATTGTCGCTGCTAACCAGTGCCTCAGGAGTGTCCATCTGCAACTTATACAAGGAGTCGCTCATAACTCTAATCAATATAGGATATCTCCATTCCTTGTGCTTCAGAAACACCCATGCCCCTCAAAAGAATACATCATACCCCTTATCTTGAAGGATAGATACAAATATCAATTTCAACCCCATGCCTGACACATGCAACACGTCATGAATAGAAATCGGATTGCCATTCTCCCTCTGAAATAGAACAATAACTCTTGCAACAGGGTTGCACTTGGACTTGTTCCCCATCTGGATATTAAATATGATGTCCTCCTCCTTATAGCTAGATAAGTACTCTCTAATTTCCGTGATATGAAAATACACCCCACTATCTATATACCAGACACCATGTAAAGTTGAGCTAGATAGGTAAGAAATCAATGCGAATTCCTGATCCATATCGCTGAAGAGCTCATATGCACTTGATGAAGTTGTTGTCTGGGTCTTTCCCTTCTTCTCGTTCTTCTTCCTTTGTTGTAAATTGATGACATAGTGGCCCAACTCATGACAACCATAACATCTAACCTTGGATAGGTCCTTCTTCTCACATTTTTTCTTTTGTCCCTTGCTGGACCCCTTCTTCGCTTTTCCCTTTCCATCTAGGGCCACGTTCTCCTACTTCTCATCACTCTTTTGAGTTCTACTACTGCTGGCACTTTCAATACTGAGTCTCAAATCCTTGTGGGTGAAATCTCTCCATAATCGATCCCAACCTGACAACTGGTCTCGTCCATTGATCACTTGGACAAAAACATCCCACTACTTTCTAAATTGATTCAAGGCTATATGCACCATCTTGTCATCATCTAGTTTATTTCCAGCTGTAGCTAACTCACATTTTACCAATCTAAGTATGGTGTGGTAATTGGTAATGTATTCTCCCTTCTGCATCTTCTTATTCCTAAGATTTTCTCTGAGAAGTAGCTTCCTATTGGTGGTCACATCCTAGAATAGTTTTAAAATAACATTTCACATCTTCTCTACTATATCCAACTCAACAATATGCAAAACTATATGGTCCTTAAATCCATCAATAATTATCCTCCGTGTTTTGGCATCTTCTGTAATGTTCCAAAAATCAGCATGAAGCTAATTGGAACATTGATTTTTCTTATATCATCTAGGAGGTGAATAAAATGGGTGAGGAGACCCATGAGTAGGAATAAAATCCCTCATAGTGTGAAAGGGATCAATAGATTAGCTTTATTTTTCACCTTCCAGTGTGAAAAGGGGCAAAGGCATGAGGACAAGGTCAAGTTTGACCAAGTCAACAACACTGCCAGAGAGGGTGTGGATTTATTGGGAAGACAACGCAGTTTGAATGGGAGGAAGATCACTTGGTAGAGGAAACCGTAATGTGTGGGGTCCAAGGCAATAAGGTTTTCATTTTCATAAAAGGAGGAAGAGGCAACCATAGAGGATTATGTTTGAGTATTTGATTTTGGTCTATGTAGACTCTTTGCATTCTCGGGCTATTTAGCAGAGTTTTAGTGGGATTCCTGTTTAGGATTCCTTCCCCTTCTTGAGAGGCCTCTTGAAGGATTGCACTTAATTTCTTCACAAATAGGCTCAAGGCCAAGTCACCTCCTCCAGCTACAACGTTATTTCCGCTGAAGTATAATGTTGTGTTGTAGGGTGTTGCAGTGGAGGGTTCCATCACACCACTTCCAGAACTTATCTTTCAGAGGAGGGAGCTCCTCGTCCTCCGGGAGATCAGTGAGAAAGGTTTCAGAGCTTACTTGCATATCTTGGCATCAGGCCCAGCATCTCCCATCTAATACAACGCAATCCCTCTCCTTGACTGCGTTATTTTTGAGAGCATTTGCAGTGGGGATTTGCATTGCTAGTTTGGAAGGTGGGATCTTCAGTGTTAGGATCAAACTTTCACTTGGAAGATCCATTGGAGGAGGTTTACTTCAAGTTGGACATCATATTCAGCCATCTCCATATATTTCCAGTTTTGAGTTGCAGCTGCTACCGTGCAACTCTGGCATTTCTGCAATTTTTCCATTTGTATATATATTTCAGTCAATCCTTCTAAGGATTGTTGTACTATTGTTTCCAGGGGTTGAGATCTTGCTCCCCCACATTTCTTGAGCATGATATTGTTATATATTTGTATTATCATTTAGTATGTTGCAGTGTCTCATATAAACTACGTAGTCATAGCCTTGGATTTTTCATATGTAGCAGTGCACTTCATATTGAACCTTGTACATGTCCTTTGAGGTTCTTTTTCCTAAGCTTGAGTGATCATTTCCTCAAGATATTGTACAAATTCTGATGCTATAAGATTAATAAGATGGCTATGAGTTCATCTATCATTTTCTGAAGTTGATGCAACCCTGCTCTTTCATTATTATGTTTGCATATTGCTGGATCTCCAATTTAGGAATACTATAAGATATTACTAACATTGTAGATTTTCCCTATTTTGGGATATTACATCTTCCTTCTGGTATGTTGAAAGCTGCTGTGGATCCGTAGGAATGACTATCGTATTGGTCGCATAGGGCTTGAGATCATTTTTTTCCAACAATAGAGAAATTATAGCTTTCTAGACACCAAAATTTGATGCTCCATCCAATTTGACCTGATCTATCAAACCTGCTGAGGCCAATTTCAAACCCTCAGAAAATAAGCAAAACCAATATAAACTGAAGAATATAAACTAGGTTCAAAACCCTCAGAATTTCTCTTCCTGTTCCTACGCGGAGCCTTCTTCTACCCCCTAGATTTTCTCTAATACTGTGTGAAATTTTAATATTGTTGCAATTGCTGGTTACCATTCTCCTATCAAATTTGATTATTTGTCTTCTAAAATTTATTTGCGGCAAATACTAAATAAAAAAATATTATAAATTAAAAAAAATAAACAAACCACAAAAACTGAGAAATTATTATGCACACAGAAATAATGAACACCGACAGTTTTGGACAAATGTCCCTGGAAAAAGCAGTGTGTGGTGTTGACCATGTACATGTCAACAATTTCAAGAAATAGAATAGAAAAGTGCGGATTAAAATTTTTCAGTCAATATCATCATTGTAATCCTGAATTCTACAAATTATTATAAAAATGATTCTAGTATGACTCTTACACCATCTAACAACACCTAGATAAGCTTATGGTTCTCCTTAAAGGATTTCACTCTAGGGAGTTTTTTAACCTCACCAAATTATTTGTGTTTGTAAACATGAATAATTGGTAGAGTTTTTCTCCAAGATATACCCCAAAGCTAGGGTGGAACTCATTGACAAGGCCTTAGGTGAGTTTTAGTGTTATCGATTCTATGTATTTTTATCATACTAGATCATATGTCTTGAGTCACAAAATTTGGTTGGGTCTTAAGAGTCGAGTCTATGTGTAATTTCCCCTTCTAAGGGTATATCATTGTAATATCTTGATGTAAAAGTACGTTTGAAAATATTTTTAGTGAATTGTTCTTCATAATTAGAACACCACTACCAAAATAATTTTTAGATAGATGGTGGAAAAATATTTAATCCCTTCTTGAGTCTATAGTTTTATTTTCTGTCAAAAATAAAAAATAAATTAACCAGAAACTATCATAAAATGAAATTAAGGGGAAATTAATTACCCTCCAAGTGGAAAAATTATCGAAAAAATTATTGAGGCTATTTTTAAAGGAAAATATTCAAGTCAAAATAAAAAAATCCTCATTTCCAAGGAATGATGGAACCGTCCATAAATTTGTTGGGTCAGAGAAGACTATTTCCCAGCAAATCAATTTTTTCAGGCGAAGCATTTGAATATTTTGCACAAGTAACGATAATTCTATTTTTGAAGATTCTATATTGGTCTCGAAGTCAAATTTTGACCCCTCCAACACAATGAATAAAGAATATAGAATTAATTTTGAGATTTATGCCAGCTAATCAAGGGTTCGAATTTTTTAGATGAGGATCAAGCCATTGATCAAGCTACTAGCCATTATTTTCTACTTGGAGGGGTTAATCTCTCTCATTTCCTATATAAGGAAGATTTAAAGCTCCTCATTGTAACTAAACTTGATCTGATGTACTAAGCTAAGTCTGCAATAATATTTTCTACATTAATAAAATTATGTGGGGTTTCAATTCAAGGTGTATCTCTCTTGATGATTCATGGTATGTTCTGAATAATTTTAATGCTCTAATTGTGCTTATAATTTAATATTATTGTTTCATAGCCAATGATTGGATTATCTATTAGCACATGTATCTTGCTTTAGGTATTGGGCTAGAGTAAACACATTGAACCTGGTAGTTATAACATGTATCTCTAGATCTCTAGTATATTTGTGTGAATCAAACCCCTTTGAAACTAATAATCTATTTTTCAAGTGTGTAGATATCTTTAGGTTATTCAACCCTTGGGTATTCCCCAAGTACATGGAATTTGAGGTGACCACACCTTGTTTGGACTCTGAGCTTATCTAATGATTTGTGGTGAAGGGTTTTGGCTTTTACATTAAGTAAAAATCATTCCTATCAATTATTTTCAAATTTCTATTTGGGATAAAAATAATTATTTGATAACGAGAGCTTTAATTTAATTGTCAATAGTATGAATAATTTGTAAATATTTCCATACTGACCCTTGTGAATATTTTCTATTTTGTATATAAATATTTGGGGTTTTTGGTTTTATTTTTCAAATTTCTTCTATATCTCATGGATGAATATATCTATTTGACTTGCAGGCGCCATTAGCTCAAGTATTCAAAGACAAATACAAATCTAGAAGCTTTATACCCTCACCTAGCCTAGACAACTAGGGTTTGAGCCTAGATTCACCCGAGAAGGAGCCGTCCATCCCAAAGAAGGAGAGTGTTCAACATTTGAGGGCTTATTTAAGGTCTAAAGATCCTGATCTACAATATCCAACTCCTAGAATTCCAATGCCTAGCCTTTAAGAGGGAGCCATTAACCCTAGATGGAATTTTTACTTCTACAACTGAGGTTTGTCACTGGAAGGATTGACAAGTTAATTTTCATGGAGAAAAAGAATTTTTTGTGGGTCGTGCTCATCCATTTGCTTCATCAAGGGTAGCCACTAGGGTTTTGAGCCCTTTCTGGCTTGGCCAAAAATATTCTTAAGACATAACTCCTAATATTCCTATTGGACTAGGCTACGAGCCTAGTTGGGCTTGAATTTCATATTTCAATTGATTTTGGAAGTAACAATTTGTGATTTCAGGCCTAAAGTGATTTTTGGCAAGGGTTTGGAGTAGTTTCTCATTGTATTTTTGTCATTGATCCACAATTTTTTTATTTTATTGGGTAATTATTGGTTTTACAGAGTCAATATCACATTTTGAGAGGGTTTTGTGGGCCAAATCAACCCTTTATCCCTAACCACTAGTTCTAGGACGACTTTCCCACTTGGCCTCTAGATTTATGAGCCCTTATAGGGCTAGCCACATTCATTTTGAGTTCTGATATATTAGATTTCAAGCTAATATTTGTGGTTGTAGGTGTTTGAGAAGCCCTCATTGTGTTTTTAAGCCAAACCACTCACCTTTGGTGCCTAAAGTAGCCCGACTTGTCATTGGAACTAGGCCTCCAAGCCTCAAGCTTTTGCTTCCCCCCCACCATTTTTACTTGACTGCCATAAAAATATCAGTTATGAATAGTAACATCACAGTAGCATATTACTCAATATCTAAGCCTAAAAAATGATCACAATAAGCTAAGAAAACCTGAAATACATCATACATTGATCGCGTAGGCTTAAATCACTGCTCTAGTCGATGGTTTGTGACTATCTTGTGCATCTCTAGGATCTAAAATAAATTTCTAAAGTATGATATAAATATTTAGAGGTTTGATATAATTGCTACAATAGTATAATATTTGAGGTTTGATCCTAAAAATAAGTCAAGATAATCCTAACACACTTAAAGAATCATCACATTAACTTAAAAGCTCAATGAGAATTGTCTTGGTTGATTTACAAGTGAAAATGTGGGACTATTTTCATGCTAACAGTGGGATGATATGAATCATATCAAATTTTGGCACATTTTCATTGTGCTCTTGAAAGCATTGGTCAACTTGTTTCAATGGTTTCTCTCTGCTCTTGGGAATACACTATCATTATTGCATCCTTGCACCCTTGCATAATCAGTTGAATGCATATGTTAGTGTCTCCTTATGTTGCATATCATTGTTAGCAATCTCATTGATCCATTGGTTTTTGTTGCTATTGTGCTCAAAAAATCACTATAAGTTTTTATTGTTCCTAATTGAATAAGAGGATTTAAATAATATCATTGAGAAATATTTATAAGGATCTTGGATAAGTGATATTGCTATTCTTGTTTCATTGGGATTATTGCTATAGTGTTATCTAAATGCTTCACTCATTTGATATTTTCATCTTGTAATCTTGTATTGAGAAGTAACATTGTAATCATTTTGATTTCAAGTATCATATTGAAGCACTTTACATATTGTAATCTCATTGAAGCAATCACCCATAATCCGCACCTTCATTCTAAGTTAGAAGTGCATCTCTAAAATATAACTCCAAGCATAAGCTTAATTGTAAGAAAGATAGGATCACCTTCTTCACACAATTTGAGAAGTCTAGACCCTCATTCACAATTAACATAGGTGAATTTGCAATTCTCTTGTGGGAAATAGCTTGTTGGAACAGAGATACTTAGGTGGTTAGAATCCCACGGGAGGTATAATTAATGAGGCCTTTTCCTCCTTCCTTTTGGATTTTCTTTATAACTTTCATTCGAGACAAGCTTCAAAAAAATTGAGATGAAGGATTCACCTATAATAGGCATATAATTAAAATTAACCAAGATCTTTCATCACACATTAGATTTAGGTCTTGCACTTCATCCAATAACTTTATATACCAAACTTTATTGTGAAATAAATTAATCTTGAAGGCAAATGTCTCTCATTCATAATATCAAGAAATCTAATCTTGTTGTGCTTAATAATTTTACTTTTCACCTATTTTAAATCAAGTTGCTAGGACATTCAATTGTATCTCCTTAACTTGTTGGCTTTCAAAGAGTTTCTCATCATCTCATCCATAGGGACTACCCCACTTAGCCTGCATTTAGGAGATATATTAAACAAAGAGGGTAGTGACATCCCTTTCCCTAAGTGTTGTTGAATAAAGGTGTACAATTTGAGCGACACATGGAGAAAATAAATTCTGCATATGAGTATTTTATTATTCTTCAACAAAATTCTATGATTGAAAATTATAATTGTTTTCCGTAAATTAGAAAACCTTTGAAAAATTATTTTTGTCACTTTAGCAAGTCTGTTTAGTTTCTTGGAGACAACTTGACCCTCCTAATTCAATTTAATCTTCCTTTGGTTCATTGAATTGAACCACACTTGCGGCCTTGAAAACTTGACCCTCTCTGGCAAGCTAGCACCATTGGAAAATATTCTCAGGCTCCATTGGAAATTGACTTCTCCTATGGAAATTGTTCACTTCGACAAATATCTCTTTTCTCTGACAACTCAAACTCTTTGAAGCAATTCACACCACTGGGAAACTCAACATCTCTACAGGTAAAATCGATATCCTAAAAAAAATGGAAACTGCTTTGAATAATTTCCTCCAAAAATCGTGTCTTCAATCATTGTTGATCTCGATCTGCTGGTTCCCTCACGTTATCACTGCGCCTTTTCTATCACTGCAAATTTGTGTCTCTGATCTCTCTGACCTTTTCTCCAAGTGCCCATTGATTTCCTCTTTTGGCCAATCAATGACCACAATCTATTTTCAATCAATGACTAATATCATCTTGACCCCATCAAATAACTTTTCTAGAAGTCACTAGAGGAAAATCGATTTACCTCAATTAATCCCAATTAATTAAGACATCTCCCTAAGTTAGACTTAAGAAAATTAATAAATTGGATAATTAATTCTAATTAAGGTTTCTTAACCTCATAGACACAATCTGAGACTAAAATACCTATCAGAGCTACATAAACTAACAAGGTGATTCGTTATACATCAAGGAAGTTGAATGGGCATGAGCGAAATTATGTTACTCATGACTTTCAATTAGCAATGGTAGTGAATGCATTGAAAATGTGGAGGCATTACCTCCTTAGAAGAATGTATAAATTATAAAATATGCATGTATATTACCAAACTCCCCTGATCTAACAGTTTAATCCTTATGTTAAATGCATAATTCTTCTACTTAATTCTTTGCAGAAATTAAATCGCGAATTGCAAACACATGAAGAAAAATCAATCACACATAACAAGATGTTTTACCAGGAAAGCTTAAAGCTAAAAACCCCAACTATCATATATTATGTATATCAATGGATCATGAAACAATATCATATATCTCATACAAAGCTCAGCACATAGAGCTCTCAGTGCAATATACAATCGTCTCACACTGTCATGCAGAAATTTGCACCTCCATGCACCAATTTATTGCCTCCTGACAGCCTACCTCCACTACGCAATCCCTGTTGAATAATACCCCTAAATGATTCGACCTTACCTTGCCTTTACTGCGCAATACTCATAGGAAACTCCAATGTGTGTGTTGATGCATTGAATGCTCCACTATAGTCACAACATATAGTCCATTTCACCCATTCACCTATCTCTCCACTGGGTCTTCAATGGATCTGACATGCAAGTAGTTAACTGCTGTATTTCTTCAGTTGCATATGAGACACTACTTGTGAATTAATTAACTAATTAATTCAATTGTCTCTCACTAGTGTATGTTCAGTTACAACTAGCACAACTGAGTTTAACTCACTGAACTGAGTTAAACTAAATAACAACTCACATAAATACTCTTCCAACTTTGTTACAACTTGCCACAATCAGTTATAACTAAGTCCTCCATGCATGAGTCACCAACCACCCTAGGAATTGTGTAATTCCTTTAGCCCACTGATGTGCCACATATTTTCACTGAAATAAAGTGCTCTAAGAGAATAAGTTACTATTTATTGTCTGATTATTATTAAGGGCTAATAATAATCGACATGCATTCTATGTTTAGATTTGTGATCTATAAATAGAATTCACCCATATTCTAAAAATAGAAACTCATATAAAGATCGGTTTTTTCAACCATATAGAATCAACCTCCTGCTAATTTTAGATTTTTCTCAACATGTCTAAAAATAGACATACACCTAAAAATAGCATGTGTGGGCCCCACCTAGTTTAGGTTCTTATTTTTTACTAGGATAGGGGATGATGTTTCTGGATGCCACTTTCGCTATTTATTGTTGCAAAATTCAACACTCCCTCTCAACAAGAAAGCACTGTCTTTGCATGCGCCCTGCAACTCCATGCATCTGCCCTGCAATACTTGCATGCAACACTTCCGAAACTGAATAGCCTCCAAAAACTCAATCAGTCTAATGCATCTGTCATCAATGTCTTCTAACTTCTGCTTAGCTATTGCACATTTCTTCAGGAACCACTGCGCTACTGACACCTACATCCATGAACTCTACACTTGTTTCCAACTCTGCTCTGCACTCCAGTATCCGACACTGTCACTTTGATTTCATGTCCTCACAACATCTGACTGCATAAATCCAACTAATCATGCCACTGCTTCTCTGTGGGCTCCTCGTAGCCAGGTTCAATTCATGAGATCCACACAATCTAAATGAATCCTGCCTAGAAATCTCTTCTTAGGATTACTCATGCATGTCACCCCACCTCTCACCTGGTGGGATAGCTGCATGCACTCCCTCTGTCCATCTGGCATGAAATTTCTCTGCATGAGTGGTTGCTCCCACTCCATGATCCTCATCTTGTGGCTACTTCACATCCTGAGGTTCACTCTTACCTACATGCAAATCCTACTCCCTCTCAAGCTTCAATTGCATGTCTTTCTCACACTTCCCAATAGTAGGAAGCTCCGTATAAATCCCATCTACTTCAAGTATGTAGAGATTATTTACTTGAATCCCAATCTTCTTGGCTTGCCCTATTGCTTTGTGTCGCAGGAAAATTTTTCCTTCACTAAATACAACATCATAGCCTCTATCCTCTAACATTGCGATTGAGATTAAATTCTTCTTTAAACCTGGAACATGCACAACATCTTTTAAAAGAAAGAGTTTACTTGATGCCCTCTGAAAGGTAATGGTACCAATGCCAGTCACACTGTATCATCCATCGTCGCCCAAATCAACATGCATCTGGAGATCTTTCTCCTCCAAGTCACTGAACAATTTCTCATCTCCCGTCATGTGAAAGGAAGCACCATTATCAAAGTACCACCCTGATCCCAATGCACTAGACACCATGCATGTGATCAATGAGAAGTCAAGCTCAAATTGTGAGGAAAGAGCCTCACCAACTACAGCTCCAGCAACCATCTTATTCTTCTTCTTATGTGGACAATTTGTGGCAATATGTCCAAACTCGTGACAGTGAAAACACTTCACTTTGGACATGTTGTGCTCCTTGCCTTCTTCACTGGCCTTAGATTTAGAATGGAATTTCTTCCCCTTCTTATTCTTTTCCTTGGCAGCCAAAGCAAAATCCTCTTCAACATCATGCATTGATGAAGAGCCATCTCTGGTGTTCCGCCTGAACTCCTCCTGCACTAGATCCGACCATAGTCGTTCCCAATTTGACAATTTTTCCCGTCTGTTGACAGAGTCCTGATAACTGTGCAAACTCTTAGGAAGTTCGAAGAGAACCAAAATCACCAAATCATCATTAGAAACACTGACTCCTACACTCTGAATCTCATCCCTACATTGGAAAAACTTTTTCAAGTATACCAGAATAGTGTCGTTCTTCTCCATCTTATTTTTTCTGAGTTTATCCTTCACCGGAAATTTCCTATGGTCACTGCTGCTTTGGAAAAGATCTTTCAAAGCCTTCCACATTTCATATGGAGTGGCTTTCCCATGAAGGATTGACATAGTATGGTCTTTCACACCTTCCAACATAATCCTCCTCGCCCTTGCTACTTTCTTTTGCCATGCATCAAGTACTGCAGCATCCATTGAAGTGGGCTTAGGAACATCTCTCTCGATGAGTTCCTTCAAGCCATTATCTTCAAGCACCGCCTCCATCATGTCCTTCCAGGATATGTATTTCAAGCTGACCTCAAGTGCAAACTCCAACCACAAACCATTGAACCATTTCAATGTATACTCAACTTTCGCACCAAGAAATTCTTGTAGCAATTTCGAATTGTTTCCACCAGCACAAAACTCAGCACCGCTTCAATATTGAAATCTCTTCAGCTCTGATACCATGTAGAAATTATACAATATGCATGTATATTACCAGACTCCCCTGATCTAACAATTTAATCCTTATGTTAAATACATAATCCTTCTACTTAATTCTTTGCGGAAATTAAATTGCCAATTGAAAACACATGAAGAAAAATAAATCACACATAACAAGATGTTTTACTGGGAAAACTTAAAGCTAAAAACCCCAATTATAATATATTATGTATATCAATGGATCATGAAACAATATCATATATATCATACAAATCTCAGCTCGTAGTGCTCTCAGTACAATATACAATCGTCTCACACTGTCATGCAGAAATTTGCACCTCCATGCACCAATTTCTTGCTTCTTGACAACCTGCCTCCACTGCGCAATCCCTGCTGAAGAAGACCCCTAAATGATTCGAACTTACCTTGCCTTTACTGCGCAATACTCATAGGCATCTCCAATTTGTGTGTGGATGCATTGAATGCTCCACTATAGTCACAACAAATAGTCCATCTCACCCTTTCACCTATCTCTCCACTGGGTCTTCACTGGATCTGACATGCAAGTAGTTAACTGCTGTATTTCTTCAGTTGAATATGAGACACTACTTTTTAATTAATTAACTAATTAATTCACTCGTCTCTCACTAGTGTATGTTCAATTACAACTAGCACAACTGAGTTTAACTCACTGAACCGAGTTAAACTAAATAACAACTCACATAACTACTCTTCCAACTCTGTTACAACTTGCCACAATCAGTTATAACTAAGTCCTCCATGCATGAGTCACCAACCACCCTCGGAATTGCGTAATTCCTTTAGCCCACTGATGTGCCACATATTTTCACTGAAATAAAGTGCTCCAAGAGAATAAGTTACTATATATTGTTTGATTATTATTAAGGGCTAATAATAATCGACATGCATTCTATTTTTAGATTTGCGATCTATAAATATACTTCGCCCATCTTCTAAAAATAGAAACTCATCTAAATATATAATTTTCTCAACCATCTAGAATCAACCTCCTGCTAATTTTAGATTTTTCTCAACATGTCTAAAAATAGACATCCACCTAAAAATAGCCTGTGTGGGTCCCACCTAGTTTAGGTGCTTATTTTTTACTAGGATAGGGGATGATGTTTCCAGATGACACTTTCACTGTTTCTTTTTGCAAACTTCAAAAAATAAATTTTATCTTGATGTTACATCATGGAGGTCTGAGCTATCTATTTGATCAACCCAAGTTGAATGGAAGACATGTAAGGTGGCTAGCCTTGTTTAGTGAATTTGATTTTGAAATTAAGTCAATCAAAGGAAAGGAAAGAAAAGTAGAAAATGCACTTAGCAGAAGGATACATGTGGCTAAGGTGGCCACCATTAGTACCTGTGACGTTGACATTATAGAAAATATTAAAGGAAACAATGCATCGGGATGAATACTACCAATAGGTAAAATAATTATTGTAGAAAGAGCCAAAAGGGGAATTGAGCAAGAAATACTCCCTTACAAAGGAATTAATATTAAAGTTGAAAGGAAGGTTGTGTATACCTTGTATGGGTGACTTGAAAAGATAATTTTTGATGAATTTAATAAAAGATCACATTCTACTCATCCCGGTTATCAAAAAATGATAACAACCATGAAAAAGATATATTAATGGCCAAGCATGAAAAATCATGTGGCTGAATATATTGCAAGATGCTTGGAGTGCCAACAAGTAAATGTAGAATGTAGCATTCAACAAGATTGCTACAACTAATCCCCATTCTTGAGTGGAAGGGAGAATTCATTTCAATGGACTTTATCACTAGGTTGCCAAGAACATCTAGGCATCATGGTGCCATAATGGTGGTGGTAGATAAGTTGAGCAAGGTGGCTCATTTTGTAGCTATTAAATCCACTTACAAGGAAATCAATATTGCTCATATTTTTATGGAGATATTTAGATTGCATGGTATACCTAAGAAGATCATCTCAGATCGAGATGAAAAATTTACCTTGAAATTTTGGAAAGCATTACTTATTAGTTTTGGGAAAGAGTTAACTTTCAGCACATCTTATCATCCTTAAATGGATGGAAAAACTGAAAGAGTTAACAGTCTAGGAGGGCATGCTTAGAATGTATTTCATGCATCAACCAAAATGATGGGAGTCGTTTCTTCCTTTTGTAGAATTTGCTTATAACATTGATTACCAAGAATCATTGAGAATGGGTCCTTTTTAGGCTCTATATGGAAGGAAATGTAACACACCTATCAACTGGAATGATTCAGTGAACATGGTATTTCTTGGGCCTGAAAGGTTGAAGGAAATGGAAGATGGAATAACTACTATCAGGAAAAATGTGAAAATAGCCCCAGACAAACAAAAGAGTTATGCATATCAAAAAATAATGCACAAAGAGTTCCAAGTGGGGGAACATGTTTATCTCTGATCAAACCGAGGAAGAGTTCATTGAGAATTAATTGGGTCTTGTGAAAAGATAGCACCTATATTTTGTGGACCATTTTAGATCATCGAAAGAGTCAGGCCAATGGCCTATACATTGTTGAGAAATGTAACTAGTGTCGGTCTTCATAATTATATTTGAGTCATGATGTAATGTATTTTTAAAAAAGAAAGAAAATAAAATTTATTGTAAAAGGAAATGATTTATAAGCATGGGTTTCATGCTTTTTTTATTTTGTTTCTAGGTCAAATCCTCCATTCAAGGCTTTTAGGGTTTGTGTCACGAGTCCTTGTCCATGTCATTAAGTAATAGACCCTTCTTGGGATCATTGTGTCAAAGAAAGAAAATTATTTTGATATATTTTGGTCTTCTATGCCTCCTCCACCAAGTCGGCCCCAAGAGAAGACAAGTTGGCCTATTGAAGGAATTTGAACAAACCAAACAACTATAAGAACTAGTTAAATTTGACCTATTTGACTACTCAATCACCAAGAAAGTCGATCTACAATTTGTAGCAAAAACGAAGTGCAAAAAATCTAAATAAGGAAGGTCTCAACATTGCAAGAAAAAGGGAATCTTAAGTGAAGAATAAATGAACCTAAATCTATCCATTCTTAACCATACGTGTGAATAAAATGAATTTGCAGGACTCAAATTATAGAAGTAATCGCAGGTCTGAAATTTAATACATGAAGATCGAAGTTCATGATTGAAGTAATAGTAAAGACGGATAAATCTTGTGGACATGAAGTTGATCTATTCCATCAAAGAAGGTCTATCTTGAGAGGTTGACGTAGTGGTTTGGAGAAGGTCTTGGTCTTGGTCAAAAGGTGTAGGCTATATCATTTGATTTGATTCTAAAGAAGAGAAGAAAAATTTATGGGTTTTCTCCTAGAAGAGGTGTTTTTCCCTGACTAAGTTCCTACATCTTGTGTTCTCTGTTGTTTTTGTGATATTCATGGTTTGGAATTTTTCTTGATGATAATAATATGATAATAGGAAAGAATAAATTATAAGAAACATCACAATAAAGTTTCAAAGGAAAGAGAAATTATATTAATAAAAAACCCTAATTATGTTGTCCTATGGATTTCTCAACATGGTATTAGCACTAAGGTTATTAAAAAAAGGTAGCTAAAATATCACTTCTGTGTTAAAGGAAAAGGGTTTCAAATCTACAATTTAAGGCCGAGCCATCTAAAAAGAGAACCGAATTGATATAACACATTTATGGGGATGAATATAAGTCTATTCCTTTGCAATTAGGCCGTAGACTCAGGTGATTAGGGCCACAAATGAAAACTTGAAAGAAATAAAAATGAGAGGAGTTGTGTAGCATTTTTGAGATCTGAATAGCTAAGTTATAAGCCTAGTCAAGGCCAAGATCCTTGGGAGAAAAAGCGAAGGTATGTGCCTGAAATATAGGATCTAAATTGACCTCAGAAGTCTGAATTCTAAACCATCTCAGATGGCTGTAATTAAAAGGTTATGTGGGTAACAAAATTACATTTTCAAGACATCTTCTATGGATTAAAGTTAAGTCCTTATAAACTAAAAAGAGAAGGACCCAACCAAAATTATTTAAAATCATTAAAGGATTGTTTCAAAGCTACAATCACCCAAAAATTAAAGGAGCCAAGACCTCTATGGAATAGGACGAGAATCTATGCATATATATATAATTTCTGAGCCTTAATGGTGACATAAAAGAAGACCTAGAAGGATCATAACGCTTGGCATAATAAGACCTGTTTTGAAGTCTAATTAAATAGGACACAATCTCAGTCTTTTGAAGTTTGTGGAATATTGAAAAGGATTAAGGTCTACATTCCTTATGGATCTATATCAGTGCGAGGATAATTCTTTTTGGAGACTTGTAGTAGCTCATTCCTACTACAACCAAAAGATAACATCTAGCATTTTTGGACCAACTTGAAGTCCTCATATAATTCATGTAAGTATTTATATTACTCTTTATGTTTTACTCATCTAACAATATGTATTTATTTTGCAAGGCTACAAGCTCAATGGCACATTAATATTTCAATCATGAGGTATTGAAATATGAGGTATTTATTTTGCAAGGCTACAAGCTCAATGACAAAGGTATGTAATATTGAGGTATGTATAACATGCTCATTTGTTAAGTGTCTTATATGAAATTATTTAGAGTTTAGTTGCTTGTATGATTCTAAGGTTTGAAAGTTCTCATTATATCTAGGGATTGTAAACCCTAGATAGTACATATGAAAACCTCATTCGCTTTTTTTCTCTTAGAAATCCTATCTCATAATGTCGAGGGTTTGTAAGTAGTCCAAGATATATGGAAATCCTTAACAAGAATGAAATTGAATGATGTCTAGATTTTGTAACTCAAATCCCTTGGAATTCATTCTCTAAAAGGTAATGGAAACCCTAGATAATCATCACACTATTGTACTTGTATAATTTTGTTGTGCTTGTTAATGAATATTGCAGGTATATATCGAAGGAAGCAAAAATAAGGTAAACATGCTGATCTTAAGGAATGGTGAATCAAGATGGATTGTTGGAAACACTAATAAATTTGACTCATATGGAAATGAACCATGAATATGCTGTCATGATTCAAAGGGAACCCTTTAATAAGGAGACCCTACAAGTTTTGTAAGAGGAGAAACTCAAGGCATGGTTAAGACCACAATATTTGTAGCTAATATTCTTCATTAAAAGGCATGATCATTTTGAAATTTTCTTTTTATTACTAACTATCTCATGTCTAGGGTTTTGAATCATAAATATTCTTATTTTGGGTGATTAATATCTAGATTAAATTGACCCTTTTCATACTCTCTATCTTTTTTACTTTGGTGAAACCATAACCTTTAGGTCTCACTATAAAAACCCTAACCTTTTTGATGTTTAGTATTTTTTGATGTTATGATGAAAAGACTAATATCACCTCTATCATCTTGAGGTTCAGCAGGTGTGAAGAGTATGTTCCGACACTCTCTTCAATCAATCCTTGTGTATGGAAACTCTAATGCGACAAATACATGGTCATCCTCACTTTCCAATAGTGCCAGTGCCTTGGTGGAAATCCTGACCAAATAGGGCCGGTAGGCCACTCTTCGGAAACATATACCCCCACATGTGCATCTAGAACTCAATGATTAGCCTAGGATGGCGATGGTAAAATGTAAGGCTTGTCTCTAGAAACCTCTAAAAAATAAAATAAAATTGTAAAGCAAAAGGGAAGGTTGTCATTCCATATCTCAACGCACAACATCTATCTAAATCCATGCAAAACTACCTCAAGAAAATGGTAGAACATCTGATACAACGTGGTACCTAAATCAAAGAATCGACATAATAATAAAGAGGGAAAGTAATGTGTGTCCCATCACTACTAAAGTGTGCAGTGGCGGTGACTAATAAAAAGAGACACCTAACCTCCTATGCAACAAAAGAAGAAATCCGTAGCTGTCCACCACAGGCATGAAAATCTGTTGGACAAACTGCATGGGGCCCAAAATATCCCTGAGTGTAGGAAAGATAACTCTCAGCTAAAACCCCATGGGAGACATTAGGGAACTACAGAAAATCCTCCCTTCCTGGATAGGCCAGTGATAAAGTATATGTCCTCCTTAGAGGGCCTATACCACACCCCAAGACCGACACAGAAACCCTGCTCCTAGGCACTCCATTAGCAAATCAGATGCACCAATAAGACATAGTGTGCCTTCAGGGTTGTAGCCTCCTCATAGTACTTGAGGAGGCCTACATTCCTTAAGAGAACTCAGGTTGCTACAATAATAGGGCAAGGGTATAAATCCCTCCCTCTCTCTGGCCTCCCATGGTCAGACCATATTGTATGGGTCTGCCATTTTCTCCTACTTCTGTTGTTGCTCCCTTTGCTAATGTCTCCACTACATGATTGACATATAAAATAAATCAGCCTCATACAAAAAATATAATTTTTTTATTAAATAAAAAATTTATTTATAAAAATGGAAATATAACTTTCAATTAAAAAAAAAATCATCAGTTCACATTAAAAATAGTCATGCACCGGCTTTGATGCGCTTTCAAACATAACCACACTAGCATTAGTGCACACATATGTATGATGAACCATTTTTGGTTCAAAAATTTAAATTTTAATAGTGATGCATCGAACTTATGCACTGGTGCATACGTATAACCTTTTCGCACCGGTACAAAACGTTCAGGTTATCGAACACACTGAGCTATAACTATATTTTTAAATATAACTTTTGCGGTGTGTTTGGTAAATATAAACACACAAGGTGTAATATAAAAATTGTATGATTTGATGTACAATTTATAGTTTTCCTGGTGCATTTTCATTTACGAAACAAACCCCAAAAATTGTGGCGTGTTATGTTCATGCACTGAACTGCGGTGCACCCTGTAAATTTACAAGATGCACCACTATTGCTGTGATTTGAACATATCGGGTGCACCACACACGTTTTTTTTTTCCCAAAAAAAAGGAAATTTTAAGCTAATTTGGAATCATGATCCTCTAAAAAATTAAATTAGAGGGAACCATAAACATTACCTGGACATTTTCTCGTTGGGGAGGCATTGTTGACACGTAATGGAGAAATTTTTTTTTTACTACAGTTTGAAAAAATTGGAAAGTGAGGCAGTGAGCACAGTACGAAAGGATGGTGAGCAAGAGAAGCACCGATGTCAGGGTGATTTCACGAGGAAAGAGTGGCATTGGTGCTTCAGAGTTATCCAACACTCTAGATGGTAAAAATGAAATTTATGTTTGAGAGTTTTTTGTATTTAACCCTCATTTGGTGTGTTACTATAACTGCATCAGTGCAAAATATATCTATGAGTACGACATATTTTTTTTTTCAATAAAAAATCTACAACAGTGCGTTCTAATATAGGTACCACACCAGTGCTTTATTTGACTATAGCACCACTCTTTAAAAAAAAAATAAAACTTACTAGAATACGCCGTTGGGTGTTTTAATACATTTACAACACCGGTGTGCCATTCGAAAATAACACCACATTTTTTTGAAATTAAAAACCTATAATGGTGCCTCTTCTTGGTATGCATTAGGGTATTTGACTACATGAAGGGAACCAGTGCTTTGGGTGTATATGGTACTGACAATTTTTAAAAGTAACCTTTTTATGGTGTGATCTAATATGTAAGCATCGATGTGTTGTGTTATTTAGCACACCTATTTTTTTTTTTTTTAAATTTTACAAAAATAAATTTTCGACACTGCACCATGTTTTATGCAGCATTGATTCTTCTATGGATATTAAAGCGTAGGTGCATTTTTAGATTTTAGATGCAACGTTCAAAAAACATCTGCTAAAACATCTGCCCTCCCACCTCTATTAGTGATCTCTGCTACAACCATATTTTGGGATATTTTTATAGGGGCTTCTGCAAAAACCTCTACTAGGAAGTATTTTCCTTGTAGTGTATTTGACTACTCACTCACCAATAAACTCGATATTCAATTTGTAGCAAGAAAGAAGTGCGAGAAAGCTAAAGAAGGAACAGTCTCAACATTGCAATAAGAAGGGAATATTAAGCGAAGAAGAAAGAAACGTAAATCTTTCCATTTTTTGCCACACATGTGAAATAATATGAAGTTACAATATGAATTGCAAGACTGAAATTATAGAAGTAATTGCAGGTCTGAACTATAATTTAGGAAGGCCAAAATTCATGATTGAAGCAATAATAAAGAAGGATAACTCTTGTGGAGTTGAAATTGATCTATGTAATAAAAAAAGGTCTATCTTGAGAAGCCGACTTGGTGGTTTGGATGAGGTTTTGGTATTGGTTAAAAGGTCCAATTTGTCTCATTTGATTTGATTCTAAATAAGAGAAGAAGAATTTTTGGGTTTTCCCCTAGAAGAGGGTATTTTCCCTAGATGAGTGCCTACATCTTGTGTTCTTTGTTGTGTTTGTGATCATTTTTTGACATTTGTCTTGATGATAAAAATATAATAATTGGAAATAATAACTAAAAAAGAACATCACAAGAAAGTGTCATAGGAAAGAGAAATCAAATTAATCAAAAACCCTAACTATGCTACCCTATGGATTTCTCAACACAGATTGGACTTGCAACCCAAAATGAAGGCACGTGATTTTTTCCATGTTTCTTTGCTGAAAAAGTATGTTCATGATGTTAATCATGTTGTTTATTGGTTTGACGTGATATAGGTGGAATATAGGGGATAATTCCAACCATAACCACAATGCATTTTGGATCAGACGTAGATCACACTCCATAATCAAGTAATCAAGTAGGTCAAGGTGCAATGCAATTACTTGGGACCAAATGAAGCCATTTGGGAAATGGATGAGCACATGAAGGTATCATACCCTTTTTTTTTATCGCGTAAGCAAATGTAAAGAGAATTTTTTATATAGAAATCTCACTGTAAATTCTTTATTCATGTGTAGAACATTGAGGACAATACTCCTCTAAGGAGGTGGGGCCTATAACAACCATTTTCGCCACCCCTTATATAAATATTATTATGCAGACTATTCTTATAAACTAATTTAAATTGTAAATGATGACTAGAGTAAGAGTGGACACAAATGTAGAGTTCTTGGAGGTGAAGCTGCTTGGGAATTTCCTGGGGAAATATCCAAACTTTAAATGATATTATAAATTCCCACCCATACGCCTATTGAATTAAAAATAAAAAAGTTACATGCATTAAAGGAAGCGTATAAGTGTATGAGCAGAGGATGGGCCAATCCTACTCTCGTGGGACATGTTGGCTCTGGTCAACATGAAATAAAACATATAAGGAGAAGGATGGAAACATTCAAGAAAAAATAAAGATGCGCAGAAGAGAAGTGATATTTTGGTAAGAGAGGGGCATTGGTAAGACAATAAGGAAAGAGAGTGCAAACAATGAAGGAAACACACTGTTGGAAACTAGGTCATTACTGATAGGGGGTGGAATTATTATTGAGGAAATTATAAATTTTTTTTGCAATTAATTAAACATTAAGCATGCATGGACTAAAATACATATGCAAATATTAAAGAATCATAATTACACATGCAACCATAAAAACAATCAACACAAGGAAACAAGTGTTTCTGGTGGAAAACCAATCGCGAGAAAAAAATCACCCTATTGTTGCTGCGATGCTCAATTCTTTTAATAATTTGTTAATAAAATTATACATGGATCAACTCACTCTCTTGAGTTGGAAGACTCGATTTCTTTAACAATATGTTGGTCCTTTTAGACAAAAAATTATTTCTCTAAGATCTACGAACTACCATCTGTTGAAGGCCACCAGGATCAACTATCCTCGCCCAGTTACTCCTGAACTGACAAAATAATCTACAAACTCTTATCTGTTGGTACTATCTTGACCAATGAGCCTTGCCTATTTTCTATCGAACTATCCAACCACCATTGGATGAAGAAAAATTTTCCTTCTACTTAATCCCCCAAGCCACTGTATAGTCAGAGCCTCCATACCTTCACTTCCTACATGTGATCCTCATTTCATATATTTTTCAGTTTGGAATCCTAAAACTTGATCAACATGACCGCTGCAACAATATAACAAAAAACCAAAAAAAATCCGAGACAAATATCCAAACACCAAACTCTCCATAAGAAGAAATACAATCTCATCAAAAACTACACCAATCCGCACTACATTCTCACACACACTACATCAATCTGAAGGCTGAAACATACTTCATCTCATTACTGCTACAATTGAAAATTGCTTCAAAAATTCTACATACTATGGCACACAGGCATCTTGCAGGATATTATCCACATTAACACTCTCACAACACAACTTGACAATCAACCATACTCACAATGATCTTTCTCCAATATGTAGATGAACTCAAGTGTTCAACTCAGTAATTACTCATAACTACTGAGCATAAAAAATTTGTTCATATGCTTGATTTGATCCAGATTCATATCATTGACTCAATCAACCACTAACTCCATTAGCCTTTTTGATATTTTCAACTTTAATCAGCTTTTGGAGGTTCCACAAACTTTTCTGATCATAAACCGAAAATTTTCGATCAAGGATGTCACCAACACACAAAAATTAACTACACAACGCGACGAATGTAGAGAAATTTTAATGAAAACACCATAGTCGCTCCCTTAACACTATCTTGCATGCGACTAGAGATATAAATGCTCCCTTGGGCCTGCCCTACCAATGAATGGAGCTTATAACTACTCCCTTGACCCATCATGCATGCGACTGGGGCTAAAACCAAGTTAAAAAATTAGTTCTTCAACCCATAACCTCTGCCACTCATTGCACCATCATGAACATCTGAACACTCCTCCAAGCCACTGAGATATGTATGCAACTAATGAATAGGCAAGGAGAAAGTCATTGACATGCAAGACCTATTATTCGGGCCTTAGAACCAAAAGAAACACCTCCATCTCCTCAAGCAACAACCTAATTCTGTGAAAATGCCTCCAGGACCTATAAAAGCATCTCTGACCCTGTAGAAGCATATACATCTCCTATAAAATAAACATCATGTCATAAAACTATCTCCAACACTCGTGGAAGTATCTCCAACACAAGCAACCATATCTCATACATGTAGCAACATATTCAATGTCTCCAAGACATAAAGAGACATATGGAACACCTAGAGAAACACCCCAACCACCTGCAACAACAATATCTCCAACCAAATCAACGTGTCTCGATCCATATTTTCAACAACCACAACATCATCTCCACTAGGTCTAGTCAAAGGTATGTTGATATCAATTCCAACTAACAATACCATCGCCAATCATACAATCACCAAACACTCATCATTCATGCATATGTCAAACATCACCAAGAGCTTGTTGACATCAACGGAAACATTACAATGCCAATAAAATCCCCCTTTGAAATTGATGTCAACCTCAATACAACATGTGAGGCTGACTCATCAATCCAATATCTTTCCCCTTTTGACATCAATGGAAACCGATCATATAAAAAATGAAGTACAATGCCAATAGTTTGTCAGATGAGAGAAGTTATCCTCCTATCATACTCGAATCCATACTAATGCAACCCATGAAATGTCTCTTGGAATATAAGCATGAAATCAAGGAAACCAACTGCCAATATATCTCTGCCAAAGCCATGCCATATCTGAACTGAACATGCTACCCCTAATCATGTAATGGATCTACAATCATACACTCTGCTTGCAAAAGTAAGCCTCCTTTCCAAATGCAGGAGAATACTCCTCATGACCATGGCTCAAACCGACTTAGGACATGATATATAATGAAGTACAATACTTCATAATGCTTCATAGAGCAAGTACATAGTTGTGAAAAGTACATATGACTGACATATGACTCCTCTACACCTATCACCAACCATGATTCTATGGACACAATTTTACATCATGCACACAATAGAGTGGGGCTACATCAAAGATATACATAATGAAATATGACTTGGAATCCATTGACCCATACAAGTAATGACAAGACATGCTAGATACCATGGGTCACTCCATGAGAAATACACCCAAAATATGATACAATGATGGTGCATGGATTTTGCATACGCACATAATGGTGCTCTCATTAATATATGCCCAAAACATGAAATATCATGAGTACATGGAAAAAAGGAGCATCAACATATTATATATATAGAAGCAACAATGACAATATAATGCATGGCATATGCATCAAAATATTGGTCCTCCATGAGAAACATATCATTAATTAGGCATAAGAAACAAATCATCACTATACATTGGCAAAAACATATTCTTTCCATGCAACAACAAATTATTCAACCATCTAATACATATTAGAAGCATGCATCAAAACAACATGGGAAACAAAAATAATCCTTCTCATACCTCATCCATCCAACAACACATGAGCAACAACATGATACATATATAAAAGGAAATATAAGAAATAATATGCATACTATAGATGATATAACTCATACTCATCATCATATCTCTATGGAAACAAACATATTCATGACAATGCATGAATATGATTTAGCAGAATGATCATCATCAATACGCCAAATATGTCATGCAAAACAACTATCTCATCCAACATGCAATGTGTGGCAACATCAAAAAAACTCTTCTTGCATAATGAACACAATTACAACATGTTAGCCATTAGTAAAAATTTGTTGTATCTAATGATGGCTAAATAAGTCTTCAGATTTCCAAAAAACAAACTCTTATGAAAATTTGTGAATTTTTGAAATCTCACTGAGTTCATTGTCCTTCAATCTGTCCACTCACTAAAATCTTCATCTATGCCTCCTAAAATATCACCTGCTGATTCAAAGGAAACTGATTTCAGGCTATTTCCACCATTTTCCCCTTCATAACCCTTCCTTTCATTCACCCATTTTTTGCTCCTACTTCAATAGTCCTTTTCCCTTCTGAAAAGCCCATTTCCCCTCCATTTATCCTTCATTTCCTCTAAAAACCTTGAAACCTTGTAAAAAACTCTTTTACTTGGTTTAAAAATCCCCTCTTTTACCCTATCAGAACCTTCAAAAAGGCTCAAAACCTCTGTTTTTAGGCCTATTTTGACCCTTTGTAACATAAGGCCTTTAGCCCCTTTTGGTTTAAACCTTACCCCCTTCTATTTTTACGTGACTCGGGGCCATGACCATTCACTATTCCCCAAGCTCCTCTCCTCCCTAACCCCGGTCCCCTTTACTTCCCACAGGACCGCATCTCCGCTTCACTTAAATTCCCCTTCCCTTATGTTTTTACCCCCATCAACTGATCTCGACCGTTGATCTTCTTGATCTAATGGCTCTCATGGATCCCAAGTTTCATACCCTGACCATAAAGCCTTTCCAATACCCAGCACCTTAGCTGATGCCAAACACCGGTCCCACCATCCTCCCCACACCGTCGTGCTCAATCCCTGCACGCCACCTATCCTCCACCATTCCCCGCTGCCGACCATCATCCCCAATCGCGTTCAACATCCACCGTTGATATGGCTCTTCCAGAACCAACAGTTGTCAGTCAATATAGTGCGCAGTTGTCGATAAGGGTTTAACACCCCATTTCTACGTGAAATGGGCAGTTTTTCCTGGGTCAGGTGTTATCCATTCTATGTTATTGTGTTCGTTTGTATCAAAACCGCTTACCACTTATTTGCCGCGCAAAAACCACCCGGTTTCGCACAAAAAACTGCCTACCTCATGTTGCGCCAAATATTCAAAATTTTGTCCTTTCTTCTGTTTTCGCTGGTGGAACCCTCCTCTGCACATTCCTCCTCCTCTGTACATCACTCCAAATGCCTCCCTGAGCCTCTGAAATGCAATTTATCCACAACGCAGGTTTATTTAATATGTTTGTTTATGGTTACAGGTTTAATGGCGGCCTAAATTCACAGGCCATCCCACAGCCAATCTAAGTGGCGTTCTGTCTCAGGATGATGATCCTCGAGGTTTAAATATGCAGAAAAGGGGAAATTTAGGGCTCAATGCAATTTTAAATCAATGTTTCATGGAAATTGGTTAATTAATGAAAACCCCCAACACAGCGAAAAAACATCTGCACACAGATAAAGAACGAAGATTAAAGCTTAATTGGAAGATCAAGGATAAAGAGCACAGTTAAAGACAAGATTAAAAGTTAAAACAATCAGTAAAGTGATAAAGGCAACAAAGATGATAAAAGGCCCAAACAAATTTTAAAGCATAAAACAAGACAGATCAGCCAAAGAAACTTCTAAAATGCCAAATTATCGAAGTAGTTACTTCACCAAAGGCTTAAGATGCCACCTACAAGCACATATTTTCCTCAAAAAGCATATAAAGTTATTACAGACAGAGATATTTTAAAGAGACAGCTCAATAGTTATTGCCTAAGTGTCACTAAAAGGTCTAAAGGTCAAACATTGCAACTGCAACAACTCCGAAGTTAATGTAACATTCATTATGCAGAGTTAGACTCTTAAATGCATTTTTCCTTGGGCCTTGCATGGTCCCAAAGGTCAAAAAACATCTACTCTGTCATAAATGAAAATATTAAACCCTAGTTTCATTTCACCTCCTCATTTGCTTATAAATATAGCATGAGGACTTCATTAGAAAGGGTTCTTGGTTGGTTGTAGAAGGCTGTTACTATTAGTGATTTAGAGTGTTGCTGAGCGAGTTGAGGAGTTCTAAGTTGGATAGAGAAGCTTTGAGCTGTAAATACCCATTGTGTTGGAATATGTAATTATTATGAACATCAATAAAACAAGCTAATTCACATGATCCTGGTCTATGTTAATGGTGATGTTTTCCTCACTGTTTTTGTTTTCCCCTTATTTTTTCATTCTGTCCATTTTCTTTGATGAAGAAAAAAAAATTTAGATTAGGATTTACTGTCAAAGGTACCCTATTTCTCTCTGCAAAGCTTTATATTTATGTTTTCTTCTAAAAGATCTGATTGAAGGATTCTTCATTGCCCTTCAGTTTTATTCTAGCTTGTTGTTTTAAGAATGATTCAATAGAGCATAAATAGGGAAGTGTTGGTAAGCCCATGTCCTTTTGAGTACAACTTGAGATATTGTTCTTAAAAAGATCTCTTCAGGTGCATGCTAAGTAGAGTTAAACCAAGGAAGTCTATGGTATGCCCTGTCCTCTAGCTAGTCTTTAAAAGTTGCTTTGAAATATCCCTAAAGAGTTTGTCAAAAGTAGATTAGATTATTTCTGTTTGATCTTAGGCTTCTCTTATTGTTATCTTGTATGTTTTATTTATCTGAAAGTAGTCTTAGGATTACTGGATTGTTGTCTTAAAAGTTTGCTTTAATAAAAGTCTACCCAAAGAAGTCTATGGTTTGCCCTGTCCTATGGCTTTCTTCAAAAAGTTAATTTGAAAGGCTTTTCTTGTTTAAGCAGAGCTAGAAGATTCTTCACTGACTATAGCTTTTTTGCCTTCACAACACCTTAATTTTTCATATCACAATTTAATCTAAACGATCCATTTAATCTGGATGACTTGCCCTATGAAAACCCTTGGATATTTGTTGAACAATTAAATCCTTTTATGACTCCATAGCCCAATGGATTAATGCTATCTCATAGTCTATCCTTCCAGCTGAAACGTACCCTCAATCTTCTCCAACCTCTAATCCTTCAAGTACCTTTTCAATCAACGAAAACCAAAAAAAAGTTCTCAAGAGCTTCATAACTAGCCTAATATCTTAATAAAAGCATAAAGATATATCTTTTAAACACTTATATAGAGATATCCCTCTCTGAATCCAGGAAGGATAGGTCGTAGGATTCCAAAGTGGTTATGATGTGGCCCCCTGCAGTGTTTATTCTTTCCATTCTTGTAAATCACAAGGAGCCAAAATAGTGGTGACCATACTGGGGAAATACTGAGTAATAGATAACTTCACAACTCAGAAAACCTCATTCTTAAAATGAACCAAGTGTCTACCAAGAGTGGTTCCTGATTGTTGATGGTGGACAACAACCAGTCCTAGAAAACAAGTAAAAGTCTTCCACCTAGTGACTCCACTGGTTTTCAGTAGGTCTGCTGACCCCATTGGTTTTCCAAGAGACTCCACTGGGATACCTTATATTATCATTAGAACATCGAAAACCCAATTAAGAAACTTTGTGGATTAAAGTTTTCTTACATAGATTAGTTTGCCTATAAAGACTGTCATACCTGGCTAAATTTTCTTGCCTTTGGGTCTAAATCCTGGCTTCCAAAAGAATCCATACTAGAGCCTACCCTGATCCAAATCCTCCTGAAATAGTTGAAAATCCTGAAAGAATCCTTAGGAAGTCTTCTACACCCAAAAATTCAACTATTATCAGATCAATCCACAGAGAAAACTCTGTCCCTGAAAACCTTACAGCTCTGCAAAATACCCAAGTTAAATTATCCTATATCAGAAACTTATCTAGAAACAAGTCATTAAGTGGTATAGATCAGATAGACTTTGAGCCTAAAAATTCACAGATCACTAGCAGTAGAGAAGCCTCCCCATCCACTCCTCTTGATATCCATTTCATTCACAATTTTGGCTTCTCTCATCCTAAATCTACTCAAAAGTACTTAGCTGGTCCTAGTATTTCAGTTACACTCACCCACACATCCATAGTTCAAGCCACTTCAGTTCATCATCAAACTCCTGTCACAAATCACCCACTTGTAAACCCCCAATTGTTTCCACAAGTTCATATCATGGCGACATGGTATGCTCCCTTAGTCCTTATTTTACCTCTAGTTGTTATATCACCAGACTATCAGTCCAAAATTCCATTATATGATGCTAGTAGTTCTACTACTACTCAACAACATGTGGACAAAATGAATGAGTACTTTGACAGACAAGAAATAGATGATGAAACCATTAAACTTAGAATGTTTTCTCAAAGCTTAGGGGGAGAAGCAAGAAAATGGTTTAAAGGCTTAACCCCTAATAGTATAAATGACCTCCCTTCTTTTCATCAGTTATTTTTAAACAAATGGGAATTCAATAAGAACCCTCTCCAAATTCTATCCGAATATGAAAACATTAAAAGGAATGTTGGAGAAGGAGTACAAGAGTACTGCACTAGATTTAATAGTGTGTACAATGCCCTGCCTATCCATATGAAACCGACAAAAGACTTGGATTTAATGAAATTTACTGATGGGTTTGACCCTGAAATGGCCTACCAATTGAGAGAAAGAGAACCCCTCACCTTATAGGATATGCAGAGAGGGGTAGTAAGTGTTGAGGCAAATCTACTTGTCAAAAGAGCTAGGATGAAAAGTGAGAGAAGGGTGACATATAGAGATGAGGCTACACCTTCCACATCTGATTCAAAACTTGATAACTTAGTGAAAACTATGGAAAGGATGATGGAAAGGATGAATTTAAATGAGAGAGCTTACCCTAGAGAAAATCAAACAGCTCCTCAAAACAGGAACCGAACCCAAAATAAAAATCAGAATTTTAGGATAAACCCCCCTCAAATAAGACAAAGAGGTCTCGATTAGCAGATCATACCTCCCTTTCAAGAAAACTATGTTGATGAGGATAAGGGGATAGTAGAATAAGCAGAGGAAAATCATATGAACATGTTTGGAACAAATGATGAGGATACTGTTTTCCTCACTAGGAAAGAACAAGTCATAAATACAGCTTATGAAGAAGAGAGCCGAGAGTTTACAAAATACCAACAAGGATTTGAAAATGCCATAATAGAAGTACATAAACAATATGAATTAAGGAGTAAAAATAATCAAGAAGTTCCCAAGAAAAATATCTTTAAAATATCTGCAAAAAACAGCCTTGTAAACACCCAAAAATACAACAGAAAACCATAAAACAGTGGCTGAAAATTCTGATAAAAACAAAGGAAAGAACACCCAAAATTCTAACAAACACAGTGGTGACCCTAGTAGCACTAGCATCTCAGCTAATGCTCCTGATAAAACCATTTTAAATGTTGTCCATAATAAAAAACAACAAGTTTATTTTGCTGATAAAACAATGATTAGAAAATTTTAATTAAACATTCCCAAAAATCAGACTCCTTTTAGCATAGAGAGTGAAATTGCCAAAATTAAAATCTCCATTCCTCTCACTGAATTAGTCACACAAGATGTATATAAGTCCCAAATATTAAGAGCTTTGAACATAGGAGATAACGATGATTTTGTTAATTTAAGTGATGATAAACCCGAGCTTATGTTTGGACCAAAAATTGAAGGAAAATTTCAAGAAGGAGGAGTTCCTCCATTTTATGTTAGTCTCAACATCCATGATAACATCTTGCACAATGCCATGCTTGATTCAGGAGCATCACACAACCTCATGCCCAAAGTAGTAATGGAAAGATTAGGCCTTGAGGTAACTAGGCCATACAAAGATTTATACTCATTTGACTCCAGCAGAGTCAAATACCTAGGCCTAATAAAAGATCTTTGTGTCAACTTAGCACAAATCCCAACCAAAATCTTAGTAAAATACATAGTGGTGGCTGATATACCTCCCAAATTTGGCATGCTCCTTTCAAGGTCTTAGGGTTCTAAGCTTCAAGGCACTATGCAAATGGATATGACTTATGCCACCGTCCCTATCTTCAGTCAACCTAGAAGACTGTATAGGGAGACACACATGAAGTACATGGTGAGAAGTCAAGAAAGACCAGATAACTCCCCACTTTATTCTATACATAAAGACCTTGACTCATTCATTCTTTACAATGATGAAATTCCTAATGAGAAAGGGTTAGAAGATGGAAGATCAACCAACATAGTGGTAGCCATAGAAGAAGAGGAAAAGAAGGAGGAATTACATAAACAGTTTGCTAAATTAGAAAATCATAGCAAACACAATGAAGGTCATAAACAACAAGACAAACATCAACCTAGTGTTAAGCATGACAATCAAAGAGAAAATCCTCAAAACACTGAAGACCTTGAGGAACAATACAAAAATAAGCATAGTGCAGACCTTGAAGAAAAACACAGTGGCAACTATGACAAACAGACCAAAGAGGAAAAAAATGAATTTAATGAAAAATATGAACATGAACCCCTTTGGAGTATGAGTTTTGATGGGTCTTGTAGTAGAACTGGTGCAAGAGCAGGCATATGGGTGCATAACACAGAGAATAACCATGCTGAAGGTCATTCATACAGATTAAATTTTCAATGCACTAATAATATAGAAGAGTATGAAGCACTCCTCTTGGGACTACATTTATTGAAAAAATTAGGAGCTAAGAGGATAACTATCCATGGAGATTCAGAACTGATAATTAGGCAAGTAAATGGAGAATATACTGCCAAACATCTAAGACTAAGAGCCTATAGAGATGATGCTATGGATCTCCTGAAAACCTTTACAGAGTTTGAACTCACCTTTGTCCCCAGAAACCAAAAAATTCTTTCCAATAGTTTAGCCTTTATGCTAGTACATGTCTAAAACCTTATGAAAGAAAACAATACACAATACAAATCAAATATAGACTACCAGTCCCAGATAATGAAATATACTGACAAGTTTCTGAAGGAGATAAACAAATAGAATACTTCTTGCAGTCCAGAAATGAGTTTGAAGTGCCAAATTTAGATTCAGAGTATGAAGAAGACTGTCCTACTGAGGAACAATCTTGCCAAGAAGAACCTCCTAAAACTGCTAATATAAATTTGTTAACCAAAGGATTCAAACAGAAAACAAAAATATGCACTGATTTAGAAAAAGAAGATCTAGAAGTGCTGCAGTATAACAATGAAAACTTGCTAAAAGGACTAGTGCCTCTAGAAGAATTGTTTGAATTTAATGATGTTGCCCAAAAATAAAAAATAGAGCCCACTGAAACCAATGTTGAGGAATGTAATATAGGCAGTAAAGAAAGGCCTAAAATGATCAAATTATCTAAAACACTACCAGCTCACACAAAACTGAAATATATTGAGATGTTTAGAGAATTTTCTGATGTATTTTCTTGGAGTTATGAAGATTTAAAATCATATGATACAGAAATAATTCAGCATAAGATACCCCTCAAAGAAAACCAAAATCCTTTTAGACAAAAATTGCACAGAATAAACCTTGTTCAATTGCCTCTAGTTGGGAAAGAAATCAAAAAAATGTATGATGCTGGAATTATTGTCCCTGTAAGATACTCAGAATGGGTATCCAATCTTGTATATGTAAGGAAGAAAACAAGAGAAATAAGGCTTTGTATAGACTTGAGAAACTTAAACAAAGCCTCATTAAAGGATAAATATCCCTTGCCCAAAATGGATCATATCTTACAAAGGGTAGTAGGTTCTAAGAGAATTTCTTTGTTAGATGGCTTCTCAGGATACAACCAAGTATTGGTACACCCTGATGATCAACTTAAAACAACTTTTACCACACCTTGAGACACTTTCATGTATGTGAAAATGCCTTTCGGTTTAATGAATGCTGGTGCCACATTCTAGAGAGCCATGGATATTGCTTTTTCAGAAGAAATAGGTTACTTCATTGTGATTTACTTAGATGAAATAATAGTATATTCCAAAAAAGATGAAGAACACCTAGTACACCTAAGAAAAGTCTTTGAGAAATGCAAAAAATATGGTTTATCCTTAAATCCCAAGAAAAAATTGTTTGGTCTCAAAGAAGGTAAACTTCTTGGTCATATCATATCTAAAGAGGGGATAAAGATAGACCCAAAGAGGATTGAAGGTATATTGCAAATCAATCATCCTAGAAATATCAAGGAACTTCAATCTTTCATTGGAAAGATTAATTTCTTAAGAAGGTTCATACCTAACCTAGCTGAACTCCTTAGAAACATTACAAATATGCTTAAAAAAGAAATAGGAGTTAAATGGAACTTAGAAGCAAAGAAATCCTTTGAACTGGTAAAACAAGCACTTACCCAAACACCAGTTCTTATCAGTCCTGATTTCACTAAAGACTTCTTAATATTCTCCTTTGCATCAGAACACATAGTAGATGTTGTCCTATTACAAAAAAACATAAAGGGACGAGAGCAGCCCATTGCATTTTTCAGCAAGGCATTAAGAGATGCACCTATGAAATATAACATAATGGAAAAATAAGATTTTTCCTTGGTCAAAGCCTTAAAATATTTCAGAGTTTACATTTTACACTCACACATCATTGCATTTGTGCCTCAGTCAGTGGTAAAAGACATTTTGACACAAGATCCTGATGGCAAAAGAGGAAAGTGGATTGCTGTAATATTGGAATATGATTTAGAAATTAAGCCCACTAAGCTCATCAAAGGTCAAGGACTAGCAAAACTAATGGCTAAATCAAACTTACAAGAACTTGATATAAACATGTTTAATGCATTAGATGAATATGAGGAGTTGGCAACTCCACTGATTGAAGATTATTTTCTGAATTCATCTTGGTATGCTGATATTTTGTATGTGCTTCTTAATCTTAATGTTACTCCTGGTTTGTCTAAAACAAAGGAAAGGTTTCTAAAGTTGAAAGCTATTAATTACTGTATTTTAGATAAATGTTTATATTGGAAAAATTCTAGTGGATTATTGCTTAAATGTTTCCCTGAGAATGATGCAGATAATATTAAGCATGAGTTTCATGAAGGAGAATGTGGAGGCCACCTCTATTGGAAAACTACTGTCAACAAAATCCTTAGAGCTGGTTATTACTGGCCTACCCTCTTTCAAGATGTCCGTAAAATGATAAGTGCCTGCCATAAATGTAAAATCTTTGAAAGAAAAAATAAATTTCTACCCTTACCTCTGCATCCAATCATTGTTGAAGCTCCTTTTCAACAATGGGGTCTAGACTTCATTGGGGAAATACATCCTGCTTCATCTGCCCAACACAAATGGATACTCATAGCAAAAAATTACTTCACCAAATGGATAGAGGCCATCCCTTCTAGGAATGCCACAGACTCAGTCATCATTAAATTCCTTGAAAACCATATCCTGTCTAGATTTGGTTGTCCTAGGAAGATTATCACTGACAATGCTACTGCCTTTGGGTCCAAAAAGATGGTGGATTTTTGCCACAAATATCAGATTACATTGGGTCATTCCACAAATTATTACCCTCAAGGTAATGAGTTGTCAGAATCCTCAAACAAAAGTTTGGTGAACATCATCAAGAACTTACTAGAAGAAAATAAGAAATCATGGCACAACAAGCTAGTACATGCACTTTGGGAAGATAGATTGACCACTAAAAAGTCAATTGGAATGTTCCCTTATCAGCTAGTTTATGGAGCAGATGCAATATTTCCAACCAGTTTAGGAGTGCCAGTCGTAAAGTTGATCCAAGAAATATAGTTTGAAGAAAATGATATGATAAGAAGAATTAATCAGACTATCCAGTTGCATCAAACCAGAGAGAAAGTCTACAATAGAGCACAACAAGTGCAAGAAAACATCAAGAAACTGTTTGACAAAATAAAAAAGGAAAATGATTTTAACATTAGGGACAAAGTACTAAAATAGGATTCTAGAAGAGAAGATAAGGGCAAACATGGAAAGTTTGAAAATTTATGGAAATGCCCTTATCTCATTTAGTCTGCTGTAGGTAACAATGCATTCTTTCTTCAGGAGATGGATGGAATAGAACTTTTTGGAGGTCCTTTCAATAGCAGAATGCTCAAACATTATTTTTGTTGATATTTAGTTTAAAGCTTTGACCATTGTAAATAACATTTCTTAAAGAAAAAGATTTAAAAAATAAAATAAAAAAAACAAAAGAAAAAGAGAAAAGAGGGCAGATAAAAGAATAGGTACAACCCCATACCAAAAAAGAGAAAAATATGAAAGTGTGCAAGTCCAAATGCCACTAATTTGAAAGAAGAAACGTTATTCAATCATATAGCCTAATCATGATTGAATAAGTTTAAATTTATTGCTGATAGGTTAGTGAAGGAATATTTTCCAAACAATGTAAACTTGGCTTATTAGTATAATAGATTAGAAGAAGAGAGAAATGGTTCTAAAAAGATAAAAATTTGAACCAAAGAAAGAAACAAGGAAGCTTATCAATTTCAGATCTTAAGCCTTCGTAGTTTGTTTTAAATTTCTGCAAATAAAGTCTATGTGTAGCTTGTACAAAATGCCATAGCCCCATAACAAATCAGACTGTCCAATCCTGATTTAATTATGTTTCAATTTCTTGTTTTAGACTAGAGAATGAAAACTTGTCAAACAGTCTAATCTTGACAAATAGCTAGAATAGGTAGAGAAGCATTGAGTTCATCAGTTTAATCTGAAATCATGAATGATATAAGAGTAGAAGTAGATAAGTTTCCTGCTTTCAAATAAAAGAAAAATTGATGTTACAAGGGTTTGCAAGTCTAAATGCACCCACTGAAGAAAAAATGTTAGGAAAGTATGTTGTGTAGGTAGAAGTTTGGGTGAAAAATCAGTCTTGTTATGATACTGCAGATTATCTCCACAGAGCAGAAAATTATCAAGTCAAAAAGAGGATTGTCAAGGTGAAAAACAAGGCAATGATATACTTTCCAGAGATTTATTTTATGAGGTTCTTGACACCTCCAGGGAGCTGCCTTCCCCAAGTGGAGCCACTGTTAGCCATTAGTAAAATTTTTTTGTATCTAACAATGGCTAAATAAGTCTTTAGATTTCCAAAAAACAAACTCTTATGAAAATTTGTGAATTTTGGAAATCTCACTGAGTTCATTATCCTTCAAGATGTCCACTCACTAAAATCTTCATCTATGCCTCCTAAAAGATAACTTGCTGATTCAAAGGAAACTGATTTCATGCTATTTCCACCATTTTCCCCTTCTTAACCCTTCCCTTCATTCACCCATTTTTTTTCCTACTTCAATAGTCCTTTTCCCTTTTGAAAAGCCCATTTCCCCTCCATTTATCCTTCATTTCCTCTAAAAACCTTGAAACATTGTAAAAAACTCTTTTACTTGGTTTAAAAATCCCCTCTTTTACCCTATCGGAACCTTAAAAAAGGCCCAAAACCTCTATTTTTAGGCATATTTTTACCCTTTGTAACATAAGGCCTTTAGCCCCTTTTGGTTTAAACCTTACCCCCTTCTATTTTTATGTGACTCGAGGCCGTGACCATTTGCTATTCCCCAGGCTTCTCTCCTCCCTAACCTCGGTCCCCTTTACTTCCCATAGGATCGCATCTCCGCTTCACTTAAATTCCCCTTCCCTTATGTTTTTACCCCCGCCAACTGATCTCAACCGTTGATCTTCTTGATCTAACGGCTCTCATGGATCCCAAGTTTCATACCCCGCCCATAAAGCCTTTCCACTACCCGACACCTTAGCTAATGCCAGACACCGGTCCCACCATCCTCCCCACACTGTTGCGCTCAATCCCTACATGCCACCTCTCCTCCACCATTCCTCGCTACCGACCATCATCCCTGATCATGCTCAACTTCCACCGTTGATCTGGCTCCCCTAGATCCAACGGTTTTCAGTCAATATCGCGCACAATTGCCGATAAGGGTTTAACGCCCCATTTCTGCATGAAATGGTCGGTTTTTTCCGGGACAGGTGTCATCCATTCTATGGTATCACATCCATTTGTATCAAAACTGCTTACCGCTTATTTGTCGCGCGAAAACCACCCGGTTTCACACAAAAAAATTCCTACCTCATGTCACGCCAAATATTAAAAATTTCGTTCTTTCTTCTGTTTTCGCCCATGGAACCCTCCTCTGCACATTCCTCCTCCTCTGTACATCGCTCCAAACGCCTCCCTGAGCCTCTGAAACGTAGTTTATCCACAACACAGGTTTATTTAATATGTTTGTTTATGGTTGTAGGTTTAATGGCAGCCTAAATTCACAGGCCATCCCACAGCCAATCTTAGTGGCTTTATGTCTCAGGATGATGATCCTCAAGGTTTAAATATGCACAAAAGGGGAAATTCAGGGCTCAATGAAATGTTAAATCAATGTTTCATGGACATTGGTTAATTAATGAAACCCCCCAACATAGCGAAAAAACATCTGCACGCAGAAACGAAACAAAATCAGTGAAAAAGACTAAAGAGTGAAGATTAAAGCTTAATTGGAAGATCAAGGATAAAGAGTACAGTTAAATATAGAAGATTAAAATTTAAAACAATCAGTAAAGTGATAAAGGCAACAAAGATGATAAAAGGCCAAAACAAAGTTTAAAGCATAAAACAGGACAGATCAGCCAAAGCAACTAATAAAATGCCAAATCATCGAAGCAGTTACTTCACCAAATGCCTAAGATGCCACCTAAAAGCACATATTTTCCTAAAAAAGCATATAAAGTTGTTACGGTCAGAGATATTTTAAAGAGACAGTTCAATAGTTATTGCCTAAGTGTCACTAAAAGGTCTAAAGGTCAAACATTGCAACTGCAGCAACTCCGAAGTTAATGTAACATTCATTATGTAGAGTTAGACTCTTAAATACATTTTGCCTTGGGCCTTGCATGGTCCCAAAGGTCAAAAAACATTTACTCTGTCATAAATGAACATATTAAACCCTAATTTCATTTCACCTCCTCATTTGCTTATAAATATAGCATGAGGACTTCATTAGAAAGGGTTCTTGGTTGGTTGTAGAAGGTTGTTACTATTAGTGATTTAGAGTGTTGTTGAGCGAGTTGAGGAGTACTAAGCTGGATAGAGAAGCTTTGAGCTGTAAAGACCCACTGTGCTGGAATATGTAACTGGTTTGAACATCAATAAAACAAGCTGATTCACAAGATCCTGGTCTATGTTAATGGTGATGTTTTCCTCACTGTTTCTATTTTCCCCTTATGTTTTCATTCTGTCTATTTTCTCTGATAAAGAACAAAAAATTTAGATTAGGATTTACTGTCAAAGGTACCCTATTTCTCTTTGCAAAGCTTTATCTTTATGTTTTCTTCTGCAAGATCTGATTGAAGGATTCTTCATTGCCCTTTAGTTTTATTCTAGCTTGTTGTTTTAAGAATGATTCAATAGAGTATAACCAAGGAAGTGTTGGTAAGCCCATGTCCTTTTGAGTACAACTTGAGATATTGTTCTTAAAAAGATCTCTTCAAGTGCATGCTAAGTAGAGTTAAATCAGGGAATTCTATGGTATGCCCTGTCCTCTGGCTATTCTTTAAAAGTTGCTTTGAAAGATCCCTAAAGAGTTTGTCAAAAGCAGATTAGATTATTTCTGTTTGATCTTAGGCTTCTCTTATTTTTATCTTGTATGTTTTCTTTATCTGAAAGTAGTCTTAGGATTACTGGATTTTTGTCTTAAAAGTTTGCTTTAATAAAAGTCTGCCCAAAGAAGTCTATGGTTTGCCCTGTCCTTTGGCTTTCTTCAAACAGTTACTTTGAAAGGCTTTTCTTGTTTAAGCAGAGCTAGAAGATTCTTGACTGACTATAGCTTTGCTGCCTTCAAAACACATTAATGTTTCATATCACAATTTAATCTAAAAGATCCATTTAATCTGGATGATTTTCCCTATGAAAACCCTTGGATAGTTGTTGAACAATTAAATCCTTTTATGACTCCATAACCCAATGGATTAATGTTGTCTCATAGCCTATCCTTCCAGTTGAAACATTCCCTCAATCTTCTCCAACCTCTAATCCTTCAATTACCTTTTCAATCAACCAAAACCAAAACAAATTTCTCAAGAGCTTCCTAACTAGCCTAATATCTTAATAAAATCATAAAGATATATCTTTTAAACACTTATATAGAGAGATCCCTCTCTGAATCCAGGAAGGCTAGGTCCTAGAATTCCAAAGTGGTTCTGATGTGGTCCCCCGCAACGTTTATTCTTGCCATTATTGTAAATCACAGGGAGCCAACACAACACATTAAAAATCCATTTGGAAGTGTAAATTCTCCCCATGGATGTGTGATCCCTCATCACACCTTGACCATTCACATAAAAATACTATATTGATGCCATATCAACAGAAAAAAAATTATTTTCTCATACAATTTCCCATATGGTTGCATAAATAATAATTTGCATGCAACTCATAATGCAACCGTATGCTCCCCCTGAGACCATGTAGGACTCCATTTTTAGTGGGAGATCCTTGCTACTCTTTTCTCCTCCAAAATTTTATCTGGTGATCCTTATTCTTTCTATGTAGTTGGCCTTGCATATTCTCCTCTCTCTAGATGGGTCTCCTGAAACACATGGGAAGTTTGCAATCCTTGGCCTTATGACCAATATTATCACATAAAAAACATATAATGTGACCAAGGAAATTAGGAATAACTTGATGTCTTCTATTGATATGATTTCTACTCGCATATTCCCTGTAATCAATAACCCTATTGCCAAAATCATTGCATGAGAAACAATAACCATAAAATGGACTATTATACCTGAAAGAAGGAGCATTAGGGGAATTTTTGGGACTAAAATGGGCTTCCTAAGGAAATTATAAAATAATAGTGGAAATAATAAAATAAGATTTCATTACATCATCATATTTTAGAGGGAAAAAAGAAAAAACTATTTTTTCAACTCATATTTTCAACTTATCTCCCAATTTTTTTACTCAAATTTCGAGTGGGAGCACTCGTTGGATGAAAAATTTAATTTCTCATCCAAAGAGTACCCTTGTTGCCTACTTTCAATGGATCCTTCTACACGAAAAAATTGGAAATACATAAAAAATGTAATTGCAAACACCTGTTTTCATGTATTTCTAATTTTTCATGTAGCGGGCTCCATCAAAAGTATGCAACATGGGTACTCCTTGGATGAGGAATTAAATTTTGCATCCAACGAGTATTCCTGCTCGAAATTTGAGTAAACAATTTTGGAGATAAATTGAAAATACGAGTTAAAAAAGTAGTTTTATTATTTTATTATTTTTTAATCTTTTTAACCTTTTACTTAAAAAATGGTGAATAATCCCCCATGGTTAACATCATCATCTTGAATCCTATTGGTTCCTATAAATTTTATTTTGGTTGTACATTTTTCTTAGGAGGCCCATTTTAGACCTCAAAATTCCCCTAATGAATTTATTTTCTTAGATTCTTGATGTAGCTTCTCCCTTGGCTTCTCCTTTTGATGAGAGAGTTTTATCTCTCCATTTTTGTAACTTGTTGCTATGTGTCGAAGAATTCCACAATTATAACACTTCCCAATTCTATTCTTCTTCTTTGATCTTCTTCTCTTCTTTTGATGCTTCTTACATGTCTCATGGATCTCATAATTTTTTATGCAACTAGGTGCTCCAACAATTTTTGATTTTCTTGTAGATGCTTGAGCACTAGTTTTTATCTTCTCTAATTCTTCTCTTGTAGAAATTGCTTCACCCTTCAATTTCTCACATTCATTTTCCAACTCCTTGTTTTCAAGCATGAGCCTTTAAATCTCTGCTTCTAGCGCCATCACCTTAGATTTCTCAACATTTTTGCAACTGATGCTTGATCTATCAATTCAATCACTAGTGCCTTGATCTTCTTGTGAGGAGGATTGATTAGTTACCGCAATAAAAGTACAATCCTTTGAATTTTTCTCTATTTCTGAAAAAATGCAATTTTTCTCCAAGATACAGATTCTCCAACCTATCCAAATTTTTTTTGGAACTCTCACAATGCTTCACATGCATGCTATGATATTTTGAAATGATATTCAAAATAATAGTTTTAGATAAATCATTAGATTTATCTTTAAATCCATATTCAAATGGTAGCAAAATATCTACTTCCATGGACAAAAAATATGAATCCAAATTCGCTCTCCAAATTGCAAATTTACCTTTATGAAGTGTTGGAATACCTTGCTAATCCATTTTAGTAAATTTGCAAAAATTCTGCCAAAATATCTAAGATCCACTCTCCAAAAATCAACCTGCAATCGAGAGCCTCGCTCTAATACCAATTTTTGGAAGCTAGATCACTACTAAGACAGGGGGCAGGGGGTGAATCAGTGGTGAGGCACTTTTAAAATTTTTCTCCAATTAATTAAACATCAAGCATGCATGAACTGAAACACATAAGCAAATATTACAGCATCAGAAATACAAATGCATGTTAGGTCTCTATATTAATAGTATAGTCCCTTATTGTTGGTAGTGTAACCCCCTTATTGTTATTGTTGTACCCCTGTAACCCCCATATCTTTATTATTGTGCCCTTACATTATTATTGTTAGGTTGACTAGGATTACATTGTGGCCCCATGGACTCCTATATATAGAAAGGAGGTTTTTTCATTTTTATCATCCAAGAATTGTTCATTTATGTAATGTATTGGAGGTTCCCCCCTTGAAATGGCTTATTTATAAGGCGCTGATCTCTCTTTTTTTCTATTTTTGGAACTGGTTTCATAACATCTAGTATCAGAGATCTGGATTCTAGGATTTCGCTGCTCCAAATAGGTCATCGTGGAATTTTAACTATAGATTTTTTTTACGAAGTTTCAAAAGCTGAAATTTATACAGAGCGAAGCTGAAATCCTGGGGAACGTTGTGTAAAAATTTCAAATCTTGGTTCACAATATTTTCGGAGATATATCTGTGGAAGTTAGGGTGTCTTTAGGCTCCCAAATTTCACCTAAAATAGGTGATCGTGGAATTTGTGATATAAATTTTTTTATATGAAGGTTCAGATGCTGGAAATTTTACAGAGCAAAGACGAAATCCTATGGAACTTCCTGTACAAATTTTAGATCTTGGTTCACAATATTTTCGGACATATGATCTGTGGGATGTATGGTTTTTTCAGGCTCCCAAATTTCATCTCAAAGAGGTGACCGTGGGAAAATTGTCATAAATCTCTCTCTGAGCATCAGATTGGAATTCTGCAAAAAGCGGCTGCAAGTACACAGACTTTAGTTTCCTGTGTATAAATTTCAGAGCCTAAAGAGGAAATAGTGACATGTGGAACGTCGTACAAGTTCGCTCTACTGAACTAGTCCATAATTAGGTCATTGTGGGAGATTGGACATAACTTTTCCTTGAAGAACCCAAATTAGCTTAGACCTATGGCATTCAAAAGAAGATTTAGAGTGCTACTACAGGGACGAATTTCAGATATTTAATATCCGAAATCACAAATATAATTCAATTTCAATATTGAGCTCCTCAAAAGCAAGAAAAAGGTGTGTATTTTTTTTTTTTTCCGAATTGCATAACTCTTGTTTGAAGAATCAATTTGAATTGATTCCAAGGGCATATTGTAGAATAGATATTAGTATTTGGTTCTAAAATTCCCCTAAAAATAATTTAACACCCATTAAGTCTTCAGAAGGCTCTACCATGGCTCATGAAGATGAAGAAATGCAACATGACATATCAAAATTACAAAGCAAGTGCACCAAATTTTTCTCTCGTAAAGAGAAACAAAAAATGAAATGGATTTTTTGAAGAAAAGCATGGAAGCTAAGATGGATGGTTTGAAGAAAGGCATGGAAGCTACGATGGATGGTTTGAAGAATGACATGTAAGAAAAAATGGAAGGTTTGAAGGAAGACATGGAAGGTTTGAAGGAAGGTTTGTCAAAGTTGATACAATAAATGGTTCCTAATGGCGAAAAGATAGTATAGGAAACTCATGATGAGAAAAAAATAAATGTTAATCGTGATTTCATAAACTATAATGTTGGATTGAAGAACCACCATATTCCAAAGATGGATATGAGGACGTTTGATGGCAAGGATCCTGTAACATGGATACTATAGATGGATCAATATTTTGATCTCAATAATGTGAAAAACACACAAAAGGTATGCATTGCAACTTTACATTTAGAACAAAATACATTTGTATGGTATCGATGGCTTTGCTCACGTAAATTTTTTTTCACTTGGCCAATTTTTACAGAGGAAATGATAGCACATTATGAGGATATAAGGAGCAACACCTTCTTTATCCAATTGATAAATCTCAAACAAAAGAGTTTAGTGGTGGAGCACATTGAGGACTTCCAAAAATTGAATATAAGGGTAACTGATATTCCAGAGGAACACAAGATTGATGTCTTCATAGGGACTTTAAAGGATAATATCCAATATGAAGTTCATGTTTGGGAACCTGATTCATTGGAGAAGACATTCAGGTTGGCAAGAAAAATTGAATGTAAAATTATGGAGACAAGGAAGCCTACCACCCACATCTATAAATATGGAAGTGTTGCTACTCCCAAACTTCCACAACCTACAAGGTTGACACTACAACAATTGGAAGAAAAAAGAGAAAAAATGTCTTTTCTATAGTTGTGAAAGAAAATATACTAAAGGTCATAAGTGTGCTGAGAAGAAATTATTTTACATAGACTGTGAAGAGGAGGAAGAAAATGAACAATAAACTTCAAAAGAAGAGGATATACACCAGGAACCAACCCTAGAAGAAGAAGAAATGAGTCTGACCATATCGTGTAATGCATTGGCAGGAATTACCACTCCTCAAACTCTCAAGATAGAAGGACATATCAAGAAGAAAAAGTTAATAGTGTTGATTGATTCGGGTAGTACCCATTATTTTATTCATTGTGAGGTAGCCAAGGAATTGAATTTTTTCCTATACCCAGCACCAGAATGTCAAGTGATGGTTGCAAACGGAGGAAATATAAATTTCTCTGGAAAATTCCATAATATCAAGCTAGCCATGGGGGAATATGTATTGAATAGTCCCATGCTTTCCATCCCAATGGGAGGTGTTGATGTTGTACTAGGAGTACAATGGTTACAATCTTTGGGGATGATAGCTTTTATTTTTCAAGAAATTTTCTTGATTTTTTTTTTTCAGAAGGAAAGGAAATCGAATTACGGGGTATTGTAGGGAAGCCAGGAAAGATAATAAGCTATAATTTCATGACAAAGCTTTTGAAGAAAGAACAATGAGGCGTAATTGCACAATTATGCTCACTAGAAGTTCCAACGTCAAAATCATCTATTTCTCCAGGTCTCCAACAAGTCTTGGACAATCATTCCAAGGTGTTTGAAACTCCCAAAGGACTCCCAACTATTTGTGATCATGATCATGCTATTAATTTGATTCCAGGAAGTGTTTCTCCAAACATCAGTCCTTACAAATATACTTATGTCCAAAAGAGAGAAATTAAACATATGAATGCAGAAATGTTAGAGGCTGGTATAATTCAATGTAATCAAAGTTCTTTCTCTGCTCCAGTAGTATTGGCGCACAATAAGGATGGATCATGGCGCATGTGTTCGGATTATAGGGAGCTCAATAAGCTCACTATTAAAGATAAATTTCCCATTCCTGTGATTGATGAATTATTGGATGAAGTAAATGGAGCAATTTATTTTACCAAGTTATTTTTCCCATTCATTCCTTTTGGTCTTACCAATGCACCTTCTCCATTTCAAGGGTTGATGAATTCCATTTTCAAACGCTTCCTTAGAAAATTTGTGCTAGTCTTTTTTGATAATATACTGATCTACAACAGGTCTTGGAAGGATCATGTTCAACATGTTGACGGGGTGCTCAAACTATTGGAGGAGAAACAATTATATGAAAAAATATCCAAATGTTTCTTTGGAGTACAAGAGGTGGAATATCTGGATCATATTGTATCTCAAGAGGGTGGCAAGGTAGACCCTAAAAAATTAAAGCCATTAAGGAATGGAAATTCCCCACAACCATAAAGCAGTTGCGCGGGTTTCTCGGGTTAACAAGGTATTATTGCAAGTTTATTAATAATTATGGGAGAATATCAGCACCTCTAACAACATTATTGAAGAAATATGCATTTTCATGGACTCTTGAAGCAACTAAGGCCTTTGAACATCTTAAAGAGTAAATGTGCCTAGCACCATTCTTAGCTACGTCAGACTTCACAAAAACTTTTATTGTGGAATGTGATGCCTCAGGAAATGGAATTGGTGTTGTTTTAATGCAAGAAGGAAGACCCATTTATTTTGAAAGTCGTCCAATCAAAGGAAAGTATTTACAAAAGGATATTTGTGAGAAGGAAATGTTGGAAATACTACATGCACTAAAGAAATGGCCACCTTACCTAATGGGAGGACACTTCAAGATAAAAATTGATCATGATAGTCTTAAACACATTTTGGAACAAAGACTATCTTCAAAAGAATAACAAAAATGGGTCACAAAGATGTTGGGTTATGGATTTGAAATCAACTAGAAAAAAGGGAAGATAAATGTTGTTGCAGATGCACTCTCAAGAAAGGATGAAGAGGTGGAAGCATTGCTTTGTTCCATTTCTATTATCCAACCAGATTGGATAATCGAAGCAAGGGATGAATGGAAGAAGGACGAAGAAGTGTGAACACTCATTCAAAGGTTGCAGCAAGATCCTAGTACAACTGATACATTTAGTTGGAAAAATGATTCCTTATGGTACAAAGGTCGCTTATATATTTGCAAGAATTCCCAACTAAAAACAAATATTATTTTGGAATTGCACACTTCTCCTTTAGGAGGACACTCGAGATTTTTATTAACTTACCACAGGGTGAAGAAAGATTTTTTTTGGGATGGCATTAAATATGAAATTCAAAAGTTTGTTGCAGACTGTTTGGTTTGCCAAAAAAATAAAGTTGAGACAATTAAGACCCATGTCTTCTACAACATTTATCCATTCCAAGTCAACGTTGGGAGGATATTTCAATGGATTTTATCACGAGTTTACCTAAGTCCAAAGGAAAGAGTGTCATCATGGTGGTAGTCGATAGACTTACCTAGTATGCACACTTTTGTGCATTATCTCATCCATTTAAAGCAAGTACAGTTTCTACTCCATTTATGGAAAAAATTCAAAAGCTACATGGAAACCTGAAGATTATTGTAATTGACAGAGATCCCAATTTTACAGGAAATTTTTAGATGGAATTATTTTCTTGTTTGGGTACTCAACTAGCTCATAGCTCATCTTATCATCCTCAATCTGATGGTCAAACTGAGATAGTGAATAAATTTTTGGAAGGATATCTTCGTTGTTTTGTATCTGATAAGCAAGCACAATGGGTCAAGTGGTTACCTCTCACTGAATGGTGGTATGACACTTCCTTCCATACTACATAAAAAATGACCCCATTTATGGCACTTTATGGATATCATCCACCATCCATCAAATCTTCTTTAAGGGAAAATTCTAGGGTTCAAGTAGTGGAAGATCACATCGAGCATCAACAAGAAGTTCTCTAACTCTTAAAGGATAACCTAAATTTGACACAAAATTGAATGAAAAAACATGCAGATCAACATCGCAATGAGAGAAGTTTTGATGTAGGAGACTGGGTATTTTTATGGCTACAACCATACAAACATATCTCCCTCAAGCAAGCTAAGAAGCATAATAAATTATTGCCAAAGTACTATGGTACTTACAAGGTGTTGCAAAATATTGGTACTATGGCATACAAATTGGAGCTTCCTGCTTATTCGCGAGTGCATCCGGTTTTCCATGTTTCATGCTTAAAGAAGGTTATAGGGGAACAAATTCCAGTTCAAACAATATTTACAGAACTTGACGAGGAAGGAAAAACCATATTGGAACCTAAAGCAGTCATAGAAACAAGAACTCAACAGCTACGAAATCGATCAATTTCAGAGTATCTCATAAAATGGAAGAACTTACCCACTAAATATTCTACATGGGAGGATGAGAATTTTATATAGAAGCACCCAAAGCTACTCAAGCATTGAGTACAACACTTTTTTGAAGGAGAGGAGCATGTTAGGTCCCTATATTACTAGTATAGTCCCTTATTTTTGTTAGTGTAACCCCCTTATTGTTATTGTTTTACCCCTGTAACCCCCATATTGTTATTATTGTGCCCTTACATTATTATTGTTAGGTCGGCTAGGATTACATTGTGTCCCCATGGACTTCTATATATAGAATGGAGGTTTTTTCATTTGTATCATCCAAGAATTGTTCATTTATGTAATGTATTGGAGGTTTCCCCCTCGAAGTGGCTTATTTCTAAGGTGTTGATCTCTGTTTTCTTCTATTTTTGGATCTGGTTTCATAAAAATGCAACCATAAAAACAATCAACACAAGGAGATAAGTGTTTCTGGTGGAAAAACCATTTCGAGCAAAAAACCACCCTGCTGCTGCTACATTGCTCAATTCTTTTATTATTTTGTTAAGGAAATTATAGATGTATTAGCTGAGTCCCATGAGCTAGAAGACTCGAATTATTTCATAGTATGTTGGTCCTTTTAGACAAGAACCTATTTCTCTCTTGGATCTACAGACTGTCATCCATTGAAGGCCACTAGGATCAATGATCCTCGCTCAGTTACTCTTGGACTAACAAACGACTTTGCAGACTTTGATCTACTGGTACTATCACAACTAATGAGCATCGCCCAGTTTCTACCAAACTATCTAACCACTATTGGATGATGAAAAATTTTCCTTATACTGAATACGCCAAGTCACTGTATACTCAAAGCCTCCATACCTTGACTTCTTCCATGTGAGCCTCATTTAATATATTTTTAGACTTGACTCCTAAAACTTTCTCAACATGAGAATTTCAGAAACATAACATCCAATCACACAAAACGTGAGACAAATTTCTAAAAACAAAACCGTCCACAAGAAGTAATACAATATCATCAAACACTACACCAATCCACACTGCATCCTCTTACACACTACATCAATCTGATGGCTGAAACATACTTCAACTCACTATTGCTAAAACTGCAATCTGCTTTAGAAATTTTGCATACTATGGAGCACATGCAACTTGTAGGCTATTCTCCACATGCACACTGTCACAACACAACTTGACAATCAACCATACTCACAATGAAGTTTATCCAATATGTAGATGAACTCAAGTGTTCAAATCAATAATTACTTAGAAACACTGAGCATGACAACTCTATTCATATTCTTGATTTGCTCTGGATTCAACTCATTAAATCAATCAACCACTAAATCCATTATCATTTTTATATTTTCAACTTTAATCAGCTTCTGGAGGTCCCATGAACTTTTCCAATCATAAATTGAAAAGTTCTGATCAAGGATGTCACCAAAACATAAAAGATAACTCAACGACGTGAGGATTGTGAAGCAATTTTAGTGAAAACACCATATTCGATCCCTTAACATTGTCCTTCATGTTACTAGAGTTATAATCGCTCCCTTGGGCCTTCCCTACCAGCGAATGGAGCCTAAAACTGCTCCCTTGAACCATCATGCATGCGACTGGGGCTAAAAATCAGTTAAAGCATCAATTCTTCATCCCAGAACCTCTGCCACCTATTGGACCATCTTCATCAACATCTAAACACTGAGGGGAGTCTATAACTGATGAATAGAAAAGGAACAAGTCCATGAAATTCAAGAACTATTCTTCCAACCTTAGAACCAAGACCAACACCTCAAAATCCTCATGGAACAACCATAGTTCGTGTAAACAACTCCAACTCCTCATTGAACAATCATAGTTTGTGAAAAACACCTCCAATACCTATACCAACATATCTAACCCCTGTAGCAACATATCCATATCCTATAGCAGCAACATCATGTCATACAACTTCCTCCAACACTGGTGGAAGCATCTCCAAGAAAAGAAACCATATCTCATACATGTAGCAACATATGCAACGTATCAAAGATATAAAGAGACATATCCAACACATAGAGCATCACTTCAATTACCACCTAGAGTAACAACATCTCCAACCAAATCAACATGTCTGGAATTCATCTCCTCAGCAACCACAACATCATCTCCACTAGGTCTAGTCATAGGCATGTTGACATTAATTTCAACTAATAAGACCATCACCAATCATCCAATCACCAAACACTCATCACTCAGGCATATGACCAAAAACACCAAGATCCTATTGACATCAATTCCAACACTACAATGCCAACAACCTCCCCCTTTGGCATTGATTTCAACCTCAATACAACATGTGAGGCTGACTCATCAATCCAATTTATCTCCCCCTTTGACATCAATGGAAAAGGTTCATATAAACATTGAAGTACAATGCAAATAATGTGATGGATGATAGAAGTTCTCCACCTGTCATACTCAACTCCATATTTATACAACCCAAGAAATGTCTCCTATAAGATAAGCATGAAAACAAGGAAACTGACCGCCAATATATCTTTTCCAAAGCCATGCCATCTCTGAACTGAACATGCATCCATTAAGCATGTAATGGAGCACAATAATACGCTCTTCCTACTACAATAAACCTCCTTTGCAAATGCAAGAGACTACTCCTCATAACCATGACTAAAACTGACTTAGGACATGCTATACAATGAATTATAATACATCATAATTCTTCATGGAGCAAGTACATAATTGTGACAAGTACATAGGACTGACATATGACTCCTCTACACCTATCACCAACCATGACTCGATGGACCCAATTTTACATCATGCACCCAATAAAGTGGGGCTACATCAAACATATACATCATGAAACATGGCTTGGACTCCATTGACCCATACATATAAATGACAAGACATCTTAGACACCTGGGTCACTCCATGAGAAATACACCCAAAATATGATACAATGATAGTACATGGCTTTTGCATATACACACAATGGTGCTATAATAAATACATGCACAAAACATTAAATAGCATGAGTACATGAAATTAATGATCATCAACATATTCTCTATATAGCATAAAAAATGACAACATAATCCATGGCATATGCATCAAGATAATAGTCCTCCATGAGAAACCTGTCGTTAATGAGGCATAAGCAAAAAATCATCACTATACATTGGCAACAACACATTCTCTCCATGCAACAACAAATGATTCAACCATTTGATATATATTAGAAGCATGCATCAAAACAACATGAGAAACAACAATCATCATTCTCATATCTCATCCATCCAACAAGATATGAACAACAACATTATACATCTAGAAAATGAAATATAAGAAATGATATGCATAATTTAGATGATCTAATTCCTACTCATCCTCTAATATCCATGGTCGCAAAAATATGCATGACAACACATTAATATAATCTAGAAGAATGATCATCATCAATACACCAACTATGTCATGCAAAAAAACTATCTCATACAACATGCAATGTGTGGCCAAAAAAAAAAATTAGTGCATAATGAACACAATTCCAACACATTCCAAATCCATTTGGAGGCATAAATGCTCCCCTGGATGTGTGACCCCTCATCACACCTTGACCATTCACATAAAAATACTATATGGCTGCCATATCAACAAAAAATATTTATTTTCTCATACACTTTCCCATATGGCTACATAAATAAGAATTTTCATGTAACTCTTAATGCAACCATATGCTCCCCATGAGACCATGCATACCTTCATTTTTAGTGGGAGATCCTTGCTTCTCTTTTCTCCTCCAAACTTTTTTCTGCTGATCCTTGTTTTTATGCAGTTTTCCTTGCATATTCTCCTCTCTTGGGATGGATCTCCTGAAACACATGGGAAGTTTGTAATCCTTGGCCTTATGAAAACTATTATCACATACAAAACATCTAATTTGTTCAAGGAAATGAGTAATTTCTTGATGTCTTCTATTTATGTGATTTCTACTCTTTTCACGTGCCTTGCAATCAATAGCCCTATGGAAAAAATTATTTCACAAGAAAAAATAACCATAAAATGGACTATTATACCTGAAAGAAGGAGAATTTATTTTCTTGCATGCTTGATGTAGCTTCTCCCTTGGATACTCCTTTTAATGAGAGAGTTTGATCTCTCCATTTCTGCAACTTGTTGCTAGGTGTCCACTAATTCCACAACTATAACACTTCTCAATTCTATTCTCCTTGTTTGATCTTCTTCTTTTGTTTTGATACTTATTGCATAACTGATGGATCTCATAATTTTTGCTGCAACTAGGTGCTCCAACAATTTTTGGTTTGCTCGTAGTTTCTTGAGCACTATTTTTGAGCCTCTCTAATTCTTCTCTTGTAGAAATTGCTTCACCCTTCAATTTATGACATTCATCTTCCATCTCCTTGTTTTCAACTATGAGCCTTTGCATCCTTGCTTCTAATGCAATCACCTTGGATTGCTCATCATTTTTGAAACGGATGCTTGATTTATCACAACAATCACTAGATCCTTCATCTTCTTGTGAGAAGGATTAATTAGTTTCTGCAATAATAGTACAATCCTTTGCATTTTTCTCCAAGTTACAAATTCTCCAACCTATCCAACATTTCTTTGGCAGTGTCACAATGCTTCACATGCATGCTATTAGTTTTGGAAATGTTATTCAAACTAATCCTTTTAGCTAAATCATTATATTTATCTTTAACTCCATATTCAACTGATATCAAAATATTTACATCAATGGAAAAAAAATATGAATCCAAATTTGCTCTCCGAATTGAAAATTTACCTTTATGAAGTATTGGAATACCTTGTTTATCCATTTCAGGAAAATTGCAAAAATTCTGCCAAAATCTCCAAGATCCACTCTTCAACGATCGGAAACTAGATCACTATTGGGAGGGGGGGGGGGGGTGAATCAACAGTGAGACACTTTTAAACTTTTTCTCCAATTAATTAAAAATCAAGCATGCATGAAATGAAACACATAAGTAAATATTAAATCATCATAAGTACACATGAAACCATAAAACAACCATAAAAACAATCAACACAAGGAGACATGTGTTTCTGGTGGAAACCCATCCTGGACAAAATACCACCATGTTTCTGTTGCACTTCTCAATTCTTTTATTAATTTGTTAAGAAAAATATACTTGGATCAACTCACTCCATGAGCTGGAAGACTTGAATTCTTTCATAGTATGTTTGTCCTTTCATAGAGGAAAATATTTCTCTCTTGAATCTACGGACTATCATCCGTTTAAGGCCACCAGGATCAACGATCCTCGCCCGGTTACTCCTGAACTGACAAACCAATATACAGACTCCAATCTCCTTGTACTATCATGGCCAATGAGCCTCACCTGGTTTCTACCAAACTATCCAACCACCATTGAATGACAAAAACTCTTCCTTATACTGAATCCTCTAATTCACTCTATAATCAAAGCATCCATACCTTCCCTTCCTCCATGTGAGCCTCATTTCATATATTTTCATACTAGACTCCTAAAGCTTGCTCAACATGAGCACTACAGAAACATAACATCATAACACACAAAATCTAAGACAAATATCCAAAACCAAACTCTCCACAAGAAGTAACGCAATCTCATCAAACACTACAACAATTCGCACTACATCCTCTCACACACTACATCAATCTGATGGCTGATACATACTTCTGCTCACTGTTGCTACAAAAACAGACTGCTTCAGAAATTATTCATACTGTGGCACACATGCAACTTGAAGGATATTGTCCACATACACACTCTCACAACACAACTTGAAAATAAACCATACTCATAATGAGATTTCTCTAATATGTAGATTAAATCAAGTGCTCAACTCAATAATTAATCAAAAATACTGAGCATCAAAACTTTGTTCATATGCTTGATTTGATCTGGATTCAACTCGTTGAATCAATCAACCACTAAATCCATCATCCCTTTTGATATTTTCAACTTTAATTAGCTTCTATAGGTCCCACAAACCTTTCTGATCATAAAATGAAAAGTTTCGATCAAGGATGTTGCCAAAACACAAAAATTACCTCAATAGAGCGAAGAATGTAGAGAAATTTTAGTGAACACACCATAGTCACTCCCTTAGCACTGTCCTGCATGCGAATATTGCTATAACCACTCCCCTGGGCCTTCCTTGGCAGTGAATGGAGCCTAAAACGGCTCCCTTGACCCATCATGCATGCAATTGGGGCTAAAAATCAGGGAAAGCATCCATTCTTTAGTCCAGAATATCTGCCACTTGTTTCACCATCTTCATCAACATATGAACACTCCTTGAAGCCACTAATATAAGTCTGGAATTGATCAATAAGCAAGGAACAATTCAATGACATTCAAGAACTATTATGCCAACCTTAGAACCAAGACAAACACCTCCATCCGAGAAACAACAATAGTCTATGAAAACACCTCCAACACCTATAAAAACATCTATGAACCCTGTAGTAGCATATCCATCTCCTATAGTAGCAACATCATGTCATACAACTGCCTCCAACACTAGTGGAAGCATCTCCAACACAAGAAACCATATCTCATACATGTAGCAACATATGAAATGTATCTAAGACATAAAGAGATATATGCAACACCTAGAGAAACACTCCAAACCACTTGCAACAACAACATATCCAATCAACTCAACATGTTTGGAATCCATCTCCTCAGCAAACAAAACATCATATCCACTAGGTCTAGTCATAGTTTTGTTGACATCAATTCCAACTAACAATACCATCACCAATCATCCAATAACCAAACACTCATCATTCATGCATATGACCAACAACACTAAGAGCTTGTTGACATCAATGTGAACATTACAATGCCAACATTCACAAGATAAAAGAGACACCAAGTGGGGCCACTGGGTATGTGCTATGGATTCCTATGTGAGTTAAACAGGTAGAGATTGAGTTCTCTGGATCCTCATGGAATTTAATAGGTGCGGACATGTTCTACTATGGTTTCCTGTCATATTGTAGTTGGAGGCACTATGGGTCATGGATTCCTGTAGAATGAAGTGGGTGAAGATACTTTGGGCTTTGGATTCCTATAGTGATAGATTGGGTGGAGCACTTTGTGCTCTGGATTTCCTAAAGTATTATTTGGGTGGAGCGTTGTGTGCTATGGATTCCCTAAAGTGATTGATTGGGTGAATTAGAGAAGTTTTGAGGTCTAAAATGTGTGAAATTTTATCTATTGTAGCAATTGGGAGTTATTCTTCTAACTGTACATTCAATTATGAAATTTATTTTCTATGAAAAATAATGATTAAAATCACAACCGCAATTTTCACCATAAAAAAAATACGACGCAAAATAAAATACTGAAAACTAAGAAATTACGACACACACACAAGAATTTTGACACAGTTACTTTTGGACAATTTTCCTTGGAAAATCCTAATGTGGGAAAACTGGTGCAGCAGATAAGGGTTTTATTATTATTCTTCAACAACAATTCTGAGCACAATAATTTAGATGCCTAACTGGAAATATAATCTGAGGAAAATATTGGAAAAATTATTATGAGAATTTTCTCTCACCCGACAACTAATTCTGCGACCAAAATCATCTCCCTAGCCTCTGCAATGAGTCACCTGTGTCACCCTCTTGTTAAAATTTATGTAACTACGGTAAAATTCCACTTTAGACAACTTAGATGGTTGAGATCATAATTGAATTAGATTCCTCTTTTTGAGAGGACCAAAATCGACCTATAGATGGCCCCAGTCGGTTAAGCGAAAGTTAAATTTTGAATTATTTTATTTATTAATTAGTCAACATAAGTACATGTGGAATTGGGTAAGTGGGCCTTAACCCCAAGTGGACCCACTCGAAAGCCTATAAATAGAAGCGATCTCAAACTCATTCTTACACTTGCTCAAGCGATCTTCTATCTCCATTATTTGGTTTGGTTCGTCCATTTTTGTTTTGGCTTGCACAAGTTCGAAGGAAAGAGTTAGTGCAGGGTCTGGAATCACACATGAAAATCTCGTGCAAAAAATTAGGGTTCTCTGTTCTAGCCGCAGGAACAAAACTAGCGAAACCGGGCTCTAGCTGTGGGTATAGTGTGTTATGCCTATGTCTAGAGTGTCATAGCCATAGACACAGAATGAAAAGGTAGCAACTAGGGATTTAGGGCCAAATCGGGTTGATTTGGGCCATAGCCGCGGGTACAATGTCTTATGTCTATGGCTAGGGACCCATAGCCACAGGCACAAAGTGCCATGGGTGTGACTAAGGGATTTCTGAGTAGATCTGGGCTAGATCAACCCCAGTTTCTCGTGCACTGCCTCCAGACATCATCAAATCAGTCACATGATCGCGATAAATCTTTGATATCATCCTAGATTGAGATTTATAATTTGACACTTGATTTCAGTTTACTTGAGTTATCTATTGGATCCATGTTTCTTACTAGTGTAGATCTGCTGATATGTAGATATGTTCTATATATTATGTTGCAGATCAGACCCTCGAATATGCATCTACAGTTATATGAAGCTTCCATTCAGTGATAGTAGTGTTCAATAGTATGCTACATGCAGTGACAATGCAACACAGTTCTTAGAATCAGGATCCTTCAGAAGAAGTATGTTTATGGTTATATTATGCATGTGCTAGTTGTTTTACTGCATTACGAAGATAAATATCAATGGATCATTGTGCTCTTGTTTGTTGAATCATTTGATGACGATATAAGAAGCAGAATTTGCAAGGGTTTTCTCCATAGTGGGTTTTTCCTTGGTCTCAGACCAATCCTGGTGTCTATATGTGTGCATGATTTTCTTCATTTGTTTCTTTATGTTTCGCTGCATAGATGATGATGATGATAATTTTATTGTTCTTTCTACATAGTTGCATATGCTGATGGTTAATAGTGTAAATATGAAAAATGATATAATGATATGGGGTAAAATTAATTTGTTTATGAATAAATGCAACTATCAAAGAAAATATCAATGTAGCCCTATGAAAAATTAACATGGTATTAGAGCCAGGTTGAAGAAAATCCATGCAGATCAGCCCCATGGAGACACTTTTTGATGGAAGCAATAATAGGATGGTGGAGACCTAAAATAATTATAGGGTATGTAGAAAACCATAAGTAGTTAGTGCATAAGGGTTTGATGGTGAGGGTTTGAGAGAAATCTTGGTTTATGGTAAGGACTTGAGATTTGGTGTATGGAACCCCAACATGGTCTATGTGAAGATGCTCAAGCACGTGGCATTGATTTGATGAAGCCCTAGATGACCTGGTTGTTGATAAATTTGATTGAAGGAAACACTATTATGTGGTCTATGGATGGCTCTTGAAGGTTGATTCAAGAGGGAGATGATCGTATCTCATTAAAGATAAGTATTCCTTGACTTAAGTCTTTACTCTTGTTTAGAATTATGGATCTGACTATTATGAATATAGTTTTGATCATTTCTTATACATCCTGAATGTATATTTTGAGTGCCTAGATGTTTGAAACCTTCTTGATGTAATGTGATAAGTGGATCCCTCTTGAGGATCATTTGATATGCTGGAAAGAAAAGCTAGATCTGGAATAGGTTAAGAGGCACCCAATGAAAAAGGTGACAAGATGCCTATGTGAAGGTGCACATGTCACTTTGAATACTACAAGGTATGCATGGTATATTGTTTTAATGTTATGTTTCAACTATAAAATTGGATGGCTAGGTAAGCCCTATGGTATGTTGAGAATGTCTCCTTCGAAAATGGATCATGGATGCATATGAAAGTGATTTATGTTTTCTATGATGAAATAGTGCGCCCGATATTGAATATTTGATCATGATGATCTTTTTGATTCTACGAGGCTACTTATTGTTGATCTTGGATATAATGACACAACCTAATGTTTGGCTAACATTTATTGTTTTTGAGATCCTGATTCTCACTATAGGAAATGATTCTCTTAACTCTTGATATGCATAAGACATGTTGATATCTTATATAAGTTTACCTCATTGATATGGTATTGATAATTCTTGTGATAAGCATGATGAAAGCTCATGCAAAAAGATATGGAAACTCTGTTTGTTTATTGAATAACATAACTTGATCCTATTTATCATGATAAACATGGTATTGGTGACCATGATGATAGAGGCATATATATGAGACTGATGTTCTAGATGTCCTACTACCCATGGTTATGGCATATGGTGAAATTAAATGCCCTAACTTGATGTATTATTATTGTGTTGTCACATCTTCTTGTTGCCTTTATCTTTCATGTAAAAGCCTTGATGAAATATTGATCATACATGACGTTGATGATCATGATAGAGATGTGTTTATGATCGAACATATATACTGTTGCAAGACTCTAGTAAAGACAGTTTGATGACATGAATGAAAACGAAATTAAATGTTCTATTATGAGTTATGGGTATTTGACATTGTTGATCTATAGTAGAGATCTGAGCCTCACTCACACAAAGGAAGACCCATAAATGTGACTATGCTTTATAGACACAAAATTGAATTTTTGTATTTGAAATCAGTCTATACTATGAATCAAGGAATCTCTAACATGTCCTACCATTTTAAACTGAATTCCAAAGTTGTCGGGTTAAATTGCTGATCAAATTAAATAAAGGATTGGGCATGAAATCAGATGGTCACTTGGAAGATGTCAGTTCTGCAGATGTGTTACATATATCCGTAAGATCTGTCAGTAGGAAAAGTTCATATGTTTGAATAGAACTCATGTTTGCAGGTGACCGAGACATTCATATGAATATGTAATTATGTTTGAAGTTTGTGCTATATGTTTTGAATGATTGATACATATGAGCTGTGTTTGGAACTTTGACATGATTTTTTAGAACTTTGAATTGATGATTGAGACATGTATTATGATTATAGATCTCTCTATTTGGACTTTATCTATTTATTTTTAATTTACCCTGATGACAATGCTATGTGGGCATAGTGAAATTCAATGTCTTATGTGAGTATTCAAAATTATGGTTCTATATTGGCATCCTTGTTCCTAGCACAATGGTTGTTGTGATTCAGTATGAAGATGGAACCAACATGAATTAAACTTGATGTATGCACTTGTAGGTAGTAATTGTTGGACACCTAATCCTCTATGGGTAGGTGTGGAAGGCGAATAATCAAAGAGGACGCCAAGTGACCTCAGAATGTGGAATCCAAGAGTCACACCAATGTAATATAAATGTACATCTATGGTTAATATAAAAACAAATCATGCTTATCTTTTCCATTGTTGTTCATTATTTCCTCTTTATGTGTGTTTACCGTGGCTGAGTTCAACATGGTATCAGAGCTTAGGTACGGTATGAGAATTTTCACATTATGTCATCTCCTTTCCATAACTTGATCGCTATTTCTCTATTTGGCCTATCAGCTATATCCGCTCCACCTAGGTGCTCTTTTGGTTCTCCAAACCAAAAATGCATTCCACCAAATCCTACTATTTTCTGTCACTATCCCTTTTTCATTGTTCCTTTGCATCGATTCTTGAAGCATTAGATTGGAGCGTCATAAAAATCCTGAAATACAAAGGTTGAACATTCTCTCTGGTTCGTATGTATTGAAGAGAGAAACTTATGGTTCGTTCTGTGTGTTAATTAGTCTGCATAATGTTTTGGTGAATCTCTCATGTACTATAGCGAACATTCCTTTGCGTTGACTTATTCTGAAAAAGCTTTTGGTGAATCTCTCCTACACTATAACTGGCATTACCCTATTTAATGTGCGTTGATTATGATTGTAACTAAACCAAAATGAAATGCAAGCGTTGCTTTCGAATGTGCGTTGATTACAATTGTAATCTAAACCAGATTGAAATGGAACCGTTCATTTCGAATGTAATAGAAATTAGAATGAAATGGAATTTTTCAAGACAGGCTTAGGATCACCAAGTGGTATCTATCTGCACAGTCGGCCCTCCTCCCTTCGCAGTCGGATCACCTTGCTTCCCACATACTCCATGCTCACCTCAATCCCCTTGCCCCTTCCCCAACAACCTTTCAACTCCCTTAACACCTCTGCTCAAATGCTATCTATATATTCTATGCAAAAAACTACCAGGTTCCAGTGTTCTCTGAAATATTGTTGCTCAATGAAACAAAGCACTAAAATCATGGATTGCTGTGTTTCATAGTGGATTACAACGTTGAATAATTTAATTTCATATGTCTCTGTTCGGTGGTTCATATCATGGATATACATTTCAATTTTGAAGACTGTACCCATGGGGTTGGACTTAAAGTCTATGCATTCTCCTTCGCCAGAAAAATGTTTTGATACATCCCATTTTATTAAGTTTCATATTTCAACAATAAGGCCTAGCTTTAGGCATTGTCTTTGTGGGCTCTGTTCGATGGTTGGACTACCCCTCGAAGAAGACTTGTTATCCATCAAATAAATCTTGTCAGTTTGGAATTATCCTTTGTTTCTCTAATTGTGAATCAATATGCATCAAATTACTGAAGATCGTTGATACAACTTAGAAATTCGTCGTGCTGCGAAATTGTGGAATAGTTTCATGCAACACATTCCACCTTTGATCAATTTGTTGTAATATCCTAGAATGGGGATCCAGCAATACATGAACAAAAAACTGGAAATATGCAGAGATAAATCAACTTCTATAATGTGTGAGGAACACATGGCCATTACTTAATGTTACAACAGCAAAATATTTCCAACTATTTTATCTCAAAGTTGGGAAATGAAGCAATCTGGACCATAAAAACGTTATCTTCAGGAAATTACGCTATAAATAAGAGAAATAGCACTGGGATCCCTTAGCTTATGTATTATGGGACTCACATCTAGAAGGGGATCAGAAAAAAATCCCTTTTTATGTGTTAAACAGACCTCTCGGTCTCAATATGGCGTAAAAACACCCAAATCCCATGACTTGAACTATACAGAAATTTCCTGAAGCAAACATAGCGTGATTACATGTGCGTTTTTGATAAAATATGATGTTAACAACATATATGGAGTTTTATTACTCAAAGCATGGAGAAAATTAGAGATCTAACCCCTTTTTCACATTATGAAGATAACTCAGCAAGGGTTTCATGAAAGCACAAGTACAAAATGTTAGATCTGCAGATCTGGATCTGAAATAACGCAATATAACTGAAGCTCTACATGCATACAACTGAATAATCAAATAAGTGAAGGAGGATCCTTCTTACTAGCTTTCTGGGATAAGGGTTGGCCCTTTCCCTAAGAAAGTAGCTCAAGATTGAGGGATTTAACCCTCACACTGCAACACTGCAAGAAATGACGTAGTTCCTGCAAGGGACTGCGCTGTAGGTGATGGAAGTACTTTGGAAAAGTGTCAATATATGAAAATATGCTCCAAAATGTCCCTCACTGATCTCTCAAAGGGAATAAATCTTCCTCCTCTGAAAGATAAGCTCCGGAAGTAGTGGTGTGAACCCCCACTGCAACACCCTGCAACACAACGTTATACTACTGCATAAATAATGCTGTAGCTAAAGGAGGATGCTTGGACTCAAGCCTAGATGTGGAGAAATACAGTGCAAGCTCCGTCAAGAGGCTTCTCAATAAAAAAGAAGGAATTCCTAAACAAGAATGCCTTGTGCTAAGCAGCACAACAATCTCAACTAAACAGTTGGAGAAAGAAAAATAGTCATGCAGACCAGAAAATCAATAATCAAATCATGTCCTCATATGGCTGCCTTGCCCTCCTTTTAAAAAATTGTGAGCCTTCTTGCCTTGGGCCCCACACATTAGGGTTTCCTTCACCAAGGAATATTCCTCCCACTATCTCTGCGTTGTCTCACAAGATGATCTCCACCTCCTATCCCAACGCTATTGACTTGGTCAAAATTGATCTTGTCCACATGCAAATGTTCCTTTTCACACATGAGGGTGTGAAATCCAGCTCCTATATTGATCCATTTTCACATTATGAGGGATTTTATTCTTATTTCTAAAATGTATGGGCCTCCTTACCCATGTATTCCTCTCCTAAGTGAAATCAGAAAAATTTAGTATTCCAATTAGCTGCATGCTAATTTTGGAATATTATAGTCCTCCCCTCCAAAATGTTGCTTGTCCTCAAGCAACTACAAGGATAGAACTGAAAAGTCTCCTTTCTTCCTCCTGTAGCATCCTCATATGATGAACTCCTCCAAGGAATATGATGCTATCTCATCAATAAATCTCCATAGTGCCCCTCCCGAGCATGCAAGCTAGCATTTGGTGAGAATCCCAAATAGCCATCATCATGAAAAGGTGAAATACTCAAGGAGGCAACTAGGTGCTGTCTAGAGGTCCTCTCAAGGCATGGAGTCTGAAATGCATTGGGAACTATCAATCCCATGTGCAACCTCCATCCCCAAGCTATCATCCATACAAAATGAGTCACCCTCCAACATGGCAACTCATGAAAGATCTCCTCCACCTTTGGATCCTACAATGTAGGTGGGCTGAATGAATGAACATGGTAGAAACAATGGCCTACCCCACACTCTCTTTCTCTCCACTCATGATAAATGTAGAGAATTTTCCGATCTCGGGTTGCAATAAGATTGCCCTCAAGTGGCAAGAAGAAAATTGGATCTTCTAAGATCCTCTCTCTAATGTCATGAATCATGCTATCCCAAACCATTCCATACAAGATCAATGACACATCATCACCATTTTGCATCCAAATCAAAAAAATTGCTGAAGGTTATGTACAAGTTTGGATGATACCAATGGTTCCTTAAGTGTATATAGTGTAGTCTTCCCAATTTCTATTTGAGAACATCATGTGGCAAGTTGTTTCTTGATGCATGGCTAATTATGTATGTCATCACATCTACTAATGAATAGTAAATGGCTGGGTACATCAACTGAACATACATAAAATAATGTAACTGTTACACCATTTTTTGGTCATCTAACCTATTATCATTAGATGGACCCAAGTACACCATGTAAGATCAATTTTACCCTAAGTAAAATTTATTTCACTATGAAAATAACTTAGTAAACCACCTTTATTAAGTTGTTTATGGTCTAAATAGGAAACCCCATGAGGAAATATTAAATAAATCTATATTTGTTTGATTTTCCTCAAGGAATAATTAGTTAAACAACAGTTTAATTAATATTCCTTATTATATTTAACCCAAAAAAAGGAAATTAATTAGATAAATAATTATTTATCTTATTATTTTCTAAAGAATAATTATTTAAACCTTATTTAAATAATATTCTTTGTTAAATATGACTAAATCACCCATAAATAATTAAATAAATCATTATTTATTTGATTATTACTCAACCACATCCGTAAAATGATAAATAAATCGTTTATTTATTTATTACAAATAAAGGGATTTGACCCAAGTCAAATTCCTTTTCCCTCCAACAAATATAATAAAATATTCCATAAAAGTTGGATCTCGATTTGGTTACTAATATTTTAGTTATGCACCAATATCTAGAATAAATCAATATTTTGTTATAAATATAAGGGTTTTTCCATTCATTTACCACCTTTTGTTTCCTAAAGATCACTCTGGATCTATACTTTTGGTCTGACTTTGATCCACCATCATAGTCATATTTTGATACCATTTTTGTCTGGGTTTTCTACACCATCAAGAGAGAGGAGTTTTAGATTTGAAGTGCTGAGGACTTACAAGAACCCATCCCATTGAGGAGAACTAGTAACACCCTTCTGTGTTTTCCTCCCAGATGCCATTAATACAAAATTAATTCAACATATTCTTGTCTTGTCTATTGGATGCATGGAGTAAATATTGTTTTTTCTATTGCTTAATGCCTTCTAATGCATAGATCTATATTTTTGCAGAATTTATCTTGATCACCTAACTGCAGATCTGAGGATATTGGTAGCCATATTTTCTATTAGGGTTGTTTTTTATGCATAGCTAAAGTGGTCTTTTTTCATATGCTTGGAATTAGGATTCATACTAACAACTGGCAACTCCACACGGGTTTATGATTACGACCTCTATCGTTTTTCTGATCCTTGCATATCCAACTACTTCAAACCCTAGAATTTCTCTTTAGCCTCTTGTTTTTTCTTTTCTTGATGTTGTTTTTAACCTATAAAACCCTAAAACATTAAAAATTCTAACTTCCGTGTGTTTTTGGACCTATTGCGCAGGTGATAGACATTAGCCGCAGCTGAGACGACACTTTTTTTTGAAATCTACTGCCGAGAGTGCTAGAAGTGCAGGTCACACTTTTTGGCCCAAAAAATACGACCTGGACCCTCAGGACGCACCTTTCAGCCCAAAAACTGTGACCTTTGCTAAAAACAGGTCAAAAACTGTGACCTGGACTTTTTGCGGGAATTTTTCTGAAAGTTTTTTGGGTTTGTCTGAGCCTCTGTTCAGCGTTGTCTAACCTCCATCTCCACCCGTTTTGGACCTGTACTTGTTTTTTTTGTTCAACTAAGTGGGAACCTAGCCCCCTAGGGTTTCAGTACCCTCCAGTTCTTGTGGAAGAGTTTTTGCTATTGCAGTTTGTCTGAAATGTCAGAGTCTTCAGCCATTTTTCAGATCTGATACCTCACCTTCAGATCCGCTTCATATTAGCTTGTTATCCATCCAAATCACCTCATTTAGCTTTGTTTGGGTTTTCCTCTAGGGTTCACTTCGTTTCCCTCCAGGAGATAGCCTTTCACCACCTTGTTTACAACAATTTTTCCTCTGATTTGTTGTTGTTTTCTGCACCACTTTCCAGCAGATTTGTCCTTTAGATCCCTGTCCCTCCTGACCTTAGATCTATTGGCTATTTTAGTGTGTTTTGATTAGTTTTTTTTACTCGCCTACAGACTAGTTGTTGAGAGGCCCGCCTGCTTGGGTTTAGATTATTGCATGATTAGCTGTTTATTTTCTATTTTTGTAGGCTTATATACTATCATTTGCAGGTTTATTTACAATTATACAACACACTTTTTATTTTTCTCTACAAACGTTTGGGTTTAAAAATTAAAATTTGCACAATTCACACACACACCCTAAGAGAAAAAGGCTTGTTTAACACCGCCAAGCAAAGACTCTAAAACATTGAAATTAATTAATCCCACACCTCTCTGCCCTTGTTTCGACATTGTAATCAGTTGATCCTACACCTCTGTGCTCTTTTCGGTCTGTTTTTCCTTTGTACCATGTTTGTGTCGTCATCATTGCGCCACCAAGGCGTTTATCCCAGAGACTTCTTGGCCTTCATCCTCAGTTTCCGGTAGGAAGACTTACTCCTACGCGTAGGATTCGAGTTAGTCCTCCACCGATTCCGCACTCTGACTCTTCTTCTGGTTCATTGGGTTCTCCCCCTATCACCTTCACCATGTCTGGTGCAGGACCTAATGCTGGTGGTAACCCCAACCCTCATGCTAGGAATACCACTAGTGGGACCGCAACGGACACTACCCCAGCTGCCCCCTTGCTCCCCTTCATGGCAGGCCTCAGCTTTCCCAATTTTTACCAGTTGTTAAATGACCCTATAAACCATGACGCTAGTTGGCCTGCTATGCCGACGAAGCTCCCTTCTACCATCCCTAAGTTTGAAGGCCTTGCTAGAGAATATCCTATAAATCATGTTCGATCTTTCCACATGTGGTGTTCGTCTAACTCCATTACTGATGACTCTGTCCGTCTTCAGTTGTTCCAACGTATGCTTACAGGTGAAGCTTCTAAGTGGTATGTTGATCAGGCCCCTTCCTCTCATACCACCTTTGCGATTATTTCCCATGCTTTTCTGTCTTACTTCTAGCTTCCCCTTCATTATGACACTGGTACCGAACTCTTGACTTCTTTTTGTCAATCGTCTGCGACCCGCCTATATGACCATGTCCAGGAATGGCGGCGAAGAAAGAGCCTATGTCAAGCCGCTACCTTCGAAGACTGTATCTACATGGATTGGTTCCTTAGATCTCTTTTTCCACCTATCAGGAAAGATGTCGCATCGCACTTTCTTCAAACTAAATAAGCTGCTCTCCAAATTGCGTTAAAGTATGACCTAATCTAAGCTCAGTCGGGTTATGTTTATACCGTTCTACCTGATCTTCCAAGACCTGGTGGTGCCAACGCACCGAGGGCATCTCACGCTTCCGACGATATCATTGGAGCTCTCTCTAATCCATACGCTCAACCTCCCATGGGCTATGGCTTTCGTCAGGGGGGGCCAACACCTCCTGCACTTTTCCCCCTCCCGAGAGCATGTATGCAGGATATGACATGCCTCCTCTTTTTTCCCAACCTCCTGTTTACCACACTCTTACCCAACCTCCTTATTATCCGTATCCACAGCCTGGTGCTCTAGCTCCTCCAGCATTAACACCACCTCCTCCCTTGCCTTCTCAACCCCCGCAACAATAGCCACCGCCCCCTCAGGGGCAGGTGTATGCATAACAGGGCATAAATAATCCTCCTCCCTCCAAAAAGCAGAGGAAAGGCACTCAAAATCAGTTTTCTCTTGGTAATCCTAGACCTAATCCTCAAAATAATTCTCCTAACACTACTAACTAGCAACAGGGCACCCAGCCCAAGCAAGATAGGCATGTTTGCACGAACAAGCCTTGTTCTTGTTGTGGTGTTTATGATCATTACACACATGATTTTCCTATTTTACCACAGATGCGGAAGTTGTGGGAGTCTCAAGAAACATTGCGAGGACAACAAGCCTCCCCTTCGATCCCTCCCAGTGCTGCACCTAGTCAACTAGCTGTGCTTATTGATCCTTTCCCTCAGCAAGGATTTGTGGCTACCCAACCACCTGAAGGTTAGGTGGCCACTCAACCTCTTCCATCTAGTACCTCCGATTACCAGATTCTCCTGATGAACTCTGATCAACCTCTAACCGTAGACATCAATCTTCAGACTTGGTCCCGTCAGTACAACAAGCCTCTCGCTACGTCTGTCCCCGAGCCACCTCCTTCGGTCTCTACAGAGCCTCTTTCGACACCTAATGGTCCCTTATAGATCCCTCAACCTAAGGCGAAGGTTCATACCAAGATCCCTAAGGGACCACTACGCTGAAATGCTACTTCCAGCAAAGCTTCCCATTCGTATCGCATAGTAGATGATTTGGCAGAATCTCCTGCTGCCATTTCAACGCTGGAACTCCTCCAGTTGTGCCCTTCACAATGAAAAGTTCTACTATCTGCCATGGGTGCTATAGATCCTTCCGATGATCGATTTATTATCTTTGATGTTGACTGGTCAGAACATCCTGCTCTCCCTGCTTCTGTCACCTTCCGAATCCCAATCAAGATCCGGAACGCCAACGTTTCCTGGTGCATTATTAATGAGGGGGCATCCACCTGTGTGATGTCCGCTTCGGTTTGGAAGTAACTCGGATCACCTGATTTGGCTCCTTCCACTATCACTCTTCGAGCGTGGGATGGCCACGCCTCCCATCCCATTGGCTTATTCCACAATTTTCCTATTACTCTTGCGAGAAAGACTGTTTGCATTGACGTAGAATTCATAGATTCCCCCTTTGAATACAACATTCTATTGGGTCGTAGCTACACTTATGCGATGTCTGCTGTCCCTTCCGCGGTCCACCCCAAGATGTCCTTTCCTCATAACAGAAAGATAGTCACCATTGACCAGTTGACATATTATGTACCGAAGTCTCAAATCTCCCCTGAGTCCACCATCTCTTTGGTGGCCAACAAGTAAACCATCGATCCTTTGACCAGTGTCTCACCTGGAGTCTACAAAGATTCCTCATTGCTTGGTACATTCCCTGGTCTTCCTCCTCCTGTCTCTGATCCCAGCTCATCGAATGTTTTCATGATTCAATCGTCTTGGGCTGCTCTCAAGCGGCCTGCCTCGGCTAGTCAGCAGCCTCCTCGCCCTATGCAACCTACTCCTATCCCTTCGATTTAGGCTTCTAGACCTCCTCCTCCTAGCCCTTCAACTGGTATCCATGAGCCTCTCTACCCTCCTATAACGGTTCCTCTAGGCCTTAACCATTTAGGAGCCATCCCACCTGGCCATTAACCCTCCTGTTAGATACCGTTCCCAGCTCCCCCACCAGGAGTTTATACAACACCTGTCATGGCCACCCTCTCTCTTCCTAACCTGTCCTTGGGGATTCCCGTCTAGTACCTCGATCCTCCAGCCGCTACCCTGCCTGGTCAGCCCAAACCTTATCTTGCTTTGACCCCGGTTCAACCGGTCCCCATGAATTCTCCCATTGCAACAGTGCCTCAACCACCTCAACAGGAACCACCTCCTGTTGCAACCACTTTGGGTAAGAAAGGCAAAGCTCGCAAGAGGGCCTCCAAGGACAAGGCTGCCTTGATAAACCCTGTACCTCCCCCGCCCGCAAAGCCCTGTGCTTTGTGTGATGTCTTCAGCCATGCCACCCATAACTGTCCTGAATTGCCCTGTATCAAGCCCATGGTTAAAGTTGTGTTCCCTGAGTCTACGGTCCCTGAAGTCTCTTTTTCTTCCTCAAATATAGCCAATAATCCTAAAACTATTCACACCAACAAACCTTGTGCTTTGTGTGAACTCCATGTCCATTATTCCCACCATTGTCCCCGCCTTACGTATTACTACGCCTCTTTAGAGGTAGTTCGGGAATACGAGATTGAACAGAACCAATCCGCCTCTCCCATACTTGCATAGTATGCTACAGGCTAGACCGAGGATTTACCCGCTCCTATTGACATTCCTCCTCCTAATGTCGAGATGACGGAGCCCGCGACCACCATCCTCTACCTATCATCATCCATGAGACCCTTGGCAAAAGCTCCCTCTGAATCTTCCCCTGTTGTTTCGCTTGACCTCCCTTCAACGATCACCCTGGGCTCAACATCAGTAGATCCCTTATTTGCTTGTTCTTACGTCATCCCCCGTGATGATGTGCATGTGAAACTTTCTTCTCATGATGATGATTCAGGTAGCTTTGTCACGTCATGTGGTCTCCCTTCCTCCAGTCACTCCATCTTCTATTGTGATGATGACATCATGGAAGCCATGTCCACCCCCGACTTCATCTTTCCTGCCAATAAGCAGGATGGCACCATATGTGCCTAAGGTGAATTTTATGGCCTGAGCACAAGCTACACCTCTGGTAGCTCCTACACTCCACCTCACCATCGATGTGTGAGTAGTAGATATCCTACCTAGATTACTCTCTCCCGCGGAGTGCATTCGATTTCTACTTTGCGCTCAGGTTGCCAACATTTTTCATCATCCTCCCATTTATTGTCTTGTGGCACCTTTCAGATGGACCTCCCATCCACACCTTATATCGGTTTCGCTGATGGTGCAAGTCGCTACTCCTGGAATCTAGCTTCGACAGGTTGGGCCATTTTTACCCCCTTGCATTCTCTTGTGCTCTCGAATGGTGTATGCATTGGTACTGCTACCAATAATCAGGCTGAATATGATGCAGTGCGAGGTTTATTAGCTGATTCCCTTTCACATCGCATCCTCTACCTTCATGTTTGTTTAGATTCCCTACTTCTTGTCATGCAATTGAATGGTGTCTATCGTGTGCATAATCCTATCCTTTTTAGAATATATTTACGAGTGAAGCTGTTGATGCATGAATTTGAAATCATTACATTCAGTCATGTACCTAGAGAACAAAATCAATATGTAGATAGCATTGCAAACCATATTCTAGTTTGGCATTTAGCACACACATTTAACACAAGACAATAACATAAAAATATCAAAATGATGCATATCCATAATATGTGTCGTATAAAATGTTTTAGAGTCCATCCACTATGATACATATGACATGCCCATAGCATGTTACAAAACTCAAAATAGGGGGCACCACCTTCCCTACACCTAATCACTATCTGAAGGATCCCAAGCCAATGGCTCTGCTCCTGGAGCTCATATATCACACATACCCTGTCCGGTCATCACCATGTGCTGCATGACCCCTCACCACTCCGAAGGTACACCAATACATGGCTCTATGTACTGGTCATCCAATTCTTGCCAACCACGCTCTAAAACACTGGTCAGAAGCCTCTCACATCTACGATGGATGTCCTCCAGGAGGGCTGCTACATCCTCATTTTGTGGCGCTCTCAATCCACTAGGTCCTGCGGTCCCTGGTACTACAGGTCATCCCATATACCCGGCCGGTTTTAGCGATGTTGTATCTACATACCAAAAGTGAAAGAATCAGTACCAAATACAATATTCTAGAACTTTACATGCACATAAAATATTAGCAATTTGTCACTTAGCATTAGGCCCCCATATTCGACCAAGCGGCAGTGGAAAATCCAGGTCCCCATAATAACTCATCCCACTATAGGGATAGTCATCTATATACAGTGGCATCTGATCCCATTGAAAAAAGAACTCAGGTCAGAACACCCATCCAACCGCCCCACCTCCTCCTCTGCACAATAGTCACCCCCACCGGTGCATCCTAGGCTCTCTCGGGCCCCCATATTGGATCTGTATGCAAGGTCAAAGTGTCGGGATCTTCTCAAAGAAGAACGAGCACTAAACTATACCATATGCACAGTCATGGTTCACTTGCCGCTTGCATAGCGAAAACTGTCGTTTCAATGACGACAGCATCATCTGGGCCCACCCATAGTAGGTCCCACTCAAAACACTCTCCACAAGCATCATCTACCCTTTGGTGATGTGGTGGAGTGCGTGGTTGCCTAGGATCCGCAGCACTACTGCGGCCACAACACAGGTCTCTAACCTCCCCAAATCCCCGATGGGTATCCAAGTTCCCTTGACTTGGAGACCTAGTCGACAATGGCGCTCTAAAAACTCTATGATATTCTACCCCCACGGTAACACTGGCTGAGTATGCCCTACCATCTCAAGTGGTGGGAGACCAGTCAGGAAATGTATATCCTGGACCATCAACTCGATCCAGTGCCCCTGCACTATAAATACCTCATGGTCCGGATCCTAATAGCTGACAATCCGGGCCAGTAAGGGCTCTCTAGCTCTCATCAAAGGGTTCTCCACAAACTTGAGAACCCCAAACCTGGCCAATGCACTACGGACACCTTGATCCTCCTGGATCTTTGACCGTAATGCACCCATGTCTCTCTCTCTCCAGTTGATCCGTAATTTTTCCATATCTACACAAAACCATCATATTTATTAGCGTACAGATAGGAAAGACTATATCTCAACATAAAAACCTAGTGCTCAGCCAAAAAACAACACAGAAAAGTCCCTCCCTGACAGGTCGTAGTTTTTTGCTCAAAACCTGGTACCCAGGTCGTACTTTTTGCCCCAAAAAGTGCGACCCAACCGTGAAGAGGACCAGGGGTCTGTTCCTGAGCCCTGGGGGCCAAAAAGTGCGAACCAGCCATGAAGAGGACCAGGGGTCTGTTCCTGAGCCCTGGGGGCCTAATCTGAACTTTCAATCCACTGAATAGAAAGAGTAGGTTTAGGCCTCTTACTTGCAACTGACGGATCTCAATTCCAACGGTTGGTTTGTCCTCTATGATCGCTGCAAGATTTAGGGCCTTCTCCCCTCTCTACATTCACCATAGCTCCACATGAAAATGAGTGAATTTGGAGGGAAAATGCCTTATTAAAAGAGAAACCCCTGATTTTTCTTTCGCCTGTTGCGGCCAAATCGTAGCTCAGTTTTCCAAACAGTATATACCATTGGAAAGCTCTCATCGAGCCCTCAAATGGGTATCTGTTATTTTTTCATGATTTGATACTTCACCGGGACACATTTTTGTCCAAGAAGGGTCACTTCACCTCTCCTCAAAATCGAATTTCTTCACGTGCCACACTTGTACTTGGGGGCACCCCTTTGGCTTCATACTTGTCCATGCTTGTGTCGATCTTTGTCATGAGTAACCATCATGTACTCATGTTTTTATGGTCCCCATTGGACCTTTTTTCTATGTGGCAGCACCATTGAGTCGCCCTTGTTTAAGGCATCTGAGTTGAGTCATAATTTCATTCATGGAGTCTATCCTGATTCCCTTTGTATCCCATTTTAGTCCTCCTTCCTTCATTGCTTGGTTCCTCTCTCGTGTCGCACATTATGGCCTTCAGTCCCACTGTCCCCTATCCCTCATGATATTGTGTCAGGTGCTTCCAGGTCATCCATGCCATTTATGCTCTAACAAGGGAAGTCGTCCATCCACTACTCAGTACCCCCCATTTCATTATCATCCCTGGTATCAGTCTGTCAGTCGCTCTACTATTTTCTCTCATGCCTTAGTTGAGGATCCCTTATTGCCTCACCTATGGTAGACCTCCTTCTGTCAACATTAGCTCATTCATTCCAGAAGACAGGTCTAGAGGGCAGTATACCTTAGTTCCAGCTTTCACTCTTGTCTGGTGCCTTGGATCAAGCAAAGGGACTCCTTATTTCCCTTTGAATTGATTGCTTCTCAGTTCCAGCTCCTTTCATCCTGATCAAGATCTGTATAATTGATGGTTCAGTGATGCAGCAACTGGTATCGGTGATTCCTGGGTGTGTGTGAGATGTCTCAGTGCCCATGAGGGGGTGGCCCTATAGGTAGCCCCCCACATGCCCAAATGACCTCTTCATTATAGCCTTTGATGCAACTCCATAAATTTGATGATGTCGGCCTCAGCCGCTTGTAGTGCCTTTTTGATTGCATGTATCAATCAGTTTTTCAGAGCCCTTTCCTATTTACAGGGGCATCTGGGTTGTATTTATATCTCATGTACTCAGATATTATTGTACAAGTCCTGGTTTTTATCCCAGGCACAATATGTATGTGGGATTCATTATCATGTTGTTTATCTGGCTCATGTTTATGCCAGCATGTACTATATTGTTCAGTCCCTTGTTTACTGGACGCCTTATTCTTTGTACTTTGTCTCGGTGGGCATAGGTATGCCTCCCCCGCCGCCTATAGCACAGGTACTCGCTCATCAAAGAGACTTGTTGCACCTGTAAGTCTCACCTCCTCAGGGTCTAGTTCTTTCAGCACTTTGGTCTACCTTATACTTCTCTCTCTCTGACTTCCCCTTCGGTGTCTAGTGATTGAGTTCTTACAACATACTTCGGTCATACGATTAGCTCCTGACGCTCGCACACTGGGGGGAAATATGTTACACCATTTTTTGGTCATCTAACCTACTATCATTAGATGGAACCAAGTACACCATGTAAGACCAATTTTACCCTAAGTAAAATTGCTTTCACTATGAAAATAACTTAGTAAACCACCTTTATTAAGTTGTTTATGGTCTAAACAGGAAATCCCATGAGGAAATATTAAATAAATATATATTTGTTTGATTTTCCTCAAGGAATAATTAGTTAAACAACAGTTTAATTAATATTCCTGGTTACATTTAACCCAAAACAAGGAAATTAATTAGATAAATCATTATTTATCTTATTATTTTCTAAAGAATAATTATTTAAACCTTATTTAAATAATATTCTTTGTTAAATATGACTAAATCACCCATAAATAATTAAATAAATCATTATTTATTTGATTATTACTCAACCACATCATTAAAATGATAAATAAATCATTTATTTATTTATTACAAATAAATGGATTTGACTCAAGTCAAATTCCTTTTCCCTCCAACAAATATAATAAAATATTCCATAAAAGTTGGACCTTGATTTGGTTAATAACATTTTAATTATGCAACAATATCTAGACTAACTCAATATTTTGTTATAAATAGAAGGGTTTTCCCATTCATTTACCACTTTTTGTTGCCTAAAGATCACTCTGGATCTATACTTTTGGTCTGACTTTGATCCACCATCATAGTCATATTTTGATACCATTTTTTATTTGGTTTTCTGCACCATCAAGAGAGAGGAGTTTTAGATCTGAAGTGCTAAGGACTTACAAGAACCCATCCCATTGAGGAGAACTGGTAACACCCTTCTGTGTTTTTCTCCCAGGTGCCATTAAAACAAAATTCATTCAACATATTCTTGTCTTGTCTATTGGATGCATGGAGTAAATCTTGTTTTTTCTACTTCTTAATGTATTCTAATGCATAGATCTATATTTTTGCAGCATTTATCTTGATCACCTAACTGCAGATCTGAGGATATTGGCAGCCATATTTGCTGTTATGGATGTTTTTTATGCACAGCTAAAGTGGTATTTTTTCATACGCTTGGAATTAAGATTCATACTAACAGTAACACTCGCCCAGGGCCACACAAAATATGGCTGTCTCCATCATATAATTTGGCCCAAAATTAACCATGGAGCCAAATGAAAATATTGCCCTCTTGTGGAGCAATGCAATGAATATAAATGGCAAGAGTATGCAAATACTGTGTTAGAAAATCAATAAATGTAAAAGAAAGATTCTTACCATGTACTGAAAGTCAGATGATGATAGGATCCATGAACAAGCTCTCCATAGTGGTATGAAATTTTCTCATGAAGAGAAATGAATCATATGTTGCATGGGGATCCTCGTCCTTATGCTTGGAAATCCAAGTCAAGAAGAACATTTCATAGTAATAGATGTCTCCATCCACTACTCCATCATTCTCACCTCCTCTTTGTCCACCAAGTGCATCAAATGTGAAGTGATCTTTGGGACACTTCATCAATAAGTCCCAGCTCCAAAGTGACAACGCTGTTGGCCTATGCAAATAGGCTCCAACCAACACATAGCTCCATTCTTTGACATGCTCATTGTCAAAGACATCTCCCATAATGCTGCTACATATAGGAAATTCCTTCCAAAGTGGAAGCATCTCCTGATCATCCAAGGCTAAGGAGTAGCCCCTTTGCACCATGATAGTTCCATCTCCTACTCCTGCAACATCATGCAAAGTGTGAGAGAAAATATGCCCCTGCTCTCCCAAGAACAACCAAAGCAATACAATTTTTTGCTGCCTCCTCATACCCTCATCATAAAAATCATGTGGTGGAAACATAATGATTGATATGAAGAATGTCATATCACACAATGTATCCATACTCCTTGCTGCCCCATGATGCAAGTATTCTGCCACACTTTCTCCACCCACATATCGTTTTAAAGAGGATATGTCACATGATGGCCAAAATCTTTCAAGAGTAGCCAAAGCAACCAAGCCTCCTGTTGCGCGGTGTCATATATTTGCAAGTAGCTTTCCAGCTTCTTGCTTACCATCCACACCCATTCATCCAAATATGGGTGCCTCCCATCATGCTCCATCTTGGTACCCTTCCAATGAAGACTACCATCCTCTGAAATCATATTTCCGTTCTTTCATTTCATGGGATGTTTAAATAAAACTCCTTAGAGACCTCCTAGAGAATATCTCTTACCAATGATCATTTTGAATCCATGAGGATCCAAGTGTGCTAGAGGCAAAACATCCTCACTTCTGCTTAATGATAGCAGTGTTAATCTATCCAATGATGTAGTGGATGTCTCATACTCCAACTCAAATATGAACATATGGTTTTCTATAGGAGTGTTTTGGACATGGTTCATCTCATCCTCCAAAAGTTCACACCCCAACCTCAAGTGTTGTGTGAAACTCAACAAAGGTATATGAGGATGATGGTTCATCCCTTCCTTGAATACATCAAGGTTGCACAGCGCAGTGTAATTCTGTTGCTCTAGATTAGCAGTATGCAATGGTGTATATCCCTCCATAATATTTTCTGAAATGATAAGAGATGGAAACTTAGGCATACCTTGGTGAAATTTGGAATTATCTTATATGGCTGTAAGAGTTCCTTCCAATGTGTTGGCTTCCCAAACTGCTGAAGATGAAGGCTGCTCCTCCATGGTTGTAACGGCGCTGGTACATGCCTCTTCCAATGGTGGTGAGGGATTCTCTTCCTATGATTTCTCTTTATCAAATATCCTGATCACCTTTTGAGTGAAATCTGCAAAAGTAGACACTCTTGCATGACTCACATGGCTGAACCGCCAATTTCTTGCTTCACCTTCAAGGTGCAGCGCTGCAATTTCTATAGCCTCTCTCTCTACCATTGGATGTAGTAGGAAGAATGCCTATAGCTTCATCACCCAAGCCTTTTCTACACATGTGGGTGATCCATAAAAAGTGGACAATAGAAATCTATTGCCTCTCATCATCCCATTGCTGTAGGGCCTCCTTTCTTCTTCCAGCTGGATAAACTGAGGAAGAGCTAGGGTCTCCTTGAAAGCTCTAGGTTGAGATTTGTATTCTGCAAGGTACCTTATTAGAATTTTAGATTCCAAGGGTTCTTCATGCCTCTTTTCTTCTCCTCTTTGAGAATAGGAAGTACATGGCCCTTCCTCTTCTTGAAACGCTCTAAGAGTTCCATTGCGTCTCTTCTCCTTCATTTGATTAACCTTCTTGGAGATGTTCTTCCTCAATCTGAAAAGTGATAAGATAAGGCTCATCCTCTCTATCATTCTGATCTTTCTCCTTCTCTTTGTATTCTTATTCTTCTGATAGCATAATGGTTGGAACTCACAGGCTGAGCTAATATTATGCTCTGATACCACTGTAATATCCCAAAATGGGGATCCAACAACACATGAACACAAAACTGGAAATATTCAGAGATAAATCAACTTATATAATGTGTGAGGAACACATAGCCATTACTTAATGTTACAACATCAAAATATGTCCAACTATTTTATCCCAAAGTTGGGAAATGCAACAATCTGGACCATAAAAACGTTATCTTCAGGAAATTACGCTATAAATAAGAGAAATAGCACTGGGATCCCTTAGATTATGTATTATGGGACTCACATCCATAAGGGGATAAAAAAAAAATCCCTTTTGATGTGTTAAACAAACCTCTCGGTCTCAATATGGCTTAAAAACACCCAAATCCCATGACCTAAACTATACAATTATTTCCTAAGGAAAACATAGCTTGATTACATGAGGGTTTATGATAAAATATTATTTAAAAAAAAAATATGGAGTTTTATTACTCAAACCATGGAGAAAATTAGAGATCTAACCCCTTTTTCACATTATGAAGATAACCCGACAAGGGTTTCATGAAAGCACAAGTACAAAATGTTAGATCTGCAGATCTGGATCTGAAATAACACAGTCTAAATGAAGCTATGCATGCATACAAATGAATAATACAATAAGTGAAGGAGGGTCCTTCTTACAAGCTTTCCGGGAGAAGGGTTGGCCCTTTCCCTAAGAAAGTAGCTCAAGATTGAGGTTTTTAACCCTCACACTACAACATTGCAAGAAATGATGAAATTTCTGCAAGGGACTACACTGTAGGTGATGGAAGTACTTTGGCCAAGTTCCAAGATATGAAAATCTGCTCCAAAGGCTCCCTCACTGATCTCTCAAAGGGAAGAAAGCTTCCTCCTCTGAAAGATAAGCTCCGGAAGTGGTTTTGTGAACCCCCACTGTAACACCCTGCAACACAACGTTATACTGCTGCAGAAATAATGCTATAGCTGAAGGAGGATGCTTGGCCTGAAGCTTGGATGTGGAGAAATACAGTACAAGCTCCCTCAAGAGGCTTCTCAAGAAAGGAGAAGGAATTCCTAAACATGAATGCCTTATGCTAAGCAACACAACAATCTCAACTAAACAGTTGGAGAAAGAAAAATAGTCATGCAGACCAGAAAATCAATAATCAAATCATGTCTTCATATGGCTGCTTTGCCCTCCTTTTAAAAAATTGTGAGCCTTCTTGCCTTGGGCCCCACACATTAGGGTTTCCTTCACGAAGGAATCTTCCTCCCACTATATTTGCGCTGTCTCACAAGATGATCTCCAACTCCTATCCTAGCGTTGTTGACTTGATCAAACTTGACCTTGTCCACATGAAAATGTTCCTTTTCACATATGAGGGTATGAAATCCAGCTCCTATGTTGATCCATTTTCACATTATGAGGTATTTTATTCTTATTTCTGAAATGTATGGGCCTCCTTACCCATTTATTCTTCTCCTAAGTGAAATCAACAAAATTTAATATTCCAATTAGCTGCATGCTAATTTTGGAATATTACATTCGTGATATGTTTGTGGGGAGAGTTTTGGTGAGCCTTCCATGGATTATGTGACAAGATTCTAGTACATGCCAGCATGTAATCCTGGATCTAAAGGAGAGTCAACAGGGAGCGTATAAGCCTGCAACCACCGAAGTGCAGCGGTCAAGACGTGGTAGCCGATCAAAATTTGAACAACGTCGCCCAGTGTCTCTCTGCCATTCCTTTGAGGCCTGCACACCAAAATTAATTGATTTTTTTCGAAAATTGGAAGCATGAGAAGAGTTAGTAAAGGAAATCAGCCTAGGCGAGGCGTGCCTGGAAAGCTCTATATTTTCATGCAGAATAAAAAATCTAGCCAACACTTCCCAAGCCCATCATCAAACCTTGGGAAGAGCTTGTCCATAACAAGCATAGAACAGGTCTTGTATATTGCAAGGATTTTTCCTTTCATATTTTAGACTAATCCAAGCCCATAATATTTCAAAGTGCTGGATTTATTTTTGACATTTCACCTTTAGCTATTCCAGATCCTACTCCTCTTCCAAAACATCAACAACAAATTGTAAAATTCCAACAATGTGATCAAGTTGGCCATATGAAAGATCACTGTTTCGATCTTCACCCATGCAATCACTATGCTCAGCACACCCATTCTTAACATAGATGCTTCAGAAAAAATCCTTGTGAGAGAACAAAGATTCATCTTGGATGGATCACTTCTTGGAAATGGGCATCAACAACCAAGAAAATTTTTAAGTCATATGTCAGAACTTGTTCTAGAGTATTGAATAGTCTTGCAGTTAAGTTTTTGCCATCATATCACCTTGTGCCTTACAGGGGGGAAAATGGTGGTCATCTACAAGCTTCAAATCCACATCAAGCGAACCTGAGCCACAACCTGTCATTCCAGATTCAGAGTTGTAGCAAGAGACACAAAAGTTCAAGCGAGCCTAAGCCACAATCTGTCATTCCAGATTCAGAGTTGTAGCTAGAGACATGACATTTCAAGTGAGCCTGAGCCACAATCTGACATTCCAAATTCAGAGTTGTACCCAAAGACATATATTCCCATGAGAATTCCTTTGGTTGGTGGTCAACCTTAAACCATCCATGTGATGTTGAGCTTCTCCCTCTTCAAATAATTTGGGACACTTCCTCTAGCAGAAGACTTCATCTTCTTTCTAGTTTTGTTAGAGTTCCAGGAAATGCATCAAGAATTCCAGAGTTGGTGGTCATCCTTAAACCATCGCAGGTTGTAGACCTCCCTTCTTCTAGTTTGAAGGTATCCCTCTTCAAAATATGAGGAGCACTTCCTTTAGTAGAAGACCTCAACTTCGTGCCACATTTGAAAGAGTTCTGGGAACTGCACTAAGCGTTCCAGTGTTGGTGGTCATCCTTAAACTACCTCTTTATGCCAACGTTTTAGAGAGCTCATTCAACCTAATATTAGATTTAGTTAGGATCATGCTTACTTTAGATTGATCATGGATTGGGTTTGTTGAGGAAGTTGAGAGAATCTCTCAACTTCTCTCTCTAAGATTAGTATGGGTTCACCTATATATTTGATGTATCTAATTATTGCAATATAGAAAATAATTATTTGTGTGTGAATTGTTGTGTGTTTCTGCTCTCTTCAATTGTTAATATGGTATCGGAGCGAACCTGTTGACTCGCTGTGGAGAGTGGCATTTCCTGCGTGGTCTTGGAGTCAGCGGAACAGCCATCATTCCAGTGGAAGAGCCATCGACCCAATTTCCTGTGTGGTCTTGGAGTCAGCGAAACAACCATCAACCCATTCGATTGCCAGATTGCCCCGAATTCGAATTGATCGAATTTTTCTGAGTGTGGATTTCAGTTCATGGATTTCTGAGTGCGGATTTCAGTGTGGATTTCAGTTTTTAATTCAAATACACAGCGTGTGTTTATTTGCCTCTTTTATATCTTAATTAAGGTCATTCAACAGTATTTAATTCAAACTTCAGCGTGTGTTTGTGTGCCGATAGAACGCTGAATGCTGAACGGTGTCGGTACAGTGCTGTGATAGAACGTGACAGCGTTGTGATACATACAACGTTGCATTTTTTTGTCGATCTCTGAGTTTGGTTGCCGATTTCTACATTTGGTTGCCGATTTCAGAACATACGCTTAACTGGAGCTGGCGTTTGCCAATTTCTGTCGGATTGGTTTGCTTTAAATAATTTTGTTTCTCATTCAGTTTAATTGCAATCTGTTTTAAATTTGCGGAGTTCTAAAATTAGCTTTTCTTTTGTTAACATGGAGCAGCCTATTGTATTAGAAAAGTTTAATGGGTTTAATTTCTACACTTGGAAGGTAAAAGTTCAGTTGCAAATGATGAGTAGAAATTTATGGAGTATTGTAGAAGGCTCAGAAAAAGCACCTACAGACGCTCAACAATTAATGGCATGGGAAAAAAGAGAGGAAAGAGCCAAGTATATCCTTGGACTATCACTTGCAGATTCTCAGCTACATCTTATTGACTTAAAGAAATCTTCTGCAGCAATATGGGAAGAAATGAATAAGGTATTTGGGGCACAAGCTGTAAATGCAAAGTTTTTCTTAAAGCTACAATTGTTTAAACTCCAAATGGATAGTGAGACATCATTGTCAACACACATAAATGAGTTAAGAGCTTTGATGAGACAGTTGTCAGAAATTAAGTCTAAAGTAGATGATGATGATGCAAAGGCAATCTTATTAAATAACTTGTCTTCAAAATTTGATAATGTCATATTTACTTTAAGTCAAATGCCACATCAATCACTTGATGAAATGATAGCAGCTCTTATGGCAGAAGAAAAGAGGATAGGTGGCCCAGAGGCTGGTTCACATAATGAACTTGCACTCTATTCCAAAATAAGGGTGAATAAAAGTAAGACTGAATGTTTCTATTGTCATAAATATGGACATACTGCATTCAATTGCAAAATTCGAGCTCGAGATCTTTTAAATGAACAATTGAAAAAAGCAGACTATGCAACATTTTCAGACAATTCACCCGATGCAATGTTTGAAGATTCTTCAAGTGAGGATGAACCTCCTGATCCATCTCTTAAACTATTCTAAAGCATGTTTTGTGGTTTGCAAGTGTGTGAAATATAGTGTGGAGTGCTATGAGAGTTGTGTAGAAGAGAACCAATTATTGAACAAATGAGCATTATTTAAATTAGTCGTTCTTGACGTCCTACAGGGACGAGAGAACAATTGGCTAATCTAATTGTGTGAATTTGTTATATGCTGATCTTGTTGTGCTACAGGCCAAGGAGCATCAGTTACAGGTTAGCAGGTCAAGTTGTTAGATTAGCTCTTGAACACATTCAGTATTCAGACCATTTTCCTAGCCACTGATGGAGAGCCGAAAGCAAAATCAGATGGTGATTGGTCCATAGGATGGTTCATCACTTGTCAGCTCTATCGCAGAAGCCCTGACGAGCCGAGTTGTCAATACTGTTGATCTTGCAACAGTTCATTATTGCTGGTCAGAAACAATGATTTTAAATGGGTTGAATGGTAGCTCGAAAATGGTGGAGAAAAGAGCATTTCCTATGAGATCTCAGAGTGGGTACAGATGTTAATGAAGACCAGATCAGACAAAGACACAAAAAGTTTAAAGTGTTGTAATTATGATTAATTATATGTTTTGTAAAGTAAGCATTAAGGGAGGGTATTAGATTTAGTTAGGATCATGCTTACTTTAGATTGATCATGGATTGGGTTTGTTGAGGAAGTTGAGAGAATCTCTCAACTTATCTCTCTAAGATTAGTATGGGTTCACCTATATATTTGATGTATCTAATTATTGCAATATAGAAAATAATTATTTGTGTGTGAATTGTTGTGCGTTTCTGCTCTCTTCAATTGTTAATACCTAAGTGCTGCCATGCATACTTTGCAGATTTGTATTACAACTCTCTTCCTGGACTCACACATACCCCTTCGGATTAAGGGGGGGAATGTTGGACACCTAATCCTCTATGGGTAGGTGTGGAAGGCGAACAATCAAAGAGGAGTCCAAGTGACCTTGGAATGCGGAATCCAAGGGTCACACCAATGTAATATAAATTTACATCTATGGTTAATAGAAAAAAAACTCATGCTTATCTTTTCCATTGTTGTTCATTATTTCATCTTTATGTGTTTTTACCATGGCTGATTTCAACAGTAACAAAAATGGCTTGTAATGGAATGCTAAATGACATAATTGACGACTTGATAATAAATGAAGTCAAGACTTGATATGAGATCTAATTGTCACTTGGTTGAAAGATTGATACTTTGACATCAATGCCTTTGATAATAGCTTTTTTCTAGCTTGTAAACTCTGATGAAATGAATTTTTTGACACAACATTGATTTATGTAAGGCTGATTATGTTGGTTTGGAAATTAATTATTCTTGAATAGAGCCTTGTGTGATGCAAGCTCACCGATTCAAATTTTTCGATATTTGACAGTTATCTGGCGAAGTCGGGATGATGAGTTCCAAGGTATGTCCTTGATTTTGATTATGGATTTGATGGTATGATCTTGACAGGTGATGAGCCTCTCACAAACTAAGTAAGAGGGAGATGGCTTCTGAATCTCAAAATAATTTATCATGGCATGATGAATCGATTTATGGAATTTGTGAAAGAACTCCCATGTTGCAAAACTGTTGAAAAATGTCTTTGTGTAATGGAAATGTAAATCCTTAGACACTTTGATTTAAAGTTCAAATGTTGTTGAAATTGACATGGAATCTGAAAATTGATTGAAGCATTGATGTTCTGTTTTTAGCATCCATCTATATATGATGTGTCTAGAACACGATTAAATTCATGATTGAGCTGCTTCATTCAGAATTTCCATCGAACATCCTTTGAAGTATCTGCATGAAATGTTATACTTTTAAAGGCTGAGATATTTATCCTATATTATGTGGCTGCAAAAATCTACTAATGATGTCTGGGATTGATTTTTGATGAGCACATTTGGATGTTTTCTTAATATGATATCTACCATGATATATTGGATGTAAGGTCCATAGAATGACTGAGATTGGATATGATATTGGTATCATGGCTAGCTGTGAGGAAGGTTGTAGAATCTCCTTAGAGAGTTGTCTGAGCATGATATGGATAATACATGGATACATTGTGATGACAAAGAATCCAATATATATATATATATATATATATATATATATATATATATATATATATATATATATATATATATAGTTGAGACCAATATTTCTCCATTAATTAAGACAATGCAGTTGTTCGAGACAAGCTTAGGCTTGTGATTGACTCCTCCTTGAGAGGGAGGATGATTATGGTATTCATTTGTGTTTTCATATGATTATTTATGTTCTAACATAATATTTGATTTGATGTCTTGTATGAACAAGAATAAACTACTATTGAGACAAGAAGACACCAGATTTGAGTATGATGAGAACAACGTTGATCAAGGACACTGAACCAACTCTTCCTCTCTGACTGAGCTCCCAGGATGAGGAATTGAGATAGAGGGATCCTAGGGTTGAGGGAACTCTGGACAATAGGGTATGAACCCTATCTGTTACCCACAGGGTTAGAGATGTTTCTCCCCTATATTCATAGGGTCAAAGAATGCTTCTCCCCTATGTGGTCTTTGTAGAGTATACCCCAGTTTCCATCATACCCACAAGAAGGTCTTGTCGAGAATACCGCTCTTCATTTGGCCAATGAGTTGAGAGTGTACTTGGGGTGTACAACTCAAGTCGATTATGATTCAAGTGTTCTATCGCATGACTATTCAAGATCATTGATGGGAAGATCAATAGGAAATAGGATGGGTTGAGATAACCCTATGCAGTTCTGGGTTGAGATTGATCTCCCCAATGTAATCTCGGGTCGAGATGGGATCCCCTACGTGTTTGGCTATCCTATTGATAAATATGGGTTTGTAGATGTATATCCACCCCATGAGATTCCAGGTCAATATATGCTCCCCGATGATGTTACAGGTTGAGATGTGCTCCTTGATGATATGATCTTTGGTGATAATTGATATTCCGGGTAGTATCCTGCTAACAGAGATTTAAAATGGTAGGATGATGGATGAAGGGTGGTAGCCTAAGCTCCCCTTTGGTGAAAAATTCTTCTTCTTCTATATTCGAAAATGTTCAACATACGAGTAGAAATAATCAAGAGATAAGAAGGAATAATAATGAGAATTTCATTGATGATTTGTAATGATGAAGGATCACATAATGTTGAATACATGACAGAGATGATCAATGATGATACGTGATGATTCCTAAATATACCAGAATGGAATATTGATCGATGAAAAAATATTGGCATCTGGAATTCTCCCTGGTTGAGAGGGAGTGTTAAAATTATGAAACTACGGTAAAATTCCACTTTGGAAAGCTCATATGGTTGAGATCATAATTTCATTAGATTCCTCTTTTCGAGAGGACCAAAATTGACCTATAGATTGCCCCAATCGGTTAAGCGAAAGTTAAATTTTGAATTATTTTATTTATTAATGTGTAATGGAATAGGTCGGCCTAAGCACATGTGGAATTGGTTAAGTGGGCCTTAAACCCAAGCGAAACCACTCGAAAGCATATAAATAGAAGTTACCTCAAGCTCATTCTTACACTTTCTCAAGCGATCTTATATTTGCATTCTTTGTTTTGGTTCGTCCATTCTTGCTTAGCTTGCACAAGTTCGATGGAAAGAGTTCGCGTAGGGTCCGAAATCACAGGTCTGAAGCTTGTGCAAAAAATTAGGGTTCTTTGTTCTAGCCACAGGCACAGAACTGAAAAAACTGGGCTCTAGGCATGGGCACAATGTGTTATTCTTGCGGCTAAGGTGTTATAACTGCAGGCAAAAATGGCAAGGTAGTAACTAGGGCTTCACGGTAGATTGGGCTAATCTAGGCCATAGCCATAGGCATATTGTGTTATTCCTGTGGCTAGGGAACCATAGTCATAGGAAAAAAAGTGGTATGGGTGCGGTTAAGGGATTTCTGAGCAGATATTGGCTAAATCAACCCCAATTGTCTGTGCAATACTTCGAGAGATCATCTACTCAGTCATAGATGCTCGAGATCCATCTTTGATAGCATCATGGATTCAAATCTATAATTTCGCAGTTGATTTTAGTTGACTTCAGTGATCTATTGGATCCATGTGTCTTACTAGTGTAGATCTAAAGATCTGTAGATCTGTTCTATATATTTACATTGCAGAACAAACCTTCAAATATGCATCTACAGTTCTATGAAGTTTCCACTCAAGGAAAGCAATGTTCAACAATATTCTACAGGCAGAGACAGTGCATTACAGTTCTTAGAATTAGGATCCTAGAACATAAGTATGTTTATGGTTATATTATGCATGTGCTAGTTTTTTTACATCATTATGAAGATATGGATAAATGTATCATTGTACTCTTGTTTGCTTCATCATTCGATGACAATATAAGAAGAAGAATTTGCAAGGGTTTTCCCCATAGTGGGTTTTTCTCGGTCTCGAACCAATCCTGATGTCTATGTGTGCATGCTTTTCTTCCTTTGTTCCTTTATCTTCCACTGCATAGATGATGATGATGATGTTATTGTTATATATACATACTTGCAAATAATGATGGTTAATAGTATAAATATTAATAATTATATAATGATATGGGGTGAAATTAATGCGTTTATGAAGAAATGCAACTATCAAAGAAAATATCAACGTAGCCCTATGAAAAGTTAACGCCTCTACGCAGAGCTTACAATTTCCTATGAGAATTTTGGACTTCCTTAATTTGTCTCTTCCGGGGCTTGGAAACCTTCCTCTCAAAATGCTGCTTCCCTCCTCTTCCTCCTGCTACTAACCCTTTGGCTCTGTCTTCTCTGTTGAGCTTCTGCTACTTAGAAAATCAAATTGCCTAGGCAACTAAGTATCATCACTAGGTTTATTCTCCATCTATCCATCGAATTATTATTATAACCTCCTGTTGGAGCACCAAATACCAAGATTAAAACATAATTGATGGACTAGATTAATTCCCTATCGATATGTGTGAGTTTCTAGATGATTCTCACTTTATCTCAATTAATAATGAATAATTAACCATATTCTGTAAGTTTAGACTTAAGAAATATTTAAAAATCGGTTAATAATCTAATTGAGACACTTCTAGGCAAAATTTCCAGAAACGATTTCGGGTTTTCAGATAAATCATGTATTCTAGCCTCTCCACAAAATATCATGGCTAGAATACATTCGATGTTATAAAAATTAACACTCCCTCTTAGCAAGGAATGTGTTTTAGTGCTACACCTACTGTCACAACACACTGTCTCTACATCATCTCCTGTCACAGTGTTGCTGTCTAGCTACTGTTTCCAACCAACCACTGTGAAAATTTGATATGAGCTACATCTATGCTATTGCTAACTGTGCTGAACTACTGCCAACACTGCAACTCCCTCTCATCTGCTTCTGCTGCAACTGCAACTTCTACAATTGATAATCATCCAAAATAACCTGTCCCTGCTACTGAAATGGGTTCTCCACCATACCCATATGTTCCTTGAAATAGACGAACTTAGCTCTCCTAGAGCTTTCATTAGTATATCTTCAACCTGCTCTTTTGTGAGAACATATTGTAGCTGGATTGCTCCACGTTGAACACACTCTATGAGGACATGACATTGAATATCTATATGTTTCGACCTGTGATGAAACACTGGATTATTAAAGAGATTTATGCAACTTTGATGATCACAATAGACATTGGTCACCTCCATCCTTTACCTAAAAAATATTACTAGTAGCTTTCAAAGCCATATAGCTTCACACGTAGCTATGCTAACTGCCATATACTCTTCTTCCGTAGAGCTCAGTTCTACTAACTTCTGCTTCCTACTACACCAAGAAACCATCCAAAATACAACACTTAAGCAATCCCTAAAGGTAATTTTGTTGTCCACTGAATTGCCTGCCTAATATGCATCTGTGAACCCACAAAGTATGATGCCATCCCCTCGAGTATATATTAACTGATACCTAATTGTGCCACAAACATACCTCAAAATTTTTTCCACTGCTGCCCATTGTACCTTTTTTAGCTCTACCATGAACTGACTTAGGGTATTGAATGCGAAGGAAATATATGACCTAGTATTGACCAAATACATGAGAGACCCAATAAGATGCCTATACAAGGCGGGATCTAAATCCTTCGCATTTGATGCATCTATCATTAGGGGAATTTTTAGGTCTAAAATGGTCCTCCTAAGGAAACTATAAAATAATAGTGGAAATAATAAAATAATATTTGATTACATCATCAAATTTTAGAGGGAAAAAGAAAACTACTTTTTCAACTCATATTTTCAACTTATCGCCCAATTTTTTTACACAAATTTCGGGCGGGAGGAATCGTTGGATGAAAAATTTAATTCCTTGTCCAAGGAGTACCCATGTTGCATACTTTCAATGGATCCTGCTACACGAAAAATAAGAAATACATGAAAAAAATTATTGTAGTCCTATTTTTTGATGTATTTTTCATTTTTCGTTTAGTAGGGTCCATCAAAATTATGCAACATGGCTCCTTGGATGAGGAATAAAAATTTTCATCCAATGAATATTCTCGCTCGAAATTTGAGTAAAAAATCTAGGAGATAAGTTGAAAATATGAGTTGAAAAATTAGTTTTATTAGTTTTATTATTTTTTAATCTCCTACCCTTTTACTTAAAAAAGGGTGAATCATCCCCCATGGTTGACATCATCATCTTGAATCCTATTGGTTCTTATAAATTTTATTTTGGTTGTACATTTTTCTTAGGAGGCCCATTTTAGACCTCAAAATTCCCCTAATGCTTCTTTCATTTGGTGCTCACGGGCGTAGACATGGGCCTTCTATCCTGCATTCTGAACCTCTTCAAAATATATGTATTGTATCTTCCTTGCCTAAGGAAGATCTCCCCATCCTTCCGCCACACTTCCAATCCTAGGAAATAGTGCATCAACCCCAAATGCTTCATGTCAAACTCTGCTGCTAGGTTCTTCTTGCAGTTCTCTACGAGCACTGATGATCCTGTAAAAAAGAGATCATCTACATAAAAAACTAGGATGAGTAGCTCACCCTCTACCATCAAATAGTAAAGGTTTGTTTCTGCGTCATTATTGACAAATCCCATCTACTGCAAGTAGATGTCAATCCTAACATACCATACCCTGAGAGTCTGCTTGAGTCTGTATAGAGCTTTCTTTAGTCTGCACAAATGAGTGCACCTCTCATGAGTCTCAAAACCCTCTGGTTGTTCTATGTACACTTCTTTCTCTATCACCCCATTTACGAACGTTGTATTGACATCCATCTGGTGAATTTTCCATCCCATATGAGCTTATAGGGATATAACTGATCGAATAGAAGTGTATTTTGAAATTGGGGTGAAGGTCTCCTCATAATCTATCTCTTCTTTCTGTGCATACCCAGTTTCCATGATCCTATCCTTGTACTTTTCCACACTATCACTTGCAACATATTTGATCTTGTAGATTCATATAGAACCTACAACTGTTATAACTTTCGGCCTTGGAACTACCTCCCAAACATCATTCGTCATGATAGAGCTATATTTCTCTACCATGGCATCTACCCAGACTTGATGTTGTGCATCCTCCTCAAATATGGAAGGTTCTGCAACCTAAGCCACCAATGCATGGTACCTGTCAGGCTCTCTACACTATCTTTTGTTCATCATAGGAGTTCCAATAAACTCCTCTGCATATCTCAATGTATGACGCACCTCTTTTTTGGGTTGACCACTAGTCGTGGGAGGTTCAGCCAACTCCTCCTCATCCTACCTTTGATGCTCTGCCTGGTTAGTACTCCTTGGATTTCCTGCACCTGAGGAAATACTGCTACTAGTCATAGTACTCGATCCTGTGACTCCCCTCCTGCCTGTCCCACTAGGTTTCCCTATTATTGGACCAAAGGAGCTTCTTCTGACTGATTCTAATCACATGCAGACATCTCACAAGATCTCCTAAAAGCTCTTTCCTCCATGAAATTCATGTCTCTCCTTACTACAATCTTCCTATTTCTAGGATTGTAGATCTTGTATGCCTTTGTGGTTTCACTATACCCAACAAAGAACCCATTCTCTGCAGTTTGATCCAGTTTGGTATGTTTCTCATCGTGTTCTGTGAAAATTTCTAGAACTATTGTTACTATTTCTTTGAGCATCCTTAGTGATCCATGGCATATATTTCCCATTCTCCTATGCCATAACTCATTCAGATCCTTCCCATTGCTACTGTCACTGCGTATTAGTTCCATTGGAGAGTCAAGATGTAACTGGTACAATCTATTACTTCAAACTCCAATGTGTCTTACCTTCTTCCAACTTGGGTGTTTGACATATAATTTATTCTCTACAAAGTGAATATCATACCCCTGATCCTGTAACTGGGATACTGAAATCAAGTTCATACCCAATCTTGACACATGAAAAACATTTGTAGCACCGGTTCTTGCTCGTGAATCCCTTTGAAATTCTATGGTATCTATCCCCACTGGAGTACATTTTGTCCTTTTTCCCACAGTAATCTGGAAGTCCATTTGCTCCTCCTTATAGCAAGAGAAATATTGTCTAAACTTTTTCATGTGATCTGATGCTCCACTATATATACCAGACACCCTATGAAGCTGATTTCACAAGTAAGAAAATTCTTCCTCCAACCTGGAAGATAAATACGAAGCCTCCTGAATGCCAATTTTTTCCATGATTATGTTGAATAATTTATAGATTGTTATTCCTATTTCATCCAATGCTAGATTTTCTCTCGCAACTACTACAAAAACCATCTGCATCTAGATAGAGATCTTCCTAACGAAAAATCTGAGAAACTCCCTCTACCTTTGGAAGCACTTGATCTGAAAAAATCTAATTTTTATGACTCTCAAAAAAATCAAATTTCCTCAAGAAACTCGGTCCTTTGGCATAATGACTGTCTTGTCACTTGGAGTTTCAACATGCTTCCCACACTGTTGAGATTCAACAAGATGATGATCATAGTGAAAATCAATCACCTACACTAGGTGGGGTTCGCAGACTATTTTTAGATGATATGTCTATTTTTAGAATTTGTATCAAAGTTTATTTTTAGCAGTAATCTAGTTATAGATGGTTGATCGAATTATATGGATGGATGGGCGTATATTTTTGGAATGCATGTGCGAATTTGTTTCATGGAATGCATGTCAAAAAATAGAATGCATGTCGATTATTGTTAGCCCTTAACAATAATTAGACAATAAATAATAATCTATTCTCTCGAAGCACTTGATTTCAGTTAACTAATGTGGAAAACCACTTAACTGAAGGAATTTCAAGTTCAAAGGTTGGTTGGTGGGACATGCTAGTGGAATTCATTGTAACTGAGTGATACAAAGTTGTAACAGAGTTGGATGTGTAGTTATGTGAGTTGTAAAGTAGTTTAACTCAAATAAGTGAGTTAAACTCAGTTGTGCTAGTTTTAACTAGTTGTAACTAAAGATACACTAGTGAGAGATCAGTGAATTAAATATTAAATTAATTCACATGGAGTGATCTCACATGCAATTGAAGATTTAATAATGTTAACTACATGCATGTTAGATCCAGTGGAGACCCAGTTGAGAGATAGGTGAAAGGGACAATTTGACTATCAGTTGTGACTATAGTGGGTGCACAAGTGCAACCAAACACACATTGGAGATGCCAATGAGGATTGCGCAGTCAAGGCAAGGAAAGATTGAATTCATTCAGGGATTGTGATCAGTAGGGATTGCGCAGTGGAGGCAGGCTGTGAGGAGGTAGTAAATTGGTGCATGTTTATGCCAATTTTTGTATGACAATGTGAGACGATTGTATATTGTACTGAGAGATCTTGGAATAGAGTTTTTTATGAGATTGTTTCATGATCCATGATATATACATAATATATGATAGTGGGGTTTTTAGCTTTATTCTTTCCCGGTAAAAACATCTGTGTTATGTGTGATTGATATTTCTTCATGTGTTTTCAATTGGAGATTAAATTTCCGCAAATATTTAAGTAGAAGGATTCTGTATTTAATAGTGGCATATAATTGTTAGATCAGGAGAATATGGAAATTCATAATTGTATTAAAAATTTCTACATTTTATCAGAGAAAATAATATTGCAATATTGAAGCAGTAGCTGAGTTTGTTGGTGGAAACAATTAGAATTTGCTGCAGTAATTTCTTGGTGCGATAGTTGAGTAAACATCAAAATGGATTTCAATGTTTTGCAGTTAGAGTATGCACTTGAGGGCAGATCAAAATAAATTGCATGGAAGGATAGGATGGAGGTGGTGCTTGAAGATAATGGCTTGAAGGAATTCATCGATAGTGATGTTCCTAAGCCCACTTCGACGAATGCTGCATTACTTGACGCCTGGAAAAAGAAAGTAGTGAAGACGAGAAGGATTCTGTTGGAAGGTGTGAGAGACCATATTGTCTCAATCCTTCATGGTAAATCCTATCCATTTGAAATTTGGAAGGCTTTGAAGGATCTTTTCCAAAGCAGCAGCAACCATAGGAAATTGGCACTGAAGGATAAACTCAGAAAGATGAAAATGGAGAAGGGCGACAATATTCCTAAGTATCTCACAAAGTTTGTCCAATGTCAGGATGAACTGGGGAGTGTGGGAATCATGGTTACTAATGATGATTTGGTGAGTTTCACTCTCTTGGGACTTCCTAAGAGTTGGAACAGTTATCAAGGCTCTATCAATGAACGGGAAAAACTACTGAATTGGGAAGGACTGTGGTTGGATCTAGTGTAGGAGGAGTTCAGGTGGAACACCAGAGATGGCTCTTCATCAAAGCATGATGATGAAGAGGGTTGTGCTTTGGCTGCCAAATAAAGGAAAGGGAAGGGGAATAAATCCCATTTAAAATCTGAGGCTAAAGGCAAGAAGCTGGATTTGTCCAAGGTGAAGTGTTTTCACTGTCACGAACATGGGCATCTCACTACTAACTGCCCATAGAAAAAGAAGAACAAGAAGGTTGCTGGATCTGTAGCTGGTGAGGTCCTTGCCTCACAATTTGAACTTTATTTCTCTTTGATCACATGCTTGGTTTCAAGCGCAATGGGATCGGTGTGGTATCTTGATAGTGGTGCTTCCTTCCAAATGACGGGAGATAAGGAGATTTTCAATGACTTGGAGGAGAAAGATCTCCAGATGCATATAGAGATGGGCGAAGATGGAAGATACAGTGTGACCGAAATTGGTACCATTACCTTTGAGAGGGAGTCAGGTAAACCATTTATGTTGAAATATGTTATGCATGTTCCAGGTCTGAAGAAAAACTTGGTCTCAGTCACGATGTTGGAGGATAGAGGGTATGACGTTGTTTTCAACAATGGAAAATACTTCCTGTGACATTAAACAATGGTTCAAACCAAGAGGATAGGGATTTGAGTCAAGAGTTTCTACAAGCTAGAGGTAGATGGCTGCGTTGTAATGGTGGGAAAAGAAGAAGAAGTGGTGTGCCAGGATGAGGGAAAATTATGGCACAGGAGACTGGGCCATCTTCACCATGGTGCCCTGAATATTTTGCAGCATATTTCAACTGGACTTCCCAAGGGTACAATGGTGCAGATAGATCAGTGCAAGGGATGTACTATGGGTAAGTTTATGAAGACCACCTTTCATGAAAAGGAGAACCGTGATTTGGTGATCCTGGAGAGAGTTCACACAGAAGTGTGTGGGCCATTCTCGATTGCTTCAACAAAAAAACACAGGTATTATGTTATTTTTGTTGATGACTATTCTCGTAGATGTTGGATCTTCATCATGCAGAAGAAGGATCAAACATTCTCAAAGTTCTGTGAGTTTAAAGCATTGGTGGAGAAAGAGTCGGGGAAGCAAGTGAAGGCTCTGCAGAGCGATAATGGTGGTGAATACATCTCGAACGAATTCCTAGAATTCTATAGCAAAGAAGGAATTTGAAGAGAACTCATAGCGCCTCATAACCCATAGAAAAATGGGGACGTGGAGAGGAATAATAGAATGATCGTGGGTGCTACGCGAGCTATGCTGCATGATCAGGGCCTACCAATGCACTTGTGGGTGGAAGCATGAAACATTGTGGTTTATGTGCAAAACCATTGTCCTCATAAAGTACTTGGCATGAGTACACCTGAAGAAGCTTTTACTAGTAAAAAACCAGATGTTTCTCACTTTAAGATTTTCGGCTCATCTGTTTATGTGCATGTGACCAAGAACGCTAGGAAGAAGCTTGAACCGACTGCTGAAGTTGGGATATTTGTGGGGTACACAGAAACGCCCCATAATTATCGTGTGTATTTTCCAACAGTCGAATTATTGTGGTGCGATAGTATATAAAATTCAATGAGGAGAAAGACATCAAGTTGTTGCTTGATAGGGAGCTAGAATTGCATGCAGAGGAGGAACTGCTTGTTCCCAAAGATGAGTCTCTAGATGTGGATCAGCCATAGGAGGAGGTTCATGGAGTGGAGGAGTCCACTCACGCAGAGCCAAACATCAGAACTAGTAGAAGGCGCACCACAGAAGCTGAGAGGCTGAAGTTTGATGCGACATAGAATGTAGGAGTCCCTACTTCACAATGCAAATAGAGATAGTCTCCAGACCGATTCACTGGATACACGGCTCTCATGAGAAAATGTATTGTGATAGAGCCATTTTCCTTTTAGGAAGCAGTGAAGGAGCCCACATGGGTGGATGCAATGGTGGAGGAGTATGACTCCATTGTCAGAAACAATGCTTGGGAAATTGTTCCAAGGTCGGTTGATAAGTCAGTGGTAGGTGCAAGATGGATCTACAAGGTAAAGCAAGCTGCTGATGGGAGTGTTGAGAAGCATAAGGAAATATTTTTGGCCTAAGGCTTCTCACAGATTGAGGGGAAAGAAACCTTTGCACCTGTCGCACAATATTCTTCCATAAGGACCATCCTTTCTCTCTCAGCGCAGATGGGTTGGCACATTCATCAAATTGATGTGAAGACTGCATTCCTTAATGGGATCATTGAGTAAGAAGTGTACATTGATTAGCCTGAAGGATTTTAGATCTTCAGTAGTGAGTCGCATGTGTGCAGACTCAAAAGAGAGTTGTATGGGCTGAAGCAAGCACCCCATGCTTGGTACATTTGGATCGATTGCTATTTCACTGGACTTGGCTTCACCAAGAGTGAAGCAGATGCAAACCTGTACTAGATTGTGGTGTAGGGTAAGATTTTAATCATTGTTCTTTATTTTGATGATTTAATATTGACTGGTGATGAACAGCTGATACACTCATGCAAGGAGGACCTTGCAAAGGAGTTCGAGATGAAGGATATGTGCCTCCTTCACTATTTCCTTAGATTGGAAATATGGCAGTGAGAAGGTGAAATGTTTTTGTCTCAAGGAAAGTATGCAAGGGAGATACTCGGTAAGTTTCACATGGAGGGTTGCAAACCCATGGATACTCATCTTCCTGGAAATTGGAGGAAAGAGGATGCTACATCTGGAGAGGTAGTGGATGCTAGTGTCTATCAATAATTGGTGGGTTCGCTCATGTATTTAGTTAATAAAAGATCAGAAATATGATATGCGGTATACCAGCTTATTCAAGCGATGGTTAAGCCTACCAAGCTCTTTTGGAAGGTGGGAAAGCATGTCGTGAGATATCTCAGGGGCACATCTGAGTATGGCTTATGGTACAAATAGACGGATGAGGTGAAGTTGCATGGCTTCACAAATGCAGATTGGGCAGGCAGCACAACAGAAAGAAAGAGCACACCAAGATGGGTCTTCAGTATCAGATCTATAGTTGTTTCTTGGTACAACAGGAAACAGAGATCTGTGGCACTCAATTTAGTGGAGCAGAACACATGGTAGCAAGTCAAACTGCATGTGAGGCTCTTTGGATGAGGAAGATGCTGGTCGGTTTGTTCGATTCTCATTTAGATCCTACTGTGATTCATTGTGATAATCAGAGTTGCATTAAACTATCGATTAATCCTGTGTTTCATGATAGATCTAAGAATATGATATCCGGTATCATCATATCAGAGATTGTGTGCAGCGGAAGATCATATTGCTTCAGTACATTCCTACAGAAGATCAGGATGCAGATAATCTGACGAAGGTACTCACCAAGAGCAAATTCGAATACCATAGAGACAGGATTAGGGTGAAGGATAATCCATTTCTTGTTGAGAGGTAGTGTTGAGATTCAACAAGATGATTATCCTAGTGAAAATTAAGCACCTACACTAGGTGGGGCTCGCAAGATATTTTTAGGTGATATGTCTATTTTTAGAATTTGGATCAAAGTCTATTTTTAGTAGTAATATATTTATAGATGGTTGAGAAAATTATATGGATGGATGGGCGTCTATTTTTGGAATGCATGTCTAAAAATAGAATGCATGTCGATTATTGTTAGCCCTTAACAATAATTAGACAATAAATAATAATCTATTCTCTTGAAGCACTTGATTTCAGTTAACTGATGTGGAAAACCAGTTAACTGAAGGAATTTTGAGTTCAAAGGTTGGATGGTGGGACATGCTAGTGGAATTCATTGTAACCGAGTGATACAAAGTTGTAACAGAGTTGGATGTGTAGTTATGTGAGTTGTAAAGTAGTTTAACTTAGTTAAGTAAGTTAAACTCAATTGTGCTAGTTGTAACTAGTTGTAACTAAATATACACTAGTGAGATATCAACGAATTAAATATTAGATTACTTCACATGGAGTGATCTCACATGCAAATGAAGATTTGCTACTATTAACTACATGCATGTCAGATCCAATGGAGACCCAGTTGAGAGATAAGTGAAAGGGACAATTTGAATACCAGTTTTGACTATAGTGGGTGCACAAGTGCAACCAAAAACATATTGGAGACGCCAATGAGGATTGTGCAGTCAAGGCAAGGCAAGATCAAATTCATTCAGGGATTGTGATCAGCAGGGATTGTGCAGTGGAGGCATGCTGTCAGGAGGTAGTAAATTGGTGCATTTTTATGCCAATTTTTGTATCACAGTGTGAGACGATTGTATATTGTACTGAGAGCTCTTGTAGTAGAGTTTTGTATGAGATTGTTTCATGATCCATGATATATACATAATATATGATAGTGGGGTTTTTATATTTATTATTTCCCGATAAAAACACCCGTGTTATGTGTGATTGCTCTTTCTTCATGTGTTTGCAATTGGAGATTAAATTTCTACAAAGATTTAAGTAGAAGGATTCTGTATCTAACAATGGCATATAATTATTAGATCAAGAGAATTCGGCAATACATAATTGTATTAAAAATTTCTACACACACTGAGCATCAAAAATCCTTCTTTTCACTTTTGAGTTCTCTGATTGATCAACTATGCTCTGATTGCATGTGAAATTTTATCTATTGTAGCAACTAGAAATTATTCTTCTAACTGTAAATTTAATTATGTAGTTTATTTTCTACGAAAAATAACGAATAAACATTAGGGGAATTTCGAGGTCTAAATTGGGCCTCCTAAGGAAATTATAAAATAATAGTGGAAATAATAAAATAATATTTTATTACATCATCAAATTTTTGAGCGAAAAAAGAAAAAATCTATTTTTTCAACTCGTATTTTCAACTTATCTCCCAAATTTTTTACTCAAATTTTGAGATGGAGGTCTCATTGGATGAAATATTTTATTCTTCATCGAAGGAGTACCCATGTTGCATACTTTTGATGGACCCTTATACATGAAAAATGTGATTGCAATCACGTTTTAAATGTATTTCTCGTTTTTCATGTAACAGGGTCCATCGAAAGTATACAACATGGGTACTCCTTGGATGAGGAATTAAATTTTTCATCCAACGATTACTCCTGCTCAAAATTTGAGTAAAAAACTTGGGAGATAAGTTGAAAATATGAGTTGAAAAAGTAGTTTCATTATTTTATTATTTTTTAATCTTTTTACCTTTTTAATTAAGAAATGGTGAATCATCCCCCATGGTTGACATCATCATCTTGAATCCTATTGGTTCATATAAAGTTTATTTTGGTTGTACATTTTTCTTAGGAGGCCCATTTTAGACCTCAAAATTCCCCTAATGATAACAACTTCAATTTTCACCATAAAAAAATACTACGGAAAATAAAACACTGAAAACTGATAAATTATATAACACACACAAGAATTTTTACATAGCTATTTTTGGACAATCTTCCCGGAAAAACCCAATGCGGGAAAACTGGTGAGCAGATGAGGGTTTTATTATTATTCTTCAACAGTAATTCCGAGTATAATAATTTAAGTGCCCAAGGAAAATACTGCAAAAAATTATTATGAGAATTTTCTCTCACCCCACAGCTAATTTATACCACTGAAATCACCTCCCTAGCCTCTGCACCCATTCACCTATGTCACCCTCTGTGTAGAGCTTACGCTGACCCTATATGAATTTCGAATTTCCTTCATTTTTATCTTCTGGGGACTGGAAGCCTTCCTCCCAGAATGTTGCTACCCTCCTCTTCCACCTGCTACTCACCCTCTGGCTCTATCTTCTCTTCCGAGGATCTGCTATTGAGAAAATCGAACTGCCTAGGAAACTAAGTATCTGCACTCTGTGTATTCTCCATGTACCCATCAAATTCCTCTTATAACCTTCTTTTAGAGCACCAATGGGCAATATTAAAACATAATTGATGGCCCAGATAAATTCCCTATAAATATATGTGAGTTTCTAGATGATTCCCAAGTTATCTCAATTAATACTAATTAACTAACCATATTCCCCAAGTTTAAACTTAGAAAATATTTAAAAATCACTTAATAATCCAATTGAGACACTTCTAGGCGGAATTTCTAGAAACAATTTCTCTATTTTGGATAACTCATGTATTCTAGCCTCTCCATAAAATGTCGTGTCTAGGGAACATCCGATGCTACAAAAAATAAAAAAATGGGCCTCCTAAGGAATATTTTAAAATAATAGTGGAAATAATAAATTAATATTAGATTACATCATCAAATTTAAGAGGGGAAAAAATATTTTTTCAACTCATATTTCAACTTATCTCCCTACGATTCTTCTCAAATATCGATCGGGAGAAAAATTTAGATGCATAATTTAATTCCTCATCCAAGGAGTACCCATGCTGCATACTTTCGATGGACTGTGCTATACAAAGAATGATAAATACATGAAAAAAAATGATTGCAACACGTTTTTTCATGTATTTTTCATTTTTCGTGTAGCAGGGTCCATAGAAAGTATGCAACATGGGTACTCATTTGTTAGGTACCTATAATACTAGTGTATCCCCTTATTTTTATTGCTAGTGTAGCCCCCTTATTGTTATTTTTGTGCCCATGTAGTCCCCATATTGTTATTATTGTGCCCCATAGAAGCCCACTATTGTTATTATTGTGCCCTCACATTATTATTGTTATGCAGGGTCTGATTATATTGTGACCCCTTAGACTCATATATATAGAAAGTAGGTTTTTTCATTTGTATCATCCAATAATTGTTCATCTATGTAATTTAAAGGAGGTTTCCCCTTTGAAGAGGTTGATTTCTAAGTCATTGATCTATATTTTCTTTTATTTTGTGAGTTGGTTGCATAACATTTGGTATCATAGCTTTGGAGTTTAGGGTTTTGCTTCTTCAAATATGTCATCTTGGCATTTTCGCTATAATTTGTTTTATACGAAGCTTCATAATATGAAAGTGAAACCATGTGGATTCGAAATACTAGTGCACCTTGTGTACAAATTTAAGATCTTGGTTTGCAATATGTTTGGAAATATGATCTGAGGAAGTTATGGTTTTTATAGGCTCCATAATTTCATCTCAAATAGGTGATCGAGGGAAAATATTCATAAGTTTTGTTTCAGGCATCAAATTTGAATTATGAAAATAATTTAAGACAGTGCACAGACTGTAGTTTCTTGTGTATCAATTTTAGGGCCGAAGGTCAAAAAAATGACACGTGGAACCTTATACAATTTTTCTCTACTGAACTAATCTATAATTAGGTCATTGTAGGAGATCGGGCATAATGTTATATTGAAGAATCCAAATTAGGTTTGAAATATGTCATTGGAAATAAGAATTAGAGGGATACTACAGGACTGAAGTTCAAATCTTGGGGATCCAAAATCATAGAGATACATTAGGTTCAATATAGAACTCCTCAAAAGCAAGAAAAGGGTGTGTATATTCTTTAAAATAGCATAACATTTGTTTGAAAAATCAATTTGAAGTGATTCCAAGGACATATTGAAGCATTGATATCAGTATTGGGTTCTAAAATGCCTCCCAAAAATAATTCCACACCCATTAAGCACTCAAAAATATGTACTATGACACATGAAGAGGAAGAAGTGAAACATGATATATCAAAATTATGAGACCAAGTGCAACAAATTTCGCTCTCGAAAAGAGCAACCAAAAATTAAATGGAAGCTAATATGGATGGTTTGAAGAATGACGTGGAAGATAAGATCGATGGTATATAATAAAAACTGAAAGGAAACATGGAATACATGAAGAATGGTCTAAACACATACATGGAAGGTTTGAAGGAAGGTTTGACAATTTTTTTACAAGAAATGATTCCTAATGGCGAAAAGGTAGTATATGAAACTCATGGCTAGAAAAAAAGAAATGTTAGTCATGGCTTCATAGAATACAATGTTGGATTTAAGACCCACCATTTTCCAAATATCGATATGAGGAATTTTGATGGCAAGGATCCGGTAACATGGATACTACAGATGGAGCAATATTTTGATCTCCATAATGTGCAAAGCACACAAAAGGTATGCATTGCAACTTTATATTTAGAACCTAATTAGTTTGTATGGTATCGATGGATTTTTTCTGGTAAACCACTTGTCACTTGGTCAATTTTTATGAAGGAAATGATAGGAAATTATAAGGATACAAAAGGAACACCTTCTTTAGCCAATTGATAAATATCAAACAAAAGGGTTCAATGGTGGAACACATTGAGGATTTTAAAAAATTGAATATAAGGGTAAATGATATTCCAGATGAGAATAGGATTGATGTCTTCATAATGAATTTAAAGGATAAAATCCAAATTGAGGTTCACCTTTGGGAACTTAATTCATTGGAGAAGGCATTTAGGTTGGTAAGAAAAATTGAAAGCAAAATTATGGCAACAAGTAAGCTTACCACTCACAACTATAAATATGGAAGTGTTGTTGCTCCTAGCCTTCCACAACCTACAAGGTTGACACAAAAAAAATGGGAATAAAAAAGAGCAAAAGGTCTTTATTATAGTTGTGATAACAAATACACTAAAGGTCATACGTGTGTCGAGAAGAAATTATTTTACATAGATTGTGAAGAGGAGAAATAAAAGGAACATGAAACTTCAAAAGAAGAGGATATACACCAGGAACCAGGCTTAGAGAAAGAATAAATGAATCAAACCATATCTTTTAATGCATTGGCAAGAATTACCACTCCTCAAACTCTCAAGATAGAATGACATATGAAGAAGAAAAAAGGTAATAGTGTTGATTGATTTAGGTAGTACCCATCATTTTTTTCATTGTAAGATAGCAAAGGAATTGAATTGCTTCCTATCTCTAGCACCAGGGTTTCAAGTGATGGTTTCAAATGGAGAAACTATAATTTTATCTAGAAAGTGCCATAATATCAAGCTAACCATGGTGGAATATGTATTGAATAGCCCAAATATTTCCATTCTAATGGGTGGTGGTGATGTTGTACTAGGAGTTCAATGGTTACAGTCTTTGGGTACGATAGCTTTTAATTTTCAAGAAATTTTCTTGAATTTTTTTGGGAAGGAAAGGAAGTTGAATTAAGGGGTATCACAAGGACACCAAGAAATATAATCATATCTAATGCAATGAAAAAGATTCTAAAGAAAGAATAAAGAGGCGTAATTGCACAATTATGCTCACTAGAGTTTCAAACATTGAAATAACCTATTTCTCTAGATCTCCAAAAAGTCTTGGACAACCATTCCAAGTTATTTGAGACTCCCAAGGCCTCCCACTGATTTATGATCATGATCATGCTATTCATTTAATTCCAGGAAGTTTTCCTACAAACATCAGGCCTTACAGATATCTCTATTCCCAAAAGAGGGAAATTAAATCTATGATTGCAAAAATGCTAGAGACTGGTATAATTCAACATATTCTAAGTTATTTCTCTACTCTAGTAGTATTGGTGCATAAGAAGGATGTATCATGGTGCATGTGTTCAGATTATAGGGATATCAACAAGCTCACTATTAAAGATAAATTTCCCATTCCTGTCATTGATGAATTATTGGATGAATTACATGGATAAATTTACTTCACCAAGTTGTATCTCCGTTCAAGATATCATCAAATTATAATGAAGACTGAAGACATTATGAAAAGATCATTTAGAACTCATGAGGGTGTTTATGAATTTTTGGTCATGCCTTTTGGCCTTACCAATGCACCTTCTAAATTTCAAGGGTTGATGAATTCCTTTTTCAAACCCTTCCTTGGAAAAATTGTGTTATTATTTTTTGATGATATAATAATCTACAAGTCTTCAAAAGATCATGTTCAATATGTTGAAAGGGTGCTCAAATTATTAGAGGAGAAACAATTATATGAAAAAGCCTCCAATGTTTCTTTGGAGTACATGAGGTGGAATATCTGGGTCATTTTGTATCTCATGAGGGTGTTAAGGTATACCCTAACAAAATTAATTCCATTAAGGAATGGAAATTTCCCACAACCATAAAGCATCTACGATGATTTATTTGGTTAACAAGGTATTATCGCAAGTTTGTTAAGAATTATGGGAGAATAACAACACCTATAAAAAAATTACTAAAGAAAGATGCATTTTCTTGGACTCCAGAAGAAACTAAGGCCTTCGAACATATTAAAGAGAAAATTTTCCAAGCAACAGTCTTAGGTATGCCAGAATTCACAAAAACATTTATTGTGGAATGTGATGCCTCAAGAAATAGAACTGGTGTTTTATTAATGTAAGAAGGAAGACCCATTTCGTTTGAAAGTCGTCCAATCAAAGGAAATTATTTACATAAATTATTTATGAGAAGGAAATGTTGCCAATAATACATGCACTAAAGAAATGGTGACCTTACCTAATGGGAAGACACTTTAGGTAAAAAAAATTTATGATAGTGCTATGCAGGAAAATCCCTTCTTTGGAAAGAAGCGATCCCTCTAGCCCAATGAGTGGGTCTAGTAACAACCGTGACAAATAATAATATAAGATAGAAATAATATGAGTGAGGGAGATGACCTACCTCGATCCTTATGCAATCTTTTCCTCAATGTTGATGCTAATCCTTTCACTTCTAGGGTCATTCTTCGCTATGCCTTCTACATATGAATACCTATAAGAAATATCATACAACAACAAATGAAATATACATAGAGTATATATATTTCAAAGAAAACCACATGATAGATCAAGGAGTATCATGATAAATCAATTGAAATTAATATATTCATGGGAAGCAAAGCATACCTTGTATTCCTAAATAAAAAAAGGGAAGCTCACAATGGATGCCATGATGTTGGAGGCCTCCTTCAGAATGGAAATCCAAGTCCAATCCAAGCCCTTAAATATCTTCTATTTCCTCGTCAAATCGACAACATATAGGCACAATCAGGTAGAAGAATGAAAACCAACAATGACCATCCAAGAATCACTAGCATGGCACTCTTTTATAGCAGAGATGGAGACAATATAGATCCACTAATGAGGGGAAAAGGTATTATCTCAAAGGGGAAAATATTTGGAGATAACATCAAGGGTAAAAAATGGGAGTATTCGACCATATCCTAAACTAACAAGTACCAGAACTTTGTTCTCGAGAGTTCTAGAGGATGAAGCTTCTGCTCCATTTTTGGAGAACCTTCCCAAAGAGGAAAAGCATGAATTTACTACTAAATTCCTGTGTTGGAAGCTATGTTCATAGGTTAGGGACAATGATCTAAATATGAGAAAACTAGTTATTGTTATGCTAGCTCCCTCATCAGTATTAAAAATGTGTGATTAATATTGTCTCAATTTAACCACTTGTGAAGGGACTTATGTGTGTAGTTTCATGTGTCTTTGATTATCAAATTATGAGTTAACTATATTTTAAAAACTCATGTACAACAAATGAAATACAGAAACATAACTCACAACAATCACATAACACAATGGATGATAACAGAATTCACCACTGCTGGGCTACATCTCCATGGACCTGATTTAAATAGCTAGGCCCTCGTGGGACTAAGAGTCAAATTTTTGGTTACATACACCAATAGTGTTCCAATGGATTTACAACATATTCCATTGGCTTCAGAACACTCAAAAACCCCAAAAATGACTATTCAATCTCTGAATTTGGTTCCCAGCTAATCTAGGCTTGATCTCCAATCCCGGTGGCCATGGGCTTGTTTGATATCAAATACATCTAAAAATTGATATTCATTCACTCCATTTGGCCTTCAGCTGATTTGGGCATGGCCTTCCCTCTTGGTGGCCCTAGGATTTAAAATTATTCAAGTGACCAAAAACACCTGTATATTTTCTCCTTTGTCTCTGCAAGCTATTCCAACGGATTCAGAGTATTCCAATCTGCTAGGAATGAGTATTCCTGAGCCAAAATTAGTCAAACATTTCCGAGGACAGTCCTCATTTAATTTCCCCCTAGATTCTGTCTCTAAATCTGGAGAAACGCTATTTAGCTCCAACAATTTGGCAAATCCGGTGAACTTGGGGCCATTGCAAAAAAATCCACCAGAATAAGCACTGATTTTAATTAGGATAAGAAAATATTAAAAGCGGATTAATGTGCACTAAGCACAATTTTCATTGAGCGCTAGGTCACAGTCATGAAGTGCGGTCACATGGGAGGAGGGTTAGCTCGCTGAATTCTGCCATCGGGTTCTGCAATATAGTTTAAATGTATATTTGTGCCCATCCTTAATAAGGGCTACAACTGGCTCATTGGTAGGGTACGAGAGTGGAGCGGGGGAGGTCATGAGGTCGAGCCCCGACCTCGCCCCTCGATACATGTTTTGCAACCATTTATAAGAATGCCTCCAACCTTTGATAACAGACTTTTTTTACATAACAAAAATGCCATCCAAAATATATATTAAAACCCATAGTTTGCATACCATATAAATATATGCTCCGTCTAAACCATAAGGCGTGAAAACCTTATCTTAAAGTTATATGCGCCCGTAAATAAAATGCAAACTTTGTTTTGAACCCTAGGACTATGGTTAATCAAATAAATGTGCCACCAAAATCTGGGTTAATATCAAACCTTTGCATAGTTTATATACACCATATATTCGAACCTTGGGTTTACAATAATATGCAGAATTTGATATATATATATATATTTTTTCTGAATAAGACTAATTCTATTAAGAGGAGAAAAATATGGTACAATCAAGCTTGCATGCAAGCGAAGCAGAAAAATCCAGGGAGCCGAAGGTGATAGGCTATCAGCCTTGCTCCTAGATGACAATTAGAGAATGAGAAAAAAGATAACATAGAATAGCAGAGAAGCTGGATCAGAACAGAGGTATCTACCCAGAGTGTGTGGATACTACCAAATGGCTTTTTTTCCCTTTTTTCTTACTTACTTTGACCCATCCAGTGGAATTTGGCTAAGCCATGACCAGTTGAAGACTATTTTGCCCAGGGGGCGGAATATCCTTTTCAGAATCCAAGGACGAAGATACGTGTGTGCGTTTCTGAGAGATCGGTGGGGCAGAGGGATCTGCAGGAATAGCTGAGGGAAAATCCAACGGAGACCCAAAATTTTTCCCATCTGCTTCAATTTCCTCCTCATCCGAGCTGGAGGAATCAGAGTCATCCATGGGGGGGGGGGGAGGAACACAGGGATTCCAGCTCTTGGATTTGGGCTTGCGATTCAGATTCTTCTTTTTATCGTGGTACTGGGTACAAGCATTCTGGAGGTGCCCCGTTTGATGGCAGTGGCGGCAACGAAAGGCAGTATTTTCATAGTCCAAGGTTTGTGTCTAATGGAAATCCCCTATCTTGAGATTGATTTGATCCGGCAACCCTTTGCTAATGTCTATTTCTGTACATAATCTGCCGTAGGTGTAGAGTCCAGACTCCCTCCTTGAGGAATCTGTAGCGAGATAGCGACCTAATGTGTCTCCAATGGCTATGAAAACAGAGATGTGCCATAGGTGCGCCGGAAGGTTCGGGAGCCTGAACCAAATGGGAAGTTTGGTGATGACAGCTGTAGAAGGGTCGAAGTCTGGAAACCATGGAGTGAGGAAAAGTCCAGCCGAGCCCCAGAACCAAGGGCCTCCCGTTAAGGCCTTCTGGTAATCTTCATCTGAGTCAAAAGCTACAATGAAGAAGCCTTTTGAGCATAAGTAGATCTTGATTTTATTAGTCCAGTTGGTATGGATCCACTGGTATAGATCTGCTGTGCGAGGCTAAAGACCATTAAATCTGCATATGATTGCAGATTCTGTGAATTGCTGGTAGTGATCATCAATCGCAGGATGAGAGAGTTTGATGGAAGGAATTTCCTCCGATTTATCCACCAAAAATGGCTTGGAGTTCATAGGTGGTTGAGCTGCTTTCGAAGAAGACTGAGGATGGGCAACACCTTTACGGACTGCATATTTAAAAGAGAAAGGAGGAGCAGAGGAGGTCTGCCCAAAGGACCCTCCCTTTAGATGTGAACTGACCATAATAGAAGCGTCCTTTTGAATGCAGTAAAAGGAGAGGGGAAGGTGATCCTTTAGCTGTTTACCTTGAAATAGCAGTCTCTGGAAAGAGGAAGGGATCCCCAGCTGGAGTTCGAGTTTTAGAAAAAGATCCTTCACAAGATCTGTAGCCTGCACCCATTGCATCATCGTTTTTCCAGAGAGAAGTGTGATTTGGATCTGAAAAGCAGGTGCTTCTTCTGGCAGATCTGGCTGATTCAAGAGAGAAGTTTGCTTCCGGCAAGCTGTGAAGGCAGAGTCTGAAGCCTTTCCTGTGTGGACCGCATGGTCTGAAGCAACCTCCTTCCAGCAAAAATCCACAGTGCCCTTGTTGAGAAAGGCATTTTCTAAAGTGGCTGAGCCTTTGGTGAAAGCCACAGAAGACCGAGCAACAAAAGGGTAGGCATCAGCCCAATGAGGAGAAGAAAAACCCCAATAATGGACTTTATCTGAAATCCCTCTCCCTACTATGAGGGCGGCTCTTGCAGCTTTGCCAGAAGCAATAGAAAGATAAGGATTCACTCCGACATCATCCCCCTCAAAGCCTAGGAGAGTCCAATGCTCTTTATCAAAGAGGATGGTGCAGATAAAAATGGTTACAGGGGCTAGTCGAGACCCCAAGCGGGAGCAAGATCGAGAAAGGAGAAAATCTGCAATAAGCGTATAACATTCACCTCTGCAAGTGTGAGGAGGAATGTCAATGACGAGAATCCTGCATATGGTGCATAAAATATTCAGTCCTGAAAGAAGCCACCGGTTTGCAGAACACGTGGGGGCGGCTGACCCAGTGCCACAGAGGAGGCCATTACGATGAACCCTAACCGAAGCGCTTTCCATTGTGCTCCTCCGAATTTCCCCAAGAAACTTCAAAAAATAGAGTAGTGGCAGAATTTGATATATTAATAAGGTTTGTAATTAATAATATATATATATCTATATATATATATATATATATATATATATATATATATATATATATATATATATATATATATATATATATATATATATATATCCAACCTTAATAATTAAAAATAATTTCCAGCACATAAAAATTCATGAACCCACATTCAACCTTGGAGGACAGTTGGAAAATTTCACCTTCACAAACCAAATTGGTGAATCCAGTTGTGACACTTGTCACAGTCTCATTGGGAAAAAACTAAAGAATATTCTCTACATGTTGACTGGACTACCATGTCATCATCTCTGCAATTTAAAAAAAAAATTCCTGTTCTGAACGGCAATCAATAGACCATAACTTCTTCATCAAAACTCAGTTTTCGATGAAACGAGTTTAGTTGGATTCATGGCAATTGGATGGTTTCTGTTGTTATAGTTTGGTGAAATTATGAGTACTTTCATTTTTGAGCACATTTTTGCTCTTGATCCAGATTCCAATCACACCTTCCCACTGACATGCATTTAGACCCACAAAAGTTGGTTATCTCATGAGAGATGAATAATATTCTGTTTCCCAAGTTCTATCATCTTGATTCTACTTGTAAAAATTGCTATGACAGCCACTTCAGTTCACTAACATGACTTGCCTTGCAAATAGCTTGGCTCTTCAACAAATGTTCTTCTTTTGTTGTTGACCCAATCCAACACTTGTTGGCTGCTTGCTGATTGATATAACACTTTGTTGTACCAAATCGATTCCTTGGTGCTTGGAAAAATAAATTATTTCCTTCCCACTGAGAATCATGTTCCTCCTTTGCAAAAACATGCATTTCATGCAAGCTTCTCCTTGGAAACCACTTTTCAAATTAAGCCCATTTGAGTGAAATAAAACAATGAGTTCGAACATCAATAAAAAAAAAGAAAAGAAATGACCATTATTTTACCTCCAAGGTTCCAAATTCCACATATGGAAGAATGCATTCGCCATCTCCTTCTCTTCTTGGCGTCAACACATAAAATGGTCTACAATGGCTGCAATCTTTATTTTGACATCTTGTCACAAACACAACATATTCATATTCAAAAACTCATCATGCAAGAAACATAACTTGATGACGTATCTTCTTGCTCCTTCAAAGAAAAAAATTTCACATAATGTGAACATCACCATGCAATCTTACATCTTGGCGTAAAACATTATCGACCAAACACAAGTCAAAAAAACATGCCTCTTCAAACGAATTACTCTCAAGTCAAGCATAAGCATGTGTAATAACTTGATGAATCTTTTCCCAAAACAAAAATAATTTCACATCTCATGAAACATTTCATCAACATCTCCTTTTCATATTTGGAGACAAAATCAACTCTTCCAAATCGATATGACATCCATGTAACACACAATCGATTAACACAAGTCGACACTCATGCATGTGCAAATGATCAACACTCTCAAGTTGACAACATACATGTTAAGCAAAACAATCGACCAACACAAGTCAATTACTCACACATGTTCAAGCATAATGAAACCATCAAAATTCCACTATTCATACACACAAAATCTCATGCATGTATATAATTCTTCAACTATCTCACATGTAAAACCATAAGTACAAGAACCCCATTCATATGTATATGTACTTAAAGCTGAAATGAACAAATTTTGATGCAATAAAGTGAGTCAACATACTCCACTTCAAACACCTTCTTGGTGTAAACATGCAACATGAATTCAATAGCAAAGAACACATCAATCATCAAAAGACATGCAAAGCCTTAATTGGATAAGAAATCTAACCATCTCTTACAAAACCATTTCCATGGCGTTTCTTTCAGCTGCACATCATCATCACATGAATCATCTTGAACCACATCAATTATGGAATATTCTTTTCTGTTCTTGCCATCATCTTTCCCCACCTTCTTCAAATTTCGTGGATGCCTTGTTGGATACAAATTCAAACACTTTTCTACAATATGACCTTGCTTAGGGCAATGGGTGCAAAACAATTGCCTCTTCCTTTCAACATGCTTTGCTTTGTCCTTAGATTTTTACCTCCTTTGTTTTAAAAGTTTCCTGTGCATGGTTATATTCTTCTGACACCTTGAAACATTATGGTTATCCAAACCACAAAAGGAACATGTAAAATTTCTCCAAATATTATGTGAGAATTTTCCATGTTTATCATAATCAAAAGAAACTTGATTAAAAGAAAATTTATACCTTGAACATACACCTTTGTCGCCTTCTTGAGGAGGTGAATTTGATAAGGTAACGACTCTCTTCGGTTACCAACAATGGTTGCAATGAATTTAGAGATTTCAACATCCTCTTGTTTCCCATTCTCATTAGCTGCATGCTTATGAGCACCTTCTTGTAAAGTGGGTGTAAAACTTTTGCATTCCTCATGAACATAATCTTCACAAGCTTGGGGTTATGAAAATGAAATGAAATTCCTTCTTGGAACACCTTCATGTGCCTCCTTGGCTTTAGAGCTTTCTCCATCATGTTTTCCATAGCCAAGACCCAAATACTTAGGCCTTTCCTCAACAATAATTGACTCAACTAAGCCTTGTGCATGTTTTCCCAATCATTTACCTTCATAGCCATATTCATCAATAATTTGGACCCTCTTCCTCTAGTGTGTCTTTCAAAAGTTCCTACACAATAATTTTGAGAGGAAATTGAAGATAAACTTGAATTGCATCCCTCTTTTTCAAGCACATGCTTGGCTAAGCCTTCCTTGGCAACATGGAGCTGAGTCTCCATCTCATGCATCCTTGCTATGTTCTCATTTGCAATATGAACTTGAATCTCTATCTCATGCATCTTTTCAAGAAGCTCTTGCTTCTCCTCCTTCATGGAAATCAACTTCTCTTGAAGTTTAATTCTCTCCCTCTTATCTTCATATTTCTCCTACATCATATAAATCATGTAGCAGAGTTTCTGCAACATCTCTTTATCAAAGAGTTTTTATAAGGAATATGGATTAGAAATATTTCTTAATGAAGTTGCCATCACACCTGCAATTCATATAAAGCTTCTTTGCTATGATTTGAGAATTCAGTTCTCAATTTTGATTTCTTCTTAGGAGAAGATCCACACATAAACTTGAAAGTTCACTGTTAAATTCTCCTTGCACAAATTCAAAAAACAATAGCTAATTATTCTAGCTAACCTTGGATAAAATGAGCTAAAATTTTTCTCTAATACCAACTTGATCTGAATATGGGAAAACTAGTTATTTCTATGCTACCTCCCTCATCAGTATTAAAAATGTGTGATTAGGATCGTCTCAATTTAACCACTTGTGAAGAGATTTATGTGTGTATTTTCATGTGTCTTTGATGATCAAACTATGATATAATTAGTTTTTAAAAACTCATGTACATCAAATGAAATATAGAAACGTAACTTACAAAAATCACATAACATAATGTATGATAACGGAGTTCACCCCTCCTGGGCTACATCTCCATGGACCTGCTTTAACTAGCTAGGCCCTGTTGGGATTAAGAGTCAAATATCTGGTTACATACACCTGTAGTGTTCCAATGGATTTACAGTATGTTCCAGTGGTTTCAAAACACTCATAAACCTAAAAAATAACTATTCAATCTCCGAATTTGGTTCCTAGATGATTTAGGCTTGACCTCCAATCCCGGTGGCCATGGGCTATTTTAATCTCCAAAGTGACAAAATAAACTTCATATGTGCTCCAACGCCTTTGAAAAATGTACTAAAGTGTTCATAACATCAAATACATCTAAAAATTATTGTTCATTCATTCCATTTGGCCTTTAGCTGATCTGGGCATGACCTTCCCTCTTGGTGGCCCTACAATTCAAAATTATTCAAGTGACAAAAAAAACCTGTATATTTTCTCCTCTCCCTCTGAAATCTATTCCGATGGATTCATAGCATGCCAATCTACTAGGAATGACTATTCCTGAGCCAAAATTGGTCGAATATTGCTCACGATAGGCTTCATTTAATTTTCTCCTATATTTTGCCTCTAAATATGGAGAACTTCCAGTTAGCTCTGACAATTTAGAAAATCCGTCGAACTTGGGGTTGCTTCCAAAAACTCTGCCAGAATAAGAGCTGAGTTTAATTAGGATAAGAAGGAATTAAAAGTAGATTGATGGGCACCAAGCGTAGTTAGCGTTGAGCGCTAGGTCATGGTCACGAAGCACAATCGCATGGGAGGATGGATAAACCACTTCATTCCGCCATCAGGTTCCGCAATACAGTTTAAATGTATATTCGTGCCCATCCTTAACAAGGACTAGAACTAACTCATTGTTAAGAGTACGAAAGTGGAGTGGGGGAGGTCATGAGGTGGAGCCCTGACCTCTCCCCTCGATACACATTTTTGTAACCGTTTATAAGAATGCCTCCAACCTTTGATAACGGACTTTGGCACATAAAAAAAATTCCATCCGAAATATATATTAAAACCCATAGTTTTCATACCATATAAATATATGCTCCGTCCAAACCATAAGGTGTGAAAACCTTATATTTTTTTTTCTTCTGAATAAGACTAATTCTATTAAGATAAGAAATGTATAGTACAATCAAGCTTGCATGCAAGCGAAGCAGAAAAGCATGGGAGCCGTAGGTGATAGGCTATCTACCTCACTCCTTAGAGACAATCAAGGAAAGGGCCATATAAAACACGGGAATACAAAAAGCTAGAACTAAGCAGAGATATCTACCCTGAGTGGGCAGTTACTACCACACGACATTTTTTTCCTTTTTTCTTGCTTACTTTGACCCATCCAGTGGAGTTTGGCTGAGTCATAACAAGTTGTAGACTATTCTGCTCTGGCAACGGAATATCCTTATCAAATTCTAAGGACGAAGATACATGTGAACGTTTCTGAGAGATCTGAGGGGCAGAGGGGACTGTCGGACCGACCGAGGGGGCGTCCAGTGGAATCTCATCATTCTGCCCATCTGCTTCAATTTCTTCCTCATCCGAACTAGAGGAATCTGTATCGTCCATAGGAGGGGGTGGCACACAGGGATTCCAACTCTTGGATTTGGGTTTGCGTTTCAGATTCTTATTTTTGTCGAGGAATTGGGTACATGTACTCTGGAGGTGCCCCGTTTGATGACAATGGCGGCAACGGAAGGCTGTATTCTCGTAATCCAAGGTTTGTGTCCAGTGGAAATCTCCAATCTTCAGATTGATCTGATCCGGCAGTCCTTTGATGATATATATTTCTGCACATGTTCTGCCGTAGGTGTAGAGTCCATTTTCCTTTCTTGAAGAATCTGTAGCCAGGTAGCATCCTAAAGTGTCTCCAATGGCTAAGAAAACAGAGATATGCCATAGATGTGCCAGAAGATTCAGGAGCCTGACCCAAATGGGAAGCTTGGTGATGACAGCTGTAGAAGGGTCGAAGTCTGGAAACCAAGGGGTGAGGAAAAGCCCAGCCGAACCCTAGAACCAAGGGCCTCCCGTTAAGGCCTTCTGGTAGTCTTCATTTAAGTAAAAAACCACAATGAATAATCCTTTTGAACATAAGTAGATCTTGCTTTTTTTAGTCCAATTGATATGGTTCCATTGGTACAGATCTACTATACGAGGCCATAGCCCATTAAATCTGCATATGAGTGTGGATTCTTCAAATATCTGGTAACGATCGTCAATATCAGGATGAGAGAAATTGATAGAAGGAATTTCCTATGATTTGTCTACCAAAAATGGCTTTGGAGCCATAGTTGGTTGAGCTGCTTTCGAAGAGGACTGTGGGTGGGCAGCGTCTTTGCGGACTGCATCTTTATAAGAGAAAGAAGGGGCAGAGGAGGTCTACCCAATGGAACCACCTCTTAAATGAAAGGTAGCTACAATAGAAGCGTCCTTATGAATACTGTAAAAGGAGAGAGGAAGGGGATTCATAAGTTGCTTACCCTTATATAGCAATCTTAGGTAAGAGGAGGGGATCCCCAGCCGGCGTTCGAGTTTTTGCAGAAGATACTACATGAAATTTGTTGCACGTACCCATTGCATCATCGTCTTGCCCGAGAGTTTGACTTAGATCTGAAATGCATGTGTTTCTTCAGGCAGATCTGTCTGGTTCACGAAAGGAAACTGATTCCAACAAACAGCAGAAAAATCCATGTCCAGATTCACCAGTCTTTGAGCATTGACCAAAACTGGACGAGGGGCACATATGCAGTCGATGTGTATTGCCTTCCTTGATACCTTTACAGGCCAATCAAGCGGGTTCGGGAAGCAGATCTGCTACTTGCGTGCGCCAGAGAAGAGATATGTGGGATGTTCAGGGCTGCTTCTATTTACAATGTGAGCAGCTATAAAAGCGGTGAAATTAGAACCGTCTAGAAAATTAGCTAGGAGAACAGCCACGCAGACGGAGACATCATCTGTGCCAAGGGGAGCCTTGTGCATGGGCTTGCATGGGCATGCAGCCTGCAGATTCAAGTTTGCTACCCAGTCGATGAGAATGTCCAGCGTTGGCGTCTCTGCAAGCCGATTTGGCAAGTTCGACAGGCAGATTCGCTGTTGGATTTCTGCTGGGGTGAGATCTATGGAATATCTAGGGTGAGTCTTTGTTGCGTAGCGAGCAGCTGTGAAGGCGGCAGCTCCAAAACCGTCTGAAGCATTTTCAGGAAATGTAGCCGTCCAGACGACGACGTCATCTCTTTCATGGATACCCCTATGTAGGAGCATGCAATCATGCAGATTCCAGTCTTCGATCTGGTTCAAGAGCAGAAGGCAGCCAACCCTCTGAGTGGCCGAGCCAACGCAAACCAGAGAGGCCACACTGCAAACCCTAATCACCTCTTTCTCCATCGCTCTTCTAGGACATTTATGTTAGTGTAACTTTCTTATTAAATTTATCGTGAAAACCTTATATTAAAATGATATGCGCTTGTAAATAAAATGAAAACTTTTGTTTGAACCCTCAGACTATGGTTAATTAAATAAATGTGCCACTGAACTTTAGGTTAATCCAAAAAATTTGCATAGTTTAAATACACCATATATTCGAACCTTGGGTTTACAATAATATGCAAAATTTGATATATTAATAAGGTTTGTAATTAATAATATATATATATATATATATATATATATATATATATATATATATAAAATATATATATATATATAATAAAAAAACCATATATAACATTACATACATATATATATATATATATATATATATATATATATATATATCTCCAACCTTAGTAATTAAAAATAATTTCCAACACATAAAAATTCATGAACCCACATTCAACCTTGGAGGACAGTGGGAAAATTTCAAATTCACAAACCAAACTGGTGAATCCAATTGTGACACTTGTCACCATCCCATTGGGAAAAAAATGAATAATATTCTTCGCATGTTGACTGGACTGCCATGTCATCAGCTTGTACCTGTTATGCAATTTTAAAAAAAATTGTTTGTTCTGAATGATAATCAACAGACCATAACTTCTTCATCCGAACTCGGTTTTCGACAAAACAAGTTGCATTGGATTCATGGTGATGGGTCGGTCACTGTCATTTTAGTTTGTTGCAATTCTAACCACTTTCATTTCTGAGAAATTTTTTTCCCCTGATCTAAATTCTGATCACACCTTCCAACTGATATGCTTTTAGATTCACAAAAGCTAGTTATCTCATGAGAGATAAATACTATTAAGTTTCCCAAGTTCTATCACCTTGATTCTACTTGGAAATATCACCATGACAACCACTTCGGTTCACTAAGCTTCCTTGCCTTGCAAATGGCTTGGCTCTTCAACCAATGTTCTCCTTTTGTTGCTGAACCATTCCAACACTTGTTGGCTACTTGCTGACTGATATAACACTTTGCTGTACCAAATCGATTTCTCGGTGCTTGGAAAAATAACTGATTTCCTTCCCATTGAGAATTATGTTCCTCCTTTGCACAAACATGCATTTGATGCAAGCTTCTCCTTGTAAACCAATTTTCAAAACTAAGCCCTTCCGAGTGAACTACAACAATGAGTTCAAACATCAGTACAAATAAGAAAAGAAATTACCATTCTTTTACCTCCACAGTTCAAAATTCCACATCTAGAAGAATGCATTCACCATATCCTTCTCTTCTTGGCATCAACACATAAAATGGTCTACAATGTCTGCAATCTTTGTTTTGACATCTTGTCACAAACACAACAAATTCTGATTGAAAGACTCATCATGCAAGAAAAATAACTTGATGAAATATCCTATTGCTCCTTCAAAGAAACAAGTTTCACATCATGTGAACTTATCCATGTACTCTTACATCTTGGTGTCAAAACTTATCAAGAAAACACAAGTCAATAAAAAATGTCTCTTCAAATGACTGACTCTCAAGTCAAGCAAAATCATGTGTAATAACTTGACGGTTCTTTTCCCAAAACAAAAATAATTTCACATCTCATGAAAGACTTCGTCAACATCTCCTTTTCATCTTTGGATACAAAATCAATTCTTCCAAATTGATATGACATGCATGTAACACACAATCGATCAACAAAAGTCGACAATCATGCATATGCAAATGATCAACACTCTCAAGTTGAAAACATACATGTTAAACAAAACAATCGACCAACACAATTCAATTACTCATGTATGTTCAAGCACAATGAAAACATCAAAATTTCACTATTTATACACACAAACTCTCATGCATGTATACAATTATTCAACTCTCTCACAAGTACAACCATAAGCACAAGAACCCCATTCATATGTACATGTACTTAAAACTAAAATGAACAAATTTTGCTGCAATAAAGTGAGTCAACATACTCCACTTTGAAACACCTCCTTGGCGTAAGAATGCAACATGAATTCAATAGCAAAGAATGCATCAATCATAAAAATACATGCGAAGCCTTAATTGGATAAGAACTCTAACAATCTCTTACCAAACCATTTCAATGGTGCTTATTTCAGTTGCACATCATCATCATGTGAATCATCTTGACCCACATCAATTATGGAATATTATTTTCCATTCTTGTCATTTTCTTTCTCCACCTTCTTCAAATTTCATGGATGAATTGTTGGATACAAAGTCCAACACTTGTCTACAAGATGACCTTGCTTATGGCAATGAGTGCAAAACAATTGCCTCTTCTTTTCAACATGGTCTGCTTTGTCCTTGGCTTTCTGTCTCCTTTGTTTTAAAAGTTTCCAGTGCATGGCTATCTTCTTCCAACACCTTGAAAAATTATGTTTATCCAAACCACAAAAGGAACATGAAAACTTTCTCCAAATCTTATGTGAGAATTTTCCATGTTTATCATAATCAAAAGAAACTAGTTTAAAAGCAGATTTTTACCTTGAACATTCACCACTATCGCCTTCTTGAGGAGGTGAATTTGATAAGGTAATGGTTCTCTTCGGAAAAACAACAATGGCTTCAATGAATTTAGAGATTTCAACATCCTCATGTTCACCATTATCATTAGCTGCATGCTTATGAGAACTTTCTTGTAAAGTGGGTGTAAAAATTTTGTATTCCTCATGAACACAATCTTCACAAGCTTGAGGCAATGAACATGAAATTAAATTCCTTCTTGGAACACCTTCATGTGCCTCCTTTGCTTTAGAGTTTTCTCCATCATATTTTCCATAACCAAGACCCAAATACTTAGTCCTTTCTTCAACAATAATTGACTGAAATATGCCTTGTGCATGTTTGCCCAATCCTTTACCTTAATAGCCCATATTCATCAATAATTTGGACCCTATTCCTCTAGTGTGTCTTTCAAAAACACCTACACATTCATTTTGAGAGGAAATTGAAGATAAAATTGAATCACATACCTATTTTTCAAGCACATGCTTGGCTAAGGCTTCCTTGGAAACATGGAGCTGAGTCTCCATCTCATGCATCCTTGCTAGGTTCTCATTTGCAATATGGGGCTAAATATCCATATCATGCATCTTTTCAAGAAGCTCTTGCTTCTCCTCCTTCATGGAAATCAACTACTCTTGAGGTTTAATGATCTCCCTCTTATCTTCATACTTCTCTTGCATCATATAAATCATGATGTAGAGTTTCTGCAACATCTCTTTATGAAAGAGTTTTTATAAGGAATATAGATTAGAAAATTTTCTTAATGAAGCTACCATCATAACTAAAATGCATACAAAGCTTCTTTGCTGTGATTTGAGAATTCAGTTCTCAATTTTGATTTCTTCTGAGGAGAAGATCCGCACATAAACTGGAAAGTTCACTTTAAATTATCTTTGCGCAAATTCAAAAACCAATTGCTAATTCTTCTAGCTAACCTTGGCTAAAATGAGCTATTTTTTTTCTCTGACACTAACTTGATATGAATATGGGAAAACTAGTTATTTCTATGCTAGCTGCCTCATCAGTATTAAAAATGTGTGATTAGGATCGTCTCAATTTAATCAATTGTGAAGGGATTTATGTGTGTAGTTTCATGTGTCTTTGATGATAAAATTATGAGTTAATTAGAATTTAAAAACTCATGTACAACAAATGAAATATAGAAACATAACTCACAGCAGTCACATAACACAATGGATGATAATGAAGTTCACCCCTCCTGGGTTATATCTCCGTGGACCTGCTTTAACTAGCTATGCCCTCTTGGGATTAAGATTAAAATGTCTGGTTACATACACCTGTAGTATTCCAATGGATTTTCAGCCTATTCCATTGGCTTCATAACACTCATAAACCCCCAAAATGACTATTCAATCTCTGAATTTGGTTCCTAGCTGATCTAGGCTTGACCTCAAATCCCGATGGCCATGGGCTTGTTTAATCTAAAAAGTGACAAAAGAACATTAATATGTGCTTCAACGCCTCTAAAAACTGTACCAATGTGTTCAAAACATCAAATACATCCAGAAATGATTTTTCATTCACTCCATTTGGCCTTCAGCTGATCTAGGTGTGGCCTTCCCTCCCGGTGGCCCTTGGCTTCAAAATTCTTCAAGTGACCAAAAAAACCTGTAGATTTGCTCCTTTGCCTCTGCAAGATGTTCCAATGGATTCAGAGCATGAAAATTTTCTAGGAATGACTATTCTTGAGCCAAAATTGGTCGAAAATTTCTCAATATAGGCTTCATTTAATTTTCCCCTAGATTCTGCCTCTAAATCTTGAGAACTGCCAGTTAGCTCCGATAATTTAGAAAATCCGCCGAACTTAAGGCTGCTTCTAAAAACTCTTCCAGAATAAGTACCGAGTCTAACTAGGATAATCAGGGATTAAAAGCGAATTAATGAGCACTAATTGCAGTTAGTGTTGAGTGTTAGGTCACTATCATGAAGCGCAGTCAAGTGGGAGGAGGGCTAGCCCGCTCCATTCCACCATCGGGTTTTGCAATAAAATTTAAATGTATATTTGCACCCATCCTTAACAAGGATTACAGATGGATCATTGGTAGGAGCGCGAGAGTGGAGCGGGGGAGGTCCACGAGAGGTCATGGGGTCGAGCCTCGACCTCACCCCTTGACAGACGTTTTTGCAACCGTTTATAAGAACACCTCCAACCTTTGATAACGGACTTTGGCACATAACAAAAATGCCATTCGAAATATATATTAAAACCCATAGTTTGCATAACATATAAATATATGCTCCATCGAAACCATATGGTGTGAAAAACTCATATTAAAATGATATGCGCCCGCAAATAAAATGCTAACTTTGGTTTGAACCCTCGGACTATGGTTAATTAAATAAATGTGCCACAGAACTTTGGGTTAATCTGAAACCTTTGCATAGTTTAAATATGCCATATATTCAAACCTTGGGTTTACAATAATATGCATAATTTGATATAATAATAAAGTTTGTAATTAATAATATATATATATATATATATATATATATATATATCAAACCTTAATAATTAAAAATAATTTCCAGCACATAAAAATTCATGAACCCACATTCAACCTTGGAGGAGAGTGGGAAAATTTCACTTTCACAAACCAAAATGGCGAATCTAATTGTGACACTTTTCTCACACACACACACACACACACACACACACACACACACAGATATATATATAAATCGAACCTTAATAATTAAAAATAATTTCTAGCACATAGAAATTCATGAACTCACATTCAACCTTGGAGGAGAGTGGGAAAATTTTACCTTCACAAACAAAACTAGCGAATCCAATTGTCACACATGTCACAGTCCCATTGGGAAAAAACTAAAGAATGTTATTTGCATGCTGACTGGACTACCATGTCATCAGCTTGTACCTGTTCTACAATTTAAGAAAAAAATTGCCTGTTCTGAACGACGATCAACAGACCATAACTTCTTCATCCGAATTCATTTTTTGACGAAACGAGTTGTGTTGGATTCTTGGCGATAGGCTGGTCGCTGCCATTCTAGTTTGGTGCAATTATGAGAACTTTCATTTTTGAGAAAATTTTTCCCCTAATCCAGATTCCGATTAGACACGGTGACAAGTGTGAGGCTAATAATGGGAGAACCACGATGGGCTTGAAATTTAGGGTTTTTTAAAAAACTTTGTAGAAAGGCTTCAAGGAATTTCTATTTTAGCTCTTCAGGGATACTTTAAGCATTTTATCCAAGATGAATATGTTAGAAAATTATATATTACAGATCAATGGAACACATAAAATATTCGCAAACACAAACACATGAAACATATAAAACAAGAGAGACACATATATATGTGGTTCACCCAACTTGGGCTACGTCCACGGAAACAACCAGTCCTTCCTTTTTATTATCCAGCAAAATGCAGAGACACAACCTACAACAGATTCGTTGTAATATCCTCTACTCTCTCACACAATCCCCCTTGCTATTTCACGCTCAGAATATACACACAATACATAGATGAAATAAAACACCCTCATACGATAGAGGGGTTTCCATCATATCAACCGCCTAATGAATGACTCAGATTGACTACGAAATTACAATATTTCACATGGAAATTTTACATATGTTTTTAGCTTTGGGAGTGTTTCCCCCAAAACCCTATTCCAGAGGGGGCTCCAAAAGGTCACCACTGCCCCCCCTGGACCACCTTGACAATGATCAAATGACGAGCAACATTGTCGCCCCATTAAGAACAAGGGTACAATGCGACGATACATCTAAACAAAGAAGATAATCAGGCTCCACACCCAACAATCTCCCACTTGGAGACTGATTGTAGAAATTCCACTACTACTTCATTTGCTAGAAAATTACTCCTCTTTGGACTTGACTATTTCTCATCTTCATCATCATACTTGAAGACCAATTGAAAATGAGAATAATCTCAGTTTCTCCTTGGTTACAACTTTTGTTAGCATGTCTGCAGGATTCTGGCTAGTGTGTATATTTTCCAACTTCAGTTGTCCATCTTCCAACACTGATTGTATGAAATGGTACTTGAGCTATATGTGTTTAGTTCCAAAATGAAATGTTGAGTTATTTTCAAGATGAATGGAACTTTGGCTGTCACTATATAACCTACCCATCTCATGCTTCTTACCTAATTCATCGATAAACCTTTGTAAACAAATCATTTATTTACTAGCCTCTGTAGCAGCAACATACTCTACTTCTATTGTTGAAAGTGCAACAACAATTTTCATTTTTGAAACCCAACTGATAGTTGTTCCACCTACAGTAAATACATACCCTTTAGTGCTCCTCCTGCTATCTCTATTACCTTCCATATCTGCATCAACATATCCTTGTAGAGAAATTTTTGAACCACCAAAGGATAATGCTTGATTTGTGGTACCTCTCAAATATCTGAGAATCCATTTCACTACCATCCAATGTTCTTTTCCTGGATTTTTCATGTACTTGCTTACAACTCTCATTGCATGTGCAATATCAGGCCTTGTGCAGACCATTGCATACATTAAGCTTCCAACTGCTGATGCATATGGAAGTTTAGACATATAATCAATTTCTTCTTGGGTCTTGGGGAAAATATCCTACTAAGTTTGAAATGGATAGCCAAAGGTGTATTAACTAGTTTTTCATTCTGCATATTAAATATTTTCAACACCTTTTGTATGTACTCATTCTGAGACAATGCTATTTTGTAATTTTTCCTGTCTCTATTTATTCTCATACCAAGGATTTGTTTTGTAGCTCCCAAATCCTTCATTTCAAATGAATTTTCCAATTTTATTTTGAGCACATTTATTTCCTGCATGTTACACCCTACAACAAGCATGTCATCTACATACAATAACAATATAATATAGCTTCCATCATTTTTCTTTTTCAGATTAACACAATGATCGGAGTGACATCTAGTATAACCTTGTTAAGACATAAACCTATGAAAATTTAGATACCACTACCTTGGAGCCTATTTTAAGCCATACAAGCTATTATTTAACCTTCACATTAATTTTTCTTTCCCTTTGAGCTCATATCCTTGTGGTTGCTGCATATAGATCTCTTCCTCCAAATATCCATGGAGAAATGTTGTCTTTACATCTAACTGTTCAAGATGCAAATCTTCCATTGCTACAAGACTTAAAATAGTTTTGATTGAAGTCGTCTTAAAAAAAGGAGAAAATATTTCATCAAAGTAAATACCTTTCTTTTGTGCAAACCCATTCACCACAAGTCTAGATTTGTACCTCTATTTTCCTCCATCTTCCTCCTTTAACCTGGAAACCCATTTATTTTGCAATGTTGTTTTACCTACAGGCAGCCTGACTAAGTCCCAAGTCTAGTTATGTATTAAGGAGTTCATCTCTTATTTCATGGCTAGCTCCCACTTCTTCTTGGTTTCAACTTGCATTGCTTCTTCATAATATTTAGGTTCTCTAGAATCAATCAACAATAAATAATAGAATGAAGGAGAGTATCGTTTAGGGGTTCTACTTATCTTGGTAGATATTTTGACACCACTTTTAGGTGTTTGAGGTGCATGTTGCTGTTGTGGTAGTGGTTTTTGTTGTTGTGGCTATTAATTATTATTATTTTCAAGCACCTTTACTTTTTCTGTGATCTCATCAAAAACTGTGTATTCTTTGTTTTCTTTTCTCGCAACTAATTCTTATACAAGACATTTTCATTGAATATTACATCTATGCTCCTAATGATTTTGTTATTTTCATAATCATATAAGTAATAACCAAAATCATTAACACCATATCCAGTAAAGGTACATTTCTTTGATATTTCCTCAAGTTTTGTTCTATTTTCTTCATTAATATGGACAAAGGCATCACAACCAAAAGGCTTTAAAAAGGAGTAGTTTACCTTTTTACCTATCCATGCCTCCTCTCGTATACCACCATCCAAGTAACCTTCAAGGCCCTCTGTTTATTAGATAAACAATAGTATCTATAGCATCTGCCCAAAATTGTAAAGGCAATTTTTCATTCAACCTCATGCACCTTGCACGCTCCATGATTGTTTTGTTCATCCTTTCCGACACACCTTTTTTCTTGTGGTGTCCTTGGAACTGTCTTCTCTCTGCGAATTCCATGCTCTAAACAATACATACCAAATCTTTGCTGCAATATTCACGTCCATTGTCTGATCTCAAACAGGTCAACTTATTTCGTGTCTTAATCTCAGCCAAATATTTCCATTTCTTGAAAGTATAAAATACATTAGATTTATTCTGAATACAATAAATCCAAGTTTTTCTGGTTGCATCATCAATAAAAGTAACATAATAACGAGAGCCAATGAGAGATGATACCTAAGCAGGTCCCCATACATCTGTTTACACAAGCTCTAATTTGTCACTCTTATTTTCTTTCCCAACTCTAAGAAATCTAACTCTCTTCTGTTTTCCATACAATTCTCACAGAAACCCAAATCATTATTCTTCAAACCTGAAAACAAATTTCTTGAGTGAAGAATCTTCATCCCCTTATCACTCATGTGTCTGAGGCTATGGTGCCATAATGCTACATCTGATCCTTTGGAAGTTAAATCATTAATAGAGTTAGAAATAACATTGCATAAATACAATGTACCAACCTTTTCTCCCTTTTCTAATACCAAGGCTCCTTTAGTGACCTTCCAGGTTTTATCTGTGAAAGTTGTCACACAACCTTCACCGCCTAAATACCCCGTTGAAATTAGATTTTTCTTCAGATCTGGAACATGCCTTACCTCCTTTAATGAACATTGGTTTCCATTTTTCCATTTTACAAGAAATTTACCCATTCCAACGATGTTGCAGGTTTTATCATCACCCAGATGAACCTATCCAAAATCTCTTGGAACATAGTCATGAAAATATCTATTATCACGCGTGGCATGGAATGAGGTCCCTGGATCTACCACCCAGGAATCAGTAACATTTTCTAAAGAAAGAATCAAAAAATATTGTAAAACATCACCTATAACATTTTCTTCATGATTGTTTTCTTGTTGTGCATCTCCTTCTTTTCCCTTTCGAGATTTGCAATCTTTCTTCAGGTGTCCTTTCTTTCTGCATTTCCAGCACACTATCCCCGATCTGGACTTGGATCTACCTTTCATTGATTTACTGCGACATGTTGAGATCTTTACTCTTTCTATTTTTTCTTCCCATAGTCTCTTCACTCAAAGCATTACCTGATGTCTCACCGGAGATTTTCCATCACATTTCCTCACTAAGGATAGCACCAAAAACATCATCAGACTTTAAATTATTAGATCCAGAAACAGAGTTACTAATGGCCATAACTAAACCATTCCAACACTACAAGGAAAAGACCCTCTAGCGGAGGTTATATAGGAGGATTTTAGTGTTATAAAATTGGCCAAAATTGTCAAAAAAACATATTCTACCACATTCGTTTATGGTTACGGAGGTTTTGGCGGAGCTTTTAATGGAAATTCAATACAAAAAAAAAAGGCGACCGGAGGTTATTACGGATGTTTTTTTCATCGGTGCGCTAATCGGGATTTAATGCACCGGTGCATACCTGTGGACAATGCCCCGGGGCAGTCTAAGGAGAATGCACTGGGCCGTTAAGGTATAAAACAACACCGGTCCGTTAAGGTATAAAACAACACCGGGCGTAGTGTTGGTGATACAATGCACGGGGCAGTTATAAATGGTCTTGGGAATTGAGCGGTGCCCATAGGTCATATCAACGCACCGGTGAATAGACTTATAGAAACTCACTGGTGCATCCTTTCATACAAATGCACCGAGCTTTATAATTGGTATAGGTATTCATGCGGTGAAAATATGTCATACAAATAAACCAGTGCATATAGACTCTTAAACGCCCCGGTGCGCAGTATCACACAAATGCACAGAGATTTATAATTGGTATCGGTATTCGTGCGGTGCCTATAGGTCGTCTAAATGCATCGGTGCATATAGACACAAAATTTCCCTGGGGCATAGTATCATACAAACGCACCGAGATTTATAATTGGTATTTGTATTCGTGCAGTGCTAATAGGTTGTAAAAAGGCACCGGTGCGTAGATAGACATAAACGCACTGGAGAGCCATACCGCACAAACGCCTCAATATTTTTAGCCAGTTTTGGTATTTGTGCGGTGCCCATAGGTCATAAAAACGCACTGGGTGCTTAAGAATACAAGCGCACCAGTGTAAGTATACACGCACCGGTGTAAGTATACACGCACCGGTTTTCATTTTGTATTTTTTAGAAACATCGACTTGTGACAATGCAATTATTGTGATTGTTTTAAATTCATTATTCATCAAAATTCGACACATCTTATAACAATATTCATATTAATTAAATTTTTATTAATGCATTTGAATGTGATGTTTGGATTAATTTGTTATATCATATCATAATTATTGTGGTTTTTTAAAATTCATTATTCATCAAAAGTCAACACATATATATCTTATAACAATATTCATATGAATTAAATTTTTATTAGTGCATTTGAGAATGACAATGGAGAACACAATAGCGACAATAGAGAATGCAATAGAATAAAATAAAACATTATATATATATATATATATATATATATATATATATATATATATGAATAAGACATTCTTTGCCATACAAAATGGGACAGTTATTGTTATCCCTTTATCTTTCAATTGGGACACTATGTCCATTACATTAAAGAAAATGTCTGATTTCACAGACATTTTTCAAAAAATACAATGCCTTGCTTTTATATCCAAACATAGTGATCATCATTCTTTGCTTGAACTGTTGTCACTGCTAGAGCTACTTCCATGACTTGGGTTATTTTCAGAAATGTTTTATTCATGGTGTTGATTGTTTTCTTCTTCTTCACCTTCCATCTAGAAACATAAAAATAAACTGTAATGAGTGTATATACATTGGTGAGAATAATGAAAATTGCAATATTAAATAATATACATCAATGTAAATCGAAAAGAGATGACGTACCAATGCAAAAATTGACTCATAAACTATACACATTCTTTCAAAACCATGTAACATGCCATCTTTCAAGATTTGATCTGTTGGCGCAGTGCTATACTTTGTTTCCTGCAAGTTATATACCCCATAACAAATCATATATTTAATATAAAAGATTTATTTTTTCTATTAATTAAAGATGGAACTAAGTAAAACAAGATCAATAGATACTTACAAATTCCACAATTAAGTTCTGATATGACAACATATACGCACAACCCATATTTAACCCAATTTCAATCAATTCCTCTGATGGTTCTTCTTTGTATGTTAGCACCTGTTTGAAGACATTCAATGATGATTTTTATAAAACAACTTAAAAAATACAAAAATGAAATCTAGTTAAGTTTTTATAAGGACATAACAATTACTCACAAACTTAGATATCAATCCTTTTCTTCCTTGTCGTCTTGTTTTATGTGCTGAATGGGTCCCATTTTATCTTGTTCTCTCAAGAAAATACTTGAAAATTAATAATTAATGCTAAATTTATTATTTATTTTACCTAAATTATGATCGAAAAAATCAATGATTACATATTACATTTGAAGCAAGTTGTTGTTGAGATGGTTCCTCCAGCGATGCAATTTTTTTCATTTCTTTGACCATCTCCTTGTTCACCTTTTTGGACATTCCTACTGGCATATTTCTGATATCAGCTCGTTCATCTTTTGAGATTTTCATAATCTTCTTGAAAATGTAGCATGACAATAAACTATTTAATTTTTATATTGATATATGAAAAGTAAGTATAACAAAAGTGATATTTATAAATAATTCTAGACAAACATCTAAAGGAATATTACTTTTTCATTCCTTTTTTTTTGTTGTTGTACGTTTTTGATATTAAAAGTCTGACATGTCTCATTGACCAATTTGGAAACTCTTTTTGTAGTTTACATAAAATTTGGTTCTTGGAATCATTGGATTAGTTTTTGTATTGTAAGTGGAAATAACATCTATACATTCGTTCCACTAGATCCCTCAAACTTTTGTAAAAGTTTTCCTCCCTTTCGTTAACCTCCAGCACCACTTCAGATGAGCTAATGACCAATTCATTTTCATTTGCATGTTCTATTTTTTTTCTTTTCTTAGAACAACATTCATTTTCTATGTTTTTGGTCCCTGTAGAACATTAAATAGATGTGAATTAATATATTTTTTCACACATGTTATCTAATAATTTTAATTATATTATTAATGAAAACTAAAAAAAGGAACTCATATTGGATCGATAGTATTTTTTCATTCACTTGATTCATCATTTTGCAATTTTTCCATCAAGCTTTTATGCTCTTCTAGTCCTAGATCAGAAATAATCTTATCGAGCTTCGTCATTTTGTGGCTCTGCATGATACACAATAAACAATACATATTAGTTAAACTTACATATAGTTCAAAACTATTTTTTTTGTAAAAAATTTACAAAGAACTTACCTTTTTTTCTTTTCTTGATGTGTTATCAGTATTTTTGTTACTTGATCTCTTGTCACTCATTTCTTTATAAATCTCAAACCTGTACCATATCATTCAATAATATATTTATAAATAAATTGTCAACTTTTCAAGTAAAAAAAAAAATCTCAAAAAACTTTTGCACCATTCATGGTTTACGCACCGACGCCAGTGAGTGTCTCTCTTCCAAACACACCGCCATAACAGTGTAATAGACCGTATGGTGCTCTATGTCAACAAGGAGCGCCAGTGTGATACATGTCAATGACCACACTGGTTAACCATGATAAAATAATAAAAATTGTCCAGTGTTAGTTTTTTAGCAGAAATCGGTACCATATTTTACATATGGCGCACCAATAAAAAAAAAAATATTTTTTTATCACATTACATTATGCGGTGCGCTTGTAAAATAAAGAGCCCTAGTGCGCTACGTACTCCAGGTGCACCGATAAAAAAATCTGTTTTTTTTTAAATTCATGCCAGTGCCCACATGGATTGGGATCCAACTATGCTACTCGTCTCGTCGGTTGGATGTCTTAGGTCTATATTTAGAAATACAAACCCTATAAATCTAAATTGAAAAGCCCTAATTCTGAAATCACAGAAAGAGGAAGAAGAAATGGGAGAAACAAAAAGAATGTAAGGTTTGTATCTTTTGAAAGTTTTTTTTTTTTTCGAAATAGAACGTTCATCGTGCGCCATAATGAAATAGCGCACCGGCTACATATTTTACCAATGGCACACTGAAAAAATATTTTGTTTTTCTAAATTTTTATCACAGTAATTGCGTGGTGCGCTGGGAGAATAGAGCGCATTGGTGTGATATTCCGCATAGGGCACACCGACAACTTTTTTTTTTTTTACGCAAGGGCCGACATGGATTGGGATCAAAATATGTAGGTCCTCTCGTTGGTTGGATGTCTTAGGCTTATATTTATCAATACAACCCTATAAATATAAATTGAAAAGTCCTAATTCTGAAATCACAGAAAGTGGGAGAAGAAAGGGCATAAACAAAAGGAATGTAGGGTTTGTTTCTAATTTTTTTTTTTTTTTGCAAAACAGCACGTTTGCGATGCGCCATAATGAAATAGTGCACCGGTACCATATGTTACATATGGCGTACTGAGAAAAACATATTTTTTTAAATTTTATTTTTTATCACTGTACTTTCGCGGTGTGCTGCTATAATCGAGCGCACCGGTGTGCTATGTTACGCAGGACGCACTGACGAAAAAAAAGTCTGTATTTTTTAAAGATTGGTGCAAGGGCCAACATGGATTGGGATCCGACTATGCAAGTCCTCCTGTTGGTTGGATGTCTTAGGGTTATATTTAGCAATACAAATCCTATAAATATAAATTGAAAAGCCCTAATTATGAAATCACAGAAAGTGGGAGAAGAAAGCGCAGAAACAAAAAGAATGTAGGGTTTGTTTCTAAAATGGTTTTATAGTGCTGTGGGCCATAATGAAATAGTGCATCAGTGCCATATGTTACATATGGCACACTGATAAAATTTTTATTTATTTATTTTTTATCACTGTACTTTCGCGGTGCGCTGCTATGACTGAGCGCACCGGTGCACTCTATTACGCAGGGCGCACCGACGAAAAAAAATCTGTATTTTTTTAAGATTGATGCAAGGGCCAATATGGATTGGGATCTGAATATGCAAGTCGTCCCGTGGGTTGGATGTCTTATGAATATACAAACCCTATAAATCTAAATTGAAAATAAAGAGGGAGAAGAAAGAGCAGAAACAAAAAGAATCTAGGGTTTTGTTTGTAAAAATGGATTTCTTTTTTATTTTTGTTTCTAAAAAATGTAGAAAAGGTAAAAAAACTGTAGAAAAAAAAAGTAAAAAAAACAATAAGCTTTGATTTTGTTATTTTACTTCATAAAAAAAACTACAGAAAAAAGTAAAAAAAAACAATAGACTTTGATTTCTTATTTTACTGCATAAAAAAAAATGCAGAAAAAGTACAAAAAAACAATAAATTTACTCACATCGTTTGAAATTCTATGGTACAGGGTTTGACTAACTAGAGGTTTGGAATTTTGATTGTCTAAATACTTCTGTTTGAACGTATTTCCCTGCTCCACAGTGCTCTCGTGCTTTGTTTGCTCTAGGTATGTATCCTACAAATCTCTGGCTGATTTTTTTTGCAAAAATAGTGAAATAATGAAAGTGTTTAGTATTTAAAGAAATGTTTTATGAAATTAGATTTTCGAAATTATTTTGCCACCCATTTTTCAATTTACTGTTTTTTTTTTCACTTAAAGAAAATAGGATTGCACTTTTTTTATTTGCGGTTATTCATTTACCAGTGCGTCCTTTAATTTAACCGCACTGGTGCGTCGTTTTATAAAACGACACCGGTACGCAAAATAAAAAACTCACCGGTGCGGTTATCTGTACATTACGCACCGGAATGACATTGAAGTTTGTGCACCAAAATTTATTGTTGTTTTGCTCAAATGCAGGGAGAAAATATCATATATTATATGGAATGGACAATTCTTCAAAATCAAGCTCGTTCCATAATATTTCTCAAAGTCCATCACTGAGTTCTCCCTATCCATGTGGAGACGTAATTTTTGCTTCAGATTTGTTTTATTTTTTCACTATCTAATTGAATTTATATATGCTTTTTTATCCATGAAGTCAATCACGCACAACTTAATTAAATTTACAATGTATACAAATTTGCAGGTTCATGCAGATTCAACATCGAGTTCAAATGTACAAAATATTCAAACTGCTCCAAAACTTCGGAAGTTATTATCAGGAGCTGCATACCGCAAGACGCATTTGGTAGATGAAAATGGACAACCGCTTTACCCTGCCAATTGTAACAATATTGCATCTTCTAGCTACAATCTCGAGACAATGATGGTATAATTATAATTGTTTGGTATATATATTGATTAATATGTAATTATTTCAACGTCAAACCAATTTATAATCATGCAATATTGTCAACGTGGTTACTTATTGATATCATATATTTTATACTAATCATGTTCAATTTCTTTTTTTAATTATTAGGTTTCTAGTGATGATGAATGACCTACCTACCATCTTCCGTTGCACCCCACAACAATATAAAATCGAGAGAAGACTGAATTAAGAGAAAAAATCGGAGAGGAACGATACCAAGTATAGTTGAATCAACCACCGATTCAATTCCCGCTACGTCCAGATTCACTAATTAGGAATGAATAAAACAATAGTAGTTCTTCACAAGATGAAAATGGAGGCAATCAAATAGAGGTTGGTATGGATGATTACTTAAGGGATACGACTTCCATGGAGACAATGTTGTTAGATGCATTCCAAAATGATGATCAGCTAGGGGATGATGCTCATATCGCTGACACCTTTTTTGAAAGCCTTAAATTTGCTTCCACCACCCCTCTCTTTGGACCTGGCGGTCAGTCAAAGTATACCCAGTTGGGGAGAACAATGTTACTGTACAACTTGAAAGCAAAGTTTGGCTTGTCGAATGCATGTTTCTTGGAAATTTTGAGGTAAGTTACCATAAAGTACTCCCCTTATATAAATTTGAAATATAATCAGTACACTGCAATGAAAATTACAAATGTTAAATTTTATGAATGTTAATAACTATATCGACATTAATGTACATTTAATATTAATATATTTTTCCATGATCACCAACTATAGCTTATTCAAAGATAAGGTTCTTCCGAGTGATAATGTCTTGCCTGGTAGCTGCGAAGAGGCAAAGAAATTGTTGAAAATTTTGGGTGTTGAGTACATATCATATCATGCATGTCGAAATGATTGTATTCTATATATAGGAGAATATGCAGAAAAAGAGATGTGTCCGAAATGTGGGCATGATAGGTATGATAAATAAAAAAAGAAGGGTAAATCACGTACTGGTCCTCCTTTTAAGATATTGAGGCACATGCCTATAATCCCAAGGATTCAAAGGCTCTTTCATTGCAAAGAATTAGCTATGTTGCAGGGATAGCATGCCTCACATAGAAGTGAGTTGGGATTTATGTGAATCCCAAATGATTCAATAGCCATGAAGCATATAGAGGATACATGGCCCGAAAAATTCAAGAACGAAGTACGAAGTCTACGACTTAGAATAGCCATGGATGGCGTCAACCCATATTCCCTCCAGAACACCGATTATTCTATTTGGCCTATAGTAGTGATCAATAACAATATCCCCCCATGGTTGTCCGTGAAGAATGAACATCTTATGTTGGCTCTCATAGTCCCTGGTAGAAGACAAGTGAAGAATATGGATGTCTACTTACAACCACTGGTAGATGAATTGAAGGAATTATGGGATGGGATAAATGTATACGAAGTATCAAGACCCATCGCAGCAGAGAGGGGTTTTACGTTGTATGGCATATGTGCTTACATGACACATGCTTATCTAGGCTTAGGAGTTTGCTCTGGTAAATTACATGTTTAATTTATTGAGTTGTTTATATATAATGTAACAATATTCTTTCACATATTAGTTATTTAATTCGTTGTAATAATATTTGTTCTGATCTTCATGATATTCTTTAACATGCCATGCATATTAATTAATTTATACAAATATAATCTCGCAAGCCTTGTAACAAAAGGGTATTTTGGATGTAAATGTTGTGGACCTTATCTGAAAGCTAGATGGTCCAAGGACCTACAAAAGCCAGTGTATGATTTCTCCAAGATATTCCTACTAGAAGAACACCCTTACAGAAGAGCAACATCTGCTTTCAATGGCAAATGAGAGAGAACCCAAAGGCCTCCAATAATGACACCAACTAAATGGCTTAGAGCATATGAGAGAGAGAAGGAGAAGGAGTTCATAGAAAGGTTTGATTCAAATGCGGAGCCTAAGTTCGATGATCCAAATTTCTTCGACACCTATGTTGAGAAATTGCCCATTGGGATGAAAAGGAAATATATCTTTTATGACCTCCCATATTGGGAGCATCTTAAGATTTCCCACTTATTAGATCCCATACATATATTTAAAAATGTTTCATATTCTTTATGGAGGCACATATCATCGAAAAAAAGTGACACATTGGCTGTTAGGAAAGATCTTATTACTTAAAAAACTAAAAAGAAATATTGGCCAAGATGATTAGAAAGTATGGGATCAGAGGCAAGCGTTGGTCCCTCTAATTCACGGTTTTTCAAAGAAGGTGATGTCCCATGGATTTTAAGAAAAGATGATATATCTTTGGCAAAGGAATTTATAATGGATGTGAGGGTGCCAACTTCATACAGGTCTTCACTACGGCGCTGCTTCACCGTGGATGACCATTTTTTAGGGTTGAAATTGCATGACCATTTGAATCTTCTAAGAGTACGTATAATTTCAAAAGCATGATTTTATTATTTTTTATATTAATAAATTTTATCCCATGCGGGGATCATAAAACATAACTAATTTTGTATATTATTGCATGTGTTTATAACTTTGTAGTGTCATTATCCTTTGTTTGTGCGTGGGTGTGTGAAAAATGAATTCCCTCAAGACCTAGGACACACCATATCTAAATTATATGTATTTTTACGTTGGATCACGTCAAAGGAGATTCATGTGGCTAACATTCCACGATGGCGTCAAGATATAGTTGGGATTGTTTGTATGTTTGAGAAGGAACTGCTGACGAGTTTCATGGACTTACAGGTTCATCTTCTAATCCACCTGGTAGATGAGGTTGAACTAGATGGGGTTGTTTCTTGTCGTTGGATGTTCTTCTTAGAGAGGTACATGAAGAAATTGAAAGGTTTTGTTCGACAAAGGGAAAAACCCGAGGGGTCTATGGAAGAGGGGTACATATCGTATGAGTCTTTCTACTATGCCAATGAGTACATCAAGAAGATAGACAACAAACCAAGTGCGGTGATTTGGGATGATCAAATGGATGAAGACAAAAGAGAAGGAGAGTTGCTCCAAATGAGTGGAAAAATGCGCTTGATAAAGAGTAAGCGACTTATACTTTTTCAAATTTACAAAAAGTAATTAATATTCATGTTGAACTTTGATATAATGTATATTTTGATCTCTAAGTACTATATAATGTTTGTTTTATTTCATCAGTGAATGCAGAAATTGAAGCAATCAATAAATTCATTCTTTACAATTCTGAAGCGACACAACCATGGGTCGCATTATACGAACAAAAAAGGATGAAATGGGATAGTGACAGGAAAGAATTCAGATGGTTGAATGGTGGAAGTGTGCCTTTTCTCGATTATTTAAAAGAAAATATGCCAAAAATATGCCCCAACAGTTGGGTTGCTCACCAAGTCAGAGAGAAATACGGTGCTACCGGTCATTACCCGCGTGCTGAAGAGGATGCACTAAACATAGGGATTAGGTGCAGCAACTCGGTAATAATATTTTTAATTTATATGTAAATTTGAAACTTATATTAAGACATCTACATTTCATATTTTAACTATTGTTGGATTATTATTTATAAGGCACATGACACTATTATTTTTTTAAATTTTTATAATAGGTGCATTTTTTCCCATCTATGTGGGCATATGGACACCATTTTCACATAGAAAATGCCGATGCTGGAAACATCACAGAATATTGTGGAGTGGAAGTCGAGTTTGATCAATCTAGTCGATCTAGCCACCGTGATCAACAACTAGTACGAGGGATGCTAGGTTACGTCAGAAAGATATAAGAGATCATTGAAGTGGATTTTTATTCTTTCCAATGTGTTATTTTTAGGTGCAAGTCGTGGGACACCTTTGATCAGAATAATGTAAAGGAAGATCGCGATAGTAGGCTAATATGTATCAACTCTAGAAAGATGTGGGATGAAGCTAAGGAGCCCTATGTTTTCCCCAAACACTGCAACAAGGTGTTTTTTTACCCAGATATGTTGGATAGGGATTGTTGGTTCGTATTGACGCATGACCCTAGATCAAAACATATTTTTGAGAACAGTAGTGTTATCATGCCATGCGAGCTAGAAGATAATGAGGGTGATCATGAGAACCGAGAGTGATATGGTACATGTGTTATTTCATCAATATTTATACTTTTTAAGATGGGTTTTTCAAAATATTAATATAATATGTATTTGAATTAATTGGTAATTTGCATTGTGTTAATGTTAAAATCAATAATTCACTTGATAATTTGGTGTTATGTTGATCTCGAAAACAATGGCGTATTGTATAAATTAATTCTCTTTTTTTTGTATCTAAGATCATAATAAAATAATTATAATTCTAAAGTACAGGAATTTATTTGCATTATTTTCTAAAATTTATTATGTTACAATAAATCATATTATTCTAGATTTATTATCTTATAATTATTTAAAATTTACAAATTTAAAAATTTTAATAAGTTCATTTCACATTAATACAATTAAAATTTTACAAATATTTTACATACAATTAGAATTAGAATTAGAATTAGAATTTTACAATTTCACGTACAATTAAAATTACAATTACAATTTTAGAATTTTACATATATACAATTACAATTTTACAAATTAAAAAAATTACAATTACAATTACAATTTTACAATTTTAAAAATTACAATTACAATTACAATTTTAGAAATTTACATATATACCATTACAATTACAATTTTAGAATTTTAAATACAATTAGAAATACAAATATTAGAAATTTATTATATCATGATCATTTGGTATTAAATTAATAAATATCACGTTGATGATAACCATCGTACAAACATCATATTTGACTAAAAAACACATTCAAAATTGCTAACTGCATCATCGTGATCATGATCATCTAACAAAACACAATTAACATTATATATTAACATCATCAGTACAACACAAACATCAAATATACATCTCATGCTATCACATACAGATCTATCTGCAAGCTGCACATTAAATGAACATATCTAACATGACCTAACAACATACACATCATGATGATCACCATGTAAATTAAGTACAACTGCAACATGAATATAAAATACATGGATCATATATATATATATATATATATATATATATAATGTTAAAAATATACAACTGTAATATAAATGTCATGGATCAGCTGGTGGTAGTACAACATCAATATCAGTACTAGTGGCAGATGGTCCAGCCTCATCTCCATGATGATAGCTGGTAGATGCTAGTGGAGGCTCATGAAAATCTGGCGCGGCATGAGGCTGTGAATGATCATGAGATGATGGTACGATGCGCCTCGTAGACTTTCCATCATGTGTTGTGGCTCGATCGTAACGTGCAACAGTCCTCGTCAGTCGCGTAAAAGTTCTTGTAACTCCTACGACATGCCGCATCAGGCTGTACATGTCACACGACATGCCTCTCCACATTCATAATAGCCTATCATCAGCCTCTATGTCTCTGATATCAACGGGCCTGATGCCCACCTCAAAAATCAATGCAATGAGTTGGTCGCCCAACTCCAACCTGTATCTAGCTTCACTAAGACGCCGACCGCGCACCGGCGCACCAGCAGGATCAGCAGGTCTTTGATCTGCACCGACCTGATCCTGATGATACTCAACAATATGTGGCATGCCCTCATCCTCATCAGGATCCACACCTGGAGCAGGTGGTGGTGGCGACATCTCCTCACCATCAAAAGAGCCAATGTCTGCAAAATATATACAAGTACACAACAATAATTAGAGGACTTTATTACACAATTTAATAAAAACAAGTTAAATAACATGTTAGAATAAATTTAAATAAAATAGTAATATTACCTCTATCATCTGGCGGCTCATCAGCTGTGAAGAGGATTTTGGCACACCCTCGCTAATCCAACCCCGCATAAGGACAGGGGACCAAAATGAAGGGATGCTCATCAACAATGGTTAGCAACCTCAGTGCATCATCTGATATCCTCACTGGAAAAGGAGTCTCCTCCCTCTTGGGCATCATCTACCCCCACATGTGCATACGTGCCTCGGTAATTGACCTATGAGGCTGCTGAAGAAAAGAAGGTCTCATCTCTAGAAACCTCTCAAAAAATAAGAAAAATAGCTCTGAAGCAAAAGGGAGGTTGACCCTCCCTTGTGCATGAGCACGACATCTATCTAATTCTGTACAAAACTGCTGCAAAAAAATGGCAGACCACCTAACAAGTCATGATTGTTGTAGTAAAGAATCAACATAATATAAAAGCTGGAAACTAATGCGTTTCCCGTCACTGGTGTTGTGCGAAATGGTCGAAATGATAAGTGAGAGACACTGTACCTCCTCACGACCAAACACACCAATACGTAACTGCCCTCCAGCGACCTGAAAATCTGCAGGAGATACTAAATGTTCTCCAATGTATCTGTGGGAGTAAACTAATTGAATCCTTGCCACACAGCCAGCTGGAACCTCAGGGAACAAGGGAAAATACACCCCTCTCCTCGATAGCCCTGTAATAAAATATACATCCTCCTCAGTGTGTGTGTACCATTGGTTGATACCAACCTGGAAAGCCTGTCGCTGGGCATTCCACCTTCGGATAAGATGTCTCAAAAAAAAACTATGGGACTTTAGGGAAGTAACCTCCTCATAGAACTTGAGGAGGCCTACCTGCTTAAGGATCCCTTGCGTTGCTTCTATAATAGGGCGAGGGTATGCATCTCTCTCCCTCTCTCTTGCCTCCCACAGGCAAACCATGTTATACTGTTCCGCTTGTTGTTGTTGTTGTTGCCACTCTTCTCTCCTTTCACGTCTCTGAATGATTGACATATTAAACACAGTTTTTTTATTAAATGACACATGTATTTACAAATATACATATATAAATATTTTTTGAAAAATAAATAAAACAAGAGTTGGTGCGCCAAAAATACAGTCACACATCGGCACCGATGCGTCTATCCACAAAGCGCACCGGATACAATGCACCTAATGATATCAACTGCACCGGGTGCGGTGCTCCAGAAAATGTTTTTAGCACACCATTCACTACGTGCGGTGTTAGGAGGCCGGTGCACTGACTTCACTATACATCCCAGGGCTTATAGCTAAGTCAGCACACCACCCTCCTACCACTATACATAGTCGTTGGTGCAGTATTTTAAGAGGTCGCACTGTTGACCTAGGCCAAATATGGTAAGCAGTGCGCTGAAAAAAATATCCATCCTGGGGCGGTGATTTCAGTCAACGCACCGCATCACCACTATTCAACTAGGTCAACGGTGCGTCTAGGTAGTCGATCGCATCACTCATTTTAAAGAAATTTAAAGAACATGGTGCGCCTTTGGTATCTTCCCCGGAATTGGTGCGGATATCCTTAGCATTGGTTTACCAGCTCGAACCGTTGACAATGTTGAATTGCGGTTCGAGTGAGTTGATAACATTACACGCCCCAGGGCGGCGAATTCCGTCAATGCACCGAGTTGCCGCGATATACCATTGTCAACAGTGCGGCCTGGTAATCGACCACACTGCACTTTTTAGAATTTTATAAAATAATACGGTGCGCCGCATGGTACCGCGCCGAAACCGGTGCAGATACTGTCAGCACCGGGTGTGGTGTGGCCTGTAAATTTATAGGCAACACTTCAAACTGTTGCGAGTCGAACGGCTCGAGCGCATCGCGCGACAAATTTTTTTTTTTTTTTAATGGTTAATTTTAAGGTTTTTTCAAATTCTAATCCACTAAAAGGTTTAATTATGGAAAAAAAAGAAAAATACCTGTACATTTACCCGTTGAGGAGGCATATTGGCTATACAATTTGCAAAATAAAAATTTTCCACTGTTTTATAAAATTCAAGCTGGAGATTGGTGGCAATGCACAACAGCAGTGCGTGCAATAAGTGCAATGGGAGCACGAATTTCAGTGCGGCTCAAACAAGGATAACTTGCACCGGTGCTTGAGAGCTCTGTAGCACTGACAAAAGTGAAAAATGCGGTTTTTTGGCCGTAATTTTTTTTGTTTATTTAACCCTGTTCCAATGCGCGGGGTTTTTAGTGGCATACTGATGTGTTTGCACTCTGCCGCCCCAGGCGGTTTCTATTTTCGCGTGAATTTAGGAGGCACCAGGGTGACATAGAGGTAACACACAGGTGCTCTACAGTAATAAGATGCATCGGGCATGTTGTTCGGTGAACCAATGATTTGTGTGTTTTTTGGCCATAATTTTTTTTAAGCCTTTTCCAATGCACACATTAATGGGGCCCCGGTGCATTTCCGTCATTTCGCACCGGGCAGTTTCTGTTCCACGTGCTTTTTATGAGACACCGAGGTGGCTTAGAGGTAACGCACCAGTGCTCTACAGTAATAAGATGCACCGAGAACGCTATCCAGTGAACCAATGATTTGTGCGGTTTTTTGGCCGTAATTTTATTTATTTTTAAACCTTTTCCGGTGCGCAAAATTAATGGGGCCCTGGTGCGTTTTTGTCACTGTGCCTTGGGTGGTTTTTGTTCCGTGCACTTTTTATGAGACACAGGTGCTGACGAGTAGACACGCACCGGTGCTATTCCGTAATGAAAGGCACCGGACGGGTATGTATGGAGCGCATGGTTTCCAGTGTGCCAATGTTTTATGCAGTTTTTTTGCCGTAATTTTTGTTATTTAACAATCTACTGGTGCACGTGTTTTATGGGCGCCCCGGTGCATTTGATTTATTCCTTATCGAGCAGTATCTATTTTCGCGCACGTTTTCAGAAGCACCGGTGCGGTAGACATGTAAGGACAAGTGCTGTACAGGAATATGATGCACCAAGGGAGGGTGTTAGGAGCGCACGATTCCCGGTGTGCCTATATTTTGTGCGGTTTTTTGGCCATAATTTTTTATTTATTTAACCCTGTGCTGGTGCGCGAGGATTTCAGGGCAGCCCGGTGTGGTTACGGGCAACCCGGGTGGTGTTAGTTTTCGCGCATTTTTTATGAGGCACCGGTGCGAAAGTTATGTAAAGTACCCGTACTCTACAGAATTACAATGCATCGGGCAGGTATTTATGGGGCGCATGGTGTCCAGTGTGCCAATTTTTTAACTGCACCGGTGCTATGTCGTCTTGAATGCACTGGTGCGTTTTACGGTGATAAGAGCACCGAACAAAATACATCCGCAAAAACCTCCGCCTGCCAACCTCCTATAGGAACCTCCACTAGAAACGGATGTCTTGGGTATTTTTATAAGCGGTTCCTCAAAAACATCCGCTAGAGGTTCTTTTCCTTGTAGCGCAACTTTCGAGTAATGAGCACAGAAATAACAGAGCCCTAACTTCATCATAAAAATTTTCCCCTACAGAACTTAACTGACTGGAAACTATATTAAATTCATTTAAATGGTCAGCAATAGATCCACTATCCGACATAGATAACAAAAAATACATATAAAACAAGAGAGATATAGATATATGTAGTTCACCCAACTTGGTCTACGTCTACGAAAACAACCAGTCCTTCCTTTTTATTATCTAGGAAAATGCAGAGATATAACCTACAATAGATTTGCTGTCATATCCTCTAATCTCTCACACAGTCCCCCTTGCTATTTCACACTCAGAATATACACAGAATACACCGACGCAATACAATACCCTCATATAACAGAGGGGTTTCCTTCTAGGGAAAAATAAATAAATTAAACATAACTTCTCCCATCAGATCAACCGCCTAATGAACGACCTAGATTGATTATCAAATTACAATATTTTACACGGATATTTTGCATCTGTTTTTAGCTTCGGGGGTGCTACCCCTGAAACTCCCTGCTAGAAGGGGGCTCCAAAAGGTCGTCGCCGCCCCCCCTTGACCCCCCTGACGGTGATCAAATGATTGGCGGCGTTTCTACCCCGTTAAGAACAAGGGTCTTGTTGTATCTCAAGAAACAATCCCTTAGCTATGGTAAGGAATCAATGCATAAGACATTTCGTAAATGTATGTCACAATTATAATATCAAATGGCCTCTGCTTAACACCTTTGGAATATAATTATTTAATAAACTCAATAATCTGATATAATGAAAGTCTTCACAATGCCACAAACTATTGATATCCGAATGAAATGAAAAGAAGAAGTGTAAAGGAAACTTGAAGTGATAGGATTAAAAACATAATCTATCACTTTTAAGTTTCAGAGGAAATTCATGGAGAGAGAGGAAACTTGAAATAATATGCTGCAAACACAGAATCTATTACTTTAAAGTTTCATCAGGTTTTTGTGAAGAAATGAGAGATGAGGTGAAGGAGCGCAAATTAAGGTTGTTTAACTCTTACTCACAGATGTAATTAAGAGACCGGATGCTAGATTACTTCACTTCATTCAAACATGAATAAAAACAAAGCGAAACTGGAAATACATATCAACATCAAAAACTGTAGGAAACTTAATCTTCTTTCATTTATTTCTCAGAAAATTCAGTACCAAATTAACAATCCTCTAGAGGTCCAAAAATTTAGAGCCTCTTTTCTTTATTTCTATCTACTTAAATACATCATAATGGTTCGTAACTCCTAAAATTCTTGAAACTCTTCGAATACCTAAACTGTTACTATTACTTCTGCAATCATGCTTGAGAAAACAAATTAAAACTGGAAATATTGTTCTCTTTGCTAAATTTGATGTTGTTGATGCATCCTCCCGAAGTGCCGAGGTGTCCTTTCAGGTTATGATGCAGTGGCTTCACAACTCTGTAACGATGCCTCAGTGCCTGAATTGACCCAGCTTTCATGCTCCCAATAATGCCATTATACACTCTTCTTCCAGACTCTGCCTCTGCCACTGTGCTTCAAACGCTGTCAATCATATCACCTGCTACACGACTCTACCTCTTCTCCTTTGATCTGCATTGGGTCACTTACCCAAATTTTTCAGCCGTGTTATGCCTATTTCCTCATAAAATGGTGCATAACCACATAAGCCCAGACTTGAAATCCTTTAGATTTCATCTTGGAGCCACATCCCGTCTGTGCCAACAACGCACTTCGCATTTCTCTGTCTTTAACTTTTCCTTAGCATTTATCTTTTAAAACTTGCGATGTGTGCTATGCGATCAGGTCCCACTTGGCATCATACATTGCACTTCGGAAACCTTATCACTTACCTCCTGTGATGATCCTTTAAAACTTTCGATTCAAAATTTGTGATTAGGCCCCACTGCATCGCACATCGTACTCAACGATTATAAAACTTACCCTTCGCCCTTAACTTTTAAAACTTGCGTTGTGCGTTATGCAGGCTAGGGCGACGTCGTCTACCACATCAGCTTGCCATGTCACACTTCAAATTTCTCTGACTTTAACCTTTTCCTTAACACTTATCTTTTAACACCTACGATGTGCGCTATGCGATCCAATCCCTCGTGGCATCGCACATCGCACTTTGGTGACTTTATCACTTACCTCCCGCGCCTATCCTTTGAAAGTTGCGATTTGCAGTTTGTGATTAATCTCTGTCATCTATCTCTTCGCTCCAGTTCTGCGCTTTGATCCTGACCATCTTTTTTTCCCTTTGCGCCTCCTCCAAAACTCTTAAGTGTTTAAGGGAAATGCGCCCTTTCTCCACCTTTTGGAAATGATTTTTTTTGCTTCACAGTGTAACCCTCATGAGCTTATCCAGTGTTCTGCCGCGCTGGTCCATCCTAAGCTTACAAATGAGCCTGACTCGACCCTTTTCGGCGTGCAATGTTCTGAATGTGCCCATCGGTCTGTCTCTTGAACTGTTATGTACGTGAATGAGCCTGACTTGACCCACCTTCACATATAATCACGTAATGTTAATGTACCAATATATAAATCAAAATTATTTTATGACACACAAAATTTTACATTTTCTATCATATATTCTTTTTTGGTGTTTTGAAAAATATTTGAAAGGTAAATGAAAATGAGCCACAACATCTGGCTCCACTTGGGGATAGTTCTTTTTTCCATGGAAGTGTTAAGGACCGCAGATTAGTGCCTTATCCAATGGAAATGGAGTCAAATATTTCTTGGTGACATATGAACAGTGAGAAATATAGTATTTACAATGGTGGAATGTTGAATTTTAATGCCGGAAATAATTCTTTAGATACTGCCCGTTCACAGGCAGTTGTACTGTCTCTCCATCTAGATCTTCCAAAATGAATGTGTTATTTGACCTTGCCTCAGAGATCTTGTATGGACCATACCAGAGAGGGTCAAATTTACCATGCTTCCCCATTTCTTCTTGTCTAGTGTCCCATATTAGTACCAAATATCCATGACTTCATATTTTCTAGATAAGTAATAAAGTTATCTCTGACTTTGTTTCTGTTTTCACTTGATTGAACTATTTTTTTCAATCTTCTTACCAGATCATTTGATTCTTCCTAAGCTAGTTTGGCCAACTGAGTAGGAAATAGTGCTTGAGTTCCATAAGCCAGTTCATATGGAGACTTCCCAGTAGATCTATGGTAGTGACTCGAACTGCCTAGAGGGAAAACTTCAACTTCATATTCCAATCCTTCTTATTCTCGGTCATTGTTTTCTTCAATATTCTGACCAATGTATTATTTGAAGGCTCTACCAATCCATGCCCTTGGGGATGATACACTGTGGAATGTGATAAAATCACATTATATTTTTGACAAAAATTAATGAAACGAGCAGAGTTGGATACTTGAGCATTATCAGTCACAATTTTGACTAGACAACTAAATCTGCTGAAAATGTTTTCCTCCAGAAACTTCACCACCACTTGGTCATTCGCCTTCTTACTGGGTATTTCTTCAACCTATTTTGTAAAACAATTAGTGGCAGTTAGAATCCACTTGAAATTTCCACTTGATGGCGGATTGATCTCTCGAATAAAATCCAATCCCCATTGCCTGAAAGGTTCTTCAATAAATACTAAATTGAGAGGTAATGGAGCAAGTTTTTTCTTTTTAGCAAACAACTGACACTTTTGACAACTTCTAACCAGTCTATAAACATCTGCAAATCGGGTTGGCCAATAGAAGCTTGAATTAAGAATTTTATGAGCAGTGACCTTCCAGCTATAATGTCCTCCACACAGACTTTCATGATATTGTTTGGTGACTTCAATAGATTCTCCTTCGGTTAAACATAATAGAAAAATACCAGCAGGATCTTTCTAGTATAGCTTCACTTCTACGATAACATATGGTTGAGACTTGAGCTTGAGAGCTCTGTATTTTGTTCTATTCAATGAAGTTGGATAGGAAAAGAACCATAGGCAATGCACAATATCTTTATACCAATCAAAGCAATTTTTTATTTATTTGATAACTGTTTTGAACTTGCTTTGACCCTCTTCATTTACAACTCGATCCAATGGTCCCAACAAATTAATTCCCAAGGCTTGAAATTTTTTCTTTTCCAACAACTTCGCTAACCACTGTCCCTTGACCAACTTGGTGGGTTTTATGTCCAAATCATACTCTTGGATTTTTCTATCCACTTCTTGTTATAGCATAATTTATCACCAGCTTATACCTGATGATTTATGCTTTGGCATCCCCTTCCCTTCAGACTTGGACACATTTCTAAGAAAATAGTATCTTAAAACCCATACATGACTCTGCCTAGACTTTTCCGCATATACACGCGAGCCCATTTATAGAGAACTGCATATGCCATTTTAATCATTAAAAATATATATATTTTCCCTATATTGAGGCGGGGTTTATGGTTGTTCCAGTAACCTAACCAGCCCAGCCTGTGGCCTAACTTTTCCCAACTATAAAAAACTAATTTGAGGGAGTATAAAATCCCCTCAAGGGAATGGCCTAAGAGAGGAAGAGAGAGAGAAATATAGATATTATACATTGTTGGAGCCCTATCCAAGTCTTATATATTCCCGTGCCTCCTGCACTTCCCAAATATATTCAGGAAACGCTTGTTTACTTGAGATTTTCATCACCCTATATGACATTCACTGTGCACTCATCTTGGAAGACATCTTGAGAGGCTAGGGTTGGGTGGATCCAGAGGATGATATGCTCGAAGGCCGTGGAAGATTTCAGGTGATCTCTTCACGTTTATGTACTGTACATGTCATTAATAATAGAAGAAGCCATATTGTTCCTAATGTTTACGTGTCAATAATCTCTTATACATGTGCAATGATCATCAATTGAACATTTAATATTGTTTTTATGACGTTATGCATGAATTCCACTAACATCTAGAACATATATATGTTGTACAACTAGGATTTTGTGTTCGTTCTTTGCTGGTTTACAGATTTCAGAGCACAAAGAGTTGCAGGGGGTTTTCACCCCACAGGATCTACTTCAACCGAGGGACATTCAGGTAAGTTCTGCAACCTGTAGTTTCTAGTTATTAGCATAAACGTTGGTTAAGTGAGTCCTTCTTGTAATGGAATGCCCCTGATTTGTGAAGGTTATCAACCCAAGATCTTTAGGGTAACATTTCCCGAAACACTTCTCCCTTTTTCCTTCAACATCACTTTGGACCAGCACGTCCTTCACAGCGGAATTAGGAACATAAGAATTTATTTGGAATTTCAACACATAATTCCTAAAGGCTTTCAGTGCTTTGACCAAAGAATATACTTGTTTCTCCATAATATTGTATTTGAGCTTAGCATCTCTGAGAACTTTGCTGAAAAATGAAACTAGTTGCTCCTTATTATCTTCATTTTTCTGCAACAACAGAACAACAATATTAGTGGGGGATGCAAATGAGAATACCTTAAAGGATTTTTGATAGTATGGGCTAATCAAATCTAGGGCTTCCTACAGTGCTTCCTTTATTCTATCAAATGCATCTCTTGCTTCCTTATCCCATTTCACTTCTACATTTTTCTTCAAAATATCTGTTATATTTCTCACGATCTCAGCATAATTGGGCACAAACCTCCTCAGAAAGTTTATTTTTCCCAGGAATATCTAGATATCCTTCTTGCTTCTGGGTAAAGGAATCGTCTGAATGGATTCCACCCTTGTTGGGTAAATCTTTACTCCTTGTTTAGAAACTATGTTACCCAATAATTTACCTTCTTCTAAGGAAAATAAAGATTTCTTGGGATTTAATGACAGTCCAAACTTTCAGCACCTTTGATTTTTTTTTTTCAAATGCTCCAAGTGTTCATCATCTGACCCTGAGAAAACTGTTACATCATCCATATATATAACTACAAACCTGTCACCAACTAAGGCTATGTCCATGGCCCTATGAAATGTTGCACCTGCGTTCATAAGGCCAAATGGCATCCTTGCGTACATGAACGTGCCACAGCGTGTAGTGAAAGCTGTTTTCTTCTGATCTTTTTCTACTGCTACCTGATTATACCCAGAAAATCCATCAACCATAGACAACCTGTGAGCTCTTGTCACCTTCTGTAAGACATAATCCATTTTCAGCAAAGGATAATTATCTTTTAGAGATGCTCGGTTCAAGTTCCTGCAGTCTACACACAGTCTTATCTCTCCATTCTTCTTTCTTACAGGGACCAAATTAGAAACCCAGTCTGAATATCTGAGAGGGACTATAATTTTCGCCTGCAACAATTTCTTCACTTCTTTTTCGATTGGAGCTAACAACAATGGATTGATCTGTCTGAGCTTTTGTCATATGTTTTCAGGTCTTCATATGACCACGCAAACACATCCATATATTTCTTAAAAAGATCAATGTATCTTTCTTTGTAGTTTTTGAGAACACTTTTGAACAATTTCACTATTTTGGGTTCTTGTTGAGTTCTCCAATTACAATCTTCCATCTCTTCTTCTTGATGTGTTTTCTTTGAATCAACAACAGCATCATTAACATCGAATAATATTTCCAGGGGAACCAACCCTTTGGGGAGCACATTATCTTTCAATTGGATAATCTTTTGTTCACCTATTGACTACTTAAGGTTTCTTATTTCTGCTTTCTGCTCTATTTGTTCTTCCTCTTGGTCTATCTCAACTTCTTCAAAATTTCCAATCATGGTCAAGAATTGACTTATATGTTCATCATCGTTAAACACTTGCCAATGTTTCACATTATCAGGGATAGAAGGTCTATGCCTAATTTCAATCTCATAACTTAACCTTGGGTTTATTGGAGGTTTGAAGGTGCTGGCTGCAACTGCTAAAGAATCGGCCAATCTATTCTCCTCCCTCAGAATATACTGAAAATTGAATGCTTCAAAATAGTTTTCTACTAGATCCCACACTTCATTCCTATATAATGTCAATCTCGGATGCTTGGTTTGACAATGATTTTTAATCTGCCTTATTATCAATTCAAAGTCACCAAAAATTGAAATACATTAAACTCCCATTTGTTTAGCAACTTGAAGGCTTGAGATTAAGTCCTCATACTCAGCCACATTATTTGTTCAATCAAATTCTAGTTTAAAAGAGAAAAGGCATGAGGTTACCTTCTGGTGATATCGGCAAGAATCCAACACCTGCACCCTCCTTGGAGTAGGCACCATCAAAGTAGCACTTCCAAATCTTCCTTGAGTGCAGCTCATTGTTTACAACTGTTGAAGAGAGATGCTTCCCTGTGTCTTCAACAAATTCTGCATCTTCATGCAACATGAAACAAGAAAGGTCTTCTGTTTCTTGACTATAAATGGGGGAATTTCCTGCATCTTTCATGGAGGTAGTCTTCACAAATCTTGTTTCCTTGTACAACCTCCTTTCTTCCTAATTAAAAACCGAAATGATAGCATAAGTGAAATCTAATTTTAGTACGCCTCCCAACTTTGCTCCCCAAGATCTTGATAGGAGCATTCCAAACCTAGTTGGGATGTTAGCAACCACTACATCCATAACTATACTCTTTGCTGGGATTTGTGCCAATGAAACTACTACATCTTTAATTAACCCAACACATTTCACTCTTTTGGAATCAAATGAATACAATTCCCTATAAGGTTTGGTAATCTGCAAGTTAAGTTCCTTCATAACAAACAATGGCATGAGATTATGAGACGCTCCTGAGTCCAGCATGCAATTATGTAGAGTATAATCATGAAGCAACAAAGAAATATAGAAGGGTGGAACAGAGAGATCTATTTCTTCTACATGAGGACCAAAGGTGACCACTGGCTTTTCTTCTTGTAAGTTCACTGTGTCACTTATGTCTTCCACCTGTGTGAGATTAATAAATTCTGAAATTTCTTTCTTGTAAGCTGGTATTTTGGCTAATTCTAGAAGAGGCACCTGAATTTTGACCTTCTCCAACTCTTTTGTCAAATTGAAAGCATGAGTTTGCTTAACGTTCTTTTCAGGTTCTTCTTCACTCTTTCTAGAATTTGCTGCTTGTTCGGGTACAAGAGCAACTCTCTCCGAGATATTGGTGTCAACTGATTTGTTCTGGGAAGATTCGCCCTACTACACATTTGTTCTAGTAAGTGAATTTACAGGTTGTTTCTTATTACTCACCTGTTTCGTAGGGTCCTTTTGTAGTGGAGTCGCCATTGGAGGAGGAATGGAACCTTGTTATTCAGCTTCATTATCCTGCACTCTAGATCTCTTTATAGACCTCAAATCATACTTTTTATGTAACTCAACTTGCATGAAATCTATGAATTGCCTACAATATTCATTCATTTCATCTTGATCAAAATAAACTTCAGCTTTAGCATATTCTCCCTCGCAATCTTCCTCTTCATGCTCTTCTATTGCATACATAGCAGATACCTGATCCTCGGCCTCCCTTTGGTCATCTTTTGCTGGCTCTCCGAGTGCTGCTTCTATATACAGTGGAGCTTGAACCTGGTCTTGATCTCTTCTTTTCCTCTACAAGATTTGTAGGGGATGTCTTCTGAATTGAGGGTTAAACCCCCCTCGGTTTTGTTGTACTTGTCTTTGGGAGTTTTTATTTTCCAATTCCATCTTAGCTAGCTTATTTGTCAGATTTTTAATCACCTTTGTCATATCTTCAATTCTTAGATCTTGTGATGATTCTTCTTTTGCCTTCCCCTTCTCTTGGACTGGCTGTTTCCCTTTCACCTTTCTAGCTGCAGTCATATTAGCTTCAATCTCTAAAGCATTTGTTTGTATCTGCTCAAGAGTAGGGGCTCTTCTTTCTCTCAATGTAAAGCTAAAATCAGCTTCAAAAGCCCCAACAAAAACTACCTTTGCTCCTACGGGGGGGGGGCTTCACCTCTATAGGTAAACTATTGTACAATTTGTTGAATCTTTTTACAAACTCAGAAATGTTTTCATTAGGCTTTCTTTTAATTGCATTAAACTCTATCAATGAGTAACCATGATCTCTCTTCTCTCCCCATCTCTGAGTGAATTGAGTTTCTAACTCTTCCCAGTCATTTATGGAATCATTTGGTAAACCTTTGAACCATTTCCTAGCCTCTCCACTTAGAGACTGCACAAATAGTCTCATCACAACATCAAGATGTTCTACATTTAAATTCTCAGCAAAAGTGCAAAGCAAGGGTAAATGTTGTTCTACAGTTACTTCATCTTCTCTAGTGAAACGAGGAAGTAATTTGAGGTATTCTTGAGCATGGCATTCATTGGTTGCAGAAGATTTAGTGGTGCATATCTATCCATTAAGAAAGTTGGTGCTTCCATATTAAAAACTTGGTTAACTGCTCCTTAGGTGGTTGAGGTTGATGAACCTGATGTGAAAGTGAATGAAGGTGGAGGCAAAACTAATATGGGGGTGGGCTACTGGACAATAGCAGAGGGACAAACAAAAATTAGGGGAATTTTGAGGTTTAAAATGGGCCTCCTAAGGAAATTATAAAATAATAGTGGAAATCATAAAATAATATTTGATGACATCATCAAATTTTAGAGGGAAAAAAGAAAAAAAACTACTTTTTCAACTCGTATTTTAAACTTATCTCCCAAATTTTTTACTCACATTTCGAGTGAGAGTACTCATTGGATGAAACATTTAATTCCTCATCCAAGGAGTACCCATGTTGCATACCTTTGATGGAACCTTCTACAAGAAAAATGATAAATACATGAAAAACATGATTGCAATCACGTTTTTTCATGTATTTCTCATTTTTCGCATAGCAGGGTCCATCAAAGGTATGAAACATGGGTACTCCTTGGATGAGGAATTAAAATTTTCATCAAATGAGTACTCCCAATCGAAATTTGAGTAAAAACTTTGGGAGATAAGTTGAAAATACGATTTGAACAAGTAGTTTTATTATTTTATTAATTTTTAATATTTTTACCCTTTTACTTAAAAAATGGTGAATCATCCCCCATGGTTGACATCATCATCTTGAATTGTATTGCTTCTTATAAATTTTATTTTGGTTATACATTTTTCTAAAGAGGCCCATTTTAGACCTCAAAAGTCCCCTAATATATATTTGGTTGAGCTTGAGTGGAGGTGAAAGAAACAGACTCAAAAGAACGTTCTTCTAACTGGGGTTCTTGAAAATAAATGGGTGTGGAAGGAGTATATTGTTCCAAGAAAAGGATTTCCTTGGAAATTTCTTCAAACAAATGGTTATGAGAACCGCCGGTGGGAGCAGGCAATGCAGGATTAGGTATTGAAGGAGTTTTGGGTTTTTCAACCTTTTTAGAAACCAATCTTTATGGATTTGGAAAAGTAGGGACTATTTGACCTTGTGTGAGGCCTTTTGAAAGTCACAATTTTGAAAATAACAAACACAACTGAATATTTCCTCCTCACTAAACAACCAGATGAAATAATGTGAAAAACCCAGGGAAAATAAACTTTGTTTCTTCGTCCCCAGCAACGACGCCAGAAAATGTTGTATCTCAAGAAACAATCCATTGGCTATGGTAAGGAATCAATGCTTAAGACATTTTGTAAATGTATGTGACAATTATAATATCAAATGGCCTCTGCTTAACAACTTTGGAATCTAATTATTTAATACACTCAATAATCTGATATAATGAAAGCCTTCATAATGCCATAAACTGCTGATATCCGAATGAAATGAAAAAAATAAATGTAAAGGAAACTTGAAGTGATATGTTGAGAAACATAATCTATCACTTTTAAGTTTCAAAGGAAATTCATGGAGAAAGAGGAAACTCGAAATAATAAGCTGCAAACACAGAATCTATTACTTTAAAGTTTCATCAGGATTTTGTGAAGAAAGAAGAGATGAGGTGAAGGAGTGAAAATTAAGGTTGTTTAACTCTTACTCAGATATGTAATTAAGAGATCAACTTCTTAGATTACTTCACTTCTGTTATCACAAAATCTGACCTGAGAGGCTGCTCATCAGGTGGACTTTGTGTAACTGTTTCAGACCAATCTTTTGGCTGAGGCTTAGCCTCCTCAACTTGAGAGGGCTCTCTCAAAGGTTTATGATTCTTAATTAATGGATAGATGGCTTAACTCTAAGGTAAAATGATAAAATGATATAACTGGTTGTATCACAGATTAACAACACATTCATTGGGCCATGGAGTCAAGATAATCTTCAACAAAACATCACAATCTATTAAGCATGGGAGTCAAGGCATTTGGAGTCTAAGTCAATGAATAAAATAGTAACACAATGAAACACACAGTCCATTTTCATATGAAGGAAGTTAGAGAATTTTTAAATGAATTCTAAGTATCACATACAAATACCGCTGCAAATAGAGATATTGAAGAAATCCATTAGAACAATGATGAACATAAACTCCTTATGAATCTTGAGTTGTCAAAATAGATCTCTGTAGTAAGTTAAGAAGAAACAGTGACATACCATAACACACAGTCTTTGCTAATAAAAATGCCCAACCCCTTGGATTTCAACCTTATGCTCTTTATAGAACATTTACAAGATAGGATTCTCTTATCCTCCACTAGAGACATCGAATTCATAGTGTTTGACACCTTTCCTAATATGAAACATGCTATTAATTACAAAATGACAGCTATACTGCTTTTGAAAAGTCCTAATTCTGATAGGACTGAAACTCTTAAATATCATTCGAACAACCTTATCTAGTATTTAATTCATGCTTTCACACTTTTAATCCCATGAATTCGAATTTAGATGCTGACCACTCACTTGACGTAACCCTGCTGTGAGTAGTAATGTTTTCCTATAAATTAGGAAACATATCTCCTGCTTTTCAGCCCTTTAATTTCATTATCAGTTTCGAGCACTTTGATCATTGATGGATCAAGTTTAGATGTGTCATGTTTGCCAAATATTCCCATAATTCTTTAGTCTTCCAGCTGTGTAGAAAAGAAAATCTGAAATGATGCAAAAAGGTAATTGATAAGCCTGCGCAACGCAAGTAGCTTGTTTTCGTAGCACTTTTTGTAGCTTGGTGTTAAACTTCCTTTTTCAATCATTTTACCTGTTATCTTCAAAGGAGCCTTCTCATGCTATATCCACACTTTCACCAGCAATTTCAAAGCCAAATTCATCAGATTTATGCCAAAAATTTTATGAAATTTGTGCAAAAAGACTCCTTCAGCAATTTTGTAGCGCATTTCAGCAAATTTGCACTATCTATGCTACGAAACTACTGTGCAAGCATTTTTCTCAAAACAGTCTTCAAAATTTATAACTTGGAGATGTTTAAACCTTATGAGGGTTGTTAAGATCTCAAAAACATAGTAACCTGACCTCAAAAACATGATCTTCATCAAAATTTGTCTTCACCTTAATGAGAAACTGATTTATAAATTTATTACTTTATTGCACTATTGAATTACTTTGTTTCATTGTTACTTTAGCTTTTCTTGAGATTTTGTTAGCTGAATCTCCAAATCTTCAAATTTTCTTCTTAACTTCCTGTTGCTAGCTCTCAAATGCGTATTCATGACCCTCACAAACTTTGCTTCTTTTATGGCTGGGACTGTGCAGGTGAAGAACTGTTCCTCACCGCTAGGTATTTCTGGTTTAGAAACCTTTTCACCTTCCCAAACAAATTTCATTCTCTTGAACCTTGTTTTCTCAATGGCATGTTTTCTAGCTCTTTTCTTCAACCTGGAAATTTCATGGTTTGCTGATTTTAATTTCTCCTCCATTCTTTCATAATTGATTTTTTTTGTTTGTGTTGAAGATACTCTGTTTTTGTTATGTTATGATATAGGTGAAGAAAGGTCTATTATCTCTTCATAAATAGAAGGTGTTTCATTTGTTTTATCAACCTCTGCATTAAGCTCCTGTATCCTCTTTGACTGTCTAGTTGCAGGCTTCCTAGCCTTGAAAACGAATGTTGTAGCTTTATCTTTAAACTCCAGCTTCTTCGATGATTTCACCCTTTTCTGTTTTCCTTCATCAACTCATATGAAGTCAGATCGAACTAAAGGAGACTCTTCTATGTCTATTGCATGCAAAATATCATCTAATTTCCCTTTCAAACCTGGGCTATCACTTGTTTTTGAAAGTACTGTTTTCCTTTTTGACTTTGCAGCTTGACTTCTAGTAGTTCTCTGTGGAATTTGCTTACCAGCTATCTGTTTGTGTGTAGCTTCTTTGATTTCTTGTAACCCTTGTTTTACAGGTGAAGGGTTTCTGCAATGACCACTGGTATCCTTTCTAATTTTTCCTTTACTTGTTTCCTAGGATTCAATTTCACAAGCCTTTTTGTCCTTGTAACTACAGGTATGCTAGATTCTGCTGGTAGAGATTCTTTTTCCTTAGGGTTTTTTATTGGAGTTTGAGCTTCTATTCCAAATCCAAATATAAATAGAAAATATGACCAATCTCTATTAATCTTTTGGAGCTCATTCAAGACCAATAGTTTGATTAAACCATGGTGAAACAGAGATGTTTCACACTCTTCAGATTTCACTTGAACCTTATCAGCCATTTTAGCGATACTTCTATACAGATAAAATGGTAAGTCTAAAGATATAATACCTGCAAAGTGTAATAGAAGTTTGAAATGGTAGGAGTAAACTTTGTGGTACCTACCCTTGCATGTGAAATATCTCTGGATATTGAAGAGTAGTTTAGCATAGCTATATTTAATGCAGTTTCTGGGAATTGAATTATTTAAATCCATCTCTATATATTCTGGTTTTAAAAACACCTTGCATGCCTCTATATCAAATCTAAAACCCTTAAACCATGTTTCCTATCCTCTAGGTATCTCAGTCACTAGAGCTATAGTTTCAGGAGTTACTGGCATGTTTAACATTCCCACCTTTATATTTGTACCATTGAAATGCAAAGCAAATTCTTTTGATACTTGACTGTGTCCACCTTGCATCTTTTCACAAAAATTTAAACATCCTTTCTTTCTGAAAGCATCTAACACAGTTTTATCTTCATATAGAACTCTTGTGCTTTCAAGTTCAAACCTTAAACACTGTCCTAACCTATGATTCTTTTTCTCCTCTGTCATTCTTACCTTCAGAAATTTCTGTTTGCTTCCTTCAGAATTTAATGATCATCCTCGCTTGATAGTAGGATCAACCTCGCTTGATAGTAGGATTAGCCTCGCTTGATAGAAGGATCAGCCTCACTTGATAGAAGGATCAGCCTCGCTTGATAGTAGACGATAATAGCTTTGGTGTAAGATGACCATAAGCTTAAACTTGAAAAAGATATGTTTCACTACTTGTTATGAAAACTGGAACGAGTAACACATATCAGCCTTTTCAAACATGAAACTTATTTTCACAAATGACACCTCTACGGTATTAATGATGGGTATGAATGGTTAAAATTTTTTGAAATTACCCCTAACTGACTCACTATGATGTAATTGTATGATAGCCTAACGGATTATGACAATTTTTATGTTTTGACATGACATTTCTAAGAATCTGCACTTTCGTAGCACACCTAGTGCAATTTTGGTGAAATGCGCTATGAAATTAGCAGCGCTTTCGTAGCGCACAATTGGTTTTTTAAACTGACTGTGCTACGAAACTGCGGTTTTGTGGCTAATTGCAGAGGATTTTTCCAAAATTTTAAAACATGATTTCTAGATGAATGATGAGACTTTTCAACCATGGGATGAGACTTAAATACCTTACTTGGAAATGAAAACTAACTTTTTTAAGACTTCTAAACCTATCACCTACCTTTATCAAGAATGAAATGACTCAAGAACTATTTGAAATTATGACTAAAACAAGGTAAACTTTCAAAGTTTAGAATTTTATTTTTTTAGGGTGATAACAACTTCATTCAAAGAGAAATAAACACATAGCGAAATTGGAAAGACACATCAACATCAACAACTACAGAAAACTTGATCTTCTTTCATTTATTTCTCAGAAAATTCAGTACCAAATTAAAAATCCTCCAGAGGTCCAAAAACACGGAGCCTCTTTTATTTATTTCTATCTACTTAAATTCATCACAGCCGTTCGTAACTCCTGAACTTCTTGAAACTATTCGACTACCTAAAATGTTAATATTACTTCTGCAATAATACTTGAGAAGAAAAATTAAAACTAGAAGTATTTTTCGTTTTGCTGAACCTGATGTTGCTGATGTGTCCTCCCGAAGTGCCGAGGTGTCCTTTCTAGTTATGATGCAGCGACTGCACAGCTCTGTAACGATGCGTAAGTTCTCGACTTGACCCAGATGTCATGCTACCAATATGGCTGCTATATGCTCTTATGCCTGACTCTGCCTATGCCCCTGTGCATCAAATGTTGTTAATCATATCACCTGCTACCTGACTCTTCCTCTTCTCCTTTGATCTACCTCGGGTCACTTACCCAAGTTTTTATGCCGCGTTCTGCCTATTTCTTCAGAAAATGGCGCATAACCGCATAATCTCGGACTTGAAATCCTTTAGATTTCATCTTGGAGCCTCATCGCGTCTATGCCAACATCACACTTCACATTTCGCTGCCTTTAACTTTTACTTAACATTTATCTTTTAAAACTTGCGATGTGCACTATGCGATTGGGTCCCACCTGGCATCGCACATTGCACTTTGATGAAATTATCACTTACCTCCCGCGGTGATCCTTTAAAACTTGCGATTCACGATTTGCAATCAGGCCCCACCGTATCGCACATCGCACTTCAGTGACTATAACACTTACCCTTCACCCTTAACATTTTAAACTTGAACTGTGTGGTATGCGGGCCAGGGCCACGTCGTCTGCCACATCATCTTTCCACGTCGCACTTCACATTTCACTGACTATAATTTTTTTTTTTAACAATAATCTTTTAAAACCTACGATGTGCGCTATGTGATCGGGTCCCACCTGGCATCACATGTCGCACTTCGGGGAATTTATCACTTACCTCCCACACCTATCCTTGGAAACTTGCAATTTGAGGTTTGCGATTCAATCTTTGTCGTATATCTTTCTGCTCTAGTTTTGTTCTTTGATCCCGACCATCCATTTTTCCCTTTGTGCCTCCTCCAAAACTTTTAAGTTTTTAAGGGAAATGCGCCCTTTCTCTGCCTTTGGGAAATTAGTTTGTTTGCTCCACTGTGTAACCCTCTTGATCTTATCTGGTGTTCTGTCATGCTGTTCCCTCCTGATATTTCGAATGAGCCCGACTCAACCCTGTTCGACGTGCAATGTTCTGAACGTGCCCATCGGTCCAGATCTTGAACGGTTCTATATGTGAATGAGCCCGAGTCGACCCACTTTCACATCGCATCATGTAATGTTAATGTACCAATATATAAATCAAAATTCTCTTATGACACACAAAATTTTACATTTTCTATCATATATTATTTTTTGGTATATTTCAAAGGTAAAGGAAAATAAGCCATAATAGGTCGAACACGACGATACATCTAAACAAAGAAGATAATCAGATTCCACACCCAACAAAATAATTTTACACAACTTTTGTCACATTGTGATGTTTGTATGATGAGCGACACAAAATCCGACACTTAGGATAAGGACTGAGGAATGCGACAAAATATTGTGTAACAAATAGTCCTAAATACTTTTTGGAACAATGAATATCTTCAGAAGAGCAACAAAAATGGGTCACAAATATGTTGGGTTATGAATTTGAAATCATCTACAAAAAATGTAAGCTAAATGTTGTTGCATTTGCACTCTCAAGAAAGGATGAGGATGTGGAAGCATTTCTTTGTGCCATTTCTATTATGAAACTAGAATGGATAACTGAAGCAAGGGAGGAATGGAAGAATGACGAATAAGTGTGGACACTCATTCAAAAGTCGCCTCAAGATTCCAGTACATATGATACATTTAGCTGGAAAAATGATTCATTATGGTACAAAGATCACTTATATATTTTTGATAATTCCCAACTAAAACAAAATATTCTTTTGGAATTCCACACCTCTCCCTTAGGAGGACATTCAGGATTTTTACAAACTTACCACAGGGTGAAGAAATATTTGTTTATGGGATGGCCTTAAATATGATATTCAAAATTTTGTGGCGGAAAGTTTGGTATTCCAACAAAATAAAGTTGAGACAATTAAGTCCCTGGGTTTTCTATAAACTTTATCCATTCCAAGTCAACATTGGGAGGAGGTTTCAATGGATTTTATCATAGGTTTACCCAAGTCCAAAGGAAAGAGTGTCATCATGGTGGTAGTTGATAGACTTACCAAGTATGCACAGTTTTGTGCATTATCTCATCCATTTAAAGCCACTACAGTTGTTACTTAATTTATGAAAATAATTCAAAAGATACATGGAAACCCAAATATTATTTTAAGTGACTAGGATGCCATTTTCACTAGAAATTTTTGGACGAAATTATTTTATTATCTGGGTACTCAATTAGCTCATAACTCATCTTATCATCCTCAATCTGATGGGAAAAATAAGATACAAATATTTGGAAGAATATATTTGTTGCTTTGTATCTGATAAACAAACACAATGGGTCAAGTAGTTACCTTCGGCTGAGTGGTGGTATAACACTTTCTTCCACACTGCACTAAAACTGTCCCCATTTATGGCACTTTATGGATATCATGCATTTTCCATCACATCATCTTTAAGAGAATATTTTAAGGTTCAAGCAGTGGAATATCACATCGAGCATCAACAACAACTTCTCCAAATCTTAAATGATAACCTAACTTTGGCGCATAATTGAATGAAACAATAGTCAAATCAACATTGCATCAAAAGATGTTTTGATATAGGAGACTGGGTATTTTTACGGCTACAACCATACAAAAAAATGTCCCTCAAGTAAGCTAATAAGGTTAATAAATTATAACCGAAGTACTATGGTTCTTACAAGGTGTTGCAAAAGATTGGTACTATGGCATACAAATTAGAGCTTCCTGCATCTTCCCGAGTTCACCCAATTTTCAATGTTTCATGCTTAAAGAAGGTTATAGGTGAAAAATCCCCAGTTCAAACAATATTTCCAGAACTTGAAAAGGAAGGAAAAATCGTATTGAAACCTGAAGCAATCACGGAAACAATAACTTGACAAACATGAAATTGATCAATTTCAGAGTATCTCTTAAAGTGGAAGAAATTACCCGTTGAAGATTCCACATGCGAGGATGAAAATTTATACAGAAGCATCCAAAACTACTCAAACGTTGAGGACAACACTTTTTTGAATGAGAGGGGCATGTTAGGTCCCTATAATAATAGTGTATCAGCTTATTGTTATTTTTAGTGTAGCCCCCTTATTATTATTGTTGTGCCCATGTATTCCCCATATTGTTATTATTGTGCCCCATAGAAGCCCACTATTGTTATTTTTTTGCCCTTACATTATTATTTTTATGTAGGCTGTAATTATATTGTGACCCCTTAGACTCCTATATATAGAAAGTAGGTTTTGTCATTTGTATCATCCAAGAATTGTTCATTTATGTGATGTAAAGGAGGTTTCCCCCTCGAAGAGGTTAATTTATAACTCATTGATATATCTTTTCTTAGATGATTCTCACATTATCGCAATTAATACTAATTAATTAACCATATTCCCTAAGTTTAGACTTAGGAAATATTTTAAAATTGGTTAATAATCTAATTGGGACACTTCTAGGCAGAATTTCTAGAAATGATTTATGGGTTTTTGATAACTAATGTATTCTAGCCTTTCCACAAAATTTCGTGGCTAGAACACATCCTATGCTAGAAAAAATATCAAAATGGGCCTCCTAAGGAATACTATAAAATAATAGTGGAAATAATAAATTAAGATTATACTATATCATCAAATTTAAGAGGGGAAAAAGATATTTTTTCAACTCATATTTTCAACTAATCTCCCTACGATTTTACTCAAATATTGATCGGGAGAAGTCGTTTGATGCATAATTTAATTCCTACTCCAATGAGTACCCATGTTGCATACTTTCGATGGACAGTGCTAACAAAGAATGAGAAATACATAAAAAAACATGATTGCAACACATTTTTTCATGTATTTCAGATTTTTCGTGTAGTAGGGTCAATAGAAAGTATGCAACATGGGTACTCATTAGACAAGGAATTAAATTTTTTATCCAACACGTGATCCTGGTCGAAATTTGAGTAAAACTGTAGGGATAAAAGTTGAAAATACAAGTTGAAAAAATAGTTTTTTTATTTATTTATATATTTTTACTTTTTTACTCCAAAATTGGTGAATCATCCCCCATGGTTGACATCATCATTTTGAATCTTACTGTTTCTTATAAAGCTTATTTTGGTTTTATATTTTTGTTTTAAGACCCATTTTTGACCTCAAACTTTCTCTAATGGAACACTCTATCCTCTGGAATTCCTTGACGTGTTGTTTGGGTGGACTCTTGAGTGTTAGGTGGAGGCACTGTGTGCTCTGGATTCCCATGTGGATTTATTAATTTGGTTAGTTGTGGAATTCTCCTTGAGCACTTCACTCCTTATGATTTTAATCTGACTAAGGGGTGGTTAACTTTAAGAAAGAAAAGATAGATCAACGACTTAGAAAAAATCCACTTCGATGGGGCAACCTCCTTTACATTACATAAATGAAAAAATATTTGATGATACAAATGAGAAAACTTCCTTTATATATATAGGAGTCCAAGGGGTCACAATATAATCCTAGCGGAAGGAACAATAACAATATGGGATTTTATGTGGCACAATAATAACAATATGAGGATTACATTGGTACAAAAATAAAAATAAGGGGGCTACACTAACAACAATAAGGGACTACACTAGTAATATAATGACCTAACATACCCCTCTCACAAAGGGCTACACTATCAACTACCACCATGATGACACTCGTTCCTTCGGACTTAGGTAAAACTTTGATAAAATCCATTGAAATCTCATCCCAATGTTGACTTGGAATGGATAAACGTTGTAGCAGAACCAAGGTCTTAATTGTCTCAACTTTATTTTGCTGGAAAACCAAACATTCAACCCCAAAATTTTGAATATTAGATTTAAGGCCATCCCAAAAAAAATATTTCTTCACCTTGTGGTAAGTTTTTAAAAATCTTGAGTGTCCTCCTCAAAGAGAGGTGTGCAATTCCAAAAGAATATTTTGTTTTAGTTGGGAATTCTTAGAAAGATATAAGAGATATTTGTACCATAAGGAATCATTTTTCCAATTAAATGTATCAGATGTACTGGTACCTTACTACAACTTTTGAATGAGTTTCCACACTTCTTCATCATTCTTCCATTTCTCCCTTGCTTTGGTTATCCAATTTGGTTGGATAATATAAATGGCACAAAGCAATGCTTCCAAATCCTCATCCTTTCTTGAGAGTGCATCCTCAACAACATTTAGTTTCCATTTTTTTTAGATGATTTCAAAGTCATAACCCAACATCTTTGTGACCCATTTTTGCTGCTCTTTTGAAGATAGTCTTTGTTCTAAAAAGTATTTAAGACTATCATGATTGGTTTTTACCTTGAAGTGTCTTCCCATTAGGTAAGGTCACCATTTCTTGAGTGCATGTAGTATTTCCAACATTTCATTCTCATAAATAGCTTTCTGTAAATACATTCCTTTGATTGGACGAATTTCAAAATCAATGGGCCTTCGTTCTTGCATTAAAACGTCACCAATTCCATTTCCTGAGGCATCACACTCCACAATAATTTTTTTTGCGAATTCTATCGTAGCTAAGACCGGTTCTCAGAATAGTGTCTCTTTAAGATATTCAAAGGCCCCAACTACTTCAGGAGTCCATGAAAATGCATCTTTATTCAATAATGTTGTTAGAGGTGCTACTATTCTCCCATAATTATTAACAAACTTGAGACAATACCTTTTTAACCCTAGAAATCCTCGCAACTCCTTTATGGTTGTGGGGACTTTCCATTCCTTAATGGCTTTAATTTTGTTATGGTATACCTTAACACGGGCTCCTGAGATATAATATGACCTAGATATTCCACCTCTTGTACTCCAAAGAAACATTTGGAGATTTTTGCATATAATTGTTTCTCCTCCAATAGTTTTAGCACCCTGTCAACATGTTGAACATGATCCTTCCAAGACATGTTGTAGATTAGTATATGATCAAAAAATACTAACAAAAATTTTCTAAGGGAGGGTTTGAAAATGGAATTCATCATCCCTTGCAATGTATAAGCTGCATTGGTAAGGCCAAAAGCCATGAATAAAAATTCATAATGACCCTCGTGAGTTCGAAATGTTGTTTTTAGAATGTATTTAGTGTTCATTCTAATTTGATGATATCCTGAATGAAGATCCAACTTGGTGAAATAAATTGATCCATGTAATTCATCAATCACAAGAATGGGAACTTTATATTTAACAATGATATTATTGAGATCCATATAATCCAGACACATGCGCCATGATCCGTTCTTCTTGTGCACTAATACTACTGGAGCAGAGAAAGAACTTTGACTAGGTTGAATTATACCAACCTCTAGAATTTCTGCAATCATACATTCAATTTCGCTCTTTTGGACATAAGGATATCTATAAGGCTTGATGTTTGGAGGAAAAATTCCTGGAATCAAATGAATAACATGATCATGATCAGAAATAGGTGGGAGTCCTTTGGGAATTTCAAACACCTTGGAATGATTGCCCAAGCCTTTTTCGAGATCTGGAGAAATAGATGAGTTTGATGTTGGAACTTCTAGTGAGCATAATTGTGCAATTATGCCTCATTTTTATTTCTTCAAGAAGCTTTGTCATGAAATTATAGCTTATTATCTTTCCTGGCTTCCCTGCGATACCCCATAATTCAATTTCCTTTCCTTCCAATTTTTTTTTCAAGAAAAGTTCTTGAAAATTAAAAGCTACCGTCCCCAAATATCGTAACCATCATATAAGCTTCCATGCCTTTCTTCAAACCATCCATATTAGCTTCCATTTCATTTTTTGTTACTCTTTGTGAGGGAAAAATTTGTTGCACTTAGTCTCGTAATTTTGATATATCATGTTGCACTTCTTCCTCTTCATGATTCATAGTAGAGCCTTCCGAGGTCTTAATGCGTGTGGAATTATTTTTAGGGGGGAATTTTAGAAACCAATACTGATATCTATGCTTCAATGTTCCCTTGGAATCACTTCAAACTGATTTTTCAAATAATACTTATGCAATTAAAAAAAAATATATATACACCTTTTTCTTGCTTTTGAGGAGCTCGATATTGAAACTGATTTGTCTATGTAATTTCGGATCCCCAAGACTTGATCTTAGGTTATGTAGTATCCATATGAGTCTTATTTCCAATTACATAGGTCAGACCTAATTTGGATTCTTCAAGATAAAGTTATGCCCGATCTCCCATAAGGACCTAATTATGGGTTGGTTTAGTAGAGTGAACTTGTACGACCTACCACATGTCAGTAATTCAACCTTAAACTTCGATATCGATACAAAATAAACTACAGTCCGTGCAATTTTGGACACTTATTACAGAATTTAAATCCGATGCAGGAAACGAAAGTTATGATGATTGTTCCTCGGTCACCTGTTTCAGATGAAATTTGGGAGCCTACAAAAACCCTAATGTCCTCAGATCATATCTCCGAAAATATAGCGAACCAATATCTTAAATTTTTACACAAAATTCCTTAGGATTCAGCTCAAACAAGTTTTTTTAGCGTCTGAAACTTCGTAGAACAAAATTTATAGTGACAATTCCACAATGATATATTTGTAGCAGCGAAACCCTAGAAACCAAAGCTCTGATTCCAAATGTTATGAAACCAACTCAGAAAATAGAAGAAAATATAGTTCATTGACTTAGAAATAAGCCTCTTTGAGGGGGAAAACTCCTTTACATTAGATAAATGAACAATTATTGGATGATACAAATGAAAAAACCTCCTTTCTATATATATGAGTCCATGGGGTCACAATATAATGGTAGCCAATCTAACAATAACAATATTGGATTTTATGGGGCACAATATAATCCTAGCATAGCTACCACTAATAATGTAAGGGCACAACATTAAAAATATGGGATTTTATGGGGCACAATAACAAACATGTGGGGACTACAAGGGTACAACAATAACAATAACAAGGCTACACGAAAAACAATAAGGGGCTACACTAGTAATATAGGGGCCTAGCACTAAAAATTTGTAGAATTTGTGAAGAGGAATATGCAACCGAACATTTCCCATCACTGCCAGGATTACTAAAGGTACTCTGGAAATCATGTAAGGAATCAAATCAACCACAAGGTATAACTCAAAACCCAACACCATTGAATACTTGAACTAATGCTTATTATCATGAGCAATTTCCTCAACAAATTTATAATCCTGCAGTTCCATGGAAAAATTTTAATCCTTTTCCAAGTTAATACCTTACTTCATGGCCATAGTAGCCCTCTCCTTGTCCCTCTTCTTGGAGTTAGATATCCCCATGGCCTCAAGAATGGTTTGGAGCCTCTTCCTTAGGTAAGTCTTTCATGTAAAATAAATTACTTGAACAACAACAACCATAATTTCCTTTTAATGCACCATAAAGTTATCATCCTCTATGGTCCCAGATACCTGTGCAAAATTTTCCTAATCCATACCCTATTCCTTATCCTAATCCATACCATAACCCTAATAAAAACCCTAAAACTAGCCCTCATTTTAACCCTATACCTAACCCTAATCCAAGCCCTATCCCTATCCTTAATTCAAACCATAGACCTAACCGTAGTCAAAACCCTAACCCAAATTATAATCCAAATCCAAAGCCTAGTCTAAGCCTTAACCCAAACCATATCCCAAACCCTAATCCAAACCACCAGGTTGCACAAAAATTTGAAATTCCTATGCTTCCTGTTGACTCCCCTACTGAGTGTAATGATATATATTCAAGGTTGAGGGAAGGGGTGAGTTTGGAAACATATCCTATCATTACGGAAAATTCACCCTTGGAAGATCTAATTAAAACACCATTAGAGGAGAAATATTTGATTGGAACCTACTCTAAAACTATCGTTGAGGCACAAAACCATAGAATTTACCTTAACCATTCTTGTCAGACTGAAAAGAAAATATTTGAGCCTAAACTTGAGGGGTTTTTCTTTTGTCTTTCATCAGATTCATTATGCCTCCATGTGAGTGATTATCAAGTGGTGGAAGATTCATATGAGTTGTAAAATAATAAATATGTCGATCCCATTGAATCCTAGCTTCAAATAATTGTCAAGACACCTTATTCCCTCATTATTCGAGAACTATTGATACTGCATCAAATAAAGCAAGTGGTTTCTCATACTATGGCATGTGTTGAAGTTTATTCTTTAAACTTGAGTGTTAGTATATTAACATTTTGTTGTGCACATGGCTACATTGGAAGTACTACTACACTTGAGGGAGCTCTTTATTTCTTTAAATTAGGGTAGGGTAGTATTAAAACAATAAATAAATATACCATATGAAAATAAAATAGTTACAACACCACCCTTGAAATGGAAATTCCCTAAGGAACAAATATTAAATTTTGCATTATTATGCACTCTTGTGGCGAGTCTTGTCAGAAGAAATTCATTCTTAATACCTCATATATTGTAAAGTGACATTGATTATTGATTGAGTGTTTTTTTAATATATTGTTTTGTCATCCATGGAGACAGTCAGGGGGGATTTTTCATTATTATGCTTAAAAAATTCTGTTCACAAGCCCAAACGCTAACCCTGGCCTAGTTCGCGTAGGGTCCAAAATCACAAGTCTGAAGCTCGTGCAAAAAAATAGGGTTCTTTGTTCTAGCCACAGGCACAGAACTGAAAAAACTGGGCTTTAGCCATGGGCACAGTGTGTTATTCTTGTGGCTGGGGTGTTATAACTGCAGGGACAAATGGCAAGGTAGCGACTAGGGCTTTAGGGCAGATTGGGCTGATCTAGGCCATAGCATCATGGATTCAAATCTATAATTTCACAGTTGATTTCAGTTGACTTTAGTGATCTATTGGATCCACGTGTCTTACTAGTGTAGATCTAAAGATCTGTAGATCTGTTCTATATATTTCCATTGCAGATCAAACCTTCAAAGATGCATCTACAGTTCTATGAAGTTTCCACTCAAGGACAACAATGTTCAACAATATGCTACAGGCAGTGACAGTGCATTACAGTTCTTAGAATCAAGATCCTACAATAGAAGTATGTTTATGGTTATATTATGCATGTGCTAGTTGTTTTACTACATTATGAAGATATTGATCAATATATCGCTGTACTCTTATTTTCTTAATCATTTGATGACAATCTAAGAAGAATAATTTGCAAGGGTTTTCCCCATAGTGGGTTTTCCTCGGTCTCGAACCAATCCTGATGTCTATGTGTGCTTGCTTTTCTTCCTTTGTTCCTTTATCTTTCGTTGCATAGATGATGATGATGATGTTATTGTTATTTATACATACTTGCAAATAATGATGGTTAATAGTATAAATATTAATAATGATATAATGACATGGGGTGAAATTAATGTGTTTATGAAGAAATGCAACTATCAAATAAAATATCAACGTAGCCCTATGAAAAATTAACGCCTCTGCGCAGAGCTTACACTTTCCCTATGAGAATTTCAGAATTCCTTCATTTGTCTCTTCCGGGGATTAGAAACCTTCCATTCAGAATGCTGCTTCCCTCCTCTTCCTCCTGCTACTCACCCTTTGGCTCTGTCTTCTCTACTGAGAAAATCAAACTGCCTAGGCAACTGAGTATCATCACTAGGTTTATTCTCCATCTATCCATTAAATTCTTATTATAACCTCCTATTGGAGCACCAACTACCAAGATTAAAACATAATTTATGGCCTAGATTAATTATTTATCAATATGTGTGAGTTTCTAGATGATTCTCACTTTATCTCAATTAATAATGAATAATTAACCATATTCCATAAGTTTAGACTTAGGAAATATTTAAAAATCAATTAATAATCTATTTGAGACACTTCTAGGAAAAATTTCCAGAAATGATTTTGGGTTTTTGGATAAATCATGTATTCTAGACTCTCCACAAAAAATCATGGCTAGAATACATTTGATGTTATAAAAATTAACACTCCATCTTAGCAAGGAATGTGTTTTAGTGCTGCACCTATTGTCACAACATATTGTCTCTACATCATTTCCTGTCACATTATTGATGTATGGCTACTGTTTCCAACCAACCACTACGCAAATTTGATATGAGCTACATCTGTGATACTACTAACCCTGCTGAACTATTTCCAACACTACATCTACACTAAAACTCCCTCTCATCTGTTTCTACTGCATCTGCAACTTCTGCAATTGATAATCATCCAAAGTAACCTATCCCTACTACTGAAATGGGTTCTCCACCATACCCATATGTTCTCTGAAATAGACAAAATTAGCTCTCCCTAGAGATTTTGTGAGTATATCTTCAACCTACTCTTTTGTGGGAACATATTGTAGCTGGACTACTCCACGTTGAACACACTCTATGAGGAAATGACATTGAATATCTATATGTTTTGACCTGTGATGAAACACTGGATTCTCAAAGAGATTTATGCAACTTTGATTATCACGGTAGACATTGGTCACCTCCATACTTTGCCTAAAAAAGATTACTAGTAGCTTCTAAAGCCATATAGCTTCGCACGTAGCTATGCTAACTGCCATATACTCTTCTTATACAAAGCTCAATTATACTGACTTCTGCTTCCTACACACCAAGAAACCATCCCTAATACAACACTTAAGCAATACCTAGAGGTAATTTTGTTGTCCACTGAACTGCCTGCCTAATATGCATCTGTGAACCCACAAATTCTGATGCCATCCCCTCGAGTATATATTAACTGATACCTAACTGTGCCACAAACATACCTCAAAATGTTTTCCATTGCTGCCCATTGCACCTTTTTTGGCTCTACCATGAACTGGCTTAGGGTACTGAATGCGAAGGAAATATTTGGCCTAGTATTGGCCAAATACATGAGAGACCCAATAAGATTCCTATACAAGGTAGGATCGAAATCCTTGTCATCTAATGCATCTGTCATTAGGGGAATTTTGAGGTCTAAAATGGGCCTCCTAAGGAAACTATAAAATAATAGTGGAAATAATAAAATAATATTTGATTACATCATCAAATTTTAGAGGGAAAAAGAAAACTACTTTTTCAACTTATCGCCCAATTTTTTTACTCAAATTACGAGCGGGAGTAATCGTTGGATGAAAATTTTAATTCCTCATCTAAGGAGTACCCATGTTGCATACTTTCGATGGATCTTGCTACATGAAAAATGAGAAATATATGAAACACATTATTGCAATCCCATTTTTTGATGTATTTTTCATTTTTAGTTTAGTAGAGTCCATCAAAATTATGCAACATGGTTACTCCTTGGATGAGGAATAAAATTTTGCATCTAATGAGTATTCCTCCTCAAAATTTGAGTAAAATATTTGGGATATAAGTTGAAAATACATGTTGAAAAAGTAGTTTTATTATTTTATTATTTTTTAATATTTTACCCTTTTACTTAAAAAAGGTGAATCATCCCCCATGGTTGACATCATCATCTTGAATCCTATTGGTTCTTACAAATTTTATTTTGGTTGTACATTTTTCTTAGGAGGCCCATTTTAGACCTCAAAATTCCCCTAATGCTTCTTTCAGTTGGTGCTCATGGGCGTAGACATGGGTCTTCAATCCTGCATTTTGAACCTCTTCAAAATATCTGTAGTGTATCTTCCTTGCCTAAGGAAGATCACCCCATCCTTCCGCCAAAATTACAATCCTAGGAAATAGTGCATCAACCCCAAATCCTTCATGTCAAAATCTTCTTCCAGGTTCTTCTTGTAGTTCTCTACGAGCTCTGATGATCCTGTCAAAAAGAGATCATCTACATAAAAAAACTAGGATGAGTAACTCACCCTATACCATCAAATAGTAAAGGTTTGGATCTGCGTCATTCTTGACGAATCCCATCTGCTGCAAGTATATGTCAATCCTAACATACCATACCCTGAGAGCCTGCTTGAGTCTATATAGAGCTTTCTTTAGTATGCACAAATGAGTGCACCTCTCATGAGTCTCAAAACCCTCTCGTTGTTCTATGTACACTTGTTTCTCTATCGCCCCATTTACGAACGTTGCATTGACATCCATATGGTGAATTTTCCATCCCATATGAGCTTATAGGGATATAAATGATCGAATATAAGTGTATTTTGAAACTGGGGCAAAGGTCTCCTCACAATATATCTCTTCTTTCAGTGCATACCCCTTTTCCATGAACCTATCCTTGAACTTTTCCACACTATCGCTTGAAACATATTTGATCTTGTAGATCCATATAGAACCTACAACTGTTATATCTTCTGGCCTTGGCACTACCTCCCAAATATCATTCATCATGATAGAGCTATATTTCTCTACCATGGCATCTACCCACACTTGATGTTGTGCATCATCTTGAAATATGGAAGGTTCTACAACCTAAGCCACTAATGCTTGGTACCTGTCAGGATCTCTGCACTGTTGGGTCGACCAATAAGCTCCTCTTCATATCTCAACGTATGATGAACCTCTCTGTTGGGTCGACCACTAGTCGTGGGAGGTTCAGCCAACTCCTCCTCATCCTGCCTTTGATACTCCGCCTGGTTAGTACTCCCTAGATTTCTTGAACCTGAGGAAATACTGGTACTAGTCATAGTACTCGATCCTGTGACACCCCTCCTACCTGTCCCACTGGGTTTCCTTATTATTGGACCAAAGGAGCTTCTTCTGACCGATTCTAATCACATGCAAGCATCTCACGAGATCTCCTAAAAGCTATTTCCTCCATAAAATTCATGTCTTGCCTTACTACAATATTCCTATTTCTAGGATTTTAGATCTTCTATGTCTTTGAGGTTTCACTATACCCAATGAAGAACCCATTCTCTGTAGTTTGATCCAGTTTGGTACGTTTCTCATCGTGTTTCGTGAAAAGTTCTGGAACTGTTGTTACTATTTCTTTGAGCATCCTTAGTGCTCCATGGTGTAGATTTCCCATTCTCCTATGCCATAAATCATTCGTATCCTTCCCACTGCTACTGTCATTGTGTATTTGTTCCATTAGAGAGTCAATATGTAACCGATACAATCTATTACTTCAAACTCCAATGTGTCTTACCTTCTTCCAACTTGGGTGTTTGACATAAAATTTCTTCTCTACAAAGTGAATATCATACCCCTTATCCTGTAATTGGGATACTGAAATCAAGTTCATACCCAATCTCGACACATGAAAAACATTTGTAGCGTTGGTTCTTGCTCATGAATCCATTTGAAATTATATGATAACTATCCCCACTGGAGTACATTTCGTCCTTTTTCCCACAGTAATCTGGAAGTCCATTTGCTCCTCCTTATAGCAAGAGAAATATTATCTAAACTCTACCATGTGATCTGATGCTCCACTATATATACCAGACACCTTATGAATCTGATTTCAAAAGTAAGAAAATTATTCCTCCAACCTAGAAGATAAATATGAAGCCTCCTGAATGCCAATTTTGTCCATGGTTGTGTTGAATAATTTATAGATTGTTATTCCTATTTAACCTGACGTTGGATTTTCTCTCGCAACTACTGCAAAAACCATCTGCGCTTAGCTAGATATATTCCCAACAGAAAATCTGAGAAACTCCCTCTACCTTTGGAAGCACTTGATTTGAAAAACTCTAATTTTTATGCCTCTCAGAAAAATCAAATTTCATCAAGAAACTCAGTCCTTTGGCATAATGACTGTCCTTTCACTTGGAGTTTTAACATGCTTCCCACACTGTTGAGATTCAACAAGATGATGATCCTAGTGAAAATTAATCACCTACACTTGTTTCGGGAAATAACTCCCTAGAGGCTTGTTGGGTCAAAACCTCCACAGATCAGGGCATGCTATTCAAGAAGGACTCACACAACCACACTTGTATGCTAAAACTTAGATAACTTCAATAGTAGAACTCACCCATAATCCTACGCTTGATGTAGATTCCGCGGGGTCCAAACCCCCAACAACCCTTCTTCCTCTTCAACCTGAAAACCAAGAAGAAACGTGCACGAAAATCTAGTTGTACAGCATATATTTATCCTAAATGTCAGTGAAATCAATGTGAAACATCATATAAAAAATAATAAATGCTTAAATAATAATCTTTTCACATATGCAAGCAGATATTAACACGTGAATTTAGGAACAAGATGGTTCTTCTTCATTACGAACAACATGTACAGTAATAAAAAGTGGAGAGATCACCTGAATCCTTCCACGATCTTCGAACAGACCATCGTCCAGATCCGTCCCGCCCTTGCCTCTCTAGGATACTTTCAAGACTTGTTCACACGAGATGACATATAAACTGATGAACATCTCCAGGAAACAAGAGTTTCCTGTAAAAATTTGGGAAAGTGCAGGAGGCACGGGAAATCAGACTTGAATTAGGATTCCAACAGAGTATAATATCTATAATTTCTCTCTCCCTTAGGCCATGCACATGAGGGGCTTTTATACTCCCTCAAAGTAGTTTCAATAAGTTGGAAACAATTGGCCACGTGCTGGGTTGGTTGAACTACTGGAGTAACCATCAACCCAGCCCGAAAATAGGGAATTTTTATATATATTTTTAATGATTTTAATGGCATACGTGGAAAAGTGTGTATGGACTCGCGTATACACGCGGAAAAGTCTGGGCATACCCGCGTATGGGATTTTTAACACTGTTTTTTATGAATTTTGTTCAAGTCTGTGGGAATGGGTGCCTAAGGTCAAAGAGACAATCATGAATCACATGAGGGTGAAAAATGATGCTATAACAGATGCCCCCTAATATATGAGGTCAGAAGGGGTACATGATGGCCGAAATGTATTATGCACATAGAAATATCTTTGCAAGGACAAGAGAGGACTTCACCAGATTTCAGCCTGCCAAAAACCAATGAAAGAAAACAGAGAGTCAACTCATGCTGAGGCGGGCATACCCATACTCAGTCAAAAATATATCATATAGAAAGTACATGATAAATCCTGAATGTATACAAGTATAGCTGAACTGAAAGTACATAATGAATCATCTGAGCAGGGCTCGAAAGTACAAGTCGGAATCAATGTCCAAATATCACATATAGAAAGTTGATCAATGATGCTGAAACTAGATGTCTGATCATAAAAGTGACTAAATCTCCAAGTACCAAATCATAAGGGGTGGAACACATGGTACAATCACGCAACTCGGGAGCCAACATATAAGATGCTGCTGTACTGACACTGAAACATATAAGGGTGAACGACATCACTGGAAGAAACTGAATGGACTGTCAAAAGTGAACCGAAAAGATGCTGATGCAACCTAAGGTCTTCACCGATCTCGACGGCACAATTCTACACAATGGGAATAAATGAGCTGAAGTCGACCATGTGAGAAATCGTTGGATTACCGGTCAATAATGTAAACCGTTAACCAACGCGAGACAACCCACCAATAATGAAAATGAGTGTCAAGGTGCCCCAGTAAAATCTAACAAGTGCGAATAAATGAGTTGAAGTCGAGCACTTGGAAGAATATACCAATAAGGAGGCAATGATGAATCCCCACTGTCGATAGCGAAGAGTCTGCCACTGATGACTGCAAACCCTAAGGTACTGACAAAAAGACTCTAGACCTTATTCCCAGAGCAATGAGTCGGAGTCGATGGGAAAAGATCTGCTGGAAGGAAGGCATTAAGGCATCCCACATCAGTCCAGCGCGAGTGTAACCCGCAGGCAAAAATTTGGAAGGAATCGGACGAAGCAGAGTGATGGAACCAAACCGAAGTACATTTCCGACATGCACAAGATGAAGCTAGCGCACAGAAGAAACCCTCTGAACCAACCAATAATGAAAGATGACACAGAGGCGAGATATCCACCAATAGGGTCAAATGGAAATCAAAGTACTGCACGAATCCCAAGTGTGATAATGTATGCTAATGTCGAACACAGGGGAAACCACTCAGTCAAAGACCCGTAATGATGATCAAATGCTGAGCACAAGGTCACCTATCAATGATGGAAATAGGGCCAGAGTGCAGCTCTAGGTTTACTCTCAGAGCAATGTGTCGTAGTCGATGAGAGACAAACCCGCCAGCAAGAAGTCAATGGGGACCTTCTCAAACCAGCATGAGCAGAAGACCAAAACATTTGATGTGATAGAACAAGGTACTGACAAGACCAGGAAGGCCGACTGAATATTGAGTCAAGAGACACGTAGAATGGCCGACTCTGGTTAGACTTCCCTTGAAAAAAAGCACGACTTGTGATGACCATGAAAGTAAAAAGTGACTGTATAAGTCTGTTATGCAGGAGGCAAAAACAAACTCTCCATATGATTGGAAGAGATAACCAACCGGGGGAGAACTGACCAGTGAAACAAGGCAAAGGCTGAACCTAGGTCAAAAACTAAAACCATCCCAAATGAAGGAAATATATAAGTGTATGTGATTTGTTCAAGGGCGACAAACTGACACTGTACTGCCATCAAATTACGAAGTTACATCCCGTTCCCGCTCTGTTTGTTATATTTGATTTTTTTTGTCTTTTTCATATAATAAGCCTGAAAAAGAATAAAAGAATGCTATAGTACAATGGATAGAACGAGTATCAAGAAACAGATGCACTAGTTCCTGGGATAGGAACAACCCTATGCTCAATGCAAGGTGGCGGAAACTGGTAAGCGATACTCAAAGGAATGTTCCATCCATGGGTAAAAGGGTGTCAAGTCACGATAGCTAAATGCATGCAATGGTTAACCTATACAGATAGTCAAGGTAAAAAGTTGGCTTAAACATCGAGTCCAAAATGAAGCCGGCTAAAGGCCAAGATAAACAAGTAGCCAATATGAAATGCAGTAATACAACTTAACAACACCAGGGAGCCTCTAGGGTAATAGCCAGAAAAATAATAGTGGAGAAGAAGAAGAATGAAGCTTCAACACATAAGTCATGGCGGGACTAAAGAGGACTCCTGAGCCTACATAAAACGCAGCATGGGCAACATGTGATAGCGAGGAACTAACTAGGAAGCCCATGTAAAGGAAGGATCTACCACCAAGTCATGATGAAATAATCAGTGAGTGAAATGGGTGAAATACTCATGACCTGATGGGATCGACCCTATGGCAAGTGATCAGAATGGAGGCTAGTATCCACAATGCAATGGAAAGTGGATTCCCTAACCTATATGCCAGTGAAGATCATATACCTGCCATGACAGGTCAGTAGTCATGGATCAAAAACCAGAAAATCCTCGAGTTCATCAAAATGTACCTGAAAATATACCAATCTGGGCACTTCCAAGCATCCGGGTTATGCAGATTAAGATAGATTGAAAAAATAAAATTTTTGCAAAATTTTTCAATTTTTGGGCATAAATACACAAGTTACCTCACATTTGGTTCATTTTTACTTGTTGAATTGGGAAAAAGAGCTCTGGAGAAAAAGCCTCTTTCGTCAAAATAGGAGCAATCGACCGTCAAACTTCGCCGAATTTTTTAGGTAAGCTCTTAATCCATCCTTGTTATCAATTTTTTTCGTTCATAAGTTTAAAATTCAGAAATTTCACCGTAGAATTATTTGTTTAAAATTACGGTTCTGCTCATACGTGGGTTTATATTGACCAAGCCGCGTATATACGCGACTGTATATAGAGAAAGTCGCGTATGCGCAACCCGAAATGAAAAAACGTGATTCTAATGGACAAATTATTGAATTTTTGCAGGATGAATATATCATGGAGAGAACGTGAGCACAGTGCCATTGACAATGAAGTAATGCAGGACCAATTATCGCTCAATATTCTCCGAAATTGTGGATTGCTCAAATTTTTCAAAATGCCAAATATGAAGAGTAATTTCCGGTTGCTCGAAATTCTTGTGAATTATTGGGAACCGGAAGAAGATTGCTTCATAATAGATCAAATGCCCATACGTATCGAGGTGGAATATATCTATTTTATTACTGGACTCTCCCGGAGGGGGGAGCCAGTAGATTTACATGGCAAACCTTTGGGAGGGCTCACCATGGAAGATTACGTCCACGTCTACTGTGTAGAGGGTTCCAAGAAAGTTGGGACTCAAATTGCTATCAAAGATTTAACAGACTTGCACATGAAAATTCTCCTATTTACCATTGGCCGGGTAGCAGGTTCTGCTTCCCTACACCAGGCATCCAGGACTCAAATGAGTATAGTTGTGGAATGCTTAACTCATTTATATGATTGGTGCACAACTCTACTAATGAACATGAAGTAACAATTGAATTCCATCCGAAAATCAAAGACAAAACATTTCGGATATGGTACAATCTTGATTTCATTCTTCTTCGAGAAGATTCCTGGACTGAGACCCAAAGTGATCTCTTCTATCAGCAATCCAAGGGACCCAAGAATTTCCCGATGGGCTGACTTGATGAAGAGACTGGGGGGAAGTGAAGTTCCCTGAACCACCTGGGATGATGAGTTCTTCCAATGGTGGGGAGAACAAATCATCGCTGTGGAGGACTATCCCTATGCCGGGATGGATTTCTATGGCGATCTAGACCTCTTCCTTCCACCTGGCGCGGCATGGGGTATAGTCAGTAAGATTGCAATTTTTTAGCTTATATAATTTTTTGGATTTTTTCAATATGTGTGAAAAAATGAAACATGTTTTTGTTTGGATTCAAAGTGACTTAAAATATCGTAATGATCATGATATAGATATTGGACCAGTCCGACCTAAGGGTTACCCACGACATAAGCGCTGTCGAGGCGAGGCGGAAACAGTAGACCCAGACAGAACCCTCCATGTTGTACAGAGGAACTTGGAGGGTTTAACCTGCCAAGTGCCTATGGCTGCAGTGGAAGATCTACCCGAGGCCATCCAGAGATAGGTGGTAGGAGTACCTCATGACTGGGTGCGGTTATTCCGCCGAGTCGTGACTACGATCGTGTTCTATAGGAACACAACTTCTGGGCAGGGACCACAGGAGTAGATGGATATGATTTACCGGATGACTGTATATTTTTTGAGATTTGAACATGATCGGGCATAAGCCCAAATTTTGTATGACTTATGGATCCAAATTTTGTATAGTTTTTTAACACTCTGATGATATATATACAGCGATTTTTGATGTGATGTGACAAATTTATAAAAATGTATGATGTTTTTGATGATTAAATTTTAATGTATTGAATGATTAATATGCCAATCAATTGCTTGATTAGCTAATGAGTCTGCCATCCAATTGTCAGCTCGAGGAATATGAATGAAATTTAAAAATTGAAATGACCTTTGTAACAAACGTACCCTCAAGAACAACCAGAGTAAAAATGGATCTCGAACCCGATAAGTATTGTTCAACTGCGACACCACCAGCTGGGAGTCCAAGAAAACTACCAATGAATCAACACCCAAAGATATTGCCTCCGAGAGTAGATAAATAACTGCAATGTATTCTTCTATATTATTGGAAGCAGGACCAATGCAGACTCCTCTTGATACTAACAGCTGACCGGATGGATGATGAAGCACCCAAGCCACGGAAGCCAAGTTCCAGGTGTGTCTACTAGCACCATCGGCGAAACCAAAATGACTCATGACATCCGACACAACCTGCCAAAGTAGATAAAAAAAAACACCATCCCATCAAAGATCGAAAAACAGGATACGTACAAAGAAAAACTACTATATACAAAAGCAAAATGCCAGGCCGAAGCCTAGGCATAATAATTTTTCAAATAGAGCCCATTTCTCGGCTCCGGCAACTCATTCCCTTCGAAATCAAACAAGGTATATGCTCCTTTTTTAAGGACTTTTTTAATGATAAAGGGGTCGTACCACATAGAATTAAACTTTCCTGCCCCCAGGGCATATTTTTCTTGGGCATAGACCAAAACAAGGTCACCTTCCGAAAAAACCCTAGGCTTGACCGCCTTATCGTACTGAACTTTAACTCAGTTTTTATGCGCTTCATTCATCGTGGAGGCATCCCGACGCTGCTCATCGAGATGTTCCAGATGAAGGAGATGTTCTTCAAGACTAGAAGTGTCAGGAAGAAATTCAACAGCTAACTTAAGAGAAGGAATCTCACATTCAATGGGAAATACAGATTTCAACCCGTAAACTAGCTGAAACAAAGTAAAGCCAGTTGCAGTTTTCACTGACGTCCTGTATGTGCAAAGTGCAGGATATAGCATGATATGCCAATTGGATCGAGCTTTATTGATTTTCCTCTGAAGAATTGTCTTCAAGGATTTATTCACGGCTTCCACTTGCCCATTGGCCTGAGGATAATACGGAGATGAATGCTCCTGCTGGAAACCTAATTTTAGAGCCAACTCAGCCATCATGCTATTCTGAAAATGACTGCCATGATCAGTGAAAATCTCTCTAGGAATACCAAAATGAGCAATAACTTGGTTGAACAGAAAAAGAGCTGTTGTCTCACCATCATTCCCAAAAGTAGGAATAGCTTTGACCCACTTCGTAAAGTAGTCTACTACTACAATAATGTACTTGTGACCTTTAGCTGAAGGCAGGTTACAAGTAGTATACTCAATACCCCACTTTGTAAAGGGACCGACAGTAATGACTAGAATAAGTGGAGCTGGATGAGCGCGCATTTTTCGAGTATAGACTTGACACGGATGACACTTTTTGACCGACTCTGCACAATCTTTGAAAATCGAAGGCCAAAAGTACCCAGCACGCAAGGTTTTTTGGGCTGTAGCAAGCCCAGATAAATGACCACCACAAGCTCCGCTGTGACAATCATTCAGCACAGCCTCGGCTTCTTCGAGAGTTAAGCAACGTCTTAGGATTGAATCAACCCCTCGACGGTATAAAGCATCACCAATAATCAAGTAATTCTTAGCCAAGTGACGCAACTTACGACGCTCATCTTTCGAAAAAGCAGAGGGAAATTTCACAGTCTGAAGATACACAATGATATCTCCATACCAAGGATCCTGTGGAGAGATAAGAAACAAATGTTCATCCGGGAAGGATTCATCATAGACTATCTCTTCTCCACAGGGAAACTTGGAGATTAATTCCGCGAAAACTAATGATTTCTTGGACTTGGCAGACATAAACTCAAGATCAAATTCCTGCAAAATCACAATCCATCTATTGTATTTTCCCCCAATCACTCGCCTACTGAGAACAAATTGAAATGGATTGGCTGCTGCCAAAACATAAGTTTTTCGTAAAAGAATGTAATGTCTGAGTCGCTGCACAACATGAATAGCTACTAAAGCTAGTTTTTCTATCGGAGTATATCGGAGTTCAGGTCCTACCAATCCTTGACTAAGATAGTATATAACATGCTCTACAAGAGCATCATCGTCCTGAACCAGAACCATACCAATGGTAGATTCTACTACTGCAAGATACAAAAGGAAATCCATGCTATAATCAGGTGGACTCAATAAAGGAGTAGAGGTCAATGATTTTTTCAAAGCATCGAATGAGCGTTGAGCGAAGTCATCCCAAAAGAATGGAACTCCCTTCTTCAACAATCTCATAAATCCTTTGGTAACTTCAGCATAATTTACGATAAACCTCCGAAGAAAATTAGCTTTTCCTTGTAGACTTTGAGGTTGACGAATAGACGACGGGGGAGGCAACCGAAGTATTGCCTCAACCTTGAAGGGATCTACCCTAATCCCTTCCCTAGACACAATGAATCCCAATAACCGACCGGATGTAACCGCGAAAACACACTTGCTCGGATTCAACCTAATCTTGTAGAAATGACATCGTTCAAATACTTGACGGAGGTGAGTAGGATGATCCATTCTCTTTCGAGAATGAGCAGCTAAATCATCCAAATATGCCTCGATAATATGTTTGATGTCGTGGAAGGCATATGACATGGCCCGCTGAAACATAGCCCCAGCATTTTTAAGACAAAAAGGCATCTTCTTGTGAGCAAAAGTACCCCAGGGACAAATAAAGGCAGTCTTATGCTGATCTTCAGGATGGATAGTAATTTAATTATATCTAGAGAAACCGTCCATGAAGGAGAAAATCTCATTACCGGCACACTCATCAATGATCTGATCTATAAATGGTGTGGGGTAATTATCTTTCGGACATGATTTATTAAGGTCTCTGAAATCAATGCAAACTCGAATTGTTCCTTGTTTTTTATCTACGGGAATAGGGTTTGAAACCCATTCAGTCAAAGGAACAAGGAAAATGAATCCCGCCTTGAGCAGCTTCTCTACCTCGGCTTTGATAGTTGCAGCCTTCCTAGGATTGATCGGACGAAGTTTTTTCCTCACAGGTTTAGCATTTTCGTAAGTCTTGATCTCATGCTGGACAATAGATGGACCTATACCAGGGATTTCCTCATAAGACCAAGCGAATACATCCCTAAACTCTTTAAAGAGATCGGTGTAAATCTGAATCTCTTCAAGGGAACATTCAACTCTAATGAAGACATTTTCTATAACATTGGGATCCCTGAAAATGTTCACCAGAATAGTTGGAGAAATCACAACCATGTTCCCTTCAGCATATACCTTTGTTGGTGCTAAAGGGTTCAGGACTGGGCGAACATGACCAGGAGACACAGGGCTTGGAAAACTTGATTCAACTTTGCTCAAATTAGGTAAAAAGTAAGACCGATGATGCAAATCATCCCATGGTCTATCTATACCAGTCATAGCTTCCAGGATGGCCTCTTCAGATGGAAGAGTGGTATCAAGGCAATCCTGGGTAGAAGAAGAACTAAGTGTCCAAGCCGGAGCCACATCGCCATCCAATTCCTCTGGAGAAAGAGGAGCTGGAATGGACTCTGTAGAGTCAACAATAGATTGATAAGCAATCTCAGCTGCAGACATCGGAAATGCCATTCCACCCACTTGACCTTCCGCTAATGTGGCTGTAGGGGAAGGTAAGGTCCAAGGGTCTGAAAAATAATGAGTTCTGAAGAACTCTCTTCGAAGAGGAGCCCTGGAGGATGAAATTGCATTTATATGAACCGTAGGAGGTGGAATATCAAAAGTACCCATCAAAGAAGAATACATTCCAACCCCTAAATTCTCAACAGGCGACTTGGCCTTATCCAACTTTGGAATAGTTGAGTCAGTAGATGCATTCGGGTCTACAGGAGGACAGTCCAGTTGATCCACTGTAACAATCCTCCCTTCGTGAGGGAAACAAATAATTCGAAATAATGAAGATGCAATGGCATCCATCTCATAAATCCAGTTTCTCCCCAACATAAGGTTGTAGTCCAAGCTTGCATCAACTATCTCAACCTCTATATTTACAGTTTTTCCCCCAACACAGATGGGCAAAGCTGGGACAATACCATGCGGTCTGTGAGAATGACCATCAAACACAGTCAGAAGAGTAGCAGATGGAACAGCTGTGGGAGATCCAATTCCCTTCCAACATGTGAGAGACATCACACATGTGGAAGCGGCCTCATCAACGACCGTCCGGAAAATATTGAATTTCCGATACGATGATTTAATATGAAAAGCCATATGATGGGGGAGTCTCTTTTTAAAATTAGTCATATCGAATGTAATCATAAGAGAGTTCTTTGGATCGACAGCCCCAATAGCAGTGAGCAAAGCACTGCACTGATTCGGACAAGACTAGAGCACCTCTAGAGCCGCCATGGCACAAGGACTCTGCGCTAGATCTTCCACAATAGAGTAGTTCTGGGCAGCCCTGGCATTTGGATTAATCGTCGTCTGCTTAGTAGATGCTTTGGGCATCTGAGGTATAGGCTCAATAGTAGGCTTCGTGATGTGAAGCGGCTCAGTAGCATCGGGAGCACCCTTGGCTTTAGAAGACTCATCTTCGCCATAATCACGGGATCTCGTGGCGATATCCACGTGAGAACTCATCATGTATATGTTTGATGGATTTTTCCCTTCCTGGGTGCCCCCAGAGGAAGCCCCAGTATTTTGATTCGCGCAACAACTAGCTGTTGCCCTTGGGGAAAAGGGTTTGTCAACACAGCCTGGGAACTAGAAGAACCCTGCTGAGCTAACAAGCACTGTGCATCCTGAATTTTAGGGAAAAGGTGAGTAAGATGGTCTCCAGCACATAACTTGCATGGAAACTTCACTTTCTTTTTATCCTTTGGACCCTCACCAACATGCTCGTTGGATTTATTTGCATTACGCTTCCCATTCTTGCCCTTTTTATTATTACGTCCCTTCTTCTTCCCTTCAGATTGTTGATTTTCTTTAGGGTTAGAAGTCTGAACAACATTCACCGACAAAGATTGAGAAGGCGATGATTCAGTAGGCACATCCTGACTAGAAGGAGCAGATTGTAAAGACAACTGCTGCAATTGACTAAGCAGGCTAGCTGCACCACTATTGATCGACCCAATAAGTCCATCACCGTGAGGACCGGGTTTGGTCTTGGATAAATCCAATTTGGAGCGAGGAGCATTAGGCAAATATTTATGAAGGACCCCAGACTGAGAATATATCAATTCAAGCTGCTGGGCCCTAAAAATGGCCTGCTCCTCAGAAAATACCCCAGACAGGGACACATCCTTAGAAATATCTAACTGCAGAGATTTCAGAAACCATTACAAAAGGAATTCTCTTGGAATATGAGATTTAATAAGCCTCTTCCTTCTCTGCCATTCCTGAATATGATCAGAAATGTGGGTTGCATCGTCTTGTTTAAAATTAGCTAGGAGTTCAGTCCTGGCATCATAACGGACAGGCAACTGGAAATGATTTAGAAATGTCGTATCCAGATCTCCAAACGTAGCAACACTGCCCCCAGTTAATTCAATATACCACTTGGCAGCGTTTCCAGTTAAGGTGCGTTGAAACAATCTCAACCTAATCGAATCGTCGATCAGGGAGTTAGAAGAACACCATAAATGGAAGGTGGTGATATGGTCAGCCGGGTCCTCTCCATTCTCGCCTTCAAACTTTGGAATGTCTGAAGGTAGTTTGGTAGGAACCGGAGGCCACCCCGGACTATATCGAATCGGATCATTCGTCAATTTTGACAAATCTGGCAAGTTCAATGTTGCCAGAAAAGGTAAATGAGGCGGAGCCTGAGGATTCCATCCTTGATGGGATGAATTCCCAACATTCTGAAAAGAGTACCCTGGATTTGATGAGGCACCAGGTTGCCAAAAAGGACTCGTAGAAAATGTGGGGCCAAAAGACCCAAGATTTGGAGAAGGACCCCCTCCCAACGTAGAGTTACCAAAGACCAGACCAGTTCCCCCTCCCGAAGTATTGAATGAAGAAGAAAGCCCTTGATAGGGGTTCCATGTGTTAGAAAGAGGGGAAAAAGTCTAATAAGCACTCGATGAAGGGAAAGAAACATTCCCTTGTTGACCAGCGTAAAATTGATTCCCTGCCCCCACTGTTGTAAATACAGGGTTCCAACCTGTAAAAGTAGTCGAACTCTGACTTCCAAACCAAGGGTTAAAACTCTGAGTCTGAGAAGTAAAAGGAAAAGACCCTAAAGAAGGATTTGAACTAGGAATATGCCCAGTTCCGAAGGGGAACCCTTGAAAAGAAGCTGACCCACTAGCCATGGAAGACATGGGTGTAGATGCAGCGCAGCAACGGAAAAGGAAAAAGGAGGAATCCCACTAGTAGGCATTCCAAAACAAAAGGGACCAGATTGAGAAGCATGTACTTGGGTGAAACCAGAGCCAAACACAGTAGTACTAGAAGCAATCGTAGATATAGCAATAGTGCCTCCTCCTTCAACTGAAGCAGGAGTCTGAATGCCTGCAGCAGTCACAGTAGAAGCCGCGTTCCCAGTCATGGCCATCGAAAGGTATGAATAAAAAAGAGGATCTTCTGGTCTTGCAGACTTAGGTTCGATGTACTCAACAACAAACGGATAATCAGGAGGAAGAGGATATGGAAGTGACTGAGGAGACTCAGGTACTTCCTCTACTTCTATTCCTAACTCTCCCGGAAACAAGACTCTCGAGGTGAGCGGAACCCTCCTCTCAGAACCAACACCAGAACCAACTACATGACCTTCAAGCCCTTGTGGAGGATCACTCTCCACTATGTCAGATGCCACAGGGTGATATTCACCTGCTATGTTACTCCTACGCCTTCTTGAAGAAGGCTCTGCACTCTCAAGAGATAACCCCTGGATTCTCCTCGATCGACGAGGCGCTTGATCAGCCACTTCAACAAATTTTAATTAGCCTCAAAAAAGTATAAAGCTAAGTAAGCTAGGAGCAAAGAGCACTCACTACAAAAAATCCCTAAGATACAGCCATGCAAGCAGCCTTCAGGTTTTTCCGCTCTGGGTGATTAGGACCGGACACCAAAATATGAGAAAGTGAAAAATAGGACCTCCCGAAAGTAGTCTGGGATAATTATGGCCCAGGCCTAGTAGCGAAGGTAACAGAAAAAATTATGCCGACCTCCTAACAACATCCTTTGCCGGCACAAGTACCCAAGCTTCGCAAGGGCACCCCCCAGAAGTACTGATGGAAGTGATATGACGTCTGCCTCAGGTACCACGGGTATTCCCCACCACAGTCATCTATGTGGAACCTAGGAATGGAAACTATGGGCACCAATCCGTGTCAGAAGCCGGGAGGAATGGTCTTGAGGCAAGATCCAACAAATCAGAGAGGGCATATCTCTCTTCTCAGCCTTCACTTCCCCTCGTGCTTGACTCTCTGGAGGAGAGCTTTCCTGGTCCACCTAACGGAGTTGGATTTTGCTCAATTAATAAACTTCTATGCTTTAGTTTGAGCGGCCTTGGAGAGTTAACTCTCCACTCACCTAATCCAAGGCCCTACAACCTAGCTAGTTGGTGTATGACACTTAAATAAAAAAAAATTTCTAGTTGTTTTTAAATTATAGCGCTTATTTTAATTGGCTGTTATATTAGGTCAATGAAATATGGAAATGAAACTTGTGGTGTTTTACGACGCAGAAAATAAATTAATGAAAACCAAACTACATGCAAATGCAGTAATTGCCTTTCGATGAAAAGAAATTTCTACACAGGTTCTACGAGACTATATTTTTTCTTTTCAGATAACAAACTTCACACTCGCAAAAATTATGAAAAAGACTAAATGCTTAAGTGCACCTAATGCAAATTACTAAGAGCATGCAAATTCTAAGATGCAAAATCTAACAAAGAAAAGAGAAATTTCCCAAGAATCCTTCAGTTTTATCCACTTTTGGTTGTCCACAAAACTAGTTCCCAAAATCAGAAACTCTCCGTATAAAGACACCAAAATATGCTTGAAACAAGAGGAAAAAACCAATGACAATTCCCTTCCAAAATCAAGTCAGAAACCAAAGGCAAGAAATCTCAACCAAGCTTCAAAAGATGTAACAAAATGAAAACAAAAATGCAAAACAAAAGCAAATGACAAAACAAAATGTTTTTTGAGCTTTTGAATTTTATAAAAAGAAGAGCTCGAAGAGACCAAGAAAACTATCCAATTACCAAGCCAAACAACTCTGAATTTCAAGCAAAACTTCAAAAACAATCCAAATCTTATAGTGCCACTTAGTAGCAAGATTTATATGAGCAAAAGAAGGCAAGAAACTCAGTAACTCAGCCCGGAAGAATAGTACAACCTTGCAGCAAACAAAAACTTCAAAGAACCAAGAAAGACTCTTCAAAAATTGCAACAAGACCTAGTCAAATGAACTCAGGAAAACCAACCAGAAAATGCGCAAAAATCGAAACGCAAGGCAAAACATAAAATGAGGAAAGAGTATATGAGCAGAAGCTCTCTGTTCTAATTAAGCAGAATAGCCAAGAATCCCCAGAAAGAGATCTTGGTACTCGAACCAGAAATGCAAGCGCTAAAAAACAAGATTTTCCTAATAAGCCAGTCTTCAACCAAACAAGAGGGAAAAAGACCAATAACCACTATCAACACAATCCAGAGACTATAAAGACACTGTAGGAACAGGTCTCCACATGAAGACAAGACCAAAAAGTCAAGAAATCAAAAATTTCAAAATTTGCCCAGGCATACGCTACTTAGAAGTTTTGCAACAGGCGTGCATACGTGGCTGCGTCAAAGGAAACCCGCGTATACGCGACTTCCTTTAACAAAAAATGCGTGTATATGCGACTGTGTATAGAAAAACTCACGTATGGAAAGGTAAATAATGAAAAACAAAAATGATCAAGCCTGGATAAAGAACCAGGTCTTTAGTTTGATTGAGAAAAAGTTAACTAGACTGGAAACAATGATTAAAACTATTGGAAACCTTTCAAACAGCTGAAATCACCCAACAGGGGAATCACAAGAATGCGATCCCCAGCGGAGTCGCCAGTTCTGTTTCGGGAAATAACTCCCTAGAGGTTTGTTGGGTCAAAACCTCCACAGATCAGGGCATGCTATTCAAGAAGGACTCACACAACCACACTTGTATGCTAAAACCTAGATAACATCGATAGTAGAACCCACCCGTAATCCTACGTTTGATGTAGATCCCGCGGGGTCCAAACCCCCAGCAACCCTTCTTCCTCTTCAACCTGAAAACCAAGAAGAAACGTGCACATAAATCTAGTTGTACATCATATATTTATCCTAAATGTCAGTGAAATCCATGTGAAACATCATATAAACAATAATAAATGCTTAAATAATAATCTTTTCACATATGCAAGCAGATATTAACACATGAATTCAGGAACAAGATGGTTCTTCTTCATTATGAACAACATGTACAGTAATAAAAAGTGGAGAGATCACCTGAATCCTTCCACGATCTTCGAATAGATCATCGTCTGGATCCGTCCCGCCCTTGCCTCGCTAGGATACTTTCAAGACTTGTGCACATGAGATTACATATAAACTGATGAACATCTCCAGGAAACAAGAGTTTCTTGTAAAAATCTGGGAAAGTGCATGAGGCATGGGAAATCAGACTTGAATTGGGATTCCAACAGAGTATAATATCTATAATTTCTCTCTCCCTTAGGCCATGCACATGAGGGGCTTTTATACTCCCTCAAAGTAGTTTCAATTAGTTGGAAACAGTTGGCCATGTGCTGGGGTGGTTGAACTACTGGAGTAACCATCAACCCAGCCAAAAAATAGGGAATTTATATATATATTTTTAATGATTTTAATGGTATACGCGGAAAAGTGTGTATGGACTCGCGTATACATGCGGAAAAGTCTCGGCATACCCGCGTATGGGATTTTTAACACTGTTTTTTATGAATTTTGTTCAAGTCTGTGGGAATGGGTGCCTAAGGTCAAAGAGACAATCATGAATCACATGAGGGTCAAAAATGATGCTATAACAACACTAGGTGGGGCCCACAGGCTATTTTTAGATGATATGTCTATTCTTAGAATTTGGATCAAAGTCTATTTTTAGATGGATGGGCATCTATTTTTATAATTCATGTGCAAATTTGTTTTATGGAATGCATGTTTAAAAATAGAATGCATGTCGATTATTATTAGCCCTTAACAATAATTAAACAATAAATAATAATATATTCTCTTGAAGCACTTGATTTCAGATAACTGATGTGGAAAACCAGTTAACTGAAGGAATTTCGAGTTCAAAGGTTGGTTGGTTGGACATGCTAGCGAAATTTGTTGTAACTGAGTGATACAAAGTTGCAACAGAGTTGGATGTGTAGTTATGTGAGTTGTAAAGTAGTTTAACTCAGTTAAGTGAGTTAAACTCAGTTGTGCTAGTTGTAACTAAAAATACACTAGTGAGAGATCAGTGAATTAATATTAAATTAATTCACATGGAGTGATCTCACATGCAACTGAACATTTACTACTATTAACTACATGCATGTTAGATCCAGTGGAGACCTAGTTGAGAGATAGGCAAAAGGGAAAGTTTGACTATCATTTGTGACTATAATGGGTGCACAAGTGCAACCAAACACACATTGGATATGCCAATGAGGATTGCGCAGTCAAGGCAAGGAAAGATCGAATTCATTCAGGGACTGTGATCAGAAGGGATTGCGTAGTGGAGGCAGTAAATTGGTGCATGTTTATGCCAATTTTTGTATGACAACGTGAGACGATTGTATATTGTACTCAGAGCTGTTGGATTAGATTTTTTTATGAGATTGTTTCATGATCCATGATATATACATAATATATGACATTGGGGTTTTTAGCTTTATTCTTTCCCGGTAAAAACATCTGTGTTATGTGTGATTGATCTTTCTTCATGTGTTTGCAATTGGCGATTAAATTTCCGCAAAGATTTAAGTAGAAGGATTCTGTATTTAATAGTGGCATATAATTTTTAGATAAGGAGAATCTAGAAATACATAATTGTATTAAAAATTTCTACATTATATCGGAGAAAATAATATTTCAATATTGAAGTAGTAGCTGAGTTTGTTGGTGGAAACAATTCGAATTTGCTATAGTAATTTCTTGGTGCAACAGTTGAGTAAACATCGAAATGGATTTCAATGGTTTGCGGTTAGAGTATGCACTCGAGGGAAACTTGAACTACATTGCATGGAAGGATAGGATGGAGGCGGTGCTTGAAGATAATGGCTTGAGGGAATTCATCGACAATGATGTTCCTAATCCCACTTCGACGAATGTTACATTACTTGACGCCTCGCAAAAGAAAGTAGTGAAGTCGAGAAGGATTCTGTTGGAAGGTGTGAGAGACCATATTATCTCAAGCCTTCATGGGAAAGCCACTCCATTTTCAATTTGGAAGGATTTTACGGATATTTTCCAAAGCAACAATGACCATAGGAAATTGGCACTGAAGGATAAACTCAGAAAGATGAAAATGGAGAAGGGCGACAATATTTCTAACTATCTCACAAAGTTTGTCCAATGTCGGGATGAACTGGGGAGTGTGGGAATCATGGTTACTGATGATGATTTGGTGATTTTGGTTCTCTTGGGACTTTCTAAGAGTTGTCACAGTTATCAAGACTCTATCAACAGACGGGAAAAATTGCCGGATTGGGAACGGCTGTGGTCGGATCTAGTGCAGGAGGAGTTCAGGTGGAACACCAGAGAACGCTCTACATCAAAACATGATGATGAAGAGGATTTTGCTTTGGCTGCCAAAGAAAGGAAAGGGAAGGGGAAGAAATCCCATTAAAAATCTAAGACTAAAGGCAAGAAGCAGGATTTGTCCAAGGTGAAGTGTTTTCACTGTCACGAACATGGGCATCTCGCCACTAACTACCCACAAAAAAAGTAGAAAAAGAAGGCTGCTGGTGCTGCAACTAGTGAGGTCCTTGCCTCGCAATTTAAACTTTATTTCTCTTTGATCACATGCTTGGTTTCAAGCATAATGAGATCGGTGTGGTATCTTGATAGTGGTGCTTCCTTCCACATGACGGGAGATATGGAGATTTTCAGTGACTTGGAGGAGAAAGATCTCCAGATGCATATAGAGATGGGCGACAATGGAAGATACTTGCGACCGGAATTGTTACCATTAACTTTGAGAGGGAATCAGGTAAATCATTTCTGTTGAAAGATGTTATGCATGTTCCAGGTCTGAATAAAAACTTGGTCTCAGTCGCGATGTTGGATGACAGAGGTTATGACGTTGTTTTTAGCGATGGAAACTATTTCCTGCAACATAAAGCAACAGTTAAAACCAAGAGGATAGGGATTTGAGTCAATAATCTCTACAAGCTGGAGGTAGATGGCTGCGCTGTAATGGTAGGCAAAGAAGAAGAAGTGGTGTGCCAGGACGAGGGCGAATTATGGCACAGGCGATTGGGCCATCTTCACCATGGTGCCCTGAATATTTTGCAGCATATTTCTACTGGAATTTTAAAGGGTACACTTGCGCAGATATATTAGTGCAAGGGATGTACTATGGGTAATTTTGTGAAGACCACCTTTCATGAAAAGGAGAACCATGTTTCAGTGATCCTGGAGAGAGTTCACACGGACGTGTGTGGGCCATTATCGGTTGCTTCAATATCAAAACATAGGTATTATGTTATTTTTGTTGATGACTATTCTCGTAGATGATGGATCTTCATCACGCAGAAGAAAGATAAAAAATTCTCAAAGTTCTATGAGTTTAAAGCATTGGTAGAGAAAGATTCGGGGAAGCAAGTGAAGGCTCTGCGGAGCGATAACGGTGGAAAATATATCTTGAACGAATTCAAAGACTTCTGTAGCAAAGAAGGAATTCGAAGAGAACTCATAGCACCTCATAACCCATAGCAAAATGGGGACGCAAAGAGGAAGAACAGAATTATCGTCAGTGCTGCACGAGCTATGCAGCATGATCAGGGCCTACCAATGCACTTGTGGGTGGAAGCATGCAACACTGCGGTTTATGTGCAAAAATGTTGTCCTCATAGAGTACTTTGCATGAGTACACCTGAAGAAGCTTTTACTAGTAAGAAACCAAATGTTTCTCACTTTAATATTTTTGGCTCATATGTTTATGTGCATGTGACCAAGAACGCCAGGAAGAATCTGGAGCCAACTGCTGAAGTTGGGATATTTTTGGGGTACATAGAAACACCCCATAATTATCATGTGTATTTTCCAAATAGTCGAATGACTGTGGTGTGACGGGATATAAAATTAAAAGAGGAGAAAGCCATGAAGTTGTCACTTGAGAGGGAGCTAGACTTGCATGCAGAGGAGGAACTGTTTGTTCCCAAAGACGAGTCTCTAGATGTGGATCAGCCGTAGGAGGAGGTTCATGGAGTGGAGGAATCCACTCACGCAGAGCCAAACATCAGAACTGGAAGAAGGTGTACCATAGAATCTGAGAGGTTTAAGATTGATGTAGCATAGAATGTAGGAGTCCCTACTTCACAACACAAATAGAGACAGTCTCCTCACTAATTCAATAGATACATGGCTCTCATGAGAAAATGTATTGTGACAGAGCCATTTTCCTTTCAGGAAGCACTGCAGGAGCCCACATGGGTGGATGCAATGGTGGAGGAGTATGACTCCATTTTTAGAAACAGTGCTCTGGAAATTGTTCCAAGGCTGGTTGATAAATCAGTGGTAGGTTCAAGATGGATCTACAAGGTAAAGCAAGTTGTTGATGGGAGTGTTGAGAAGTATAAGGAAAGATTTGTGGCCTGGGGCTTCTCACAGATCGAGGGGATTTATTATGAAGAAACCTTTGCACCTGTCGCACAATATTCATCCATAAGGACCATCCTTTCTCTCTCAGTGCAGATGGGTTGGAACATTCATCAAATGGATGTGAAGACTGCATTCCTTAATGGGATCATTGAGGAAGAAGTGTACATTGAGAAGCCTGAAGGATTTGAGATCTTCAGCAGTGAGTCGCATGTGTGCAGACTCAAAAGAGAGTTTTATGGGCTGAAGCAAGCACCCTGTGCTTGGTACACTCAGATCGACAGCTATTTCATTGGACTTGGCTTCACCAAGAGTGAGGCAGATGAAAACCTATACTAGATTGTGGTGGAGGGTAATATTTTAATCATTGTTCTTTATGTTGATGATTTAATACTGACTGGTGATGAGCAAATGATACACTCATGCAAGGAGGACCTTGCAAAGGAGTTCAAGATGAAGGATATGGGCCTCCTTCACTATTTCCTTGGATTGGAAATATGGCAGTGAGAAGGTGAAATGTTTGTGTCTCAAGGAAAGTATGGAAGGGAGATACTCTGTAAGTTTCACATGGAGGGCTGAAAACCCATGGATACTCGTCTTCCTGGAAATTTGAGGAAAGAGGATGCTACATCCGGAGAGGTAGTGGATGCTACTGTCTATCGACAATTGGTGGGTTTGATCATGTGTTTAGTTAATACAAGACCGGACATATGCTATGCGGTGAACCAACTTATTCAAGCGATAGTTAAGCCTACCAAGCTCTTTTGGAAGGCGGGAAAGCATGTTGTGAGATATCTCAGGGGCACATCTGAGTATGGCTTATGGTTCAGACAGATAGATGAGGTGAAGTTGCATGGCTTCATGGATGCAGATTGGGCAGGCAGCCCAATGGATAGAAAGAGCACATCAGGAGGGGTCTTTAGTATCAGATCTACAGCTATGCCTTGGTAAAACAGGAAACAGAGATCCGTGGCACTTAGTTCAGCGGAAGCGGAACACATGGTAGCAAGTTAAGCTGCATGTGAGGCTATTTGGATGAGGAAGATCCTGGTCAATTTGTTCTATTCTCATTTAGATCCTACATTGATTCATTGTGATAATAAGAGTTGCATTAAACTCTCGATTAATATTGTGTTTCATGATAGATCTAAGAATATGATATCCGGTATCATCATATCAGATATTGTGTGCAGTGGAAGATCATGTTGCTTCAGTACATTCCTACAGAAGGTCAGCATCCATATATTCTGACGAAGGTGCTCACCAAGAGAAAATTCAAATACCATAGGGACAGGATCAGGGTGAAGGATAATCCCTTTCTTGTTGAGAGGTAGTGTTGAGATTTAACAAGATGATGATCCTAACGAAAATTAAGCACCTACACTAGGTGGGGCTCGCAGACTATTTTTAGGTGATATGTCTATTTTTAGAATTGGATCAAAGTCTATTTTTAGTAGTAATATATTTATATATGGTTGAGAAAATTATATGGATGGATGGGCGTCTATTTTTGGAATGCATGTGCGAAGTTGTTTCGAGGAATGCATGTCTAAAAATAGAATTCTTGAGATGTGGCAAACTAGTTAACTGAAGGAATTTCGATTTCAAAGGTTGGTTGGTGGGACATGCTAGTGGACTTCATTGTAACTGAGTGACACAAATTTGTAACAGAGTTGGATGTGTATTTATGTGAGTTGTAAAGTAGTTTAACTTAGTTGAGTTAAACTCAGTTGTGCTAGTTGTAACTAAAGATACACTAGTGAGAGATCAATGAATTAAATATTAAATTAATTCACATGGAGTGATATCACATGAAAATGAATATTTACTACTGTTAACTACACGCATGTCAGATCCAGTGGAGACCTAGTTGAGAGATAGGTGAAAGGGACAGTTTGAATATCAGTTGTGACTATAGTGGGTGCACAAGTGCAACCAAACACACATTGGAGACACCAATGAGTATTGTGCAGTCAAGGCAAGGCAAGATCGAATTCATTCAAGGATTGTGATTAGTAGGGATTGCGCAGTGGAGGCACGTTGTCAGGAGGTAGTAAATTGGTGCATGGCTATGCCAATTTTTGTATGACAGTGTGAGACGATCGTATATTGTACTGAGAGCTCTTGGAGTAGAGTTTTGTATGAGAATGTTTCATGATCCATGATATATACATAATATATGATAGTGGGGTTTTTAGCTTTATGCTTTCCCGGTAAAAACATCTGTGTTATGTGTGATTGATCTTTCTTCATGTGTTTTCATTTGGCGATTAAATTTTTGCAAAGATTTAAGAAGAAGGAATATGTATCTAACAGTGGCATATAATTGTTAGATCAGGAGAATCCGGAAATACATAATTGTATTAAAAATTTCTACACACACTGAGCAATGAAAATCCTTCTTTTCACTTCTGAGCTCTCCGAATGATCAACTATGATCTGATTGCATGTGAAATTTTATCTATTGTAGCAACTGGAAATTATTCTTCTAACTGTAAATTTAATTATGTAGTTTATTTTCTACGAAAAATAACGAATAAACATTTGTGGAAATTTGAGGTCTAAAATGGGCCTCCTAAGGAAATTATAAAATAATAGTGGAAATAATAAAATAATATTTTATTACATCATCAAATTTTTGAGGGAAAAAAGAAAAAAATCTACTTTTTCAACTCGTATTTTCAACTTATCTCCCAAATTTTTTACTCAAATTTCAAGCAGGAGATCTCGTTGGATGAAATATTTTATTCTTCATCCAAGGAGTACCCATGTTGCATACTTTTGATGGACCCTTCTACATGAAAAATGTGATTGCAATCACGTTTTTAATGTATTTCTTGTTTTTCATGTAACAGGGTCCATCGAAAGTATGCAACATGGGTACTACTTGGATGAGGAATTAAATTTTGCATCCAACGAGTACTTTTGCTCAAAATTTGAGTAAAAAACTTGGGAGATAAGTTGAAAATACGAGTTGAAAAACTAGTTTCATTATTTTATTATTTTTGAATCTTTTTACCATTTTAATTAAAAAATGGTGAATCATCCCCCATGGTTGTGTTGTAGCTCCTACAACACCCTCCAAAAATACATAAAATCATAACACACACTTTAAAATTTTTGGAGCCCCCTTTGAAACTAAAGAAGGAAAAAAGCCAAGTAAAGTTTTAAGAGCAAGTCGCTAAGTCGCGGATCCATTATTTGCGACCCATGCGACCTATGCGACTCTGCGACCCTAAGGTTGCATAGGTCGCCAGGTCGCAAGAGTCGGAAGTCAATCAATTTGCGACCTTGCGACCTAGCGACCTTAAGGTCGCAAGGTCGCAAAGTCGCAAAGTGAAGCTTTAAAGAAATGAGCGACTCAGCGACCTTTGCGACCCAGCGACCTTAAGGTCGCGAGGTCGCAGGGTCGCAAACTTGCAACTTGCGACCTCATTAAGTATTCGCACGTGCGACCTTTTATATAAGGTCGGGTCGCTAGGTCGCATTTGTAGCTTTCAGCGAAAATCGTGGAATTGCTCTGACAGGTCGACTGGCGCGTTTTCTTCCGGGTAAGTTGCCTTTTCCTCCCTATGTTTCCCTCTTAAGCATTTCTTGCCATTATTAAGCCTCCCCACGGTCTTATTTATTTGCTGGAAAGGATGTAGGGTTTTCTTTTGAGTTTCACCGTTGTTTTGTTTCCCACAAACCCCAAGGTCACCCGTCTCTTGCCTAATTCATCATGGCTATGCCTTATTGTCAGTTTAGGCCTTTTCAAGCCGCATACTTTTCCCGTTAGGGAAAGATTAGCCGCAAAGTCGCGCGCGCGCGAAACCCCCCGGCAGGCGAAAGTGCAACCTGCGACCTAGCGACCAGGTCGCAAGGTCGCAAAGTCGCAAAACTCCCTCTCAGCGACTCTGCGACCCTGCGACCTAGTCGCAAGGTCGCGAGGTCGCTTGTGAGTCCCTTTTGTGGATCAGCGACCCAGCGACTCCCAGAGAACAGTCAATGAATCTTTGCATGTATAGACTCTATTTAGCCATTATCATCATGTCTTTCTTATCCTGGGATTCTGTCTTGAATGCAGCAGGTGAATTCAGAGCAGACACAGTACAGGTCCTCTCCGACTCTAGCAATATGGCACCCCGGGTATCCCGAAGGAGAAGCAGGCAGGTGGTGGAAGAAGAGTCAGACACAGACATACAAACATCTCCGCCGCCAATATACAGAGACACCCTTTGCACCTTCGCAAAGGAGGATAGCCTTAGGTGGTATGAAGTATACCGTGAGTTCGCCATGCCAGAAGAGGAGTTCCCAGAAGATCTCCCGGACCGTGAAGTATACCTGAAATTCAAAAAGTCCAAGTTGCACCTAGCTGGGTCACATCCCGCCATCTTTCCGTGCCCAGAGATGTTGGACTGGATCATACAGAAGACGGATCCGAAAAACTTCGCAATCCGAGATAGTGCAGGAAAAGCTTTCGCAACATTGGAAAGTTCAAGAGCACAGGTCTACTACTCGCTACCCAAACCAGAGGTGAACTTCACCCCAAGATGGTTTGCTGCAAATGAAGTGCCGATGGTTGATACAATCAGAAAATGGTGGGCAGAACCAGACAAATTTAAGATCAAGAAGGACCAGGAGTACCCGGTGGCCAGTCTGAGGAAGGTGTATAAGTTAGTGGCTGCCATGCTGTGCAGAATATACGGGCGTTTGGATGCCACCACCTTCAACGGAACATGGGCAACCATTATGGAACACGTAACAGTACACGGCACTCGGTTCAATTGGGCTGGTATATTAATGGGCTCCATGCACACAAATTTGGCTTCAGCTTTAGCCCCAGATGAGGGAGCACCGTCAGAATTTTATATGGCTTCGTATTTATTAGATGCTGTCTGTGCCCAGCTGCATGTTGAGGGATGGCCACATAACTGGGACTCCGAACTGACCCGGGCAATCCATTTGCAGACCAAGGTATTCTGGGAATCCCGGTACAAGTCAGATATTGAGCAAATCTCTCATATATTCATTCCCGCCCTTTACGGGAAACTATTTGGTCAAGACACCCCCTGCATGTCTTGGCGAGCAATGGAGACACTAGGTCAGGTGGCACACTGGTTCCCATTCACTGAATTCACAATCATCCGAGTATTTGGCTCTTTTAAAGCACCACATGCCCTGCCTAAGTTTATTACCGATAAGGTGCCTTGGGTGCAGAGGTATGTTTCTGCATGACCTCAAAGCCAACGTCCTTTTCCAAAGGAAGAAAACTTGGCCCGCCTACCTCTTACCATCAAAGTCAGGAGCAACAAGACTTCAGAGAAGTAGGGCGTGAAGGGGAAGAGATAAAAGGTTACCACTTTAGAAATCTGGATTGCCGAACTTATGACCCAGTCAGGATAGTTCCTGAGCATTGTAAAAGGGCCAATTTTAAATGGAGTTATCAGCATGTCGAGCGCCCGACAGAGGAAGAAAAAAGAAACTGGTACAACGCAGACAGGCCTGGGCTCAGTGATCGATTTGTGCACGAGAAGAGCTGCCCATGTTTGACTGATTGGCCAGAAGCTTGGAGGCTCTTCTTCCTCCAAAGATAAGAGAACACAGACCGGTACGGGGCCTGACACCGCAGAGCAGCAAAGGGAAGCGGAAGCCCAAGCCAAGAAGGAAGAGGAAAAGAAGATGAAAGAGGATGAAGAGAAGCATAAGAAAGACGCCAGGACAGAGCGGAAGAAGAAAAAGGAGGAGGAGAAGGAAAGACAGGAAAAGGAGGCACAGGCGGCGGCAGAAAAGGCACTGAAAGAAGAACTCGACAAAGTCGATCGTCAGAAAAAGGCAGAACAAGTAGCCGCGGCAGAGAGAAAGAGAAAAGAGGAAAAGGAAGCAGAGGCAGAGGCAGAACGCCGGAAGAAAGAAGAACACGACAAGGCGGAAGCAGAGCGCCGACAAAAGGAGAAAGAAAAGGGTCAAACGCAGGAGGGAGAGGACGAGCTAATAGATGACATTGACCTATCTCCCCTGGATATCCCTGCAGGTGGCGCGAAAAGTACCCTCAATGTTGATGACTTTCCCGGGGAGCAAGAAGAAGAAGTCTTCGACTTGACCAGATTGACATTTGACCAGTTCTCTTTCAAGATACGGCAAGAGAAAAGGAAATCCTTAGCGCAAGGCCATCCCGCCATCTCTACGGTCGCCACCGGAAAAGACATAGTCCCGTACACAAGGAATAATCCCCCGTTACATAGTTGCTGAAGCAGTACCGCTTTTTAAGCGTGGCCACAGAGGAAAATGTCACTAGGATGAGCAGGGAAATTATTTCTTTACAGAACAGGCTAAAAGCGGCAGAGCAGGAAAAATCAAGGCTAGAAAATGAGGTGCTGCAGCTCCAAGGTAGGCCCGCCCAAGTGAATGAGATTCCACTGGCGGTCAGGAAAGAGTGTGATGTGTTGGAGATGACAATGAGGCAAGTATACCAGGAAATGCTCACCCTGAAACAAACAAAGGGCCCCGTTGTTATAAGCACGCAGAGGAAACCAGCAGGAATACCTACCGTGCCCAAGGGAAGCATCGACACCTCTTGGACAATGATGAACTCAGACAGCGCAAAGACGTTAAGCACGAACACGTGCCTCGAAAGGATTGGAGTCATACGCAAGAGGACAAAGTGCAGATTCGGATGAGTATGCAATCCAAAGACAAGCTGTCCAAAGATCTGGACAAAGTGATGTCTGCATATAACCACCTAATCAGTGGTATTGACTCCATGAACGCCCTTCATCACATTCCGTCATTAGGGGCACTAAATGAAACTAAAGACTGGGAGCAGGTAGAGCAGGAAATTCAGTCTTTTCTGCAGCCCGTAAGACAAGCTGCTGCCGCACCAGAATTCGAGGCATCACAAGAGAACCTGAATCGGTTGCTTGTCACTCCAGTGCAAATATATACCAAACTTGCTTCCCTCTCAATGCTGATCTCTCAGAAGAAGGAGACTCTAGTGCCGAATGCCCTAGAATGTATGCATCGAATAAAAGAGGAAAGCCCTCTTGTCGCGCCTATAACAGCAGATTACCAGACTTGGCGAGATTTCCTCAAGGGCAAGAAAGTCGACGTTCCAGAAACCTCAATCGCGCGACCACCTCCATAGTTCAACCGCTGGGTCGCAGGTCGCACCTGCGACCAGGTCGCAGGTCGCACCCGCGACCAGGTCGCAGGTCGCACTTGCGACCAGGTCGCAGGTCGCAATTTTGGCAAACGGGAAGCTGAACCGTCGGAAGGCCATAAGTGCGTCTGTTGAATCTATAAATACCCCTGTGGGGAACATTGTAGGGGCTGCTCTTTTTTGGACTGAAAGGCATTATTGCATTGTAACTGAAGAAGCATACTCTTGATATATGAAATACAATACATGTTAAAACCCCTTTGATTGGATGATGTGTTTAGCTGTGACAACATTGTGTGTATTCTGCGTGCAGTTTCAGAAATATCTTCTGATTAATGAATCTGTGTTATTAATAGTATCATTCATGCACCATAGCTATCTGTGATTGTGTTGATGATGCTCAAGTTTATTATTTACTTCATGATGAATGTTAATGAACTGTTTTATTAGCATTTCGTTATATCTTTCGGAAAGTTAAGGGATATTCTTGCCACAAAGAACTGTTTCTTTGGCGGTCAGATTATCCTGCATGCATACCCCATAGATGTGTTGCTAACGACACTTCCTGAGTGTATGCATTCTGTCTATCACCTTGCTACGCACAGTGTCATATATTGGTTTTATACATCAGTCATGTATCCTGTATCGTGTGAATAAGTGTATGTTTGCAGTTTCAATCAGGTTGCTCGAAACCGAAGAGATAGTCATTTAAGTGGTAGCCGGACCCACACCCCGGACGGGATCCCTACTCCAAACAGTTCAAAGTCTAATTGGGACTTTCTACCGGGGAGATCCCCTACTGTTGGCCGGACATATTTTCCCGTCAACAGATTTGGCGCTAGAAGGAGGGCATGGCATCCTCCCAGCATACAACAGACATTCCATCCCAAACTCCCCGCCGGGAGGTCATAAATAACGAAGTTGCCCTTCCCCCTTTAGAAGATATTCCAACGGTGGAAGCCCGATACTTCGAAATCACTAACGAATAGCTGAGAGCCTTACGCCCAGTTGCCCGTAATCTCATCAGGGATTTACGGTATGCCCCTATCATGGAATTCCTAGCCCACACTAGGACCCCTGCCGATAACATCACTCGCAATGGCGTGCTGGTCCGCACCATACCTGAACTTGTGAATACCATGATTGAGGACCTTGCACGGGCTGTCCAGGAAAATGACCCCGTTACCCACGATAGTGAAGGTTTCCCTGATACGGAACCTTTCCCCGAACCGCAGCCTGACTTACATCAGTGGACCAACAACCAAGTGTATTCTCCACGAGAAGGAGAAGGGGAAAGAAGAAACGAAAGAGAAGGTAACACAGCCCGAAGGAATGCAGAGGAAGGAAATAGGCCTCGAAGAAATGAAGGTGGAGTCAACAGGGGTCAAGGTCATGGTGGTAGAGGAAATATCATTCGTGACCTGAGACACCACGCCAACCATAATCACCACCAAAACCAAAATAGACCCCCCCTTACAACTGGGAGCTGCTTAGAAACGTGAATAACCGTGAAAGACACCGAGATGAACACTCTTGTCATCATGAAGGAACATCGGTGTCAGGGACGGGAAGTGAGTCTGAAGCAGAAACCCAACACCATCAGCGCCCCAGGAGGGTGCAGCCTCTGGCCTGGATGGCTCAATCCCCTTTGGCCCTCTTAGGTCCTCTCCATGATATGCCCAGACACCCAGAGAAGCATCTTCCTAAGTTCGATCCAGAGAAAGGCACATCGGCAGAAGACCATATTAGTAGTTTTTATCTGTCTCTACAAATCATGAGAGTTCAGTCCGATGATGTTGCATGTCGACTTTTCCCACACACTCTTGTAAGCGAGGCAGCCACTTGGTACCGCTCCCTACCCAGTGCGTCTATTACTTCATGGGACCAGTTCCGTCGTGTGTTCCTGAAAAAGTTTGCAGAAGATAAAACACCCTCTATGCTCCTCACAGAACTAAGCACCATCAAGTGTCATAGAAAAGAGAAAGTTAAATACTTTAACCAACGCTTCGCCACCATATTGCAAAAATTTCCTCCAAACTTAGCACTGGACGATTCTATCACCATCGACTACTATACTAAAGCCCTCCCTAGGGATATTGCCGTTTTCGTCAAACGTGAGGCCCGCACTACTCTTACAGCAAATTACGCTGCTGCTCTCGCGGTAGAAAAAGACATGTTGTCGATAGGAGTCATGGACCATGACGGAAAGGATGATCACAAATTAACCACTAAAAAGGGTCAGTCTTCCACCCCAAATAGAGAGAGAGAAACTTTCGATTTTGAAAGTATGGCCAAGACCCTCAAACTATTAACGAATGAGGTCTCTGACTTAAAGAGAAAAGGCGTTGAAACCTCAACTACAAATAAACCTCTGAAACCCTTTTTCAAGAAAAGCAATCCCAACACCAGCAGGCCTCCGTCAAACACCAGTGCCGCTCTCAACGTGGAGGAGATAGGGAAAGACAATTTTTGCTCTTTTCACCAAGCTGCCCATTCTGAAAAAACGTGCCCACAATGGATTGGCAGCATGACCGCAGTGGTTAACCAACTTTTGGATGATCAAACTCCAGGAAGCCTGACAGAGGATGAAGTTTCTGATCGAGATGAGGTTTCACTCCTAGATGGGGAATCAGGAGCCTCTGTCTTAACTTTCGATGTAATCCGTGGGGGAGAGAGTCTTGCTCCCATTGATATCAACATGGCAGGCAGTCCCAAGGCTCAGCCCACCCGAAACTACAGTCTTAGAAGCAAAGGCTCTGTTCCTGAACAATCATATGAGGATAAGAAAAGGGCTTTCCTGAGGAAAATTCTTCCTTTTGGAAATGAAGGACAAGCTACACCAGAAAAGCCCATGAATAGTAATAGCAAAGCAAGTCAAAAGACCAAGCTCCCGGTGGAACCCTCGAAAACCACCACCGAACCCAGTCCCCAAACCGATACTAGCTACAACATAGTGGAGGACATGAAAAATACCAGGGCTAATATCTCGCTCTACGAGTTGGCCCGCATCACGAACCAAAAGGAACTTATCCTAAAAGCTTTCGCCAACAACCAAAATACGAAGAACGTCAGCAACACGTCTGCACAAACCAGTCCAGATATCCAATCTATAGTGAACGTTGTCAACACGAATTCGAGAGGATCCACCCCTCCATTTCTCTTATCTTTTGAGATGTTTAATTTCGACGTTCACAATTGCCTCGTTGACTCTGGTGCATCCACGAATGTCATGCCTCTATCTGTGTGCAATAAACTCAACATCCTCCCAGAGAAAACTGACGCAAAAATCATTCAACTGGACAGATCACAAGTACCAGCAGTTGGAGAATTAAACAATGTCATCATCCGCCTCTCATCCGACTCTAGGGTTCATCAATGTATTGATATTGTGGTTGTTGACATCCCAGAAGCCTATGGTGTACTGCTTAGTAGAGACTGGTCTAGCAAATTGCAAGGATACTTTGCCACAGATTGGTCTCACTTATGGCTACCTTACAAAGGGAGAAACAACCAAATCAGAGTCGAAAGTGAACCATACATGAAACACACTGTAACTGATTTGGATGCCACAAATGAACCCATCAGCTTCGCCCAGGAGGAACTTGGTATGTGTTTTCTAGATTCCATTTTTGGATGTTACCGACCTCCCTAGTCTGCAGTAGGCCCCGAGGTCCTTTTTGAAATGACTCTCGTCGCAGAGGAACAAGCCCAAACTGTATCACACCAAGCCGAAATTCCTCCGCAAACCACCACCCCCAAGGACCCGGAAAATGATATATGGACATTGAATTACGACGGTTCCAAGAACCTCGATGGTTCTGGCGCTGGCTGCGTTTTGCTTGATCCGCATAAGAAAAAATTCTTAGTCTCTTGTCGACTTGAGTTCCAATGCACTAACAACACTGCCGAGTACGAAGCTTTGATTCTTGGGCTTAAAAAGGCGCTGGATTTGAAGGTAAAATGCTTACGGGTCATTGGAGACTCCGAGATTATCACTCGGCAGGTACGCAACACTATTCACTGTTTGTCTCCACATTTGAAGGCGTATCAGCAAGAGGTATGGCGATTAATTTCTGCTTTTGACGCTTTTTGAATTAAGTCTGTTCTAAGAATGCATAACGCAGCAGCAGATACTCTGGCTAACGCTGCCGCCAGGTTTACCCCCTTGAGGGACGGGTTTTCTATTGAAGTTATGTATAAACCATCCGTGCCAGACAATATCACTAATTTGCGTGTTTTTGATGATGATCAACAGGTGCTGGAATTTATGTGCAACTCAGAGATATTCAAAGACGCTGCTATAGATGAAGATAAGCACGACCAAGCTATGCAAAAGGAGTACGAGCAAGTCAAAGGGAACCCCATGCCTAAAGGGGTGGTATCACTTGAAAAGCTTTTCGATCTGCAAAATCGGTTCCGTGGGCCCCCAAATGCAAAAGTACAGAGCTCTATTTTAGCACATCGACAAGTGAATTTGGGATCAGAGGATAATCCTAAATTCGTCAACCTCGGGAAGGACTGCACCCCCCAAGAGGCCCAGGATTTCACTCAGCTATTTCGCAAGTATCGTGACGTGTTCGCTTGGACATATGAGGAATTACGCACATACGATACTCGAATCATACAACACGTGATACCGATCAAAGAAAATGTCAAACCATTTCAACAAAAGCTCAGGAAAGTACACCCTACAATGGAGCCACTGATTCTAAAAGAACTCAAGAAACTTTTGGATGCCCGCATTATCTTCAAAGTTCGCCACTCCACATGGGTGTCCAATTTGGTTCCGGTACGGAAGAAGTCAGGTGAAATTCGCCTATGTGTAGATTTCCGAAACCTAAACCGGGCCTCGAGTAAAGACAATTACCCAGTTCCCCCTATGGAGCAAATATTACAGGCAGTGTCCGGGTCAGAGATGTTCTCTCTATTAGACGGATTCTCTGGTTACAACCAGGTACTGGTGGCCGAACCAGATAGGTTAAAGACTACCTTTCGGACTAAGTGGGGAACTTTCGCTTACAGGCGCATGCCTTTTGGATTAATCAACGCAGGAGCAACATTCCAAAGAGCTATGGATATAGCATTCAGGGGCCTGATAGGCCAAAGTGTGGTAGTATACTTGGATGATGTTACAGTATTCTCTAAACGCCGAGGGGATCATTTGCGTCACCTCAGACAGATCTTCGAAAGATGCAGAAAATACGGTATCTCGCTCAACCCAAAGAAAAGCGTTTTTGCCGTAGCAGAGGGAAATCTACTAGGTCACATCATAACTAAACAGGGCATTGTCGTTGATCCAGAACGTGCGAAAGCCATTGCTCAGATTTCTCCCCCCAGCAGTAAGAAAGCAATGCAGTCCTTTTTGGGAAAGATCAATTTTGTACGTAAGTTCATATCAGATTTTGCCCAGATAGTGAAACCACTACAGGGAATGATAAATAAAAATGCTACCTTCAAATGGAATCAACCCGAAAAGGAAGCTTTCGACCAGATCAAGAAAGCTATAGCCAAAGCGCCTTCCCTCCAGAGCCCAGATTTCGGCAGAGATTTCAGCCTGTACACGTTTGCTTCAGACTCATCCCTGGCAGCTGTACTCACACAAAAGGACAGAAATAATGACGAGCGTCCCATTTCGTTCATGAGCACTGGTCTGCAGGGAGCTGAATTAAATTATCCTGAAATCGAGAAACAGGCTTATGCGGTATACAAAGTGGTCAAACATTTCAGACCGTACATCTTGAAAAACCATGTCACAGTTTACGTTCCCCACCCAGCTGTTCGCTCACTGTTCATGCAGCAAGAGTTGGGCGAGAGAAGAGGGAACTGGGTTGCGTGTATGCAAGAGTATGACTTAGAGTTTAAGCCGGCACGCACAGTTAAAGGACAGGGTTTATGTCAAATGGCTGCAGAGGCCGCAGGTTCCCAAAAGAGTGAAGAAGATAATTGGGAGCAAGAAATTGATATGTACCAAACTGACGTCATGCCTCAGGAAAGGAACCCGTCTTGGTACTCGGATATCTCGGGATATTTGGCACACGGTACATTGGACCCTGCTCTAAATGCCCGGCAGAAACGTGCAATCAGACTCAAAGCTGCGTCTTACCAGTTAATCCAAGGGAATCTTTTCAGGAAACATTCCGATGGGGTCATGTTACGCTGTTTGGAATATCATGAAGCTCAGAAAATCTTAACCGAGCTGCACGATGGACCCACAGGAGGTCATTTCGCCGGAGATACCACTTCCCATAAAATTATGCGTGCGGGTTATTATTGGCCAACCCTTTTCAGAGATGCCCACGCATATGTTCGGAAATGCATTCAATGCCAGAAATTTGCAAGCCGAGAAGCGCGTCCGGCTGCTCCTTTGTTGTCAGTAGCAGTAGAAGAACCTTTTCAACAATGGGGTTTGGATGTCATTGGTGAGATTTTACCCCACTCTTCTAAGCAACATAGGTACATTCTGACGGCCACTGATTATTTCACCAGGTGGGTTGAAGCGGTACCATTACGCCAAGTCAACGATCAGGAGGTAATGCAATTTGTCACTCACTCCATCATTACCAGGTTTGGCGTTCCAACTTCCTTGGTGTTTGATAATGCAACGTATTTTTCATCTTTTAAATTATATGATGTTGCATTAGAAAATGGCATTGTTCTTAAACACTCTGCAAAGTACTATCCCCAAGGAAATGGTCTAGCAGAATCTACAAATAAAAATCTGATCCGCATCATCAAAAAGACCCTTCTGTCTCACCAACGAAACTGGCATAACGCTCTCCAAAACGCACTTTGGGCCGATCGCGTCACCCCTAAGTCATCAATAGGCACCTCACCATATTTTCTCGTGTACGGGAAAGAAGCCGTCCTCCCACCCAATTTGTCTCTTCCCGCTCTACAGTTGTCTCAAGAGTGCCACGGTACCCGTTGCCCCGCCTTGCAAACCCGCATTGACACCCTGCTGAAACTAGAAGAGGAAAGGCAGAAAACCCGGGAGAAATTCGCCATACACCAGAGTCGGATCAAGAAATGGTTCGATAAAAAGTCTGCAGGAGATAAAAAATTTGAAGTAGGAGATCTTGTCCTAAAGTGGGATAAGGCACACGAAGAGAAAGGAAAACATGCCAAATTTCAAGCACTATGGATAGGTCCCTTTCAGGTTAAAGAAAAGGTAGGTTCCCATACTTTCCGATTGCAGACTCTGGAAGGAAAAGTCGAGGTCCTCCCGGTAAACGGGCATGACCTCAAACACTACTTTACTTAAACCCCTTAAAAAAAAAAAAAAAAAAAAAAAACTCTTTCTCTAACTCTTCAAAGAAAACCTTGTCTAAGCTGCCCGCAACCGGCTCACTCCTTGAAGAGGTTCTATGCTGATGAAAGGCCCTTCCCGCAAAACACGGGGCAGTCGAAACTCGCTTGTAATGGGCACCTAAGGATAATACACGGTCTTACTAAAGTCTTCAAGCATAAGGAACTACCTAGCGGCTTAAAAGGGTGCAGGCAGAAAAGGTCTTGCATAGCAGCAACCGGATCGTGAGGGAACAGGGCTAACTCAAGAGAATTGCAGGTCATCCGGGAAAAACCCGAGTCCTCATATGAGACCAGGAGCAACCTCTCTGCAAGAAAAATAAGTCGGGATCCCTCATCCGCCCAGGCAAAATATGCCCATCTAAATAAGTGCTACAGGCACATTCTCAAATAAGTGCAATCGCACACAAATAAAGGGTAAAGGATTGAGAAAGGCTTCCTGCGCAGAGAGGTGTTGTAACGACTCCGCCGGGGTACTGACCAGGCTCGCTGGCAGCGGAGCAACGTTCACGACTCCTTAGGCAGTGACTCCGCCGGAGCCGAGAGGTTCGCTGGCAGCGGAGCGACACCATGAGGACGAAATAATTGTACCAGACCCTGCAGTTGTCCAAGGTTTCCCCGACCCTCTCGATCCTGGAGCGTGAGGAATTAAAATTCGGCTGATCTGCACCCAATAAGCCAAAAGGGCAGGCAACTATGCGGGGTGGCAAAGGAAGGAAGGTGTAAACTATAAGGCAAAAGAACAAGTGAGTATTAGACCCCTCCCTCCTCCCTCATTGACCCTTCATCAGCAGAGACTCTGAATTCATCCAGTGAATCGCCATTTGTTGTAGCTCCTACAACACCCTCCAAAAATACATAAAATCATAACATGCACTACAAAATTTTTGGAGCCCCTTTGAAACCAAAGAAGGAAAAAAGCCAAGTAAATTTTTTAAGAGCAAGTCGCTAAGTCGCGGATTCATGATTTGCGACCCATGTGACCTATGCGACTCTGCGACCCTAAGGTCGCATAGGTCGCCAGGTCGCAAGAGTCGGAAGTCAATCAATTTGCGACCTTGCGACCCAGCGACCTTAAGCTCGCAAGGTCGCAAGGTCGTAAAATGAAGTTTTTAGGGAATTAGCGACCCAGTGACCTTAAGGTCGCGAGGTCGCAAGGTCGCAAACTTACAACTTGCGACCTCATTAAGTATTCGCACGTGCGACCTTTTTATATAAGGACGGGTCGCTAGGTCGCATTTGTAGCTCTCAGCGAAAACCGTGGAATTACTCTGACAGGTCGACTGGCGCGTTTTCTTCCGGGTAAGTTGCCTTTTCCTCCCTATGTTTCCTTCTGGAGCATTTCTTGCCATTATTGAGCCTCCCCGCGGTCTTATTTACTTACTGGTGAGCAGATAGGTTTTCCAGTTGATTTTATGTTTTGTTTTGGTTCCCACAAACCCCAGGGTCACCCGTCTCTTGCCCAATTCCTCATGGCTATGCCTTATTGTCAGTTTAGACCCTTTCAAGCCGCGTATTTTTCCCTGTAGGGAAAGTCTATCCGCAAAACCGCGCGCGCGCGAAACCCCCCCGGCAGGCTCAAGTGCGACCTGTGACCTAGCGACCCGATCGCAAGGTCGCAAGGTCGCAAAACTCCCTGTTAGCGACTCTGCGACCCTGCGACCTAGTCGCAAGGTCGCGAGGTCGCATGTGAGTCCTTTTTGTGGATCAGCGACCCAGCGACTCCCAGAGAACAGTCAATTAAACTTTGCATGTGTAGACTTTATTTAGCCATTATCATCATGTCTTTCTCATCCTGGGATTCTTTCTTGAATGCAACAGGTGAATTTAGAGCAGACACGGTACCGGTCCTCTCCGACTCTAGCGATATGGCACCCCGGGTATCCTGAAGGAGGAGTAAGCAGGTGGTGGAGGAAGAGTCAGACACAGACATACAAACGTCTCCTCCACCAATATACAGAGACACCCTTTGCACCTTCGCAAAGGAGGACAGCCTTAAGTGGTATGAAGTATACCGCGAGTTCGCCATACCAGAAGAGGAGTTTCCAGAAGATCTCCCGGACCGGGAAGTATACCTGAAGGTCAAGAAGTCCAAATTGCACCTAGCAGGGTCACATCCCTCCATCTTTCCGTGCCCAGAAATGTTGGACTGGATCATATAGAAGACGGATCCTAAGAACTTCGCAATCCGAGATAGTGGAGGTAAAGCTTTTGCAACATTGGAGAGCTCAAAAGCACAGGTCTACTACTCGCTACCCAAACCAGAGGTGAACTTCACCCCAAGATGGTTTTCTGCAAATGAAGTGCCGATGGTTGATACAATCAGAAAATGGTGGGCAGAACCAGATAAATTTAAGATCAAAAAGGACCAGGAGTACCCGGTGGCCAGTCTGAGGAAGGTGTATAAGTTAGTGGCCGCCATGCTGTGCAGAGTATACGGGCGTTCGGACGCCACCACTTTCAACGGAACATGGGCAACCATTATGGAACACGTAACAATACACGGCACTCGGTTCAATTGGGCTGGTATATTAATGGGCTCCATGCACACAAATTTGGCTTCAGCTTTAGCCCCAGATGAGGGAGCGCCATCAGAATTCTATATGGCTTCGTATCTATTAGATGCTGTCTGTGCCCAGCTGCATGTCGAGGGATGGCCACATAACTGGGATCCCGAACAGACCCAGGCCATACATTTGCAGACCAAGGTATTCTGGGAATCCAGGTACAAGTCATACATCGAGCAGATCTCTCATATCTTCATTCCCGCCCTTTACGGGAAACTATTTGGTCAAGACACCCCCTGCATGTCTTGGCGAGCAATGGTGACACTAGGTCAGGTGGCACACTGGTTCCCATTCACTGAATTCACAATCATCCGAGTATTTGGCTCTTTTAAAGCACCACATGCCCTGCCTAAGTTTATTACCGATAAGGTGCTCATGCAGGAGGTATGTTTCCAGATGACCTCGGGCTTCTCTAACGTCCTTTCCAAAGGGAAGAAGAAACCTTGGCCCGCTCTACATCTTACCATTGGTGCTTGTACAGTCAGGGACTTTAGAGAAGTAGTGCGTGAAGGGGAAGAAGTAAAAAGTTATCACTTCAGAAATCTGGATTGCCGAACTTATGACCCAGTCAGGATAGTTCCTGAGCACTGTAAAAGGGCCAATTTTAGATGGAGCTATCAGCATGTCGAGCGCCCGGCAGAGGACGAAAAAAGAAACTGGTACAATGCAGACATGCATCTAGCTCCAGGGATCGACTCTGACCAAGAAGATCATCAGAACTTAGGAGATAGAAGCCAGAAGCTTGGAGGCTCTTCTTCCTCCAAAGATAAGAGAACACAGACCGGTACGGGGCCTGACACCGCAGATCAGCAAAGGGAAGCGGAAGCCCAAGCCAAGAAGGAAGAGGAAAAGAAAATGAAAGAGGATGAAGAGAAACGTAAGAAAGACGCCAGGACAGAGCGAAAAAAGAAGAAGGAGGAGGAAAAGGAAAGACAGGAAAAGGAGGCACAGGCGGCGGCAGAAAAGGCACTGAAAGAAGAACTCGACAAAGTCGATCGTCAGAAAAAGGCAGAACAAGCCGCCGCGGCAGAGAGAAAGAGAAAAGAGGAAAAGGAAGCAGAGGCAGAGGTAGAACGCCGGAAGAAAGAAGAACACGACAAGGCGGAAGCAGAGCGGCGGCAAAAGGAGAAAGAAAAGGGTCAAACGCAGGATGAAGAGGACGAGCTAATAGATGACATTGACCTATCTCCCCTGGATATCCCTGCAGGTGGCGCGAAAAGTACCCTCAATGTTGATGACTTTCCCGGGGAGCAAGAAGAAGAAGTCTTCGACTTGACCAGATTGACTTTTGACCAATTCTCTTTCAAGATACGGCAAGGGAAAAGGAAATTCTTAGCGCAAGGCCATCCCGCCATCTCTACGGTCGCCGCTGGAAAAGACATAGTCCCAGACACAAGGACTAATCCTGTTATGATAGCGTCAGCAGGCACCGCTTTTTCCGCAGCCACATAAGAAAATGTCACTAGGATGAGCAGGGAAATAATCTCTTTACAGAACAGGCTAAAAGCGGCAGAGCAGGAAAAATCAAGGCTAGAAAATGAGATGCTGCAGCTTCAAGGTAGGCCCGCCCAAGTGAATGAGGTCCCACTGGCGGTCGGGAAAGAGTGTGATGTGTTGGAGATGACAATGAGGCAAGTATACCAGGAAATGCTCATCCTGAAACAAACAGTGGCCCCGTTAGCAGAAGCACGAGAGGAAACCAGGCAGAAACACGAACAGCTAAGGGAAGCATCGACAGCCTTGGACAAAATGATGAACTGGACAGCGCAGTATCAGCAAGCTCCCGAGCATGTGCCTCGGAAGGATTGGAGTCATACGCAAGAGGCCAAAGTACAAATTCGGATGAGTATGCAATCCAAAGACAAGCTGTCCAAAGATCTGGACAAAGTGATGTCTGCATATAACCACCTAATCAGTGGTATTGACTCCATGAACGCCCTTCATCACATTCCGTCATTAGGGGCACTAAATGAAACTAAAGACTGGGAGCAGGTAGAGCAGGAAATTCAGTCTTTTCTGCAGCCCGTAAGACAAGCTGCTGCCGCACCAGAATTCGAGGCATCACAAGAGAACCTGAATCGGTTGCTTGTCACTCCAGTGCAAATATATACCAAACTTGCTTCCCTCTCAATGCTGATCTCTCAGAAGAAGGAGACTCTAGTGCCGAATGCCCTAGAATGTATGCATCGAATAAAAGAGGAAAGCCCTCTTGTCGCGCCTATAACAGCAGATTACCAGACTTGGCGAGATTTCCTCAAGGGCAAGAAAGTCGACGTTCCAGAAACCTCAATCGCGCGACCACCTCCATAGTTCAACCGCTGGGTCGCAGGTCGCACCTGCGACCAGGTCGCAGGTCGCACCCGCGACCAGGTCGCAGGTCGCACTTGCGACCAGGTCGCAGGTCGCAATTTTGGCAAACGGGAAGCTGAACCGTCGGAAGGCCATAAGTGCGTCTGTTGAATCTATAAATACCCCTGTGGGGAACATTGTAGGGGCTGCTCTTTTTTGGACTGAAAGGCATTATTGCATTGTAACTGAAGAAGCATACTCTTGATATATGAAATACAATACATGTTAAAACCCCTTTGATTGGATGATGTGTTTAGCTGTGACAACATTGTGTGTATTCTGCGTGCAGTTTCAGAAATATCTTCTGATTAATGAATCTGTGTTATTAATAGTATCATTCATGCACCATAGCTATCTGTGATTGTGTTGATGATGCTCAAGTTTATTATTTACTTCATGATGAATGTTAATGAACTGTTTTATTAGCATTTCGTTATATCTTTCGGAAAGTTAAGGGATATTCTTGCCACAAAGAACTGTTTCTTTGGCGGTCAGATTATCCTGCATGCATACCCCATAGATGTGTTGCTAACGACACTTCCTGAGTGTATGCATTCTGTCTATCACCTTGCTACGCACAGTGTCATATATTGGTTTTATACATCAGTCATGTATCCTGTATCGTGTGAATAAGTGTATGTTTGCAGTTTCAATCAGGTTGCTCGAAACCGAAGAGATAGTCATTTAAGTGGTAGCCGGACCCACACCCCGGACGGGATCCCTACTCCAAACAGTTCAAAGTCTAATTGGGACTTTCTACCGGGGAGATCCCCTACTGTTGGCCGGACATATTTTCCCGTCAACAGGTTGGCATCATCATCTTGAATCCTATTGGTTCATATAAAGTTTATTTTGGTTGTACATTTTTATTAGGAGTCCCATTTTAGACCTCAAAATTCCCCTAATGATAAAAACTTCAATTTTCACCATAAAAAAATAATGCGGAAAATAAAATACTGAAAATTGATAAATATAGAACACACACAAGAATTTTGACATAGCTATTTTTGGACAATCTTCCTTGGAAAAATCCAATGCGGGAAAACCGGTGAGCAGATGAGGGTTTTATTATTATTCTTCAATAGTAATTCCGAGTATAATAATTTAAGTGCCCGAGAAAAATACTGCAAACAATTATTATGAGAATTTTCTCTCACCCCACAGTGAATTTATACCACTGAAATCACCTCCCTGTCCTCTGCACCGATTCACCTACATCACCCTCTGTGAAGAGCTTACACTGACCCTATAAGAATTTCAAATTTTCTTCATTTTTCTCTTTCGGGAACTGGAAACCTTCCTCCCAGAATGTTGCTACCCTCCTCTTCCACCTACTACTCACCCTCTGGCTCTATCTTCTCTTCTAAGGATCTACTATTGAGAAAATCAAACTTCCTAGGAAACTGAGTATCTACACTCTGTGTATTCTCCATATACCCATCAAATTCTTCTTATAACCTTCTTTTGGAGCACCAATGGCCAAGATTAAAACATAATTGATGGCCCAGATAAATTCCCTGTCAAACTATGTGAGTTTCTAGATGATTCCCACATTATCTCAATTAATACTAATTAACTAACCATATTCCCCAAGTTTAAACTTAGAAAATGTTTAAAAATCAGTTAATAATCTAATTGAGACACTTCTAGGTGGAATTTCCAGAAACAATTTCTATGTTTTGGATAACTCATGTATTCTAGCCTCTCCATAAAATTTCATGGTGAGGGAACATCTGATGCTACAAAAAATAAAAAAAATGGGCCTCCTAAGGAATATTATAAAATAATAGTGGAACTAATAAATTAATATTATATTACATCATCAAATTTAAGAGGGGAAAAAATATGTTTTCAACTCATATTTTCAACTTATCTTCCTACGATTCTACTCAACTATCGATTGGGAGCAAACGTTGGACACATAATTTAATTCCTCATCCAAGGAGTATCCATGCTACATACTTTCGATGGACTGTGCTATACAAAGAATGAGAAATACATGAAAAAACATGATTTCAACACGTTTTTTCATGTATTTTTCATTTTTCGTGTAGCAGGGTCCATAGAAAGTATGCAACATGGGTACTTATTTGTTAGGTACCTATAATACTAGTGTATTCCCTTATTTTTATTTCTAGTGTAGCCCCATTATTGTTAATTTTTTGCCCATGTAGTCCCCATATTTTTATTCTTTTGCCCCATAGAAGCCCACTATTGTTATTATTATGCCATCACATTATTATTGTTATGCAGGCTCTGATTATATTGTGACCCCTTAGACTCATATATATAGAAAGTAGGTTTTTTCATTTGTATCATCTAATAATTTTTCATTTATGTAATTTAAAGGAGGTTTCCCCCTTGAAGAGGTTGATTTCTAAGTCATTGATCTATATTTTCTTCTATTTTGTGAGCTGGTTGCATAACATTTGGTATCATAGCTTTGGATTTTAGGGTTTTTCTTCTTCAAACATGTCATCTTGGAATTTTCACTATAATTTGTTTTATATGAAGCTTTAGAATATGAAAGTGAAACGATGTGGATTTGAAATACTAGTGCACCTCGTCTACAAATTTAATATCTTGGCTTGCAATATGTTCGGAGATATGATCTGAGGAAGTTATGGTTTTTGTAGGCTCCATAATTTCATCTCAAATAGGTGATCGAGGGAAAGTATTCATAAATTTTGTTTCAGGCATTAAATTGAATTATGCAAACAATTTACGACAGTGCACAGGCTGTAGTTTCTTGTGTATCAATTTTAGGTCGAAGCTCAAAATAATGACACATGGAACCTCATACATTTTTTCTCTACTGAACCAATCTATAATTAGGTCATTGTAGGAGATCAGAAATAACATTATATTGAAGAATCCAAGTTAGGTTTGAACTATGTCATTGGAAATAAGACTTAGAGGGATACTACAGGACTGAAGTTCAAATCTTGGGGATCCAAAATTATAGAGATACATCAGATTCAATATAGAGCTCCTCAAAAGCAAGAAAATGGTGTGTATGTTTTTTAAAATTGCATAATGTTTGTTTGAAAAATCAATTTGAAGTGATTCCAAGGACATATTGAAGCATTGATATCAGTATTGGGTTCTAAAATGCCTCCCAAAAATAATTCCACACCCATTAAGCCCTCAGAAATATGTACTATGACACATGAAGAGCAAGAAGTGCAACATGATATATCAAAATTATGAGACCAAGTGCAACAAATTTTTCTCTCGCAAAGAGCAACCAAAAATTAAATGGAAGCTAAGATGGATGGTTTGAAGAATGGCGTGGAAGATAAGATTGATGGTATATAATAAAAACTAAAAGGAAATATGGAATACATGAAGAATGGTATAAATACATACATGGAAGGTTTGAAGGAAGGTTTGACAATTTTTTTACAAGAAATGCTTCCTAATGGTGAAAAATTAGTATATGAAACTCATGGTTAGAAAAAAAGAAATGTTAATCATGGTTTCATAGACTATAATGTTGGATTTAAGACCCACCATATTCCAAAGATCGATATGAGGAATTTTGATGGCAAGGATCCGGTAACATGGATACTACAGATGGAGCAATATTTTGATCTCCATAATGTGCAAAACACACAAAAGGTACACATTGCAACTTTATATTTAGAACCTAATCAGTTTGTATGGTATCGATGGATTTTTTCTTGTAAACCACTTGTCACTTGGTCAATTTTTATGGAGGAAAAGATAAGAAATTATAAGGATACAAAAAGAAACACTTTCTTTAGTCAATTGATAAATATCAAACAAAAGGGTTCAATGGTGGAACACATTGAGCACTTTAAAAAATTGAATATAAGGGTAAATGATATTCCAAAGGAGCATAGGATTGATGTCTTCATAATGAATTTAAAGGATAAAATCCAACATGAGGTTCACCTTTGGGAACCTAATTCATTGGAGAAGGCATTCAGGTTGGTAAGAAAAATTGAAAGCGAAATTATGGCAACAAGGAAGCCTACCACTCACAACTATAAATATGGAAGTGTTGTTGCTCCTAGCCTTCCACAACCTACAAGGTTGACACCACAAAAATTGGAATAAAAAAGAGAAAAAGGTATTTGTTACAATTGTGATAACAAATACGCTAAAGGTCATAAGTGTGTCGAGAAGAAATTATTTTACATAGATTGTGAAGAGGAGAAAGAAAAGGAACAAGAAACTTCAAAAGAAGAGGATATACACTAGGAACCAATCTTAGAGTAAGAATAAATGAATCATACCATATCTTGTAATGCATTGGAAAGAATTAACACTCCTCAGATTCTCAAGATATAATGACATATCAAGAAGAAAAAAGGTAATAGTTTTGATTGATTTAGGTAGCCCCCATCATTTTTTTCATTGTAAGATAGCCAAGGAATTGAATTGTTTCCTATCTCCAGCACTAGGGTTTCAAGTGATGGTTGCAAATGGAGGAACTATAATTTTCTCTGGAAAGTGCCATAATATCAAGCTAACCATGGAAAAATAAGTATTGAATAGCCCAATTCTTTTCATTCTAATGGGTGGTGGTGATGTTGTACTAGGATTTCAATGGTTACAATGTTTGGGTACGATAGCTTTTAATTTTCAAGAAATTTTCTTGAATTTTTTTGGGAAGGAAAGGAATTTGAATTAAGGGGTATCATAGGGACACCAAGAAATATAATCATATCTAATGGCATGAAAAATATTCTAAAGAAACAATAAAGAGGCGTAATTGCACAATTATGCTCACTAGAGTTTCAAACATTGAAATAACCTATTTCTCTAGACCTTAAAAAAGTCTTGTACAATCATTCCAAGTTATTTGATACTCCCAAAGGCCTCCCACTAATTTGTGATCATGATCATGCTATTCATTTAATTCCAAGAAGTTTTCCTACAAACATCGGACCTTACAGATATCCCTATTCCCAAAAGAGGGAAATTAAATCTATGATTGCAAAAATGCTAGAGACCAGTATAATTCAACCTATTCTAAGTTATTTCTATGCTCCAGTAGTATTGGTGCATAAGAAGGATGTATCATGGTGCATGTGTTCGGATTATTTGGAGATCAACAAGCTCACTATTAAAGATAAATTTCCCATTCCTGTCATTGATGAATTATTGGATGAATTACCTGGAGAGATTTACTTCACCAAGTTGTATCTCTGTTCAAGGTATCATCAAATTATAATGAAGACTGAAGACATTCTAAAAACATCATTTAGAACTCATGAGGGTGTTTATGAATTTTTTGTCATGCCTTTTGGCCTTACCAATGCACCTTCTACATTTCAAGGGTTGATGAATTCCATTTTCAAACTCTTCATTGGAAAATTTGTGTTATTATTTTTTTATGATATAATAATCTACAAGTCTTCGAAGGATCATGTTCAATATGTTGACACGGTGCTCAAACTATTAGAGGAGAAACAATTATATGAAAAAGCCTCCAATGTTTCTTTGGAGTACAGGAGGTGGAATATCTGGGTCATATTTTATCTCATGAGGGTGTTAAGGTATACCCTAATAAAATTAAATCCATTAAGGAATGGAAAATTCCCACAACCATAAAGCATCTGCGAGGATTTATCTAGTTAACAAGGTATTATTGCAATTTTTTTAAGAATTATGGGAGAATAACAACACTTATAAAAACATTACTAAAGAAAGATGCATTTTCTTGGACTCCAGAAGAAACTGAGGCCTTTGAACATCTTAAAGAGGAAATGTGTCAAGCACCAGTCTTAGGTACGCCAAAATTCACAAAAACCTTTATTGTGGAATGTGATACCTTAGGAAATGGAATTGATGTTGTTTTAATGCAAGAAGGAAGGCCCATTTCGTTTGAAAGTTGTCCAATCAAAAGAAATTATTTACATAAACTTATTTATAAGAAGGAAAATTTTCCAATACTACATGCACTAAAGAAATGGTGACCTTACCTAATGGGAAGACACTTTAGGTAAAAAAAAATTATGATAGTGCTATGTATGAAAATCCCTTCTTTGGAAAGAAACGATCCCTCTAGCCCAACGAGTGGGTCTAGTAACAACCGTGACAAATACTACAAGCTTTCCTAGTTTAAGATAGAAATAATATGAGTGAGGGAGATGACCTACCTTGATCCTTATGCAATCGTTTCCTCGATGTTGATGCTAATCCTTTCACTTCTAGGCTTGTTCTTTGCTATTACTTCTACGTCTAAATACCTATAAGGAAGATCATCCAATAAAAAATGAAATATACATAGAATATATATATTTCAAATAAAACCACATGACAGATCAAGAAGTATCATGATAAATCAATTGATACTAATATATTCATGGGAAGCAAAGCATACCTTGTATTATTAAATAAACAAAGGGAAGCTTACAACTAGTGCCATGATGTTGGAGGCCTCCTTCGGAATGGAAATCCAAGTCCAATCCAAGCCCTTCATTCTCTTCTCTTTCCTCATCAAATTGACAACATATAGGCACAATTAGGTAGAAGAATGGAAACCAACAATGACCATCCAAGAATCACAAGCATGGCACTCTTTTATAGTAGAGCTGGAGATAGTATAAATCCACTAATGAGGGGGAAAGGTATTATCTCAAAGGGGAAAATATTTTGAGATAACATCAATGGTAAAAAATGGGATTATTCAACCATATCCTCAACTAACAAGTACCAGACCTTTGTTCTCGAGAGTTCTAGAGGACAAAGCTTCTGCTCCATTTTTGGAGAACCTGCACGAAGAGGAAAAGCATGAATTTACTACTAAATTCCTGCGCTGGAAGCTATGTTCATAGGTCAGGGACAATGATATGAATATGAGAAAACTAGTTATTGCTATGCTAGCTCCCTCATCAATATTAAAAATGTGTGATTAAGATCATCTCAATTTAACCACTTGTGAAGGGACTTATGTGTGTAGTTTCATGTGTCTTTGATGATCAAATTATGAGTTAACTAGATTTTAAAAAATCATGTACAACAAATGAAATACATAAATATAACTCACAAAAATCACATAACACAATGGATGATAACATAGTTCACCACTCCTAGGCTACATCTTCATGGACCTGCTTTAATTAGCTAGGCCCTCTTGGGATTAATATTAAAATGTCTAGTTACATACACCAGTAGTGTTCCAATTGATTTACATCCTATTCCATTGGATTCAGAACACTCATAAATCCCAAAAATGACTATTCAATCTCCGAATTTGGTTCCCAGCTGATCTAGGATTAATCTCCAATCCTGGTGGCCATGGGCTTGTTTAATATCCAAAGTGACAAAATCTCTTGCAGATGTGCTCCAATGCCTATGAAAAACTTACCACTGTGTTCATAACATTAAATACATCTAAAAATGACTATTTATTCACTCCATTTGGCCTTCATCTGATCTGGGCATGGCCTTCCCTCTTGGTGGCCCTAGGATTCAAAATTATTCAAGTGACCAAAAATACTTGTAGATTTTCTTCTCTGCCTCTGCAAGCTATTCCAATGAATTTAGAGTATTCAAATCTACTAGGAATGAGTATTCCTGAGCCAAAATTAGTCGAAAATTTCTCAGGACAGTCTTCATTTAATTTTCCCCTAGATTCTGCCTCTAAATCTGGAGAACCGCTAGTTAGCTCAGACAATTTAGCAAATTTGCCGAACTTGGGGCCGCTGCAAAAAACTCCACCAGAATAAGCATTGATTTTAATTATGATAAGCGGAGATTAAAAGCAAATTAATGTGTGTTGAGATTCAACAAGATGATGGAGCTTAGTGAAAATGAGTCGCCTTCACTAAGTGGGCCCACATGCTATTTTTAGGTGCAAGTCTATTTTTAGACTATGTGTATTTTTAGACATGGTGATCATATTTCAGAATTTTTAGGATGCTATTTGTGGATGGTTGGTCAAGTTGGAAAAATAGATGAAATTCTATTTTTAGAATATTGGGTGATGCATATTTATAGATTGTCGATCTAAAAGTAGATGCATGTCGATTATTATTAGCCCTTAATAATAATTCGACAATAAACAACAACTTATTCTCTTGGAGCACTTTATTTCAGTATACAGATTTGGAAAATCAGTGGGCTGAAGGAATTACACAATTCCTAGGGTTTTCTGGTGGTTCATGCATGGAGGACTCAGTTAGAACTGAAGTGGAAAAGTTATGACATAGTTGGAAGAGTAGTTCATGGAGTTGTATTTAGTTTAACTCAGTTAAAGTGAGTTAAACTCAGTTGAGCTAGTTGTATCTAGTCTAAATGAATGATACACTAGTGAGAGTGGAGTGAATTAATTAGTTAATTAATTCACAAATAATAACTCATTAATCAACTGAACAAATACAACAGTTAACTACAGTGCATGTCAGTTCCAGTGTAGACCCAGTGGAGAGGTAGATGAAAGGGTGAGATGGACTATCTGTTGTGACTATAGTGATTGCATCACACACACATTGGAGTTTCCAATGAGGATTGTGAAGTCAAGGCAAGGGTAATTCAAATTCATTCAGAGCTATTCTTCAGCAAGGATTGCACAGTGGAGGCAGGCTATCCGGAGGGTAGAAATCAGTGCATGGATTTCCAGATTTCATCTTTTTAGTGTGTGACGATTGATTGTACTAAGAGATTGATGTACTAAGATTTGTATGAGATTTTTACATGATCTCCATGATACATAATATATGATATTTGGGGTTTTTAGCTTCAGGCTTTCCCATTAAACAACTGTGTTATGTACGATTATTTTATTGCTTCATGTGTTTGCAATTGATTTTCCGCAAAAGATTAACAGTGAAAGGATTATGTATTTAGCAAGAAGTTTAAATATTGTTAGATCAGGGGAATCTGGATATATGCATGCTTATTTTATATAATTTCTACAATGTGCACCAAGCATAGTTAGCGTTGAGTGCTAGGTCATAGTCATGAAGTGCGGTCACGTGGGAGGAGGGCTGGCTCGCTCCATTCTGCCATCGGTTTTTGCAATATAGTTTAAATGTATATTCATGCCCATCCTTAACAAGGACTACGATTGGCTCATTGGTAGGGCGTGAGAGTGGAGCGGGGGAGGTCATGAGGTCGAGCCCCGACCTCGCCCCTCGATACACGTTTTTTAAACTGTTGATATGAACGCCTCCAACCTTTGATAATGGACTTTGGTACATAACAAAAATGCCACCCGAAATATAAATTAAAACCCATAGTTTGCATACCATATAAGTATATGCTCTGTCCAAACCATAAGGCGTGAAAACCTTATCTTAAAATTATATGTGCCCGTAAATAAAATGCAAACTTTTGTTTGAACCCTTGGACTATGGTTAATCAAATAAATGTGCCACCGAACTCTGGGTTAATCTCAAACCTTTGCATAGTTTAAATACACCATATATTTGAACCTTGGGTTTATAATAATATGCAGAATTTGATATATTAATAAGGGTTGTAATTAATAATATATATATATATATATATATATATATATATCCAACCTTAATAATTAAAAATAATTTCCAACACATAAAAATTCATGAACCCACATTCAACCTTGGAGGACAGTGGGAAAAATTCACCTTCACAAACCAAACTAGTGAATCCAATTGTGACACTTGTCACAGTCTCATTGGGAAAAAACTGAAGAAGATTCTCTACATCTTGACTAGACTGCCATTTCATTAGCTCTGCAATTAAAAAAAAAAAATTTGCATGTTCTGAGCAGCGATGAAACGCGTTTAGTTGGATTCATGGCGACGGGCTGGTTGTTGTTGTTATAGTTTGGTGAAATGATGAGTACTTTCATTTTTTAGCACATTTTTTCCCCTAATCCAGATTTCGATCAAACCTTCCCACTGACATGCTTTTAAACCCATAAAAGTTGGTTATCTCATGAGAGATGAATACTCTTCTGTTTCCAAAGTTCTATCATCTTGATTCCACTTGTAGAAATTTCCATGACAACCACTTCGGTTCACTAACATGCCTTGCCTTGCAAATGGCTTGGCTCTTCAACAAATGTTCTTATTTTTTTGTTGAACAAATCTAACACTTGTTGGCAGCTTGCTGACTAATATAACACTTTGTTGTACCAAATCGATTCCTTGGTGCTTGGAAAAATAATTGATTGCCTTCCCACTGAGAATCATGTTCCTCCTTTGCAAAAACATGCATTTGATGCAAGCTTCTCCTTGGAAACCACTTTTCCAAATTAAGCCCATCTAAGTGAACTAAAACAATGAGTTCAAACATCAATAAAAAAAAGAAAATAAATGACCATTCTTTTACCTCCAAGGTTCCAAATTCCACATCTGGAAGAATGCATTCACCATCTCCTTCTCTTCTTGGCGGCAACACATAAAATAGTCTACAATGGATGCAATCTTTGTTTTGATATCTTGTCACAAACACAACATATTCATATTGAAAAACACATCATGCAAGAAACACAACTTGATGACGTATCCTCTTGCTCCTTCAAAGAAACAAATTTCGCATAATGTGAACATCACAATGTAATCTTACATCTTGGTGTAAAAAATTATCGACCAAACACAAGTAAAAAAAACATGCATCTTCAAACAACTCACTCTCAAGTCAAGCATAAGCATGTGTAATAACTTGATGATTATTTTCCCAAAACAAAAATAATTTCACATCTCATGAAACATTTCGTCAAAAACTCCTTTTCATATTTGGAGACAAAATGAATTCTTCCAAATCGATATGACATGCATGTAACACACAATCGATCAACACAAGTCAACACTCATGCATGTGCAAATGATCAACACTCTGAAGTTGACAACATACATGTTAAACAAAACAATCGACCAACACAAGTCAATTACTCACGCATGTTCAAGCATAATGAAACCATCAAAATTCCACTGCTCATAGACACAAAATCTCATGCATGTATACAGTTCTTAAACTATCTCACAAGTAAAACCATAAGTACAAGAACCCCATTCATATGTATATGTACTTAAAGCTGAAATGAACAAATTTTGATGCAATAAAGTGAGTCAACATACTCCACTTCAAACACATTCTTGGCGTAAAAATGCAACATGAATTCAATAACAAAGAAGACATCAAACATCAAAAGACATGAAAAGCCTTAATTGGATAAGAAATCTAACCATCTCTTACCAAACCATTTCCATGGCGTTTCTTTCAGCTACACATCATCATCACACGAATCATCTTGAACCACATCAATTATGGAATATTCTTTTCCGTTCTTGCCATTCTCTTTCCCCACCTTCTTCAACTTTCGTGGATGCCTTGTTGGATACAAAGTCCAACACTTTTCTACAAGATGACCTTGCTTAGGGCAATGAGTGAAAAACAGTTTCCTCTTCTTTTCAACATGGTTTTCTTTGTCCTTGGATTTCTACCTCCTTTGTTTTAAAAGTTTTCTGTGCATGGCTATCTTCTTCCAGAACCTTGAATCATTATGGTTATCCAAACCACAAAAGGAACATGAAAAATTTCTCCAAATCTTATGTGAGAATTTTCCATGTTTATCATAATCAAAAGAAACTTGACTAAAAGAAAATTTATACCTTGAACATTCACCTTTTTCGCCTTCTTGAGGAGGTGAATTTGATAAGTTAATGGTTCTCTTTGGAAAACCAACAATGGCTTCAATGACTTTAAAGATTTCAACATCCTCTTGTTCGCCATTCTCATTAGCTACATGCTTATGAGCACCTTCTTGTAAAGTAGGTATAAAACTTTTGCATTCCTCATGAACAAAATCTTCACAAGCTTGAGGTAATGAACATGAAATGAAATTCCTTCTTGGAACACCTTCATGTGCCTCCTTGTATTTAGAGCTTTCTCCATCATGTTGTCCATAACCAAGACCCAAATACTTATGCCTTTCCTCAACAATAATTGTCTCAACTAATCCGTGTGCATATTTGCCCAATCATTTACCTTCATAGCCCATATTCATCAATAATTTGGACCCTCTTCCTCTAGTGTGTCTTTCAAAAGTTCATACACATTCATTTTGAAATGAAATTGAAGATAAACTTGAATTCCATCCCTCTTTTTCAAGCACATGCTTGGCTAAGCCTTCCTTGGCAACATGGAGCCGAGTCTCCATCTCATGCATCCTTTCTAGGTTCTCATTTGCAATAAGAATGTGAATCTCCATCTCATGCATCTTTTCGAGAAGCTCTTGCTTCTCATCCTTCATGGAATTAAACTTCTCTTGAAGTTTAATTCTCTCCATCTTATCTTCATATTTCTCTTGCATCATATAAATCATGATGCAGAGTTTCTGCAACATCTCTTTATCAAAGATTTTTTATAAGGAAGATGGATTAGAAACATTTCTTAATGAAGTTTCCATCACACCTACAATTCATATAAAGCTTCTTTGCTGTGATTTGAGAATTTAGTTCTCAATTTTGATTTCTTCGTAGGAGAAGATCCACACATAAACTTGAAAGCTCACTGTTAAATTGTCCTTGCAAAAATTCAAAAACCAATAGCTAATTATTCTAGCTAACCTTGGATAAAATGAGCTAAACTTTTTCTCTAATACCAACTTGATCCAAATATGGGAAAACTAGTTATTGCTATGCTAGCTCCCTCATCAGTATTAAAAATGTGTGATTAGGATCGTCTCAATTTAACCAACTGTGAAGAGATTTATGTGTGTAGTTTCATGTGTCTTTGATGATTAAATTATGAGATAATTAGTTTTTAAAAACTAATTTACAACAAATGAAATACATAAACATAACTTACAAAAATCACATAACGCAATGGATGATAACGGAGTTCACCCCTCTTGGGCTACATCTCCATGGACCTGCTTTAACTAGCTAGGCCCTCTTGGGATTAAGAGTCAAATGTCTAGTTACATACACTTTTAGTGTTCCAATGGATTTACAGTATGTTCTAGTGGCTTCAAAACATTCATAAACCTCAAACATTACTATTCAATATCCGAATTTGGTTCCCAACTGATTTAGGCTTGATCTCCAATCCCGGTGGCCATGGGATTGTTTAGTCTCCAAAGTGACAAAATGAACTTCATATGTGCTCAAACACCTCTGAAAACTATACTAATGTGTTCATAACATCAAATAAATCTAAAAATGATTGTTAATTCACTCCATTTGGCCTTCAGCTGATCTGGGCATGGCTTTCCCTCCTAGTGGCCCCACAATTCAAAATTATTCAAGTGACCAAAAAAACCTGTATATTTTCTCCTCTCCCTCTAAAAGCTATTCCAATGGATTCATAGGATGCAAATATATTAGGAATGACTATTCCTGAGCCAAAATTGGTCGAAAAGTGCTCACGATAGGCTTCATTTAATTTTCTCTAGATTCTGCCTCTAAATATGGAGAACTTCTAGTTAGCTCCAACAATTTAGCAAATCTGCCAAACTTGGGGCTGCTGCCAGAAAATATGCTAGAATAAGAGCTAAGTTTAATTAGGATAAGAAGGAATTAAAAGCATATTGATGTGCACTAAGCGCAATTAGCGTTGAGCGCTAGGTCACGGTCATGAAGCACAATGACATGGGAGGAGGGTTGGCGCACTTCATTCCACCATCAGGTTCCGCAATACAGTTTAAATGTATATTCGTGCCCATCCTTAACAAGGAATAGAACTAACTAATTGGTAAGAGCACGAGAGTGGAGTGGGGGAGGTCATGAGGTGGAGCCCTGACCTCGCCCCTTGATACATGTTTTTTTAACCGTTTATAAGAATGCCTCCAACCTTTGATAACAAAGTTTGGCACATAACAAAATTCCATCCAAAATATATATTAAAACCCATAGTTTGCATACCATATAAATATATGCTCCGTCCAAACCATAAGGTGTGAAAACCTTATATTAAAATGATATGCGCCCGTAAATTAAATGCAAAGTTTTGTTTGAACCCTCGAATTATGGTTAATTAAATAAATGTGCCAATGAACTTTGGGTTAATCCGAAACCTTTGCATAGTTTAAATACACCATATATTCGAACCTTGGGTTTACAATAATATGCAGAATTTGATATATTAATAAGGTTTGTAATTAATAATATATATATATATATATATATATATATATATATATATATATATATATATATATATATATATATATATATATATATATATATATATATATATATGCAACCTTGATAATTAAAAATAATTTCCAGCACATAAAAATTCATGAACCCACATTCAACCTTGGAGGAGAGTGGGAAGATTTCACCTTCACAAACCAAACTGGCGAATCCAATTGTGACACTTGTCACAGTCCCATTGGGAAAAAACTAAAGAATGTTATTTTCGTGCTGATTGGACTGCCATGTCATCAACTTGTACCTGTTCTACAATTTAAGAAAAAAAATTCCCTTTTCTGAACGACGATCAACATACCATAACTTCTTCATCTGAACTCATTTTTCGATGAAACGAGTTGCGTTGGATTCCTCGTGATGGGCCGGTCATTGCCATTCTGGTTTGGTGCAATTATTAGCACTTCCTGTTTTGAGCAATTTTTCCCCCCGATCCAGATTTCAATTAGATAGGGTGACAAGTGTGAGGCTAATAAGGGGATTAACCACGATGGGCTTGAAATTTAGGGTTTTTAAAAAAAATTGTAGAAAGGCTTTAAGGAATTTCTATTTTGGCTCTTCAGGGATACTTTAAGAATTTTATCGAAGATGAATATGTTAGAAACTTATATATTACAGATCAATGGAACACATAAAATATCCGCAAACAAAAACACAAAAAATATAAAACAAGAGAGACACATATATATGTGGTTCACCCAACTTGGGCTACATCCACAGAAATAACCAGTCCTTCCTTTTTATTATCCAAAAAAATTAAGAGACACAACCTACAATAGATTCATTGTAATATCCTGTACTCTCTCACATAGTGCCCCTTGCTATTTCATGCTCAGAATATACACACAATACACACATGAAATACAATACCCTCATACAATAGAGGGGTTTCCATCATATCAACTGCCTAATGAATGACCCAGATTGACTACGAAATTACAATATTTTACATGGAAAATTTACATCTATTTTTAGCTTCGGGGGTGCTGCCCCCAAAACCCCCTGCCAGAACGGGATCCAAAAGGTCACCACTGCCCCTCTGGACCACCTTGACGACGATCAAATGATGGGAGAAATTCTTGCCCCGTTAAGAATAGGGGTCCAACGCGGCGATACATCTAAACAAAGAATATAATCAGGCTCCACACCCAACAATCTCCCACTTGGAGACTCATTGTAGCAATTCCACTGCTACTTCATTTGCTAGACAATTACTCCACTTTGGACTTGAATGTTTCTCATCTTCATCATCATACTTGAAAACCAATTGAAAATGAGCATAATCTTAGTTTCTCCTTGGTTATAACTTTTGTTAGCATATCTGCAGGATTCTGGCTAGTGTGTACATTTTCCAACTTCAACTGTCCATCTTCCAACACTGAACGTATGAAATGGTACTTGAGCTGTATGTGTTTAGTCCCAAAATGAAATTTTGAGTTCTTTGTAAGATGAATGGAACTCTGGTTGTCACTGTATAACTTGCCCATCTCATGTTTCTTACCCAATTCATCCATTAACCTTTGTAACCAAATCATTTATTTACTGGCCTCTGTAGCAGCAACATTCTTTGTTTTTGTTGTTGAAAGTGCAATAACACTTTTCATTTTTGAAACCCAACTGACAGTTGTTCCACCTACATTAAATACATACCCTTTAGTGCTCCTAATGTTATCTCTATTACCTGCCATATTTGCATTAACATATCCTTGTAGAGAAATGTTTGAACCACCACAACATAATTCTTGATTTGTGGTAACTCTCAAATATCTGAGAATCCATTTCACTGCCATCCAATGTTCTTTTCCTAGATTTTTCATGTACTTTCTTACAACTCTCACTACATGTACAATATTAGGCCTTGTGCAAACCATTGCATACATTAAGCTTCCAACTGCTGATGCATATGGAAGTTTAGACATATAATCCATTTCTTCTTGGGTCTTGGGGAACATATCCTTACTAAGTTTGAAATGGCTAGCCAAAGGTGTATTAACTGGTTTTTTGTTCTGCATATTAAATATTTTCAACACCTTTTGTATGTACTCATTCTGAGAGAATGTTAATTTGTGATTTTTCTTGTCTATAGTTATTCTCATACCAAGGATTTGTTTTGTAGCTCCCACATCCTTAATTTCAAATGAATTTGCCAATTTTATTTTGAGCACATTTATTTCCTGCATGTTAGACCCTGCAACAAGCATGTCATCTACATACAATAACAATATAATATAGCTTCCATCATTTTTCTTTCTCAGATTAACACAATGATCAGAGTGACATCTAGTATAACCTTGTTAAGACATAAACCTATGAAATTTTAGATACCACTACCTTGGAGCCTATTTTAAGCCATACAAGCCATTATTTAACCTTCACACTAATTTTTCTTTCGCTTTGACCTCATATCCTTGTGGTTGCTTCATATAGATCTCTTCCTCCAAATATCCATGGAGAAATGTTGTCTTTACATCTAATTGTTCAAGATGCAAATCTTCCATTGATACAAGACTTAAAATAGTTCTGATTGAAGTCATCTTAACAAAAGGAGAAAATATTTCATCAAAGTAAATACCTTTCTTCTGTGCAAACCCATTCACCAAAATTCTAGTTTTGTACCTTTGTTTTCCTCCATCTTCTTCCTTTAACCTGAAAACCCATTTATTCTGCGACACTCTTTTACCTACAGGCAACCTGACTAAGTCCCAAGTTTGGTTATGTATTAAGGAGTTCATCTCTTATTTCATGGCTGGCTCCCACTTCTTCTTGGTTTCGACTTGCATTTCTTCTTCATAACATTCGAGTTCTCTAGAATCAGTCAAAAATAAATAATAGAATGAAGGAGAGTATCGTTCAGGGGTTCTACTTATCTTGGTAGATATTTTGACACCACTTTTAGGTGTTTGAGGTGAATGTTGCTATTGCTGTAGTGGTTGTTGGTGTTGTTGTTGTTGATTATTATTATATTCAGGCACCTTTACTTTTTCCGTGATCTCATCAAAAACTATGTATTCTTTGTTTTCTTTTTCCTATTTCGTTTCCTGCAACTGATTCTTATACACGACCTTTTCATTGAATATTACATATATGCTCCTAATGATTTTGTTATTTTCATAATCATATAAGAAATAACCAAAATCATTAACACCATATCCAGTAAAGGTACATTTCTTTGATATTTCCATAAGATTTGTTCTATTTTCTTCATTAATATGGACAAAGACATCACAACCAAAATGCTTTAAAAGGAGTAGTTTACCTTTTTACCTGTCCATGACTCCTATGGTACAACACCATCCAAGTAACCTTCAAGGCCCTTTATTTATTAGATAAACAATAATATCTACAACATCTGCCCAAAATTGTAAAGGAAATTCTGCATTCAATCTCATGCACCTTGCAGACTCCATGATTGTTTTGTTCATCCTTTCTGACACACCATTTTCTTGTGGTGTTCTTGGAATTGTCTTCTCTCTGAAAATTCCATGCTCTGAACAATACATATCAAATCTTTGCTGCAATATTCACCTCCATTTTCTGATCTCAAACATGTCAACTTATTTCATGTCTCAATCTCAACCAAATCTTTCCATTTCTTGAAAGTATAAAATACATCAGATTTATTCTGAATACAATAAATCCAAGTTTTTCTGGTTGCATCATCAATAAAAGTAACATAATAACAAGAGACAATGAGAGATGATACCTGAGTAGGTCCCCATACATCTGTATGCACAAGCTCTAATTTTCACTCTTATTTTCTTTCCCAACTCTAAGAAATCTAACTCTCTTATGTTTTTCATACAATTCTCACAGAAATCCAAATGATTATTCTTCAAACCCGACAAAAATTTTCTTGAGTGAAGAATATTCATGCCCTTATCACTCATGTGTCTGAGCCTATGATGCCATAATGCTGCATTTGATCCTTTGGAAGTTAAATCATTAACATATTTATAAATACCATTGCATAAATGCAATGTACCAACCTTTTCTCCCTTTTATATTAGCAAGGCTCCTTTAGTGACCTTCCAAGTTTAATCCATGAAAGTTGTCACATAACCTTCACCGCCTACCTACCCTGTTGAAATCATATTTTTCTTCAGATCTGGAATATGCCTTACCTCCTTTAATGACCATTGGTTTCCATTTTTCCATTTTACAATAACTTTACCCATTCCAACGATTTTGCAGGGTTTATCATCACCCAGAAGAACCTCTCCAAAATCTCTTGGAACATAGTCATGAAAATATTTCTTATAAAGCATGGCATGGAATGAGGTCCCTGGATCTACCACCCAAGAATCAGTAACATTTTCTAAAGAAAGAATCAAAACATCTTGTAACACATCACCTGTAACATTTGATTCATGATTGTTTTCTTGTTGTGCGTTTCCTTATTTTCCCTTTTGAGATTTGCAGTCTTTCTTCAAATGTCCTTTGTTTCTGCATTTCCATCACACTATCCCCTATCTAGACTTGGATCTGCCTTTCTTTGATTTACTGCGATATGTTGAGCTCTTTCCTCCCATTTTCTTCCCATAGTCTCTTCACTCAAAGCATTACCCGATGTCTCACCGGAGCTTTTCTGTTGCATTTCCTCGCTAAGGATACCACATAAAACATCATCAGACTTTAAAGTATTAGATCCAGAGACAGAGTTACTAATGGCCATAACTAAACCATTCCAACTTTCTAGCAATGAGCACAGAAATAATAGAGCCCTAACTTAATCATAAAATTTTACCCCTATAGAACTTAACTGACTGGTAACTGTATTAAATTCATTTAAATGGTCATCAACAAATCCATCATCCGACATCTTCATATTAAATAAACGTTTCATAAGAAATACCTTATTTGAGGCAGAAATATTTTCATATAGTTTCGCTAATGCCTTAATTAAAACCTCTGTTTTTGTTTCATTCGAAATATTGAAGGCTACCGATTCCGCAAGGCACAACCGTACTGTTCCAAGTTCCTTTCTATCCAAAATCTCCCATGCGTCTATCATACTCGACAAATTCTTTGTTTTTCCGCTCAATGGTAGGTATAAATATTTTTTATATAGGTAATGTTCCATCTACATCTTCCACAATGGGTAGTTTTGGTTGTTAAATTTCTCGACCCTAAACCTACCATCTTCTTCTATTGCTCCCACTCGAACTAGGAACCCTTCTCTCCAACGAGCTTATCAACCAAATAGACCTTTGGCTCTGATACCAATTGTTATAAAATTATATATTACAGAGCAATGGAACACATAAAATATGTAGAAACACAAAAACAAAAAACATATAAAACAAGAGAGACACAGATATATGTAGTTCACCCAAAATGGTCTACGTCCACGGAAACAACCAGTCTTTCCTTTTTATTATCTAGGAAAATGCAGAGACACAACCTACAACAGATTCACTGTAATATCCTCTAATCTCTCACACAGTCCCCCTTGCTATTTCACGCTCAGAATATACACACAATACACAGACACAATAAAATACCCTCATACAACAGAGGGGTTTCCTTCTAGGGAAAAAAAACCATAAATTAAACATAACTTCTGCCATCAGATCAATCACCTAAATAATGACCCAGATTGATTACGAAATTACAATATTTTACACGGAAATTTTACATCTCTTTTTAGCTTCGAGGGTGCTGCCCCTGAAACCCCCCACGAGAGGGGGGCTCCAAAAGGTCGCCACTGCCCCCCCTTGACCCCCTTGATAGCGATCAAATGACGAGCAATGTTTCCACGTCATTAAGAACAGGGGTCCTGTTGTATCTCAAGAAAAAATCCCTTGGCTATAGTAAGGAATCAATGCGTAAGACATTTTGTAAATGTATGTCAAAATTATAATATCAAATGGCCTCTGCTTCACAACTTTGGAATCTAATTATTTAATACACTCAATAATTTGATATAATGAAAGACTTCACAATGCCACAAACTATTGATATCCGAATGAAATGAAAAGAAGAACTGTGAAGGAAACTTTAATTGATATGCTGAGAAACATAATCTATCACTTTTAAGTTTAATAGGAAATTCATGGAAAAAGAGGAAACTCGAAATAATATGCCTCAAACACAGAATCTATTACTTCAAAGTTTCATTAGGATTTTGCGAAGAAATAAGAGATGAGGTGAAGAAGTGCCAATTAAGGTTGTTTAACTCTTACTCACAGATGTAATTAAGAGACCGAATGCTACATTACTTCACTTCATTCAAAGAGGAATAAACACAAAGTGAAACTAGAAATACATATCAACATCAACAACTGTAGAAAACTTAATCTTCTTTCATTTATTGACCAGAAAATTCAGTACCAAATTAACAATCCTCCAGAGGTCCATAAACTTAGAGCCTCTTTTCTTTATTTCTATCTTCTTAAATACATCAAAATGGTTCCTAACTCCTGAAATTCTTGAAACTATTTGAATACCTAAACTTTTAATATTAATTTTGTAATTGTACTTGAGAAAACAAATTAAAATTGGAAATATTGTTCATTTTTTTGAATCTGATGTTGTTGATGCATCCTCCCGAAGTGCCAAAGTGTCCTTTTGGGTTATGATGCAACGGTTGCACATCTCTATAACGACACCTCAGTGTCTGACTTGACCCAGTTGTCATGGTCCCAATAAGGCCATTATACACTCTTCTGCCTGACTCTACCTATGAAATTGTGCTTCAAACGCTGTCAATCATATCACCTGCTACACAAGTCTACCTCTTCTCCTTTGATCTACGTCGGGTCACTTACCCTAATTTTTCTGCCGCGTTATGCCTATTTCTTCGTAAAATGGTGCATAGCCACATAAGCCCAGACTTGAAATCCTTTAGATTTCATATTGGAGCCACATCCCGTCTGTGCCAACATTGCACTTCGGATTTTTCTGTCTTTAACTCTTCCTTAACGTTTATCTTTTAAATCTCGCGATGTGTGCTATGCAGTCGGGTCCCACCTAGAATTGTACATCACACTTCGATGACCTTATCAATTACCTCCTGTGATGATCCTTTAAAACTTGCAATTCACGATTTTTGATCGGGCCCCACCGCATCGCACATCGCACTTCGACGATTATAACACTTACCCTTCACCCTTAACTTTTAAAACTTGTGTTGTGCGGTATGCGGGCCAGGGCCACGTCATCTGCCACATCAGCTTGCCATGTCGCACTTCGCATTTATCTAACTTTAAACTTTTCCTTAACACTTATCTTTTAAAACCTACGATGTGATCTATGCGATCCAGTCCCTCTTGGCATCGCACATCACACTTCAGCGACTTTATCACTTACCTCCCACGCCTATCCTTTGAAACTCGCGATTTGCAGTTTGTGATTTAATCTCCGTCATCTATCTCTCCATTCCAGTTCTATGCTTTGATCCCAACCATCCGTTTTTCCCTTTGCGCATCCTCCAAAAATCTTAAGTGTTTAAGGGAAATGCGCCCTTTCTCTGCCTTTGGGAAATTAGTTTGTTTGCTCCACAGTGTAACCCTCATGAGCTTATCTGGTGTTCTGCCGCGCTGGTCCCTCCTAAGCTTGCGAATGAGCCTGACTTGACCCTGTTCGGTGTGCAATGTTCTGAACGTGCACATCGGTCTGTCTCTTGAACTGTTATGTACGTGAATGAGCCTAACTCGATCCACCTTCACATTTAATCATGTAATTTTAATGTACCAATATATAAATCAATATTATTTTATGACACAAAATTTTTTACATTTTCTATCATATATGCTTTTTTGGTGTTTTGAAAAATATTTCAAAGGTAAATACAAACGAGCCACAACATCTGGCTCCACCTGGGGATAGTTCTTTTTTCCACGGAAGTGCTAATAACCACATATTAGTGCCTTATCCAATGGGCATAGAGTCAAATATTTCTTGGTGACATATGAACAATGAGAAATCTAGTATTTACAATGGTGGAATGTTGAATTTTGATGCCGGAAATAATTATTTAGATACTACCCGTTCACAGGCAGTTGTACTGTCTCTCCATCTAGATCTTCCAAAATGAATGTGTTATTTAACCTTGCCTCAGAGATCTTGTATGAACCATACTAGAGAGGGTAAAATTTACGATGCTTCCCCATTTATTCTCGTCTGGTGTCCCATCTTAGTAACAAATCTCCTGCCTGAAAGATAACTTCTTTTTCTTTTCTGTCAAATATAGACTTCATATTTTCCTGATAAGTAATCAAGTTATCCCTGACTTTGTTTCTATTTTCACTTGATTCAATTATTTTGTTCAATCTTCTTACCAGATCATTCGGTTCTTCCTGAGCTTCTTGAAGGAAATAAATCACTATTTTGGCCAGCTGAGTAGGAAATAGTGCTTGAGTTCCATAAACCAGTTCATAGGGAGACTTCCCAGTAGACCTATAGTAGTGACTCGAACTGCGTAGAGGGAAAACTTCAACTTCATATCCCAATCCTTCTGATTCTTGGTGATTGTTTTCTTCAAGATTTTTACCAATGTCTTATTTGAAGACTTTTCCAATCCATTCCCCTGGGGATGATATGCCGTGGAATGTGATAAAATCACATTATATGTTTGACAGAAATTAATTAAATGAGAAGAGTTGAATACCTGAGCATTATCAGTCACAATTTTGACTGGACATATGAATCTGCTGAAAATGTTTTCCTCCGAATACTTAATCACCACTTGGTCATTCACCTTCTTAATGGGTATTGCTTCAACCCATTTTGTAAAATAATTAGTGTCAACCAGAATCCACTTGAACTATCTGCTTTTTGGTGGATTTATCTCTCGAATAAAATCCAATCCCCATTTCCTAAAAGGTTCTTCAATAAATACTGGGATGAGAGGTAATGGAGCAAGTATTTTCTTTTCAGCAAACAGCTAACACTTCTGACAACTTCTAACCAATCTATAAACATCTGCAAATAGGGTTGGCCAATAGAAGCCTAACTTAAGAATTTTATGAGCAATGACCTTCCAACTATAATGTAATCCACACAGACTTTCATGATATTGTTTGGTGACTTCAATAGATTCTCCTTCAGACAAACATAATAGCAAAATACCAGTAGGATCTTTCCAGTATAGCTTCGCTTCTACGATAACATATGGTTGAGACTTGAGCTTGAGAGATCTGTATTTTATTCTATTCAGTGAAGTTGGAAAGGAAAAGAACCACAGGTAATGCACAATATCTTTATACCAATTAGAGCACAAATTTTTTTATTTGATAACTGTTTTGAACTTGCTTTGACCCTCTTCATTTACAACTCCATCCAATGGTGCCAACAGATTAATTCCCAAGGCTTGAAATTGTTTCTTTGTCAAAAACTTCGCTAACCCTTATCCCTTGACCAACTTGGTGTGTTTGATGTCCAAATCATAATCTTGGATTTTTTCTATCCATTTCTTGTTATAGCATAATTTATCACCAGCTTATACTTGATGATTTATGCTTTGGCCTTGGGTAACCCTTCCTTTTATACTTGGACATATTTCTCAAAAAACAGTATCTCAAAACCCATATGCGACTCTGCCCAGAATTTTCCACGTATACACACGAGTCCATTTATAGAGAACTGCGTATTCCAGTTTAATCATTAAAAAATATATATTTTCCCTATTTTGAGGCAGGGTTTACAGTTGTTCCAGTAACTTAACCACCCCAGCTCATGGCCTAACTGTTCCCAACTATAAAAAAACTAATTTGAGGGAGTAAAAAATCCCCTCAAGGGAATGGCCTAAGAGAGGGAGAAAGAGATAAATATAGATATTTTACGATGTCAGAGCCCTATCCAAGTCTAATGTATTCCTGTGCCTCCGGCACTTCCCAGACATATTCAGGAAACCCTTGTTTCCTTGAGATGTTCATCACCCTATATGACATCCATTGTGCACTCATCTTAAAAGAAATCTTGAGAGGCTAGGACTGGGCGTTTCCAGAGGACGGTATGCTTGAAGGCCGTGGCATATTTCAGGTGATCTCTTCATGTTTATGTATTGTACATGTCATTAATAATAGAAGAAGCCATATTGTTCTTGATGTTTACGTGTCAATAATATTTTATACATGTGTAATGATCATCAATTGAACATTTAATATTGTTTTTATGATGTTATGCATGAATTCCACTAACATCTAGAACATATATATGTTGTACAACTATGATTTTGTGTTCATTCTTTACTAGTTTACAGATTTTGGAGCACAAAGAGTTGCAGGGGGTTTGCACCCCACGGGATCTACTTCAACTGAGGGACATTCGGGTAAGTTCTAAAACCTGTAGTTTCTAGTTATTAGCATAAAAATTGGTCAAGTGAGTCCTTCTTGTAATGGCATGCCCCTGATCTGTGAAGGTTATCAACCCAAGACCTTTAGGGTAACATTTCCCGAAACACTTCTCCCTTTTTCCTTCAAAACGGAATTAGGAACATAAGTAGTTATTTGGGACTACAACACATAAGTCCTGAAGGCTTTCAGTGATTTGACCAAAGCATATAATTATTTCTTCATAATATTGTATTTGAGCTCAACATCTCTGAGAAATTTGCTGAAAAATGCAACTAGCTGCTCCTTATTGTCTTCATTTTTATGCAAAAACACAAAAGCAATAGTAGTGGGGGACGCACATGAGAATACCTGAAAGGATTTTTGATAGTCTGGGCTAATCAAAACTGAGGCTTCCTACAGTGCTTCCTTTATTCTATAAAATTCATCCCTTTCTTCCTTATCCCATTTCACTTCTGCATTTTTCTTCAACATATCTGTTATAATTCTCACGATCTTAGCATAATTGGGCACAAACCTCCTCAGAAAGTTTATTATTCCCAGGAATATCTGGATATCCTTCTTGCTTCTAGGTAAAGGAATAGTGTGAATGGCTTCTGCCCTTGTTGGGTCAATCTATACTCCTTGTTTAGAAACTATGTTACCCAATAATTTACCTTCTTCTAATGAAAATAAATATTTCTTGGGATTTAATGACAGACCAAAATTTATGCACTTTTGAAAAGTTTTTTGCAAATGCTCCAAGTCTTCATCATCTGACCCTGAGAAAATTGTTACATCATCTAGATATAACTACAAACCTGTCACCAAATAAGGCTATGTACATGGCCCTCTGAAATGTTGCACCTGCGTTCATAAGGCCAAATGGCATCCTTGCATACATGAAGGTGCCCCAGGGCATAGTGAAAGTAGTCTTCTTCTGATCTTCTTTTTCTACTGCTACCTGATTATACCCAAAAAATATGTCAACCATAGACAACCTGTGAGCTCCTCTCACCTTCTGTAAGACATAATCAATTTTTGGCAAAGGATAATTATCTTTTAGAGATGCTCAATTCAAGTTCCTGAATTCTACACATAGTCTTATCTCTCCATTCTTCTTTCTTACAGGGACCATATTAGAAACCCAGTCTGAATATATTAGAGGGAATATAATTTTCGCCTGCAACATTTTCTTCACTTATTTTTCAATTGAAGCTAATAATAATGGATTTATATGTCTAAGCTTCTTTCTGTGTGGTTTGATTCCTTCCTTCAATGGAATATTATGTTGAATAATTATTTTTTCATATGTTTTCAGGTCTTCATACGACCAGGCAAACACATCCATATATTTCTTAAAAAGATCAATGTATCTTTCTTTGTAGTTTTTGGGAACACCTTTGAACAATTTCACTATTTTGGGTTCCTGCTGAGTTCCCAAATTACAATCTTCCATCTCTTCTTCTTGATGTGTTTTCTTTGAATCAACAACAACATGATTAGTATCAAATAATATTTCAAGGGGAACCAACCCTTTGGGGAGCACATTATCTTTCAATTGGATAATCTTCTGTTCACCTATTGACTGCTTAAGGTTTCTTATTTCTTCTTTTTGATTTGTTTGTTCTTCCTCTTGGTCTATCTTAGCGTCTTAAAAGTTTCCAATCATGATTAGGAACCAACTTATCTGTTCATCATCGTCAAACACCTGCCAATGTTTCACATTATCAGGGATAAAAGGTTTATGCCTAATTTAAATATCATACATTAACCTTGGATTTATTGGAGGTTTGAAGGTGTTGGCTGCAACTGCTAAAGAATCAGACAATCTATTCTCCTCCCTCGGAATATACTGAAGATTTAATGCTTCAAGATAGTTTTCTACTAGATCCCACACTTCATTCCTATATGATCTCAATCTCAGATGCTTGGTTTGACAATGATTTTTAATCTGCCTTATTATCAATTCAGGGTCACCAAAAATTGAAATACATTGAACTCCCATCTGTTTAGCAACTTTAAGGCTTTAGATTAAGGCCTCATACTCAACCACATTTTTTGTTGAATCAAATTCTAGTTTAAAAGATAAAGACATGAGGTTACCTTCTGGTGATATCAGCAAGAATCCAACACCTACGCCCTCCTTGGAGTAGGCACCATAAAAATAACACTTTAAAATATTCCTTGAGTGCAAATCATTATTTACAACTACTGGAGAGAGCTTCTTCCCTGTGTCTTCATCAAATTCTGCATCTTCATGCAACATGAAACAAGAAAGGTCTTATGTTTCTTGACTATAAATGGGGGAATTTCCTGCATCTTTCTTGGAGGTAGTCTTCACAAACCTTCTTTCCCTGTACAACCTCCTTTCTTCCCCATTAAAAATCAGAATGATAGCATAAGTGAAATCTAATTTTAGTACACCTCCCAACTTTTCTCCCCAATATCTTGATGGGAGCATTCCAAATCTGGTTGGAATGTCAGCGACCACTACATCAATGATTATACTCTTTGTTGGAATTTGTGCCAACGAAATTGCCACATCTTTAATTAAACCAAAACATTTCACCCTTTTGGAATCAAATGAATATAGATCCCTATAAGTTTTGGTAATCTGCAGGTTAATTTCCTTCATAATAGACAATGGCGTAAGATTATGGGACACTCCTAAGTGCAGCATGCAATTATGTACAGTATAATCATGAAGCAATAGAGAAATATAGAAGGATGGAATAGATGGATCTATTTCTTCTACACAAGGACCATAGGTGACCACTGGCTTTTCTTCTTGTAAGTTCACTGTGTCACTTATGTCCTCCACCTGTGTGAGATAAATAAATTTTGAAATTTATTTCTTGTAAGCTACTATTTTGGCTAATTATAGAAGAGGTACTTGAATTTTGACCTTCTCCAACTCTTTTGTCAAATTTAAAGCATGAGTTTGCTTAACATTATTTTCAGGTTCTTCTTCACTCTTTCTAGAATTTGTTGCTTGTTCGGGTACAGGAACAACTCTCTCCAAGATATTAGTGTCAATTGATTTGTTCTAGGAAGATTTACCCTGCTGCACATTTGTTCTATTAAGTGAATTTACAGGTTGTTTCCTATTACTGATCTGTTTTGTCAGGTCCTTTTGTAGTGGAGTCTCCATTGGTGGAGGAATGGAACCTTTTTTTTTACCTTCATTATCCTGCACTCTAAATCTTTTTCTAGACCTCAAATCATACTTTTTATGTAACTCAACTTGCATGAAATCTATGAATTGCCTACAATATTCATCCATTTCATCTTGATCAAAAGAAACTTCAACTTCAGCATATTCTCCATCACATTATTCCTCTTCATCCTCTGCTATTGCATAAATAGCATATACCTGATCCTCGACCTCCCTTTGGTCATCTTCTGCTGGCTCTGTGGGTGCTGCTTCTATATACAATGGATCTTGAACCTGGTCTTTATCTCTTATTTCCCTTTGCAAGATTTGGAGGGGATGTCATCTGAATTGAGGGTTAAAACCCCCTCGGTTTTGTTGTACTTGCCTTTGGGAGTTTTTATTTTCCAATTCCATATTAGCTAGCTTATTTGTCAGATTTTTGATCACCTTTGTCATATCTTCAATTCTTAGATCTTGTGATGATTCTTATTTTGCCTTCCCCTTCTCTTGGACTGGTTGTTTCCATTTCGCCTTTCCAGCTGCAGTCATATTAGCTTCAATCTATAAAGCATATGTTTGTAGCTGCTTAAGAGTAGGGGCTCTTCTCTCTCTCAATGTAAAGCTAAAATCAGTTTCAAAAGCCCCAACAAAAACTACCTTTGCTCCGACAGGAGGGGCGCTTCCTCTTTATAGGTAAACTATTGTCCAATTTGTTGAATCTTTTTACAAACTCAGAAATTTTTTCATTAGGCTTTCTTTTAATTGCATTAAACTCTATCAATGAGTAACCATGATCTCTCTTCTCTCCCCATCTCTGAGTGAATTGATTTTCTAACTCTTCCCAGTCATTTATGGAATCATTTGGTAAACCTTTGAACCATTTCCTAGCCTCTCCACTCAGAGATTGCATGTTGGAGTAGGGTCTCCTAAAAAGCTGTGAATTTTGTCCATTTTTGTATATTTTTATATTTTTTAGTCTAACGCAGGGGTTTTGGGGTGGGTCAAATCCCCTAAGGCATTGTAAATGGGTCAAGGGTATACCAAGATTCCGCAAACCATGGTTTACGGACCATTGGATGCGTAGGCTAAATTGGTATAAATAGATGAACCTTTTTTAGTCTTAGGTAGAGAAAAAGATAGAGATTGAGGCGAAGCACAAATTGTTAGATCTGTGGTAGGGTTTTTTGGGTTAGGAATCCTACTGGTTGTGTGCAGGGAGATCCTCTGTCTTGTTGTGTGCAGACCCTACTGGCTATGTGCGTAGGTGGTATTCTAGGAATGTAAGAGGATTTTGGTAGTAATATATATGCGAAAGTATTGTTGGACATATGATGTTATCTGGATCTGTTTTGTTATGATTGATGTGAACTTGGGTTATATGGTTAAGTACGAAAGTATCTATTTAATAGCTGCGAATTATCTGTGTTTATGTTATATGTATTTGTGATATGTTAAATAGCTGCGATTATACTGTTCTATGATCATAGCTGATAGTACGCACGTGGATGCGAACCTATTAAGTAGATATGATAAGCTGCATTTTGGTTATATACTGAAAACCCTGTGAATATCCTCTTTCTATGTAGATTTGATAATTTCAGACCTACTTGACTTACTAGCTCTCTCCCAGGGTGCAAAAACCTGGTTCCAGTAGCCTCCCATACTGCTTCAGGTGATACTTTGGCTTGCGCAAGCAAGTCACTGCCGAAAGGGCTAGTAGTATAGGGGTTTGTTGGAAAACATTAACCTCCGAACTTGGGTCAGGACCCCTCGAGCCAAAAAATGGTTACGTTGCCAAGACCGAGAGAATTTTGAGAGAGATCGGGTAATGCAAAGACTGTATTGGAAACCTGAGAAGAAAGAAATCAACGAGTGGTTTAAAAATCAAGTTCAAGAATTCACAGTAAAAGAAAAAATCAGTGTGAAGTTGACCGCAAAGGAGTGGAAGAATAAGTACATTTTCATGGAGATCTATGAGATTTTATTTGTGACGATTGTGATCGAGCTCCAAGAGTGGCTTGCAAGGCTTGTTGATTTTCAGAAGTGTTGGAAAGATGAGCGGGTCATGCAGTGGACCCAAGAGCGAATCCAGTAGTTAGAAAATACTGATAACACCATCCCTTGTGTGGTAGATCACTGGGTGGACAGTATGATTGGAGGATTTGTGACAGAATTTTTTTTCGACCAATTTGTGTCCTACTCAGAAGCAGAGCAGATTTCTTCAAGGGTTTCCGGGGTAAGTTTCTGAAAACTTTTCCATTACTGATTAAGATCTTGTTGTGCGGAAAAATAATTTTGTGTAGCCATACAGAGTTAATGGGCTTCGATCAATGCGAGGGTACAATGTGTAGTGGTAAGTAGTATATAACTAATCAAGAGGGGGATCGATCTGCCTATAGTCTAGTAAGAAATTTTGTTGCGGATAGCCCTCCATCTACGCCAACTTTGAACCCTCATAGGGGTAAGAACTCACCTCCACCACCACCAGAAGACGATATGGCCTCGCACATGAAGCTACCTACCTTCAAGGGCGTGGGGTACACCCAACATGGCAATCTTGCAGATATTACAGATAGTGGGACCATTTGATCGAGGACAGCCCGATCCTGATTGCTAGGGTGCAGGAAAAGCAGAAGAAACCTACACAGAATATACAAAGGGTTAAGGCGGAACCTCGAGAGGAGGGGTCAAGCGTTAATGTGATAACACGCAACAGCATGGCCACTGAAGGATATGTGGAAAAATCTTAGGTAGAGCCTCTTATCCATAAAGCAGCCACTAAACATGAAGGTGTAGACTTACAAAGGGGGAAGGAGACCTTTGTCGTAGCTCGGCAAGACTTTGCTTAGGACAAAACATCTTCTCCTCAGAACCCCACTGACAGTAGAGTTGAAGACAAGGTCAAACCATTCTTGCAGGCATGCATGAAGCTGTTGCATAATCAGCGGGCCTTAGAAAACCTCTAAGCCCTAATTGATAATTGTGCAGGAAAAGAAGACCCAGTCATGAAAGTTAAGGATGTGCGCAAACTATATAAGAAAAAGAGACGCACTGGTCGAGATATGCGATTAACCGTGAAGATTGGTGATTACGAAATGGACCAGGTTATTCTAGACCTAGGATCACATGTGAATGTACTACCTAAATAGACTTGGCAGTAAATGGGAGAACCTGAATTGGAATGGTCCACTATCCAGCTGCGCATGGCTAATCAACAGAAGATCATACCATTGGGAAGATTATTAAATACTATAGTAGATATCTTCGGAGTTAAGGTACAATCTGACTTTGAAGTCATTCAGATTGTAGAAGATGCGGACCCCTGTCTGGTACTCCTAGGATTAGATTGGGCCATTGATATGGGCGGTATTATCAATTTGAAGAAACGAAGCATGGTGTCTAAAAGAAAAGGAACACGGGTGATCGTACCACTAGACCCCGCAGAAGGATAAAGGTATACCGATCCAGTGCATGAGGAAGAAGAGGTGGATCACATCTATAAGTTAATTGTGAGGGATGAAGACTGGATCAATCCTACGGCAGATGGTGTGCTTTGCTGGGAAAAGGATAACGAATGATTTTCCAACTCCGATGAAGAAATAGAAAATTGGAAAAACCGACTGCATGATGTCTCTGTGCTGCTCTACTTGCGAATTACTAGGGACTTCCATTGCATATCCTCTGAGGTAAGAGAACTACCCTACTTTGATGGTTCTGGTAGTATAAAGGAATATTTGTGAACATTCAAAGCTGAGGTTCCCAGAGAACAAAGGCTATGGGCCCTTAATCTAGCTATGCGCGCAATGCTGGAAAGATGGTGGGACATACATAAGGAGGTGTTCCGGGCCTGGGAGGAATGTCAGGATATGATGATCCTGTGATTCACGCCCCAAGCTGAGGTACATTTTAAGATTTTCCTTGGCCCAGGGGACCCACATGAACACTTTTTTGCTTGGATGGAGACGTGGTACGATCAAACTACAGAGTAATGGGTTCACTTGTTTATTCATGCACTGTGATCAATCCCTACTGCATGGTACTTGGATGTGGGGCTACATCAGTGCACCCACCACTGGGAAACTTTGAAGGATGAATTAATTGGTACATTTGGAATAACAAGGGGCTCAGAGGCACTTGACGAAGCTCTGCAGGATATAGATGCATTAGTGTGTGGTGAATCCAGCTCCTCTACAGCATTTTGGGTGCCGACGTGGGAAATGTAGATGCAGGATATTGTCAATTGTCACAATATAACTATAGAAGAAGGTGATGAGAATCTGTGCATTGTCTCTATCCCAGAATCAGAGGGGGAGTGCACAGTTGCGGGACCTCGACTATAGACTGTGGATGTGAAAAAATTCTGAAACTGCGGGAAGTCAACATTGGCATGGCAGAGCAGCCTACGTTGGCTAAGATTGGTGACTACTCGGACGATGACGATGTAAGCAAGGTGGCTGAATTTCTCACAAAATACCAAGACTTATTCCCAACCAAGTTTTCGGGGCTCAAAGGGATCACAGGGGACCTAAGGGTTATGCGCATCATGCTAAAAGCAGATGCGCGACCGATAAAGCAGCGACCTTATCGACTAAAACCTAAGTATAAATAGAAGGTTAAGGAGGAAATTGATAAAATTCTCACCGTAGGTATTATCGAGCTGGTCGAGAAGTCAGATTGGGTAAGTCCGATGGTGGTTCAAGAAAAGAAAACGAAGGGAGAAATCTGAATTTGTGTGGACTTACGCAAGTTAAATGATGTCTGCGTACATGACCCCTTTCTGACACCATTCTCCGATGAGATCCTGGATAGTGTAGGAGGCCAAGAAGCATACTCATTCACTAAGGGGTTCTCAAGATACCATCAGATTAGAATCGCACCAGAAGATCGCAGCAAAACTACATTTTCCATTGAAGGGGGATCTTTCCAGTATACCGTCATGCCGTTTGGACTCAAGAATGCCCTTGTTATCTTCTCACGGGTAGTTTTCGCAGTGTTCAAGGAATTCATCCACAAATTCCTAGAGGTGTACTTTGATTGGACTATCTTTTTCTTAGTAAAGATGCACGTTTAAAACCTGTGCATGATTTTGGACGCGTATCAAAAACACCAGATTTCCCTGAATAACAAGAAATGTATCTTCTGCATACCCTTCGAAATCCTGATCGGCCATATAGTTTTCCGACACGGGTTGATGGTGGACCCTGCAAAATTTGCGGTTATCATCAATCTAGCAGTACCGATGAATGAGAAACAACTGTCTTCGATCCTTGGACATATGGGCTACTACAGAAAATTCATTCAGGGATATGCACTGATCAAGGCACCTCTGGAAAAGCTACTGAAGAAGGATGTTTCATTCTTTTGGGATGATGAGTGCCAGAAGAGCTTTGATATATTCAAGTAGAAGATGGTATTTGTGCCTATCCTTACATTTCTCAATTGGATGAAGGTCTACCAAGTTCATGTTGATGCGTCCAGAATCACCCCGAGCACGGTCCTTACGCATCCTGGAGATGGAGATATTGATCACCCACTTGCATTGGCTAGTTGAAAACTCTTTGGTGCGTAGTGCAACTATGCCACCACGAAGCGGGAAGGACGGGCCATGGTTTATGCACTACAGAAGTATCGACATTCTCTATTCAAGGGTCACTTCAAAATGTTCACAGATCATTCGGCTTTAAAGTACTGGAGAATAAGCTTGTGTTGGGGGGGAAATCTGCCGATGGCCTTTGATGTTCCAGGAATATGACTTCGAGATCGTTGTCAAGCCAGGAAAGTTGAAAATCTATTGTAAATCTTTCAATATATGTCAACAGACAGTAAGGCCATCATGTAGGGAAGAACTGCTCCCTCAACTGCCTATGGGCCTGTACGCTTATGACAAATGGGCCATCGATTTGGTGGGACCTGTGCACTGGAGGCACAGGAATAGACTCAGAATGCAACAAGAGCACAGGAGGTATGTCAAAAGTGCAGGCATGCACTGGGAGCACAGGGATGTGAAAACTAGCCGTTGGAATAGTCAAAACGGGTAAAACAAAAAAATTATTGTTGGAAGGCATGGCCGACTGGAAATTGATGAGGCGATTTCTGGGGATTTTTTACCGTTTACTTGATGGTAAGTTCCACGTGAAGTTTACCCTTCCATTGGGTGCTTTCCAAGGCTATAAAATAGGTGGGCTAGATCAGACACGGGTTCCATATTGCTCGAATATATTGTACTTGGCATATTTTTCCTTAGCCAATTTGTGCTGTAAGAATTTATGTGCCTATAGCATCTCTTTCATGTCTGAGAAACATAATCCATCTGATAGTAGAAATCCTGAGTTTTTCTTTCACGCTAGGATGACGACCACAAATCCTACTGAACCTTCGGAGCCCATGACCTTGGTGGAACAAGGAACTGAGGGAGTGGTGGAGATTGAGTCCGAAGCTGAAGAAATTTTCTCCACGCCTGTTAGAATGAAGGGAAATGAAAAGGCCGAAGGTTCAGGGAAACCCATGAAACCCGCAAAATGGGTTGGAAAAAAGCCCCAAACATCCCTGAGAAATGTGAAATCCCCGCGAGTGATGCCTCAAGCGCGTGTTGTTCAGGAAGAAGCCCAGCCCGCTGATCCGATCAATTGGTTACCTCCCTTCGTTCGGCCACGCAGGCCCTCGACGTGCATGCCAAAGAACCTCGACTGCCTGATCACCTATCTGTAGATCCTACTGACCCCGGGGGAGGTCCCGGTCATTGGTGAGCCTTTTGGAAGACTCCACGAAATAAAACTTTATGATCACAACCTGGCTAATTTCGAGGCCTTCCCTGAGCTGGCACCTGCATTATACCTTGACCCGATTTAGGCGGACGATGGGATAAAAGTGGTTCCCAAGCCCTAGATGCGTGGATTGGTCGGGTCTGGGCTCTTGAACCTGCTAAGGATGCCACACTTTGGTCGCTACAATTTAACGGACCAGCTAGCCCGCTAGTTGCTCACCCTAATTCATGATGGCTACCTATGGATCCAGGATAAAATCCCCATTGATTTTCCGCTGGTTCGTAGAGTTACTGATCTTCCCATGTACAGACCGAACTCCATGGAGCATGTGGGCAGGAAATATGAAGGGGAAAATACTGAGTACGTGTGCAAAACCTACCATGTGGAGTGAAACACTTGCGACTTCATAATCAATTCCATCAGCGACCAAGGCATGCAGTTGGGCACTATGTTGTTAGCATGCAAGATGATGAGAAAGTGCCATGCCACCTCTGTCCCTACCTACATAATTCATTTGGTGGGCCAATGCGGGAAAGGAGTGTGCTTCAACTTGGTCCAGTACTTGTGTGATGAATTTCTGGCTAATGTCTGAGAAACCCAGGAGCAGGGACAACCCTTTTGCTATTCATGGTTGTTGTTCCTCATACCGTTGGTCACCTGGAAATCCCCTGCAGAGTCAGTCCTCCCTGAGCTCACCCCAGACATGTGTGAAGGCGCTCGTTATGCGCACTTGTGGGATTCCAAATATGCACATCGCATCGAGGACAACCAAGTCTTTTGGTTCCTCTTCTAGAGCAGTGTGGTGGCAGCCATAAATTCCTCACTGTGCTTGTCACCCACAGTATATGACAGATACAAGAGCATTACGACGTTCTAGGTAACTATGCACAACATCCAAATCAAAGCTCATAAGGATAAAGCTTGGAACTCACTCTCTTATATGGTAGCAGACGAAGAAATTGATGGGGTAATTGCGCTGTGGCCTCCTAACTGGAAGCTCAGCTTCCAAACTGGCACGAGGGGCACTGTAGGAACCAGCACAATGCAAGTCATCCCACCTGTCATCATCAAGGATACCGGAGGACCAAGCAAGAGTACCAAGAAGGACACGGACGCAACAACACAAAAGGATGCGCAGTAGAAGCAGACCACTGAGAAGGATACTGAGGCAGAGACTCACGTAGATTCGCAACTAGACCTGGGTACAGAAGGACTGGATGAAGGAAGCCCTGCCTCCCCCCGAGGCAAAAAGTGAATAAGAGAGCCTATCAAAGGGCCCCAAAAGAAGCAGCACTCTCAGCGGACAGAACGAGATGAGACAATTATGTTGACCAAGGGAGACCTTGAGAAAATTGTTGACGCAGTCACTTTGGCCACAAAGGACCGTATGGGTCGCCTTAGAGGAAAAACAGAAAGTTGCGATCGACACAATTTAGGTTGAGCTCCGCAATCTACAGTTGAAGGCAGACACGCTGCAGACCAGTGTGACTCAGGTACGAGTGCCATAGGCAACCAACAGTGCAGCACTAGTCACAGATGAAAGCCACCTCTTCTCTCTCCCTGTCACAACCCTTGTGATCAGTCCACCTAACCTGGGAATACAAGTCTAAGCCAACACAAAAGTTCAACTGAATTTAGCTAGGCTACCTCATGAGGCCTTACAGGGTCTCCACACCTCTTTAACTCAAGAAATTCACCATCGGGACCAACAAGTTCACCAATAGCTTAGAGTGGCTACATAGACAATTGATGCAAAAGAACATGGAAGTATGATTCGTTGTCGCAAAGAAAATGTAGCTCGAAAATATGACTCACCACCTCTGCGCAGATGTTACCATAGAGATCTCGGCCATAGCCACCCCTCAGGCTAAGGTTTAAAGGTTGGTCGCAGAACTGAAGGCCTCTAAGGCGGAAGTACAGGTGGTCAAGACGCGGATGGAGCAGCAGATCGCCAACCTATAGGCTTAGTTGTAGCCCGAAACACCTCCGAATGTATGTTCCCAGTGAACTACGCTGGTCACCGTGGCTACGAACGTCATCACAGGGCAAATCATGCAGGGTGCCCAATTAATGGAGACCGCCATGTAGCTATGGACCAAGGTCCAACGTGACCCGATCCTGCGAGGAATAAACCAGGACCTGCAGAAAAAAGAAGAAGAGTTCGAGAAGTTAGAAGCCACCCTACACACTTTGGTGCCTGATAAGTGTTTGACATGGCTGCGCACCAGCTAAGTGATCCAAGTTGATATTGATGACCTCCGAAAAAAGAACAAGATCCTCGGTGATCGTCTAAAGCCTTGGGCTGCCGAAGCCCTCAAAATTTCATAGGATGTGGATGTATCAGTTAAACAGCTAAATCAGACTCTAGAAAGTGTCACCACCGTGACGGAAGGCTCGATTTCACAGAATCTGGTCGACATTGCGCAAAATTATACCACTCAAAGTGAAAGCGTGCTGCCCCCATTAGCCGAGGTGATTAAATTGTTGTAGGCATAGGTTGAGACCCCACCAGCATAGTGACTCGGGACGAGTCACAAGATTGTGTTGGGGGATTGTTGGAGTAGGGTCTCCTAAAACACTATGAATTTTGTCCATTTTTGTATATTTTTGTATTTTTAGTCTAACGCGGGGTTTTTGGGGTGGGTCAAAGCCCCTAACGCATTGAAAATGGGTCAAGGGTAGACCAAGAGTCTGCAAACCATGATTTGCAGACCATTGGATGCATAGGCTAAATTGGTATAAATAGATGAACCTTTTTGAGTCTTAGGTAGAGAAAAATATAGAGATTGAGGTGAAGCATGAATTTTTAGATCTGTGGTAGGGTTTTTTGGGTTAGGACTCCTGTTGGTTGTGTGCGCGGAGATCCTCTGTCCTGCTGTGTGTGGACCCTACTAGCTGTGTGCGCAATCGGTATTCTGGGAATGTAAGAGGATTTTGGTAGTAATATATATGCGAAAGTATTATTGGACATCTGATGTTATCTGGATCCGTTCTGTTATGATTGATGCGAACTTGGGTTATATGGTAAAGTACGAAAGTATTTGTTTAATAGCTTCAAACTGTTTGTGTTTCTGGTATATGTATTTGTGATCTGTTAAATAGCTGCGATTATACCGTTCTGTGATCATAGTTGATAGTACACACGTGGATTCAAACCTATTAGGTAGATCTAATAAGCTACATTCTGGTTATATACTAAAAACCCTGTGAATAGCCTTTTGCTGTGTAGATCCGATAATTGCAAACCTGCTTAACTTACCTACTCTCTCCCAGGGTGTGGAAATCTAGTTCTAGCACCCTCCCAAACTACTTCAGGTGAGACTTTGGCTTGCACAAGCAAGTCTCTGCCGAAAGGGCGAGTAGTATAGGTGTTTGTTGGAAAAATTTAACCTCCGAACCTGGGTCAAGACCCCTTGAGCCAACATTGCAAAAATAGTCTCATCACAACATCAAGATGTTCTACATTTAAATTCTCAGTAAAAGTGCAAAACAAGGGTAAATGTTGTTATGTAGTTACTTCATCTTCTCCAGTGAAACGAGGAAGTAATTTGAGGTATTCTTGAGGCATGGTATTCATTGGTTGCAGAATATTTAGTGGTGCATATATATCCATTAAGAAAGTTGGTGTTGTTATATTAAAAACTTGGTTAACTGCTCCTTGGGTGGTTGAGGTTGATGAACCTGATGTGAAAGTGAATAAAGGTGGAGGAAAAACTGATATGGGGGTGGGCTACTAGACAGTAGAAGAGGGACCAACAACTATATTTGGTTGAGCTTGAGTGGAGATAAAAGAAGCAGACTCAAAAGAATGTTCTTCTAACTGAGGTTCTTGAAAATAAATGGATGTGGAAGGAGTATCTTGTTCCAAGAAAGGGAGTTCCTTGGAAATATATTCAAACAAATGGGTATGAGAACAGCCGCCAGGAGCAGGCAATGTAGGATCAGGTATTGAAGGAGTTTTGGGTTTCTCAGCCTTTTTAGAAACCAATATTTCTGGATCTGGCAAAGCAGGGACTATCTATTGTGAGGTATCTGACCTCATGTGAGGCCTTTTAAAAGCCATAATTTTGAAAATAACAAACGCAACTAAATATTTCCTCCTCACTGAACAACCAGAGGAAATAATGTGAAAAACCCAGGGAAAATAAACTTTGTTTCTTCGTCCCCAGCAACGGCGCCAAAAAATATTGTATCTCAAGAAACAATCCCTTGGCTGTGGTAAGGAATCGATGCGTAAGACATTTTTCAAATGTATGTGACAATTATAATATCAAATGGCCTCTTCTTAACACCTTTGGAATCTAATTATTTAATACACTCAATAATATGATATAATTAAAGCCTTCATAATGCCATAAACTTTTGATATCCGAATGAAATGAAAAAAATAAATGTAAAGGAAACTTGAAGTGATATGTTGAGAAACATAATCTATCACTTTTAAGTTTCAGAGGAAATTCATGGAGAGAGAGGAAACTCGAAACAATATGCTGCAAACAGAGAATCTACTACTTTAAAGTTTCATCGGGATTTTTTGAAGAAAGAAGAGATGAGGTGAAGGAGCACAAATTAAGGTTGTTTAACTCTTACTCAGAGATGTAATTAAGAGATCAACTGGTGACATTACTTCACTTCATTCAAAGCGAAATAAACACATAGCGAAACTGGAAATACATATCAACATCAACAATTGCAGGAAACATGATCTTCTTTCGAAGGAAAATTTTAGGGGCTAATATTCACAGGTGGGCTAATTTTCTATACTTTTTCCAAAAAAAATATTCGCTAATTTCCATTTTTTTCTAAAAACAATTAGCCATAATTCTGTTGTATGAAATTACTTTACCTTAAAAATCGCCAAGATATTATATATACTAATATAATATAACCATAATTTTAGATATTTTTATAAAAATATCATCAAACATTTTATAATTTTTCTATTATAGATTACTAATATTCACCAAGGTTTCTAAACTTTCAAATAGATATCCATTCTTAAAATTTTCCCTGCTTCTTTCATTTATTTCTCAGAAAATTCAGTACCAAATTAATAATCCTCCAGAGGTCCAAAAACTCGGAGCCTCTTTTCTTTATTTGTATCTACATAAATACATTACAGTGGTTCGTAACTCATGAACTTCTTGAAACTATTCAACTACCTGAACTGTTAAGATTACTTATAAAATCATACTTGAGAAAACAAATTAAAACTGGAAATATTGTTCGTTTTACTGAATCTAATGTTGCTGATGCGTCCTCCCGAAGTGCCGAGGTGTCCTTTCTGGTTATGATGCAACGACTACATAGCTCTGTAACGACGCGTAATTTCTCGACTTGACCCAGTTGTCATGTTCCCAATAGGGTCGCTATATGCTCTTCTGCCTGACTCTACCTATGCCCCTGTGCTTCAAACACTGTTAATCATATCACCTACTACCTGACTCTGCCTCTTCTCCTTTGATTTGTGTTAGGTCACTTACCCGAATTTTTATGTCGTGTTCTTCCTATTTCTTCATAAAATGGTGCATAACCACATAATCCCCGACTTGAAATCATTTATATTTCATCTTGGAGCCTCATCGCGCCTGTGCCAACATCGCAATTCTCATTTCGTTTTCTTTAATTAGTATTTATCTTTTAGAAATTGTGATGTGCACTATGCGATCGAGTCCCACCTAGCATCGCACATTGCACTTCGATGACCTTATCACTTACCTCCCGCGGTGATCCTTTAAAACTTGCAATTCACGATTTGCGATCAGGCCCCACTGTATCACACATCGCACTTCAACGATTATAATACTTACCCTTCACCCTTAACTTTTGAAACTTGCACTGTGTGGTATGCAGGCCAAGGCCATGTCATCTGCCACGTCATCTTGCCACGTCGCACTTTGCATTTTGCTGACTTTAACCCTTTTTTAACACTTAGATTTTAAAACCTGCCATGTGCGCTATGCGATCGGGTCCCACCTGGCATCGTACATCTCACTTCAGGGACTTTATCACTTACCTCTCGCACCTATCCTTGGAAACTTGCGATTTGAGGTTTGCAATTCAATATACGCCATCTATCTCTCTGCTCCAGTTTTTTTCTTTGATCCCGACCATCCGTTTTTCCCTTTGTTCCTCCTCCAAAACTCTTAAGTGTTTAAGGGAAATGCACCCTTTCTCCAAATTTGGGAAATTAATTTGTTTGCTCCACAGTGTAACCCTCCTGAGCTTATCTAGTGTTCTATCGCGTTGGTCCCTCCTGAGCTTGCGAATGAGCCTGACTCGGCCCTGTTCAATGTGCAATGTTTTGAACGTGCCCATCGGTCCAGCTCTTGAATTGTTCTGTACATGAATGAGCCCAACTCGACCCACCTTCAAATGTCATCTTGTAATGTTAATGTACCAATATATAAATCAAAACTCTTTTATGACACACAAAATTTTACATTTTCTATCATATATGATTTTTTGGTGTTTTGAAAAATATTTTAAAGGTAAATGCAAATGAGCCACAACAGATCCAACACAAAGATACATCTAAACTAAGAAGATAATCAGATTCTACACCCAACAGAATAATTTTACACAACTTTTGTCGCTTTGTGATGTTTGTATCATGAGCGACACAAAAGACAACACTTAGGATAAGGACCGAGGAATGCGACAAAATATTGTGTAACAAATAGTCCTAAAGAAGTTTTGGAATAATGAATATCTTCAGAAGAGCAACAAAATGGGTCACAAATATGTTGGGTTATGACTTTGAAATCATCTACAAGAAAGGGAAGCTAAATGTTGTTGCAGTTGCACTCTCAAGAAAGGATGATAATGTGGAAGCATTTCTTTGTGCCATTTCTATTATCCAACTAGATTGAATAACTGAAGCAAGGGAGGAATGTAAGAATGACAAAGAATTGTGGACACTCATTCAAAAGTTGCATCAATATTCTAGTACATATGATACATTTAGCTGGAAAAATGATTCATTATGATACAAAGATCACTTATATATTTTTAAGAATTCCCAACTAAAAAAAAATATTCTTTTGGAATTCCGCACCTCTCCCTTAGGAGGAAATTCAGTATTTTTACAAACTTACCACAGGGTGAAGAAATATTTGTTTATGGGATGACCTTAAATATGATATTCAAAAATTTGTGGTGGAATGTTTGGTCTTCCAACAAAATAAATTTGAGACAATTAAGACCCTGGGTTTGCTACAAAATTTATCCATTCCAAGTCAACGTTGGGAGGAGGTTTCAATGGATTTTATCACAGGCTTACCCAAGTCCAAAGGAAAGAGTGTCATCATGGTGGTAGTTGATATACTTACCAAGTATGCACACTTTTTTGCATTATCTCATCCATTTAAAGCCACTACAGTTGTTACTGCATTTATGAAAATAATTCAAAAGATACATGGAAACTCAAAGATTATTTTAAGTGACTGAGATGCCATTTTCACTGGAAATTTTTGGACGAAATTATTTTCTTGTTTGGGTACTCAGTTAGCTCATAACTCATATTATCATCCTCAATCTGATGGGAAAACTAATATAGTGAACAAATATTTGGAAGGATATCTTTGTTGCTTTGTATCTGATAAACAAACACAATGGGTCAAGTAGTTACCTCTGGCTAAATGGTGGTATAACACTTCCTTCCACACTGCACTAAAAATTTCCCCATTTATGGAACTTTATGGATATCATGCATTGTCCATCACATCATCTTTAAGAGAATATTCTAAGGTTCAAGCAGTGGAATATCACATCGAGCATAAACAATAATTTCTCCAACTCTTAAAGGATAACCTAACTTTGGCGCATAATCGAATGAAACGACAGTCAAATCAAAATCGCATCGAAAGATGTTTTGATATAGGAGACTGGTATTTTTACGGCTACAACCATACAAACAAATGCCCTCATATTATCACTATAAAAAAAAAAAAATTTCTAAACTTTGGAAAGTTTTCCTTATCTCTAGTCATGGTCTTAAATAAGAAGTAGGTCATTTCATGCTTAAAGGGTTAAGTGATAGGGTAAGAGTCTTAAAAGTTTCATTTTCATCTCCAAATAAATTTTAAAAACCTTATTTCATGGCTTAAGGGTCCCATATACTGTTTTGAAATCATATCTTAAACCACTTAATTTTTTTTTGGAATTAGCCACGAAACCATGTTTTCGTAGTGCAAATAGTGTAAAAAAATTTCTTTGCGCTACGAAAAGGCTGCTATTTTCGTTGTGCTTTTCCCTGAAAATAAACTAAGCATGCTACGAAAATGCGGAATCATAGGCAATCTTGTTAAATCATCAATTCATTAAAATTTCGTTAATTTTTCATTATTAGGTGTCTGATAGGAATCATTTCTAAGGCATGCAACCATCCAAATCCATCATTTCAAATGTATGGGTCATCATGATAGGTAATTTCAAATTTGAAAAGGGCTGGTCTCTTATTTCATTATCTCATGCAAAAAACACTACATGTATGTCCTTTCAAATGTTAAGCTTATGGTAAACTGATACCAAAGCTTATCTCATCTTAAAATCAAGGAGGTTTGTCAAGCTTAAGCCCAGGATATAGTTTAAGGAAACAATGATAAACACATCACTAAATATCCAAAGGAATCATCAATCTGCACAGAAGAAGAGAAATCATGTCAAAGAGACAATTCAGGAACAGTCAACTAGTAAAACAACTCAGAAGAAGTTGACTAGGAGTCAAAGGTCAAAGGAGAAGGGTAAGGCTGTGGTAATAGATGAAAAATTGGAATTAAGAGGTGACTTTAATGATATATTACAAGCTATTGACATTGAAGAGTCTCCCCTGGTTCAAGACGATTTCATCAAATTAGATAAAGGTGGCAAATCAAAGAAATTGAAAACATCCAAAAAATTAGATTTTGAGGATGAAGTGTTAGAGTTTGTCTTTAAGCCTAGAAAACCCTTGACTAGGCAGTCTAAGAAATTGTAGCAGCCAGACATGGAGATAGTACAAATAGGGGGTGAGGATACAAATGTTTTTGAAGAACCCATAAATATATCATCTCCAATGCTTGAAGAAGACAGAAACAAAGTTTTTAATACTCAGAGAGAAAAGAGTAGTTATGAGGAGGTTAAAGACAAACTTAGGCTTGCAAACATTGAAATTGATAAATTGAAGAAGAAAGTGAGAATGCATGTTGTAGAGAGGTCAAACTTTGAGAGGTTGAAAGGTCTGTGGGAGCTAGAAAAGGTTTCAAACATTGAGTCAATCAACAGTTAGGATCAATTCTTCATATGGATCGTCCCTGCAATCAAGGAAGCAAAGTTAATAAGGATGGTTAATACCAAACTAAGAGCTAATAATATAAGGCTTAAAAGGCAGGTTGAAGATCTTGAGATACAGCTAGCAAAGCCTGAAGATCAACCACAACCAAAATGAGTGTAAACAGTAAGTGACATCTCTTAACACATTTTTGTGGTTATGTGGAAAGATTTCATTTTTGAAAGCGGTTCAGAGTTGATTTTTGTTGATTATGAGAGGTTATATATAACTGGAAGGATGGCAGTAAAGGTTTGAAACTCAAAATTTTGGAAAAAGCTGTTAAAATATAGACACAGCAGTTTCGTAGCGCGCTACGAAACTGCTGTAGGATGTAGTTTGAACAATTTTGCAAGGTTTCAAAGGGTGAAAAGACTTTTTTTTTAAACCTTGATGCTGCTGAAGTATGTATAAAGATGAAAAGTGAAGATCCAATGCCAAAATATAGAAAAATGAAGGTTCCAAGTGAAGTTTTCAAAGGTAAAGTTCTGCGCTGCGAAAACAAATAACAATTTCGTAGCATAGCAATGTTAACAGTTTGGGCACTCCTTCAAAATTTTGGTTTGGACACAGCTAGAAGTGCGAAGTAACATTAGTTTAATCAGACTTTTCCAGATGTTTTGAGCACAAGTTGGCCATCAGATGGTTTGAAGAAACATAAATGAAGCACTATAGCTATTTTGCAGGGAGCATGTTCCTATCTTTCAGGGTAGATAAGAGGAAAATCAATACAGTCAAACAACAAGGAGATGGACATCATCAAGGTTGAAGTTTAGGAGGAGCAGCTATCAAATAGAAGATTTAATATTTGGATAAGGTTGTTAATTTATAATAAAGATTTTTTATCCTAGTTGTATTAGGACTCCAGAACAGACAGTTTAACTATCATATGTAATTAAAATTTTGTTTTAGTAGTTGATAGGTGTCAAGCTAGCAAATTCGAATTTTTATCAAGTGACTGGAGAGAATCCAAGAATGTAATTATGACTCTATAAAAGACAAAAAGTTGAATTGCATAGGGTTGGAAATTTTCATTAACAAGAATACTATTTTGTTGTAGAAAAGACTGTGTTTTTATATTCATACAGAGATATTGGTTTCATCACTCAGGATTTAGAAAGGGTTATTGATGTTTAATATTCTCATGGTTTTCTTATTTCAATTACTTTCAATGGCATGAATTTATGTTACTTAGATTTCACTGAAGGTGCTCTAACTTCCTTCATATGTTCATGAACTGTGTTTATTTTTTGTCCTATTGTTCTTTTGATGCATCTAAACCCTGAAATTCCCTGACTTCCATATGAAGCTGATATTCATGTTTTGTGAAGACACATTTGACTCCATAAGCCCAACATGTGTTTGTTGATTAGTAGTACAACCAATTATCCATTTTTATCCATTTTACTCATAGAGTTATCCATCTAATCCTTATTTGAAAATCATAAAACTATTGAGCGAGCCCTCTCAGGTTGAGGAGGCTAAGCCTCAACTAAAAGTCTGGTTTGAAATTGTTACTCAGATTCTTCTTGATCAGCAGCTTATCAGGGTCTGATTTTGAGATAACATTTTGGTGCGTTTGCTGGGAGCCTGAAGATTTATCATTCCCGAAATCAAGAAAGCTGAACTTATGAAGGTAGCAGGAGCTCAGAGGGTTTTTTGAGGCTGCAGAACTACCTTGGCGACTCCACACATCAAATAATAAAATTGGAAGGTGACTCCACTGCTATAAGATCAGTAGCTTGATGAAGTTTCAAGATGAGTTCCATTACAAGAATGAATGCCAGGTCTGCCCCTCTGAATTGGTCTCATATCCATGGTTTTCCAAATCCTGTGCCAAAGGTTGGATGGTTAGATGATCTTCCAATATTCAAAGATGAAAATAAAGACAATGTTGCTCTTCATTTGGTTAAGTTTCATCTACATGTAAATAGTCTTAAGGTTAAGTTCCCTGAAGACTGTCTTATGAAGATGTTTATGACCACTCTAGAAGGAAAAGCATGGTCTTGGTATAAAGGTTTAGCAAATGGTTCATTATATTCTCTTGCTAATTTCCATGACGTATTTTATGAGATGTATAAAGAGTGTCATCCCTCTTTATTGATGGTCAAAGACTGTTGTAAACACTCTGAGAGTTTTACTGAATATTTGGAGAATTGTTATGAAGATGATGAGTTCATGGATGAGGAAATTTTAGAAGCCCTTCATGACAATACCTTTCATCAACAAGAATAAAGGATAATATCTCCCTTAGATGAAAATGAAACCCAACAGGAGTTTACTTATGAAAATCATGTCACATCCTCTGAGTTTGAGGAAAATTTGCAGCAAAATTTTCAATCCTTTGATCGTCAGGAGTATGAGAATCATTTCAAACAGCAAGAGGAAATATTGGAAAATGATTGATACAAACCTCAGGCAAAAGATAAGATTCGGTTTGTGGATGAAGTTGCAGAGAATAGTGAAAAAGATATTGAAGTTCTAAAAGATCAAATTCAGCCTTATAGGTTTCATGATCAAGATCAGTTTTTTCAAGAGTTGTTAATGATAGAACACAAGGAGGGGGTGTTGTTGTCACCTTTCTCCTTTGATTTTGAAGAAGAATACATTGTTTTTGAAAACCAGTTGTATAACATACAAAAGAAATCTTGTGTGGCTAAGAATCAGTTGTTTAAAGTTACAGAAAGTTATGAGGATAATCAAACTGATCATGTATTCTTTGACCCTATAGCTAAATATATGGAAGAGATTTTCACTCCAATATTTCAGTTTCATTTTCATTATGAATCTCAGATACATTGTAAGCTTCCTTGGTCATCACAGTATCATGATTACTTTGGGTTTGAGTGTAGTCAAGAGCTTCATATATCAAAAAAGAAAATTGATTGGATTCATTGGAAGTTTCATGTTCCTTGAGCTACAAATGGAATTTCCAGCTGATAAGGTAGGTAGGTAGGAGTATGCAAATAAGCTCAAGGTGGACTGAGCATTTTTTTAGTAGGAATAGTTTGAGGGCTTCTTGCATAGATCATCAAACTTGAGCCCGAAGTGAAGGCCATAAGAGTTTGAAGTAGACTAGACAAAATTTTAGAGTTTTATTATAAAGGATGGATAGCAGCACTGGAGCTACCGGTTCTTAGTATACCATAGGGGCACACTATCCCAAGTGGAGCCACTGTTATCACCATAAAAAACAAATTTCTAAACTTTGGAAAGTTTTCCTTATCTCTAGTTATGGTCTTAAATAGGTTGTAGGTCATTTCATGCTTAAAGGGTTAAGTGATAGGGTAAGAGTCTTAAAAATGTCATTTTCATCTCCAAATAAATTTTAACAACCTTATTTCATGGCTTAAGGGTCCCATATACTGTTTTGAAATAATGTCTTAAACCACTTAAATTGTTTTTGGAATTAGCCACGAAACCACGTTTTCGTAGTGCAGACAGTGTAAAAAACATGTTTTGCACTACAAAAAGGCTGCTATTTTTGTAGCGCTTTTCCCTGAAAATACACTAAGCATGCTAAGAAAACGCGAATTTGTAGGAAATATTGTTAAATCATTAATTCAATAAAATTCCATTAATTTTTCATTATTAGGTGTCTGATAGGAATCATTTCTAAGGCATGCAACCATCCAAATCCATAATTTAAAATGTAGGGGTCATCATGATAGGTAATTTCAAATTCAAAAAGGGCTGGTCTCTTGTTTCATTATCTCATGCAAAAAACACTACATGCATGTCCTTTCAAATGTTAAGCTTATGGTAAACTGATACCAAAGCTTCTCTCATCTTAAAATCAAGGAGGTTTGTCAAGCTTAAGCCCAGGAAACAGGTTAAGGAACCAATGATAAACACATCACTGAATATCCAAAGGACTCATCAATCTGCATAGAAGAAGAGAACTCATGTCAAAGAGACAATTTAGGAACAGTGAACCAGTAAAACAACTCAGAAGAAGTTGACTAGGAGTCAAAGCTCAAAGGAGAAGGGTAAGGCTGTGGTCACAGATGAAAACTTGGAATTAAGAGGTGACTTGAATGATATATTACAAGCTATTGACATTGAAGAGTCTCCCCTGGTTCAAGCAGATTTCATCATACTAGATACATGTGGCAAATCAAAGAAATTGAAAACATCCAAAAAATTAGATTTTGAGGATGAAGTGTCAGAGTTTGTCTTTAAGCCTAGAAAACCCTTGACTAGGCAGTCTAAGAAATTGTAGCAGCCAGACATGGAGATAGTCCAAACAGGGGGTGAGGATACAAATGTTTTTGAAGAACCCATAAATATATCATCTCCAATGCTTGAAGAAGACAGAAACAAAGTTTTTAATACTCAGAGAGAAAATATTAGTTATGAGGAGGTTAAAGACAAACTCAGACTTTCAAACATTTAAATTGATAAATTGAAGAAGAAAGTGAGAATGCATGCTGTAGAAAGGTCAAACTTTGAGAGGTTGAAAGGTCTGTGGGAGCTAGAAAATGTTTCAAACATTGAGTCAATCAGCAGTCAGGATCAATTCTTCATATGGACTGTCCCTGCAATCAAGGAAGCAAAGTTCATAAGGATGGTTAATACCAAAATAAGAGCTAATAATAGAAGGCTTAAAAGACAGGTTGAAGATCTTGAGATACAGCTAGCAAAGCCTGAAGATCAAATATAGCCAAAATGAGTGTAAACAGTAAGTGACATCTCTTAACACATTTTTGGGGTTATATGGAAAGATTTCATTTTTGAAAGCAGCCCAGAGTTGATTTTTGTTGATTATGAGAGCTTATATATAACTATAAGGATGGCAGTAAAGGTTTGAAACTTAAAATTTTGGAAAAAGCTGTGAAAATATAGACACAATAATTTCGTAGCGCACTACGAAACTGCTGTAGGATGCAGTTTGAACAATTTTGCAAGGTTTCAAAGGGTGAAAAGACTTTTTTTTTAAACCTTAATGCTGTTGAAATATGTATAAAGATAATAAGTGAAGATCCAATGCCAAAATACATAAAAATGAAGGTTCCAAGTGAAGTTTTCAAAGGTAAAGTTCTGCACTACGAAAACAATAGACAGTTTCGTAGCTCACCAATGTTAACAGTTTGGGTACTCCTTCAAAAGTTTGGTTTGGACACAGCTGGAAATGCGAAGTCACATTAGTTTAATAAGACTTTTCCACATGTTTTGAGCACAAGTTGGTCAGCAGATGGTTTGAAGAAACATAAATTAAGCACTATAGCTATTTTGCAGGGAGCATGTTCCTATCTTTCAAGGCAGATAAGAGGCAAATCAATACAGTCAAACAGTAAGCATATGGACACCATAAATGTCAAAGTTTAGGAGGAGAAGTTGTCAAATAGAAGATTTAATATTTGGATAAGGTTGTTAAGTTATAATAAAGAGTTTTTATCCTAGTTGTATTAGGACTCCAGAACAGACAGTTTAATTGTCAAATGTAATTAAAAGTTTGTTTTAGCAGTTGATAGGTGTCAAGCTAGTAAATTTGATTTTTTCTCAAGTGATTGGAGAGAATCCAAGAATGTAATTATGACTCTATAAAAGACAAAAATTCGAATTTCATAGGGTTGGAAATTTTCATTAACAAGCATATTGTTTTGTTGTAGAAAAGACTGTGTTTTTATATTAATACAGAGATATTGGTTTCATCACTCACGATTCAGAAAGGGTTATTGATGTTTAATATTCTCATGGTTTTCTTCTTTCAATTACTTGCAGTGGCATGAATGTATGTTACTTATAATTCACTGAAGATGCTCTAACTTCCTTCATATGTTCATGAACTTGTGTTTATTTTCTGTCCTACTATTCTATTGATGCATCTAAACCCTGAAATGCCCTGACTTCCATATGAAGCTAATATTCATGTTTTGTGAAGACACATTTCACTCCATAATGTTGAACCCTTAGTTAAACTGAGAGAGGGGCGGGGGGGGGGGGGGGGGGTGAATCAGTTTAACACATTCATGGTCTTTTAAAAATTTTCATTAAACTTTATTTACACCTTCATTTCATGTCCAACTTAATATGTGAGTAATCTTAGAATGTGAGCAGCAAGTATTAATATAATATAAAAACAGACTTAATATGAGAGTAGCAAGTATTAAGCAGATGATATAAATCAGATCAACACATAAAAATCATGCACAGAGACACCAGATATAAGTGGAAACCCATAAAGGGAGAAAACCACATCTTATTATTATTGTGATGCAAAGGCAAGCTCCAACTCCCTCTCACCACTGTTATTTTGCAGGCACCAACCTACAGGAGGCTCCAACCTCAGTCAGCTACAAATGATGGCTATCAAGCTGCAGCTTGCTAGGGAAGCTCCAACTTCCTCAATTTATCAAATTGAATGTTTGCTGATTTACCTCAGATATCAGCTCTGTTCTGTAGCATCTCTTTCTTCTCTTCTTTTCTTAATCTTTTCTGCCTCACTCTTCTATACTCTAGATTCTCTATAATATTAATGCAGAAGATTAATGCGGATCTCTTTCATAAGATTAATGAAGATTAATGAGGATCGCACATTTATAGAGTTCCTCACATGACTGTTTGTATTTCACAAAGAATTTGGAGTGAACAGTCATGACTCTTTGGCTTCTGTCTTCTTATTCCTTTATCCAAATCATTTTTAAAATTATAACAATATGTACAAATTTCCATGCTACAGTGGGATTTTTTCTTTTCCTTAGGATACTTTCCTTTGCATCACAAATAATATAAACAAAAAAATATTTACATTTTCAGTTACACATTTCAATACCATTCAGCTCCTTTTCTGAACCTTGGCTTTACTGGATTTGTCTCTTCTGCTGTTGTTGAATGACTGTTCTATATATCTTGGTTCACCTTTGTGTTTATTTATCTGTTCACTATACTTGTGTGCATCAGCTACCTACATAACTGATTTTCAGGTTTTATTCTCAAATACATATGAATCTGGGCGATGTTTTGTTCATTACCATCTCCTTTCTCGGGCTACCTGTCTACATTTTCTGTTCATATATGAGTTTAAACATAATGGTTTGAAACTCATATTACAATTTCAATTCATTCTTTTTCCCTGTACTATTTTTCTGCCACTGTCTCTAGCTCTTTCGTTCTTGCGGGCTCTTATAATAAACCTAATCTTATGACTTTAGCACAGTATATAAATATATATCATCATGTATGCATATTCCTGATTATGGTCACGGTCTTAAAACCTTTAAATACATCAAACTATATTACATTCCCCGCTTAAATATACAATGCTTAGTCGAATGTTTGGACCTTGGGAATTTTAAATATATATCTCGAGCTTTAAATCAATTGAACCGCTTATAACATACCTTTGGCTCCGGGCCCACATATATGATTGGTGGAAATTCAATGGAATACATATGCCTGTACCTTTGGTTAAAATCCGTGCCACTTCTGAACGCGATCGTCGTTCAATAAACCTTCCTCCAGATCGATGGCTTGTATCAATATCGCACAGGATCCTCAGCCGAAGATTAATGCGCGACGATGCGCAATGAGAGTGGTTTTCCATATTCACTCAGGGACACGTGTCAGATCCTCTATGGAATTGCTGTGATTTCATGAATACCGCTTTCCCGTCGAAAGAAGTGCGATAAAAACCAGAAACCCGCTTTCACTGTTCACCCGGTCACGGTTCCACTCTTCTACACAGGGTTTCGGTCTCGTACAAGGTTTCACCTTTATTATTTAAAAGGGTTCTATCATACAGTCAACACCGAGACTCATAGACTAATCAATACCATGGCATCGTTAGACCTTCCATACTTACACAGAAGCATACAGCTGGTAACTATAGGTATGGCTAAGCATAATCAATGACTTTCAGTAACATCAATTTATTCCAATCCCACACAGAATCACAATAAATATAATTACACAGAGCTCACACGGCTCCTACATTCCACATAGTCAATTTGTGTTCCACTAAGGGTTCAACGGCGTATCCACACATAACCCAGTCACAGAGGTTCGTATTGGTCACAAGGATTCATCAAGAACACATTCACCTTACTGAACATACAAGCATATTCTCAAGACAAAATTCGCACAGAACTCAACTTGACAAATGTACGTTAACGCTGAAACAAATATTCATTATACAGTGGAGTGCTGAAAACTTTCTAGTGGCCAGATCTTCAATCGATTGGCCCTTCTCCTCTGTTCTGCAGTCCTATGCAGCCTATGCAGTTCTGAGCCCACTAATACACTCCTTGTCTCTGCTACCTCACTGCTTTGTTTTTGTTTCAGGTGCTCCTTCTTTTTTATCTCCTTTGCCATCAATGATAACATTTCCAACACATAAGCCCAATAGATGTTTGCTCATTAGTAGTACAACCAATTATCCATTTTTATCCATTTTACTCATAGAGTTAGCCATCTAATCCTTATTTGAAAATCATAAACCTATTGAGAGAGCCCTCTCAGGTTGAGGAGGCTAAGCCTCAATGAAAAGTATGGTTTGAAATAGTTACTCAGAGTCTTCTTGATCAGCAGCCTATCGGGGTCTGATTTTGAGATAACACCTCAAGCAAGCTAATAAGGTTAATAAATTATTGCCGAAGTAGTATGTTTCTTACAAGGTGTTGCAAAATATTGGTACTATGGCATACAAATTAGAGCTTCCTGCATCTTCTCGAGTTCACCCAATTTTCAATGTTTTAGGCTTAAAGAAGGTTATAGGTGAAAAATCCCCAATTCAAACAATATTTCCAGAACTTGAAAAAGAAGGAAAAATCATATTGGAACCTGAAGCAGCCATGGAAACAATAACTCGACAACTACGAAATTGATCAATTTCAGAGTATCTCTTAAAGTGGAAGAATTACCCGCTGAAGATTCCACATGCGAGGATGAAAATTTTATACAGAAGCATCCAAAACTACTCAAGCATTGAGGACAACACTTTTTTGAATGAGAGGGGCATGTTAGGTCCCTATAATAATAGTGTATCACCTTATTGTTATTGTTAGTGTAGCCCCCTTATTATTATTGTTGTGCCCATGTATTCCCCATATTGTGATGATTGTGCCACATAGAAGCCCACTATTGTTATTTGTTTTCACTTACATTATTATTTTTATGTAGGGTATGATTATACCGTGACCCCTTAGACTCCTATATATAGAAAGTAGGTTTTGTCATTTGTATCATCCAAGAATTGTTCATTTATGTAATGTAAAGGAGGTTTCCCCCTCGAAGAGGTTGATTTCTAAGTTGTTGATCTATCTTTTCTTAGATTATTCTCACATTATCTAAATTAATACTAATTAATTAACCATATTCCATAAGTTTATACTTAGGAAATATTTAAAAATCGGTTAATAATCTAATTGGGACACTTCTAGGCAGAATTTCCAGAAATGATTTATGGGTTTTTGATAACTCATGTATTCTAGCCTCTCCACAAAATTTCATGGCTAGAATACACATGATGTTAGAAAAAATAAAAAAATGGGCCTCCTAAAGAATATTATAAAATAATAGTGGAAATAATAAATTAAGATTATATTATATTATCAAATTTAAGAGGGGAAAAAGCTATTTTTTCAACTCATATTTTCAACTAATATCCCTATGATTTTACTCAAATATTGATCGGGAGCAGTCGTTGAATGCATAATTTAATTTCTACTCCAATGTGTACCCATGTTTCATACTTTCGATGGACCGTGCTACAAAAAGAATGAGAAATACATGAAAAAACATGATTGCAACACATTTTTTCATGTATTTCAGATTTTTCGTGTAGTAGGGTCAATAGAAAGTATGCAACATGGGTACTCATTAGAAAAGGAATTAAAATTTTCATCCAAAAAGTGATCTTGATCGAAATTTGAGTAAAACAGTAGGGACCAAAGTTGAAAATACTAGTTGAAAATATATATATATATCTATATATATATATATATATATATTTTTTTATTTTTTTTACTCCAAAATTGGTGAATCATCCCCCATGGTTGACATCATGATCTTGAATCTTATTGTTTCTTATAAATTTTATTTTGGTTTTAAATTTTTGTTTTGAGGCTCATTTTTGACCTCAAACTTTCTTTAATGGAACACTTTATCCTCTAGAATTCCTTGACGTGTTGTTTGGGTGGACTCTTGAGTGTTAGGTGGAGGCACTATGTGCTTTGGATTCCCATGTGGATTTGTTAATTTGGTTAGTTGTGGAATTATCCTTGAGAACTTCACTCCTTAGGATTTTAATCTGACTAGGGGGTGGTTAACTGCAAGAAAGAAAAGATAGATCAACGACACAGAAAAAAGCATCTTCAATGGGGCAACCTCCTTTACATTACATAAATGAACAATTATTTGATGATACAATTGAGAAAACCTCCTTTATATATATAGGTGTACAAGGGGTCACAATATAATCATAGCCGACCTAACAATAACAATATGGGATTTTATGGGGCACAATAATAACAATATGGGGACTACATCGGTACAAAAATAAAAATAAGGGGGCTACACTAACAACAATAAGGGACTACACTAGTAATATAATGACCTAACATTCCCCTCACAAAGGGCTACACTATCAACTACCACCATGATGATACTCATTCCTTCGGACTTAGGTAAACCTATGATAAAATCCATTGAAACCTCATCCCAACGTTGACTTGGAATGGATAAAGGTTGTAGCAAAACCAAGGTCTTAATTGTCTCAACTTTATTTTGCTGGAAAACCAAACATTCAGCCCCAGAATTTTGAATATTAGATTTAAGACCATCCCAAAAAAAATATTTCTTCACCTTGTGGTAAGTTTTTAAAAATCCTAATTGTCCTCCTCAGAGAGAGGTGTGCAATTCCAAAATAATATTTTGTTTTAGTTGGGAATTCTTAGAAATATATAAGCGATCTTTGTACCATAAGGAATCATTTTTCCAACAAAATGTATCAGATGCACTGGTATCTTACTACAACTTTTGAATGAGTCTCCACACTTCTTCATCATTCTTCCATTTCTACCTTGCTTCGGTTATCCAATCTGGTTGGATAATATAAATGACACAAAGCAATGCTTCCAAATCCTCATCCTTTCTTGAGAGTGCATCTGCAACAACATTTATTTTCCATTTTTTTTAGATGATTTCAAAGTCATAACCCAACATATTTGTGACCCATTTTTGCTGCTCTTTTAAAGATAGTCTTTGTTCCAAAAAGTATTTAAGACTATCATGATTGATTTTTACCTTGAAGTGTCTTCCCATTAGATAAGGTTACCATTTCTTGAGTCCATGTAGTATTTCCAACATTTCATTCTCATAAATAGCTTTTTGTAAATACTTTCCTATGATTGGACAAATTTCAAAATCAATGGGTCTTTTTTCTTGCATTAAAACATCACCAGTTCCATTTCTTGAGGCATCACATTCCACAATAAAGTTTTTTGTGAATTCTGTCGCAGCTAAGACCGATTATTGGAACATTGTCTCTTTAAGATATTCAAAGGCCCCAGCTACTTTAGGAGTCCATGAAAATGCATCTTTCTTCAATAATGTTGTTGTAGGTGCTACTATTCTCCCATAATTATTAACAAACTTGCAACAATACCTTGTTAACCCGAGAAATCCTCGCAACTTATTTATGGTTGTGGGGACTTTCCATTCCTTAATGGATTTAATTTTGTTAGGGTATACCTTAACACAAGATCCTGAGATACAATATGACCCAGATATTCCACCTCTTGTACTCCAAAGAAACATTTGGAGGTTTTTTCATATAATTGTTTCTCCTCCAATAGTTTGAGCACCCTGTTAACATGTTGAACATGATCCTTCCAAGACATGTTGTAGAATAGTATATCATTAAAAAATACCAATGCAAATTTTCTAAGGAAGGGTTTGAAAATGGAATTCATCATCCATTAAAATGTACAAGGTGCAGTGGTAAGGCCAAAATCCGTGACTAAAAATTCATAATGACCCTCATGAGTTCGAAATGTTGTTTTCAGAATGTCTTCAGTGTTCATTTTAATTTGATGATATCCTGAATGAAGATCCAACTTGGTGAAATAAATTGCTCCATGTAATTAATCAATCACAAGAATGGGAAGTTTATATTTAATAATGAGCTTATTGAGCTCCCTATAATCCAGACACATGCACCATGATCCATTCTTCTTGTGCACCAATACTACTAGAGCAGACTAAGAACTTTGACTAGGTTGAATTATACCAACCTCTAGAATTTATGCAATCATATGTTCAATTTCACTCTTTTGGAGATAAGGATATATATAAGGCTTGATGTTTGGAGGAACACTTCCTGGAATCAAATGAATAACATGATCATGATCATGAATAGGTGGGAGTACTTTGGGAATTTCAAACAACTTGGAATGATTGTCCAAGCATTTTTCGAGATTTGGAGAAATAGATGAGTTTGATGTTGGAACTTCTAGTGAGCATAATTGTGAAATTATGCCTTTTTTTTCTTTCTTCAAGAATCTTTGTCGTGAAATTACAACTTATTATCTTTCCTGGCTTCCCTGCGATACCCCATAATTCAACTTCCTTTCCTTCCAAAAAAATTTTCAAGAAAAGTTCTTGAAAATTAAAAGCTACTGTCCCCAAATACCATAACCATCATATAATATTCCATGCCTTTCTTCAAACCATCCAGATTAGCTTCCATTTCATTTTTGGTTACTCTTTGTGAGGGAGAAATTTGTTGCACTTGGTCTCATAATTTTGATATATAATGTTGCTCTTCTTCCTCTTCATGATTCATAGTAGAGCCTTCTGAGGTCTTAATGCATGTGGAATTATTTTTTGGGGGAATTTTAGAACCCAATACTGATATCTATGCTTCAATGTTCCCTTGGAATCACTTCAAACTAATTTTTCAAATAATACTTATGAAATTTTAAAAAAAGATATACACTTTTTTCCTGCTTTTGAGGAGCTCGATATTGAAACTAATTTGCCTATGTAATTTCGGATCCCCAAGACTTGATCTTTGGTTCTGTAGTAGCCCTATGAGTCTTATTTCCAATTACATAGGTTAGACCTAATTTGGATTCTTCAAGATAAATTTATTCCCGATGTTACACAACAATTTTTCACCGTCCCTACCATTCCCCATCCCGCACATTGGAGGGCTCATTCCGTGACCTGTGAGCAGAGACAAGAATTGAAAATACTTTCATTGCATCCCTCTAAAGATGAGCTTTCATTACCCTGAAGACATATCCCTGCAAAAAACCCTAAAAATAGCTCTTTTTCCATTGGCACGGTTCCATAGTTCAGCCCTCGCGCCAAGGGGGAAAATCCTCCAAAGAGGGCGCGCCAATTGGCGCTTTGTCATAGAGCCGCACCTGCGCCAACCAAATTAAGAGGTGTTTTTTAAAAATAAAAGGCGGAAGTTTCGTCCTAAAAAATTCCTGGACTGATATCTATCTTGAGTTGGGAGGTTTGGCTACGGATTTCCATAGAGAGGAAGTGGTTTTCCACCTTTCATGGAAGCTTCCTTGGTGATAGGGCCAATCCCATAATTATAGGGATCCCAACTCCCCTTCCTCCTTCTATAAAAGCTTGCTCATCTCTATGGCAAGCTAATCTCCAAGTTCCCAAGAGCTTTCACATCCTTATGCTGCAAGAGCCTTCTTGATTCCCTTAAGGCCAAATCCAAGCAAGGAGACTATTGTTAAGTATCCAGAGAGAGAGGCTTGTCCCATCCTTGACAGGCTTTATCGAGACATGTTTTGCTGACAACCCGCCAAAGGAGAATGCTGCGTCGAAGCTATGGTTGTATTCTTCTTTTGACTCATTAATGATAAGTGACTATTGGTTATGGTTCCACTCTTGTTCTTAATTATGTTCATGAGTTATGTCCTCTTTGACTAACATATAGTTGTATATACTAGATTTTATGCTTGCGTTTGTGTTGTTTCTTGCATGTGTAGGTGTTTGAACATGGAGATCGTGAGGATCTTGATCTGCCAGGGCGAAGGAACGGGAGCACCACCTCTTCTACAAACGACATCATTGGATTCCAGGTAAGCCTTCATCGCAAGTTGGTTTATTTGCAATTAGGAACCTACACTGTAGCGTGTTTGATTATTGCTAGACCCGATTTGGGCTAGTAGGGATCGCCTCTGTCCACAGAGGAGATTTACCTCTCCAAAAATTTGGTGACTCCACTGGGGACTCAGCTGGTTGTTTGATTTGTAAGCTATAGACGGAGCCTAAAGTGCAGCCAGATAGCCTTTGAAACGCTTTTTCTCTGCATTAGCGGAGTAGATCAACGCTGCCTCAGTCAATCTTCGGTTTGGTTTACGGACTGAACAACTTGGAGTATTGTCTTCTCTTTTTGGTCAATTTCTTGGCCTTGCTTGCTTGGTCAGCTCTTTGGACTGGTTTTTTTTTGGCTTTGTTTTAGCCTTGTCATCACTTGTCTGTGTCTGAGATTTCTTGATTTTCATTTTTCCATAGTAAACTCAACTGGCGCGCTTTTTAGTGTGACAGTTGCGCCCATTGGCGTAGGTTGCCTATGTATCACCTGCGCCATTGCCTTTCTGGCACTCATTTCAAGCTCACAGTCGTGCCAATCCTATGAGCTATTAGGGTTTGCTATGTTTCATGCTTTCTGGGACTGACTTGTGTTTTTGATCTTGTTTTTTCGACTGTTTGAGTGCATTGGAGCCTATTTTGACTGATTGTAACCTCCATCCTGTGGTTGTTTGCCTATTTATTTCGATTTTGCATTCGAGCCCTAGGGCATCTAGCTGCTTTTGTGAGTCGAGCCTCCCGTGGGGTTTCTTGGTTCTCGTTCGTTCAATCAACTTTGAGATTGCTTCTTTGCATTCGTTTGACAGTTGTCTATCATCTTATTGCACTTTTTGAGTGACTGGTTTTGTTTTCATTCAAATTTCGCTTTGCTTCGTTTTGGGCCTGGATTACACGGCTCGTTAGTGTCTTTGGGACTTTTCTTGGTTTTGAGAGACTTTTGGTCGATTTGAGATCTGATTGTTTGTGCCGTTGAGTGAAATCTGCTTGTTTTTGCTCTCCTATTATCATTTCTCGAATTGCTTCTTATTTTTTTTCGGTTTGTTTAGTGCATCTAGCTCTCAAACATTGAAAATAAAAAAAAATCTCTTTTGCTTTTAATTGATTAGTGTAAATTAAAATATTTTCGGTGTTATTAGTAATTAGTGACTTTGAAGGAAAAGTTTTTAGTTTCATTAGCTGCATTAGAGATATCACTGGTTGTCTTCCGATCATTTTGTTTGTGTAAAAAGCTCTTAACTCTTCCATAGCTAGCTTTCATCGAACGAAATGATATACTGTGGCATGTAGTTCTGCATTTAAGAGATTTTTTGAGACATCACATTCGTTAGGGCCTGAAAACTGAAACGTAATTGAAGATAAACTTTAAAATTTATTCAATTTACACTAAGGCAGCATTGAAATCTAATGAAACAAACTTAGAGGTCTAGGCTAGAGACGTGTTCCGACGTCTTTAAACCTAGTAGTTGTCATTCGCCTCTTGGCTTTAGACAACACTAGTATGGACTTGTGCTCCCCGTACCGTCGCGTATATAAAGGGAGACCCCACTAGGTTTCAATCCTTTATCCGTAGGAAGCCAAGTTTGCCACCCTATACCCGTGATACACCGAACACAGCATTCGGGGAGATTGCCTGCACGTACGGAAAGTCCTTGGTTGATTTCTCTTTCATTATTAAAACCAAGGTGTATATTGCAGTTCACGGTTATTTGGTACACCCTTTTGCCTAGTATTCCTGAGTAGTCATTTTCATCCTATCTGACTCCCTAAATTTGAAAGGATCACCAAGGGCTTGTCCTTTCACGCTTGTGTCAAATCTGAAAGAGATAGAGTCACCTTTTTGACCGTTTCTCGACTCTTAAAACATGAAACGGTGAAGTTTCTTATTTTTCAATGTGGTAAAAATTAATCACCCACGATCACACGCCTTGTTAGATTCTGCTTGTTGACCGTTTGATTGTGTGTCTTGACTCTTTTTCAGCCCGTGTGTGTGTTTGATCTTTTTCTCTTGTCATTGCTACCACAGTGGCGGAACCTTCGGTTTCGTCTACTGGTAGTCCTCATACGGACGATTATTCAGAGGCTTCCCAATCCTCTGCTGAACCACAGCAGCCTATCGTTTCCGAGTTTCCTGACAGGGAACCGGTTCTTGCTCAACAACCCTTTGGGGGACCAGTTGAGTTCAATTGGCCCTTTTCTGACCCTTTGTCGGAATTGAGATTAGGAGCTGATTTCCTTTCTCTTACATCAGGTTCGCCTTTTATAGCTACTGTTTTTCCTCCTAGTCCTTGCCGTCTATTACAGGATCTAGTGGCAGGCTCCAACATGAGTGATACCAGTGAGGAAATCCCAACGTCCGGTGAAGACTATCAGCTCTTCCCACGAAGATTATTTCTAGGAGACAACTCTGAACCTGCGATCATGTCATCTTCCGGTATCTCATTGCCACTAGGGTATAGATCCTTGGGTTAGATCATTTCCGCTGCCGCCTCTATGGGAGTGTCAGCTCCTTATACGAGGCTGGTCACTCCTTCATTGGGGATGTCTCCTCAGACACCTGTCACTTCTGTACCCACTGTCTGTGTGGCCGCCTCTACACCCGCTATTACGGCACCCTCCATGAGGGCTATGCCACCTCCTGAAGACGTTTATTTAGCGACTGCGAGAACATCTCTCCGGAGGAGTATCGATTGTCCCTACAACAACCGAACCCCGAAGTTGGACCATCCCCCCAAGATCCCAACCGCTCTTATTTTTCACACTATGCATAGGATGGTACACCCGTGTATGATTTTCCAGGTCAGTATGATGAGCGCGGGGACATTTTACGTCTACCCGCTCCTGAGGCTCACCTCCATGCTCAAGGTTTACCTTATAACCAGGCTTATAACCTGCAAGGGCAACCTTTCCAAGGCCAACCTTCGGGCCAACCTGGCTATCCTTATGACCCACAGGGGCAGCCCGTGCACGACTATCCTGCGGGCCAATAAGGGCCATCATACGGTCCACAAGGACAGTATTACAACCCTTCTAGTAAACCTGTGCAGACTCAGCCGGGGTACCAACCGAGACCGGTCTATGGTCCTGGGGGGCAAATCCAGCCTTCTCAACCTATGCAACCGCAGTATCCTGTAGTTTCCAATGTTGCATATCAGCCGAGACCATCCTATGGTCCTGCTCCAGGTCAAACCAGTTACCAGAAACCACCTGGCTCCATTCCTCCACCAGGCCAACCGGCCCATCCGGTACAACCTGGTGTTCCGCCTCTAGGCCAACCGGCCCATCCGGCACAACCTGGGGCTCCATTACAGCCAGGTCAACCTACGCAACCGACGCAGCCTGTCTATCCGGGTCAACCTGTTCACTCAGGGCAGCCCGCTCATTCCATTAACCCTGCCCAACAGTCAATTTATTCGATGTCGCAGCCAAATCAACAGTTGCGCCCTAGCTATCATGCTCCGGAGGGTTCCACTTATCAACAGCCAACTCATCCTCAGGGCGAATATTATCCTCATGGTCAATCTCAACCGAATTATAACCAGCCCCGAGGCTCTCAGTATTATCCTCATCAACCTGGGTCTACCTATACTCAGCAGCCAAATCCAAATGCTGCTTACACTGGGCCGACATATAATCAGGGTTCGTACTCTGGTTATCAAGCCCCACACACTGGTTACCAGCAGCCGAATCATTCTGGTTATACGACCTATAACCCCTACAGTTAGAATCCTACGGGACAGAACCCATTGGGGGCAAGGATATTCCCAACCAGCGTGGAGTACAGGTACTGGTCCTCATCCCGGGCCTGGCATGCTGGTCAATCCGCCATTGTCGTTCCTGGCTACCTTGGAGTTTCTAGATGTTTCAAAACTGACCAATGATCTGATTTTACATAATCCTTATTGGCCTCCGGTTCCTACCAAGATACCAGGTGATTGCCCCATGTTTGAGGGTAAAGCTGGGGAGGACCCCCAAGCGCATGTGATGACGTATCACCTTTGGTGTTCATCCAATTCTTGGGTCGATGATTCAATTCGCCTGCGCCTCTTCCAACGCACTTTGACTGGAGCTGTTGCTAAGTGGTACATCGAGTTATCCTGTGGCATCTTCCAAGATTTCAATTCCTTAGCCATGGCTTTTCTGACACACTTTCAGTTACCGGTTCGCTATTAAGCCGGGACGCATCTCCTGACTTCTTTGAAGCAGGATAAAGCCACTCACATTTCTGATCACATTCATGAGTGGTGGCGCCGTCATAGACTGATCAAGTTTCATATACTTGATCAGATACTAACTCACTGGTTCACCACCTCCTTCGTGAACAAAATCGCCCAAGATATTACAATGGGAGCGTGTGTGACGGAGGAACAAGCCATTGCGTGTGCCCAATATCTGGATCTTGTATATTCTTAGTCTGGCACGCTTTATGATATCTTGCCTGATGCTCCACAGTCTGGAACCTCTAAGGCGCCACCTACCCCTACAGTGGATGGTGTCATTGGTTCCATCTCTCAGAATTCGAAGAAATCTTCGAATGGGAAGCAGAAGTCTAATTCTTCCAACAATACTCCTGCTCATCTCGCCCCATCAGATTCTGGAAAAACCGCGGAGGTTAATGTTGTTCAGGCCAATCCTATGGAGAGAACCTCCAAAGGGAAAAAGAAGGGAAAAGGTAAATCTAAATTCGATGCCCCAAAGCCAGAATCCAAACCCCGCACTGAGGATGGTTCTTAGCGTAAACCGAAGTACCCCTGCCTCATTTGTGAAGGAGACCATTATACCAAATATTTTCCACGACGATCTGAAGTTAGTCAACTTCTCAAAGGCTCTAAAGGGACTCCAACAGTTCTTAAAGAACCATTCCCATCTCAGCAGACCCAGATGGTTGAACAACCTTCACCATCTGTACCATTTGGGTCCCAAATTTTTATGATGAATGGTGTTGCACCTATCTCTGTTGCCACACATTCGAAGGACTACAACGAATCGCGGCAGGCACCTAGGAAGGCAGTTGCGGATGGACCACCTCCCCCACCTGTCTCCAGTTCATTGGAAATCGAGAAGCCTACTCCCAAACCTGTTGTGAAGACACCTTCCAAAGGTGTTCTTCGAAGATCTTCTTACAATCCGAATGCCCGTGCCGCTCAGCACTACAACATTGTTGAGGATTTGGCACAGGCACCTTCTGCTATGTCTACACTATAATTTCTTCAAAGTTGTCCTTCGCAACGGAAGGCTTTATTGTCTGCCATCGGTGGCATCGATCCCGCCGATTCGAGTTTTCTCACCTTCGACTTAGAGAATTTCACCCCCCGACTTCCACATCAGATCGCTCTTGTTATTCAAGTCGGGATCAACGGTCTTAACATCCATAGGGTCATTGTGGATGAAGGTGCCTCTACCTGTGTTATGTCATCCGCTTGTTGGAAAGCCATTGGCTCTCCAACCCTCTCATCATCCCCCAATGCCCTAGAGGCATTCGATGGTCGAGAATCTAAACCCGTGGGTGTTCTCGAGAGTCTAGCGATTACTTTACAGGGGAAAATATTCAATGTAGAAGTGGAAGTGGTTGATGCCAGGCTCAAATACAATATACTTCTCAGCCGCAGCTGGACTCATGCCATGCTATGCGTGCCATCCACCATCTTTCGACTCCTTAAATTCCCTCACGAGGGAAAAATCGTTACGGTGGATCAGTTGTCTTTCTTCACCTCTACCTCCGAGAACAACGTTCCATACGTGGATCAGATACCAAATCCCCCTGATAGTGTAGGGCCCGGTCTCTTCAAAGACCCCATCCTCATGGGTATTTTTCCTGCACCGCCACCACACACCACTCAAGTTAACATGATTTCCAAGTCTGATGACCCCTGGCTCATCCCTACGCCTGAGCAGGTGTTTGAGTTTGGAGAATCAATGCCCTTAACTCCAGTAGAGATTAGCTATTGTGAAATTGTTGCCGCATCTGATCCTCCACCTCCTCAACATGCTCCTTTGAGCATGGCTCTAGATGTCTACTCTCAATCCCCCTGGCTTGGTCAGGCCGATTCACCTGATCCTCTCAAAGAGACTTTTCCTTCCGATGAAGCCATCATTGAAACTATGTCTCTCGAGGAGCTACCTTGGGGCGACGGACATCATCGTTCCTCTTTCATGCCTAGCTTGGGGGCAATGTCAGATTGTCTAGAGCGTTATGCATCTCAGGTTCCTACTCCTTCTCTCCAAACGCCAATCTTGACGCATGAGGTTCTTTTGGAGGGAAACCTGAGTAATATCACTCAAACCATCCCGATCAACATCTCCGTTAAACCGGGGATCGTTGAGAATATACACGTGGGAGTGACTTGTTCTCCTGATGAGATTCAAGTTTATACTGATCTTTTTAAAGAATTCAGAGATGTTTTTGGCTGGTCCTACGAGGAAATGACGGGGATTGATCCCAGTATCGTGGTGCATGAGATTCCAACCTACCCTGGTGCGAAGCTCGTGCGCCAACGCTTACGCCCCATGCATCCTCGGAAAGCCGCTGCAATCAAGGCAGGAGTTGAAAAACTTCTGAACGCTGGCTTTATTTATCCCATCCCCCTCACAGAATGGGTTTCCAACATTGTCCCTATCGATAAAAAGCAGGGTACTATTAGGGTCTGTGTTGATTACCGTGACATTAATCGCGCCTGTCCAAAGGATAACTATCCCAAGCCGTTCATAGACCAAATCATCGACGAATGTGCCGGAAGTGAGATTTATTCCTTGATGGACGGTTTCTCAGGGTATAATCAGATCAATATTGCACCTGAGGATCAACACAAGACTACATTCATCTGTCCGTGGGGTACTTTCGCGTATAAAAAACTCCCGTTCAGCTTGAAGAACGTTGGAGCCATTTTCCAGTGTGCGATGTCTTACACTTTCCATGAAATTCGCGATATCGTTCATCCTTATCTGGATGACTTGCCAGCTCATTCAGCTAGGCGAGAGGACCACCCTGAACACCTCTGCCAGATTTTCCTTCGTTGTAGGCGCTACAATATTAGGCTTAATCCTCATAAATGTGTCTTTTGCGTGGATTGTGGCCGTGTTTTGGGATTTATTGTCTCCAAAGACGGAATTTGCCTTGACCCTTTAAAAGTCGAGGCTATCATCAACCTCCCATCACCCTCCTCGTTATATCAGTTACAGAGTCTGTAGGGAAAAGTGAACTTCCTTCGACGCTTTATCCCGAACTATGCGGAGGTGGCTAAAGGATTCACACACCTATTACAGCAAAACGTTCCCTTTCATTGGGACGAAATTTCTCAACAATCCTTTGAGAAGCTGAAGACGTTACTTGTTAATGCTCCTTTCCTTCGTCCTCCTGATTATCACCGCGATTTCAGTTTGTATCTCACCGCCGCGTTTAGCACCATAGCTATGGTTCTGGTGCAGGATGATGATGATGGTAATGAACATGTTGTTTATTATCTATCACGAAACCTTCTCGATACAGAAGCGCATTATGCTCACGTCGAGAAGTTGGCATTAGCTGCAGTACACGCTGTGCAGTGCTTTCGCCACTACATCCTGTTGCGTACGATAACAGTGGTTTCGGATTGCAACCCCATGACATATATTCTTTCTCGACAATTACTGGGGGGAAAATACTCCAAATGGATCGTTATCCTGCAGGATTTTGATTTAGATTTTACTACTGCTAAATCAACCAAATCACTTGTTTTCACAGATCTTATATGCTCACTCCCGATAGACTCCACTCCTTCACATTCCGAGGATCATATCCCAGACGAAACTCTTTTCCTTATCAGTACTCGTGACCCTTGGTACGGTGACATAATTGTGTATCTTCAGACCTCCACATTTCGGTCTGAGTTGACTAAAGATGCCCGATGTCGGATTCGGCATCAGTCCCAACCCTACCGCATCGTAGGTGATACCTTATACCGCGTTGGAGTAGATTCGGTGCTTTGTCGGTGCCTAACCTTGGAAGAGGTTGAAAGGGTCCTAAATGACTGCCACAGTGGCACCTGTGGTGGACATATGTCCGGATATGCCACTGCCCAGAAAATTCTGCGAGCAGGTTACTTCTAGCCGTCAATATTCAAAGAATGTATCATTGCAGTCCGTAAATGTCATGTGTGCCAAGTGTTTCAGCGCAAGATGTGTGCGCCGCCTCTCCCTTTGCATCCTGTTATTACCGTCGGCCCTTTTTCAAAATGGGGCATGGACTTTATGACGTGTAACCCTCACTCGGCTGGGGGGCATGAGTATATAATACTACTTCACTAAGTGGGCCGAAGCGACGCCTACACTTGCTGCTGACGGTAAGACGGCTGCTCAGTTCATGTTCAACCACATCATTGCATGTTTCGGGGTGCCTCAGGCCATCGTGACTAACCATGGTACTCATTTTCGAGATTATATGATGCCCGAGCTGACTTCAAGATTGGGCTTGCGCCACGACAGCTCAACGCCATATTACCCTTAGGAAAATGGCCAGGTTGAAGCAGTGAACAAGGTTTTGGTCACTATGCTTCAACGAACAGTTGGTATTCACAAATCTAATTGGCACCTCCAACTGTTCTCAGCTCTATGGGCATATCGGACGTCTGCAAAGAGTGCAACTGGATTCACACCATTTCAATTGGTATATGGTCTGGAAGCAACTCTTCCGGTTGAATGCGAGATTCCTTCGTTGAAATTAGCGGTAGAACTTCTACCCGACACTTCTGCTGAGGAAGAGCGTCTTTTGTATCTGGAACGGTTAGATGAAAACTGCCGCTTGGCTGCTTTAGTCATTGAAGCACAAAAGAAGCGGGTCAAAGCTCACTTCGATCAATCGGTTTCTCCTCGTTCCTTTGTCGAAGGGGACCTCGTCCTCCTGTACGATCAAGCACATGACAATATTGGGGCTGGTAAGTTCCAACCTATGTGTCATGGGCCCTACATAGTAAAATGCATTTTGAGGAATGGGGCTTATGAGCTTATAGATTATGAAGGAGTTCCGCTGGCGCAGCCCAGGAATGGACTGTACCTGAAAAAATACAACGCTTAAAGTCATTTTTGGTGTGGTGTGTGTACATAAGTGTGTGTTTTTTCATTTGTGTGCATGTGTGGTGTGGTGTGCGATGTAAAATTCTTTCTGCTGATCGGGTCGTCCTGATTGTGCAGATGTCCATTCATCCGTTTGTTGGTTTTGCGGATGGTGCCTCCCGCAGTACCAGGAACCTGTCTTCGGTAGCTTGGGTAATCTACGATCTTGCTGGTGAGTTAGTTAACCTGCAAGGTGTGTGTCTGGGACGTACTACAAATAACATCGCGGAATATAGTGCTGTGTTAGAATTATTAACCGAGGCTGTAAACCTCAGTATCTGTGAATTGCTTGTGTATCTAGACTCACAACTTGTAGTATCACAACTAAACGGACACTATTCAGTAAGAAACCCATCCATTTTACGACTGTATATGCGTGTTCGTTTACTGGAGAGAAATTTTGACTATATTACATATCAACATATACCTAGGCATATGAATACGTTAACTGATGCAGTAGCTAATTTGGTACTAGATAGACATTTGCACAATTTGTAAATCATCATCACATGTAAAAGGAAAATCCATCTAGAAATATATATGTATATATATAGATATCGAATGTTTGCATGGTGTGCATCACATTAAAATAAAAAATATACATGTTCATCTTAATACATCTGGAGACGATATATCTCTCAAAAAATATGCATGATAAAAGCCCTAGGAGTCTAATCCACATGGTGCTCATGATAACAAGTGACTGCACGCACTAAGCGTCTCAGAAGTCGGTGGAGGCGATTAGGCACTCCCACCGTATGTCTCTGGTACGCCATCAGTACATCTGCCAGCCGGGCATAGTCTGGGATCCCTCGGGCGATACCCTCAAGATTCTGGATCAACTCCCCCCCCTCTGTACCCTCTGCCTGAGGATCAGGTGCGGGAAGAGTCCTCCGCGCGATAGGAGACATACCAACTGGTCTCTCTGGGCCCACATTTGCATACATATAAAATGTGTTAGGATGGACATGTATTAAAAAAAAAAATCATAAATCATAAAAATCAAAAAGAGAAGAGGTCATACCCAAATCCTCGTCCCAATCATCTCCCTCCGGCAATGGGAGATCTAGGTCTCCTGTGAAATTGGTTCCTGCATATGGCCAGTCTTCCACTACGATCAACTGACACTGCAACCACCCAAAAAACTCTGGTCTCCAGGACATCTGTTGGCCTTCTCCAGCTCTGGGCATCAGTGCTTCCCAGCGAGCCATTCTTGGCTCTCATGGAATCGGCTCAGCTACTATGGCCCCTTGGCCTTGGAATATTTGTAATCGTTCTAGAATTAATGATACCAGGATGGAACCGTAGCCAAACTGTTTTAGTTTGGCCCGCTTGCACTTCGTGAGCTGTCTCTTGATATTTATTGTCACCGTTGTAGCCCAATCGAACAATAGGGGACCCATGCACTTTGAGGCCAGTAGGAGTTGGGGCTTTGTTGCCTCGTGTGGTGCCTGCGATCCCGTAGCCCGCGTGATGGTATGAAGCACTACTCTGAGTGCTAGATCAGGAATAGTATGGATGTCCACCTTTCCACTTCCTGATCCCAGTCGTGCCCTTGGGCACACTCGTGCCATCACTTGCTCCATCTTCTCACCAGATCGTCTGCTCCCTGTCAATATGGGTACCGGACCTCTGCGCGATAATTCAGTTATGAAGTATATGTCAGAGACCTCCAGTTCTAATACCTAGTCTCGTAACTTGAACACTTGTTCCTGTTCGTCCCATATGCTGATCAAGCACTGTAGGAGCTCAGGCTGAGCTCGTAAACAAGGTGTCAGGAAGAAATTTTTTAGCCCACAGTCCTTGAGGGCATTCATGCAAGTTTCACTCTCCATGGCTTGTTCATCCTCTTCACCGTGCTCCCTCTCTTTCCACTCAATGACCATTTTGATCGGTTGCCTGCATTGACATGGTCAAAAAACTCCAATTAGACCTCTGTTGTCCTTGAAAATTCATGCAATTCATTCATTATGTGGAAATTTCAAGCGGAAATTTGTATTGCGCCACTGGCGTGACTGTTTTCCCAACAGTCGCGCCAGTTTACGCGGGCCCTTTGGAAATAAAATTCCATTGGCATGGGTCCATGCTGGATACCCACGCCAATGGGAGGAGCCATAAAAATTCAAAAAATCCTCATAAGAAGTCTAATATATAATGAAAATCTATGAAAAATGGATTGAAATGGAGTACAAAGAAGTGCCTCTTACCTGGAACTGATGGGAATCTGAATGGTAGCCCGGATCAGTCGTAATCACTGTCAGAAGTTTGCACACAAATTGGACCACTGCTGCTCTTCAGTGAGGTAAATAGTAAAAAGTAATTTTATTTTACCATTTGACGTATTTATAACTTTTTGAACTCAAAATGGTTATTTTTCTGAATATTTTAATATATTTGTGTCAAAAATGGGTTTTACACTTGCTTTTTGTGCAGCAACAGGTCTTTTACGCAACTTAAACGGTGAAACGAGTTGTATTTTATACTTTTTCGGACTCGGTAAATACACGAAAAAGTCACTCTAGAGTCACCTTTCAGCTCTTTTCTGACTCTTTAAACATGAAAATATTGCCGAGGCCCTTGTCGTTTCGATCTCGTTAAAATGGACATGAATCGACATCTACCCAGTATACGTTTACCCCTTTTTCGGGCTGGGATGGATTATTTACGAAAAAGGAATACCCTAGCCTATCGCGACTAGGAGGTTTCCTCGGATATTGTTTTCTACCTTTTCGGGTCCAAGGAACTATCTACGAAAAGGGACCGCTGGAGTTTACTTTTCTGTTGTCTTTTCAAACTCTCTAAATATGAAAAGATGCTAAGTTCTTCCTTTGTCAGACTCGTTAAATCCTGATGACATTGGATTTAGTCGAAATGACGTTCTCCAAGTTCCTCCTTCCTAGGGCTCGTTAAACGTACTAGGATGGATTCGCCCAAAGGGCAGACTTATATTACAAGCATATGTTATCCCCTTCAAGCTTGTTATCAAAAATAATTGGGGTACTCGCCAGAAATGGTGGGGGAAAATGGAACCAGCATCATTGTCGTGTCGGCAGTATGTCACTCTTGAACATGGCACTTGTCTGCATTCATGTCGGGTTGGGGATATATCATCTCGCTTTTCACTTGCCTTCGTGGGTTTGGATAATCCCTTTTGACCTCTCATCTGTTCTTTGCCTCGTCGCCATGACCTCTGATCCGTTGACATCAAATACTGCCAAGTCCACTATCGTGTCGTTTATATGTCCAAGAGAAGTTGACCTCTACAAGTATCAACCTTCCTCTAATTCTCATACGATTCACAAAAAACACATCATGTTCCTCTGTCTCGTGTCGATGATGTGGGAAACATTATGGCCCACCTTCGATCAAGGTCACTTCCTGTCGACTTCAACTCATTATCCGGGAAGCTGATCTAGAGACTCCCTTATGGTACCTTGGAGCCTGTATGCCTCAATGATAGGTTCGTCGAATTCGACGTGAGGTTTTCATCACTAGCCTCCGATCGAATGATTCTATGGGTGTTCGACGCCAGCTCATTGATTCACATGCCGTAGATTGTACCTATAGTACCTTGAGGGCCATTGTCATTATTGGTGGTTCCTCTCGCGTCTGTTAATAGCTTTCATCATTGGCTGGTAATCAGACGATGTTCTTGCATGTTCGACTTCAGCTCACATATTCGCATGCTTGAACTTGTACTTTGTTCGGGTCGAGATGGAGCGCAAGACCTTGGATTGTGTCTGTTGTAATCCAGGCTGCGATTTTGTGGACTATTGTTACATGACTCATTGATTGGATGGCTGCGACCATACCTGAGTCTATTTATCGATCCTCTCTGGATGGCTGCGTCCATGCCTTGGATCTAGATTATTGTACACTCTGTTATGGATGGCTACGCCCATACCACGCATATATATCATGTATCTGAGATATCAGTTGAACTTCGCTCCGCAGGTTTTCCGATGGCAGGGTTTTCAGTCGGCATGTTCTCGTAAATCATTTCACCCCTCTCTCTCTCTCGAGCCTCATGCTTTAGGGGGCATCTGTTACACAGCAATTTGTCACCGTCCCTACCATTCCCCATCCCGCACATTGGAGGGCTCATTCCGTGACCTGTGAGCAGAGACAAGACTTGAAAATACTTTCATTGCATCCCTCTGAAGATGAGCTTTCATTACCCTGAAGACATCTCCCTGCAAAAAACCCTAAAAATAGCTCTTTTTCCATTGGCGCAGTTCCATAGTTCAGCCCTCGCGCCAAGGGGGAAAATCCTCCAAAGAGGGTGCGCAAATTGGCGCTCTGTCATAGAGCCGCACCCGCGCCAACCAAATTAAGAGTGTTTTAAAAAAATAAAAGGCGGAAGTTTCGTCCTAACAAATTCCTGGACTGATATCTATCTTGATTTGGGAGGTTTGGCTACGGATTTCCATAGAGAGGAAGTGGTTTGCCACCTTTCATGGAAGCTTCCTTGGTGATAGGGCCAATCCCATAATTATAAGGATCCCAACTCCCCTTCCTCCTTCTATAAAAGCTTGCTCATCTATATGGCAAGCTAATCTCCAAGTTCCCAAGAGCTTTCACATCCTTATGCTGCAAGAGCCTTCTTGATTCCCTTGAGGCCAAATCCAAGCAAGGATACTATTGTTAAGTATCTGGAGAGAGAGGCTTGTCCCATCCTTGACAGGCTTTATCAAGACATGTTTTTTTGACGACCCGCCAAAGGAGAATGCTGCGTCGAAGCTATGGTTGTATTCTTCTTTTGACTCATTAATGATAAGCGACTATTGGTTATGGTTCCACTCTTGTTCTTAATTATGTTCATGAGTTATGTCCTCTTCGACTGACATATAGTTGTATATACTGGATTTTATGCTTGCGTTTTTGTTGTTTCTTGCATGTGCAGGTGTCCGAACACGGAGATCGTGAGGATCGTGATCTGCTAGGGCTAAGGAATGGGAGCACCACCTCTTCTACAAATGACAACGTTGGATTCCAGGTAAGCCTTCATCGCAAGTTGGTTTATTTGCAATTAGGAACCTGCACTATAGCGTGTTTGATTGTTGCTAGACCCGATCTGGGCTAGTAGGGATCGCCTCTGTCCGCAGAGGGGATTTACCTTTCCAACACCTGATCTCCCACAATGACCTAATTATGCGTTGGTTCAATAGAGAAAACTTGTACAGCATGCCACGTGTCACTGATTCAACCTTCGACTTTGAAATCGATATAAAATAAACTACAGTTCATGCACTTTTGGACACCTTTTATAGAATTTAATTCTGATGGATGAAACAAAGGTTAAGATGATTTTTCCTCGATCGCATGTTTTATATGAAATTTGGGAGCCTAAAAAAACTCTAATGTCCTCAGATCATATCTCCGAAAATATAGCGAACCAAGATCTGAAATTTAAAAAAAAAAATTCCTTAGGATCTCAGCTCAAATGGGTTTTTTTTATCGTATGAAACTTCGGAGAAAAAAATTTAAGCGACAATTCCACGATGATATATTTGTAGCAACGAAACCCTAGAAACCAAATCTCTGATTCCAAATGTTATGAAACCAACTCAGAAAATAGAAGAAAAGATAGATCAATGACTTAGAAATAAGCCTCTTCTAGGGGGAAAACTCCTTTGCATTACATAAATGAACAATTATTGGATGATGCAAATGAAAAAACCTCCTTTCTATATATATGAGTCCATGGGGTCACAATATAATCCTAGCCAACCTAACAATAACAATATGGGATTTTATGGGGTACAATATAATCCTAGTCGACCTACCACTAATAATGTAAGGGCACAACATTGACAATATGGGATTTTATGGGGCATAATAAAAAAAATATGGGGACTACAAGGGTACAACAATAACAATAAGGGGGCTACACTAAAAACAATAAGGGGCTACACTAGTAATATAGGGACCTAACACTGAAAATTTGTAGAATTTGTGAAGAGGATCATGCAACCGAACATTTCCCATCACCGCCAAGATTACTAAAGTTACTCTGGAAATCATTTAAGGAATCGAATCAACCACCAGGTATAACTCAAAACCCAACACCATTTATTACTTGAACTAATGCTTATTATCATGAGCAATTTCCTCAATAGATTTATAATCCTGTAGTTCCATGGAAAACTTTTAATCCTCTTATCACTCTAGTAATTTCTTAAGTTGTGGGATTTTTAGTTTTTATTCAAGGAACACTAGAGGTAACCAAAAACCTACTTCAAACTCTAGGATCTAGCCTTCCTAGGATTCAGAGAGGGCTCTCTCTTTAAGATTTGTCTTTGTTTTGATTAATAATATTAGGCTTAAACTCAGTTCAGTTGAGAAAGAGAAGGTAATTAA